>OZ012736.1:457828763-459259045 GCA_963859935.3 Lathyrus sativus
AAGAAGAAGAAGAAGAAGAAGAAGAAGAAGAAGAAGGAATGCCAAGAAGATTAGAAATGCTCAACATTTCTATCTAAATGAAGACATAACAAGATCAATAATGAGCAACACTATTGGATATGCAGAAACTTCTATTACTTGTTGTAAATTGTAAAAAGCCTTAAGGTTTCCTAAACATTGAATATCTTGGTAATATTAAGTGCTTAAGGTCTTTGTTAAGGTATTGACCAATACCTTTGATTTTAGTATTAAGTACATCTTGTTCTCTATTCTGCTGAACATGTTGTTTAGCAGTTTAGATCAAAGTCTCTTGCTAAGTGTTTGAGCATAAAAGTCTCTAGTTGAAAAGCTTGAGCCAAGTAAGTCTCTAGCTATGTGCTTGAGAATTGAAAGTATTGATCTATGTTGATTAAGCAAGTGAAGCCTTGGATTGAGAATCTGAGCAAAGAAGACTTAGATGGTGCATCTGAGAAGTGAAGTCTTGGATCGAGGATCTGAGCAAAGACGTTTTAGGCAGAGTGTCTAAGCAGTGAAGTCTTGAACCAGAAGGGTTTAAAAAAGGAAAGTCTTAGGATCTGAGGATCTAAGTAGAGATGTTTTAATCAGGTGCTGATTAAGCAAGGAAATCTTAGGTTGCAGGTCAGAGCAGTGAAAGTCTTGTGCTTAAGTGTACTGGAAATTGTAATCATGTGTTGTTTATAGTGGAAAATCCCTTATGCTGCAAGAGGACTAGAGTACTCTCATTTTAGAGAGGAGCCAAGATAAATCTGACGTGTTCATTATTTTATTTGGTTTACTTTTGATATATGTTATGTTGCACTTGTTATCAGATTATGAACTATTGTTTAGAATCTGAAATTTGTTCAGATGAAGAAACGTTTTTAGTGAATACAATTCAATGCCCCCCATTCTTATATATTTTCCTCACCTTCATTAGCATCAGAACATGGCATGTGCATAACACTTTATAGTGTTGCAGACAAAGATCTTATGGGGAACGTATGTTTTCGTCTTAGTATGAAAAGAAGGGTGGCAAAAAGATGAAGGAATCTATTGAAAGCAACTAGTCTCTTTCTCAATGGTGTTATCCTTTTGAAGAAGATAGTTCTATATGTTGGCTCCTAAACAAGTAAAAGATACTTCATCAAAATAGATTGGAGATCCTAAATCAAAAATTCTATCAAGGTAAGTTCTGTTAATTATTTTCTATTTCAAGCATAATTTTATGTACAAGGTAGTTGAGTGTGTGTAATCTTTATGCTCAAATATCTTGGAAGAAATTAGCTTAAGAACCTTCAGACTGGTAAATTGTGTATCATTACCATTTGTGATAATATATGTGTCATGTTGAATCAAAGTATTCTCTTTAAACAGTTTAGATGGAATCCCTCTTGCTACTGATCAGAAGAAACATGTATTTGTTATGTTCTCCATTGAACTAAGAGTTGTAAAAAATGGGTTCTAGAAATAGCAATGCATGCTTTACTCTGAATGAAGAGTCTGAATCAGTTTTTAGTCATAAGTTGTCTTAGAAAAAGTTTGGGTAACAAACTTTTGATCCAAGATAGTCTCTGATAAATCACTAATTCAGAAATATGCATAAAGAAATCTTTGATTCTCACATGCACAAGAGCGGAAATTATTTTTGACACTTGTACCACTCTTTACACCTGTCTGAAATGTCTTCATCGTGCTTGAAATTACATGTGCTTTGAATTTGAAGGGAAATGAATTTGTTTTGAATATTTTTGTATTTAAACTCTCTTTAATGTCATTTAATTCCTTCAACACATTCTCAACACACACCACCTCTATCATTGTCTTTTCAGCTTTATCTGAAAAACCTAGAAAATCCCAAAAACCTCTTCAATGGCATCCTCATCAATCAACCCTTTAAAGATAGATTCCATGGAAATCTTAAGATCAAACCAAAGATTATTCCACTTGACCAAGATGATTTAAAGCTTCTCATTAAGCAAGTGGTGGATTTAACAGCTTTGAAGAAAATGGTTATCTGTTAAAAGGTTATTTTGAATTCCAAGGATGGATGAACTTCTTTGATATGCTGGATGGACCGACTTATCCAACTCCGGTAAAAGATTTATGGGTAAAGGAAGAAGTTTATGATGAGTACTAAACACAAAATGAAGAGAGAAATGTTGTAGAAAAGAACAAAAGTTTGAAAGGGAAATCAAGAACATAAATGGGTCTGAAGGAATTCAAGGGTGTGAAAATTAGATCTGCTGTGAAGGGTCTGGAAATTTCCATCAGTCAAGAAAACATTTCTCAGCTGATTGATGCTGAAAATAAAGGAATGGTGATACTCAAGAAAAAGGACGGAGGTGACTTCGCCAGAGAAATTAAGAAGACTTTGTTTGAAAAGAAAGATGATTATGGAAAGGTGAAGAATATGCATATCATGTAAAAGTTTCAGTTCAAGTTTCTTATTGGTTATCTAATTCCTCGGGAAGGAAGTCCTGATCAAACTTCATGGCATCATATGTTCCATTGGTACCTATCAACTAATCAAAGGTTAAATCTTCTAGGTTACATCTTTCATCATCTATGTAAATCCATCAAGGACTCAACTAAGAATCTCAAAAGAACAATACTGTATGCAAGGCTACTTTCTAAACTTTTCTATCAATGTAAATTAATTAGTACATTGGTAGATTATAAAGCTACTCGGGATCTGGTTGTTAACTATGTAAGTGTGATATCTGCATCAATTTTGGCTCATATGAAAGAAATAAGGAAAAATGATGTTGTTGTGATTCCTAATCCTATCAAAATTAGGAAAGGAGATAGCAAAGAGTTTCTAGATCACTTTCCTATGTTAACCAAGGAAGATTCTTCTGAGGCCATCAAAATATTGAAAATTTTAAGAAGGAGTGTGGTGTGACTATAACCCATGATCAACTTCCTGACAGGGCTCAAAATGTATATTGCTTTAAGAGAAAAGGAAAGAGGACGATAATCACGTATGATGAAGATGAAAAATTTGATGAGGAATCAAATACTCATGTTTTTGTCATAAATAAATTATTTAAAGATGCTCAAAAATCAGTTCAAAATGAGGAAGAAAGATTTGTTCATAAGACTGGAAAGAAAAGGATCTTCATAGCTCAAAGATGACTCTACAAGATAAAGTCGAAGAACTCAAGGAGACCATTGGGATTCTTTCCACCAAGGAAACAGTTGTATCCAAGAAAAGGAAACTTTCGAAATTAAGTCAGACAAAAGAGGAAGAAAAGAAAACAAAAAGGACTCATGTCTTGAAAGAAAATAACAATTTAGTTAATACTAGTACGGAAGTTGTGACTGAAGAATTGATTAAGAGAAGTCGTGTTTGTTGCACCCCAAAATTTGCCCTCACAATACAAGACTTTGTGTTCTAAGAAGATTCACAAGGTTCACAAGTTCTCCAACAACTTGCATAACCTTTCATGAAGTTCATAAAGTCCACAAGCTACTTTATGAAGGTTCACAAGGTTCACAAGGCCCACAGTGCTTTCAATACCTTTCATGAGGTTCATGAAGTCCATAGGTTGCTTCTTGAAGGTTCACAAGGTTCACCAAATTTCTCAACATCTACAAGACCTTTCATGAGGTTCATGAAGTCCATAGGTTGCTTCTTGAAGGTTCACAAGGTTCACAAGATCCATAATGATTACAAAGCTTCCCTGAGGGTCATGAGGTCTACAAAGTCACTTCATGAGGTTCATAAGGTTCACAAGCTTCACAATACTTCCCATGGGTGTCACAAGACATTTTATGAAGATTCATAAGGTTCACATAGTTCACAATTGGTCAAAGAAGTTGACAATTCCCTCAGAAAATGCACCTCCTAAGCAGGGCATCCATAACTAGGGTTTTGACTTTAATCAGGCTAAATGGACTTCCAATACCTCAAGTGAGTTTCATAACATCTTATATGTGTATGAGAACCCCCATGTCAAGTTTCAAGACTTTTCTCAAAAGTTTGCTCAGTCAGATGATCAGATAAGTCAAAAGCAGTCAATGTAGTTAAAAAGTCAAACTGAGGTCAACTGTGGTCAAACCAAAGTCAAACTTCATGATTTTTTGCCAACATCAAGTATATGAAGTAAAATTCATCATTTGATCAAGGGTTGATCATGATTCATCAAGGAGATTCCAGATCATCAATAATCAGGAGTTTCTAAATTAGGGTTTCCTTAGTAAAAGTCAACTAAACTTTGACCAGGCATAACTTTCACATACTTCATCACCAAGTCTCCATCCAAAGCTCATTTTGAAGGAAATTGAATTCTATACAACTTTGATGTTGAAGGTTAAGCCCAAAAATGCTTTATTTGAAAGATATGATCTAAGACATTATAGGTCATTTCAAAAGTCAACAAAAAGTCAACAACTTCAAAAGGGCATAACTTGAGATTGGTAAATGATATGGACCTGAAACCAATGGGGTTGTTTAGAGGACTCTTCAAGATTTCCAAAAAGTCCAAGAACACCATCATACCTTTAAAATTGAGAGAAATGTGCCCTTGCAAAGTTGGGCAATTTTGTGATGGTTTATGTTGAAAATGGAGGCTTAGAAGTATTTCTTTCCAAATGGGCTGCCTAATTTATGACCCAATCCATCTCATAACATGGTGCACGACCCAATTGACCAAAATTCATCATTTTTATTATTTTTTATTTATTTATTATTGATTTAATTCATAAAAATCATTTTAAATAAATAAAAAATATAAAAATCTATTTTTGGGTGAAGATTTTGTTTCTAGAAATTCATAATCATTGATTGAATTAGAATGAGAAGGAAATCATGTGATCTCTCCCAAATTATTATTTTTTATTTATTTATTATTGATTTAATTCATAAAAATCATTTTAAATAAATAAAAAATATAAAAATCTATTTTTGGGTGAAGATTTTGTTTCTAGAAATTCATAATCATTGATTGAATTAGAATGAGAAGGAAATCATGTGATCTCTCCCAAATTATTATTTTTTATTTATTTATTATTGATTTAATTCATAAAAATCATTTTAAATAAATAAAAAAATATAAAAATCTATTTTTAGGTGAAGATTTTGTTTCTAGAAATTCATAATCATTGATTGAATTAGAATGAGAAGGAAATCATGTGATCTCTCCCAAATTATTATTTTTTATTTATTTATTATTGATTTAATTCATAAAAATCATTTTAAATAAATAAAAAATATAAAAATCTATTTTTGGGTGAAGATTTTGTTTCTAGAAATTCATAATCATTGATTGAATTAGAATGAGAAGGAAATCATGTGATCTCTCCCAAATTATTATTTTTTATTTATTTATTATTGATTTAATTCATAAAAATCATTTTAAATAAATAAAAAATATAAAAATCTATTTTTGGGTGAAGATTTTGTTTCTAGAAATTCATAATCATTGATTGAATTAGAATGAGAAGGAAATCATGTGATCTCTCCCAAATTATTATTTTTTATTTATTTATTATTGATTTAATTCATAAAAATCATTTTAAATAAATAAAAAATATAAAAATCTATTTTTGGGTGAAGATTTTGTTTCTAGAAATTCATAATCATTGATTGAATTAGAATGAGAAGGAAATCATGTGATCTCTCCCAAATTATTATTTTTTATTTATTTATTATTGATTTAATTCATAAAAATCATTTTAAATAAATAAGAAATATAAAAATCTATTTTTGGGTGAAGATTTTGTTTCTAGAAATTCATAATCATTGATTGAATTAGAATGAGAAGGAAATCATGTGATCTCTCCCAAATTATTATTTTTTATTTATTTATTATTGATTTAATTCATAAAAATCATTTTAAATAAATAAAAAATATAAAAATCTATTTTTGGGTGAAGATTTTGTTTCCACAAATTCATAATCATTGATTGAATTAGAATGAGAAGGAAATCATGTGATCTCTCCCAAAATAGCAAGCACTCATGATCAAATATTTGAAATTTATACAATGATCTTTTTGAATATTTTTTGGATCAAATATCCACACAACACATCAATGTTTCTGACCTAAATCCATCACACATATATATTAAGCACAAACATAACCCTAGACACGAATTTTGCAGCAGCCTAAAGGTAAGATCAAAAGCACAAAAATCTTTCAAAAAGTCATATTCGGGTTCTCAAATTCAGAGCATTGCAAGGTATTTGGAAGACATAGCAAGCTTCCTTGGACTCTTCTGATCATAAATCATCATCCATATGCATCATATACACACCCAATTGCTCAACCCGAGTTCATCTTGACCTTGAATATTTTGTTTTCGAATCCATTGATTTATCATGTTTAAACTGTTTTTGATTGTTGTAGGATGTTTAGAATGAACTCTAGAACGATTCTGGGTGGTCCAATTGGATTTTCATTGCAGGAACAAGAATTCACCATGATTAGGGTTTTCGGCCCTCTTTAGGGTTTCACGATTTTCAAATGATAAATGGATTTGAAAAACATAGGACGATTGAAAAACTCAGTAGCAATACAATGGTGCAATCAATTTTGTGAAATTTTGCCGTTTGGATGAAGTTTGTATTTCGCAGGGTGGAAGAACTCGTAACAATATTCGTAGGAGAAAACGTTGCAAAATCCGCAGCCTGATGGTTGTTGTGCTTCCTGGAAATCAAGCTGGCCTGGGTTCAAACCTCAGCCAGGTAAGTTTCCGTTTTTTTTTTTTTTTTTCTTTCCTTTTATTTGATTTAAATATTATAATATTAAAAATTAAATATATTATGTATATTTCTCAATAATAAATAAATAATAATAAAATATGTCTGTTTTCTTTAATTTTAAAAAAATATGTTTTTTCACAAATTTTGTTTCTATATTTTATGTCTAAATTGTAATATGTATAAATTAGAAAATTTTTGTATATAACTAAATCCTATTTTTTTTATATAAACCCTAAAAATTTATTTCTCATATAAACCCTAATTTCATAAAACTCTAAAAATATTTTTTAATACAAATCTAATCCTATTTTTTTTTTAATGTTATTTTCTAATATAATTATTATGTATGTATGTTTACTATAATTCTTACAAATTTTTGTAAATATACTTATAAATATTTTTTTACATAACTTTAGTTTATAAATAATTGTGCTTATAATAATTAGATTTTTTGTAGTAACTTCATGATTAAAATATAATTTAATAATTTGTAAATTAAAACAATTGTTTATTCATATTTGTTTTTTTTAGTTGATTATATTAAAAAATTGTTAATTTCTTATTATTATAATATTTGGATTAATTCTGTTTATTCTTATTTACTAACCCATTTATATTCTAATCATGCTTATTATTTTGTTAAATATTGCTTACTAACCCCCTTTATTATTTCTTATTGCTTATTTATATTTTATTTATCTTTGCTATTTAATTATTTTGCTTATTATTTTGTAATTGTTTCTTGGATGTAAAGTTGCTTAATTATTTAATTATTATTATGGTTAGTAATTAGGGAGTGTAACAACATGTATGTAATATTAAAATAAATTTAGATCACTTTTAAATAAAGATAATTAAAATAAACACGTCACACACGTAAGTCGATTTTAATCGCCGTCTCACTTCCTAAGGATATCCCTCAAGTTGCCTACGAATAATGGTTAAGTGGGGTGTATAAAGCAAGTCCCTCAAATAGAAAAATCATCAAAGTCCCTTATGGTTGCCTTTACGAATCGAGTCCCTTTCGAAAAATGATGATGGTCCCTTATATGTGCTTATTACATCCCACAATGGCCTTCAAAGTCAAATTGTCCCTCACATGTCCCTTAACATCCAAAGTAAGGACTACCTACTCCATTATAGTAGGGATAGTCTTACTAAAGGAAAGAATGAAGAATAAGAAAGACCTTTAAACATTAGGGTAGGTTACTCCTAGGTGCTTGCTCACTTCAAAACTGTTTCGCACTTAAACAAATTTTCAACAAGTTTTCAAACAAGTTCTTAACACATCCTTACATGGATTATTTATTAACTATTCTGAAAATTTTCTATTCACACACTACAATTTCAAAACAATTCAAAAGTGAGCTTAAGTACCTAAGAGCCCATGGATAACCATGGATGAAAAGGATGCTAATACCTTCCCTTTTCATAACCTACCCCCCGGACCCAAAATATTCTCTAAGGTCTTTCCTGTTCTTTTATAACCTTTCCTTATGGATAAAATAAAAGTCGGTGGCGACTCTTGCTATCCGCAACATTGTTTAAAGTCAGTTCTCCCACCGTGTTACAGAACTGGCGACTCTGCTGGGGATCTATTTAAGAGGGGTACCCTTAGGAATTAAGATCACTTTAAATTGTTTGCCTTGTTTGCTTTATTATTATATTGTTGGGGTGCTCTTATGTGTGAAAGGTCCTAACCCGGATCTAGTGTACCTTAGGTAAATGGCAATAGACCAAGGAAACTGTACGACGTATATCGATACGGTTGATCTGGTGGCCATAGTTAGTGCGACTTCTTGGTTGGTGCTTATATTCCTTAAGTCAAGTTGAGGATAATATTGAGGCTGCCATATGTTGTCAATGCACTAACTGACTTTTAGAACCCTAGTTAACTCATCTTGGCCTTTAGAAAGTAGTGAGGTAACCGGCTTTGGTGCAGACTGAAGTTGGTTGACACTCGATACTACGCTCATTGAGATCTTAAACTTGGAGGGTTTTGGTTGGCAAGTAAGTTGCCTTCTGAACAACCACCCTTGTGAAGGATCAATGATATTGAGATCCCTTAGAACCTGGTTACTTTTGTAGGACAGGATGAACCATCTAACTTCAGGGGAGGGTACTTGCCTTTGAACCTCATGCAAGCCTTTAAACCTAGGGCTATGGTGTGACTTGTTTGTGTGTGCCACATGTTTGTGATTGAGCATGACATCATGACATCATCATGCATCATAAGCATATCATTTTCCCTAACCATTTCAAGGACCAAAGGATTTATCTTTGTTCTTTGTTGCAGGTCATGGCTTCTGCTCGTAGAAACACCATCAGGATCAACTTTGTAGGGATACCTGCTAAGCTCAAGGAGTTGGTTTCCCTAGTGCCTGATCATTCCCAGTTCAACAAGAGACATGGTCACTTATTGGATCTAGTTACTTCAGGGTTCAGTGAAGACATGATGAGTGTGCTGTTTCAGTTCTTTGACCCTAAGCACCATTGCTTTACATTTCCTGATTATCAGCTGGTTCCAACCATGGAGGAGTTCTCTAAACTTCTGGGTATACCTGTTCTTGATCAGAAGCCATTCACAGGCTTAGAGAAGGAGCTTAAGCCAGAAGTTATTGCTGCAGCTCTACATCTGAAGAAGTCTGACATTGTTCTAGAGACGAGAAGTGGAGTTAAAGGTATTCTTGCCAAGGTATTAGTGGATAAAGCTCAAATGTTCTTGAAGGCTATGAGCTACGATGCTTTTGAGGAGATCTTAGCCTTATTGATTTATGGCTTAGTGTTGTTCCCCAATCCTGATCAGTTCATAGACGTTCATGCCATCAACATATTCCTGAGTCACAATCCAGTGCCTACCTTACTTGGAGACATCCTACATTCTCTTCACACCCGTACTACAAGGGCAAGAGGAACTTTGATGTGCTACATACCTTTACTTTCTAGGTGGTTTATTTCTCACCTTCCTCGCTCAGTAATGAAGAATGAGCAAGGTTTCAGATGGTCCAAGAGGATCATGTCACTTTCTCACTCAGACATCCATTGGTGCTCCAGATCTATGGAGAATGTCACCATCATTGACCGTTGTAGGGAGTTTCCTAATGTGCCACTTCTAGGCATAAGAGGAGGCATCACCTACAACCCATCTCTAGCTTTACGACAGTTTGGTTACGCCCGGAGCGATGGTCCACATGACATGTTGATTCAGGGCATTGTGTTTGACTACGACAACGATCTTCAGGGTTACCGCCAGAGATTCATACGAGCTTGGGGAAAGGTAAACAGGATTGACAGCAAGACACTGGAGCCTAAGTACACTATTCCTATGGAGGCTTATCTCAGATGGGTACGATTTCGTGCTCAGACACTCATGATGCCATATCCTGCCATCCTACCAGTTACCATGGAACCTGTTGCTGAAGGAGACACAGCTTATACCATCCTTCACCCAGACATGCCTACTGATATGGAAGACTTGCAGAGATCATGGATCCAACTGAAAGAGCAAAGGGATACTTTCGAGGCTCATTACAAAGCAAGCCAAGCAAGGATCCTAGAGCTAACAAAGCTACTTCATGAGGAACGAAACCTCAACTCATACCTCAACACAAAGAGGAAACGTCCATGGGAGACTTAAAACCCCATCTTTTGTACTTATTTCGTTTTCATTTTTTTGTAAGCCTAAAAGGCAAAACAAGTTATTACTAATAAAAAGTTACTTTCTTGTTTGTTTAAGCAAATTTAAATCCTGCGGTCCTTGAAAACATTGCATATGCATTCCCATATCATTGCATCACAGGTTTATAATTGTGTACAGGTTTCTCATCTTCTCGCTGTTTATTTCAGCAATGGCTCTTGAACAATCAGTTAAGGATCTCCAGGCACAGAATGCACAGTTCCAAGAGCTGATCCTGAACCTATCTAAGGGGCAGGATGAATTGAAGACACTGCTGGCCAAGAAGACTAAGAAGGCTAGAAGGTCTGCTGGGTTGCTCAACATGGGAAGAAGGTTCAAAGGTCCTGCCAAGACCAAGGAACAGGTTGAAGACTATGAATCTGAAGAATCTGAGCAGGAGAGAGGCAGTCTCCACAACACTATGGGGGACTCTGATTCTGAGGCTAACTACTACCATGAGCCTAACAAAGACAAATTTAAGATGCTGGTGGATAGAATGGATGCTATGGAATTACAGAAATCATCTGGGCTGGATTTTGAGGATTTGAGCTTGATATCTGGGGTGGTCATACCCATTGGGTTCAAAGTTCCTACATTTGTTGTCTATGATGGGGTCTCTTGTCCCAAATTGCATCTGAGGTCTTATGTCAGAAGAATTCAACCCCACACTGCTGATAAAAAGTTGTGGATCCATTTCTTTCAAGAGAGTTTATCTGGAGCTCAGCTAGAGTGGTATTATCAGTTGGAGAGTGTCAACATCAGAGATTGGAATGACCTTGCTGAAGCTTTCTACAAGCAGTATCAATACAATGCTGACTTAGCCCCCACTCGCATGCAGCTTCAGAGCATGTCTATGGGTGCCAAAGAAAGCTTTAAGGAGTATGCTCAGAAGTGGAGAGACTTAGCTGGAAGAGTTCAACCCCCTTTGACTGATAGGGAATTGGTTGATATGTTCATGTGTACGCTGAATGGTCCGTTTTACAGTCATCTCATTGGAAGCTCATCATCTGGCTTCACTGAGTTGATCATGACAGGAGAGCGAGTAGAGAATGGTATCAAGAGTGGTAAGATCCAAGTGGGCACTTCTTCATCAGGTGCTGCAAAGAAGCCTCCCACTGGGAAGAAAGAATCTAATGCTGTGTATGGTCAGCCTGATCGTAACAGAAGGCATCAGTCTGTTAGTGCAGTTCATATTTCAAATCCAACTCCTGCAACAACAGAGCAGCCTCAAGGCAACCAACAGAGGGCTAGAAGACAGTTCACGAAGATCAACATGTCAATGGCTCAGGCATTGCAACACTTGTTGAAAGCTGAACTTATTACCCTGAGGGAGGCCCCTCAGAATCCCAATGTTACCTCTCCCAAGTACAATCCCAATGCACGATGTGCATATCATTCAAACTGTCCAGGACATGATACTAATAACTGCTGGGTCTTGAAGAACAAAATTCAAGATATGATTGATGCTGGAGAAATTGAGTTTGATCCACCAGGTACTCCAAATGTGATTATAGCTCCAATGCCAAATCACGAGAAGACTGTCAACGCCATTGATGAAGATATTGATGAAGATCTGCATGTCTATTCGGTTATGGAGTTGAGCACACCATTGTCTGTTATCAAAAAGAGGTTAGTACAAGCTGGGATCTTTCCAGGTTGTCATGAAGATTGTCTATATTGTACCTATAAGCCGGATAGTTGCTTCATTTTGAGAGATGGGATTCAACGTCTCATGGATAAATATACTATAGTGTTTGAAAGAAGACCAGCATCTGTAGAAAGTATGGTGGATCATCTGACTCAAGGTAAGAAGATTGAAGAGGTTGACATGGTTGATAAAGTACCACTAAGAATCACTTCAAAGGGTCCCATTAAAATCACTCATCAGGGCCCAATCAAGATTACTGCTGAAGGTCCTGTGAAAGTTGTTGCTGAAGCCAGAGTAGCTCCTCTGATCATTACCACTCCTGGTCCTATTTCTTATACATCTGACAAAGTTGTGCCTTGGCACTATGGGTCTGATGTTTACATCCATGGTGTCAAGCAGGAGCCTTTACCTGATATGCCTGTTGACATTGATAATATTGCTGGATCTAGCAAGATCACTCGTAGTGGAAGAATCTTCTCTCCTCCAGTTGCTTCTAAGAGTGCAGTTACTCCTGCTGTTACTTCCACCACTGATGCTCGGGGCAAGGGTCCTGTTATTGAGCCTGTATCTACTGATGTGCCAGCTGCTGATGACCTCTCTAAGCAGATGGAAGAAGTATTGAAAATCATTCGCAAGAGTGATTATGATATTGTTGATCAGCTGGGGCATACTCCCTCAAAGATTTCTATGCTCTCCCTGTTATTATGTTCTGAGGCTCATGCCAAGTCATTGATCAAGTTTCTAAAGATGGCTCATGTACCCAGGGTAATTTCTGTGGACCAGTTTGAGAATTGTGTTGCTCACCTGACCTATGACAACGGGTTAGGATTTTCTGATGCTGACTTGACCCCTGCCAAGAGGGATCATAACAGGGCCTTGCATATTTCAATTGAATGCAGGGGCACCACCCTGTCTCATGTGCTGATAGACAATGGTTCCTCTCTGAATGTGTTGCCTAAGGAAGTCCTGAACAAGTTGAGTCCTGAAGATACGGTATTGAAGCCCAGTAATATTGTGGTAAAGGCTTTTGATGGTTCTAGAAGAGTAGTGCATGGGGAAATTGATCTTCCAATCAAGGTTGGCTCTCAGGTGTTCACTGCTACATTCTATGTGATGGATATTCGTCCTTCGTACTCATGTCTTCTTGGTCGTCCCTGGATCCATGGGGCAGGTGCTGTGACCTCCACATTACATCAAAAGTTGAGATATCCGGTGAATGGAAAAGTTGTTACTGTCTTTGGAGAGGAAGAATACGTTGTCAGCCATGTAAACACTTTCAAGTATCTGGAAATAGAAGGTGAATACATTGAAACTCCATGTCAGTCATTTGAAGTGGTTCCCTGGGCTGTTAAGGATTGTGTGACTCCTCCTGCTGTGAAGAAGGTTCCTGTGGTCATCAGAAACCCTCCAACAATGGCAATGGCCTCCCTCAATGATGCAAAAGCTGTGGTGGAAGAAGGTGGTTGTACTATTTGGGGTCAGCTTCCTGATATTCCATACAAGTCTGACAAGTTTGGTTTGGGTTTCACTGCAGAGTCCCAGAAGGCTGTTCGTCGTGCTCGTGCTGTTCGTATCACCAATCAAGGGGTTATCAATGCTGTGGGAGATCAAGATGAAGACCACAACTTGGAGGCATGGATTTTTCCTACTGTGGGTGCTGGACTCAATAATTGGAAAGCTGAAGATGTTATCCCTATCTCCTTTAGTCAGGAGTAAATACTATTACTGTGTTATGTTTAAATTCGTAATTTCTGGAACAATTAAAACTTTCAAGCCATGTGCCTTACCCGGGGCACAATGGTGTGCTTGTTACGGGTTGTCATTTCATTTGCATACTTCATTCAATAAAATCAATGGACGTTTCGTTTTCGTAAATATTGTGTTCCTTGTCTTTCTTTTTCTTTTATTTTTGCTTTATCAGCTATGTGTTCTTACACACACCCACGTCACTAAAATGCAGATCCTCATCCACTCTGGATCCAGTTGATAACAGTTCTACTATTGCCAATTACAATTTCGAGAATCCGATCTATCAAACTGAAGACGGAGACGAGGACGATTGTGAAATACCTGTAGAGCTTGCTAGGTTGTTACAACAAGAAGAGAAAGCTATACAGCCACATGAAGAGCCAGTCGAAGTTGTGAATCTGGGAACTGAAGAAAACAGAAAAGAGGTCAAAATAGGGGCTGATTTAGAGGACAGTGTCAAGAGCAGGTTGGTTCAGATGCTACGTGACTATGTGGAGATCTTTGTTTGGTCTTATGAAGATATGCCAGGGTTGGATACGGACATTGTGGTTCACCGTTTGCCAGTGAAAGAAGATTGTCGTCCAAAGAAGCAGAAGGTTCGTCGTATGCGTCCTGAAATGTCAGAAAAGATCAAAGCAGAGGTAATGAAACAGTTCAATGCAGGGTTCTTGGCCGTCACTTCTTATCCTCAGTGGGTTGCAAATGTGGTACCAGTTCCTAAGAAAGATGGTAAGGTACGTATGTGTGTAGACTACAGAGATCTGAACAAGGCTAGCCCTAAAGACGACTTTCCACTTCCTCATATCGATATTCTGGTAGACAACACTGCTCAGCATAAGGTATTCTCTTTTATGGATGGTTTCTCTAGTTACAATCAAATCAAGATGGCACCTGAAGATATGGAGAAGACAACATTTGTGACACAGTGGGGCACCTTTTGCTATAAGGTAATGCCATTTGGTTTGAAGAATGCAGGGGCAACATATCAGCGTGCTATGGTGGCTTTGTTTCATGATATGATTCATCATGAGATAGAGGTATATGTGGATGATATGATAGCCAGATCTCAGAATGAAGAGCAACATCTTGATCATCTGCACAAGTTGTTTGAGAGGTTGAAGAAATACAAGTTGAGATTGAACCCAAACAAGTGTACTTTTGGAGTTAGATCTGGAAAACTCTTGGGTTTCATTGTCAGTGGAAAAGGTATTGAAGTGGATCCTGCAAAAGTGAAAGCTATACGAGAGATGCCAGCTCCCCGTACTGAGAAGGAGGTTAGAGGTTTCTTGGGACGATTGAACTACATTGCAAGATTTATTTCCCAATTAACTACCATCTGTGAGCCAATCTTCAAGTTGTTGAAGAAAGATCAGGTGATGGAATGGAATGATGAGTGCCAGACTGCCTTTGATGAAATCAAGAGATATTTGCTAGAACCTCCAATTTTAATGCCACCAGTTGATGGAAGACCCTTGATTATGTATTTAACAGTATTAGACAACTCAATGGGGTGTGTATTGGGGCAACATGACGAGTCTGGTCGAAAAGAGCAGGCAATATACTACCTTAGCAAAAAGTTTACCGACTGTGAAACAAGATACTCACTGCTCGAGAAAACTTGCTGCGCTTTGGCATGGGCTGCTCGCCGACTAAGACAGTATATGTTGACCCATACTACCTTGTTGATTTCGAAGATGGATCCAATCAAGTACATATTTGAGAAACCTGCTCTCTCCGGAAGAATTGCAAGATGGCAAATGATCTTGACGGAATATGATATACAGTATACTACTCAGAAGGCCATTAAGGGGAGTGTTGTTGCTGATCATTTGGCTCATCAAGCAGTAGATGATTACCAGTCAATGAATTTTGAGTTCCCTGATGAAGACATTATGTCTGTTACCAAAGAACCTGGACAATATGACGGACCTGAACAAGGATCCCGATGGACTATGGTTTTTGATGGTGCCTCCAATGCACATGGTAATGGTGTTGGTGTTGTGATTAGTTCCCCTGAAGGTTGTCATACCCCGATTACTGCCAGGCTTTGTTTCTATTGTACCAATAACATGGCTGAGTATGAGGCATGTATCATGGGTATGCAAGTTGCTATTGATATGAAGATTCAGTTCCTTGAGGTGTATGGAGATTCAGCTCTGGTAGTAAGTCAGATTAAAGGAGATTGGGATACAAAGCATGATAATCTCATTCCTTACAGAGAACATGTGTTGTCTTTGATCCCACATTTCAAAGAGATTACTTTTGGACATATTCCACGAAGAGAGAATCAGTTGGCAGACGCATTGACCACCATGGCATCTATGTTTGAGATCAGCTGGGATGATGAAGCTCCCAAGATTACCATTGATAGATTTGAGAAGCCTGCATACTGCAATAAGATTGACACTGAAGGGGCAGAGGAGAAGCCTTGGTTCTATGAAGTGAAAAACTATCTTGAAGCTCAGGAGTTCCCTGAAGGGGCATCTGTCAAAGATAAGAAGTTCCTGAGAAGGTTTTCTGCTAAGTTCTTTCTGAGTAATGGCATTCTGTATAAGCGTAGTCATGATTCAACTATGCTTCGTTGTGTGGATAAGAAGGAAGCTACAGAAATTATGGAAGAGATGCATGATGGGGCCTTTGGCACTCATTCTAGTGGTCATACCATGGCAAAGAAGATTTTGAGAGCAGGTTACTATTGGTCTACCATGGAAGCTGATTGCTATCAACACTCCAGAACATGTCACAAATGTCAAATCTATGCTGATAAAGTACATGTACCTCCATCTCCATTGAATGTGTTGACTGCTCCTTGGCCCTTTGCCATGTGGGGCATTGATATGATTGGTGAGATCAAGCCTACTGCTTCTAATGGGCATCGTTTCATCCTGGTTGCTATTGATTACTTCACGAAGTGGGTAGAGGCAGCTTCATTTGCATCTGTGACTAAGAATGTTGTGGCTCGGTTCATTAAGAATAATCTCATATGTAGGTATGGTATCCCTGAAAGGATTATCACTGACAATGGCTCTAATCTGAACAACACTATGATTACTGATCTCTGTACGCAGTTCAAGATTAAGCATCACAACTCTTCTCCGTATCGTCCAAAGATGAATGGGGCAGTTGAAGCTGCTAATAAGAACATTAAGAAGATTGTACAGAAGATGATTGTTACTTACAAGGATTGGCACGAGATGTTACCATTTGCTCTGCATGGTTATCGTACTACAATACGTACTTCAACAGGGGCAACCCCATTCTCCTTAGTCTATGGTATGGAAGCAGTTCTGCCTATTGAAGTTCAGATCCCCTCCTTGAGAATTATGAAGGATGCAGGCTTGGATGAAGATGAGTGGATTCAGACTCGACTTGACCAGATAAATTTGATTGATGAGAAAAGGTTAGCAGCAGTTTGTCATGGCCAGATGTACCAGAAACGGATGATCAAAGCTTTTAACAAGAAGGTTAAGCCAAAGGTATATCAGGCTGGTGACTTGGTAATCAAGCGTATCATATTACCACAGGGTGATCCTAGGGGCAAGTGGACTCCAACATATGAGGGACCATTTGTAGTCAAGACAGTGTTCTCAGGAGGTGCCATGATACTGACTACAATGGATGGTGAAGACTTCCCACAACCTGTAAACGCAGACATAGTTAAAAAATACTACGCATAAAAAGAGACCCGCTAGGTTGACAGGCCTAGGCAAAAATAAGGGCATCCCGGCAAACCAAAAGGGTTTGGGCAAAAATTAGGGATATGTATATAAAAAGATGTACACCCGGCAAGTCGAAAACCTGAAAAGGCGGCTTGGGCAAAAAAGGGTATCCCGGTGGATTGAAAACCTGAAAGGGCAATCCAGGCAAAAGTTAGGGATTAAAGCGTATGACTATGTCTCGTTTGGATCACTCATGAAACTGCAACCAGTTGTACTACTTACTCAAGCTCAAACAGATAAAGCTCAATCCAATCGTTTCCGTCTCAACAGCAAGAAGATGAGATACTTGAGTGGCAATAGTAGAATTGAAACTCAATAGGATTATTTCCCACATAGCTGATTCTTTTTGTAAAACTTCATGACAAAATTCTCTTACTAGGGTTTATGTCTCCTTGTACAAACTTACCCGTGTATGGGTCACTTTTGATATAAATAAATTCCATCTTTTGAATCCAGATTTACTTTTACCCTATTTACATAAGCGAAACGTCCATTGGTTGTGTTTGAATGTATGCCTTTGAATATGATTGATGTTTACCAGAAATGCATGTATGCTTTTAATATGATTGATGTTTACCAGAAATGCATGAAAATGCAGTAATAGTATTTACTAAGGACGAACGAGGGAAGGATTTCAACGAAGCTTCGCCGGTTCATCTTTACAAGACAGTTACAAACCATCAGTAGGACTAATCCATTTTCACAAAGTCTAATCTCCCCTGGAATTTATATCCATCTCTTTTATCCTCATACGGATATACGGGAAATTACTTTCCAATAAGGGCACGATGAACGAAGACGGGATGTTATACTTATCCTACTATCAAACGAAAACGAAGGTTATCTATACCCTACTATCCCCAACAACGGGAGGTTATCTATACCTTGTTATCCCCAACAACGGGAGGTTATCTATACCTTGTTATCCCCAGCAGACGGAGGGTTATATATTCTTCAACAACGAATCGGGATTTATTTTCCTTGGCCAGCAGTTGTTATACAAGGATATCCAGACACTTCCAGCAGTGTCATATCATACATACATCATTTACATCATACCATAACATATATGTCTATAGTACATTACCTAAGTGCATCATGTCATACATGCATACATAAAGCATAAACTAATGTTGTTATACAGAATGCTACCTTGTTTTCAGGTTAATTATCCAACAAACAAGCTTATGATCTTTGGGACTGCTTTATTGTAACCTCAAGGTTACTTTATCCTCCTGATGAGCTTCTTATTACTTTGGGACTGCTTTATTGTAACCTCAGGGTTATTTTATCCTCCTGATAGCCTCTCATGACTTCAAGACTGCTTTAGAGCTACTGATTGCTCTATCCTCCTGAAATCATCCTATTACTTCAAGACTGCTTTAGAGCTATTCATTGCTCTATCCTCATGAGGTCATATTACTACTTCAAGACTGCTTTAGAGCTATTCATTGCTCTATCCTCCTGAAGCCATCTAATTATTTCAAGACTGCTTTAGAGTTATCCATTGCTCTATCCTCCTGAAATTACATTATTATTTCAAGACTGCTTTAGAGCTATCCATTGCTCTATCCTCCTGAAATCATTACTTCAAGACTGCTTTAGAGCTATTGATTGCTCTATCCTCCTGAAGACATATCACATTATTATTTCAAGACTGCTTTAGAGCCATTCATTGTTCTATCCTCCTGAAATCATATCATTGCTTCAAGACTGCTTTAGGGTTATCACTATTGATTGCTCTATCCTCATGAAGACATGCTGCTACATCATTATTATTCCAGACTCCTGACAGCTTTCATCATACACCCATATTTTGAACTGCTCCCCCCCTAGTGGCATCTTTAAGCCCACTCAATCATATTCAACTAGCCATCTGTACCACTCTAGTGCACTGGTGAGTGCAAATTTTTGGGCTTTTGTGTTCAATCCCCTTCAACCTTCCAGGTTACGACTGGCAAATATACCAATCTAACCCCTCAGGTTTCAGAAAATTGAACAGGGGCAGCTGTTGCACCCCAAAATTTGCCCTCACAATACAAGACTTTGTGTTCTAAGAAGATTCACAAGGTTCACAAGTTCTCCAACAACTTGCATAACCTTTCATGAAGTTCATAAAGTCCACAAGCTACTTTATGAAGGTTCACAAGGTTCACAAGGCCCACAGTGCTTTCAATACCTTTCATGAGGTTCATGAAGTCCATAGGTTGCTTCTTGAAGGTTCACAAGGTTCACCAAATTTCTCAACATCTACAAGACCTTTCATGAGGTTCATGAAGTCCATAGGTTGCTTCTTGAAGGTTCACAAGGTTCACAAGATCCATAATGATTACAAAGCTTCCCTGAGGGTCATGAGGTCTACAAAGTCACTTCATGAGGTTCATAAGGTTCACAAGCTTCACAATACTTCCCATGGGTGTCACAAGACATTTTATGAAGATTCACAAGGTTCACATAGTTCACAATTGGTCAAAGAAGTTGACAATTCCCTCAGACAATGCACCTCCTAAGCAGGGCATCCATAACTAGGGTTTTGACTTTAATCAGGCTAAATGGACTTCCAATACCTCAAGTGAGTTTCATAACATCTTATATGTGTATGAGAACCCCCATGTCAAGTTTCAAGACTTTTCTCAAAAGTTTGCTCAGTCAGATGATCAGATAAGTCAAAAGCAGTCAATGCAGTTAAAAAGTCAAACTGAGGTCAACTGTGGTCAAACCAAAGTCAAACTTCATGATTTTTTGCCAACATCAAGTATATGAAGTAAAATTCATCATTTGATCAAGGGTTGATCATGATTCATCAAGGAGATTCCAGATCATCAATAATCAGGAGTTTCTAAATTAGGGTTTCCTCAGTAAAAGTCAACTGAACTTTGACCAGGCATAACTTTCACATACTTCATCACCAAGTCTCCATCCAAAGCTCATTTTGAAGGAAATTGAATTCTCTACAACTTTGATGTTGAAGGTTAATCCCAAAAATGCTTTATTTGAAAGATATGATCTAAGACATTATAGGTCATTTCAAAAGTCAACAAAAAGTCAACAACTTCAAAAGGGCATAACTTGAGATTGGTAAATGATATGGACCTGAAACCAATGGGGTTGTTTAGAGGACTCTTCAAGCTTTCCAAAAAGTCCAAGAACACCATCATACCTTTAAAATTGAGAGAAATGTGCCCTTGCAAAGTTGGGCAATTTTGTGATGGTTTATGTTAAAAATGGAGGCTTAGAAGTATTTCTTTCCAAATGGGCTGCCTAATTTATGACCCAATCCATCTCATAACATGGTGCACGACCCAATTGACCAAAATTCATCATTTTTATTATTTTTTATTTATTTATTATTGATTTAATTCATAAAAATCATTTTAAATAAATAAAAAATATAAAAATCTATTTTTGGGTGAAGATTTTGTTTCTAGAAATTCATAATCATTGATTGAATTAGAATGAGAAGGAAATCATGTGATCTCTCCCAAATTATTATTTTTTATTTATTTATTATTGATTTAATTCATAAAAATCATTTTAAATAAATAAAAAATATAAAAATCTATTTTTGGGTGAAGATTTTGTTTCTAGAAATTCATAATCATTGATTGAATTAGAATGAGAAGGAAATCATGTGATCTCTCCCAAATTATTATTTTTTATTTATTTATTATTGATTTAATTCATAAAAATCATTTTAAATAAATAAAAAAATATAAAAATCTATTTTTGGGTGAAGATTTTGTTTCTAGAAATTCATAATCATTGATTGAATTAGAATGAGAAGGAAATCATGTGATCTCTCCCAAATTATTATTTTTTATTTATTTATTATTGATTTAATTCATAAAAATCATTTTAAATAAATAAAAAATATAAAAATCTATTTTTGGGTGAAGATTTTGTTTCTAGAAATTCATAATCATTGATTGAATTAGAATGAGAAGGAAATCATGTGATCTCTCCCAAATTATTATTTTTTATTTATTTATTATTGATTTAATTCATAAAAATCATTTTAAATAAATAAAAAATATAAAAATCTATTTTTGGGTGAAGATTTTGTTTCTAGAAATTCATAATCATTGATTGAATTAGAATGAGAAGGAAATCATGTGATCTCTCCCAAATTATTATTTTTTATTTATTTATTATTGATTTAATTCATAAAAATCATTTTAAATAAATAAAAAATATAAAAATCTATTTTTGGGTGAAGATTTTGTTTCTAGAAATTCATAATCATTGATTGAATTAGAATGAGAAGGAAATCATGTGATCTCTCCCAAATTATTATTTTTTATTTATTTATTATTGATTTAATTCATAAAAATCATTTTAAATAAATAAGAAATATAAAAATCTATTTTTGGGTGAAGATTTTGTTTCTAGAAATTCATAATCATTGATTGAATTAGAATGAGAAGGAAATCATGTGATCTCTCCCAAATTATTATTTTTTATTTATTTATTATTGATTTAATTCATAAAAATCATTTTAAATAAATAAAAAATATAAAAATCTATTTTTGGGTGAAGATTTTGTTTCCAGAAATTCATAATCATTGATTGAATTAGAATGAGAAGGAAATCATGTGATCTCTCCCAAAATAGCAAGCACTCATGATCAAATATTTGAAATTTATACAATGATCTTTTTGAATATTTTTTGGATCAAATATCCACACAACACATCAATGTTTCTGACCTAAATCCATCACACATATATATTAAGCACAAACATAACCCTAGACACGAATTTTGCAGCAGCCTAAAGGTAAGATCAAAAGCACAAAAATCTTTCAAAAAGTCATATTCGGGTTCTCAAATTCAGAGCATTGCAAGGTATTTGGAAGACATAGCAAGCTTCCTTGGACTCTTCTGATCATAAATCATCATCCATATGCATCATATACACACCCAATTGCTCAACCCGAGTTCATCTTGACCTTGAATATTTTGTTTTCGAATCCATTGATTTATCATGTTTAAACTGTTTTTGATTGTTGTAGGATGTTTAGAATGAACTCTAGAACGATTCTGGGTGGTTCAATTGGATTTTCATTGCAGAACAAGAATTCACCATGATTAGGGTTTTCGGCCCTCTTTAGGGTTTCACGATTTTCAAATGATAAATGGATTTGAAAAACATAGGACGATTGAAAAACTCAGTAGCAATACAATGGTGCAATCAATTTTGTGAAATTTTGCCGTTTGGATGAAGTTTGTGTTTCGCAGGGTGGAAGAACTCGTAACAATATTCGTAGGAGAAAACGTTGCAA
This sequence comes from Lathyrus sativus, assembly GCA_963859935.3. NCBI lineage: Eukaryota > Viridiplantae > Streptophyta > Magnoliopsida > Fabales > Fabaceae > Lathyrus > Lathyrus sativus. Next base: position 457,851,541 of record OZ012736.1, read on the forward strand.
AATCCGCAGCCTGATGGTTGTTGTGCTTCCTGGAAATCAAGCTGGCCTGGGTTCAAACCTCAGCCAGGTAAGTTTCCGTTTTTTTTTTTTTTTTTTTTTTTTTTTTCTTTCCTTTTATTTGATTTAAATATTATAATATTAAAAATTAAATATATTATGTATATTTCTCAATAATAAATAAATAATAATAAAATATGTCTGTTTTCTTTAATTTTAAAAAAATATGTTTTTTCACAAATTTTGTTTCTATATTTTATGTCTAAATTGTAATATGTATAAATTAGAAAATTTTTGTATATAACTAAATCCTATTTTTTTTATATAAACCCTAAAAATTTATTTCTCATATAAACCCTAATTTCATAAAACTCTAAAAATATTTTTTAATACAAATCTAATCCTATTTTTTTTTAATGTTATTTTCTAATATAATTATTATGTATGTATGTTTACTATAATTCTTACAAATTTTTGTAAATATACTTATAAATATTTTTTTTACATAACTTTAGTTTATAAATAATTGTGCTTATAATAATTAGATTTTTTGTAGTAACTTCATGATTAAAATATAATTTAATAATTTGTAAATTAAAACAATTGTTTATTCATATTTGTTTTTTTTAGTTGATTATATTAAAAAATTGTTAATTTCTTATTATTATAATATTTGGATTAATTCTGTTTATTCTTATTTACTAACCCATTTATATTCTAATCATGCTTATTATTTTGTTAAATATTGCTTACTAACCCCCTTTATTATTTCTTATTGCTTATTTATATTTTATTTATCTTTGCTATTTAATTATTTTGCTTATTATTTTGTAATTGTTTCTTGGATGTAAAGTTGCTTAATTATTTAATTATTATTATGGTTAGTAATTAGGGAGTGTAACAACATGTATGTAATATTAAAATAAATTTAGATCACTTTTAAATAAAGATAATTAAAATAAACACGTCACACACGTAAGTCGATTTTAATCGTCGTCTCACTTCCTAAGGATATCCCTCAAGTTGCCTACGAATAATGGTTAAGTGGGGTGTATAAAGCAAGTCCCTCAAATAGAAAAATCATCAAAGTCCCTTATGGTTGCCTTTACGAATCGAGTCCCTTTCGAAAAATGATGATGGTCCCTTATATGTGCTTATTACATCCCACAATGGCCTTCAAAGTCAAATTGTCCCTCACATGTCCCTTAACATCCAAAGTAAGGACTACCTACTCCATTATAGTAGGGATAGTCTTACTAAAGGAAAGAATGAAGAATAAGAAAGACCTTTAAACATTAGGGTAGGTTACTCCTAGGTGCTTGCTCACTTCAAAACTGTTTCGCACTTAAACAAATTTTCAACAAGTTTTCAAACAAGTTCTTAACACATCCTTACATGGATTATTTATTAACTATTCTGAAAATTTTCTATTCACACACTACAATTTCAAAACAATTCAAAAGTGAGCTTAAGTACCTAAGAGCCCATGGATAACCATGGATGAAAAGGATGCTAATACCTTCCCTTTTCATAACCTACCCCCCGGACCCAAAATATTCTCTAAGGTCTTTCCTGTTCTTTTATAACCTTTCCTTATGGATAAAATAAAAGTCGGTGGCGACTCTTGCTATCCGCAACATTGTTTAAAGTCAGTTCTCCCACCGTGTTACAGTGTTAAAGACTCAATTATAGTAAAATAGAAAAGCATAGAGGTTCTAAGAGAACAACTTGGAAGAAAATATGAATCAGTTCTAAGTTTTCCTGAAGTTATTAAGATGACTCAAGAGTTTATTGAATTGTGAAAAAAAGGGAACTAATGATGCTGAAGAATGTACAATTCATGAGTTCAAGGAAGTAGAAAAAGTCGTTCTAGAGGCAGAAGTGGAAGTAGTATCTGTAGAGAATGGTGATGGGTCAAGAAGTTAGTTAAATGAAAGTCCGACTGATAATGGCCACGAACTAGAAGCTGTAGAAGAACTCATCTCATTAGCAACAGGATCAAGTGTTGAGGCTGAACACATTCATGACTTTAATATTAATACTTCACTGAGAATGTCTCCCCCACCATCACTTGTTAAATCCAATCAAACCTTTGTACTTTCAATCATCCCTCTAAACACTGATTTTTCCTTACTTTCAAAGACCTTTTCACTCAAAACACCAGAAAATATTACTCCACCTCTTGATAAAACCATTCGAGACATTGATGTTTACATCCAAACTGAACCAACTTCACCAAATGAAATTAGAAGTGGTTTGGATGCCAAACCTATTGATGTTTCTTCACCCTCGAACAACTCCACCAAAACTATTTCATATCAACATATTCAGGACTATCTCAATGATTGGCATGAGTATGCTGAGTCTGAACAAAAATCATAAAATTATGTCCAAGATCAACCCTTACCATTAATCCATCAAGAAATTATCTAATACAAATCTCCATCAAATCACACCTTAGGAAAGGATATTTCAGTTGAATCTGTTCATGAAAACCATAAAAATGAAACAAACACATCCAAACCATCTTAGCATATAAGTAGCCATCAACCTCTTCCCAATCATGTACTTTCTCATTTAAAAGTTTTTAATAATGGGTTATTTAATGAGGAAAAAGCACTTGTGGAAGAAGGTTTCACCTCCACTGATTCTGCGACTTATAATACTGAATGCTAAAGCTTTAGAAGATCTGTCAACTTGGTCATAGAAGATCAGAAGAATTTTTCAACTTAGATTGTCCTTTATTTTATTTTTAATCCTTTTTTATGTGATAAAAGAGGGAGAAATGTATAAGTAATTAAATAAGGATATATACCATTCAGATTCAATGTTGCTACTCACCCAAACAAAACTAATGTCATTCATTTAGTTTTCTATATCTATTGTTATTATGGTTATCTTGCTCGGGTAATTAATTTTAACTTTTCTTGAATATAGAACTAAGGGGGAGCTTACAAACCTCAACCTTAGCCTATTAAACTCGGAAGCAGCTTACAAACCTCGGATTCTGATGTTGCTAAGAAAGTTAAAATTAAATTTTACTTGAAAGTAGTACTTATGGTGGGTTTACAGAACTCAACTTTGGATTATTAGACTCAGGGGGAGCTTATAAACCTGGTACCATGTAGTTGCTTACAAAACGCAACCTTTGTCTATCAGACTCAAAAATAACTTACAAACCTCATGCCCTGATATTGTCTAAGAAAAATTAAAATAGACCAAACAGTATCCTTTAAATACTTATGTTTCTCATCATCAAAAAGGGGGAAATTGTTAAAACAAGATTTGTTCATGACATATATTCCTTGGATTTTGATGATAACAAAGTATTAAAAGAACAATAGTGTTATCTAATATGTGTTCAAGTATGCAGGTTTATATATATATATATATATATATATATATATATATATATATATATATATATATATATATATATATATATATATATATATATATATATATATATATATATATATATATATATATATATATATATATATATATATATATATATATATATATATATATATATATATATATATATATATATATATATATATATATATATATATATATATAATGAATTCGATATGAAAGCACACCTGAGAGAAGCTAAGTTACTTGCTCCTGATGATACAGAATCTAAAGAACACTCTCTAAGTGATGTATGGCGTAAACTCTAAAGCTGAAGGCCTTAACATCAAAAGAAACAACACATTATCTCTACACTTGGTGACTATATTAGTTTATGATGATTGTTCAGAAACAGTAGCAAAGCTAAAGTTATCTGTACTGCAGAATGCAAGCTGCATTGTCAAATCAATTTGTCAGCTAGAGTCTAACTTCACAAGGCTCAAGAAGAGTTGGCATGCTTTACGAATAACAACTCTCACACCTCTATAATATAGGATCTCTTTAAAGACTCAATGGTTAAACACAATACACAATGGATCAAGATCTTTTGTTGTATCTATCTTCAATGTCTCTTGTACTATGGAGAAAACAAAGACTTGATCAAGGAATGCCAAGAAGATTATAAGTGCTTAGCATTTATATCAGAATGAAGACATAACAAGACCAACAATGAGCAACACTACTGAATATTCATAAACTTCTGTTACTTGTTGTAAATTGTAAAAAGCCTTAAGATTCACTATGCCAAAAAAGACCAAGGATGAGACTCTTGAAATTTTTAAAAGTTGGAAGACACTGGTCGAAAACCAAATTGGCAAGAATGTTAAGAGATTGAGAATCGACAATGGTCTTGAATTTTGCAATGAGGATTTTGACACCTATTGTTCTGTGTATGGTATTACAAAACACATAACTACTACAGGGAATCCCCAACAAAATGGTTTGGATTAAAGGTTTAATCAACCCATTCTAAAAAGGGTGAGGTGCATGTTGGCAAGTGCAGAATTGAAGAAGGTGTTTTGAGAAAAAGTTGTTGTGACTACAGCATACTTGATAAATAGGTGTCCCTCGACAACCTTGGGAATGAAGACACCTGAAGAAGTCTGGTCGGGACATCCACCTAATTTTGACAAACTTAGAGTATTTGATTGTTTAGCCTATGCTCATATTAGGCAATACAAGGTCAAACCTAGAGCTCTGATATGTATGTTCCTTGGATACCTAGAAGGAGTTAAAGCTTATAGGTTATGGTGCCCATACCCAGGTCATAGGAGGTGTATCATAAGTCGAGATGTAGTTTTCAATGAAACTGAGATGGCTTTCAAGAAAACTGAGGACATTGGTCGGAGTTCGAAGATCTTTGAAAAATAGTTGGAACATGATAATAATCCTACTGAGGTGGAGCATAGTGATGCTGAAGTGCATAAACCAGATGAAGGAAAAGAAGAATCTCAAGTTGTTGATGAACATGAGGAGACTGATAATGACTACCTGCTGGCAAGAGACAGGTCGAGAATATCCATTAAGCCACCTCAAAGACTTGGTTATGCAAATCTCTTAGCTTATGGCTTAATCTCTACAAGTGAGGTCCTTGATGAAGAACCTAGAGACTATAAGGAAGTTATGAGAAGTCAAAATAAGATTGAATGGCTGAAAGTCATGAATGATGAGATGAAATCTCTCCATGGTAATAACACTTGGAAGTTGATCGAGAAACCTACAGCGGCCAAGTTAATCATCTATAAGTGGATCTTCAAGGTTAAGGAAGTAATCAAAGAAGTGATGTCGAAGTGTTTTAAGGTAAGGTTGGTTGCTGGAGGGTTCACTCAGAAAGAAGGTGTCGACTTTAATGATGTGTTCTCACCTTTTGTAAAGCATAGATCCATTAGAGTGTTGTTAGCCATGGTGGCAAAGTTTGACCTTGAACATGAACAAATGGATGTGAAGACATACTTCCTGTATTGTGATCTATATGAAGCAATCCTGATGAGGCAACCTGAAAGATATGCAAAAAAGGGAAAGGATGATTACGTGTGCAAGTTGAATAGGTCTTTGTATAGCCTGAAACAATTTCCTCAACAATGGAATAAGAGATTCGAAAAGTTCATAGCATACATTGGTTTCACTATGAGGTAGTTCGACCATTGTGATTAGTTCAGATTTTGACCTGGAAATTTACTTGTTATTTTGTTGCTTTATGTGGATGACATCCTCATAGAAAACAACAATGTCAAAAAAATTATGAAGGTGAAGGTTGAACTCGATAAGGAGTTCAACATGAAGGATTTAGAAGTTTCCTTCAGAATTCTTGGGATTGATATCCGAAGAGATGGAAAGCAATCGAGATTATGCTTATCTCAAAAGACATATCTGAAGAAGATTCTCGACAAGTTTGGTATGTCGAATTTAAAGTCTGTTCTAACACTGACTAGTCCTCAGTAAAAGTTGAGTACGACTCAAAGTCCTAGTACTAAATTTGAATGAGCCTATATGAATAGCATTCCATATGATAGTATAGTAGGTTCTTTGATGTATGTTATGGTTTGTCGAGGACATAGGATACGAAGTGAGCCTTGTAAGCAGGTATATAGTCAATCTTGGGAAGGCATACTAGCAAGATTAAAGTGGATTCTTAGATACATTAATGAATCTCTAAGCAGAGTTCTAATTTATGGTGGAGCCTATGGTGATGACATCAAATTTGAAATTAAAGGATTTGTCGACTTTGATTATGCAGGTTGTATGGATTCCATAAAATCTGTTTATGAATATGTGCTCACCATGTTTGGCACAATAATTAGTTGGAAAGCAACACTTCATAAGGTTATTTTCTACAAACCACTAAAGCGAAATATATCATCCTCACTAAAGTTGTGAAAAAAGCATTGTGGCTTGAAGGTTTTGCTAATGAGCTGAAACTTCAAGGTCGAGTTATCATTGTCAAATGTGATAGTCAAAGTGCAATACACCTATCGAAGAATTCAACCTATCATGAGCGAATCAATCACATTGATGTGAGGCTGCAATTCGTCAGAGAGATAATCGAGCATGGAGAAGTCCAAGTGCTAAAGGTTTCGACTGATGACAATGCTGTTGATATGCTCACCAAGACATTGCAGCCTATCATTTTCAAGAATTATGCTAACACCCATGCTCCGGTTGTTAGATGATCCATTTGTAAATACCATATAAGTGTCGCTTGGATTGGGTGAGCCAAGAGTCACTTTTAATAGGAAATATACAAACATATAGGCCTTAAATGCTTGCCTTTCTTAAAAAGAAACATATAATTCATTGTTTTTGATGGACCATTTAGTTAGTCGTCCTGCTATGTCTGGACGATGAAATACTTATTTCAAAGGAAAGTCATCCTGAACTACTATAAAGTGTATTAGGAAGTACCTTCGTCAAAGATCAGCCGAGTAAGCACTTAGGTTATGGTTATGCCCTTTTGAATGAAATAAAGCTCATTCTCATTGTTGCGTCCATTTGAATCGTGATTAATAGAATTGTAGTTTATGTTAGACGGATTTTGAGATAAACTTGTTTAAAGTAATAAGCATCTCGTTCAACTTCATAAACTTCTTCTTTGAGTTTAGCTCGTTCATTCGGATGACCTTTTTGCACTTTAGCGGTTGGGCTATTTCCCTATTTTTGTAAGGTAAAACCCTAGAGATTTGCCACCTCTGACCCCAAAGGTAAATTTCTCTAAATTGAGCCTCATATTATATTTTTAAACCGTCTTGAATACTTGATTTAGGTGCTAGTCATGTGACTCTTTGTGGCTAGACTTCACAATCTTTTCAGGCATATAAACCTCTAACATCTTTCCTATCTTCTCTTGAAAGACCTTATTTGTCATCCTTTGTTAGGTCACATTTGCACTATTCAATCTAAAGGGAATCACATTGTATTGGTAATTTTATTACTTGTTCATGTATAATGTCTTTCTTTTATCAAGTCCAAATAAGGGTATTTGATTGTATTAAGAATAAACATCCATGAATGACAAAAGTTTGTATCTGGTTGAAATCTCTACCAAATATTCTATATTTGGAATAATTCTTTAGGCATGCACGGTAGATGTTGGTATAATCGACAGATATCCTCCATTTCCTTGAGGCCTTTTTATCTAACATAATGTTAGATAACCATTCAATATATTTTACTTTGAAAATAGATTTTGCGTCTAACATGACTTGAATTGTGTTGGTTGTAGCTTGGCTTTCTCCAGGGATTGCTTTCTTCTTTGCTGAGATATATATCGAGCAATAGGATCGACATTTAACTAATGATATGCCATTGTCGGGTTGATGTCGGGTATCTCTTGAGGGGAGATGGCAAAGAGAGATGTGTTAACCCTAAGACATTTGATTATTACACTCTTCACCCTGGATGGGAGTTTTCCCCTATACTTAAATGATAAAAAAGTATTGTTATAAAGTTGAATGATCTTAAAGTCTCCATCTGGAACCGACCTTAATGCCTTGACTTCGGTTTTGGAGAAAAAGCCACGGCAGTCCTCCAAAGAGACATCATCTTTGACTATATCAAGTTCATCCATATTGACTCTTCCATTAGCCTCTTTTGACGCCACTATAGTGACGAGTAGGTATCTTTATATGACATCGCGAATACACCTTTCTACCCTTAAGTGGGCATCGAGGAAAATTGCCTTCCTGATATCACTTTGGTACGTCACTTTGAGATGGACCTGGAAATCCATTGCGGAGTTCCTTAGAGTGATGTCAGAGGTTAATTTCTCCATCTTGATGCGATATTGTACCGACGTGGCTTTTGGATCGAAGGGGATATGATCATGGAATTTCGTGGAAATTAGTTGTTAATTCCCACTTACAGCGCTGTTGTTCTATATGGGAAATCAAAATTGTGATTGATTCATAGTGTTGACTCTTGATTCAATGATGTGATCTCGAGTACAACACGAGGATGGACCTGCAAGACTATTACTCCAACTCCCAAGTTACTTACAGAGTTTAAAATTGATAGAGCATAAGTATGAAAAGAGCATATGTACCTTATGCTTAGGTACACCAGCTATAAATAATGAATAATTTTAATAAACTCATTTGTATTGAACTTTAACACTTGGATCTTATCGTATTGAACATTTAGCCGGTGCAAAATAACTAACATGACCTTAAATGTGTCGAATGATTGAAAGTTGACTCTTTACTTTTTACTACAGTTATTTAACATATTATATGTTATTTTAAAATCTCCCAACACTATATTATAAAGTATATTTAACATAGTATTATACTTTAAATATGTTGACACAATAAATACACTATATGATTATTTATTAAATTTTTACAATAAATTAAATAACAATCACTTAAGTATCAAACATGTTTAATATGGGATACAAGTGTTCACAAAAAAACAAACAGAAAATAAGGGAGCCAATGAAGAAAATTAAATCAAAAAACATTTTAACCTAATCATTGTTGGAATTAATCCAAGACTTTGAGTGATTGCGAACCAATCTTGATGAACAAGATTCAATCCACCGATCGAAATCCCTTGTTCTTCACTTTTCACTTGAGTGAATCAATCACACCTTGATTACAAGAACGGTTCTATGCAAGAATTTTTAATGGAAAAAGAAGAAGAAATTGAATAATAAAGAAGATTAGGGTTTGACAAAAATTAGGGAAGAAGAAGATGATTTCTGCAGAGTAATTATCTCCTCTCAAACTGAAAAAATATTATTCAACTGCGTAACTGCACTTTCTGTTGTGTGTTACAATTTATAATAGGTTTACTCCCTATTATAATTGAGCTAGCTTGCTCCTTAAGCTAAAGCCCAAAATTTCTATTTTGGTCTAAGTCGAAATCCTGTGTCAAGTAACTTGCTTCGACACTTTGACATCTAATGTTACTCGTCACACACTACAAGTTTTAACACATCCTTGTGTCTATTGAGCACTACCTACTTTGACACAAGGAATTACATTCTCAATACACCAACTAATTCATTGTGTCTAAGCTATATATATGCATCATAGCTCTTAGTCTTCAAAACACTTAGACCCACAGTACCTTTGTCATGATATATGCAATCTGATTCTCGGTTTTGCAGTGTTCCAAGTTCATCTTCCCCTCTGCTACCTGCTCACGAAGATAGTGGAACCTCATTTCGACGTGTTTGCTTCGTCTATGTACTATCGGATTCTTTGCCAAATTGATAGCTAACATGTTTTCAATATTTATGGTAATTGCTCTATGACTCTTCCATGTAATTTATTCGACTAGGTTCAATATCCACTTTGCTTAACATGCACAGAGAGAATCAACTATGTATATGCTTCGCACGACGGCAATTCCACTACTTTCTCTTTTCTCGAACTCCAAGCAACTAGTGCACCACCTAGCATAAACACATAACCAGCTGTGGATTTTATATCCTCAGTGTCACTACACCAACTTGAGTCAGTGTATCCCACTAACTTGCATTATTTTCCTTAATCAGCTGCAGGAAACAAAATGCCATAGTCGAGAGTTTCTTTTAGATGCCTTAGTATCCTTTTCGTCGCTGTTTGGTGTGATATCTTTGGCTTCTGCATGAATCTACTTACCATACCTACATTGTATGTTAAGTCATGCCTTGTGTGACAAAGGTATCTCAATGATCCAATAAGTCTTCTATACTGATTCAGATCAATATCATCTTCAACTGATTCTTTCGACAATTGTATTCTGGGCCGAGCTGGAGTCAAATTTTGGTTGCAATCTTGCATCTCAAATCTCTTGAGTATTTCGCCTTCATATCTTCTTTGATGTATCATCAAACCTTTACTGCTCTTGTAGAATTCTATATCAAGGAAGTATGAGAGATTTTCCAAGTTTGACATTTCAAATTCCTCACTTAGGTCATGTTTGAAATCTTCGATCTCCTTCTTGCAACTTCCTGTTATCAACAGGTCATCAACATAGAGACATAGTATAAGCAATTCACTATTGCTTCTCCTTACATATACTCCATGCTCAGTTGTGCACTTCATAAATTCCTTCTCCCTTAGAAAGCTATGTATCTTCTTATTCCTAGCTCTTGGAGCTTGCTTAAGTCCATACAGGGTTTTATGCTACTTGTACACCTTTCTTTCTTTGCCTTGTTTCACAAACTCGGTTGGATATGAAACATAAAATTCTTCATATAAAGGGCCATTCAGGAATGCACATTTCATATCCATTTAACATATCTTCTAATTGTTCATGTTTGCTAGATCAACAAATAACCTGATTCTTTTGATCCTAGCAACATGTGCAAAAACTTTGTCGAAGTCGGCTCCTTCTTTCTGAAGAAATCCTTTCGCCACAACTCTTGCCTTATGTCGAGTTATTTCTCCTTTTGGATTCAACTTCACCTTGTATACCCACTTTACATCAATTTCCTTCTTGTCTTGAGGCAATTAGACAAGTTGTCAAGTGTTGTTGACTTCGAGGGACTTCAGTTCCTCATCATTGATTTCATCCACTTTGAATATTTCAATGCCTTAGATGCATTTACTATTTAGACATCTGCATAAAAAGCATAGTGTACTAGCTCACCTTCTTCATTGACTCCATCATCTGATGTAATTACACATTCTTGCAACCTTGCAGTCATGTGTCTTGTTCGTTAAGGTCTGCTTGGGCCTGCTTCATCTCTAACTTCTTGTTGTCGGACTTCTCTTTCAACTTCACTAGCTAGTTCTTCACATAAGATTCTCACTGAATCCTTCTTAACATTCTTAGTCCAATCACATTCTTTAAGCTCATCTATGATCACATCCATGTTGATCACTACTTTCATGTTCACTGGGTTGAACAACTTGTATCCTCCAGTCGAATGATATCCTATCAAAATCATTTGACTTAACTTGTCGTCAAGATTTCTTCTCAACTGATATGGCACATGCCTATGTGCTATAGATTCAAACACCTTCAAATTACTTAGGCTAGGCTTGACACTAAACCAACACTCTTCTAGTGTAATTCCTTCTAGCCTTTTTGTCGGACATCTGATCAAGATGTATGTTGCGGTCGACACAGCTTCTCCCAATAATTATTTGGGTAAATGCTTGCATTTTAACATACTTCTCATCATATTCATGATGGTTCTATTCTTCCTTTCTATAGTTCCATTATGCTACGGAATGTGGGTGGCACCACCTCATGCACAGTTCCTTCTTTCTCACATAATGCATCGAAATATTTTGACACATACTCTCCACTACCATCGCTCTTCAGAATCTTTAGCTTTCGACCGCTTTGTCTTTCGACCATATATTTGAAGTTGGAAAATACCTCAATCACTTCACTTTCTTTTTTATCAGGTAAGTCCATAGTTTTTGACTAAAATCGTCTATGAAAGTGACAAAATATATGTTACCTCCAATCGAATCGACCTAGATAGGACCACATACATCAGAGTATATGACTTCAAGAATTGCCTTCGACTTTCTTCTTGCATCCTTGCTGAATTTGTTCTTTTGATGCTTCTCCTACACACATTCTTCACATACTTCGTTTGGGATGTCGATTTCTGGTAATCCTGAAACCATATTTCTTATTTTCAAATCTCTGATTTCTTTGAAATTGAGATGGCCAAGTCTATAATGCCATATCCATTCATCTCTGCTGGCTGCAGTTGCAAGGCACTTGTGCTCCATCACATTAAGTTCAATCTTGAAGGTTCTATTTTGAGACATAGGAGCCTTCAAGATTAACCTTCCTTCTGAGTCGAGAACTCTCATCATCTTGTCTTCAATTGACAATTTGTAATTCTTTTCAACCAACTATCATATACTGAGCAAATTACTCTTCATGCCTAGTATGTACCATACATTGAAAATTACTCACCTTTGTCCATCTTTCCTCATAATCAGAACATCACCAATATCTTCAGCTGTTAGAGTATTGTCATTTGAAAACTTCGCCATGTTCTTCAATGATGGATTTATATTGACAAACTAATCTTTCCTTCCATACATGTGTGATGAACATTCCGAGTCCAAGTACTACTGGTTCTTGAATCTCTCGTTGTAACCATCAACAACATATCTCTTTCTTCATGTTTCTCCAGCTTTGCATCAGTTTCTTGATTCTTCTGTTTTTTAGGACAATCACTAGAATAGTGACCATACTTCTGACAATTCTAACACTGAATGTGACTTTTCTCATGTTTTCGACCACCACCTTTTCCTCTACCTATAGCACCACTTCTTTGGTTTCCTTGGTTCCATGGTTTTCTCTGATTCGACCAGTTTCCTTCTTGCTAATTTCAACTAGACAAATTGTTGTAGCCTCCTTTGTCTTTGTTGCCATTTCAACTTCCTTTGTCTTTCTTTCTTTTGTTGATTGCACCTACAAAGCCACATCACTCTTCGACTTTCAAGCAGCTCTTTCAGCCATTATTTGTTCATGAGATTCAAGCGTCCCTTGAAGCTCTTCCTTTGTCAATGTTGACAAGTTTTCCGACTCTTCTATGGCTACTACCACGTGGTCAAATTTTGGAGCCAATGACTTTAAGATCTCTGCAACAATTGATCTCGATGTCAACACTTCTCCAGATACTTTGATTAGATTCACCAATTTAGTAACCCTAGTGAAGAAATGAGTCATGCTTTCATTATCTTCCATCTGAAGTAATTCACAGTTTCTTTTGTGAGTTTGTAACCTCGCCTCTTTCACCTTCTTTTCGCCTCCAAACGATTTCTCCAGAATTTCCCATACTTCTTTCGCTGATTCTCCATCATTAACCCTTTCAAAATTATCTTGATCAACACATTGATGAATTATAAAGAGAGCTTTATAATATTTTGATCTTACAAGAGTGATCAGGATCTAAGATGGGCTGAAGACGAACGTCTGTGATGTTGGGTGTGAAAGAGGAGGAGGGGTGTACTTGCAAGGCACTCTGTGTTAAACACAGATTGGTTCTTAATAATATCTCTATATTTTGATGATAACTATTAGGAAATTTTGTATTTAAGAATTATATACTCTAAAATTTTCTTGAGAGTTTTTACTGCAGATAATAATGAAATTAACACTCCAGAAGCAAAACTGAATTTAACACAAGAAATTAACTAGACTCCGAAGTGCCAGATGCACTCATTAGAAGATTCTGATTGCTGCCAATAGAAGATCCTGAGCGTAGCCTCCAGAAGGATCTGAAGTAAGAAGCTCAAGAAGAATCTGAAGCAAGAAGCTCCAGAAGATTCTGAAGTAGAAGCTCCAGAAGATTCTGAAGCAGAAGCTCCAGAAGATTCTGAAGTAGAAGCTCCAGAAGGATCTGAAGCAAAGAAGAATATTGTATGAAGAGTTTTTCAAAGCATAGTTTCTACAGAAGATTCTGAAAGTACTAAAGCTGCCAGTACTGAAGTTCTGTTTCAAATATGCTTTGATATTCAACACGCTGAAAGCACACATGCTGCATAAGACTCTGATCCAGCAAAGTTCTGATCATCATTAGAAGACTCTGACCCAATCAGACTCTGATGAACTTGCTGAAAACTGAAGAAAAAATATTCAAAGATTATATCTGTTGGAGTAAATCAAACGTCTCTTTCCTCATTTATGCTAGACACAAGAACACAGACAAAAAGGATTTTTTTGTGCTTTCTTCTTCTAGGAAAGGTCACTTGATGTGAGGACAAAAAGGCTCAGACCTTTTTGGGACACTCTTCTCAACGTGCAACTCACCTTGGATCAGCTGCCTACAAAAGGAAGACTCCACCAAATTCTTCAGTTAGACATCTTGCTGAAAAAGAATTAAAACATTCAAGCTCTCATACTCTCTTATTTATTCTTAGAATTAATTTCATTGTACTTAAACTTAAGAGAAATATCACTGTTGTGATAAAAGCTTTTTAGAAGCATCATTACTCTTGTATTAGATTTACATTGATTGTAAAGGATTTCCTTAAGAGGATTCAGTTGGAATCAGTAGCTCTTGAGAAGACTAAGGACAGTTGTTCTTAGGTGTTACTATTGTAATTTGTTTGATTAAATAGTGGATTAAGTCCTTGTTGAGAAAGGCAAATCACTCTAGGAAGGGTGGACTGGAGTAGTTGAGTTCAACGAACCAAGATACAAATAATTGTGTTTTAATTCTAAGTTTTAATCTTTCATACTTATTCAACCCCCCTTCTAAGTATTTTCTCACCTTCAGTTGGCATCAGAGCTCCGGTTCTGTGTGTGCTACCACTTAACAGTGACAGTAAAGATCCAGAGAGAAATACTTTGATATATATTTATTTGTTACAATGGCTGATAATACAATATCCAACATTAACAATAAATATGAAAAAAGGGACAGAATCATCACCAAACCCCCTATGTTTCATGGGGAGAAATTTGATTACTGGAAAGACAGAATTGAGAGTTTTTTCCTTGGATATGATGCTGATCTATGGGATCTAGTCATAGATGGATATGTCCATCCCACAGATGGAAATGGCAAGAAGATAGACAGAAAATCTATGACAGATGCTCAGAAGAAAGATTTTAGAAATCATCACAAGGCCAGAACAATATTATTGAATGCAATTTCTCATACTGAGTATGAAAAAATTACAAACAGAGAAACTGCTTTTGATATGTTTGAATCCTTAAAAATGACCCATGAGGGAAATTCTCAAGTCAAGGAGACAAAAACTCTGGCTCTGATCCAGAAGTATGAGGCCTTCAAGATGGAAGACTCTGAATCTGTTGAAGCTATGTTCTCCAGATTTTAGATCCTCACAGCTGGGCTAAAGGTTCTGGACAAGGGATATTCTACATCAGACCATGTAAAGAAAATAATCAGAAGTCTACCTACCAAATGGAGACCAATGGTGACTGCCTTGAAGATGGCTAAAGATCTGAACAAAATCTCTTTAGAAAAACTCATCAGCTCACTGAGGAGCCATGAAATTGAACTTGAGGAAGATGAACCCCAGAAGAAAGAAAAAGGTAAATCTGTTGCTTTAAAATCTAATAAATCTGCTAAAGCTTTGCAGGTTATTGAAGAAAGCTCTGAAGAATCTTCTTCTGAAGAAGAAGATGAATTATCCATGTTGTCCAGAAGAATCAACAGACTCTGGAAGCACAAGGGAAAGAAGTTCAACAACTTCAGAAAATCTGATCATAGAAAGGAATCTTCTGGGCACAGAAGATCTGGCAAGAAAGAAGTTGTGTGTTATGAGTGCAAAGAACCTGGGCATTACAAGAATGATTGCCCCAAACTTCAAAAAGAAAAACCCAAGAAGAAGTTTAACAAAAAGAAGAAGGTTCTGATGGCAACATGGGATGACTCAGATGAATCTGAATCATCTTCTGAATCAGAAGAAGAATGTGCCAATGTTGCACTGATGGCCAGCATAGAAGATCAGGAGGAAGGAACCTCAAGATATGAATCAGATTCTGAATCTGACGATGACGCTGAAGAGGTAATGGCTAAACTTACTAAAGAAGAACTGATAAAAGTTTTATCAGAAGTTCTGAAAAGTTATAACAATATCAAACTCAAATACAAGAAGCTGAAAAGCAATCTTGAATCTGAGATTGATCTTCTGAAGACAGAACTTGTTGAGCAAAAAGAAATTAATCTGAAAATCAAAAATGACTGTGAAACAACTCAACAAGAATCTGAATCTGAGACTAAGTCATGTGAAAGCATTTTAGAAAAATATGACTCTAGCTTTCATAGATTCCTTAGTAAGAGCATAGACAGAAGCAAGATGGCTTCTATGATCTATGGTGTTAGTGGGAACAACAGAAGAGCTATTGGATATGAATCTTCATCTGGAAGTAATCCAAAATCTGATGACAAACTTTTCATCAAGAAGACACCTCTGTACTCTCAATTTAAGTTTGGTCACTTAAATGACATTAAACACACTAGCTCTAAGAAGAATACTTATGTGTTTAAACCCAAGGTAAGTCAGAATAAACATTATGTTGAAAAACAGAAGTTTAGACAAACCTCCAGAACCACTAACCCTAAAGGACCCAAGAAGATTTGGGTACCTAAAAGTAAAATAATCCATGTTGCAGATGTTCTTAGCAGCAAGGTCAGGACACCAATCATGGTACCTGGACTCTGGATGCTCACGACACATGACAGGAGAAAAGTCTATGTTCCAAAGCCTGGAACTTAGATCTGGAGGTGATGTAAAGTTTGGAGGAAGCCAGAAGGGAAAGATCATTGGATCTGGCACAATTGGAAATGGTAAACTTCCCTCTATTACTAATGTCTTACTTGTTGAAGGGTTAAAGCATAACTTATTGTCCATAAGTCAATTAAGTGACAATGGTTATGATATTATCTTTAATCAAAAATGTTGTAAAGCTATCAGTCAAAAGGATGGCTCTATTCTATTTAGTGGTAAGAGGAAAAACAACATTTATAAAATAAATCTTTCAGAACTTAAAGTTCAAAATGTTAAATGCCTTTTGTCTGTTAATGAAGAGAAATGGGTCTGGCACAGAAGATTGGGTCACATTAATATGAGACGTATATCTCAGATTAATAAACTTAATCTTGTCAGAGGACTCCCTAATCTGAAGTTCACTTCAGATGCTCTTTGTGAAGCATGCCAAAAAGGGAAGTTTTCAAAATCATCCTTTAAATCAAAAAATGTTGTTTCTACTTCCAAACCACTAGAACTACTTCATATTGATTTGTTTGGACCAGTGAAAACTGCATCCATCAGAGGCAAAAAGTATGGATTAGTCATTGTTGATGACTATAGTAGATGGACATGGGTAAAGTTCTTAAAACACAAGGATGAGTCACATTCTGTGTTCTTTGACTTCTGCAAGCAAGTCCAGAATGAAAAGGATTTCAAAATTATAAAAGTCAGAAGTGATCATGGTGGTGAATTTGAAAATAAATATTTTGAAAAATATTTTTCTGAAAATGGCATTGCTCATGATTTTTCCTGTCCTAGAACTCCACAACAAAATGGGGTTGTAGAGAGGAAAAACAGAACTCTGCAAGAAATGGCCAGAACCATGATCAATGAGACAAATCTGGCAAAACATTTTTAGGCAGAAGCAATCAACACAGCCTGTTACATTCAGAACAGAGTATCTGTAAGACCTCTTTTGAAAAAGACTCCATATGAACTGTGGAAGAACAGAAAGCCCAACATTTCATATTTTCATCCTTTTGGATGTATTTGCTATATGTTGAACACTAAGGAAAATCTGAACAAGTTTGATTCCAAAGCACAGAAGTGTTTCATGCTTGGATATTCTGAACGCTCTAAAGGCTACAGAATATACAATACTGAGACACAGATTGTGGAAGAATCCATTCATGTCAGATTTGATGATAAGCTTGGCTCTGAAAAGCCAAAGCAGTCTGAAAACTCTACAGATAGGGAAGTAGTCTTCATTGACTCTAAAGTTCCAGAAGCAGACAAAATTCAAGTAAAGGAACCAGAAGCAACGCCAGATGCTATTCCTTTAACCTCTCAGATGAATAATCTAAACATTTTTGAAGAATTAACTATTAGAGGATCATCATCCAGAATTAAAGCTTATCATCCAGAGGATGTCATTATTGGAAAGAAGGATGATCCCATCAGAACAAGATCCTTTCTAAGATCATCTGAAACATCATTATTTGGACTGGTGTCAGAAATTGAACCATCTTCTGTAGATGAAGCTCTGCAAGACAATGATTGGATTATTGCCATGCAAGAAGAGCTAAATCAATTCACCAGAAATGATGTATGGGATCTAGTTCAAAGACCACAAGGATTCAATATAATTGGTACAAAATGGGTCTTCAGAAATAAGCTAAATGAGAAAGGAGAAGTTGAAAGGAATAAGGCAAGGCTTGTGGCTCAAGGGTACAGTCAACAAGAAGGTATTGATTACACTGAGACATATGCTCCAGTGGCAAGGTTAGAATCTATACGCCTTCTTATTTCATTTGCTGCATAAAATAACATCACTCTGTATCAGATGGATGTTAAAAGTGCCTTTCTTAATGGTATTAAAGAAGAAGAAGTTTATGTCCACCAACCTCCTGGTTTTGAAAATGAAAAATTTCCAGATCATGTTTTCAAATTAAAGAAATCTCTATATGGTTTAAAACAAGCTCCAAGAGCTTGGTATGAGAGATTGAGCAATTTTTTTCTGGAGAAAAATTTGATCAGAGGCAAAGTGGATACAACACTCTTTTGTAAATCAATTAAGAAAGATCTTCTAATTTGTCAAATTTATATAGATGATATTATTTTTGGATCAACAAATATTATGCTTGGAAAGGAGTTTGCTACATGTATGCAGGCAGAATTTGAAATGAGCATGATGGGAGAACTCAGATTCTTTCTAGGAATCCAAGTTAATCAAACTCCAGAGTGCACTTACATACATCAGACCAAATATGTTAAAGAACTTCTGAAGAAATTTAACATGACTGATAGTAAGCTGGCAAAGACTCCCATGCATCCTACTAGCTCACTTGGCAAGGAAGAGGTAAGTAATAAAGTAGACCAGAAGCTCTACAGAGGTATGATTAGCTCTCTTCTTTATCTAACTGCTTCTAGACCTGACATATTGTTCAGTGTTTGCCTGTGTGCTAGATTCCAATCAGATCCTAGAGAATCACACTTGACAGCTGTCAAGAGGATTCTAAGGTATCTGAAAGGTACTTCTAATGTGGGTTTGTGTTACAGAAAATCTGATGATTTCAAACTAGTTGGATTCTGTGATACTGACTACGCTGGACACAGAGTGGAAAGGAAAAGTACTTCTGGAAGTTGTCAATTTCTAGGAAGAAATCTAATCTCTTGGTACAGCAAGAAGCAATGCACAATTGCACTTTCAACCACAGAGGCAGAATACATTGTTGCTGCTGGATGTAGCACTCAGATGCTCTGGATGAAAAGCCAGCTAGAAGATTATCAAATTTTTGAAAGTAACATTTCTATCTTTTGTGGTAATACTTCTGCTATATGTTTGTCTAAGAATCCCATTTTACACTCTAAGGCAAAACATATATAAATTAAGCATCATTTCATCAGAGACTATGTTCAGAAGGGAATCATAAATTTAGCCTTTGTTGATACAGATCATCAATGGGCAGATATTTTTACAAAACCCCTTGTTGAAGATAGATTTAAATTTATTCTGAAAAATATTGGTATGGATGTTTGTCCAAAATGATATTTATCAGAAGCAAATTTTTACAGATGCAAAAATGCCTAATGCTCTGAAGTGTTTCTCCTGATTGCTTACTTATTATGATTAATATTGTTTTTGTGAAACTCTGAACTAACAATCCTTAGAGGATCTGAACGTTGGTTAACATTTCATTTCTCAAAAGATTTCAGAACACATGCAAGCAAATACGTGTCACACTAAATCTGCAGAGGTGGCGTGTACATTACTGAAGAGACGTTTAAGGTGAAGTTTGAATAGTGAAAATCTTGATTTTCCCCCCAATTTGTCAGAAGCAATAAATGTTTGAAATGATTATTATTCTTTTCATTTAATGCTTACTAAAACGTGCAAAAATTCTGACTGATGGTATACCTAAATGTTTTAGTATAAATACTTGTCTTCACTTCACTTTCACACTTTTGCAATCTCAAAAATTATATGTGTTTTCATCTCCTCTTTTCTCTGCATAAAAACCCTAAACCTAAGTGTGTGACAAAGCATTCTTCAATGGCAACTTCATCATCAACAGCTGATCAATTCCAATCTTCAATGGCTGCAGTAACTTCTGCAAACATGGGCGTTGCTCCTTATTCTCTTCCCAAAAGAACTCTTTTAACCCCTGTTGAGAAGTTGGAGGTTTTATGTGAATCCATGGTAGAGTTTGACTCACTTGCTGAGAATGGCTTTGAATTTCGTTCTATTGTTGGTGCTCAAGGATGGGTTAAGTACTTTGATAGACTATTTGGACCAGTTTACCCCTCCTTGTGAAAGAATTCTGGATCCATGCCTCTGTTTACCCCAAGTTCATCCTATCTTCTGTACTGGGAAAAGAAATAATTATAACAGAAGATCTGATCAGAAAATTAATTGGATATGAAGAAACAGATGGTGTTTCACACTTGCCAGCTGAGCGTGTGGACATGGATGAAGTCTATGAAGAAGTGATGACTGCTGGTCAAGCTTCTAACAAATTCAAGGATCTGAAGCCTGACTACAAGATCTGGGCTAAGATCTTCATGGGATGCATCCATCATAGGAAGTCAACCAACTCTCCAGACTATGTCAATAATGAACAACTCTATTTCATGTATTGCCTCAGTCAGAGCACCAAAGTAGATCTTTCATACATTCTTTTTATGCATCTGTGGAACCATATAAATGCATCTAGAGAGTATGTGAAAGAAAAAGGACAGAAGATCAGAACCTGGATCCCCTTTGGAAGGTTGATCTCAGATCTTCTAACTGAAAATGGATTGGTCACTGCTCTGTACGCTGCTGGAGTTACAGAAGAACTGGAATTCATAATGGGAAAGCCTCTGAATGCCAAAAGTCTTCAGAGACTCAAAATAGTTGATGAACTCACAACAGCGCCCAAGAAGCTGAATATGACTGAACTGAGTCAGAAGAGGGTTCCTGTAGATGACTTTCCATTGTTCTTTGCTGAAGAACCCAGACATATTGTAGTAATGTACATTGATGAATGTAAGAAGGAAGGAAAACCTGTTCCTGCAAATGTGGTACAACTAGCAAGACAACCTCTTCCAGATGTAGAAGAAGAAGAAGAAGAAGCACAACTACAGAGTAAAAGGAATCAGCCAGAAGCAGAACCTGCACCTGCTCAGAAGAAGGTCAAGATTACTAAGAAGCCACAGAAGCTCTTGAAGAGGAAAGAATCTGGTGACACTTCTTCTGTACCAGCCAAAAGGATCAAGATAAAAGGTACTAAAACTTCTGTATCTTCTTCTAAATCTGTTGTTATAAATGATTCCAATATTAAGTCTGTTCCAAAACCACCCTCAACATAAACCACTTCTGTTACTGCTCCAAGTTTCAAATCTCCACAAAAACAAACATCTGTTCCAACACCTACACCAACAAAAACAATTCAAACACCAAAAGTATCTGTACCAAACTCATCTCAACCAAAAATCCAAATCAAACAGGTTGTTCCACAACAACAACTCACAAAGCAACTAGAAGTTCTAACCAAACCGTCTGCACCACACAAACAACCCACAGAACAACAAAAAACCACAGAACAAAAACTCCCAGAGAAACAAACTTCAACACCATCTGAACCAAAAAAACAACCACAAGAAAAACAAACAGAAAAACCCTCTGAACCTTTACCAGAAAAAGACTCTGAACATCAATCACAAAAATCTTCTGAATCCCAAACACAACAACAAAAGAAACAACCACCATCAGATAATCCTCCATCCATCCCATCTCAACAAAATGAATCTATACCAGTTTCATCTGAACCCATCAAAATTTCCTCTGATCCACCAATTTCAAAACCATCTGAAACTCCCTCAGAATCCAACCACCCATCTGGAATCAACATACCTGAAACAGAGGTTCTTAATGTCACACCTCTAAAAACTGTGTTCCAAGTATCCTCTACCTCTTGCACACCAACCAATTCATCAAATTCCTCTGAGTCTGAGATTCACCCAGATTTTCTAATCTCTCCTTCTCAAAAATACTCTGAGGTAAACCAACCAGAACAACCTATACCATCTAATGTTCTCATTCCAGATCCTACTCCCACACCCAGACCATCTGTAACATCTGCATCTTACAGAAATGTCTTATCCTGTTTTCAAAACCTGTCCTATGGTTTCAAACCCAAAGATTTGTATGACAGAATTGAACCATCTGACCCTACCATTCCCCAGAAACCCAAACTCACAGTGGCTCTTCCATCTGTGCTTGTTACATATATCCATTCCATGTCAAAAGCAGGATCTTTAGCAACAATTTCGTATTCTGCTAGATCTGACAAAGCTATTGCTTCAGATAAACCTATATCATCTGATACACCTGCTGTTTCCAATAAACCTCCAAAATCTGCCTTCAAACCTTACTCAAATAAACCCTTTGATGTGGTTTCCCATCCCACCAAAGTAAAACCAAATCTGTTAAATGCTTTAAACAGATCTCAACCTCAAAAATCTGAAATTCATTTCTGTCCATACTATCCTCCTCCTCTGATCTCCATCCAAAAATCAATTTTTCCACCAACTCCCCAACCTAAACCTGTAACTCTGGAAACTTTGTTACGTCCAAAGCCCAGACTTAATGTTGATCATTTATTTCAAACTTTTTTGCAAGAAATACAGATGTATTTAGGTAATGTTCAGAAGAAATGCTCAGCAACAATGGATGCCAAAGAATCTGACATCATCTGGAATGGATTCATCAACAGATTTAACTCTGTGGCCTCAAATCTAAAGAACATCTGTTCTGATGATGCGAAGCTCAGATTTGCTGAGGCTACAAGGAATCTATTCTGGACTGTCAAGAAATCTGAACCTCTGCTTCTTACAGATGCTCCTCCATCTTCAGCAGAATCTACTGACATTGCATCTGAGGAAAATCTGTTGGCTATGACTCTGTTACATCCTAGTTCTAACTCAAATGCTCCAGACTCTACAGAACCAATGGATATTGACTCTGTTCAAGCTCCAGAATCTGATCATACTTCTTCATCTGAGATAAAGAAAGAACATCCAGAGTTTGAAGATAAGATTGCTGCTCTGGAAGCTGGTCAGTCAGAGATCAAGTCCTGGATGGCAAAACAGGACAAGAAGTCAGAGGATATGACAGAATGGATGTCAAAGCAAGATCAAAAGAATGAAACTATGGCTAAGTGGATGTCCAAGCAAGATCAATCATCCTCTGAGATTACAGATCTATTGAAGATGCTTTTGTCCAAACACTCTTAGATTTTTTTTCATTCTAATATTTTTTTGCATCTGTTATTTGCCTATGTACTTTATTGCTATATCTTCTGATGTTTGCCTATGTACTCTTGATCTGATCTTATGAATGAATCAAAGTTTTCTCCATTGAATCATCTAATTTACTGTTTCCTTTTATTTGTCTTTTTAAAGTTTTTACTTTTTGCTTATGACAAAAAAGGGGGAGAAAATATAGATCTGAACTGTTTAATATAACTTCACCAGAATGAAACTTCAGACGTATTTATTCTATCTAACATTTAATCTGACTATTTCAGAACATTTGATAAGTACATTCTATAAAAGAAACTCTGAGTCTCTTAGATCACTTGACCATTATCAAACTCTGAATATTAAATTTGCAAGACATTCTGACCTTCAAATGTTAAAAAGAACAAACAAGATCTAACTCTGAAGATTACTCAATACAAAAGGGAAGTTTATATTCCTTATTTGTATTTAACTCAGGGGAGATTCATCATCTCAGGGGGAGTTATAATTTTAATATTTTCAATTAAACAAAATTTCTGATGTTTTTGTCATCATCAAAAAGGGGGAGATTGTTAGAACACAGATTGGTTCTTAATAATATCTCTATGTTTTGATGATAACTATTAGGAAATTTTGTATTTAAGAATTATATACTCTAAAATTTTCTTGAGAGTTTTTACTGCAAATAATAATGAAATTAACACTCCAGAAGCAAAACTGAATTGAACACAAGAAATTAACTAGACTCTGAAGCGCCAGATGCACTCATTAGAAGATTCTGATTGCTGCCAATAGAAGATCCTGAGCGTAGCCTCCAGAAGGATCTGAAGCAAGAAGCTCAAGAAGAATCTGAAGCAAGAAGCTCCAGAAGATTCTGAAGCAGAAGCTCCAGAAGGATCTGAAGCAAGTCAGAAGCATCTGAAGCAAAGAAGAATATTGTATGAAGAGTTTTTCAAAGCATAGTTTCTACAGAAGATTCTGAAAGTACTAAAGCTGCCAGTACTGAAGTTCTGTTTCAAATATGCTCTGATATTCAACACGCTGAAAGCACACATGCTGTAGAAGACTCTGATCCAGCAAAGTTCTGATCATCATTAGAAGACTCTGACCCAATCAGACTCTGATGAACTTGCTGAAAACTGAAGAAAAAATATTCAAAGATTATATCCGTTGGAGTAAATCAAACGTCTCTTTCCTCATTTATGCTAGACACAAGAACACAGGCAAAAAGGATTTTTCTGTGCTTTCTTCTTCTAGGAAAGGTCACTTGATGTGAGGACAAAAAGGCTCAGACCTTTTTGGGACACTCTTCTCAACGTGCAGCTCACCTTGGATCAACTGCCTATAAAAGGAAGACTCCACCAAATTCTTCAGTTAGACATCTTGCTGAAAAAGAATTAAAACATTCAAGCTCTCATACTCTCTTATTTATTCTTAGAATTAATTTCATTATACTTAAACTTAAGAGAAATATCACTGTTGTGATAAAAGCTTTTTAGAAGCATCATTACTCTTGTATTAGATTTACATTGATTGTAAAGGATTTCCTTAAGAGGATTCAGTTGGAATCAGTAGCTCTTGAGAAGACTAAGAACAGTTGTTCTTAGGTGTTACTATTGTAATCTGTTTGATTAAATAGTGGATTAAGTCCTTGTTGAGAAAGGCAAATCACTCTAGGAAGGGTGGACTGGAGTAGTTGAGTTCAATGAACCAGGATAAAAATAATTGTGTTTTAATTCTAAGTTTTAATCTTTCATACTTATTCAACCCCCCTTCTAAGTATTTTCTCACCTTCACTCTGATGCCAAAGTAAGAAAATGAGCAAGAGAGCGAGCAAGTACATAATATGTGTTTCTAGGTAAGAAATTGAATACCTGACCCTCTCAAGTTAGAGGGTTTTTATAATGACCCTAGCGCTTGGCCATTGGTCCCTATTTTCGGGACGAGATAACTATTTTCTGAAGAATAGGTAACTGCCAGAAATAGCCATTGAGACAGGAAGACATGACCATAATTAGTCGTTATGACGGACATAGGTACAGTTACGGGCACAAGCGTCTTGGCTGTTCCTGGATAGTGGAATCGTGCGTGACGGGCAGAGACTGACGGGGAAAAGTGTTGGGATCAATGGTAAATGGGTCAGCCTCCCTTGTAGGAGGGGCAGAAAGGTAAATTCTCTCCCCAAAGAGGTTAGACATAGGCAATTGAGCCATTCTAGAAGCATAAGTGGATTAGGCCATGCTTAGTCATCGGGCCAGCCCGGGACATCTTTCTTCTTCAATTCTTTGTGTGCAGCCTTTTCTTGATCTGATGTGTTTTCTGCAAGCAGCGTTGCTCCTTCCTTCACAAGATCCCAAAGATCTTGATAACAAAAAACCACTTTCATCTGCTTGCACCAATTCTCGTCATTATTATTCTTGAGAATCGGAAGACTCGTTGGAAAATGTTTGTTTAGATGATTCATCGTCATCGCGTTTTGCTTCCACGAATCACAACTGAAGCTTTAGATACCAGATGTTGGAATTAACCCAAGACTTTGAGTAATTCTGAACCAATCTTGATGAACAAAATTCAACCCACCGATCAAAATCCCTTGTTCTTCACTCTTCACTTGAGTGAATCAATCATACCTTGATTGCAAGAATGATTGTGTGCAACAATTGTTAATGGAAGAACACTACGCCAGAATTGACTTTTAGCAGCGCATAAAAAGACAGCGCTTTATAACAAAGCGCTGCTAAATAGTCAGTAAAAAAAAAGAAAAAAAATTACATACCAAAGACAGCGCTTTTTAAAAAGCGCTGCTAAAGGGGGAGCCTAAGACAGCGCTTTTTAAAAAGCGCTGCTAAAAGGGGACCCTAAGAAAGCGCTTTTAAAAAGCGCTGCTAAAGGAGGACCCTTTGAAAGCGCTTTTTAAAAGAGCTGCTAAAGGGGGACCCTACGAGGGCGCTTTTTCTATAAAGCGCTGCTATATGTCATTGCTAAGGCACCCTATGAAAGCGCTTTTTAAAGCGCTGCTAAAGGCCTTTAAAAAGCGCTGCTAAAGGTATTAGTATAATAATTTTTATATACCCTCCAGATTTTTAAGAGAAACAGAAGTCGCGAGTTTCTTTTTTTATTTCTTTCTGCTCTACTCTGGCGAACGAACTTTGCCCTATATACCCTCCAGAACCATTCCGTTGTCGTCGCCCTCCCTCCGACCGTTGTCGTCGCCCTCCCTCCGACCGTTGTCGTCGCCCTCCCTCCGACCGTTGCCGTCGCCGTCTTCCGTTCACCGTCCGTTTTCGAGTGCCTCCGTCCATTGCATTTCCAACATTGTTACGGTATGTGTAGTTTTACTATGGTTTTCTTTTTTATTGATCTTTTCACCATTGTTATATATTTCTTTGAACCTTGATATATGATATATGATAGATTTATTGGAAAATATTTGTTGTCGCTTTATTGGAAAATATATGATAGATTTATTGGAAAATATATGATAGATTTATTGGAAAATATTTTTGTTGATGAAACTTTTGGTATTAAAATTGAAACAATCTGTTTGTAGAGAGAAGGAATGTGCTTCATGTTTTATATATATATATATATATATATATATATATATATATATATATATATATATATATATATATATATATATATATATATATATATATATATATATATATATATATATATATATATATATATATATATATATATATATATATATATATATATATATATATATATATATATATATATATATATGTTGTTATGGTTTTATATGTTGATGGTTTTATATGTTGATATGGTTTTATATGTTGATGGATTATCTAGTATTTTTAATATGATATATTTTGGTGGATTATCTAGTATTTTTGTATTGTAAATTATTAATATGATTTTAATAAAATTTATATTTTGTCTGTTATAGGGGTTACCTGTGAAGAGCAAGGTTGTGATCGTTTCCAAGCATCCTACTGTATAGCTTTCTTAGAAGTTAGTGATTTCTTTACAGGTATTATCTGTTTTTGCTTAGACTACTCAATTATTATGGATAAAAATTGGATGTCTGTTAATCGATTGTCAAAAGAGTACGAGAATGGGGTATCGAACTTCGTTAAGTTTGCTGTTGAACACGCCAAAGACCCCAGTAGGATCACATGTCCTTGCTTAGGTTGTTGTTATGGGCGTCGAATTGACGCGGTTCAGTTGGAATCTCATTTAATGAGACATGGAATTGATCGAAGTTACACATGTTAGACATTACACGGTGAGATAAGTAACGAGAATGTTGAACCCCAGAACAATACGACCTCTACTTCAAAGGACAATGGTAGGGATACATACGATTGTGATCGAGTCGAAGATATTGCAGAAGCACTTGAAGAAGATCTTCAAGATTGTCCAAAGATGTTTGAGATGTTGGTAAGCGATGCAGAGAAGCCGTTGTATAAAGGTTGCACTACTTTCATAAGATTGTCTGCGATATTAAAGTTGTACAACTTAAAGGCGGGTAATGGATGGTCGGATAAAAGTTTCACAGAGTTGTTAGCCCTACTTCAAGAGATGCTTCCGGAGGATAATGTTCTTCCCAATCGAACCTATGAAGCTAAAAAAATGTTATGCTCTATTGGTATGAGCTATGATAAGATACATGCTTGTCCAAATGATTGCATTTTGTTTCGAAATGAGTATGCATCATTAAACGAGTGTCCTAAATGCGGTGTATCTCGGTATAAGAAAAAGTTGTCACCAGCAAAAGTCTTATGGTATTTTCCTATAATTCCGAGATTCAGACGCATGTTTCGTAGTGAAACAGATGCGAAACACCTTACTTGGCATGCAGATGATAGAATTATAGATGGGAAGTATCGACATCCAGCAGATTCACCACAGTGGATGAAAATTGATAATGATTATCCTGATTTTGGAGAAGAAGCTAGAAACCTTCGCTTGGCATTATCGACTGATGGAATGAATCCGCACGGTCTGCAAAGTATCTCCCATTCCACCTGGCATGTAATTCTTATGATTTATAACCTACCTCCATGGCTATGTATGAAGCGTAAGTACATGATGTTATCTATGTTAATTTCTGGCCCTAAACAACCAGGAAACGACATAGACGTATACCTGACACCTTTAATCAAAGACTTAAAAAGTTTGTGGGAGAACGGTGTGGAGGTTTATGATGGATATAGGAAAGAAAGTTTTAATTTGAGGGCCATGTTGTTTGGCACAATTAATGATTTCCCATCATACGGAAATCTATCGGGGTATAGCATTAAAGGTCAATGTGCGTGTCCTATCTGTGAAGAAAACACAGATTGGACGCGGTTGGAATTTGGTCAGAAGAATGTCTTTCTTGGTCATCGTAGATTCTTAAGTTCTAATCATCAGTACCGTGGGTGGAGACAAGAATTCAATGGAAATTCAGAACAACGTAGAGCACCACCTACATTAACCGGCGATCAAATTTTTGCAAAGGTGAAAGATGTGAGTACTCAGTTTGGCAAGCCTTTTGCTCATACGCTTACCATGCGTGGGTGAAAGAAGAGGTCAATTTTGTTTGAGTTGCCGTATTGGAAGTCCTTGTATGTACGACATTTTCTTAACGTTATGCATATTGAAAAAAAATGTATTTGAAAGTGTTATTGGTACGTTACTCAATATACAAGGAAAGTCTAAGGATGGCCTTAAAGTAAGAAAAGACTTGGTAGCAATGGGAATAAGAAATGAATTAGGACCCCAGAAGAAAGGAAATCGCACTTATCTACCACCTGCTGCATATACTTTGTCTAGAAAGGAGAAAAAGATACTGTGTAAGTTTCTGAGTGAAGTTAAAGTTCCAGAAGGATACTCTTCAGATATTAGAAGACTTGTTTCTATGAAAGACCTAAAGTTAAAGAGTTTAAAGACACATGATTGCCATGTTCTTATGGAACACTTTCTACCAATAGGTATACGTTCTATTTTGCCAGAAAAAGTGAGAGGCGCAATAACAAAATTGTGTTTCTTTTTCAGATCTATTTGTAGTAAGGTGATCGATCCTGCGATCTTACCAACATTGCAAAAAGATATAATTATTACTTTGTGTGAGCTTGAAATGTATTTTCCTCCGTCATTCTTTGACATAATGGTACATCTAGTTGTGCATCTCGTGAAAGAGACACAACTATGTGGACCTGCATATATGAGATGGATGTATCCAGTTGAACGTTATATGAAAATATTGAAAGGGTATGTGAAAAACCGAAGTCGACCAGAGGGATGTATTGTTGAACGATACATTGTTGAAGAAGCTATTGAGTTTTGTACTGAATATTTGTCCAACGTTCAATCCATTGGCCTCCCAAAATCTGATGTTGTTGAAAAAGTAGTAGGTAAACAGTTAATTGGAAATAAAGTTGTGACAGTTTCAAGGGATGAACGGGAGCAAGTGCATTTATATGTTCTGCACAATGACATTGAGGTTGAGCAGTACGTTAAATTGCACAAGGACGTTCTCCGAGGTTTAAATCTGAATAGAAATGAAAATTGGATAGTACGTGAGCACAATCGAAGTTTTATAACATAGTTCAAAGAGCATATTTATTCAAAGTTTTATTCTGATCCCGCTTCAATAACAGAAAGGTTGAGATGTTTAGCATATGGTCCAACTTTGCATGTGTTTTCTTATAGCGCATACGCAATTAATGGATACACATTTTATACCAAGGAGCAAGATGATAAAAGTACAATGCAAAATAGTGGTGTCACTGTGCTTGCCGAATCAATGCACATTTCCTCGTATTTTGGGGTAATCGAGCGCATTTGGGTGTTTGATTATGAGAAGTTTCAGATTCCTATCTTTGGATGCAAGTGGGTTGAAAGTAATAGTGGCATACGTATGGATAAGTCAGGTTTTTTGCAAGTGGATCTTAATAAGGTGGGGTACAAAGATGAGCCTTTTATTCTAGCCACGCAAGCTAAACAAGTGTTCTATGTCACTGATCCGAAAAGTACGAAATGGTTTATAGTTCTTTTTTTCAACAAAGTAATCAACGATAACATTGGAGAAAAGGGGGAGGTTGATGTTGAGAATGAATCTTATGTTAGGGATGATCCAGATGAGAATATTATAGCAGACGAATCATATATTAGAAATGATCATAGCGAGGGAATTTGGATCAATCCATCCGTCCGTGTTGTTAAGACACAAGTAAAGCACCTTCGAACTAAAAAAAGAAAAAGATGTTAAAGGTACTTGTAAAATTACATATTGTCTCAATAAAATAACATATTATTTCTTATTTATACGTTTCTTATGTGTGTATATATATATTTCTTATTTACATATTTGAATGTCATTCATTTGATACTTTAGTTTTCCTGAATTACAGGTATATTATGGCCAGCAATAAAGATTGGAAGAAATTAAAGTAGAATTGTATAATTTGTGATGTTGAATTTCGAGTTGAGAATTGTATATAATTTGTGATGTTGAATTGTGAAGCTTTTGAATTATATATATTAAAGTGGAATTGTATATAATTTGTGATGTTGAATTGTGCATATAATGCCAAAGTGTTGAATTGTGCACATAATGCCAAAGTGTTGAATTGTGTATATAAAGCCAAAGTGCTGAAATAAAGGGCTAAATTATATAAGCAGGTATTGTAATATAAGCAGGTTTATTGAAAAATATATAAAAAATGTCATTAATCAGGAAAAAAAAATTTCAAAACGTGCACATTAGACAGCGCTTTTATGTATAAGCGCTGCTAAAGGGGACAGAGAAACTGCTAAAAAAGCGCTGCTATAGGTGGGGAAAGAGGGGTCTAAGACAGCGCTTTCACAAAGCGCTGCTATAGGGGCACTACGCCAGAATTGATTTTTAGCAGCGCATACAAAGACAGCGCTTTTAAAAAAAGCGCTGCTAAATAGTCAGTAAAAAAAAAGAAAAAAATTACCTACCAAAGACAGTGCTTTTTTAAAAAGCGCTGCTAAAAGGGGACCCTTAGAAAGCGCTTTTTAAAAGCGCTGCTAAAAGGGGACCCTTAGAAAGCGCTTTTTAAAAGCGCTGCTAAAAGGGGACCCTACGAGAGCGCTTTTTTTATAAAGCGCTGCTATATGTCATTGCTAATGCACCCTATGAAAGCGCTTTTAAAAGCGCTGCTAAAGGCCTTTAAAAAGCGCTGCTAAAGGTATTAGTATAATAATTTTTATATACCCTCCAGAATTATAAACGAAACAGAACACGCGTTTTTTCGTTTTCTTCTTCGTTTCTTCATTTCTCCATTGCCCTATCTTCCATTTTCGCCCTCCGTTGAAGCTTTCGTCGCCGTCCGTTTGCGCCGCCGTCTTCCATTTGTTTTCGCCGCCGTTCGCCGTTCCCTTTCGCCGCCGTTCACCGTTCGTTCTCCTCCACCGTTACGGTAAATCCGCGACTGTTACGGCATTTTTATGGATTATTGTCTTAGTATTGCATTTTTATGGATTAGATGATGTTAGTGCTACTTCTTTCTGAGTTATAGACTTGTTTTTGTTGATACCATTGATGAGCATTACTCTTTTGATATTGGCTTGAGTTTTGTATGCAAGGTGTTTGTTGAAATGCCACAATGAATTTTGAGCATTATAAATTAGTTTAGAATAATTTAGTCCATTACCAAAATTTTTGAGAGTATGCTTTAATAATTTAGAATAGTTTAAAATCATATTAATGCAATAGTTTAGAATAGTTTAGAATAATTTAGTCCATTTCCACCATTTTTGAGAGTATGATTTAATAGTTTAGAATAGTTTAAAATCATATTAATGAAATAGTTTAGAATAGTTTAGAATAATTTAGTCCATTTCCACCATTTATGAGAGTATGCTTTAATTTAGTCCATGTCATTTTGAGCATTATAAAATAGTTTAGAATAGTTTAAAATCATATTAATGAAAGTATGCTTTAATAGTAGAATAGTTTATTATAGTATATCTACTTTTTTTTAATATGATTTGTTTTGTTGGATTATCTAGTTTTTTTGTTTTGGTTAATTATTAATATGATTTTAATAAAATGTATATATTGTCTGTTATAGGGGTTACCTGAGAAGAGCAAGGTTGTGATTGTTTCCAAGCATCCTACTGTACAACTTTCTTAGAAGTTAGTGATTTCTTTACAGGTATTCTCTGTTTTTGCCTAACTTTCATAGTATGGATAAAAATTGGATGTTTGTTAATCGATTGTCAAAAGAGTACGAGAATGGGGTATCGAACTTCGTTAAGTTTGCTGTTGAACACGCCAAAGACCCCAGTAGGATCACATGTCCTTGCATGGATAAAAATCGCACTTATCTACCACCTGCTGCATATACTTTGTCTAGAAAGGAGAAAAAGATAATGTGTAAGTTTCTGAGTGAAGTTAAAGTTCCAGAAGGATACTCTTCAGATATTAGAAGACTTGTTTCTATGAAAGACCTAAAGTTAAAGAGTTTAAAGACACATGATTGCCATGTTCTTATGGAACACTTTCTACCAATAGGTATACGTTCTATTTTGCCAGAAAAAGTGAGAGGCGCAATAACAAAATTGTGTTTCTTTTTTAGATCTATTTGTAGTAAGGTGATCGATCCTGCGATCTTACCAACATTGCAAAAAGATATAATTATTACTTTGTGTGAGCTTGAAATGTATTTTCCTCCGTCATTCTTTGACATAATGGTACATCTAGTTGTGCATCTCGTGAAAGAGACACAACTATGTGGACCTGCATATATGAGATGGATGTATCCAGTTGAACGTTATATGAAAATATTGAAAGGGTATGTGAAAAACCGAAGTCGACCAGAGGGATGTATTGTTGAACGATACATTGTTGAAGAAGCTATTGAGTTTTGTACTGAATATTTGTCCAACGTTCAATCCATTGGCCTCCCAAAATCTGATGTTGTTGAAAAAGTAGTAGGTAAACAGTTAATTGGAAATAAAGTTGTGACAGTTTCAAGGGATGAACGGGAGCAAGTGCATTTATATGTTCTGCACAATGACATTGAGGTTGAGCAGTACGTTAAATTGCACAAGGACGTTCTCCGAGGTTTAAATCTGAATAGAAATGAAAATTGGATAGTACGTGAGCACAATCGAAGTTTTATAACATAGTTCAAAGAGCATATTTATTCAAAGTTTTATTCTGATCCCGCTTCAATAACAGAAAGGTTGAGATGTTTAGCATATGGTCCAACTTTGCATGTGTTTTCTTATAGCGCATACGCAATTAATGGATACACATTTTATACCAAGGAGCAAGATGATAAAAGTACAATGCAAAATAGTGGTGTCACTGTGCTTGCCGAATCAATGCACATTTCCTCGTATTTTGGGGTAATCGAGCGCATTTGGGTGTTTGATTATGAGAAGTTTCAGATTCCTATCTTTGGATGCAAGTGGGTTGAAAGTAATAGTGGCATACGTATGGATAAGTCAGGTTTTTTGCAAGTGGATCTTAATAAGGTGGGGTACAAAGATGAGCCTTTTATTCTAGCCACGCAAGCTAAACAAGTGTTCTATGTCACTGATCCGAAAAGTACGAAATGGTTTATAGTTCTTTTTTTCAACAAAGTAATCAACGATAACATTGGAGAAAAGGGGGAGGTTGATGTTGAGAATGAATCTTATGTTAGGGATGATCCAGATGAGAATATTATAGCAGACGAATCATATATTAGAAATGATCATAGCGAGGGAATTTGGATCAATCCATCCGTCCGTGTTGTTAAGACACAAGTAAAGCACCTTCGAACTAAAAAAAGAAAAAGATGTTAAAGGTACTTGTAAAATTACATATTGTCTCAATAAAATAACATATTATTTCTTATTTATACGTTTCTTATGTGTGTATATATATATTTCTTATTTACATATTTGAATGTCATTCATTTGATACTTTAGTTTTCCTGAATTACAGGTATATTATGGCCAGCAATAAAGATTGGAAGAAATTAAAGTAGAATTGTATAATTTGTGATGTTGAATTTCGAGTTGAGAATTGTATATAATTTGTGATGTTGAATTGTGAAGCTTTTGAATTATATATATTAAAGTGGAATTGTATATAATTTGTGATGTTGAATTGTGCATATAATGCCAAAGTGTTGAATTGTGCACATAATGCCAAAGTGTTGAATTGTGTATATAAAGCCAAAGTGCTGAAATAAAGGGCTAAATTATATAAGCAGGTATTGTAATATAAGCAGGTTTATTGAAAAATATATAAAAAATGCCATTAATCAGGAAAAAATTTTTTCAAAACGTGCACATTAGACAGCGCTTTTATGTATAAGCGCTGCTAAAGGGGACAGAGAAACTGCTAAAAAAGCGCTGCTATAGGTGGGGAAAGAGGGGTCTAAGACAGCGCTTTCATAAAGCGCTGCTAAAGGGGGGGAGGGGGGAGATTAGGCAGCGCTTTAAAAAGCGCTGCTAAAGGGGTAAAAAAGCGCTGCTAAAGGTGATGTCTTTAGCAGCGCTTTTTCCACAAAAAAAAAGCGCTGCCTTTACCTTTAGCAGCGCCACTTTAGGCAGCGCTTTAAAGCGCTGCTAAAGGTCAAAAAAAGCGCTGCTAAAGGTCTGTTTTGGCATAGTGGGGGTCTAAGACAGCGCTTTAATAAAGCGCTGCTAAAGGGGGGAGGGGGGGAGATTAGGCAGTGCTTTAAAAAGCGCTGCTAAAGGGGTAAAAAAGCGCTGCTAAAGGTGATGTCTTTAGCAGCGCTTTTTCCACAAAAAAAGCGCTGCCTTTACCTTTAGCAGCGCCACTTTAGGCAGCGCTTTAAAGCGCTGCTAAAGGTAAAAAAAAGCGCTGCTAAAGGTCTGTTTTGGCATAGTGGAAGAAAGAAGAAATTGAATAAGAAAGAAGATTAGGGTTTGACAAAAATTGGGGAAGAAGATGATGATTTCTGCAGAGTAACTCTCTGCTCTCAAACTGAGAACATATTATTCAACTGTGCAATTGCACTTTCTGTTGTGTGTTACAATTCATAATAGGGTCACTCCCTATTTATAATTGAGCTAGCTTACTCTCTAAGATAAAGCTCAAAAACACAAAAGCCCAAATTTTTTATTTTGGCCTATGTAAAATCTTGTATCAAACAACCTTCTTCGACATTTCAATATCTAATGTTACTCGACATACAGTACAAGTTTCAACACATTAATTAAAAGGTAAGAGAAATAAAAGTTGAAGTGTTTAAAAGTAATAGGTGTATCAATATTTTATCATTAAAAAAATTATTGCCTTTGATATAAGATAAAAATTTAATCTTCAAAAATTATTTCTAAAACAAAATACTGTCGAAAAATAAAACCACGTCAATTAATAAGAATAAAAAAACTATTTAAACCTTAAAAAAGTTATCGATTTTTATCTAAGATAAAAATTATGTTTTAATTTTACTATTAAAATTATTCTCATAGGTGGTGCAGTTGAAAAGAGCATGTAATATGCATAGAAGTCATGGTGATTCCTCCGAAATAAAAGAGAAAACAAAAAATAAATATAAATATTTTCTTTCTTATTTCATTTCATTTTCATCATTTTATATTACATAATCATAACTGCAAGGTATGTGAATTAGGAGGAAAAATACAATTATTTGATGTCAGCGTCATTTTAAGGAAGGCTTGAAGCATAAAATATATGGCACAGTTATTTGCTAGTCCAAGATTCCATTATTCTCTGCATGTTATTTATGTTCCCTTGGATCTAATGCTCATAGAATCTGAGAAACCTTTCTCTACATACACGTTTGTTTCTTTTGGATTCTTCACACTACATAAACATTTGTTATCAATGCACATGCCACTAAAAAACATGCAATAATTTGGCTTGCAATCAACATCACTTTCACATTCAACAGATCCTGAAAAAAGAATAAAATAAAATTCCTAGAAGTAAAGAAGAAAAATTATGAAGGATAATAAATGATTTACCATCAGCTTTTGTTGCTACAATAAATAACGAAATACATAGAATAAAAGCATAAACAAACTTTAGAATTTTAGCCATATTTTTTCCTTTTTGTGTGTAAAAATGTGAATATTATTTAATCTTTTTATAGTGTACAAAGTTACGTTTTAAAAATAATTATATAGTTTTTAGAATTAATTAAATTGTAAAACCCTTTTATAAACTCAAAATTGTTATTAAATGTCTCTTAAACATATCGGTGTGTCATGTTTATCCTTCTGACACACTTAATAAAAAACATTACAAACTTGATAATAGTAATAATTCATTTTTTAAGAAACGTTTGAATCTTTTTAAACCTTTCATAATAGTAGAGGGAAATATTATATTTTAGGACCATGCTAAAGCTATTTGTAGTAGTAGTGCAACGTTGGGGTGAGAAGATATTTACTCACTAAAATAATGTATTATTAGATCACATTAATTTTTTTTTTATAAAGCCGCTGAATAAAAAAAAATCATATTTTATGAGATATGGTCAAACTTAAAAAAGAATGTTCAATTATATATATATATATATATATATATATATATATATATATATATATATATATATATATATATATATATATATATATATATATATATATATATATATATATATATATATATATATATATATATATATATATATTACATTTTTACCGTATAATGTCTTTTAGAATAATGAATGTATATATTTTTAAAGAAAATTAGTTTTGCCATCATAAAAGAGTAATATCATATTATTTATATATAATATTATATATATATAAAATTTAACAATGAAAATTAAATAATAAATGAACGAATACAGTATTGGAAGATAAATAGTTTTGAAGTTTACTCAAAATTAACTCTTATCAATCATAATCATGTATATACTTATGTGCCAATGTCACCAAAGAGATAAAATAATTTATATCAAGAGGTAACTTTTCAATCACAAAACGGAAGATAATCAGTAACCACTAGAAAGAAGTTGATCAGTATTCACCATAGAAAATTTGATAATTATTATAATAGGGTTTTGAACTTTACAATCACTCGAAAGAAATTAGTTATTATATATCATTTATTTCTTATCAAAATGATGCGTGAAAATTAGAGACGGTAATTGGATTCATCGCTAATGAACATCTATAAAAATTATTCACAATAGATAGGATAAAAATCAAATGGATATCAGCATGGACACAAACAATCACTCATTAAAATAAATGAGTTTGACTGTGGGTACGGATATCTTAACACTCTCTCCGCCTTATACATGAACGATATATATTATTGTGATATAATATAAGTTGTAGTTCAAGTTCAAGTTAGTTAGGGTTATGATTTATTACGTTAGTTACTTAGTATACAAGTAACATTGTTGTATATATACTCATAATTGTAATTCAGTTGTATAACTTTCAATAATAACAATTCATCAATTATTTTTCATTCTTTTTCATTCAAAGTGTCTCAAGCACTAATAAATTAGTATCTAGAGCTTTTCATTCGTGTTCTTGATCGTGTTTTCAAGAACTTCACGTTGGTGGTCGTGTTTCTAAGGATTTTGAATCACAATTGCGGCAAAGATTAATGGTACCAATGGCATTATGAATTCTCTCCCAATTCTTGACAGCAAAAATTAGAACCAATGGAGTAAGTAGATGAAGTCTTTGTTTGGTTTGTTGCTGTAAGGCCTAGAGACCAATACTTTTGGTACTTGTATCTGTTGGAACAAGTGTAAGTAAGAATTGTGCCTAAGAGGGGGGCTGAATTAAGTTCTTTTGAAATTTTCTGGTTTTAAGAGGGTTATGTTACTTTCTTTTAGTGGAGTGATGTTATGAAAGCTTGTAAAGGCAGAAAGTAAAAGAGACACAGGAAATTATAGTGGTTCCCCTCACACTCGAGGGTACTCATCTCCCCTTTCGACTCGAAAGAGATTTCACTATAGTTAGGATCAGTGTACAACTTTCTTTCTAACCTATAGGAAGATCAAAGGCTCTTAAACACCTTTAAGATCTGAACACTAAGTGCAATGAGAACAATCCTCTCTAATGCACACACTTGTTTTCAACAATCCTGAACAGTAAGAGGAAAATAAATACAATCTGATTTTTGTAATGATTTGTAACAATGTATACAGCTTTATCAAATCCTGAGATTGATCTTCTCTTTCAATGGGAATTTCCACAAGTATCTAAGACTTATTGCTCAAGAATTTTCTTTTCAAAGGATATGAAATTTATGCAGAAAATTCTTTGTAAAAATTGTTTCTGATTTAGATGTGGAAAATGAAAAGTATGTTAAAGAGTTTTTTTTTTATTGAAAGAGGTTTGAAAGAGTGTGTTTGAATTTTGAAAAATCTAGGTATTTATATTACACAAATACCTCTTGAGAAAATCATGCAATTCCTCAGAAAAATTGATGAACAATTGCCATGTTTCAAAGGAAACATTCCACAGAAATTTGATTGAAGAGATGCAATTTTTCAGAAAGATTTTTCAAAAACGTTCAGTGAGCAATCGATTGCACAAAGAGCCCAATCGGTTTTACCTTCACAAAAACACTAGAAAATTCAAATTTTTAAAGGAGCAATCGATTGCACCTTTGGACCAATCGATTGCACTTCAAAACAGAAGTGAAAATGAGAAATTTTTAAGCATGCAATCGATTGCACAAAGGCAACAATCGATTGCTTACTGAAACAGAATCAAAAAGAGTTAAAATATTGATCATGCAATCGATTACTCTAAGAGTGCAATCGATTGCACTTTGAAAAACTTAGAAAAGTTCTGTTTTAAAAAGCTTGTGTAAGTGTGAAAAGTAATGTGAAAGATTTTTAATGATTTGAGCAATTAGGACTTAAATACTTAATGGAAGTTCTCATTATACCTTCTGAGGAAAATATCCTTAAAGTTGTGTCTTTGTCCTGATGCTGATGGTTGATCATCTTTGCCTTCTTAAGTGATTTGTCTTCATCAAAACATATGTTGATCTCTGAGAATCTTGATTTCACATTCTCCCCCTTTTTGATGATGACATAACATTCTTCTTTTGTTGTAATATTCTTTCCGACACGTTTTTCTCCCCCTCAATATATGAAGTGTTGAGAAGTTCTGAATTTGTATTGAGGTTCGAAATAGTCTTGTTTTTGTACATTTGTACCTTAAGGAAAGACAATAAGCAAGAAAATAGTAACATCATTCTCCCCCTTTTGACATTATCAAAAAGAAGGGAAAGATGGATTAAGGCAGTAAAAGATAAAGATGATAGACATAGATAACAATTTGAAAATAAAATACAAACTTAGTCATAATTCAAATTGCAAATTAAAAATAGTACAAAGAAAACAGAAAGTACGGAATTCAAATAACATAAAAGACTTTAAAACACATAGTAAAAAGTTTTATGACAGATCCATGTTGGGGTCAAAGTTTGGTTGGTTTGGAAATGTTGTCTGAAGAGGGGATGGACGAGTTGGAGGGACAACCGAGTTCGAAGAATCATATGGAGGAATGTATAAGTAAGAGTACAAATAGGAGAATTGTTGGTTGACGTTCTCTTGGAAGTTGTTGATCCGAGTGTTTGTTGACTCTTGAATAGCCTTGTATTGATCATTAATGGAAGTCTTGAGATTTCCAAACTGTCGAGTCATGTAATCCATTAATTATTGGTTACTCGGGCCATTTTCAGAAGATTGAATAGCCTTGTATTGATCATTGATGGAAGTCTTAACCGCTGCCAAGTGCGGTACCTTTGGCCTCTCCATGAACCTACTAGAAATATCGACACTAAAGGCTAAATCTGGTCATGTATTGCACAAATAACGCAATGATCCAATCAATCTCCGATATTGATTCGGATCCACATCTTGCTCTACTTCGCTTTTGGATAGTTGTTACCGTGCTTCGGCTGGAGTTATGGCAGCATTACAATGCTTCATATCATACCTCTTTAAGATCTCCAAAGCATACCTACTTTGATACATGAGTAGCCACAACTTTGTTTTTTGGAACTCTATGCCTAGGAAGTACTTCATATACCCAAGGTCACTCATTTCAAACTCCTTCATAAGCTCTTCTTTGAAGCTTGAAATGTAATTTTCACAACTTCCAGTAATCAATCAATCGTCCACATATAGACAAAGTATGATTACTCTTTCGCTTGCACCCGATTTCACATAAACACCATGCTCGGACACACACTTTTTGAAACCAATGTCGTTAATAAAATCATCTATGCGTTTGTTCCAAGCTCTTGGAGCTTGTTTCAAACCATAGAGTGCCTTCCTCAACTTGTAGACCCTTGCTTCTTGATTTTGAACAACAAAACCAGGGGGCTGTCCAACATACACCTCCTCATCCAATGGACCATTCAAAAATGCCGATTTGACGTCCATTTGATATAACGGCTAGCTATTGTTATTTTCTATCACAACAACTAACCAGATGGTTTCATGTCGAGCAACCGGAGCAAATACCTCATCAAAGTATATGCCTTCCTTTTGCAAAAATCCCTTTGCAACTAATCGAGCCTTATGCTTGATTATCTCGCCTTTCGGATTCTCTTTCACTTTGAAGACCCACTTCACACCAATTAC
The DNA here is from genome assembly GCA_963859935.3 of Lathyrus sativus. NCBI lineage: Eukaryota > Viridiplantae > Streptophyta > Magnoliopsida > Fabales > Fabaceae > Lathyrus > Lathyrus sativus. Next base: position 457,892,414 of record OZ012736.1, read on the forward strand.
CTTTTTACCTTTCGGTAATTCAACCAACATCCAAGTATTGTTTTTCTCAATCGATTCAAGCTCTTCCTTCATTGCATTCATCCACTTTGGATCGCTTAATGCCTCTTCTGTATCTACCGGTTCGGATTCGGCCATTAAAGCGAAATGAATTAGATCACCATTGTTATTGATATCACTATCACAGAATACCTCATAATCTCGGAGTCTTTTGTAAGAACACAGATTGGTGTTTAATTATATCTCTATGTTTTGATGATAACACTAATGAAATTTTGTATTAGGAAAATATATACTCTAATTTTGTTCAAGTATTTTTGTTTCAGATATTAATTTTAATACTCTGATGGAAGCAAAATACATCTGAACATTCTCTATGCTAAGCATCTGAAGCATCATAAGCATGTTCATCAGAAGGCTCTAAGCGCTGTCAGAAGACTCTGAAGCAGAAGCATCTGAAGCGTAGCTGAAGACTTTGTATGAAGAGTGTCAAGCATTGTTTATCAGAAGACTCTGAATGTACTGATCACTACAAGTACAGAAGATTTGATCACAAAACTATGCTATGAGTGTTATTCACGCTGAAGCACAATGGCTGCAAGACTCTGATCTAGCAAAACTCTAAGAACATCAAAGACTCTGATCACTCAAGACTCTGATGTTAATAACTGTGAGATAGAAGCTTGTTGAAGAAGATATTATTCAAAGATATATTCGTTGGCATATTCCCAACAACTCTTTCCTCTTTTATGATAGACACAGGAATTCAGACAAAAAGGATTAGTCTGAACATTCCTCTGCTGGGAAAGCTAGAGTCAAAAGAAGACAAAATACCACAACTACTCTGCAGTACACAGTCTCCAAGCTTGCAACATCTTGGACTTCTTTGGCTATAAAAGAAAGACTTCAACAACATTCTCAAGTTGACGAAACTATTGAAAAATCAATTACAAACTACTCACAAGCTCTCATACAAATTATATTTCTTTGTTGAATAGTTTTATCTGTTCTTAAATCTTAAGTGTAATTCACAGTTATGATACAGCTTTTTAGAAGCATCATAAAACACTTGTTAGTTTACATTTTATTGTAAAAGATTCCTTAAGAAGACCAAGTTATGGTCAGGATTTCTTGAGAAGACTAAGACAGTTGTTCTTAGTTATTATCATTGTAATCTATTTGAATATAGTGGATTAAGTCCTTGTTGAGAAAGGCAAATCATCTTTGATAAGGTGGACTAAAGTAGTTGAGTTCAACGAACTAGGATAAAAATACTGTGTTTTTTTATTGCCATATAATTTTCTAAACCCTTATTCAACCCCCCCCCCTTCTAAGTGTTTTTCCCACCTTCATCTTTGAGGCATACCTCTCTGCCTCGTTTGTCGTCTACTTGATTCACCATTCTCTGTTGCGAACGGTTGCTGTCCAGCATCATTAACAGGCTGAAAATTCAAATTTCCTCCTAGTAGCTTCTAAGTAGGGGATAAATTTTATGCTCCTTTAGCTTTTATCATTAGGTCTTAGAGGAGTCACTATGATATGTAGCACTAGGGATGAAATGTCTTCTGTCATTATGTGATGTTTTATTGGATTTGTTGTTGAGAATTTATGTTGGACTTTGTTTAATTCCTGCCGTGTATTTGCATGACTATTTGGTTTTTTGAAGTTTTACGTTTTGGTGACACTCTAATATTTTTTATTTTATTCAAACAATTTTGTTTAAATATTGATTCGGGGATTAGGGTGTTACAAAAAACGTATAATTAGTCATCTTTTACGCGCATTTAATAACCGAAATAATCTAGCCTCGAGTCTAAAAGAATCATACAGGTTCTTACTTTGACTTTTTATTCTTATAATTCACATAACACAACAATAAATTAATAATGTAATATATTCAATCTAATAATATTGCAAACGTGTCTTTACGGCTCCTAGATTCGAAGCAATACACTCATACTAATTACGGCCCTTCCTATAGAAACTTAGTCACATCCTTAACTATGACCCCGTTTTGTTGGACTTAGCTCATAGTATTGTTTGTACTAACTACGACCCTTCCGATTGGAATTTAGTATGTAAGATTAATTAAGGCAGAAGTCAGTTGGACTTAGTACATTACTATTATATTAACTAATATTATGCACTATTTCGGTTTGAAAAATGCCCAAACATAGCATACTAATCATAAAAGGGACAAAACCGCTTAGAAAATCCCATTTATGCTAAAATGTAATTAAAATAATCAGGGTGACAACTTGGCTGTCATTGGGCCATGAAGGTCGTCACTTGGGGATGCCCAAAATAGATCATCCGTCAGTAGGTGATGACGTATGTCATTTGGGGATATCGCCCATCATAGAGAATAATACCCGTCTCAAAATACAACAACCATCATTAGAGACGACGGTCATGACAGGTAGCCTCACTTGGGGGTGGAATCCTTCATTCCTTCCAGATCCTGTTTTTTGTAGAATTTCAGCAAATAGACCAAAGTTTCAAGTTTTACTCTACTCTAAGGAAACATGGATCACATACAACAAGCAATACATGTTATAGGAAATTATTTCACAATAAAACAACAACAAAAATTTGCAAATAATATGGATCACACAATCAAAGCATGTATTTCACAATTAATAACAAGAACACTTAAAAATCCCAACTTTTCCCCAACATGGAAAGTTTCCCAAAATCAGTTTTGTTCCTAATTACCTAATGGAAATTGAAATTGAAGGAGTAGATGAAGGTGGTGAACTATCTAAGCTCCTATTTCACTTCAAAATATCAAAGTTCCACATCCAAGCCTTTCCTTCCGATCTTCTTCTTCTTCTTCTTCTTCTTCTTCCTCTTCTCTCCTCTCTCTCTCTCTCTCTCTCTCTCTCTCTCTCTCTCTCTCTCTCTCTCTCTCTCTCTCTTCAATTTATGTTGTGATCAACGAAGTAAAGAATGAGACAAGGACCAAGTGAGGGTTTCTAGAAAAAGGAAACTTAAGGGAGAATTACAAGTGTGCCTCCACTTTTTGCAAAACTCCAAGTGTGCCCTTATTGCAAAAAAAGCCATAAGTTCCAATGTCTACTACTAATATTTGTAATTAGGATAAGTGGAACCGTTATTTCCCCTATTATCCCTAAGAATGTGTATTTCTTCTTTGACACTGTATAAGTACACATCATTCTATACAATTTAATAAGTGGATGAGCGATGCAACCAATGGGCGAGTGTTTCTACAAGTGGGAGAATTGACACCCAACCTTGGGCAACATATGGTGTGAGCTTGGTACTCATCCTGAGTTAGCGTTCCATAATTGTCTTGCTTCCCTTTAGATTATCTTTTCTTATGCACAATGAAATTATCCTAGTACAAAATTGGTCTTTATATTGATAGAAGATATAAGTTTCTTGAGATAAGCTAGTTAGAATACTCTCGCCAAAGGGCACACAATGTTAGACGTTTCATTTTGAGATAGGAAGATTAAAAGACATATTTGATCCTTTTGTACGATTTTCATTCAAGTGTAAGGTACACATTGCAATCACAATTGCGTAAAATAAGTCTTATTGGTTAAGAGACTAGATGATGATAAGACTATTAAGTGTTAATGAATGAAAAAATGACTATTAAAGGAAGATAGTTATGGTGTTTGATTGCACGGGTAACGATCAAAGGATGAACAATTTAGGAAACTCTGGCTATGTGGTGATAAGCATGAAAATCCTAGGATTTGTTTATTTCAAGTCTTGCAACTGACTGAGAGAAAGAAAATTTAAATTATGAGTGTGTTTGTTTAATTTATATTTTAGATTTGGAATTTCAATTTGTTTTGGGACGAAGACTTTGTTCGGATTGATGGAATGAAATGAAATGCAGAAGTATCGATAAAACAAAATAAAACTTTATTGTTTGGATTAGTTAAAATTTGATGGGGACGGTGTCAAAACTTATCACCTTTATTTTTCTTCTGTTTTGATCAAAATGTAAAGTTTCCTTTGTTCCATATTCAAATAATAAAATAAAAATTTTTTTGGCACTATGATTCAAAAGTTTATAAACATAGCCTTAGAGTTTTTTTTTTTTTTTTTACATTTAATAATGTTAAATAGATGGAATTTTTAGAGTTGTATCCAAAAAATAGTTGTGTGGTAAATGTTTTAAAAATTATGTTAATTATAGGATTTTTATAAAAAAAAAATTAGTTATTAAAATTTCTTAGCATTCTCATGACCGATTAAATTTATTTATTTATTTTATTTTTGTTTAAGAGATAATTTAATTAAAATTACGTGAGTGATTATAAGTCTATTTGTATTTATATAAAAGTGATTTCTTTTAAGAACATGTTATTACATATAGTCTATTTGATAAAAATGAAAAATAAATATGTTAGTTACAAGATCTGTGTACAATAATTTAGAGGGTCATTTTTTAAGAAATATTGTAGAGATACAGTATTTTAAAACTCTGACTGTTCTATCCGGTTGAATTGGTTAGATCGTGAAACGGAGGGGAGAGCGATCCGATAAGTGTAACGTATTAACAAGTGTGAGTAGTCCCACATTGGATAGTAATGTGGTGACTTGAACATTTATAAGTGAGAGAATCCATACACATGTCACCTTAAGGTTTTGGGTGAGTATGTGTTGTGTCTCTCACAAAGGTGTTCCTCTAGAAAGGAAAAAGTCTCACAATGTTCAATGCTCCCTAGTTGAAAAATCTCCCCCAGATTTATTGGTTAAATAAATCAATAGATTTTTTTATCTCACATATTGATCTTTTTATGTTTACTTTTAACTTACTTAAAATTTTCATCCTCCTATTTTTATTTTTATTATGTTTCGGTACCCTTGTTTTAAAAAAAAAATTTATTAACAATTTTTTTTTAAAAAAACCGATATTTTAACTTATTTATAATAATATTACAAAATAAAAATACAATTATATAAATTAACAAAAGTTAACCGTTGCTAACACAAGTTGATAATTTATACAATTTGTAAAATGATTGGACATAAAACTCAAAATAATTGTTATCATACCTCAAGAACAATGATAACCATTAGTGATATTGTATTAATTGAAAAAGAAAACTAAGCAAAAAAAAATAGTATAATAATTTTTGTAAAACATTTATCATATTATCATAATAAATATTTATACTATATTCTAATTTAAATTGATAAATAAATTATATAAAAGCAGTATTTTATAATTTTTTATGCATACTAAAAAAATGTACAAACAAATATAAGAGTAATGTCACATAATTTATTATATAAATAATTTAAAATAAAATTAAAATAAAAAATATACACGTAAACATATTAAAAAAGTATCATACTAATTAAACTATCTGCCCAATACATCTCCTACAAACGGAGCTGCCACGTCATCTTCATCACTTTCTTCATCTTCATCTCTCTGACTAATACTAGACATCTCAACTCCCTCGCTCTATGATGAACGGCGAGAGCAAGCTACTAGAATACACCGGAAAATCAATAGGAGAACCACCACAATAGTGGTGTAAACTACCGGAAAAACCCACTCTCCGTGGGAGTTTTTGTCCGGTTTGAGAAAATGAAAAATATGAGTCTTAGGAGGAGTAGTCATTGCAGCTGTTTCAAAAAAAGCACAAATATCAACTAAAATATTATAATTAAAATTTAAAATACTCCAAAACAACTGTAAAGAAAATAACTTCAACAATAGTTGGAAAATTCCAACTTATCATATTTTCAATTACAACAATCGTATGTTTACATCAATAATACGATAGAACAGTAAATGAACACTGCAGAACAATATCATATAAATAGTGTATGCATTCGTGAATAGTATCCTGAACCGTGTGCATAATCTAGTCTCGAGTCTAAAAGAGTCATACGGGTTCTTACTTTGACTTTTTATTCTTATAATTCACATAACACAACAATAAATTAATAATGTAATATATTCAATCTAATAATATTGCAACATAACTTGTCTTTACGGCTCCTAGATTCGAAGCAATACACTCGTACTAATTACGGTCCTTCCTATAGAAACTTAGTCACATCACTAATTATGACCCTGTTTTGTTGGACTTAGCACATAGTATTGTTAGGACTACCTACGACCCTTCCAATTGGAATTTAGTATGTAAGATTAATTAAGGCAGAAGTCAGTTGGACTTAGTACATTACTATTATATTAACTAATATTATGCACTATTTCGGTTTGAAAAATGCCCAAACATATCATACTAATCATAAAAGGGACAAAACCGCTTAGAAAATCCCATTTATGCTAAAATGTAATTGAAATAATCAGGGTGACGACTTGGCTGTCATTGGGCCATGAAGGTCGTCACTTGGGGATGCCCAAAATAGATCATTCGTCAGTAGGTGATGATGTACGTCATCTGGGGATATCACCCATCATAAAGAATAATACCCGTCTCCAACTACAACAACCATCATTAGAGACGACGGTCATGACAGGTAGCCTCACTTGGGGGTGGTGTCGTACCTCGAATAATACGATCCTCGCGATGGACGCGGAAAAAACATTTGAAACAGAGTCGCCACCGAACTTTATTTATTCCAAGAAAAGAATAGGAAAATATCGATAAAACCTTTAAAGGGATAAGAACATGGTCATCGCAACCAATATTCTAGGTTTGGGAGTCGATTACATAGAGGGAAGGTATTAGCACCCTCTATGTCTGTTGTACTCAACGGGAACCTCTTGATTCGATTCGTGAGAGAAATTAGATACATTTGTTTATCTTCTAAAGGAATTGCTTGCTAAAGGGAAAAGGGGTGGTTTTTATACTAGGGTGCTCGCCAAGGATTTAGGCCCTTCTGCCTACATATCTTCACTTGTAAGAAGTGGAAAATCAGAGCGTTCATAGTTCGTGGGACTACGAATAAAGGTTTAGAAATGTGGGGAATATGCTCGCCAAGATCATCGCAATCTTGTGCCTACGTATCTTACATTCGGAAGAGAATGAAGAATCAGAGCAGCCGTAGTTCGGCCTACGATTTGCTAAAAGGTTTGTGTTTGAAATGAACGAGAGTTTAGGTCGCATTCTAACTGCTAAACATTGACTTCTCTGCTCGCTAGGGGAGGCTGAAGCACGAGTTTGTTATGCGCGAAAGAAGGGACTAAACAATGTTATTGGTAAAAGGATTGTTTGAATTGTATTTCGCACGGGGGCGAGGAATTAGTGTTTAGAAGTGTTGGATATTTAGCTAGAGGTGACAATTACTTGAACCTTAAGAAAAACTTCTCGGACCCAAGTAATCGGGAGAGTGAACCAAAGACTTGGAGCTCTCTCTTTTTCAACCTCAAATGCGAAAGTATGGTTTGAATAAGTTGAATGGATGACGATTACTTGAAGCTTAAGAAAGACTTCTCGGACCCAAGTAATCTGGAGAGTGAACCAAAGACTTGGAGCTCTCTCTTTTTCATCCCAAAGAGTGGTTATGTTTGGAAGACTTTGAAATACGGGATGTGTTTAAAGTATTTTAACAGATGAGGATTACTCGAAGCTTAAGAAAGACTTCTCGGACCTTAAGTAATCGGAAGACTGAACCACAGACTCGGAGCTCTCTCCTTTACTCATCTAATATTATGAAAGATCTTGGATATAATTAAAGTGAATTAATCGGATGACGATTACTAGAAACTTAAGAAAGACTTCTCGGACCCAAGTAATCGGGAGTGTGAACCAAAGACTTGGAGCTCTCTCTTTTTCATCCAAGTGTTTAGGAAAATAGATTTGAAAGGTTTATCGTTTTTAGAAGACAATTGTTCGAGCTTAAGAAAGACTTCTCAGACCCAAACAATTGGGAGAGAGAACCAAAGACTTAGAACTCTCTCTTTTTCATCTTTTATTGAATTGTGTTTAAGTAGTTATTAAGTGTTTTAATTTGATTTGAGAAAATGCTCGATATGAATCGAGATTTAAATTTTCGTGGAACGAGCAAAGTTGAACTAATGGATAGGATATCCTATGGGTATAGGGCAAAGTCGATGGCGAGGCCAAAGCACTCGACTTACAAGGAGAGATAAGAGAATTTGATGTAATAAAGTGTTAAGGAAAGTTGAAGGTCAATTGCATTTGTTTGAAAATACTTGATGTTGGATCAAGTTTGTAAAAGAATTTGATTTTAATTTTATATGTGAAGTGTGTGGCAAACATCTTTGTACAAATCCCACTCTCCGTGGGAGTTTTTGTCCGGTTTGAGAAAATGAAAAATATGAGTCTTAGGAGGAGTAGTCATTGCAGCTGTTTCAGAAAAGCGACAAATATCAACTAAAATATTATAATTAAAATTTAAAATACTCCAAAACTGCTGTAAAGAAAATAACTTCAACAATAGTTGGAAAATTCCAACTTATCATATTTTCAATTACAGCAATCGTATGTTTACATCAATAATACGATAGAACAGTAAATGAACACTGCAGAGCAATATCATATAAACAGTGTATGCATTCGTGAATAGTATCCTGAACCGTGTGCATAATCTAGTCTCGAGTCTAAAAGAGTCATACGGGTTCTTACTTTGACTTTTTATTCTTATAATTCACATAACACAACAATAAATTAATAATGTAATATATTCAATCTAATAATATTGCAACATAACTTGTCTTTACGGCTCCTAGATTCAAAGCAATACACTCATACTAATTACGGCCCTTCCTATAGAAACTTAGTCACATCACTAATTATGACCCTGTTTTGTTGGACTTAACACATAGTATTGTTAGGACTAACTACGACCCTTCCAATTGGAATTTAGTATGTAAGATTAATTAAGGCAGAAGTCAGTTGGACTTAGTACATTACTATTATATTAACTAATATTATGCACTATTTCGGTTTGAAAAATGCCCAAACATATCATACTAATCATAAAAGGGACAAAATCGCTTAGAAAATCCCATTTATGCTAAAATGTAATTGAAATAATCAGGGTGACGACTTGGCTGTCATTAGGCCATGAAGGTCCTCACTTGGGGATGCCCAAAATAGATCATCCGTCAGTAGGTGATGATGTACGTCATCTGGGAATATCGCCCATCATAAAGAATAATACCCGTCTCCAACTACAACAACCATCATTAGAGACGACGGTCATGACAGGTAGCCTCACTTAGGGGTGGTGTCGTACCTCGAATAATACGATCCTCGCGATGGACGCGGAAAAAACATTCGAAACAGAGTCGCCACCGAACTTTATTTATTCCAAGGAAAGAATAGGAAAATATTGACAAAACCTTTAAAGGGATAAGAACATGGTCATCGCAACTAATATTCTAGGTTTGGGAGTCGATTACATAGAGGGAAGGTATTAGCACCTTCTACGTCCGTTGTACTCAACGAGAACCTCTTGATTCGATTCGTGAGAGAAATTAGATACATTTGTTTATCTTCTAAAGGAATTGCTTGCTAAAGGGAAAAGGGGTGGTTTTTATACTAGGGTGCTCGCCAAGGATTTGGGCCCTTCTGCCTATGTATCTTCACTTGTAAGAAGTGGAAAATCAAAGCGTTCGTAGTTCGTGGGACTACAGATAAAGGTTTAGAAATGTGGGGAATATGCTCGCCAAGATCATCGCAATCTTGTGCCTACGTATCTTATATTCGGAAGAGAATGAAGAATTAGAGCAGCCGTAGTTCGGCCTACGATTTGCTAAAAGGTTTGTGTTTGGAATGAACGAGAGTTTAGGTCGCATTCTAACTGCTAAACATTGGCTTGTCTGTTTGTTAGGGGAGGCTGGAGCACGAGTTTGTTATGCGCGGAAGAAGGGACTAAACAATGTTCTTGGTAAAAGGATTGTTTGAATTGTACGTCGCACGGGGGCGAGGAATTAGTGTTTAGAAGTGTTGGATATTTAGCTAGAGGTGACAATTACTTGAAGCTTAAGAAAAACTTCTCGAACCCAAGTAATCGGGAGAGTGAACCAAAGACTTGGAGTTCTCTCTTTTTCAATCTCAAATGCGAAAGTATGGTTTGAATAAGTTGAATGGATGACGATTACTTGAAACTTAAGAAAGACTTCTTGGACCCAAGTAATCGGGAGAGTGAACCAAAGACTTGGAGCTCTCTCTTTTTCATCCCAAAGAGTGGTTATGTTTGGAAGACTTTGAAATACGGGATGTGTTTAAAGTATTTTAACATATGAGGATTACTCGAAGCTTAAGAAAGACTTCTCGGACCTTAAGTAATCGGAAGAGTGAACCACAGACTTGGAGCTCTCTCCTTTTCTCATCTAATATTATGAAAGATCTTGGATATAATTAAAGTGAATTAATGGGATGACGATTACTCGAAGATTAAGAAAGACTTCTCGGACCCAAGTAATCGGGAGAGTGAACCAAAGACTTGGAGCTCTCTCTTTTTCATCCAAGTGTTTAGGAAAATAGATTTGAAAGGTTTATCGTTTTTAGAAGACAATTGTTCGAACTTAAGAAAGACTTCTCGGACCCAAACAATTGAGAGAGAGAACCAAAGACTTGGAACTCTCTCTTTTTCATCTTTTATTGAATTGTGTTTAAGTAGTTATTAAGTGTTTTAATTTGATTTGAGAAAATGCTCGATATGAATCGAGATTTAAATTTGCGTGGAACGAGAAAGGTTGAACTAATGGATAGGATATCCTATGGGTATAGGGTAAAGTCGATGGCGAGGCCAAAACACTCGACTTACAAGGAGAGATAAGAGGATTTGATGTAATCAAGTGTTAAGGAAAGTTGAAGGTCAATTGCATTTGTTTGAAAATACTTGATGTTGGATCAAGTTTGGAAAAGAATTTGATTTTAATTTTATATGTGAAGTGTGTGGCAAACATCATTGTACAAAGCCCAAGAGGAGGCTATAAGGTCGATGGTGATCGTGAAAACAATCGGCTTATAATGGTATTTGAAAATGGGCTTGACATTAAGTCAAGATATTAGTTTGAAAAATAGGTTTGAACCAACAATGCAATAAATAACATAAATGCAATTTAGACATGATAATAAAACAGACATACACCTCACAAGAAAGATCATAAACTAAATAAAATGGGGGATAGGCTAAACAAGACATGCTAACCTAATTAACAACCTAATTGTCTAAGGTTAGTAAAAGAAAAGAAATCAAATTAAATAATTTTAGATTATTTTTAAAATTAAAGAAAAGATAAATCATTAAGATAATTATTAAACAAAATAGAATTTTGAAAATAAAATTAAGTAACTTTGTGTTGTCTTAGAATTTAAAAGAAAAAAACTAATTTAAAATAATTAATCAAATTAAAATTAATTATTTAATAATATTAATCATTAAGTAAATTAATTATTATTAAATAAAAGATTTTAATAAAATTAATTAAATTAATAATAACTCAGAATTCTTTTAATAAAAAAAATATATAGAATTATTTTGAAGGATTTTTGTTTTAAAATATATTTAAACTAATATAATAATAAAAAGTTAGTAAATAAAACATAAATGGGCCAGACTGTAAGTAATGTGGCAGGTGTTAGAAGAATACCAGGGCCCAATACCTGATGGCCCGCGTTGCAGGGGAGGTCCACCATGGACCTTAGTCAAACAATTGACTTCCTCCAATATATTTGGGACGTTGATTCGTCATAAAGTCAAGGCTGACTCTAAATCTGATGGTTGTGAACGTCAGGGTGTACGGTAAGGTTGAGAAACTCGGATGCACAGGATGATTTAGGGAGGCTCCCTCCAGTGACACTTGTCAAGGGAGGGACAAGTTTCACCAGCCCCTTTGACCACACAACCGCGTCATCAACGACGCTGGATTTATCAAGGGCTGAACAGTTTCATAATTCAAGCTTCAAACTCTCTCTTCAACTCTCTCACCTATGTTCTCGTCTAAACCCTAACCCGCCGGAGAAGACGGCAGTTGGCGGCGGCGCCCCTCTTCTCCGGCCAAACACCAAATTAAACTCTAAACCCCACACGAAAACGCACCCTGAGTCTAAATCCGGATTCAAGTTCTACTAAATCATTCTCAAAACCTCATTTCCCAAACCCACCAGAAACCCTAGATCTAAACAAAAACGAAGGAATCCACTAGAACAAAGGGGAAAACAAGTCTAAACCACACAAGGCATTCAAATCGAATAACAAGAGATTCAAAAGGAGAAGAGAAAGACCTGGATCGGAGTGAATCCGACCGGACGCTTTTCCGACGAAGGTATTCTGCTGATCTTCCTCTTCTACTGATTCGTCTTTACGTATATTTCCTTTGATTCTTCTCCGTCTTGCTTTTTTCAGTGGCTTGAGGACTCGGAACTCCAAAGCAAAAACACGGCTTCTCTCAGTTTAGAGGTAAGAAAATTCTAGGGTTTTCTGTGTAGAATTTTAGGGTTTTTCTTCCTCTTCTCTCCACCGCCCCCTCTCTGAATGAACATTATCAAATATATAGGGGCTTGATACGTGTGAATTAGGGTTTAGCTCAGAAAAATCGTGTGAACTTTTAGTCTGATTTGGGTGAAAATTGGGTTGCTCTTTGGCAGTGGTAAAATCGTACAATTTCTGACTCTTTTACGATTTTTTTTTGTCTGTTAGCAGCTTCTGAAAATATTTGTTTTCTTTTTTTTTTTTATTTTCACCATGTAAATTCCTGTGATTTTTACTGTGGTTACATGGTAACTTTTGCTTTAGCCATTGTTTTTTTTTAAACCAACTGCTGTTGTTAGGCAAGACTTCCGAATTTTGCTATGAATTCTTGATTCTGTACGTGTTGTTGTAAGCCTAAACATTAACATGTTGCACACTTACTACTTGCAGGTATTAAGCTTAAGGAGCTTTGTGTTGAGCAATGGACAACAAACATAGGCCTGGCCATGGAGGAAGGCTAGACTTTCAAGGATACACGTGCAGGACTTGGGGTTATGTAAGTATTTCATTTGGTTCTCATAGAATATGACTCGACGACTCTCGTTCTTGCTTGGATGACTCATGACTCTGTTCACATCTATACAGGTGCTTATCCTTACTTGGTGCAGAATGGTGTAGGAGTTTAAAGCTTGCGGGGCATTTTAAAATCCTTTTGGATTGTTGTTGATTATTTTGGCAATAAAGCTGGTATCTTCTTGTAACTCAGTTGCTTTATTCTTGATCTTGAATCCCTAGTTTTAACTTGGCAACTTGTAACTGGGTTTTTGTATAATTCTTGATTTTAGGACCAATGGCCATGATCCCGCCCTTGCATTGATCATTTGCGTGATTTGAGACTTGCGAGTTTTTTGATTACGTCAAGAACTACAAATTAGGTTGACGCTTTCGGGAATATTGGATGAAGTCAGTCGAGTACAAACGATATCGCTTAGTGCTGAGAAGTAGGTACTGGTCATGCATTTCATGGCGATGTCGCAGCTACCCAAAATCTCGTAAGCTTTGTCTCAAAATCCTGTACCATCTGCTTTATCAAAAACTTGGCTTATAGTTGCAATTTTGGTGTTTGCCGTTATCTCTTCGTCTTCGCATTATGAATTGAGTGCAGCTTGTTTTGTTGAATGCAAGGTACATACAGTAGGTGCTTATCCTTACTTGGTGCAGAATGGTGTAGGAGTTTAAAGTTTGCGGGGCATTTTAAAATCCTTTGGATTGTTGTTGATTATTTTGGCAATAAAGCTGGTATCTTCTTGTAACTCAGTTGCTTTATTCTTGATCTTGAATCCCTAGTTTTAACTTGGCAACTTGTAACTGGGTTTTTGTATAATTCTTGATTTTAGGACCAATGGCCATGATCCCGCCCTTGCATTGATCATTTGCGTGATTTGAGACTTGCGAGTTTTTTGATTACGTCAAGAACTACAAATTAGGTTGACGCTTCCGGGAATATTGGACGAAGTCAGTCGAGTACAAACGATATCGCTTAGTGCTGAGAAGTAGGTACTGGTCATGCATTTCATGGCGATGTTGCAGCTACCCAAAATCTCGTAAGCTTTGTCTCAAAATCCTGTACCATCTGCTTTATCAAAAACTTGGCTTATAGTTGCAATTTTGGTGTTTGCAGTTATCTTTTCGTCTTCGCATTATGAATTGAATGCAGCTTGTTTTGTTGAATGCAAGGTACATACAGTTGCTATCAGTTGGAAGATGAAGCTGTCGCCGGTTAATCGAAGAAGATGTTGAAGAATTGGTGTAACTATGAGATAGTCTTGGTACGGTGCCAAAAAAAACAGCGGTTGAAGACTGATGCAGCTCTTTGGAAATTAATTGCAGGTGAAAAATGCACATTGAGTAGGATTGTAGCAGAACTTTGCAGAAAGAATGAAGGTGATCCCCCACTCTGTGACGGGCTGTAGTTTGTAGTTTAGGAAAAATTCATTTCGTCTGTATTTTTTCATCTCCATGGTTTTGTAAATAGGGATAACACGCATCCTGTTCCTCCATATCTTGTAATAAATACTCAGTATAGATTTTCTGTTGTGCATTGTTTCATATCTTCTAATGAATACTTAGAGCCTATATATTGAAATATATTTGCACTCAAATGGACTTCGAGTTCATCTTGTAATAATCCAAGGATTCTATAACTTTGGTCTTTGTTAGTGGGTCAAAACTGACTTATAAATGTTGCCTTAAATAATCCCATCACGACTTTGAAATCCGGAAATGGCTCAAACAACATAACTTGACTGGTTATCATGGCTTTCACATTGACTTGATGTATGGATAGAAATGATCTTAATACCTTCAAAACTTAATGAGGAAATAACCAATCTTGAATTAATTTGAATCATTGCTTGTGAGTCTAGACTCATGGCGTGAAAACGAATTGACTTTGAAACAACTTTTAAAGCAAGTTCCACACGGCTGGTAATGACCAATGACATGTCTTCCATAATTGACTCAATTTTTGACTTTTGCTCTTGTATTCGGATAGTTTAGACCATCTTAATGCACTCATGTCTTACTCTAATAATTTCCTTTATATTTTAAAGTGATTCACATTATGTCTAAACATTTAGCTTGTGGTTTAATGACATTGTTTTTGAATAATTAGTCCTTAGATGGAGAGTATATTCTGCCTTTATTTCCATTTGAAATCACACACCCATACCAAAATCTTACGACTACCACAAACACACACCAAATCTCTAAAACCTGAATTTTGAAGAATCTTGGCCATAGGTCACAAAGCTTGGTATAAGAAAATGAGAGGGTAGGACAAATTTGGGGTATGACAGGTGACATTCTTCATTCCTTTCGGATCCCGTTTTTCGTAGAATTTCAGCAAACAGACCAAAGTTTCAAGTTTTACTCTACTCTAAGGAAACATAGATCACATACAACAAGCAATACATGTTATAGGAAATGATTTCACAACAAAACAACAACAAACATATATGGATCAAACAATCAAAGCATGTATTTCACAATTAATAACAAGAACACTTAAAGATCCCAACTTTTCCCCAACATGGAAAGTTTCCCAAAATCAGTTTTGTTCCTAATTACCTAATGGAACTTGAAATTGAAGGAGTAGATGAAGGTGGTGAACTATCTAAGCTCCTATTTCACTTCAAAATATCAAAGTTCCACATCCAAGCCTTTCCTTCCAATTCTCTCTCTCTCTCTCTCTCTCTCTCTCTCTCTCTCTCTCTCTCTCTCTCTCTCTCTCTCTCTCTCTCTCTCTCTTATTTATGCTTTGACCAGCGAAGTAAAGAATGAGACAAGGACCAAGTGAGAGTTTCTAGAAAAAGGAAACTTAAGGGAGAATTACAAGTGCGCCCTCCACTTTTTGCAAAATTCCAAGTGTGCCCTTATTGCAAAAAAGCATTAAGTTCCAATATCTACTACTAATCTTTGTAATTAGGATAAGTGGAATCGTTGTTTCCCCTATTATCCCTAAGAATGTGTATTTCTTCTTTGACACTGTATAAGTACACATCATTCCATACAATTTAATAAGTGGATGAGCGATGCAACCAATGTGCGAGTGTTTCTACAAGTGGGAGACTTGGCATCCAACCTTGGGCGATATATGGTGTGAGCTTGGTACTCATCCGGAGTTAGTGTTCCAGAATTGTCTTACTTCCCTTTAGATTATCTTTTCTTATGCACAATGAAATTATCCTAGTACAAAATTGGTCTTTATATTGATAGAAGATATAAGTTGCTTGAGATAAGCTAGTTAGAATACTCTCGCCAAAGGGCACACAATGTTAGACGTTTCATTTTGAGATAGGAAGATGAAAAGACATATTTGATCCTTTTGTACGATTTTCATTCAAGTATAAGGTACACATTGTGATCACAATTGCGTAAAATAAGTCTTATTGGTTAAGAGACTAGATGATGATAAGACTATTAAGTGTTAATGAATGAAAAAATGACTATTGAAGGAAGATAGTTATGGTGTTTGATTGCATGGGTAATGATCAAAGGATGAACAATTTAGGAAACTCTAGCTATGTGGTGATGAACATTAAAACCCTAGGATTTGTTTATTTCAAGTCTTGTAACTGATTGAGAGAAAGAAAATTTAAATTATGAGTGTGTTTGTTTGATTCATATTTTAGATTTGGAATTTCAATTTGATTTGGGACGAAGACTTTGTTCGGATTGATGGAATGAAATGAAATGTACAGGTATCGATAAAACAAAATAAAACTTTATTTTTTGAATTAGTTAAAATTTGATGAGGACGGTGTCAAAACTTATCACCTTTATTTTTCTTCTTTTTTAATTGGAATGTAAAATTTTCTTTGTTCCAAATTCAAATAATAAAATAAGATTTTTTTTTACACTATGGTTTAAAAGTTTATAAACATAGCTTTAGAGTTGTTTTTTTTTTTTTTTTTACATTTAATAATGTTAAATAGATGGAATTTTTAGAGTTGTATCCAAAAAATAGTTGTGGTAAATGTTTTAAAAATTATGTTAATTACAAGATTTTTATAAAAAAAATTTAGTTATAAAATTTCTTAGCATTCTAATGACCGATTAATTGTTTTTTTTTTCATTTTTTTTGTTTAAAATATTATTTAATTAAAATTACTTGAGTGATTATAAGTCTATTTGTATTAATATAAAAGTGATTTCTTTTAAGAACATGTTATTACATATACAATCTATTTGATAAAAATGAAAAATAAATATGTTAGTTGGAAGATCTCTGTACAATAATTTAGAGGGTCATTTTTTAAGAAATATAGTAGAGATACAGTACATAGTTACAATTGATTAGATCGTGAAACAGAAGGTAGAGTGATCCGATAAGATAATTAGATCATAGTTACAATTGACCCAATAAAAATCGGTGTTATCTCGTCGGTTCATTGGTCAGACGAATGAATCAATAGAACTTTTTATCTGACAAATTGATCTTTTATTTTTACTTTTAACTTACTTAAAATTTACATCCTCCTATTTTTATTTTTCTTATTTTCGGTACCCTTGTTTTAAAATTCTATTTTATTAACAATTTTTTTTAAAAATAAACCGATATTTTAACTTATTTATAATAATATTACAAAATAAAGTTTTATTTGTATTTAACTTTTAAGAAAGTTATAATAATAGAAATTAATCTCCACAATCACCACCTGGTCCTCCAAATTGGAGAGCATATCCAGTTTCCGCTTGTAATCCATAGAATTCAGCAAAAAAACAGTTACGCTTGTCAGCAACTGCATCTACATCTTTTACAAAGGGGAAAATGCTTCCCCTGGATTCAACTTGAAATGAAACATCTCTAAAATAACTTGCATGAGTAAATACGTTATCGGGAAAATATCCAGAACCCATTTGAGGACTAGGACCACCTTTACGGGTAGATGTTCTACCACCCCATCCTACTTGATGGGCTTCTCCCATGTTCGGAAATAATGATGCTGGATAATATCCTAACTTCTCTTTTTCATTAGATAACACCCAGTTTTTTGTTTCAGGATCCTGAACACAAAAACACAATATATATCAGTCACTTTTCTTTAAACATTTCATATAAAAGCAATTTAAAAGTATTCTTGAAATTTCATGGTATAGAAATAACCTGAGAAATAGATAATGTCATTTCAACCATTGCTCCACCATAAACAGACGTGCTCCCAATTTTTCCACCAAGATAGTCTTCTTTACTAGTTTGTACAAATCCTGGACATTGTACATTGAAACATCCAGTATTCTTGAAATTATCTGCCTGTTATATAATTTCAATTTAGCGCCTAAAAATCCATAATACAGTCCACAAATTTAAATTATCATAACACAAATTCTTACCGTCCATACTGCATATAAATGAGTGTCATGATCGTTGTACAACTCTGGAGCTATCTAAGATTAATACAAATATCAAATTAACAATGAATTAAAAAATAAATTTTAATGTGAAAACTATATATATAAAATGAAACTTACATGCCATCCCATGCCTATATAGCTTGTGCTATCCGGTCCATTTCGAATATATATCACAGCTGAACTTGATTGATCATTTTTAACATTCAAATTATAAACACTGGTTGTTCCAGAAACTCCATTATAGGATTTATAATTATGTGGATTTGATATAACTTCTGCGTACTGAAAACAGATTTTTATAATTATTTATAGTTGAAACTAAAACATACGTATTTGAAAGAATTTAAGTGTAAACGAAAACATACATGGTTACCATGGATTTGATCAACCAAACCATTATTGAAATATGATTTTCCTCGAATTAAATCATCTTTGGTTGTTCTTTTAATAGGAACACTTCCGGTTGGACATCGGTTTTTTTGAAGGCCAAATATAGCCTTAGTAGTTGATATTTTCGTATTATTTGTAGTTTGAAAGCTCGGATGTTTCGGATGTCTCTGTAATTAAAGGAAGAAGAAAAAAAAACTCTAATAAAATAAAAATATATTATATTATAGTTATTAATAAAATGAATTGAGTGCATACCTGCAACGTATGATTCATTAGCAAAGGATGACTAAAGGCAGGTTGATTATTAATATCAATGCAATCAACGATGTAACCAAATTCTGTCTATAAAAAGTAAAAACCATATTCAAACAGAAGCATAGTTATTTATCTATGAAGCAATATGAAGTGTAACTAATGACAAGTAAGAAAAGTGTGACATACATGAATACTTTTGATAGGAACTTTGTTAATCACTTTTAATTGCCTCTCTATTTCCATGTCATCTACCAAAGTGTTGTGCATCCTGTCAATTTGATGGCTGGTAATACAGACCACCAAACACGTGAAAAGGAACATTATATGGATCATTTTTATTCAACTATTGTGTTGTGTTGTGAATAATAAAAATGACTTAATGATGGATCATTGTTTACTCTTCTCTCTTTTATAATTAAAATTCAAAAGAAACAATCATAATTAATAAATTAAATTTTAATAAATGTCTAAATTCATGAATGTGAGTTAATTTTAGACTTGGATGGATTTAAATATTCAATCAAAAATTTTAATAAATATTCTTTACTTGGTAAATGAAAAATAAAAATATTTAAAAAATTATAAGATATTCTTATTTTAGATACAAAAAGTTATTTTACTAACTTTGAATTCTATAGATCTATTCAAATTTCAATCGGTTCTATTTAATCAATATAATTTATTTTTTAATATTAAATACAAATTATTTCTAAAGAGAGATTTTTTTTGAAAATTTTAATTTTCTTTATTTACGATATCAAGATCTTGAATTTATAGTAAAATTTAACTTATTATATATTTATAAATTTATGTTTAAAAAAATAATTTGTAATACAAAGCATGTTCTTTATATATGAGTATCTATACTAATAAAGGACTACTTTTTTTTTCAAATTATAATATTTTACCACTCTTTTTCAAAAATTCCAAAAAAAGAAAAATAATTATAAACAATCAATAAAATATAATAATAATAATAATAATAATAATAATAATAATAATAATAATAATAATAATAATAATAATAATAATAATAATAATAATAATAATAATAATAATAATAATAATAAGACACTATCTTTTTTATTTTATTTTGTGTTGAATAAAAGATAACATTCAACATTTTTTATTAATGCCTAGCATAAATTTTTCAATAAACAACATATATAAATTTTTATTGTATCAAATAAAACTTTTTTTGACAAGAAAATGAACTTTTATTTCAATATAGAGTTAATACAAATCGTTCCTAACGGATCCAAACGGAGCCAAACTCATTTTATTGTATGAAATGATTTTTAATATAGTATAATTATTTAAATAAATAATATTTTAAAAATTATTAATATCATTTTGATCATATTCCCTAAATATTTTAAATATCTGGAAAAAAATTCTTTACTTGGTCAATGAAAAATAAAAATATTTCAGAAATTATTAAGATATTCTTATTTTAGATACCAAAAGCTCCTTTACTAACTTTGAATTCTAAAGATCTATTCAAATTTCAATTTGTTATATTTAATTGATATAATTTATTCTTTTTTCAATATTTAATACAAAACATGTTTCAAATTGAGTTCTTTTTTTTTTTTTTAAATATCATTTTCTCTCTCTCTTTTTTTTTTTGGATATCAAAAGCTCAAATTTATATTAAAATTTTACTAATTACATATTTATAAGTTTATGTTATAAAAAACATTATAATTTGTATTATGAAGAGATGTTATTTCTACATAAGTATGGTGTCTATACAAATAAAGGACTGTTTTTTTTTCAAAGTATAGTATTTTACCACTCTTCCCTAAAATTCCAAAAAAATATATTTATGAACAAATAGTTTACTATAATAATAATAATAATAATAATAATAATAATAATAATAATAATAATAATAATAATAATAAAAAATACTATCTTATTTTATTTTATTTTGTGTTGAATAAAAGATAATATTTAGCATTTATTTTATTAATGTGAAGTGTAAATATCTAGATAAACACGATATATGAATATTTATCGTATTAAATGATTTTAATTATAGTATAGTTATTTGAGTAAATAATATTTTAAAATTTATTAATATCACATTGATTATATATTTAAAATATTTTAATTTTAAATTAATTTTAAATATTAAAAAATATATATTAATAATATAAAATATTTTTATACCGTGAATCAATCACTATTTTAAATATAAAATTATTTTATATCTTGAGTACCCTTCCTTTATTCTCTTTAAAAAAGATTTATTTTAAAATTTTATTATTATTATTAGGGAACGTGACCATGGTGACATGCTATAAAAACAAAAATACATGGTGAACACTCCCTATCTTGGCACCTACCTTCACCCAATGAAAAATTTACATATAATGTCATATCATTTTTTATATATATTTTATTTTAAAAAATTAATATTTTAAATTAATTTATATTAAAAATACCGATATCCAACTACTTATCATCTATATCTAAAAATTTACCAACAAAATATTGACACCGATTTGTTTTGAATATAAGATACTTCGCACACATTTCCAGAAAAATATATTTATTATAGGATATATCTTTTTTCACTTTTATTTCAATTATATATTATTTATTTATTAATTAAAAAAGTTATTAAATAAAATTTATTACATAATATTGTTAAATAAATATTTATTACATATATGTAAATAAGTATTATTTTAGAATGATTTATTTTTAAATGATCCATTTTAAAATAAAACATCATTTAAAATAAGCATTATTTTTCAATACAAAAATTTTTAAACATCATTTAAGATGTTTTGAATACTCAACATTTAAAATTATATATTCAACATTATTTTTCAATATAACATTTTTATTACATAATTGAAATAGGAAAAGGAATAATTTGGGAAACAAATTGTATTTAAGGAATTTTCGGGAGAAAAAAAAACTTAATTTAGGAAACAAGTTGTTCTTTAAAATTGCTATAATTTATTTCCTTTTCTAAAATAAGTTTTTTCTAAAAAATTGGCTCTCTCTTTTTATTTTTCTATTTTCCTTATTATGAACTTCAATTTATATTTTAATTTTTATTTATTTCATACTTATAAATTTATTTTTCAAAACAAAACTTATTATAAATTTCATTTTGAAGAGAAGTTTTTTTTAAAAACAATGGATTACTCGAAACTAGATAGTCGAATCCTTACAATACACAATTACAAACTCTTCAAACAATTAATTATATTATTAATCCAATCAACAGAAATGCTATTAGAAAAAGGTCTATAAATCATTCCCAAGAGATAGATTTAATAGAATTCACTATACTTATTTCTTTCTTGATAATGTTAAGTTTAATAATTATGAAAATGTAATATTATTTTCACCAAACACTATAGAAAACCCTGCCATGATTCATCTTTACATGTATTATCAATAAATGATAAAGTATAAATTCAAAAATATCAAAAGTAATTATTTCAAAGATAATTCTTTAACTATATTAATGAATATTGTCATGTTAATACAATATATAGCTTCATTAGTACACTTTGTTAGATCCAGGATCACAAACAAAAGCAGCAAAAGCACAAATATCTGTCGCATACGTTATATGATGATGACATTATGTTGCTTTCTAAGGGCTATTCTTCGTCATTAGAAGCCACTACTGAGCTGTTTGACAGATATGCAGCCTGCTCTTGACAAATTTGTAACCCCTCAAAATCCATTATTTTTGCAGGATCCATGAATGCTGTCAGGCACAGGTTCTTGGAAAATACAATTGGTTTTCAATTGGGGTTCCTTCCTTTCATTTACCTTGACATCCCTATTTTCGAGGACAGACCTAAGTTGTTGTATTTTCAATCGGTTGCAGATAAAATTAGATATAAGTTTGCTGCTTGGAAGGCTAGTTTACTATCTATTGCTGGACGGATTCAATTTGTCAATTCGGTAATCCATAACACGCATACTTATTCCTTCATAATTTACTCGTGGCATGTGAGTTCAATCAAGCAAATCGAATCGTGGTGTCGCAATTTCATTTAGAACGGGGACATCCTTAAGAGGAAGCTCACAAATGTGGCTTGGAGACTTGCTGTCAAGATATTAATGATGGTGGGTTGGGCATCAAATCTCTTAGGGAAACAAACGAAGCCAATAAACTAGTGCAATGTTGGTGTCATCATTAAAACATGCGTCTTCTTGAACGGTAACGTGTAAAAGTCTCATGTTTTTTCTTCAATATGGACAGGCTGCAAGAAGGTTTTCTCAGATTTAATGGAGCAGTCCATGTGGTCTATTGACAACGGGGTTAAAATAAATTTGTGGCAAGACAATTGGTGCGACCAGACTTTGGCGTCTCTTATCCAAATTTTTTATGATAGGCGGCCAATGTTGAAGGCCAAGATCAGTTCTATTTTGTGCGGCAATTAGTTTTGCCTGTTTAATGATTTAATTTTCTGTTGTCCTTCTCTGTCCGGCCTTATATCCAGTATTCATGTCAATAGTCACAATGCTAATAAACTTATTTGGATGAGGACGGAGAGTGGCAAAATTAGTGTTGAAGAGGCATACTCTCAATGCCAAGTACGAGACTCGAATTATGCTTGGGAAGCCTTTGCTGGCATGCTGTTATCCCACCCTTCCATTCTCTTTTATTATGGAGGTTAATCAAGAATAGGTTACCAACTGATGATGGTTTATCTAAATGTGGTGTAAACTTGCCTTCTATTTGTAACCTCTGTCTGCAAAGTGATGAATCTATTTCTCATTTATTCTTCTATTGCAATTACTCGAAACAGGTTTGGAAATGACTTAGTAGTATGCTAAATTTGATTATGGGAATTCAAAATATGGAATATTGTAGGTCTGCTATGAACAGAGGTGCTTCGGCTCAATGTAGAATGATTATATGTGCTTCCATTGTGGCGGTGATTAATGGAATTTGGTGGTGTTAGAACAAGATTTGGTTCTGCATATGTATCTCTAAGCTTTGATGATAACAACTTTGATTCTAACTATTGAACGTGAAACATTACAAGTGTGTGAATATATTGATCTAAATTGCTTCTGCTCAAACTCACGGATGTGAAGCTTCTAAGAAAACTATATGTTGCTGCGGCAACGTTCTCTTGACTCTTGCTTCTGACGTGTGACTCTGATCAATTCACTTCTGAAGACTGCTCAAGTTTCTGAAGATTAAATGCTGAAGGTTCTAAAAACTCTGAAGAATCTCAAGTCAGATATTGATGTGATCAAGCTTTTGATTAATGATTGAAGTTTTTGAACTCAAGCTTCCAAAGATTAAACGCTGAAGGTTCTAAAAAACTCTGAAGAATCTCAACTCAGATATTGATGTGATCAAGCTTCTGATTGATGATTGAAGTTTCTGAACTCAAGCAAAATCAACTCTTCTAACTCATGCTTCAAACAACGATTTATCTAGAAGCCACTAAAGAATAGAAGATAAGAATGAGTTTATACGTGGGAAAAATAGTACATGGTACAAATTAATATTCCTTCCACTAAGCAGATTTCATGGAGTAAGGAAGTTGAGGTAGTACAATTCTTGTCTCCTCCGTATTAAACTATTACTCAAGTCGCCAACTCATTTATGAAGAATACCAGATCTACCCTTCAACGGATCTTTTTTACTGGCTATATAAAGACTTGAAGACTTGAAGAAATAGAGAGCATGCAAGACCGTTGTCTAAATTTATGCTGAAATTTTCTTTAAGTGTATTGTGTTTTTAACTTGTTTATACCTGCTTGTATAAAAACAATCTTTGTAAACACAACTTTGTAATCAAATTGTTGTTTGTATTTCCTTAAGAGACCAGTTAGGTCAGAGTCCTTGAGAAGACATAGACTGTGTGTCTTTATGGTTTGTTAGTCACCAGCGGTTGCTAGTGCAGTTGTAATCAGTTGATTATAGTGGATTAAGTACTTGGGTATAAGGCGAAATCACCTTGGTGGGTGCACTGGATTAACTTTGAGATTTTCAAGTGAACCAGTATAAAAATCAAAGTGTATTTCTCTCTGTTTTTCATAAGCGGTGATTTTTATTGAGTGAGTAAAAAACCTTTGTTTTTGAAAACCCCAATTCAAACTCCCCATTTCTTGTGTTTTTCTCACCTTCAATTGGCATCAGAGCTCCGATTCTGATTGTGATAAAAGTTTATCAAACACTTAACCGTGTTCAGTATCGATCCAGTGTGTGTATTTGTGTGTGTGAGAGAGAAACAATGGCGTTTGCCACTATTCTAGTAGAGAAAGATCACTACAGTTCCAAACCACTAGTCTTTGATGGTGACAAGTTTGACTATTGGAAAGATAGAATCGAAAGTTTCTTTCTTGTCTATGATGTAGATCTTTGGGATCTTGTTGTTGATGGCTACATACATCCTGTTAATGCTGCAGGAGAAAAAGTGTCAAGAAGTGCTATGACTGATCAACAAAAGATTTTCTAGAAATATGAAAAAGTAGAGTTTTTTTGGAAATATGAAAAAGTTGAGATTTTTCGAAAATATGAAAATGTCGATTTTTTTGGGAAATATAAAAAGTCGAGTTTTTTCCAAGAAATATGAAAAAGTCGAGTTTTTCCTGAATATGAAAAAGTCGGATTTTTTTTCCAGAAATATGAAAAAATAGAGTTTTTTCGGAAATATGAAAAAGTCGAGTTTTTTCATAAATAGAGAAATTCGAGTTTTTTGAAAATACTAAAAAAATAGATTTTTTTTTTTCCAAAAATATGAGAAATCGGGCTTTTTTGGAACACGAAAATTCAATATTTTTTCGAAAATACAAAAAATCAATTTTTTTTTGGAAATGTGAAAAACAATTTTTTTTCAAAAATATGAAAAAATCAAGTTTTTTCGAAAAAACGAGAAAGCATTTTTTTCGAAAATATAAAATATGAAAAAGTCGATTTTTTTTCGAGAATATGAAAAATCGAGTTTTTTCAGAAATATGAAAAAGTCGAGTTTTTCAAAAATATGAAGTCGAGTTTTTTCAAAAATATGAAGTCGAGTTTTTTTCAAAAATATGTAAAAGTCGAGTTTTTTCGGAAATATGAAAAAGTTGAGTTTTTCCTGAATATGAAAAAGTCTGGTTTTTCAGAAATATGAAAGAGTGAAGTTTTTTCGGAAATATAAAAAAGTCGAGGTTTTTCAAAAATATGAAAAATTCGACTTTTTTTCAGAAATATAAAAAAGTCGAGTTTTTTTCATAAATAGAGAAATTCGAGTTTTTTAAAAATACTAAAAAAATCGATTTTTTTTCAAAAATACGAGAAATCAGGCTTTTTTAAAACACAAAAAATCAATTTTTTTTTTTAAATATGAAAAAATCAAGTTTTTTTAGAAAAACGAAAAAGCATTTTTTTCGAAAATATAAAATATGAAAATAAAAAGAACATAAAAATAAATATGTTGAAGAATATTTTTTTTTAATATTAAAAATTTAAATTTTTAGGAAGATAAAATATTTGATTTTAAAAGAGTTCAAAATATATAAGTGATTTAAAATTATAAACTAATTATAAATATAAATTAATTTTAAATGAGTTTTTAATTGAATTATAACCATTTTAACTGTTAACTGAATTTTTATTAAAATGATTATTTCAAACTGAACTAAACTAAAGTGGTTTGGTTCAATACATTTAATGGGGGTGTATAACATATAATTTGGCAGATTATTGGGAGAAACATTGGTAATTCTGTTCGTAAATTATTGGTTGCATGCTTGGTTTCACCTCTACAAAATCAGATTTTTTCCATCCAAATAATACACATATTTAATGTGGGTGTTTGTGTTTAGGCAGGATGCTGCTAGTTGTGTGCGCCAGTGTATGTACATATGAGGCTAGACCAGTTCAGTTTTAATTATTTGGTGTTAAGAGTAATTCATTTTGAACATATTATTATGTGTTCTCAAAAGTGCTTATACAAGTTCTTGAGTGATAAGATGATTCAAACTGAACTGTACATAAACTCTTTCAAATGCAGAACTCAAGAAATGCGTATCTCAATATTAGTATTATTAAGTATTAACAAGAGTGAGTAGTGTGGATAATCGTCCCACATTGAATAAAAATGTGGTGACTTGAACATTTATAAGTGAGAGAACTCACACACCTATCATCTTAAGATTTTGAGTGAGTATTTGTTGTGTCTCTCACAAAGATCTTGTTCTAGAAAAGAAAAGTCCCACAATATTCAATGCTCCCTAATTGAAAAATCTTATTTTTTTATAAAAATTACTTAGACAAATTTATTTACATATCAAATAAATATTAAAATTTAATATTTTTGATTTATTTTTATATAATTTCATATTAATTATTTATCTAATAATATTTCAAATTTTAAGGTTATATTTAAAAAAAATAGTTTTTTTTGTTAAGTTATGGATTTTCATTTTAATGAAATTTAAATATTCGTATTACAAAATACTTTTATTTAAAAACTAGTATTGTTACCTCAAAAACAATGATAACCATTAGTGATATTGTATTAATTGAAAAAGAAAACTAAGAAAAAAAAAATAGTATGATAATTTTTGTAAAACATTTATCATATTATCATAATAAATATTTATATTATATTCTAATTTAAATTGATAAATAAATTATATAAAAGCAATATTTTATAATTTTTTATGCATACTAAAAGAATTTTACAAACAAATATAAGATTAATGTCACATAATTTATTATATAAATAATTTAAAATAAAATTAAAATAAAAATACCCCGTAAATATATTAAAAAAGTATCATACTAACTAAACTATCTGCCCAATACATCTCCTACAAACGGAACTGCCACGTCATCTTCATCACTTTCTTCATCTTCATCACTTTCTTCATCTTCATCTCTCTGACTAATATTAGACATCTCAACTCCTTCGCTCTGTGTTGAACGACGAGAGCAAGCTACTATAATACACCGAAAAATCAATAGGAGAATCACCACAATAGTGGTGTAAACTACCGGAAAAATCCATTCTCCGTGGGGGTTTTTGTCCGGTTTGAGAAAATGAAAAATATGAGTTTTAGGAGGAGTAGTCATTGCAGCTGTTTCAAAAAAAACGACAAATATCAACTAAAATATTATAATTAAAATTTAAAATACTCCAAAACAGCTGTAAAGAAAATAATTTCAACAATAGTTAAAAAATTCCAACTTATCATATTTTCAATTACAACAATCATATGTTTACATCAATAATACGATAGAACAGTAAATGAACACTGTAGAAAAATATCATATAAACAATGTATACATTCGTGAACAGTATCCTAAATAGTGTTTTTATATAAACAATGTAGAAAACTACATGGCCCGAGAAGCGCGGCAAACGGCGACGGCGCCGCCGCCTTCTCCGGCGTCCAAACACCACAAATCCCCCCGAACCAAACATGAACCCGGCCTAAAATTGCGTCCCGGACACGAATCTGAAAACGATTTCAACTAAATCCTAACCCAAAAGGCCAAATCGGAAAATCCCTTTCTAAAACCCTAATCCCCAAACGAAAGAAAAAGGCAACAGAAGTAAAAATGGAAGGTAAAGCAACAACATATGCAAAGGTAGTAGGTTTGAGACGAAAAAACTCACCCTTGAAGACTCCAAAGCGCAGGTAATGGCTTCTTCTTTGTTCTCCCTTCTTCTTTTTCACAGCTGCTTTCTTGTGGTCTTTGCAGGTCGTATGAATGGAGCAGGGCGCAGGTTTTCACTTTGAAAATGGTTTTGTTCTTTTTCCACTTTTGTGTTAACTCTGCTGTACTGTGAACTTTTCTGCTGCTGTCCTAATTCCAATTTTGTTATGTTGAAGTGGTCCCCCATTCTTGTTAGCCTTGTTTTTTGACTTGGATGTGTACAATTGCGTCCTGACTTCATTTCTGTTATGAATAACCAAACGAATTGGCTTAGAGTCTCGCCTCGAATATCGTCAAACCGCAGCAGATGTTATCTTGAAGATTATTATCATTCACCTGAAAGTGGGTTTCTTCTGATTCCTGAAGGCTGTTCCATGTGTTCACATCGTGATTGCTACAACTCCAAACTTCAGGTTTTGACTTATCAACAAAATCACCATCCGACTTTGCGCTCAGTTCGAACAAACACCATAAGTAACCACAAACAACTATAGACAGAAGCTAGTCCATCACACATTGATGCCACTGATGAGAGAGAAAAAAAATGTTAATACTTCTTCATGGCTCGCCGTCGTGGCTGCAAGGCCTGTGAAGCACATTAACGCTTTGGTGAGAATACCGGATTAGCTGTTTTTAAATTTCTAACCATAAGCTGAATGTTGTTATCACAATTTTGAGACAAACATTGACATCCATTTTGTTTTGAACTTGCTACAGGTTATGTGAAAAAAAATGGATGCGCCGCGATTGTTGAGTTGTGCAATGTCAATGCTTAAATGAGGAGTTCACGTTTTATCCTCAACTCTGTCATCAAAGAGAAATATTCAGTTTTTCTTTTCCGGTTCTCTTGAATCTGCCACGCTTAGTATGTTCATTTTTGTTCTCATTCCAAAATGCACTACTTCCCCACTTTAAGTAATCTTACCATTTGGGAAGATGTAGCTTCACTGGTTTATATGTTTCATTGACTGACAGAATTAAATTGTGCCAAAATCCAGGTTTTCCCACCTGAAGAGAGAAGCTGAGCCTACAAAAGGGGTTCCGCAGAATAACGCGCAAACACATACACAAGCAGCAGCAACAGCTAGCACTGAATGGATAAAGGGACTGTGAAGCCAGTTCCGTGAACCTGAAAATTTTCTCTTGAAGCGAACATCGGCAATTGCACACTTGGAACAAAAGTTGTTCCCAACCTGTTTGACTTGGTTAATTTGCTTTTGCATAAGCTCAATTCCCAGTGACTGGTGCTCTATCTTATTGTCAATCTTAATCTGCAACTTCACTTCTTTGTCTATTAGAAAGTTTCCGGGTAACCATCGTATTGTAAGACTGATTATTTCTCATCGCAGCGTATGCATATGGAGTCTCGCGTGGTTTATTGAAGCTGTGCTTTTTCTGTTTCTTTTGTTGTGAAGCAGGTACAATTGTAGTTGATGCAGTGAAAAATGGTTTTCCTGCAGCGTAATGGCGGTGAAGATGTTGTTATTTTTGTAGTTATGTTGTTTAACAGTGAGGTTTTGGTATTATGAAAAGATTGACCATGGCGGAAGTTTGAAGGTGTGGTGCGGTTGCTGTTCCTCACGGTTGTGTATTGGTGATAGCAGTTGCAAGTATGGTGGTGTTACTTCATGGTTTTGTGAAAGAGAGAATAAAAACTTATGAGTTCAGGTTGTGAATGGTTTTCTGCTGTCACAAATGTCATGAAATACATTGGCCTTGGTGAGCTTCTTTATGTATTTTATCACAGAATTATTATGAATTGATGTGCTAAAAACTGTTATTGATTGGTCCAGCAGGGAATACTTGCTCAGAGTAAGGGTCGAAATTGACAAACGACGATTTCTCATGCCGCCATGCTTACGGCCTAAAGCATCATTACCGGGCGCGGCAGCTGGGCACGTCATGGTGCATCTTACTTAGTACAAGAACTTGGCCGTCTCTAGGATTTGTAGCAAATTCAAAGACCATCTCTTTTATATTCATTTAATCAAATGTTACTCCTTGTATTGTTGGCATCACTTTCACATATGTATGTAAAAAGATGTCACAACACCATTTGTTTGAAATATTGTGTACATATGTTGAATAAAAATGAATTAAAACATTAGTAGTGCTTAGCTTCTTTGAATCGTGTACTTTTTAGACCATCCTGGGCGAAATCATAGGCTACCGTATGCCTGCTGCTACGACCCTATAGGCATAAGCCTTCATCTATGTGAAAAATGCTGAACACAAATTCAAATGGAGTGATCACTATAAACTACTTTATACCAATCCTCATATCATTAAGAATGTGCTTGATGTATGTATATTCTTGGATTTTCCCATTTCCTTCAACGCGGTCGCAAATGCTCAAAGCAACGTCCAGTATTACTATTTTTCTTTTGCCACATCTTCAACCAACTCAAATGCTTTTGATATGTCTACTTGTAGCTCTGTTGACGAAATTTACTTATAATGCCAAGAACACTAAGCATAGGTGGATTAGAGTTAGAACCGTGACACAACTGTGCCGATGCCTTAAAAAATGGATTGAATTCATGATTCATCCAAACGCTAAGCACTGCCAAACCTGATTCATCCTAATCGCCTTAGAACCTTGCCTGATTCCCGATCCAAATTGAAAACTGGCTTGGCATGATGCATAAATGAGGAGGTGATAAGATTGTCAATGAAGGGTCAAAATTAGGCTGTAACAGGATAGCTGTACTCTAGCCTCACAAGGTGTAATACAAACATTACAATGCTCCATCTCACACTTTTTCAAGATATGTAGAACATACCTCCTTTGATGCATAAGTAGCCCCACTTTTGACTTGTGAAACTCTATGCTAAGAAAGTAACTCATGACCCCAAGGTTCGTCATCTCAAACTCACTCATGAGCTCCCTTTTAAACCTTGAAATACTCTTGTCATTGTTGCCCGTAATCAAGAGATCATCAACATACAAGCATAGTATAATAACACCATCAATATTATCCGATCTCACATAAACACCATGTTCGGATACACATCGTTTGAAACCGATGTCAACAAGAAAACCGTCTATACGTTTGTTCCAAGCTCTTGGAGCTTGTTTCAAACCATACAATGCCTTTGTAGCTTGTAATACCTCCTCTCTTGATTTTTAATCACGAAACCGGGTGGCTGCCCCACATAAACTTCCTCATCAAGAGGACCATTCAAAAATGCAGATTTTACATCCATTTGTTAAATCACCCAATTGTTGATATGCGCAATCCCAACAACCAAACGAATAGTCTCCAATCTAGCCACCAGTGTGAATACCTCCTCGTAATCTATACCTTCACGTTGCAAGAACCCTTTCGCGACTAATCCAGCTTTGTGCTTGATTACTTCACCTTTAGGATTTTCTTTAACTTTATAGACCCATCGCACACCTATCGGTTTCTTTCCGAGTAGTAAATCGACCAACTCCCAAGTACCATTTTTCTCAATAGATTCCAGCTCCTCTTTCATTGAACATATCCGTTTAGGATCTCTTAAGGCTTCCTCCTCATTTACCGGTTCAGATTCGGCCATAAGCGTGAAATGAACAAAATCACCATCATTATTCACTTTGTTATCTTGGAACCTCTTGTAGTCTCGGAGTCTATGAGGCAAGGCTATTTGCCTCACTGGTCTACCATTATTCACTAACATTTTTCGCTACTGTAGGTGCAGGTACAGCGGCATCGGAACCCTCCGGATTAGACAACTCGAAGAACTGTTGCTGTTCTGCAGGGTGTAACCGATTAGCAGCAATCAGGTAATCGATTACACCTGCTGTTTCAGCAGTTTTTATTTCTTCAAAAAATACATCCCGGGTTATCACGATTTTCCGATTCTTCTCATCAAATAGCTTGTAAACTCCAGTAGAGTGATATCCAACAAATATCAACTTCTCACCTTTATCATCCAACTTCTTTCTGAGTTGATTCGGTACATGACGATATGCAATCGATCCAAAAACGCGTAAATGATTCACACGGTTTGAAACCACTCAAAACCTCTTCTGGTGTGATCTTCTCCAGCTTCTTAGTAGGACACCTATTCAACAAGTAGGTGGCTGTAGACACGGCCTCACCCCATAATTCCTTAGGCAACTTCTTCCCACAAAGCATACTACGCACCATGTTCATTATTGTACGATTTTTCCTCTCGGCAGTTTTGTTTTGTTGAGGCGTATATGGAGGCACCACCTCACGCACAATACCCTCAAGATCACAAAACTTTCCAAACTCACTAGAGGTATATTCACCTCCACCATCCGTTTTGATAATTTTGAGCTTCCGACCGCTTTGACGCTCCACCATGGATTTGAAACTCTTGAACACTCCAAATACCTCATCCTTCGTCTTGATAAGATATGTCCAAAACTTCCTACTAAAGTCATTGTCCCTACTCGAAAAATGCAATGACAGGGAGGCGAAAAGAAAGGACAGAAGAGTCGCCACCGAACTTTATTTATCCCATGAGGGGAAAGGAAAATATCAAGAAAACCTTAAGAAAAGAAAGGATAAGATAGTCTCGCAACCAAGAACGGGTTCAGAAGCCGATTATGCAAGGGGAAGGTATTAGCACCCCTCGCATCCATCGTACTCGATGAGAACCATTTGTTTGTCAATGTGTGAAGATATCTGCTTAAATATTATGCTATAAAAGTGTTTTCCAAAGGGTAAAGAAAAAAGGGTTTAGAAACAACGAAATGAGGGATAACGGGGAAGAAAAGAGAAAGAACAGACTCGGTAGGACTTCGCAGTCCTATGCCTACATATTCTCAATAGATGTGAGAAAGTCAGAGTCGACGTAGTTCGGGAAACTACAGATATGAGGGGAATGTGCTCGGCAAGGATTGTGGCCCTTGTGCCTACGTATCTTTACTTGAAGAAGTAAAGAATTAGATCAGCCGTAGTTCGGCTTACGGTTTGTTAATGTTCTTGTGGATGATGCTATCGTGCGCATTCTAGCAGTTTAGGTGTTTTGCCGCTCGCATGTGAGGAGACTTATGCGTTACCTGTTTGCGGTAGAATGGACGTAACATATCCTTTTTGAAAGATTGATTAGTTTTCGCCATGTGAGGCAAGAAGTCACGTTTGATTGGTTGAATTGTTTTTTAGAGGTGAGATAAATCCTCGGATAGTAACCCCTACAGGTAGTACTCAATTATTTATCTCAAAGCTTTTGTTATAAAAATGTGTGGCGAACGTAGCGTCTTCGTATTGAAAGACGAGGATCAAGACCACCCACACTACAGTGAATATCCTGACACTCGAAGAGGAAGGAGTCTACACTCAATCCTCTCTCTTTAGTTCAATGCAAAGAGAACCTCATTCTTTCATTAAAGGTGTTTTTGGTTTTGAATGGTAAGTGCTTTGCGACAGAGAACCCTACGGTAAACGTCAGCACTCGGGATAGGAGAAGGCCTACGCCTAACCACTCCACGACCATTCAAGTTTTGGTTATAAACAGAAGTTTAAAAATGCACTCGGTGCGGGACCGAGGTTTTAGGTGAGAAAGGTTGCAGAGAGAAGTTGTGAAGGTAAGAGGTGGTGGATGAGGGCGCGTCTTCGTATTGAAAGACGAGTATCGAGACCACCCACACTACAGTGAGCATCCCAACACTCGGAGAGGAAGAAGCCTAAACTTAATCCTCTCTTTTTAATTCAATACAAAGAGAAAATGATTCCTTTATTAAATAGTTTTAAAACGGCCTAAAAAGCCCAAATAACAAAAAAAGGAAATAAGATGAGAATTAAAATAAAAGAGAAATAAAATGGCTTATTAAAATATAAAAGATAAGATTTTTTTGGAATTTTATAGTAATCAAAATTTATTTTAAAACAAAATAAATAAAAGAAAAGAAGAAAAGAAAAAAAAGGAAGTAAAATAAACAAAGTACTAAAAATAAGAAAACGGCTCCCCCAAGGCTTGAACCCAAGACCTTAGGGTTGCAAGCTTTGAACTTAGCCAAACCAGCCACTATACTCGTGTGAAAATGAAATGAAAAAGAAAGCAAAAATACTAAAAGATGGAAAAACAAAGAAAATAAATAAAAACGCCCCCACTGGGGGTCGAACAGAGGATAAGGGCAATGCAAGGCTTAAGTCTTAACCACTGGGGTGGCGATACATCCATTGTATAACGCCACCCTAATAAATCAAATACCTAAAAGGTACGTTTCTGGGCAACTTCAAAGCAACAACCAATGAAAATACGTTTTGATCCAAACTTAACCAAATCTTAATCAATTTTAGTGAAACAAAAGCCTAACTTGTTTGTTTTTTCACAAGGATCACAAAGGTACCAACCAAAATTCCAAATGATGCTTACACCTTAAAGCACGAGTGAATATGCAAAAGGATGCTTTTGAAATGCGCTTTAGAACTCATGGGTTGAAACAAATGCACTTAAAGATAAATGAAGGTCTGGGCAAGTTTCAAATATGAAATGGAGTGAGTTCCAACAGAAAATTGGTTTAGAAAAGCAATAGAGCAGAAAGTTGGTATGTGAGTTGCAATTATGCATTTTGAAAAGCATTTGGCAGTGGTAAGATCAAAACATATGCATTTTAGAGTAAATAAGGATCTGAGCATGTTTGAAATGTATTACTCATGGATTAAATTCAATGGAAGAACTCAATTTCTTAATGAATCAAGAAGTGGTCATCAAGTTGCACATTGGTGAAGATGTGTTTTCGAGTGAACAACCTAGTCTTTGACAAAGTATCCAAACATGATTCTAAGGCAGCACATGCTTATTAGTTCTAACTACAACATGTCATGAACTTGGCACACACATAGATTACAAGGAAATTCAAATCAAATTGATACACAAAAGAGTGATCAATCTTCAAATAGAGACTAACAACCAATGATAGCAGTGTGTTTCAGTAGCATTCATGAGGAATTCCAACAGCAGTGCCTTCACCAGGATTAAACACACACACACACACAACCCAAACTGATCTAGACAGCCACATACTCACATGATTAACAACATTTTCACAACAAAACCAATAACCAAATGAGTTTTTGTTTAAAACAGGAACAACTACAAACCTTGTTAACACAATGCAAACCATAGCTCAATATATTACAAGCAAGCACATGTTGAACAAACTCAAAGCAAGAACCTGACAGAAACAAGGACCAATACTTCACATGGTCACAACACATCAACCAGATTTAAACTGACCTAGGCAGCAAACATACCTTGATATGATTATGCTAAACAACCCTCAAGCATATTGGTAAGCAAATATGAAGTAGCCTACTTAAACCAACAACAATCCTTGGCAGAACAAAACAAATCAACCATGCTAATGCTCTTAAAAGCCCAGCTGAACAACAGCAGCAATAAGTTCACTCATTGAAACCAAACTGTCCTAAATAGACTGACAGTAACAACCCTCTCTCACATTTGCAATAAATTAGGAGCAGGTTTAAACACAAGTTAACAACTCAAAGTGGAAACTAAAAGCCAACATCAACCCAAAACCAATTTCACAGGATCAAAGTAGAACTTCGGCAAGGTTATTTGGTTTAGAACATAGGAATGGCAGTATGATTGTGGACAGATTCAAACACATCCAAGGGTTAAGACTAAATGGTTAGTAGGAATCAGATTAAAACTTTCAAGCCAAGACAAAAAAAACTTTCAACAGATCCAAGATATATGCTGGCATGAAATGAGCAATCAAGGCACTATGGTAATGAATTTAAAAATCCAAATTGTCATGAATTTTAACAGAAACATGGAAACAACCTTTGAACAAATAAAGCACTAGCAGGGAAACTCATGGAGTCTTACCACTCTAACACCCAACCATATCACCTAGAACACCAACAGGCCCCCTAATGATAACAGTAACAAATGAAATCCACATAGCCTAACCAAACTTAAACTCAGTTAATAGTCATATACAAAGAGGTCTAAAAGCAGCCTCCTAAACAAAACTGAAATGAGGCATATGCATACCAGCAAGATGCAGACAAACAACAACCTAAAGCCTTTAATGCCTTTGACAATCCCCACACAGCCTCAAGCAAAAAGCTCAAAAGACAAACCTAATGCAAGCTCTAAAATATGCTAGTCTAATGCACAAAATTAAGTCTTTGCCAATGAGAAACATCAACCACAACAATGTTAAGATTGAAGCAAATAGACTAAGCCCCCTCATGCTAACAGTTTTCAAAACAACTGGTTGTTTCATCAGATCAATATTGAAATCAAAGAACTTAATATCACCACTGCATAAAGACAAATACAAACCCTGCTAGCATTCTAAACAGAAAAAATGCACATGATGGATATCACACATACTTGACAACATGGTTATCAAACCAAATTAACATGACAAAACATATTCAAAAAAAATCAATCCACACATGATGCATAATGATGAAGAGGTTCAAAACTACATACCTCTTGTAGTCTAGCTGCAAAAGATTAAGAATTCCTTCCATTTTGCACCAGCTTGTGGAGTTGCTTCCTCTTGAAGAAAGAATACAATCTTGTGGACAGTTGGAGCAAATAAAGTTCCAGCTGTAGTTTGAGGTTTTGGATAGTCAAAATGTCATAGGTATGGGGTGTTCCAAGTGTTGAATTGGTGGAAAAAGGCTTGTGTGGTGATTTGGCTTGAAATGTGCATAAAAGTCAAACTATGGTTGGTGGACAATTGACTTTTTGATTCAAGGTTTTTTTTTATGAAACTAACTGTTGGAATAGCTTCAAATGGTGATTTTAGGTTTGTGTATATGGTTTTTATGGTGGTTTCATGGCTAGAAATGATGCTGGTGTGAAAAATGCAAAGTGACCATTTTGCGTGATTTTGTGAATTTCTTCTCTTTCAAGCAAGGAAGGAAAGAAAAGAGCTGTGAGTTTATGATTCTCTTGGATAGCTCTGGTGTAATGTATACCATGGGATGAAGCTCCTATTTATAGGCCATGAAGGGGTTTGGGGCAGATTTGGATTTGTGGTCTTGGAGGGAAATTTTGAAAGGAAAATCTGTCCAAGATTTGGTACAGCTGCACACTCAAGTTTTTGGCTCAATGTAGGTAAAAACTCAAGTGAAATGAAGGGAATGAGGTGACTGAAGTGAGGCTAGTGTGTAGGGAGCTGCAGCTGCAAGTTTTCACCAAAAAGTTTCTCTTTCCTCATGATTTTTGATTAAAATAATGGCAACTTGCTTGCAACTTGCAAAGTCTACCAAACCCTTCCTTCTTCTGAACTTCTACTCATCAAACCCTCTCAATGTCAGATTAATACATGATCCCATGGTTGAGAATGATCCAAGTGGCCGAAAAGTGAATTTGTGAAAAAGTGGAAATGGTGCACTCAAGTGTGGAGACCCCAACTTTATGAATTCATAACTCCCAATCCACAAGGGCTATGGAGGAGTTCTAGTACTTTTTGGAAAGCCCTCATGTAGCTCTACAACTTTCATGTTTATATGATCCTCAGATTCCAACTGGAACTAGGTCAAAAATCCCTTCAAAGTTGGCAGAAAACATGATTTGCAAGGCCAGAAAACTTAGAAATTTTCTAAGTGTTTTCCCCTCTTGTAATGATTTTGATTATAACTCCCAATATACTCATTTTTTGCACATGGACCCCTGCAGGACTTTTGTAGGAATTTTCAAGACCTTTCCAAAAAGCTTTGAACCATCTCAATTGGATGTGTGGTTAAAGAATTATGGTCTTGCCCCTTTCAAAACCCTAATTTCCTGATTTCTCGATTAATCCTTAATCCTTGATCCAATGGTCATCAAACTTCATGGATAAGTGTAATATAACATTAGGAACATTTTTGATTCACACCCTGAGGTCAAATTCCTTATGGTTGGAGAGTTGACTTTTTTCACTGCGCAATTGACTTTTCCCCCCAAATCTCCTGATTTTCAATTGACTGATCAATTGAAGCCCTTCTGATTAAAATTGATGATCAATACCCCATCCCCAAACATCTTGTGACATATGCAAGACCAAGGAAACAAGTTTGCTTCAAGAAACAAGTGTTATCCTGATTAAAAATGAAACCCTAATTTCCCCTTTTTGCTTGGGCATTGTGCAGATGAACTGAGTGACCATCTTTACTCCACTATAACCTCTGAGGTACTCAACGAGATCCTACCTCATGCTCACACCAATGATAGATCTTCATAAACTCCCTCTGATTCCAAACATCTTAATCTTACAAAACTCATGAATCTAGATTACAAACAAGAGCCTATATTTTTTTAAAAATATTTCCTGTATAATGGTTGGCGAGTGAATGCACATGTGAAACTTGTATATAGGCAGGACAAATTTGGGGGTATGACAGTCGTCAATAAACGTAACAAAATATTGATTGCCTCCATAAGTCTCTACTTGCATCGGTCCACAAACATCGGAATACACCATCTCAAGTAAGCCTTTGGTTCTTCGACCTGCATCCTTGCTAAACACATTCTTGTGTTGCTTACTCTTCACACATTCCTCACACAATTCTGTCAGAACATTAATATGTGGCAGCCCCGTTACCATTTCACTTTGTTGCAACATTTTGATATCTCTAAAATTTAGGTGCCCAAGACGGTAATGCCACAACCACTCATCTCTACTTGCCGCGGTAGATAAACAACGATGCTCCATAACCTTTAACTCAACCTTAAAATTTCTATTGGCAGCCATCGGCGCTTTTAGAATCAACACACCACTTGAATCTAAAACGCGTAACATCTTGTTCTCCAACCGAATTAAGTACCCTCTTTCAAGTAATTGGCCAATGCTCAAAAGATTGCACTTAATTCCCGGTATGTATAAGACATCTTTGATCCTTGAATGCCCATCATTCTTCCTTCCGATCAAAACATCTCCTACCCCTTCGACGCTTAAAGTGGTGTCATCGACAAACTTGACTTTACTCTTTGTCGCTTGATTGATTTCCACAAACCAATCCTTCCGACCCGTCATATGTGTTGAACAACCGGAATGCAAGTACCATTCATCTTTACTTTGAACTCCATCACGCACGGTAACTAATGCATTTTGATCCGAATGCATTTTCTCACCACTTTCCGAAATAGTACAGTTGTTGTCCCGCAAACTATCACCACAGTAGCTGCTGTTCTGAATATCAACAGTGCCATAGTTCTCCTCTGTGATCATCACTAGAAGGGTGTCTTCATCATCTCCCTATTCTCTAGAAACCTTGGCTTCATCATTTCGAGTTCTATTAAATCTAACATGACACATAGATTGAAAGTGTCCAAGCTTTTTACACTTGAAACATTGCACTTTACTCAAATCCCTTTTGATACCATTGCTATGATCACTCTCCTTGGAGCTGCTCTCACCCTTTTCACTCGTCGAATTCTTCGAATTTTGAGACTCGTTTGCACCAAACTTCTGAAAATTTGGCTTACCTCTAGCTGCAAATTTTCCTTTCGACCTCTTATTCTTCTTACTAAACGCGCTTGCAAAGTGATCCCCGCTTTGGCTTTGTCGGCACCTCTCTCATCCATCCTTTGTTCATGCGCCTCTAACGAACTTTGCAACTCATCCTGGCTCAAAGTAGTTAGATCCTTTGACTATTCAATAGCCACAACTATATTATCAAACCGTGATGTTAACGAATGCAACACTTTTGATACAACATTCTACTCAAGAATCGTTTCGCCACATGACTTGATTTGATTAACTAACTGGGTAATGCGCGTAATGTAATCATTGATCGTTTCTTTGTCCTCCATTTGCGTTAACTCGAATTGACGTTTGTAAGTTTGTAACCTTACCACCTTCGCTTTGACGGCACCGACATATGCTTTCTCCAAGATTTCCCATGCTTGCTTCGCAGATTCACAATCGCCAACCTTCTCGAAATTGTTGTTATCAACACAAGAGTGAATCAAGAATAGGGATTTGTAATTCTTCTTCTTTTCTTCCTTGTGTGTAGCCCTAATAGCTTCGGTAGCATCTGTCTTTAACGGTGTGACTCCATTGATGACAATCTCAAGAATCTCTTGATAACCAAACATAACCTTCATTTGTTTTGCCCATTTGTCGTAATTCTTCGAATCAAGAATTGAGAGATTGGTGGGAATTCGATCATTAGAAACGGTAGCCATTGTTGTAGTGGATTAGGATCAACAACCAGAGCTCTTGATGCCAAATGTTAGAACAACATACAAAAACAAAGATCGAAGGTAGTAACAATGATGGAAAAGAAATTGTGGAAGAAGATGAAATTGAGAGAGAAAGAGAATTAGGGTAGAGAGTATTATTGGATGAATTAAAATTAGCATTAATTGGAATTAAAAATTACAAAATATATTTATACACTTGAGAGAGTAATAAAAAACAAACAAAACCAACTAAAGTGGCCAAAACTGTTAAATTTTCAAAACAGAATTTAACAGCTTTCAAAAAATTCCACATAATTAAGTCCTAAATCCAAAAAGTTTTTATTTGACCACTATTGTTATTTAAATAAGTATATGTGGATTTTATTCAAAACATAGATGTCAATAAAGTTTTATTTGTATTTAACTTTTAACAAAGTTATAATAATAGAAATTAATCTCCACAATCACCACCTGGTCCTCCAAATTGGAGAGCATATCCAACTTCCGTTTGTAATCCAAAGTATTTAGCAAAAAAACAGTCACGCTTGTCAACAACTGCATCTACATCTTTCATAAAGGGGAAAATGCTTCCATTGGATTTAACTTGAAATGAAACATCTCTAAAATAACTTGAATGAGTAAACACGTTATCTGGAAAATATCCAGAACCAATTTGAGGACTAGGACCACCTTTACGGGTAGATATTCTACCACCCCATCCTACTTGATAGGCTTCTTCCATGTCCGGAAATAATGATGCTGGATAATATCCTAACATCTTATTTTCATTAGATAACACCCAGTTTTTTGTTTCAGAATCCTGAACACAAAAACATAATATATATCAGTGACTTTTCTTTAAACATTTCATATAAAAGCAATTTAAACGTATTCTTGAAATTTCATGGTATAGAAATAACCTGAGAAATAGATAATTTCATTTGAACCATAGCTCTACCATAAACAGACGTGGTCCCAATTCGTCCATCAAGATAGTCTTCTTTACAAGTTTGTACGAATCCTGGACATTGTACATTGAAACATCTGTTGGATGTTATATAAGTCAAATGCAATGTAACTATGATTTGAAACTATTTGAAAAGCTGCCAGAATGCTGCAGGAAAAACCATAAAAATACTTCTGTTTTTAGGCTGTGTTGTTTAGCTTTTATTTGTTACTTTGTTTAGTGTTAGTAGGCACTATATATACATTTTGTAACATGTTGAATGAAAAAATGCTATATGAGTTTTTTACCCTCTCAATTAATCTCTATTCTCTCTAAACTTCATCTTCCCCAATCCTCAAATTTCACCAAAATTATCCATCACCTCCATTGATTCACATACAAGCTTTTGTGCTTGATCCAACATTTGGCATCAAGAGCATTGGTTCCGATCCTATTTCGCTGCAATGTCCATTTTAAACGACAAGATCCCCACCAATCTTCCCATTCTTGATTCAAAGAACTACAACAAATGGTGCGAACAAATGAAAGTTTTGCTTGGCTACCAAGACGTGCTCAATATGATTACTACCAGTGTTACCCCTCTTGTTGAAGAGGCTACAGCTGCCTAACAAGCCACTCACAAAGAAGAGAAGAAGAAAGACTACAAGGTTTTCTTCTTGATACATTCTTGCGTCGATGAAGACAATTTC
The DNA here is from genome assembly GCA_963859935.3 of Lathyrus sativus. NCBI lineage: Eukaryota > Viridiplantae > Streptophyta > Magnoliopsida > Fabales > Fabaceae > Lathyrus > Lathyrus sativus. The sequence continues at coordinate 457,934,739 of OZ012736.1, forward strand.
GAAAAGGTTGGTGATTGTGACTCGGCAAAGAAAGCTTGGGATATACTCGAGAAGGCGTATGCGGGAGTTGACAAAGCGAAGGTGGTGAGGTTACAGACTCACAAGAGGCAGTTTGAATTACTCCAAATGGAAGAGAAGGAAACAGTCAATGATTACATAATGCATGTGACGCGTTTGGTGAATCAAATGAAGGCTTATGGTGAGTCAGTTTTAGAGGAAAACATTATGTCGAAGGTGTTGCATTCTTTAACGGCAAGATTCGACAACATTGTTGTTGCGATTGAAGAATTGAAGGATCTCAAGACCATGACGAAGGATGAACTACAAAGTTCATTGGAAGCTCATGAAAAAATGATGGATGAAAGAGGAAACGATAAGGCAAAAGCGGAAGTGGCTTTGCAAGCTCGTTTCATTGAGAAGAATAAGAGATCGAAAGGGAAATGGTCTTCTAGAGATAAGAAGAATTTCCAGAATTTTGGTGGAAAAGATCCACAAAATTCAAGAGGACAAAGAGGAGAAGGAACCTCCAAGGATGGTAGTCAAGGCAACTACAAGCCGCTCGACAAAAGTACCAAGAGATGTTACAATTGTCAAAAGCTTGGACATTTTTCAAGAGATTGTCGTTTCAAGAGCAAGGAGAGTGATGCGGATGAAGCAAAGGTTGCTAGGCAAGAAGTGGATGATGATAGAACACTTCTTGTGGTGATTACGGAGGAGAATAATGGCATGGATAGCAGTAGAAAGTTGCTGGACAGCAACTACTGCAGTGTAGAAAAACTGCAGAAAATGCGTTCGGAGAAAAACACATTAGTAACAGTTCGAGATGGACTCCAAGGTAGTGATGAGTGGTACTTGGATTCTAGTTGTTCTACGCATATGACGGGTAGAAAAGATTGGTTCGTGAAGATCAATCAAGCCACGCAAAGTAGAGTGAGATTCGCGGATAATACGACTTTGGCAATACTGTCTCGGTCATCTCAATTTTCGTGATCTCGACGCGTTACAAAGACATGGTATGGTGTCCGGGCTGCCAAGGATTACTATTCCAGCTGAAATATGTGAAGAGTGTGTTCACGGGAAGCAACACAAGAGTAATTTCAGCAAGGATGTGGGTCATAGGACCAAGCATCACCTTGAGGTGGTGTACTCCGATGTATGCGGACCGATGCAAGTCAATTCCTACGGTGGCAATCGATGCTTTGTCACGTTTATTGATGATTTTAGTAGGAAGTTGTGGATTTACCTCATTAAGAGGAAGGATGAGTTGTTTGAAGTGTTCAAACAGTTTAAGTCAATGGTTGAGCGCCAATGCGGTAAAAAGCTCAAAACTCTCAAAACGAACGGTGGTGGTGAATTCACATTCGGTGAGTTTATGAGCTATTGCAATGATGAGGGGATAATCTGTGAGGTGGTACCTCCCTACACTCCACAACAAAATGGCATTGCAGAGAGAAAAAATCGGACAATCATGAACATGGTACGAACCATGTTAAAAGGCAAAAATTTATCGAAAGAGCTTTGGGGTGAAGCGGTATCTACAACTTCCTATTTGTTGAATAGGTGTTCGACAAAGAAGCTGGAAAAGATAACTCCAGAAGAGGTATGGTCCAGATTCAAACCGAGTTTGAGTCACTTGCGCGTTTTCGGTTCGGTTGCGTTTCAACACATTCCAGGACAGCTTAGAAAGAAGCTTGATGATAAGGGTGATAAGTTGTTACTTGTTGGATATCATCCTACCGGAGGCTACAAATTGTTTGATATGAGTAGCAAGAGGATTGTGGTAAGTCGGGACGTGATTGTGGACGAAATATGGACGTTTCACAGCAAAATTTCTGCTGTTTCTATACAAGAAATCGATTTACCAAATGAGGTAATCGATTTCCAGCCCGTGACAGAGCCCCCTGGTGCTGCTGGAAGTCAAAATTCAGGCCCAGAAATCGATTTCCTAGGAGGAAATAGTTTCCAGCCTATTAATGATCCTGGACAGCAACTATTCGCAACAGAGGATGGTGAAACGAATAGACGACCAACGAGGCAGAGAGGTATGCCTCAAAGACTCCGAGATTGTGAGGTATTCCGTGATAGCGAGATCAATCATGATGGTGATCTCATCCATTTCGCTTTAATGGCCGAATCCGAACCGGTGAATACAGAGGAGGCATTAAGCGATCCAAAATGGATGAGTGCAATGAAGGATGAGCTGGAATCAATTGAGAAAAACAATACTTGGATGTTGGTCGATTTACCAAAAGGTAAAAAAGGCAATTGGTGTGAAATGGGTCTTCAAGGTGAAAGAAAATTCGAAAGGTGAGATAATCAAGCATAAGGCTCGATTAGTGGCAAAGGGATTTTTGCAAAAGGAAGACATTGATTTTGATGAGGTATTCACACCAGTTGTAAGGCATGAAACCATCCGGTTAGTTGTTGCGATTGCAAATACCAACAGCTGGCCGTTATATCAAATGGACGTCAAATCGACATTTTTGAATGGTCCATTGAATGAAGGGGTGTATGTGGGACAACCACCGGGTTTTGTTGTTCAAGACCAAGAGGCAAGAGTCTACAAGTTGAGAAAGGCACTCTATGGTTTGAAACAAGCTCCAAGAGCTTAGAACAAACACATAGATGGTTTTCTTAACGATATTGGTTTCAAGAAATGCGTGTCCGAGCATGGTGTGTATGTGAAAACAGGTGCTAGCGAAGGGGTGATCATTCTTTGTCTATATGTGGATGATTTGTTGATTACCGAAAGTTGTGAATCATACATTTCAAAGTTCAAGCAAGAGATTATGTGGGAATTTGAAATGAGTGACCTTGGTGCTATGACATATTTCTTAGGCATAGAGTTCCAAAAGACAAAGTTGGGGCTGCTCATGCATCAAAGAAGGTATGCAATGGAGATCTTGAAGAGGTGTGATATGGAGCATTGCAATGCTGCCATAACTCCATCCGAGGCACGGTTACAACTATCCAAGAGTGAGGAAGAGCAAGATGTGGATCCAACTCAATACCGGAGATTGGTTGGATCATTGCGTTACTTGTGCAATACGCGGCCTGATTTGGCGTTTAGTGTCGGTATTGCTAGTAGGTTCAGGGAAAAGCCAAAGGTATCACACTTGGCAGTGGTTAAGAAGATCCTTCGTTATGTGAAAGGTACTCATGGAATTTTGTTTCCGGCAAGTGACACGGGCAGAAGTTGCAATTTACTTGGATACACCGACTCCAATTGGTGCGAAGATAAAGACGATCGAAAATCAACGACGAGTTATGTCTTTATGTTCGGCGGTGCACCAATCTCTTGGTGTTCTCGAAAGGAGCCGGTGGTTGCTCTCTCTTCTTGCGAGGCGGAGTATATTGCAGCTTCGATGTGTGCATGCCAAGCTGTGTGGCTTGTGAATCTGTTGCGTGAGTTGGACAACTGCGCGAGAGAGGGAGTTTTGTTGTTGGTGGACAACGTTTTAGCCATCAACCTTGCTAAGAATCCCATAGCGCATGGGAGAAGCAAGCACATTGAGATGAGGTTCCATTAATTGCGCGATTTGGTGAGTTCTGGACAGTTACGTTTAAGCTACTGCAGAAGTGAAGAACAAGTCGCGGACTTGTTGACGAAATCGGTTACAAACGATGTTTTCAAGCGACTCATGGTAAAGTTGGGGATGAAGAACATCGAACATTTGACTTAAGGTGGTGTGTTGGATGTTATATAAGTCAAATGCAATGTAACTATGATTTGAAGCTATTTGAAAAGCTGCAGGAAAAACCAGAAAAATACTTCTGTTTTTAGGCTGTGTTGTTTAGCTTTTATTTGTTACTTTGTTTAGTGTTAGTAGGCATTATATATACATTTTGTAACATGTTAAATGAAAAAAAATGCTATATGAGTTTTTTACCCTCTCAATTAATCTCTATTCTCTTTAAACTTCATCTTCCCCAATCCTCTAATTTGACCAAAATTATCCATCACCTCCATTGATTCATATACAAGCTTTTGTGCTTGTTCCAACAACATCCAGTATTTTTGAAATTATCTGCCTGTTATATTTCAACATCAAATATATAAGAAAGAAATAAAAGTATTCTAATTAATATTAATTAAAAATAAATAATAAAAAATAACACAAATAAATATATTGGATAAAAAAGGCCATAATTAGATAATTTCAATTTAGCACCTAAAAATCCATAATACAGTCCACATATCCTTATTTAAATAAAATTTATGCTACAAATTAAATGTAAATTTATGCTACAAATTAAATGTAGTATCTTTTATTCGATATAAATTTAAATTATCATAACAAAAATTCTAACGGAGCCAAACTCATTTTATTGTATGAAATGATTTTCAATATAGTATAATTATTTAAATAAATAATATTTTAAAAATTATTAATATCACTTTGATCATATTCCCTAAATATTTTAAATAACTGAAAAAAAAATTATCTACTTGGTCAATGAAAAATAAAAATATTTCAGCAATTATTAAGATATTCTTATTTTAGATACCAAAAGCTCCTTTACTAACTTTGAATTCTAAAGATGTATTCAAATTTCAATTTGTTATATTTAATTGATATAATTTATTCTTTTTTCAATATTTAATACAAAACATTTATCAAATTGAGATTTTTTTTTAAAATATCGTTTTCTCTCTTTTTTATTTTATTTTTATTTTCGATATCAAAAGCTCAAATTTATATTAAAATTTTACTAATTACATATTTATAAGTTTATGTTATAAAAAACATTATAATTTGTATTATGAAGAGATGTTATTTCTACATAATTATGGTGTCTATAAAAATAAAGGACTGTTTTTTTTCAAAGTATAATATTTTACCACTCTTTCCTAAAATTCTAAAAAAATATATTTATGAACAAATAGTTTACTATAATAATAATAATAATAATAATAATAATAATAATAATAATAATAATAATAATAATAATAATAATAATAATAATAATAATAATAATAATAATAACAATAAAATAATATAAGATATTATTTTATTTTGTGTTGAATAAAAGATAATATTTAACATTTTTGTAAATATCTAGATAAACATGATATATGAATATTTATCGTATAAAATGATTTTAATTATAGTATAGTTATTTGAGTAAATAATATTTTAAAAATTATTAATATCACATTGATTATATACTTAAAATATTTTAATTTTTAAACTAATTTTAAATATTAAAAATATATATATTAATAATATAAAATATTTTTATACTGTCAATCGATTACTATTTTAAATATAAAATTATTTTATATCTTGAATACCCTTCCTTTATTCTCTTTAAAAATGATTTATTTTAAAACTTTATTATTATTATTATTAGGGAACGTGACAATAGTGACATGCTATAAAAACAAAAATACATGGTGAACACTCCCTATCTTGGCACCTACCTTCACCCAATGAAAAATTATATATATATATATATATATATATATATATATATATATATATATATATATATATATATATATATATATATATATATATATATATATATATATATATATATATATATATATATATATATATATATATATATATATATATATATATATATATATATATATATATATATATATATATATATATATATATATTTAAAAATTAATATTTTAAATTAATTTATATTAAAAATAACGATATCCGACAATTTATCATTGATATCTAAAAATTTATCTAACAAAATATTGACACCAATTTGTTTTGAATATAAGATACTTCACACACATTTCTAAAAAAATTTTATTTATTATAGGATATATCTTTTTTCACTTTTATTTCAATTATATACCTAAACTTTTATTTCAATTATATATTATTTATTTAATAATTAAAAAAAATTATTAAAAACAATTTATTACATAATATTGTTAAATAAATATTTATTACATATATGTAAATAAGTATTATTTTAGAATGATTTATTTTAAAATGATTCATTTTAAAATGAAACATCATTTAAAATAAGCATTATTTTTCAATACAAAATTTTTTAAACATCATTTAAGATGTTTTGAATACTCAACATTTAAAATTATATATTCAACATTATTTTTCAATAAAACATTTTTATTACATAATTGAAATAGGAAAAGGAATAATTTAGGAAACAAATTGTATTTAAGGAATTTTCGGGAGAAAAAAAAACTTAATTTAGGAAACAAGTTGTTCTTTTAAATTGCTATAATTTATTTCCTTTTCTAAAATAAGTTTTTTTCTAAAAAATTGTCTCTCTCTTTTTATTTTTCTATTTTCCGTATTATGAACTTCAATTTATATTTTAATTTTTATTTATTTCATACTTATAAATTTATTTTTCAAAACAAAACTTATTATAAATTTCATTTTGAAGTGAAGTTTTTTTTAAAAACAATGGATTACTCGAAACTAGATAGTCGAATCCTTACAATACACAATTACAAACTCTTCAAACAATTAATTATATTATTAATCCAATCAACAGAAATGCTATTAGAAAAAGGTCTATAAATCATTCCCAAGAGATAGATTTAATAGAATTCACTATACTTATTTCTTTCTTGATAATGTTAAGTTTAATAATTATGAAAGTGTAATATTATTTTCACCAAACACTAGTAGAAAACCCGGCCATGATTCATCTTTACATGTATTATCAATAAATGATAAAGTATAAATTCAAAAATATCAAAAGTAATTATTTCAAAGATAACTCTTTAACTATACTAATGAATATTGTCATGTTAATACAATATATAGCTTCATTAGTACACTTTGTTAGATCCAGGATCACAAACAAAAGCAGCAAAAGCACAAATATCTGTCTCATACGTTATATGATGATGACATTATGTTGCTTTCTAAGGGCTATTCTTCGTCATTAGAAGCCACTACTGAGCTGTTTGACAGATATGCAGCCTGCTCTTGACAAATTTGTAACCCCTCAAAATCCATTATTTTTGCAGGATCCATGAATGCTGTCAGGCACAGGTTCTTGGAAAATACAATTGGTTTTCAATTGGGGTCCCTTCCTTTCATTTACCTTGACATCCCTATTTTCGAGGACAAACCTAAGTTGTTGTATTTAATTTCAATCGGTTGCGGATAAAATTAGATATAAGCTTGCTGCTTGAAAGGCTAGTTTACTATCTATTGCTGGACGGATTCAATTTGTCAATTTGGTAATCCATAGCACGCATATTTACTCCTTCAGAATTTACTCCTGGCATGTGAGTTCAATCAAGCAAATCGAATTGTGGTGCCGCAATTTCATTTGGAGCGGGGACATCCTTAAGAGGAAGCTCGCAAATGTGGCTTGGAGACTTGCTGTCAAGATATCAATGATGGTGGGCTGGGCATAAAATTTCTTAGGGCAACAAACGAAGCCAATAAACTAGTGCAATGTTGGTGTCATCATTAAAACATGCGTCTTCTTGAACGGTAACGTGTAAAAGTTTCATGTTTTTTCTTCAATATGGACAGGCTGCAAGAATGTTTTCTCAGATTTAATGGAGCAGTCCATGTTGTAACACCCTTCTAAACTCCATGAAAAATATATGAATAATCAGAGTAAATTTTCATGCATTCACAGAAGGGCGTCACACATAACTTTTGAAACACCAAAACCACTTGCCATGCTCATTAACACTTGTAATAAATAATCACGCTTCTCACAATTTCATTTTTCCATGTAGCAGCGGATTCATTTTATAACATAATTCTCTTAACAGAATATTCAGATTCATCACATACTTCAACATTACTTAGGCACCAAGGCCAACATCATAATATTCCAATGAATATAAAAACACAACATATAATACATAATGTATCTCTAAAATATAAACCAAACGATCCCAGTGTTACATGACCAGAGCATAACTCGACCCAATATAACTAAATTACTAAATGGCTACACCAACAACGACCACGCAACTACGAGCAGCTCTATTCTCGATACCTGCACGATGTCAGATAAGACATCATTCCAGCAGAAAGGTGAGAAATATTATCATAATAATCAATGCATATAATTATATATATATCCACAATCATAGAACGCACTTAATCAACATTCTCACCACAAGTCATCCATATACGTCACAATGTATATACAATATATATGGATAATCACCAAACACATTCATCATAATTCACTCATGTACATCGCCATATACGCATATATATATATATATATATATATATATATATATATATATATATATATATATATATATATATATATATATATATATATATATATATATATATATATATATATATATATATATATATATATATATATATATATATATATATATATATAATCCAAGCATAATATCATGCACACTTCCACAATTTCAATCAATCCACATAACATACACATTATGTTTAATTCACTACACTTCATATAAACATATACAATCATATTTATTCATCAATTCATCAGTCAATATCGTTCACAATTACACATTTTTCACCCAATTCATCAATACACATCACAATATATGTATAAGAAAATATGGATAATCACCAAGCATATTTATCATGCATACATTCTCAATTCAAATCATTCCACATAAACATTTACAATTATGTTTATTCATCCAATCACAACTTTCATTCAACAATTCATACACATGCATACTTCCATATAACAATGATATATGTCATGTGACTCAATGCAACTCAATGTCATGTGGTACCAACACTTGTTATCATTTTTTGGTTTTTACATTTAAGCCGGGTCCGTTCCCTAGACCGATAACAACAAAAGCCCATTCCCTAAACTTTCAAACCCCGCTCTAGGTTTGGGACAAGTCACTAGCCTCCATGAGACTAGCAAGCATTGCCTCTTGACACAAATGATGCGTATGCAATCAACAATCATATGCACTTAAGACCGTTCTCGCATCTTAATCCCATGCATACTCAATAATTCATCATACAAGAATTATATCATGATTGCACACTCACACATTATATCAAAGTATTCATACTTTCAACATCATCACATTTATCAAGCAATGCACACATATTCATAATTGTTCTCATGCATTATTCACAATATTGCATACAATCAATATGCATTCACAATTCAATGCCATCACCATATTTTTCAAGCAATGCACACATATTCACAATATGTTCTCATGCATTCTTCACATACAATCGCATAGAAATCATTATACATTCACAACAATTATGCCAAACGGCAACCGAACGCTCTAATTATTTAAGTCTCACTTACTTAAAATAATTAATCTCGGTTAATCGGTAAAATCGGCTAAAAGTAGGCTAAAAATAATATTTCTTTTCACCAAGTTATAAAACATATTATTAACTTCAGTTTGATATAAAGAACGACAAAATCCGATAAACTGTGAAGAAGTTATGAATTTTTAAAGTTTTGAAAAATAATATTTGGTTTATATGGAGCACCATGTTAGCTTCTATTGTTACTTTGATTTTATTCTTACTTTTTTATTGTTTTCATGTAAACCATAAGCAATTTGAACTGTGTTGGAGTTTTATACATTGGCTGGTGGATATTGATCGTTGGCATTGAAGTATTGTGTGTTGTTGGTTCCAAATTCATACATATATAGGTTAAAAGTTGCCAACACAAGTTGATAATTTACACAATTTGTAAAATGATTGATTGGACATAAAACTCAAAATAATTGTTATCATACCTCAAGAACAATGATAACCGTTAGTGATATTGTATTAATTGAAAAAGAAAACTAAGCAAAAAAAATAATAGTATGATAATTTTTGTAAAACATTTATCATATTATCATAATAAATATTTATACTATATTCTAATTTAAATTGATAAATAAATTATATAAAAGCAGAATTTTATAATTTTTTATGCATACTAAAAAAATTTACAAACAAATATAAGAGTAACGTCACATAATTTATTATATAAATAATTTAAAATAAAATTAAAATAACATATTAAAGAAATATCATATTAACTAAACTATTTGCCCAACACATCTCCTACAAACGAAACTGTCACGTCATCTTCATCACTTTTTTCATCTTCATCTCTCTGACCAATACTAGACATCTCAACTCCCTCACTCTGTGTTGAACGGTGAGAGAAAGCTACTAAAATATACCGAAAAATCAATATGAGAACCACCACAATAGTGGTGCAAACTACCGGAAAAATCCATTCTCCATGGGGTTTTTTGTTCGGTTTGAAAAAATGAAAAATATGAGTCTAATGAGGAGACATTGCGGCTGTTTCAAAAAAAGCAACAAATATCAACTAAAATATTATAATTAAAATTTAAAATACTCCAAAACAGCTCTAAAGAAAATAACTTCAACAATAGTTGGAAAATTCCAACTTATCATGTTTTCAATTACATCAATCATATGTTTACATCAATAATACGATAGAATAGTAAATGAACACTGCGGAATAATATCATATAAACAGTGTATGCGTTCGTGAACAGTATCCTAAACCGTGTTTGCGTATAATATATGAATAATAATTTTTTAAGAATGAATAAAATTGATTAATAAAATATAAAAAATTGGTTAATGAAGTGACGAAGTTGATTAATAAACGCTCAAATATTAAAAGTTGCTAACAGAAAGTTGATAATTTACACAATTTGTAACATGATTGGACATAAAACTCAAAATAATTGTTATCATACCTCAAGAACAATGATAACCATTAGTGATATTGTATTAATTGAAAAAGAAAACTAAGCAAAAAAAATAATAGTATGATAATTTTTGTAAAACATTTATCATATTATCATAATTAAATATTTATACTATATTCTAATTTAAATTGATAAATAAATTATATAAAAGCAGTATTTTATAAATTTTTATGCATACTAAAAAAAATTTACAAACAAATATAAGAGTAATGTCACATAATTTATTATATAAATAATTTAAAATAAAATTAAAATAAAAAATATCTACGTAAACCTATAAAAAAAGTATCATACTAACTAAACTATTTGCCCAACACATCTCCTACATATGAAACTGTCACGCCTTCTTCATCACTTTCTTCATCTTCATCTCTCTGACCAATACTAGTCATCTCAACTCCCTCACTCTGTGTTGAACGGCGAGAGCAAGCTATTAAAATATACCGAAAAATCAATATCAGAACCACCACAATAGTGGTGTAAACTACCGAAAAAATCCATTCTCCATGGGGTTTTTTGTCCAGTTTGGAAAGATGAAAAATATGAGTCTTAGGAGGAGTAGTCATTGCAGCTGTTTCAAAAAAAGCAACAAATATCAACTAAAATATTATAATTAAAATTTAAAATACTCCAAAACAACTCTAAAGAAAATAACTTCAACAATAGTTGGAAAATTCCAACTTAACATGTTTTCAATTACAGCAATCATATGTTTACATCAATAATAAGATAGAACAGTAAATGAACACTGCGGAACAATATCATATAAACAGTGCATGCGTTCGTGAACAATATCCTAAACCGTGTTTAGGTATAATATATGAATAATGATTTTTTAAAAAAGAATAAAGTTGATTAATGAAATGTAAAAAATTGGTTAATGAAGTGACGAAGTTGATTAATAAACGCTCAAATATTAAAAATATTTCTTAATAATAAACTAAAATTGGTGAATGAAAAATAAAAACTTAATAAATAAAATTATAAAATTAATTAATAAATATTTCAATATTAAAAATAATTTTAAATAGTCAACAACAGATACATGTAAGAATATATTTCTATTTCAATTACAACAAGTACCTTATATCATGTTTTCAAAAAAATAGAATCATTATCATTTTCTTTTAAAAGTAGTAATTCAATTAATACAAGACAACTCATGTATAATAGCCAACAGGTGACATAATGAGAAAAAAAATGAGGCTACACCAACACATATTAAGACCAGGAAAAGGGTGGGTTCAACATTCATTCCAAATAACCAAACTCTCTCTCTATCCTCGTTTTCTCTCATCTCTACAAGCAAAAGCCTCACCGGAGCCAACCATTTCTGTCGGGGGAGACGATGGCGCACGGTGGCCACCGCTGTCTACCTCCGGCCAACCCTAAAAACACACTTATTCGGCTATCCCATAAATCAACAAGTGCTGAGTCCAAATCCAGACTCGGTTTCCTCAACTAACACCTCTAAACCCTCGAATTGGAGAACAAACACAAACCCTAGATATATCTAAACAAGGTCAAACCAAGCAATTGGATGAGGGATTCAACACATTAGAGTATGGCGAGCATGAATCAAGGTTGAAAAAGCTTAAAAAAGGAGAGAAACTCACCAAATCGGAGCAGACTTTGAGCTCAAGTTCTGGCGAAGGTATGCTTTCTACTTCCTTTTTCTCATTCTGCTTTCCACGTTCTCTTCTACTTCTTCTTTGTTCTTAAGGTAGTCGTTGCGTTGGGGTTTAACTCCAGCAATCTTGAGCCTCAGTGTGAGACTAAAAAATGTTTGAAATGAGCTTTTTTTAAAGGTTTTTTTAGTAGGGAATTTTAGGGTTTTTCAGGTAGTCCCCCTTGAATGAATGAATAGTATTCAATATATAGGATGGAAACATCATAACTGTGAATTTTCTGAATTCAGACTTTGGTGCGTGTGTAGGAAAATGGTGAGGTGTCATTATAATAGAATAAAACCGTTGTGAATTTTTTGTGAGCCCTGATTTCGTGGGATTACATTGTGTGTGAATTTGCTATTTTGTTTTGTTATGAGGTTCTAGAATATGGTGGCCCCATGTGATGTTTGTGAATATTCTAAATTTCTCGTACGTACATGTTTGCCCTGCTTGAAATATTTGGATGACTTGTCTCGAATTGTGACTTCACTTGACATTATTTGGTACTGACTTATATGTCCTGCCTTTGAAATTATGTGTACCAAATAACTTTGGTTGTTGTTGTCATATTGAATTGTACACCTTGGGGTGATTTTGGTCTTCCACTTGATTTTGGAATTGAATTCATTCTTCTGTTGCATTATGAACTAACCAATGTTGTGCATATTTCTTTTTTCATGTGCATTGTGCTTGGAGGATTTGGATGGGAGGCCATGGCATAGTGAGGTGTGAAGATGTTTGGTGTGATATGAAGATGAAAAGGCCATGGCATATGGCAGCAGAATAAAGGGAATCCTTTAATCACATTAATCTACAAGAAATTGATATCTTACACGCACAATTTTTTAAAAAGAAAACTCAACCGTTACTTGCTCTTTCTTCTCTCTAGTTATCATCATCATTTTTTGAAAAAAAAAATCATTATCATCATTAACTCTAGAAACAAAGCTTTAAAGCAGGAATAAAAAACTATCAAGAACCTGCAATCCTCTAATCACATTAATATACAAGAAATTAATTCTTACACGCACAATTTTTTAAAAAGAAAACTCAACCGTTAACAGCTCTTTCTTCTCTCTCGTTATCATCATCATTTATTGAAAAAAAAATCATTATCATCATTAACTCTAGAAACAAGACTTTAAAGCAGGAATAAAAAACAATCAAGAACCTGAAATCCTTTAATCACATTAATATACAAGAAATTAATTTTTACCCGCACAATTTTTTAAAAAGAAAACTCAACCGTTAATTGCTCTTTCTTCTCTCTCGTTATCAACATTTTTTGAAAAAAAAATCATTATCATCATTAACTCTAGAAACAAGGCTTTAAAACAGGAATAAAAAACAATCAAGAACCTGAAATCCTTTAATCACATTAATCCACAAGAAATTGATTTCTTACGCGCACAATTTTTTAAATAGAAAACTCAAACGTTAATTGCTCTTTCTTCTCTCACGTTATCATCATCATTTTTTGAAAAAAAAATCATTATCATCATTAACTCTAAAAACAAGGCTTTAAAGAAGGAATAAAAAACTATCAAGAACCTGGAATCCTTTAATCACATTAATCCACAAGAATATAAGCACAAGTTTTTAAAAAGAAAACTCAACCGTTAATTGCTCTTTCTTCTCTCGCGTTATCATCATCATTTTTTGAAAAAAAAACCATTATCATCATTAACTCTAAACGCAAGGCTTTAAAGCAGGAATAAAAAACAATCAAGAACCTGGAATCCTCTAATCACATTAATCTACAATAAATTAATTCTTACACGCACAAGTTTTTTTAAAAGAAAACTCAACCGTTAATTGCTCTTTCTTCTCTCTCGTTATCATCATCATCTTTTGAAAAAAAAATCATTATCATCATTAACTCGAGAAACAAGGCTTTAAAGCAGGAATGAAAAACAATCAAGAACCTGGATTCCTTTAATCACATTAATCTAAAAGAAATTAATTCTTACACGCACAATTTTTTAAAAAGAAAACTCAACCGTTAATTGCTCTTTCTTCTCTCTCGTTATCATCATCATTTTTTGAAAAAAAATCATTATCATCATTAAATATAGAAACAAGACATTAAAGCAGGAATAAAAAACAATCAAAAACCTGGAATCCATTAATCACATTAATCTACAAGAAATTGATTTCTTACACGCACAATTTTTTAAAAAGAAAACTCAACCGTTAATTGCTCTTTCTTCTCTCTCGTTATCATCATCATTTTTTGAAAAAAAAATCATTATCATCATTAACTCTAGAAACAAGGCTTTAAAGCAGGAATAAAAAACAATCAAGAACCTGGATTCCTTTAATCACATTAATCTACAAGAAATTAATTCTTACACGCACAACTTTTTAAAAAGAAAACTCAACCGTTAATTCCTCTTTCTTCTCTCTCGTTATCATCGTCATTTTTTTAAAAAAAAAACATTATCATTATTAACTCTAGAAACAAGGATTTAAAGCAGAAATAAAAAACAATGAAGAACCTAGAATCCTTTAATCACATTAATCAACAAGAAATTGATTTCTTACATGCACAATTTTTTAAAAAGAAAACTCAACCGTTAATTGCTCTTTCTTCTGTCTCGTTAACATCATCTTTTTCTGAAAAAAAATCATTATCATCATTAACTCCAAAAGCAAGGATTTAAAGGAGGAATAAAAAACAATCGAGGACTTGGAATCCTTTAATCACATTAATCTACAAGAAATTAATTCTTAGACGCACAAGTTTTTAAAAAGAAAACTCAACCGTTAATTGTTCTTTCGTCTCTCGTTATCATCATCATTTTTTGAAAAAAAAATCATTATCATCATTAACTCTAGAAACAATGCTTAAAAGCAGGAATAAAAAACAATCAAAAACCTGTAATCCTTTAATCATATTAATTTACAAGAAATTTATTTCTTACACGCACAATTTTTTAAAAAGAAAACTCAACCGTTAATTGCTCTTTCTTCTCTCTCGTTATCATCATCATTTTTTGAAAAAAAAATTATTATCATCATTAACTCTAAAAACAAGGCTTTAAAGCAGGAATAAAAAACAATCAAGAAATCTTTTAATCACATTAATCTACAAGAAATTAATTCTTACGCGCACAATTTTTTAAAAAGAAAATTCAACAGTTAATTGCTCTTTCTTCTCTCTCGTTATAATCAACATTTTTTTGAAAACAAAATCATTATCATCATTAACTCTAGAAACAAGGCTTTAAAGCAGGAATAAAAAACAATCAAGAACCTGGAATCCTTTAATCACATTAATCTACAAGAAATTAATTCTTACACGCACAACTTTTTAAAAAGAAAACTCAACTGTTAATTGTTCCTTCTTCTCTCTCGTTAACATTATCAATTTTTTCAAAAAAAAAATCATTATCGTCATTAACTCTAGAAACAAGGCTTTAAAGGAGGAAAAAAAAAAACAATCAAGAAACTTGGAATCCTTTAATCACATTAATCTACAAGAAAATAAGTCTCACACGCATAATTTTTTAAAAAGAAAACTCAATCGTTAATTGCTCTTTCTTCTCTCTCATTATCATTATCATTTTTAGAAAAAACAAATCATTATCATTATTAACTCTAAAAACAAGGCTTTAAAGCATGAATAAAAAACAATCAAGAACCTGGAATCTTTTAATCACATTAATCTACAAGAAATTAATTCTTACGCGCACAATTTTTTAAAAAGAAAATCCAACTCTTAATTGCTATTTCTTCTCTCTCGTTATCATCATTATTTTTTTGAAAAAAAAAATCATTATCATCATTAACTCTAGAAACAAGGCTTTAAAGTAGGAATAAAAGACAATCAAGAAACTGGAATTCTTTAATCAAATTAATCTACAAGAAATTAATTCTTACACGCACAATTTTTTAAAAAGAAAACTCAAGTGTTAATTGCTCTTTCTTCTCTCTCGTTAACATTATCATTTTTATTATCATCATTAACTATAGAAACAAGGCTTTAAAGTAGGAATAAAAAACAATCAAGTACCTGGAATCCTTTAATCACATTAATCTACAAGAAATTGATTTGTACACCCACAATTTTTTGAAAAGAAAACTAAACCGTTAATTGCTCTTTCTTCTCTCTCGTTATCATCATCATTTTTTGAAAAAAAAATCATTATCATCATTAACTCTAAAAGCAAGGCTTTAAAGCAGGAATAAAAAACAATCGAGAACCTGGAATCCTCTAATCACATTAATCTACAATAAGTTAATTCTTACACGCACAAGTTTTTTTAAAAGAAAACTCAACCGTTAATTTCTCTTTCTTCTCTCTCGTTATCATCATCATCTTTTGAAAAAAAAATCATTATCATCATTAACTCTAGAAACAAGGCTTTAAAGCAGGAATAAAAAACAATCAAGAACCTAGATTCCTTTAATCACATTAATCCACAAGAAATTAATTCTTACACGCACAAGTTTTTAAAAAGAAAACTCAACCGTTAATTCCTCTTTCTTCACTCTCGTTATCATCATCATTTTTTGAAAAAAAATCATTATCATCATTAACTCTAAAAGCAAGGCTTTAAAGCAGGAATAAAAAACAATCCAAAACCTGGAATCCTCTAATCACATTAATCTACAATAAGTTCATTCTTACACGCACAAGTTTTTTTTAAAGAAAACTCAACCGTTAATTGCTCTTTCTTCTCTCTCCTTATCATCATCATCTTTTGAAAAAAATCATTATCATCATTAACTCGAGAAACAAGGCTTTAAAGCAGGAATAAAAAACAATCAAGAACCTGGATTCCTTTAATCACATTAATCTAAAAGAAATTAATTCTTACACGCACAGTTTTTTCTAAAGAAAACTCAACCGTTAATTGCTCTTTCTTCTCTCTCGTTATCATCATCATGTTTTGAAAAAAAATCATTATCATCATTAACTCTAGAAACAAGGCTTTAAAGCAGGAATAAAAAACAATTAAGAACCTGAAATCCTTTAATCACATTAATCTACAAGAAATTGGTTTCTTACACGCATAAGTTTTTAAAAAGAAAACTCAACCTTTAATTGCTCTTTCTTCTCTCTCGTTATCATCATCATTTTTTGGGAAAAAAATCATTATACAAGCAACACAAAAAAAAACAACAGAAAACTAATCGTTTTTTTCTCATTCTGCTTTCCACGTTCTCTTCTACTTCTTATTTGTTCTTAAGGTAGTCGCTGCGTTGAGGTTTAACTCCAGCAATCTTGAGCCTCAGTGTGAGACTCAAAGATGTTTGAAATGAGATTTTTTGTTAGGTTTTTTTAGTAGGGAATTTTAGGGTTTTTCAGGTAGTCCCCCTTGAATGAATGAATAGTATTCAATATATAGGATGGAAACATCATATGTGTAGGAAAATGGTGAGGTGTCATTCTAATAGAATAAAACCGTTGTGAATTTTTTGTGAGCCCTGATTTCGTGGGATGACATTGTGTGTGAATTTGCTATTTTGTTTTGTTATGAGGATCTAGAATATCGTAGCCCCATTTGATGTTTGTGAATATTCTAAATTTCTCGTAGGTACATGTTTGCCCTGCTTGAAATATTTGGATGACTTGTCTCGAATTGTGACTTCACTTGGCATTATTTGGTACTAACTTATATGTCCTGCCTTTGAAATTATGTGTACCAAATAACTTTGGTTGTTGCTGCCATATTGAATTGTACACCTTGGGGTGATTTTGGTCTTCCACTTGATTTTGGAATTGAATTTATTCTTCTCTTGCATTATGTACTAACCAATGTTGTGCCTATTTCTTTTTTCATGTGCATTGTGCTTGGAGGATTTGGATGGGAGGCAAAGGCATAGTGAGGTGTGAATATGTTTCGTGTGATATGAAGATGAAAAGGCCATGGCATATGGCAGCAGGATAAAGGGAATCCTTTAATCACATTAATCTACAAGAAATTGATATCTTACACGCACAATTTTTTAAAAAGAAAACTCAACCGTTACTTGCTCTTTCTTCTCTCTCGTTATCATCATTATTTTTTGAAAAAAAAAATAATTATCATCATAAACTCTAGAAACAAGGCTTTAAAGCAGGAATAAAAAACTATCAAGAACCTGGAATCCTTTAATCACATTAATCCACAAGAAATTAATCCTTACACGCACAATTTTTTAAAAAGAAAACTCAACCGTTAATTGCTTTTTCTTCTCTCCCGTTATCATCATCATTTTTTGGAAAAAAATATCATTATCATCATTAACTCTAGAAACAAGGCTTTAAAGCAGGAATAAAAAACAATCAAGAACCTGGAATCCTTTAATCACATTAACATACAAGAAACTAATTCTTACACGCATAATTTTTTAAAAAGAAAACTCAACCGTTAATTGCTCTTTCTTCTCTCTCGTTATCATCATCATTTTTTGAAAAAAAAAACATTATCATCATTAACTCTAGAAACAACGCTTTAAAGTAGGAATAAAAAACAATCAAGAACCTGAAATCCTTTAATCACATTAATCAACAAGAAATTGATTTCTTACACGCACAGTTTTTTAAATAGGAAACTCAACCGCTCTTTCTTCTCTCTCGTTATCATCATCATTTTTTGAAAAAAAAATCATTATCATCATTAACTCTAAAAACAAGGCTTTAAAGCAGGAATAAAAAACTATCAAGAACCTCGAATCCTTTAATCACATTAATCCATAAGAAATTGATTCTTACACGCACAATTTTTTAAAAAGAATACTCAACCGTTAATTTCTCTTTCTTCTCTCTCGTTATCATCATCGTTTTTTGAAAAAAAAATCATTATCATCATTAAATCTAGAAACAAGGCTTTAAAGCAGGAATAAAAAACAATCAAAAACATGGAATCCTTTAATCACATTAATCTATCAGAAATTAATTCTTAAACACACAATTTTTTAAAAAGAAAACTCAACCGTTAATTGTTCTTTCTTCTCTCTCGTTATCATCATCATTTTTTGAAAAAAAAAACATTATCAACATTAACTCTAGAAACAAGGCTTTAAAGCAGGAATAAAAAACAATGAAAAACCTGGAATCCTTTAATCACATTAATCTACAAAAAATTAATTCTTACACGCAAAACTTTTTAAAAAGAAAACCCAAATGTTAATTGCTCTTTCTTCTCTCTCGTTATCATCATTACTTTTTGCAAAAAAAAAATCATTATCATCATTAACTCTAGAAACAAGGCTTTAAAGCAGGAATAAAAAATAATCAAGAACCTGGAATCCTTTAATCCCATTAATATCTAAGAAATTAATTCTTACACGCATAATTTTTTTAAAAGAAAACTCAACCGTTAATTGCTCCTTCTTCTCTCTCTTTATCATCATCATTTTTTGAAAAAAAAATCATTATCATCATTAACTCTAGAAATAAGGCTTTAGAGCAGGAATAAAAAACAATCAAGAACCTGAAATCCTTTAATCACATTAATCTACAAGAAATTGATTTCTTACATGCACAATTTTTTAAATAGAAAATTCAACCGTTAATTGCTCTTCTTCTCTCTCACTATCATCATTATTTTTTGAAAAAAAAAATCATTATCATCATTAACTCTAAAAACAAGGCTTTAAAGCAGGAATAAAAAACTATCAAGAATCTGGAATCCTTTAATCACATTAATCCACAAGAAATTAATTCTTATACGCACAATTTTTTAAAAAGAAAACTCAATCCGTTAATTGCCCTTTCTTCTCTTTCGTTATCATCATCATTTTTTTAAAAAAAAATCATTATCATCATTAACTCTAGAAACAAGGCTTTAAAGGAGGAATAAAAAACAATCAAGAACCTAGAATTCTTTAATCACATTAATCTACCAGAAATTAATTCTTAAACACATAATTTTTTAAAAAGAAAACTCAACCGTTAATTGTTCTTTCTTCTCTCTCGTTATCATCATCATTTTTTGAAAAAAAAATCATTATCATCATTAACTCTAGAAACAAGGCTTTAAAGCAGGAATAAAAAACAATGAAAAACTTGGAATCCGCAAAATTTTTTAAAAAGAAAACTCAACCGTTAATTGCTCTTTCTTCTCGTTATCATCATCATTTTTTGCAAAAAAAAATCATTATCATCATTAACTCTAGAAAAAGGCTTTAAAGCAGGAATAAAAAACAATCAAGAACCTGGAATCCTTTAATCACATTAATCTACAAGAAATTAATTCTTACACGCACAATTTTTTAAAAAGAAAACTCAACCATTAATTGCTCTTTCTTCTCTCTCGTTATATCATCATTTTTTGAAAAGAAAATCATTATACAAGCAACAGAAAAAAAAGAAAAAAAAAACAACAGAAAACTAATCGTTTTTTCTCATTCTACTTTCCACGTTCTCTTCTACTTCTTCTTTGTTCTTAAGGTAGTCGTTGCGTTGGGGTTTAACTCCAGCAATCTTGAGCCTCAGTGTGAGACTCAAAGATGTTTGAAATGAGCTTTTTTGTTAGGTTTTTTTAGTATGGAATTTTAGGGTTTTTCAGGTAGTCCCTCTTGAATGAGTGAATAGTATTCAATATATAGGATGGAAACATCATACGTTTGAATTTTTTGAATTCTGACTTTGGGGCGTGTGTAGGAAAATTGTGAGGTGTCATTCTAATAGAATAAAACCGTTGTGAATTTTTTGTGAGCCCTAATTTCGTGGGATTACATTGTGTGGGAATTTGCTATTTTGTTTTGTTATGAGGTTCTAGAATATGGTTGCCCCATGTGATGTTTGTGAATATTCTAAATTTCTCGTACGTACATGTTTGCCCTGCTTGAAATATTTGGATGACTTGTGTTGCGGTGAAAATCTTTAGATGGTGCAAAATAAATGCACGTCCGGTTGGGATTGACGACCGACAAGACTGAGATTCAATCTAGGATTGAGCTAGAAAGAAGACTGGTAATCAAGACTCCATCGAGGGAACGAACTCGAAGGGTAGATATCTTATCCTGGCGAGGAAAGATAGCTGAAGTAACCGTCATCCACGAGGATCGAGCTCCGTGGGGAAACTGGAAACAAGTAAGTATTTTATGCTTAGGGCTGACAATCTATTTGGAGAGAATGGACGAACCCAGTTACTCGGCGGTAACAACCAAATGATGGTGAAACACAATGAACCTGTGAATGCTAATGCATATGTTAATATGAATGTATGTTAATGTCTATGTATGTTAAGATGTTATGAAATGAGTATGTAATGAATATGTAATGAATATGTAATGAATATGTAATGAATATGTAATGAAATAGGCATGTGATGCTTATGCCCTTGCGTATGCTGACGAAACAGACTAGAGACGGGACGAGAGATGAAATAAACATCTCGACGGAAATACCCTGCGTTCTCTGCAACCAATACGTCAATCATGGGTAAGAAAGATCAATGGTAGAACCAAATCTGGTTTTAAAGTTCTGAATTCTCTGAGGAGAAGGTAATCTGCTTGGGTGTACAGTATCACGTCTTCACATGGGGAAAAGAAAACATGAGGGACACTTTTGAGTTACCCAAGAAAAAGTTGTCAGCTTATAGTCTCGCTGGGGACTGTGATGAGGCAATAGTTTAGGAGCCTGTTGCAACACTGAGATTTACTGGGGAACGAAGGCCGCCGTGAGTAAAATCCATCGGGTGCATGAAAAAATTGTGAAATCCCATGGTTTTGATCTTGCAGGACCTTATAGTAGCCGCCATTTGTTTCTTCAAAAACATGGTGCCCCAGGATACTTGCGTTGCGAGGTAGGGTCATCTCAAGAGGATTTTATAGAGAAACATGGAGTCTGGTTGCCCCACTGTTTTCAAACTCTTTGAGAGATTTGTCAGGTCTCGACGTAACTGACACAAATTAATCGTGTTACGACGAAATCTTTGAGAAACAGCTCTTGAGAATGTCAGCCTCGCGTTGGTGAGCGAACTGGGAAACTGCCTGCCCCTGTTTAGCAGGATTTTCAAGTTCCATGGGTTATGTTTATATGTAAGTCTCTAAGATATCAAGCAAAGTTGTCATGCCTGAAATGCCTATCCTGAGCTTGTCAATGTACACATATATTTGTCCTGAATTTTTGTTTTGAAAAAAAGATATCGCAACAACTTGTGACCGAAATCACTAGTCCGGATATAAGTTTTAATTATAATGCCATCATGAATTTTTTTCTGAGCATAGCTCGTAGGAGTCAGGAAACGTGATCTTGTCAAGTATGCTTTCAACCGAAGTCCCACTTCAATTAGGTCTTTTAAAGGTTGTATCGTGGCTCGGTTCACGGTTTGAGAAACAAAAGATAAAGGCTCAAAGTTATATTTGTACCCACCCATTCTTCGTGATGTTCTCCAATCCTAATTCAGTTAATCGGATACGAACGCTCATATCTCAAGCGGATTTGCTATGGTCGAGAACTTATCAAGGCTTTGGACATGGCAGTCGCTCACCTATTACACGATCTTGTTCTTTACTAGGGACTATTTATTGTACCCTCTTGTTTTGCTTTTATTCCCTAACTTTTGCCTGGACAATGTCTTTTGATCTGACTTTGGAGTCCAACGGGATGCCCCAGTTTTGCCTAAGTCTCCTTCATAGGTTTTTGACTTAGCGGGCTCTTATTTTTTTGAATATTCCTTTATGCACAAGTCGTGTAAATCTTTTGAAAGGCTCGTGACTGCCCCACTCCTTAGGTAACCGAGGGATAGTCATTGTATTGGACTTCTTAAGATGCTAAGGATAAATTCTCGAAGGTTTGCTCTTCCTTTTTGAGGATCTAAGCGCTCGATCGGTTTAACTGAAACCTACCCTGCCCCAGGTTAGGATGAAGGTTCTTAAAAAGAAAGAAAAACTCCTACTTCAAGGTTCAAAGGGTTGACTAGGGATTAACATCCTTATATCTCCAGTGTTTGGGATTTGAAACAATGCCTTACATCATCAGCGGGTTTCAATCGAAAGCATACGACAAGAAATCTGACGTTTTGGGTTCGTCATCCTCCCCCCAATTCTCCATCAGAACAAGAGATCGGGTAAAGTTGGCATTATAATTTATGAAAACGTTTTTGAATGAGTGAAGCGAATGGATTTATTCAAGACAAACATATGTGTTGCATCAAAGATAAACAAGTTCGTGCATGCTAAATATGCTTAATCAAAGAGAAATGCATATAAATAAACAAATGAACTGTCGGAAAAATCCTTCTAAATGTTTATGAAATCTTGCATTCAAGAGTAACAGTTTCCTTTGGCGGAGCCTCAATGGAAAGAACGTCTGGTTCATGATCACTGTGAGTCGTCATGGCTTACCCCAGTTATGCTGGTCACATCTTCAACAGTTTTCAGTCGTTGCTTCAAAATAAATTTCCCAGATCCTTTGTTGATCCCGGTCATATCACCTTGAGGGTTACTGAAATGAAGCGGGCTAGGCCTTTGAATAATGACTGGATTCGGCTGATAGGCGTAGCATGCTTTGCAGAATTTGCACTTGACGAGTGAGGAACCCCGAAAGGAGTCTCGATCTTCAGCTGAGCATCGCCAAAAGACAACTTCTTCGTTTCTAGCAAATTTCTGACAACTTTCTTAAGAGCATAGCAATTCTCTAGATCATGGCCGGGCGCACCCTCATGAAATAAACAATGAGCGGTAGCGTTGTAACTTGCAGGTAATGGATTAGGTGGAGGATTAGGAGGCGGACCCAAAGCCCGAGTAGTGATGAGACCTTGCTTGACCAAAGAGGGACACAACTCGGTAAAAGTCATCGGGATCAGCGGACAAGGTTTATACGTTCTTCTGTTTGGCATATTCTGGCGAGGAGCCGGACTCTTTGGCTGTTGAGGAGCAGGAGTATTGGGTGCCTGTAGGTAGTTGACAGGAGGCGGATAAACAGGAGGTTGTTGCATAGGTTGATACATGGGAACCTGTTGATTGAAAAAAGGTGTAATAGCTGCCACATAGGGTTGTTGAGCATATTGGACTGGGTACCCTTGAGGTTGAGCATAACCTTGCGGATGCCGATAAAAGCGTTCCCTTGGTTTACCAGAGGATATAGCATTAGTCTCACTCTCCTTCTTTTTCTGGGAGCTATACGGAGGTTTCTTCGGCTGATCTTTAGAAGCGCCATGATTATTTGTCATTTTACCACTCTTCATACCCAATTCAATCTTGACACCCACAGTAACGATGTCGGAGAAATTTGAAGTCACACTACCCACCATTCTCTCGTAAAATTCTGGACGGACTGTGTCGACAAACCAATCAGCTAACTCTTTCTCGGTCAAAGGAGGTTCTACCTGCGAAGCAGTCTCTCTCCACCTTTGAGCATACTCTTTGAATGACTCAGAATTCTTTTGTGACATACTCAGCAATTGTCTTCTGTCAGGAGCCAGATCCATATTGTACTTGTAGTGTTTGATGAAAGCGTCAGATAAATCTTGAAAGCTCTTAACGCGGGATTGGTCCAAAGTTAAATACCACTTGGAAGAAGCACCCTTCAAACTGTCTTGGAAGCAATGAATCATCAGTTTATCATTCTCAACATGGGCAGCCATTTTGCGATAATACATGATCAAATGACTCTTAGGACAGGTGGCACCTTCATAGCGATCGAAGTTCGGAGTTTTGAACTTCGGGGGAATAACTAAACCCGAGACCAAACAAACATCCCTTGCAGCAGTCCCAAAAATTTGATCACCCTCTACCTTTTTCAATCTCTGGACGATAGTGTTTACTTCCTCACGAAGCTTATCATGTTTCTCATAACCCTCAACATTCTCATCAAGATTATCAAAAACTGTCTCATTGGAGTACGGTTGCGCACGAGTGTGTACAACAGGTGGTGCAAAGATAGGAGCCCCCCTAGAAACTTCAGAAAACAAAGGCACGGCTTGCTGAACAGGTTGATTAATCGGAACAGTGGCTTGAGGAGGCACAAAACCTGGAGCAAGACCATAAGGTGGGTCCCTTGCTACGGTCACACTTGGTGAAGGGTCCACAGTAACGCCGGTAATCTCAGAAACAACAGTGGGCTGGGTATCCATCTTAGCATTCATGACATGTAACAATTCCATCATTCACCCCATACCCCCTCGAAGGTCTTCGAGTTTATTGCTAAGGCGATCAATCTCTTTTGCCTGATCCTCCATTCTTTTCCGAGTTTGAGCTCTGGTGTTGTATTGGTGCCGAGAACTCAGGGTGACAAAACTGGAAGGTGAGAGAACCGAGTGTGAGAAATCGGGAGACACATGCAATGCAAGAAAGTAAATGATGCTAAAATGTGGATGAAGATTTCATGGGATTCAATCATTGACGAATGTCGTGGGGTACCAAGGAAATCTTTTTCTTGTTTTTTCATTTTATATTTTTTTTATTTATGGTATCCCGCGATATCCATTAATGATGTTTGAACTCCATGAAATACAATGCGATGAGATGCTTTATGGATGCAATGCATGAAAACACACAAAGTCCTAGGTTAAAGGCTTGCATGAGGTTCAAAGGCAAATACCCTCCCCTGAAGTTAGATGGTTCATCCTGTCCTACAAAAGTAACCAGGTTCTAAGGGATCTCAATATCATTGATCCTTCATAAGGGTGGTTGTTCAGAAGGCAACTTACTTGCCAACCAAAACCCTCCAAGTTTAAGATCTCAATGAGCGTAGTATCGAGTGTCAACCAACTTTAGTCTGCACCAAAGCCGGTTACCTCACTACTTTCTAAAGGCCAAGATGAGTTAACTAGGGTTCTAAAAGTCAGTTAGTGCGTTGACAACATATGGCAGCCTCAATATTATCCTCAACTTGACTTAAGGAATATAAGCACCAACCAAGAAGTCGCACTAACCATGGCCACCAGATCAACCGTATCGATATACGTCGTACAGTTTCCTTGGTCTATTGCCATTTACCTAAGGTACACTAGATCCGGGTGTAGGACCTATCTCACAGCACAAGGAACAGTCCCACAATCAAAGCACAAATATATACATGCAAATGAATAATGTCGCAGATAGTAATAAATATGAACAAGTTAGGGATAACCCTCAAAAGTTTAGGTCTCCCCAGTGAAGTCGCCATTTTCTGTTGCGGTGGAAATAGGATCACAAACTATTAATGAGTTTGAATCGCAATTCAATTCACAACCGCTCTTTGATTTATCCGACGGAAAAGGTCAAAAGAGGGAAAACCTATTTTGCATCGTAAACACAATGCGGGGAAAGATCTAGGGTTCGGGGGTTGGTTAAGATTAGGGAAGGTATTAGCACCCTAAACTTCTGTAGTACTCTACAGGAACCTTTTGTTCAAATGTTTACTATTTTGCTTTACTTATTTGCTTAAGGTATATGTACAAAGGATTAAAAGTTAAAAAGACCTAGGGGTTAATTCTAAGTTTACTCGGCAAGACATCGCATCTTGTGCCTACGTATCCTTACGGGAGTGGAATCAGAGTAATCGTAGTTCCCCTCAAAAGGGAGGTTAGAAACGTCTTGACTGTGGTCAAGGTCTCAAGGGGAATAAACGCATCTTAAGGACACGCTTACGTGGAGTGTAGAAACTCCAAATCTCTACGTTGAATTGTTAAGTTGTAATTAGGGTTAAATTAGGTTAGGTTAGGGATTCCGCGGCGGGAAACCCTAAAATGAGCGCGGCGGCTCTTTGACCTAATGCTAGGGGTAAAATTGTAATCTTGCCTGCGGCGAGGCATTTGTGAAAATTAGGGTTTGTGAGGTCGCAAGGGTTTGAAGTTGAGGACTACTGACACGGCGGTCAAACGGCTAGACCTAATTCCTTCGGAGGAGTGAAATTAATTATAAAGATGCGATGAAATTGAATATACATACAACGGCAGAAAATAAAGTGCGGAAAGATAAATGCGACAATTGTCTCGCACAATTACATCCCATAAGCAGTTACAATTATAATAGCTAAATATAAAACCGAAAATAAGTTTCAAATTGAACATAATAGCTGCAAGAAACAAAACAAACAAAAATGTCAGTATGTGGGGTTAGACGAAAACGAAATCAAAATTGAACGAGAAACAAACCGTATGAATTTTGGAGGACTTTTATGGTCTTTTTAACCAAGGATTTAAATTTGTGAAAAGAGAGATTAATTTTTTAATTAAAAGAGTTTTGAGTTTTAAAAAAATTTATTAATAAAAAAGTGAAAGTTTGGTTAATTATTCTAAAAAAAGGAGTTTTAGTGATAATATTTTGAAAAAAAGATTTAATCATTAAAAAAAACAATTGGTTTAATTTAAAAAATCTTAATGTTAGTTAAAAACACGTTTTACTTTAAAGTTATAAAAAAAGTTTTATTATTTGAAAAAAAGCATTTGATTATTTTATTTAAAAAGAGTTTTAATTAATTTGAAAAAAGGTTTTTGGTTATAAAAAAAGAAAGGGTCTTCTTGATTTTTTTTAAAAAAGATAAACAAAATAAAATAACAAATGAAAAACAATAAATAATAAAAAAGAGGGTTGGGTCGGTCATCACTCTTCTTCTCTCTGCTCTCTGAGTTTGCGTGTGTTCCTCTCCTTCTTGTTTGCCTCTCACGGATGTTATCTTTTTCTTCTTTTGCATGGCCGCCGATTTGTCTTCTTCATCTCTTTTTCCTGAAAAACATGAAAAGCAACACAAAAATTGTAATTATGTTTTTTGATCCTTACGGAATGATGATGGCCGATGATGCTTTGTCCTGAGGCTAGAGGATTTTTGACGGAGTTTGCTTGGATTTTACGAAAAAAAGTTCTCCCCTTCTTGTTATGATTTTCGTCCCTTTTATACTTGATTTTTAAATCTTTTTTTTAATCTCAGATTTAATTTGAATATTTTTATGATGATTTCAGATTTGATTCAATGATGGTGATGTTGATATTTAGATCTGATTTTCTTATGATGATGATATAATCTGATTGATTTGATCTGGAATTCATTGGGATTGGATTTGATTAAAAAAATTGTTGAGATTTAAATGTAAAAAGTTAGCAAAGAAGATTAGAGTTTCAAGTTAAATAAAAATTAGAGTTTTTAAAAAAAAATGAGTTAGAATAAAAAAAATATTTGAATGTTGGTTTTAAAAAATGTTAGAATTATTTTAAAAACTGTTAGAATTTAATTTTAAAAAGAATTTAGAATTTTAATTTGAAAAATAAAGGTGTCAAAAAAAAGATTTAGATTTAATTTTAAAAAAAGGTTAGAAAAAAAAAATTTATTTTAAAAAGAAGCTAGAGAAAAAAAGATTTAATTTTTAAAAAAGAAGTTAGAGAAAAAAGATTTAATTTTTTAAAAAGAGAAGTTAGAGAAAAAAAGATTTAATTTTTAAAAAGAGTTAGACAAAAAGATTTAATTTTAAAAAAGTAGTTAGAAAAAAGATTTAACTTTATAAAAGTTAGAAAAAAGATTTAATTTTAAAAAGAAGTTAGAAAAAAATATTTAACTTTAAAAAAGTTAGAAAAAAGATTTGATTTTTTTTAAAAAAAATAGAAAAAAAGATTTAACTTTAAAAAAGTTAGAAAAAAAAGATTTAGCTTTAAAAAAGTTAGAAAAAAAAAGTTTTAATTTTAAAAAGTTAGAAAAAAAAGATTTAGCTTTAAAAAAAGTTAGAAAAAAAATTTTAGCTTTAAAAGGTTAGAAAAAAGATTTAATTTTAAAAAGTTAGAAAAAAAGATTTAATTTTTAAAAAAAAGTATTAGATTTTTATTTAAAAAAAAGTATTAGAATTTGATTAAAAAAAAAGTGTTAGAAATTAATTTAAAAAAGGTTATAAAAAATTTACTCTTTAAAGAAAAGGAAAAAAAGTTAAATTTTAATCTAAATCCTAAAAGTTAGTAAGAAGGGCTTAAAATGATTTAAATAAATAAACTAAATAAAAAAAAGTTAATAAAAAACATTAGTAAAGTTATAAAAAAAATTTAATTAAATTATTATTAGTTAAAAAAACAAGATTTAAAAAAAAAGGTTAATTTATTAAGTTAATAAGAATTTAAAATAAAAATAAAAAAGAAAGGGTAAAATTTGGGGTATTACAGTTGCCCCTATTTAAATGGCTACACCGGACGATTTGAGTGACAGAGACTCGTGGAATCGTGGTGGAGAGATTTAAATATAGATAACCGAAAATTTTGCCCTTATATGCGACGATATGCAATGCTATGGACAAAACTGGAACGACTTAATGCAGATGATGCCATGACTATGATATGATGCGTATGCTGGAATAATGAATGCGAAAATGCTGACGAAACATGACGACACCGAGACAGACGCCACGAGAAGAAACACACTGGGGAAAATGACGCGCTGAGACACAGTACATCACTGGGGAATTCTAAAAATGATAGTCAACTGGTGCGAATGACCAATTGTCACTTTTAGAAAAGGAACGAGATCCTCGAATGGAGATGGTACCTATGAGACGGCCTCCACTGGGGAATCTAAAAATAAAACTGGATCACGTACGATTGTAAGATCGATTACAGAATGCTGGAGCATTGAGCAAGGAATAACATCCAAGCTTCTGTAAACTACCCCTCGTGACAGGATCAAACGGACTTTTCGGAACTCCGTAGCAAATATACAGGGTAAAGACCGACTGTATGCCAAAATAAATGGACATTGATGGGAATTGCCCTGATAAGCTTCTCGAGGGAGAACTGCCACTTATCGTTGGAAGGGACTTATGTGCAAAGAATGGATAAGCACTCAAATAAAGAGGCTGCTGCTTATCTGATAAATAAATCTTCTCGCATTTAAGGTCGGCGCCTGGAATACGATTCTGATTCTTCTCTTACTGAAGGATAAATAAACTTCTTCATGCTTCAAGATTATGTTCTCCTGAACATGAAAAGGGTAAACTGAACTTCCTCATACTTCAGAATCGTGCTCTCCTGAATATGATACTGGATGACTGAATTTCTTCATATTTCAGAATCGTGCTCTCCTGAATATGAAACTGAATGACTGAAGATACTCATATTTCAGAATCGTGCTCTCCTGAATATGAAACTGGATGACTGAAGATACTCATATTTCAGAATCGTGCTCTCCTGAATATGAAACTGGATGACTGAATATACTCATACTTCAGAATCGTGCTCTCCTGAATATGAAACTGGATGACTGAATTTCTTCATATTTCAGAATCGTGCTCTCCTGAATATGATTCGGTTGTAAATGAAATTCTTCATACTTCAGAATCGTGCTCTCCTGAACATGAAAATGGATAATTGAACTTCCTCATAACTCAGAATCGTGCTCTCCTGAATATGAAACTGCTCAAACCTCCCCGTAACTCAAGATCGTGCTCTCCTGAATACGATTTGGTTCAAACCTCAAGACGGCAGGTAAATGGAAGCCCAACCGCTCCATGGAGATGGCCATTTGCTGCGAGTCATAACGAGGATATGATCGACTTCTTAGGTGAGAAATGTCGTATGTTGATGCTGTAAAATGTAAAGTGTAAAAGGTTGTAACATGTAGGATTGTAAAGTGTTGTACTGATATATTTTCCAGGCGCGAACTGGCGTGTATCTGTAAAGGATTGTAGTTGATTTTCTTGAAAGATAGTGCAAAATAAATGCACGTCCGGGTACAGTGATAACCCTCTTGGGCGAGAACAGTCGCGTATCTGCCATGGTACGGTGAAAATCTTTAGATGGTGCAAAATAAATGCACGTCCGGTTGGGATTGACGACCGACAAGACTGAGATTCAATCTAGGATTGAGCTAGAAAGAAGACTGGTAATCAAGACTCCATCGAGGGAACGAACTCGAAGGGTAGATATCTTATCCTGGCGAGGAAAGATAGCTGAAGTAACCGTCATCCACGAGGATCGAGCTCCGTGGGGAAACTGGAAACAAGTAAGTATTTTATGCTTAGGGCTGACAATCTATTTGGAGAGAATGGACGAACCCAGTTACTCGGCGGTAACAACCAAATGATGGTGAAACACAATGAACCTGTGAATGCTAATGCATATGTTAATATGAATGTATGTTAATGTCTATGTAT
This sequence comes from Lathyrus sativus, assembly GCA_963859935.3. Classification (NCBI taxonomy): domain Eukaryota; kingdom Viridiplantae; phylum Streptophyta; class Magnoliopsida; order Fabales; family Fabaceae; genus Lathyrus; species Lathyrus sativus. The sequence goes on from OZ012736.1 coordinate 457,966,109, forward strand.
GTTAAGATGTTATGAAATGAGTATGTAATGAATATGTAATGAATATGTAATGAATATGTAATGAATATGTAATGAAATAGGCATGTGATGCTTATGCCCTTGCGTATGCTGACGAAACAGACTAGAGACGGGACGAGAGATGAAATAAACATCTCGACGGAAATACCCTGCGTTCTCTGCAACCAATACGTCAATCATGGGTAAGAAAGATCAATGGTAGAACCAAATCTGGTTTTAAAGTTCTGAATTCTCTGAGGAGAAGGTAATCTGCTTGGGTGTACAGTATCACGTCTTCACATGGGGAAAAGAAAACATGAGGGACACTTTTGAGTTACCCAAGAAAAAGTTGTCAGCTTATAGTCTCGCTGGGGACTGTGATGAGGCAATAGTTTAGGAGCCTGTTGCAACACTGAGATTTACTGGGGAACGAAGGCCGCCGTGAGTAAAATCCATCGGGTGCATGAAAAAATTGTGAAATCCCATGGTTTTGATCTTGCAGGACCTTATAGTAGCCGCCATTTGTTTCTTCAAAAACATGGTGCCCCAGGATACTTGCGTTGCGAGGTAGGGTCATCTCAAGAGGATTTTATAGAGAAACATGGAGTCTGGTTGCCCCACTGTTTTCAAACTCTTTGAGAGATTTGTCAGGTCTCGACGTAACTGACACAAATTAATCGTGTTACGACGAAATCTTTGAGAAACAGCTCTTGAGAATGTCAGCCTCGCGTTGGTGAGCGAACTGGGAAACTGCCTGCCCCTGTTTAGCAGGATTTTCAAGTTCCATGGGTTATGTTTATATGTAAGTCTCTAAGATATCAAGCAAAGTTGTCATGCCTGAAATGCCTATCCTGAGCTTGTCAATGTACACATATATTTGTCCTGAATTTTTGTTTTGAAAAAAAGATATCGCAACAACTTGTGACCGAAATCACTAGTCCGGATATAAGTTTTAATTATAATGCCATCATGAATTTTTTTCTGAGCATAGCTCGTAGGAGTCAGGAAACGTGATCTTGTCAAGTATGCTTTCAACCGAAGTCCCACTTCAATTAGGTCTTTTAAAGGTTGTATCGTGGCTCGGTTCACGGTTTGAGAAACAAAAGATAAAGGCTCAAAGTTATATTTGTACCCACCCATTCTTCGTGATGTTCTCCAATCCTAATTCAGTTAATCGGATACGAACGCTCATATCTCAAGCGGATTTGCTATGGTCGAGAACTTATCAAGGCTTTGGACATGGCAGTCGCTCACCTATTACACGATCTTGTTCTTTACTAGGGACTATTTATTGTACCCTCTTGTTTTGCTTTTATTCCCTAACTTTTGCCTGGACAATGTCTTTTGATCTGACTTTGGAGTCCAACGGGATGCCCCAGTTTTGCCTAAGTCTCCTTCATAGGTTTTTGACTTAGCGGGCTCTTATTTTTTTGAATATTCCTTTATGCACAAGTCGTGTAAATCTTTTGAAAGGCTCGTGACTGCCCCACTCCTTAGGTAACCGAGGGATAGTCATTGTATTGGACTTCTTAAGATGCTAAGGATAAATTCTCGAAGGTTTGCTCTTCCTTTTTGAGGATCTAAGCGCTCGATCGGTTTAACTGAAACCTACCCTGCCCCAGGTTAGGATGAAGGTTCTTAAAAAGAAAGAAAAACTCCTACTTCAAGGTTCAAAGGGTTGACTAGGGATTAACATCCTTATATCTCCAGTGTTTGGGATTTGAAACAATGCCTTACATCATCAGCGGGTTTCAATCGAAAGCATACGACAAGAAATCTGACGTTTTGGGTTCGTCATCCTCCCCCCAATTCTCCATCAGAACAAGAGATCGGGTAAAGTTGGCATTATAATTTATGAAAACGTTTTTGAATGAGTGAAGCGAATGGATTTATTCAAGACAAACATATGTGTTGCATCAAAGATAAACAAGTTCGTGCATGCTAAATATGCTTAATCAAAGAGAAATGCATATAAATAAACAAATGAACTGTCGGAAAAATCCTTCTAAATGTTTATGAAATCTTGCATTCAAGAGTAACAGTTTCCTTTGGCGGAGCCTCAATGGAAAGAACGTCTGGTTCATGATCACTGTGAGTCGTCATGGCTTACCCCAGTTATGCTGGTCACATCTTCAACAGTTTTCAGTCGTTGCTTCAAAATAAATTTCCCAGATCCTTTGTTGATCCCGGTCATATCACCTTGAGGGTTACTGAAATGAAGCGGGCTAGGCCTTTGAATAATGACTGGATTCGGCTGATAGGCGTAGCATGCTTTGCAGAATTTGCACTTGACGAGTGAGGAACCCCGAAAGGAGTCTCGATCTTCAGCTGAGCATCGCCAAAAGACAACTTCTTCGTTTCTAGCAAATTTCTGACAACTTTCTTAAGAGCATAGCAATTCTCTAGATCATGGCCGGGCGCACCCTCATGAAATAAACAATGAGCGGTAGCGTTGTAACTTGCAGGTAATGGATTAGGTGGAGGATTAGGAGGCGGACCCAAAGCCCGAGTAGTGATGAGACCTTGCTTGACCAAAGAGGGACACAACTCGGTAAAAGTCATCGGGATCAGCGGACAAGGTTTATACGTTCTTCTGTTTGGCATATTCTGGCGAGGAGCCGGACTCTTTGGCTGTTGAGGAGCAGGAGTATTGGGTGCCTGTAGGTAGTTGACAGGAGGCGGATAAACAGGAGGTTGTTGCATAGGTTGATACATGGGAACCTGTTGATTGAAAAAAGGTGTAATAGCTGCCACATAGGGTTGTTGAGCATATTGGACTGGGTACCCTTGAGGTTGAGCATAACCTTGCGGATGCCGATAAAAGCGTTCCCTTGGTTTACCAGAGGATATAGCATTAGTCTCACTCTCCTTCTTTTTCTGGGAGCTATACGGAGGTTTCTTCGGCTGATCTTTAGAAGCGCCATGATTATTTGTCATTTTACCACTCTTCATACCCAATTCAATCTTGACACCCACAGTAACGATGTCGGAGAAATTTGAAGTCACACTACCCACCATTCTCTCGTAAAATTCTGGACGGACTGTGTCGACAAACCAATCAGCTAACTCTTTCTCGGTCAAAGGAGGTTCTACCTGCGAAGCAGTCTCTCTCCACCTTTGAGCATACTCTTTGAATGACTCAGAATTCTTTTGTGACATACTCAGCAATTGTCTTCTGTCAGGAGCCAGATCCATATTGTACTTGTAGTGTTTGATGAAAGCGTCAGATAAATCTTGAAAGCTCTTAACGCGGGATTGGTCCAAAGTTAAATACCACTTGGAAGAAGCACCCTTCAAACTGTCTTGGAAGCAATGAATCATCAGTTTATCATTCTCAACATGGGCAGCCATTTTGCGATAATACATGATCAAATGACTCTTAGGACAGGTGGCACCTTCATAGCGATCGAAGTTCGGAGTTTTGAACTTCGGGGGAATAACTAAACCCGAGACCAAACAAACATCCCTTGCAGCAGTCCCAAAAATTTGATCACCCTCTACCTTTTTCAATCTCTGGACGATAGTGTTTACTTCCTCACGAAGCTTATCATGTTTCTCATAACCCTCAACATTCTCATCAAGATTATCAAAAACTGTCTCATTGGAGTACGGTTGCGCACGAGTGTGTACAACAGGTGGTGCAAAGATAGGAGCCCCCCTAGAAACTTCAGAAAACAAAGGCACGGCTTGCTGAACAGGTTGATTAATCGGAACAGTGGCTTGAGGAGGCACAAAACCTGGAGCAAGACCATAAGGTGGGTCCCTTGCTACGGTCACACTTGGTGAAGGGTCCACAGTAACGCCGGTAATCTCAGAAACAACAGTGGGCTGGGTATCCATCTTAGCATTCATGACATGTAACAATTCCATCATTCACCCCATACCCCCTCGAAGGTCTTCGAGTTTATTGCTAAGGCGATCAATCTCTTTTGCCTGATCCTCCATTCTTTTCCGAGTTTGAGCTCTGGTGTTGTATTGGTGCCGAGAACTCAGGGTGACAAAACTGGAAGGTGAGAGAACCGAGTGTGAGAAATCGGGAGACACATGCAATGCAAGAAAGTAAATGATGCTAAAATGTGGATGAAGATTTCATGGGATTCAATCATTGACGAATGTCGTGGGGTACCAAGGAAATCTTTTTCTTGTTTTTTCATTTTATATTTTTTTTATTTATGGTATCCCGCGATATCCATTAATGATGTTTGAACTCCATGAAATACAATGCGATGAGATGCTTTATGGATGCAATGCATGAAAACACACAAAGTCCTAGGTTAAAGGCTTGCATGAGGTTCAAAGGCAAATACCCTCCCCTGAAGTTAGATGGTTCATCCTGTCCTACAAAAGTAACCAGGTTCTAAGGGATCTCAATATCATTGATCCTTCATAAGGGTGGTTGTTCAGAAGGCAACTTACTTGCCAACCAAAACCCTCCAAGTTTAAGATCTCAATGAGCGTAGTATCGAGTGTCAACCAACTTTAGTCTGCACCAAAGCCGGTTACCTCACTACTTTCTAAAGGCCAAGATGAGTTAACTAGGGTTCTAAAAGTCAGTTAGTGCGTTGACAACATATGGCAGCCTCAATATTATCCTCAACTTGACTTAAGGAATATAAGCACCAACCAAGAAGTCGCACTAACCATGGCCACCAGATCAACCGTATCGATATACGTCGTACAGTTTCCTTGGTCTATTGCCATTTACCTAAGGTACACTAGATCCGGGTGTAGGACCTATCTCACAGCACAAGGAACAGTCCCACAATCAAAGCACAAATATATACATGCAAATGAATAATGTCGCAGATAGTAATAAATATGAACAAGTTAGGGATAACCCTCAAAAGTTTAGGTCTCCCCAGTGAAGTCGCCATTTTCTGTTGCGGTGGAAATAGGATCACAAACTATTAATGAGTTTGAATCGCAATTCAATTCACAACCGCTCTTTGATTTATCCGACGGAAAAGGTCAAAAGAGGGAAAACCTATTTTGCATCGTAAACACAATGCGGGGAAAGATCTAGGGTTCGGGGGTTGGTTAAGATTAGGGAAGGTATTAGCACCCTAAACTTCTGTAGTACTCTACAGGAACCTTTTGTTCAAATGTTTACTATTTTGCTTTACTTATTTGCTTAAGGTATATGTACAAAGGATTAAAAGTTAAAAAGACCTAGGGGTTAATTCTAAGTTTACTCGGCAAGACATCGCATCTTGTGCCTACGTATCCTTACGGGAGTGGAATCAGAGTAATCGTAGTTCCCCTCAAAAGGGAGGTTAGAAACGTCTTGACTGTGGTCAAGGTCTCAAGGGGAATAAACGCATCTTAAGGACACGCTTACGTGGAGTGTAGAAACTCCAAATCTCTACGTTGAATTGTTAAGTTGTAATTAGGGTTAAATTAGGTTAGGTTAGGGATTCCGCGGCGGGAAACCCTAAAATGAGCGCGGCGGCTCTTTGACCTAATGCTAGGGGTAAAATTGTAATCTTGCCTGCGGCGAGGCATTTGTGAAAATTAGGGTTTGTGAGGTCGCAAGGGTTTGAAGTTGAGGACTACTGACACGGCGGTCAAACGGCTAGACCTAATTCCTTCGGAGGAGTGAAATTAATTATAAAGATGCGATGAAATTGAATATACATACAACGGCAGAAAATAAAGTGCGGAAAGATAAATGCGACAATTGTCTCGCACAATTACATCCCATAAGCAGTTACAATTATAATAGCTAAATATAAAACCGAAAATAAGTTTCAAATTGAACATAATAGCTGCAAGAAACAAAACAAACAAAAATGTCAGTATGTGGGGTTAGACGAAAACGAAATCAAAATTGAACGAGAAACAAACCGTATGAATTTTGGAGGACTTTTATGGTCTTTTTAACCAAGGATTTAAATTTGTGAAAAGAGAGATTAATTTTTTAATTAAAAGAGTTTTGAGTTTTAAAAAAATTTATTAATAAAAAAGTGAAAGTTTGGTTAATTATTCTAAAAAAAGGAGTTTTAGTGATAATATTTTGAAAAAAAGATTTAATCATTAAAAAAAACAATTGGTTTAATTTAAAAAATCTTAATGTTAGTTAAAAACACGTTTTACTTTAAAGTTATAAAAAAAGTTTTATTATTTGAAAAAAAGCATTTGATTATTTTATTTAAAAAGAGTTTTAATTAATTTGAAAAAAGGTTTTTGGTTATAAAAAAAGAAAGGGTCTTCTTGATTTTTTTTAAAAAAGATAAACAAAATAAAATAACAAATGAAAAACAATAAATAATAAAAAAGAGGGTTGGGTCGGTCATCACTCTTCTTCTCTCTGCTCTCTGAGTTTGCGTGTGTTCCTCTCCTTCTTGTTTGCCTCTCACGGATGTTATCTTTTTCTTCTTTTGCATGGCCGCCGATTTGTCTTCTTCATCTCTTTTTCCTGAAAAACATGAAAAGCAACACAAAAATTGTAATTATGTTTTTTGATCCTTACGGAATGATGATGGCCGATGATGCTTTGTCCTGAGGCTAGAGGATTTTTGACGGAGTTTGCTTGGATTTTACGAAAAAAAGTTCTCCCCTTCTTGTTATGATTTTCGTCCCTTTTATACTTGATTTTTAAATCTTTTTTTTAATCTCAGATTTAATTTGAATATTTTTATGATGATTTCAGATTTGATTCAATGATGGTGATGTTGATATTTAGATCTGATTTTCTTATGATGATGATATGATCTGATTGATTTGATCTGGAATTCATTGGGATTGGATTTGATTAAAAAAATTGTTGAGATTTAAATGTAAAAAGTTAGCAAAGAAGATTAGAGTTTCAAGTTAAATAAAAATTAGAGTTTTTAAAAAAAAATGAGTTAGAATAAAAAAAATATTTGAATGTTGGTTTTAAAAAATGTTAGAATTATTTTAAAAACTGTTAGAATTTAATTTTAAAAAGAATTTAGAATTTTAATTTGAAAAATAAAGGTGTCAAAAAAAAGATTTAGATTTAATTTTAAAAAAAGGTTAGAAAAAAAAAATTTATTTTAAAAAGAAGCTAGAGAAAAAAAGATTTAATTTTTAAAAAAGAAGTTAGAGAAAAAAGATTTAATTTTTTAAAAAGAGAAGTTAGAGAAAAAAAGATTTAATTTTTAAAAAGAGTTAGACAAAAAGATTTAATTTTAAAAAAGTAGTTAGAAAAAAGATTTAACTTTATAAAAGTTAGAAAAAAGATTTAATTTTAAAAAGAAGTTAGAAAAAAATATTTAACTTTAAAAAAGTTAGAAAAAAGATTTGATTTTTTTTAAAAAAAATAGAAAAAAAGATTTAACTTTAAAAAAGTTAGAAAAAAAAGATTTAGCTTTAAAAAAGTTAGAAAAAAAAAGTTTTAATTTTAAAAAGTTAGAAAAAAAAGATTTAGCTTTAAAAAAAGTTAGAAAAAAAATTTTAGCTTTAAAAGGTTAGAAAAAAGATTTAATTTTAAAAAGTTAGAAAAAAAGATTTAATTTTTAAAAAAAAGTATTAGATTTTTATTTAAAAAAAAGTATTAGAATTTGATTAAAAAAAAAGTGTTAGAAATTAATTTAAAAAAGGTTATAAAAAATTTACTCTTTAAAGAAAAGGAAAAAAAAGTTAAATTTTAATCTAAATCCTAAAAGTTAGTAAGAAGGGCTTAAAATGATTTAAATAAATAAACTAAATAAAAAAAAGTTAATAAAAAACATTAGTAAAGTTATAAAAAAAATTTAATTAAATTATTATTAGTTAAAAAAACAAGATTTAAAAAAAAAGGTTAATTTATTAAGTTAATAAGAATTTAAAATAAAAATAAAAAAGAAAGGGTAAAATTTGGGGTATTACAACTTGTCTCGAATTGTGACTTCACTTGGCATTATTTGGTACTGACTTATATGTCCTGCCTTTGAAATTATGTGTACCAAATAACTTTGGTTGTTGCTGCCATATTGAATTGTACACCTTGGGGTGATTTTGGTCTTCCACTTGATTTTGGAATTGAATTTATTCTTCTCTTGCATTATGTACTAACCAATGTTGTGCCTATTTCTTTTTTCATGTGCGTTGTGCTTGGAGGATTTGGATGGGAGGACATGGCATAGTGAGGTGTGAAGATGTTTGGTGTGATATGAAGATGAAAAGGCCATGGCATATGGCAGCAGGATAAAGGGAATTGGCTCAAGTTTGGCTTGGAATCAAACTTGGTGATCTGGCTTTATGTGCATTACATCAACATGGTACTTTGGCCTAAGTCTTAGCAACATCACCACTATAATGTACCCTTTTTTTGGTTTTTTTTGTAGGTTGAAGATCACAGCATGAAGAAACTTTGGAGAACCAAACAATCGTGGCCTTGGAGTTTACATGAAGCACAACATTACATTTTGCATTGGCTTAGTTCTAACTTTAGTATGACTTGTAGAATTAGGCTTAGTATAATCTTGTATCAAAACTTGCACTTCTTGGAATCTAGGCAAATGAGACTTGGTTATTCTTGCAATTGTCCTTTAGACATCATCCATTGTAAATTGCAAATGTACTTTCTTTTGGTTGTGACCCTTTTATAAACATTTTGAGTTCCAATTTAATGTGTCTATACTTTTAGAGTAACTTTGTAATTCTACTTTTGTAGCACCCTTTTACAACTCAATACAGTTTGCAATCTTTTTAGAATAACCTGAATTTGACTCATAAACTGTAAATGAAATGAGTTTGCATATGTCATGACTTCAACTTGATGGCTCCCGGCTTATTATTTTACTCGGTTAATACTTGGCTTAAGAGGCAGAAAAACACCAAGCATAGCTCGTATTTGGACCCGGTTTGATCATGGGTTGAAAACTTGGGAACAAATTGAAACAAAACTTGGTTTGAGCCAATTCATCTTTAAATAACCTTAAATAAAATACAACGTGGCTTAATGAACTCATGACTAGCTTCAATAACTTCCTTTATATTTTGAGGTAATTCACATATGTCTTGAATTAGCTAAAAACACCTTGAATATTAGCTTTGAAAACCAACTTGAACCTTGTTAAGTCAAAGCCTAAGAAATGAAATGAGACTAGGTCTTAGATAACAGGACTCAAAATCAACTTGTAACAAGTCAGGTCTTGGAATAAATCAATCACATATCCTGGATTATGGCTTGAGGAGAATGGACATTGTCTTGACTAATTACTCATCAGAAGGAGAGCAAATCTTTCCTCCATTTCCATCTAAAATCAAGCACCCTTGCAAGAGCCTGCAATTATAATAGGCACACACAAAACCTCAAAGGCCTAAATTTAAACCACTTGAAACATTTAAAATAACCTTGGAACAAAGTCTGAAATCCACTTAGGACATGACTATAGCATAGAGCTTGAAATAATCATTTACCCTTTATTTCTACTTGAAATAAAAATCACCACAACAAAGGCTTTGCACACCAAAAGTACGCACAAGATTGTCATGACCTAAATCTTAGAAGATCATGGCCAAAGGCCAAATGATCATCCAAAGAAGGACCATGAAACAACAAAAAATCTTGGTATAAGCAAAAAAATGAAACAAGTGGGACAAATTTGGGGTATGACAACATGCATATGAAAGTTTCGACATCCGGCAGATTCACCATAGTGGATGAAAATTGATAATGATTATCCTGATTTTAGAGAAGAAGTAAGAAACCTACGGTTGACATTATCCACTGATGAAATGAACCCACATGGTCTGCAAAGTATCTCACATTCCACATGACCTGTGATTATTATGATTTATAACCTACCTCCATGGCTATGTATGAAGCATAAGTACATGATGTTATCTATGTTAATTTTTGGGCCTAAACAACTAGGGAATGACATAGATGTACATTTGACACCTTTAATCGAAGACTTAAATATTTTGTGGGAGAACGATGTGGAGGTTTATGATGGATACAAGAAAGAAAGTTTCAATTTGAGGGCGATGTTGTTTGGCACAATTAATGATTTTCCAGCATATGAAAACCTATCAGGGTATAGTATTAAAGGTCAATGTGTGTGTCCTATTTGTGAAGAAAACACAGATTGGACGCGATTGGAATTTTGTCAGAAGAATGTCTTTCTTGGTCAACGTAGATTCTTAAATTCTAACCATCACTACTGTGGATGGAGAAAAGCATTCAATAGAAATCTAGAACAAGGTAGAGCTCCACCTACATTAACAGGTGACCAAATTTTTGAAAAGGTGAAAGATGTGAGTACTCAGTTTGGCAAGCCTTTTGCACATACTATTGTCACACGTGGGTGGAAGAAGAGGTCAATGTTGTTTGAATTTCCATATTTGAAGTCGTTGTATGTAAGACATTTTCTAGATGTTATGCATATTGAAAAAAATGTATTTGAAAGTGTTATTGGTACGTTACTCAATATACAAGGAAAGTCTAAGGTTGGCCATAAAGCAAGAAAGGACTTGATAGCGATGGGAATAATAAATGAATTAGGACCCTTGAAGAAAGGAAAACGAACATATCTACCACCTGCTGCTTATACTCTATCTAGAAAGAAGAAAAATATATTGTGTAAGTTTCTAAGTGAAGTTAAACTTCCAGAAGGATACTCTTCAGATATTAGAAGACTTGTGTTTATGAAAGACCTCAAGTTAAAGAGTTTAAAGACACATGATTGCCATGTTATAATGGAACATTTTCTACCAATAGGTATACATTCTATTTTTCCATAAAAAGTCAGAGTCAACGTAGTTTGGAAAACTACGGGGGAAAGGTGGGGAAAGGTTGATCGCCAAGACATCACCGTCTTGTGCCTACGTATCCTCGTATGGTATGAGAAATTAGAGAAAACATAGTTCGGGCTAACACGACCACAGGTTGATTACATGTTTTAAACCGAGTAAGGTTAAACCTTCGTTCTAACAGTTAGGGACGACGCCTGTTTGCGGTAGAACCAAAGCTTAACAACACTCTTCTTATGAAAATGAAAGTTTGATTAATCCTGAAGGAGAAAAAGGTTTGATGTTTTGTTTGTGTTTTTTTAGTGAAGTGAATTAATTCGGTTTGTGATTCACGTTGCACTAAATAGGAACAAATGCGTCGCGTATCGCCCCCAAACGGGACGTACACTAAACACTCTAGACAAGCGAGGGGAGACCCCTCACTCATAATTCCCCGTGTGCTTAAGGCTCGTAGCGTACAATGTTCATCGCATTTATTAGATGAATTAGAATGTTTTGAGATGAGAAGAGAGACGCACAGAAGGTCTAAGGGAAACTTGGTCCTAATGTTGTCATGCAAAGTGGACCTAAAGTTTAGATTGAAAGGGGAAACATCTACCCTAATGTTAGCATGCTTGGATTGAACACCTAATGTCTCTCCTACTCCCATCCTAAACGGAGGGACTAGGAACCCTATGGGGATCATGGCAAAAGCACAAGGAAGCACAAGATAATTCAATCACAAGTAGGAGATGCAAACATGGAAAATAAACATGCAAAGAGGGACGAAAATAGTGTGGGGCAGCAGCTGCCACAAGCGCGTCTCGACCTCTTGAAAACAAGCAAAGAATGCAATGCAAAAGAGAAATGCAAAAAGGCAAGCAAACATGGAAATGCAAGCACAAAAGAGATTGGATGAGACAAAATGGGAGAAGTGAACTTCTACAACCATCGGCTATCAATCATCGGAGACAAGTGGGAGGAAAAAAGTGCGGGGCAGCAGCCGCCACAAGCGCATCTCAACCACTCGGCTCTAAGACACAAGCAAAAGCGAAAGAAAATGCACGTCACTTCGAACAACATATAAGAGAGTATGTATTCAAGTGGAAAGCAAGCACGTGTGTCGAAGAAATCACGAATAAACAACCATGAACAACAACATATATCCAAAAACATTTCACTCCTAATGCATCACACTGATCTATGATGATTCGAAGCGAAACGATATCAAACAAGCATGAAAAACAGCAAAAACAGGCCTGCTGGAACAATGTTAATCGGTTAACAACAAGGGTTAATCGATTAACCACTGTTAACGTTTGAAAAATACCTCAAGAACAATTGTTATCAAAATAATTGTTATCATACCTCAAGAACAATGATAACCATTAGTGATATTGTATTAATTGAAAAAGAAAACTAAGCAAAAAAAAAATAGTATGATACTTTTTGTAAAACATTTATCATATTATCATAATAAATATTTATACTATATTCTAATTTAAATTGATAAATAAATTATATAAAAGTAGTATTTTATAATTTTTTATGCATACTAAAATAATTTTCCAAACAAATATAAGAGTAATGTCACATAATTTATTATATAAATAATTTAAAATAAAATTAAAATAACATATTAAAAAAGTATCATACTAACTAAACTATCTGCCCAATACATCTCCTACAAACGGAACTGCCATGTCATCTTCATCACTTTCTTCATCTTCATCTCTCTGACTAATACTATACATCTCTATTGGTACCATGTTTCTATGGTTCTATGATTGGCTAAATGTTGGTAAAACATGATTCTGCACTAATGCTATACAGGATGTCATTACCAAAGTCATGACATCAAGGTCTAGTGCAGCAAGAGCTAGCAGGAGCAAATGACATTACTGCTGACATGTGTTTTGAACAGGATGTCATTACCAAAGTCATGACATCATTGTATGGTGTAGCAGGAGCTAGCAGGAGCTGAAGAAAGAACTGTTGTCATGAAGCAGAGGTTGAAGAAAGAACTGCTGACATGGATGTCACTACCAAAGTAATGACATATGTAGAAAGAACTGATGTCATGGAATAGAGGCTGAAGAAAGAACTGCTGCCATGGATGTCATTACCAAAGTAATGACATAGCTGTCTGGCACAGCAGGTGGTGAGTGAGGTGTGCAGCCACAATAGGTTGGGTTGTGATGAAGTTCCTCACAGGTGGTGAGTGAGGTGTGCTGTCATGAGTGCATGACAACAGAAGGAGCTGCTAGTGTATATCTCTTGACAGAGTTGGTTTGGGTTGATGAGACTGGGTTGAATATACCTCATCAAAGATTGGGAGAAAGTTATGACTTGTGTGAAGAAGATTCTGCAGGAGTGTTCAGCAGTGTTAATTTGGTCAGCTAGCACAAAGAGAATTGAATGTCATGACTGGATGTTATGAGATTGATCGTATAACATCAGGTAGCTGACATTCATGTTGGTTTTCTGTTATAATGCAGGAGTTATCTCACGCTAGATTTCAGGAGACTTATTAGGCAGTGCTGACCATATCATGAATCCTCATGACCTAATTCAAAGCTCCTTGAATTATGGAAATTAGTTTTACTTGGTTAAAACTAATGTTTGTTCATTTTGAACAAGCCCAAGCCCAATCTGCATTGCTATAAAAGGAGGAGCAGAAGCAAGGAAAAAGCAAGCACTCACAGTAAGAAAAACCAGAGTGTAAAATAGAGGTCTAGGGTTTGGGAGTCCCTTGTGTGTAAGTCACCCCTTGTATCTTTTGATACATTGAGGTAGACATATTTGTAAGTGAAGAAGGCTAGTCTTCACGAGTAAAAGTCAGTTTAGGAATACTTGTAATCCAAGTAATTGTCTGTTTGATAATTGCTTTGGTTAGGTAGATTCTAGGCAGTGTCTCACTCAAAGTTGTGAAGCAAGAGTGTGTGAGTTCCTTGATTGAAGCTATGAAGCAAGATCAAGGTTTGTATGAGGTGTCTCTTCATACTAAACTGTGTAATTGTTAGATATCACTATTGTGCGATTGAGGGGGAGTGAGTGGGTATACTCAGGTACTAGAGTGTCTCTAGGCTGAAGTGTCATTGGGTAGGGATTAAGTGAGAAGTGAAAACGGGTGGTTTGACTTTGAATTGATTCTAATAATAGTGAATTTCCTCCCTGGCTTGGTAGACCCCAGATGTAAGTGGTGTTGTCACTGAACTGGGTAAACAATTACTATGTTATTTATCTTTCTGCATTTACAATTCAGCAATTTAAATGGTTAGATAAATAGGTCTGTCAGCTTGCAGATGTCACAACAGAGGCAATGACATTGGTCATGACATTGGTACAATTTAAAGAAATTTAAATTGGTAATGATTTGTCCTTGTTCTGTTCAAGCTGAGATCAATGTTCTTGGAACATCTGAAATCTGCATACCAGAATTTCAATTGGTATCAGAGCAGGCATCCTGTCTGTTCTTAATGAGATCTTGGGAGATACTTTCTGGTGTTTTGAACAAGGAGAAGTTTTAGCTGAGTTGCAGATTTTGCTGAATGGTTGAGCTACTACTTATGGAGCTAAGGAGAAGCTTGTATCTGTTGTTGTGCCCTCTGATATAGGAGCTTATATGACCAGCTGTATGTTATGCCAAAGGAGGAGTGGCTACTTCTGTCCTATGGCCTGTTGAATGATCAGACATCTTGGTTAGGGCATGTTCTTTTAGTGGTTCCGCTGCATATTTCTCTGATAAAAGAACTTTGATGCCCCTGGAAGAAGATTGGCCTATATTCAGTTTGATGCATGACTGTGGCAGTTGTGTAGATGATTGGAAGATGGTGTTTGCAGATGTGTGCCTGAGCTGTTCTGTTGTACAGACTGTTGGAAGCTGTGCTAAGAGAAGATAGTGGGAGGTGATTTATTTTCACCACTCATATGCAGGTTGAGTCAAGGGTGTCATCCTTGATGTTTCAACATTAAAGATACTTCTTCTAAATAATACTTTTGGTATTAGTGAAGTATTTATCAGATGATCTTCTCAACAAGTGGATGATCCAAGATTGGATTCTAAAAGAAGGGCTCCTAATAAGGATTTAAGATTCATTGCTATGTGAGATATTCTCAAATATTTAATGAATTATCCGTAATTGATGATCAAGTTATCTTATCAGTGGTTGCACAAGTATCAGGCCCTGATATGCTTGGTTTACTTCAAGGATATGATGTTCAACCAGATGTTGAGACATTCAATCAGCAGAGTTAGTGCAGAATTCTATTGATTCAAGGAGTGAATCTATAAATCAAAGGAGATTAAGCTGGAGCTGTACTCATTCTAGTAAGGTTCTTGGCAAGAAACTAAGGCGAGAATGGAGTGCTGATAGGAGTGAAGATGAAGACAATCTGCTCTATAAGAGTATTGGAGTGCAGCAGTTGTGTTCTAGTCTCTACTAGAAGCAACTGATATTTATCTAGAAAGTTTCCTGGCAAGAAACTTGTCTAGTATATGGTGCTGGTAATAACACTGCTTGGTATTTCAGATCTAAGTGCATATGAGCATGTGACCTTGCTCATCTTGGAGGACAAGGATAAGTGACAGTCATCTTTGATTCTCTAAAGAAGTCTCTACCTAAGGAAAGCGGGAATCCTTGTGTAAAGATTTTTGTGATCTTCCTTCTCTAAAGAATCAAGCTTTGGCATGTTTGGTTTCTTTAAAGAGGAGTTCTTAAAGAAAATTCACTTCAAGGTAATTGTTGTGGTACAACAAAGCAGAATAGAGGTTGTCTATTCCAACTTGATATCAAGCCTATGTACTCTTGGTCTAATTGAGTGAAGAGAATCTTCTAAGTGGCAGAATGAAAACCTGAACTCTCCAGCAGGATGTCTTAACCAAAGTTGTGACATCAAGCAGAAACTTCAAGGCCTCAAGTGATGTTGTGGCACGTCATTTGAAGATAACTTGATATTCTCAGGTATGAATGGAATGAATGCTTCATCTCATGCAGTTTGCGGGAGCTGTGTGAAGGAGTAGATGCCTTGCTTTAGAGAAAGAAGAATTTGAGACTTGAAGATCAAAGTGGCCTGGTGGATTAGCAAATTCTCCAGAGATTTGAAAGATGCTGAGTAACCAAAAAGTGGCATTTGGTTATTTAAGCAGTGTGGCTTTAGAAAACTACTCTTGTGTAGAAGGGTAGTTATTTGAAGACCAAAGAAGGTTCTGGGTCTGTTCATACTTGGAACTAATTACTCTTGTGCAGAAGGGTAGTTGGTTGAGGACCAAAGGAGGTTTTGGTTCTGTTCATTCATTGGAGCTTGTGGTAAAATCCCTAAAGTGTGTATGGACGATTATCTTCTTTTGGAGATATTTTGACCAAGCTGGTGGAGCTGTGAAGATCTTCAGTTGGATTACTAGGCAGTAGTAAATCCAGTTATGGGCATATAAAGGACCAGTGGATGCTGTGAGATGAATCAGCTGGTTTAAGGAGTTGAAGATCTGGTGTGGAACTAGTGATTCACATCTTGACTAAGAAATACTCTATCTTGTCATACGGGAGAATGATGAGGTAAAAATAACTGTCTTGGAGTATGATGTGAAGGTATGAGAGTGGATCATGGATTGAGTGCATTCTGATATGATAAAGTCCTTAGGAGAATCAAGAGTGTTCTAACTTATCATATGGGAGAATGATGAGGAAAGAATGTCTTGGATCATGCAGTGTCTATCTTGTACTCAGCCTAAGACCAAAATACTTGTGGATAAGTGGTCTCTTCTGCTACAAGTAACTCTAGGAAGAGGTGGATCAGTTGGTGCCTTCTCTCTGTATGAGCATGGAGTTGGTCATGAGAAGATAATGTGGTGATCTTGGAGCAGCTGTTATCAAAGATATGGGGAGAGCTTCTGTTTGATGGGTGTACTAATTGCTTGTGGTTCAAGCATGGTATATGTGAATGCATTCAACATGTGGGTTGAATAGAGAATGAGTTCTTAAAGACATGAAGATGCGTCTTATGTTTTCCATTCATGTGCACTGGGTACCCTTAATTTGGGGAGTTATACTTCTATCCAAGATCTGTTGTTGCAAGAGTGCAACTATGTATCATGATTGTTTATGGATTCAAACAATTTGAGTTTTGTGAAGGTGGAATGCCACACAAGATATTGTGACATTGAGTTACTTCTCTAGCTCATGGTGAACATGACAGTGTATTCCTGTTGGGTCTATCATCAGGTGCAAGTGGATCAAATCAGACTTGCACAAGCATTGTTGGGAGTAATATGAAGATGAAGATCAAGACATCAGCAACCTTGATCATGTGCAAATGAAAGGAATTTCTCCCTGAAAAGTCTTCCAGATAGTAATTTTGCAACTGCTTCTGATTTTGGTTCCAGTATGGGTTGTGAATTAAGGGGTGCAGAGATGCATGTGCTTCCAGTATGTGAATATGAAGATGTTGAAGTAAGTCTTCATGTGTTTGGGTTCTCTCTTTCAGGGGGAGTACTGAGTATGCATGACAGGGGAAGATGTGTACCTGTGTGATGTGTGGCTGCTGATATGGAGCCCTCTACATAGACAAACTTGTGCTCTTGGGCCACTGATGTTGGTTTGAACTAGGACTGTGATGACTGACCTAGGAAACAACATTGGTTTTTGTCTGGGAGAATTTATTTTTCTCCACAGAATTTGTGTCTCAAATTAGGGATTTAAGATCAATTGTTAATTGTGGCAAGTATTTAATTGATTATCCTTTAATTGGGGATGTCAAAAGTGTCCTTCCTGAAGGTGCAACTTTAGACAAGGCAAGTTTCAAGACTGTTCAAGGTGTACTCTCAAGGAGCAATGGTTCAGCTCTGGCTATGTTGAGTTCAGTAGAGGGGTTTAAATCCTTACCAAAGGATTGGTGCTGAAGTAGGGCAGTCTGTATTAGAGGTCAAGCAACTTATGAACATTTAATCCAGTTTTTGTCAACTTTTGACTAAACCAAGGGGGTGTAAAGTGTGTAGGTGCAACTATTAAGGGGGAGCATGATAGTTGGTGTAAACTACTTCTGATGCCCTGATAAGTTTCTTGGGTGTTTTAGCCAAAATTTTCCAAAGGGGGAGATTGTTGGTACCATGTTTCTATGGTTCTATGATTGGCTAAATTTTGGTAAAACATGATTCTGCACTAATGCTATGCAGGATGTCATTACCAAAGTCATGACATCAAGGTCTAGTGCAGTAAGAGCTAGCAGGAGCAAATGACAGTACTGCTGGCATGTGTTTTGAACAGGATGTCATTACCAAAGTCATGACATCACTGTCTAGTGCAGCAGGAGCTAGCAGGAGCTGAAGAAAGAACTGCTGTCATGAAGCAGAGGCTGAAGAAAGAACTGCTGACATGGATGTCACTACCAAAGTAATGACATATGAAGAAAGAACTGATGTCATGGAGCAGAGGCTGAAGAAAGAACTGCTGCCATGGATGTCATTACCAAAGTAATGACATAGCTGTCTGGCACAACAGGTGGTGAGTGAGGTGTGCAGCCACAACAGGTTGAGTTGTGATGAAGTTCCTCACAGGTGGTGAGTGAGGTGTGCTTTCAAATGTTCCAAGAACATTGATCTCAGCTTGAACAGAATAAGGACAGATCATTACCAATTTAAATTTCTTTAAATTGTATCAATGTCATGACTAATGTCATTGCCTTTGTTGTGACATCTGCAGGCTGACAGACCTATTTATCTAACCATTTAAATTGCTGAATTGTAAATGCAGAAAGATAAATAACACAATAATTGTTTACCCAGTTTAGTGACAACACCACTTACATCTGGGGGCTACCAAGCCAGGGAGGAAATTCACTATTAGTAGAATCAATTCAAAGTAAAACCACCCGTTTACACTTCTCACTTAATCCCTACCCAATGACACTTCAGCCTAGAGACACTCTAGTACCGTAGTGTTAGAACACATATTGGTTCTTAATAATATCTCTATGTTTTGATCATAACTATTATGAAATTTTGTATTAAAGAATTATATACTCTAAAATTTGCTTGAGAATGTTTGCTGCAGATGTTAAAGTAAATATTACTCCAGAAGCAAATTAGATCTGAACAAAAGAAATATGCAAGGCTTTGAAGCATTAGAAGCATCTTTCAGAAGATTCTGAATGCTGCCTCCAAAAGATTCTGAGCGCTGCCTCCAGGAGAATCTGAAGCAGAAGCTACAGAAGAATCTGAAGCAGAAGCTACAGAAGAATCTGAAGCAAAATCCAGAAGCATATGAAGCAATGAAGAGTTCTGTATGAAAAGTTTTCAAGCACAGTTACCTCAGAAGACTCTGATAGTACTAACGCTGACAGTACTGAAGACCTGACCCAAAACTTTGCTCTGAACTTATACACACTGAAAGCGCACCTGCTGCAAAGACTCTGATTCAGCAAAACTCTGATGAACATCAGAAGGCTCTGACCAATTTGGACTCTGATGATTCTTGCTGAAAATTGTTGAAAAAGAATTCAAAGATTATATCCGTTGGAATAACCAAACGACTCTTTCCTTATTTATGCTAGACACAAGAACACAGACAAAAAGGATTTCTCTGTGCACTATTCTTCTAGGAAAGGTCACATGATGTGAAGACAAAAAGGCTCAGACCTTTTTGGTACACTATTCTCAACGTGAAAAGCTCTTGGATCACTGTGCCTCTAAAAGCAAGTCTCCATTCATCTTCTTCAGTTGACGAAACACTTGAAATGCATTCATTACAAAGCTCTCATAAAATTCATATAGTCTTGCTAGAATTATTTCATTGTTCTTCATCTTAAGTGAAAAATCACAGTTGTGATAAAGCTTTATTAGAAGCATTTTTAACACTTGCATTGTTATTACATTTTATTGTAAGAGAACCTTAAGAAGATCCAGTTAGGATCAGTAGTTCTTGAGAATACTTTGAACAGTTGTTCTTAGTGCTTACTATTGTAATCAGTTGATTAAATAGTGGATTAAGTCCTTGTTTGAGAAAGGCAAATCACTCTAGATAGGGTGGACTGGAGTAGTTGAGTTCAACGAACCAGGATAAAAATCCTTGAGTTTTTTTTTTAAGTTTTATCTTCATACTTATTCAACCCCCTTCTAAGTATTTTCTCACCTTCAGTTGGCATCAGAGCTCCGGTTATGTGTGTGCTACCACTTCACAGTGACAGAAAAGATCCAGTGAGAAAAACTTTGATATATATATTTGGTTGTTACTATGGCTGATGCTTAAACATCCAACAAATATGAAGAAAGAGACAGAATCAGTACAAAACCCCCTATGTTTGATGGGGAGAAATTTGATTATTGGAAAGACAGGATTGAAAGTTTTTTCCTTGGTTATGATGCTGATTTATGGGATTTGGTCATAGATGGATATGTTCATCCCATTGATGGGAATGGCAAGAAAGTTGATAGAAAATCTATGACAGAAGCCCAAAAGAAGGAGTTTAGAAATCACCACAAGGCTAGAACAATATTGTTAAATGCAATATCTCATACTGAGTATGAAAAGATCACAAATAGAGAAACTGCATTTGACATGTTTGAGTCCTTGAAAATGACTCATGAAGGAAACCTTCAAGTAAAAGAGACCAAGGCTCTGGCGTTAATACAGAAGTATGAAGCGTTCAAGATGGAAGAATCTGAGTCCATAGAAACTATGTTCTCTAGATTCCAGATTCTTACAGCTGGTCTAAAAGTTCTGGACAAGGGCTTTTCAACTGCTGATCATGTGAAGAAAATCATCAGAAGTCTGCCTATCAGATGGATACCTATGGTCACTGCTCTGAAGCTTGCCAAGGATCTGAACAAGATTACTCTGGAGGAGCTAATCAACTCTCTAAGGAGTCATGAAATTGAACTTGAGGAAAATGAGCCTCAAAAGAAAGGTAAATCTATTGCCTTAAAATCTAACAAATTTGTGAAAGCTTTGCAGGTGTTAGAGGAAAGCTCTGAAGAATCTTCTTCTAAAGAAGAAGATGAACTATCTTTGCTGTCCAAAAGAATCAACAGACTCTGGAAGCACAAGCAAAGGAAGTTCAAGAACTTCAAAAGACCAGATCAGCGCAAGGAGTCCTCTGGACCAAAAAGATCTGGAAAGAAGGAAGTTGTCTGCTTTGAATGCAAAGAACCTGGCCATTACAAGAGTGAATGTCCAAAGCTTCTTAAAGAAAAGCCAAAAAGGAAATTTGACAAAAAGAAGAAGGTTCTAATGGCAACTTGGGATGACTCTGATGAATCTGGATCCTCATCAGAATCTGAAGATGAATGCGCCAACATGGCTTTGATGGCAGGCATTAAAGATCAGAATGAAGAATCATTTGGATCTGAGTCTGATTCTGAATTTGACTCAGAAGAAGTACTTTCTGATCTCATTAGGGAAGAGCTTATTAAAGTCTTATCTGAAGTTCTGAAAAATTATAATCAGATTAAGCTCAAATGCAAGAAGCTTAAGTGCAATCTTGGCTCTGAGAATAATCTGTTAAAATCAGAAATTGCTGAGTTAAAAGAAAACAATTTAAAAATAAAAGTTGATTTTGAAATAGCTCAACAAAATTCTGAATCTGAAAGTAAGTCTAAATGCAAAAATATTTTAGAAGAATATGACTTTAGCTTTCAGAAATTTCTTGCTAAAAGCATAAACAGAAGCAAGATGGCTTCTATGATCTATGGGGTTAGCAGAAATAACAGGAAAGGAATTAGATATGAATCCTCTTCTGGAAAGGATTTAAATCCAATGCCTGTTGATAAACTTGTTATCAAGAAAACTTCCTTGTACTCTCATTTCAAGTTTGGTCATCTGAATGACATTAAACACACAAGTTCTGATCAGAACGATCTTGTGTTTAAGCCAAAAGTAAGTCAGAATAATACTGTTGTAAAAAGACAGAAGTTCAGACCAAATTTCAAGGCAACTAACCAAAAAGGACCCAAAAAGATCTGGGTACCTAAGATTAAGATTATCCCTGTTGTAGATGTTTTTAGCAGAAAAGTCAAGACGCTAGTCATGGTACCTGGACTCTGGCTGCTCACGTCACATGACGGGAGAAAGGTTTATGTTCTAAAGCCTGGAGCTTAAATCTGGAGGAGAAGTGAAGTTTGGAGGGAATCAGAAGGGCAAGATCATTGGCTCTGGTACTATTGGTAATGGTAACCTTCCCTCTATATCTAATGTTCTCCTTGTAGAAGGATTAAAGTATAATCTATTGTCCATAAGTCAATTAAGTGACAATGGTTATGATATAATCTTTAATCAAAAATATTGTAAAGCTGTTAGTCAGAAGGATGGCTCAATCCTATTCAATGGAAAGAGGAAGAACAACATTTACAAAATAAATCTTTTAGAACTTAAAGTTCAAAATGTTAAATGCCTCTTGTCTGTTAATGATGAGCAATGGGTCTGGCACATAAGATTGGGACATATTAATATGAGACGTATATCTCAGATTAATAAACTCAATCTGGTCAGAGGACTTCCTAAGTTGAAGTTCAACTCAGATGCTCTTTGTGAAGCATGTCAAAAGGGAAAGTTTTCAAAATCTTCCTTTAAATCTAAAAATGTTGTTTCAACCTCAAGACCATTAGAATTACTTCACATTGATCTGTTTGGACCAGTGAAAACTGCATCCATCAGAGGCAAGAAGTATGGATTAGTCATTGTTGATGACTACAGCAGATGGACATGGGTAAAGTTCCTAAAACACAAGGATGAGTTACATTCTGTGTTCTTTGACTTCTGCAAACAAGTCCAGAATGAAAAAGATTTCAAAATTATATAAGTTAGAAGTGATCATGGTGGTGAATTTGAAAACAAATATTTTGAAAAATATTTTAATGAAAATGGCATTGCTCATGATTTTTCCTGTCCTAGAACTCCATAACAGAATGGGGTTGTAGAGAGGAAAAATAGAACTCTGCAAGAAATGGCCAGAACCATGATCAATGAGACTAATCTGGCAAAGCACTTTTGGGTAGAAGCAATCAACACAGCCTGTTACATTCAGAACAGAGTGTCTGTAAGACCTCTTCTGGAAAAGACTCCCTATGAATTGTGGAGGAACAGAAAGCCCAACATTTCATATTTCCATCCTTTTGGATGTATCTGCTATATGTTGAATACTAAAGAGAATCTGAACAAGTTTGATTCTAAAGCACAAAAGTGTTTCATGCTTGGGTATTCTGAACGCTCTAAAGGCTACAGAGTATACAATACTGAAACACAGATTGTGGAAGAATCTATTCATGTTATATTTGATGATAAGCTTGGCATTGAAAAGCCAAAGCAGTTTGAAAGTTCTACAGATAGAGAAGTAATTCTCACAGACTCTGAAGACTCAGAGGCAGACAAAGCTCAAGTGAAGGAACCAGCAGCAACGCCAGATGCAATTCCTTTGACTTCTCAGATGAACAACTTAAACATTTCTGAAGAATCAACTATTAGAGGATCATCTTCCAAATCAAAGCTTTTCATCCAGAGAATGTGATCATTGGAAAGAAGGATGACCCTATCATAACAAGATCCTTCCTCAGATCATCTGAAGCATCATTATTTGGGTTGGTGTCAGTAATTGAACCAACTTCTGTGTATGAAGCTGTGCAAGACAATGACTGGATTATTGCCATGCAAGAAGAGCTAAATCAATTCACAAGAAATGATGTGTGAGATTTAGTTCCAAGACCAAAAGGATTCAACCTAATTGGAACCAAATGGGTATTCAGAAACAAGCTTAATGAGAAAGGAGAAGTTGAAAGAAATAAGGCAAGGCTAGTTGCTCAAGGTTACATCCAGCAAGAAGGAATTGATTATACAGAGACTTATGCTCTTGTTGCAAGGTTAGAGTCTATTCGTTTACTCATTTCTTTTGTTGCACAATATAACATCACTCTATATCAGATGGATGTTAAAAGTGCCTTTCTAAATGGTATTATAGAAGAAGAAGTTTATGTCCACCAATCTCCTGGTTTTGAGAGTGAAAAATTTCCAGAACATGTTTTTAAACTAAAGAAATCTCTTTATGGTTTAAAACAAGCTCCCAGAGCTTGCTATGAGAGGTTAAGCAATTTTCTTCTGGAGAAAAATTTCATCAGAGGCAAAGTGGACACAACACTCTTCTGTAAAACATTTAAGAAAGATCTTCTAATTTGTCAAATATATGTGGATGATATTATATTTGGATCTACCAATGTTATGCTGGGAAAGGAATTTGCTCAATGTATGCAGGCAGAATTTGAAATGAGCATGATGGGAGAATTGAGATTCTTTCTGGGAATTCAAGTCAACCAAACTCCAGAGTGCAATTACATTCATCAGACCAAATATGTTAAAGAACTTCGGAAGAAATTTAACATGACTGATAGTAAGATGGAAAAGACTCTCATGCATCCAACTAGTACACTAGGCAAGGAAGAGGCAAGTAAGAAAGTAGATCAGAAACTCTACAGAGGTATGATTGGATCTCTTCTCTACTTAACTGCTTCTAGACCTGACATTTTGTTCAGTGTATGCTTGTGTGCAAGATTCCAATAAGATCCTAGAGAATCACACTTAACAGCTGTTAAGAGGATTCTGAGGTATCTGAAAGGTACTTCTAATGTGGGTTTGTGTTACCGAAAATCTGATGATTTCAAATTAGTTGGATTCTGTGATGCTAATTACGCTGGAGACAGAGTGGAAAGAAAAAGTACTTCTGGAAGTTGTCAATTTCTAGGAATAAATCTAATCTCTTGGTACAGCAAGAAGCAACCCACAATTGCACTATCAACTACAGAGGCAGAATATATTGCTGCTGCTGGATGTAGCACGCAGATGCTCTGGATGAAAAGTCAGCTAGAAGACTATCAGATGTTTGAAAGTAACATTTCTATATTATGTGATAATACTTCTGCTATATGTTTGTCTAAAAACCCCATTTTACACTCTAAGGCAAAACATATAGAAATTAAACATCATTTCATCAGAGACTATGTTCAGAAGGGAATTATAAACTTAGCCTTTGTTGATACAGATCATCAATGGGCAGATATTTTCACAAAACCCCTTGCTGAAGATAGGTTCAAATTTATTCTGAAAAATATTGGTATGGATTGTTGTCCAGAATGATATTTATCAGAAGCAAAATTCTTAGATGCAAAATGTTTAAAACTCTGAAGTATTTCATCTGCTATTTATTTGATTTATTTTTATTTGTGAGTATCTGAACTAACCAATCTTAGAGGATGTGAACGTTGGCTAACGTTTCATTTCTCAAGAGAATTCAGAAGCACATGCAAGCAAACACATGTCACTCTGAATCTGAAAAGATGGCGTGTACACTACTGAAGAGACATTTGAGGTATGGTTTAAATAGTGAAAATCTTGAATTTCCCCCAATTTGTCAGAATCAATTAATGCTTGAAATGATTTTTATTCTCTTTCATTAATTGTCATTAAATGCTATGTGAAAACGTGCTTTGTTTGTCTGTTTAAGTGCCTTAAGTGTTTTCTATAAATACCACATCTCACACCAATTTCACACTTTTCACATCACAAGCAAGTTTATGCATTTCTGTCTTCTATTCTCTCTTCACAAAAACCCTAAACTTTCGTCCAAATCATCTTCATCATCTTCAATGGCAACCTCATCTTCTACAGCAGCTCAGTTTCAATCAACCATGGCTGCAGTTACTTCTGCAAATATGGGTGTGACTCCATTCACTGTACCTAAAAGGACGTTGTTAACTCCTGTTGACAAACTTGAAGTTCTCTGTGAATCAATGGTGGAATTTGATTCGTTAGTTGAAAATGAGTTTGAATTTCGTTCAATAATTGATGCACAAGGCTGGGTAAAATATTTTGACAGATTATTTGGACCAGTTTACCCTCATCTGGTGAAAGAATTCTGGATACATGCATCTGTTTATCCAAAATTCATCTTGTCTTCTGTTCTGGGTAAGGAAATTATAATTACTGAAGATCTAATCAGGAAACTCATAGGGTATGAGGAGACTGATGGAGTATGTCATCTGCCAGCTAGGCATGTGGACATGGAGGAAGTTTATGAGGAAGTCATCACTTCTGGACAGGCCTCCAACAAATTTAAAGATCTGAAGCCTGACTATAAAATCTGGGCAAAGATTTTTCTAGGATGCATTCATCACAGAAAATCTACCAATTCTCCAGATTACGTGAACAATGAACAACTCTACTTCATGTACTGTTTAAGTCAGAGCACTAAGGTAGATCTTCCTTACATTCTATTTATGCATTTATGGAACCATATCAATGCTTCAAGAGAATCTGTAAAGGATAAGGGTCAGAAGATCAGGACATGGATTCCCTTTGGAAGGTTAATTTCAGACATTCGAACAGAGAATGGTCTGGTGACTGCTCTGTATGAAGCTGGAGTCAAGGAAGAACTGGAATCCATTATTGGAAAACCTCTGAATGCAAAGAGTCTTCAGAGACTAAAAATTATAGAGGAACTCACATCTGCACCCAAGAAGCTGAATATTTCTGAAATCAGTCAGAAGCGAATTCCAGTTGAAAACTTTCCACTGTTTGGTGCTGAAGATCCAAGGGATATAATTGTGAGATATATTGGTTCATGCAAAGCAGATGGGACTCCCATTCCTGCAGACATTCTGAAAAGAGCAAGAGAACCAATGCCTGATGTATACAATGAGAACACAAGGAAAAGAGGTCAATCAGAGGTAGAAGAAGTTGCTGCTCAGAAGAAGCCAAAAGTTGCTGACAAGCCACAGAAGCTGATCAAGAGAAAAGCCTCTAGAGACGTTCCTTCTGTTCCCCCAACGCGTATCAAGACTAAAGTTACTAAAACATCTGTATCTTCTTTCTCTAAAATTGTTTTAAGTGAATCAACATTTAGTTCTATTCCAAAACCCCCTCCTACTCAAAAACAATTTATTCCTGCTCCATCCCAAAAATCTGAACCATCAAAAATTCATTCCCCAAAAAAATCATCTGATCCTATTTCCACTACTCCACTAAAAACTTCTGGTATTCCATCATCTGAACCAACAACAACACCAGTAAATCAAACTCCAACACCTATAACAAAACCAACAGAACAATCTTCTCCACAACAACAACCAGAAAAACAATCAGACACATCTGATCCAGTTGCATCTGATCATATTGCATCTGAACAAGTTATTTCTGAACCACCTATATCTGAACCACCTACATCTGAACCACCTGCATCTGAACCTCCATCAAAACCTTCTGAGAATCAATCAGAACCAACCAACCCTTCTGAAACAAATATACCTGAGACAGAGGTTCTAAATGTTACACCTCTCCAAACTGTTTTTGAAGTGTCCTCTACATCCTGTACCCCAACCACATCCTCAAACTCAACTGAATCTGATATACACCCAGATATTCTTTCACCTCCCTCTCTCAGAACTTTTGTAGTTAACCAACCAGAACCACCTATTTCTCTTGAAATTCTCATTCCCAATCCCATCCCAACACCTAAGCCAAGGACATCTGAGTGTGTATCCTTTGCCTCGTGTAAACCATTTTCCTCTGACAAACTTCCCTCTGGTTTCAAATTCAAAATTTCTACACCAGAATTGAACCATCTGACACTATCACCCCTCTTAAACCCAAGCTTTCCATTATTCTACCATCTATTCTCCAAACATATATAAAAGAACTGCCAACCATGATTTCATCAGAATCTCTTTTATTTGATAAATCTGCATTCATTCCTTACACTTCTACCACATTTGATGTTGTTTCCTATGCATCAAATGCAAAACCATCTCTGTTGAATGCTTTAATCAGATCAAAAATTGTCATTTCATCTGATTCTCCATCCATACCCTTCTACCCTCGCCCTCTGGTCATCATTCCAAAATTTACCATTCCACCTTCACCTCAACCCAAGCCACTCACTTTGGAAACCCTTCTGAAACCAAAACCTAGGCTGAATGTTGATAATTTATTTACAAGTTTTATGAAAGAAATAGAGATGCATTTAGGCTCTGTTCAGAGGAAGTGCTTATCAACAATGGATGCAAATGAATCTGATACTATTTGGAATAGCTTCATCAACAGATTCAATATTGTAGCCTCAAATCTGAAGAATGTATGTTCTGATGATGCGAAGCTCAGATTTGCTGAAACTGCTAGAAGTTTGATCTGGACTGTTAAAAGATCTGCACCATTGCTTATTAAAGATGCTCCTTCATCCTCTGAAGTATGTGATACAGAAGTGAATGTTGTATATGCATCTGAAGAAAACCCTCTGGCTATGACTCTTGTGGAACATCCCTCTGGATATGTAGCTCCTGACTCTGCATCTCCTATGGAAATTGACTCTGTTCCTGCTTCAGGCTCTGCCCCACCTTCTTCATCTGAGGTCAAGAAAGAAAATCCAGATCTTAAAGATAAGATTGCAGTTCTGGAAGCTGGTCAATCTGAGATTAAGTCATGGATGGCCAAGCAAGATCTGAAGTCTGAAGACATGGCTCAGTGGATGTCCAAACAAGATCAGAAGAATGAAACCATGGCTAAGTGGATGTCAAAGCAAGAACAGTCTTCCTCGGAAATCACTAACCTGTTGAAAATGATTTTATCCAAACAAACTTAGTTTATTTTATTAATCTGATGTTTGCACATGTACTTGACTCTTCTCTGATGTTTTGTATCTTTTGATCTATATGAATAAATGACTAAGTATTTTTCCTCTACATGCTTTATCTTTTATGTATTTCCTTTTATTTGTCCTTTAAAGTTTTTTTTTTACATTTTGATTATGACAAAAAAGGGGGAGAAAATAGATTTGACTGTTTAAATAAACTCTACCTAAATGAGACTTCAGACATATCATTTCTAACTAACGTAAACTCTTAGTGTTTCAGAATATTTGATAAATCTGACATATTCTTTAAAAGGAACTCTGAGACTCCCAGATCATATTTAACTTATCAGACTCTGACTCTGAAACATGCAAGATCTAATGTTTAGAACATTCAAGCTCTAATTCTGAAAAGAATACTCAAGACAAAAAGGGAAGTTTCTATTCCTTATTAATATTCAATTCAGGGGGAGATTCATCATCTCAGGGGGAGTTATAATTATTTTCTTTTCTATTGAACAAAATTTCTGATGTTTTTTTCATCATCAAAAAGGGGGAGATTGTTAGAACACAGATTGGTTCTTAATAATATCTCTATGTTTTGATGATAACTATTATGAAATTTTGTATTAAAGAATTATATACTCTAAAATTTGCTTGAGAATGTTTGTTGCAGATGTTAAAGTAAATATTACTCCAGAAGCAAATTAGATCTGAACAAAAGAAATATGCAAGGCTCTGAAGCTTCAGAAGCATCTTTCAGAAGATTCTGAATGCTGCCTCCAGAAGATTTTGAGTGCTGCCTCCAGGAGAATCTGAAGCAGAAGCTACAGAAGAATCTGAAGCAGAAGCTACAGAAGAGTCTGAAGCAGAAGCTACAGAAGAATCTGAAGCAGAAGCTACAGAAGAATCTAAAGCAAAAGCCAGAAGCATCTGAAGCAATGAAGAATTCTATATGAAGAGTTTTCAAGCACAATTACCTCAGAAGACTCTGATAGTACTAACGCTGACAGTACTGAGGATCTGACCCAAAACTCTGCTCTGAACTTATACACGCTGAAAGCACACCTGCTGCAAAGACTCTGATTCAGCAAAACTCTGATGAACATCAGAAGGCTCTGACCAATTTGGACTCTGATGATTCTTGCTAAAAATTGTTGAAGAAGAATTCAAAGATTATGTCCGTTGGAATAACCAAATGACTCTTTCCTTATTTATGCTAGACACAAGAACACAAACAAAAATGATTTCTCTGTGCATTCTTCTTCTAGGAATGGTCACATGATGTGAAGAAAAAAAGGCTCAGACCTTTTTGGTACACTATTCTCAACGTGAAAAGCTCTTGGATCAATGTGCCTATAAAAGCAAGTCTCCATTCATCTTCTTCAGTTGACGAAACACTTGAAAAGAATTCATTACAAAGCTCTCATAAAATTCATATAGTCTTGCTAGAATTATTTCATTGTTCTTCATCTTAAGTGAAAAATCACAGTTGTGATAAAGCTTTATTAGAAGCATTTTTAACACTTGCATTGTTATTACATTTAATTGTAAGAGAACCTTAAGAAGATCCAGTTAGGATCAGTAGTTCTTGAGAATACTTTGAACAGTTGTTCTTAGTGCTTACTATTGTAATCAGTTGATTAAATAGTGGATTAAGTCCTTGTTTGAGAAAGGCAAATCACTCTAGATAGGGTGGACTGGAGTAGTTGAGTTCAACGAACCAGGATAAAAATCCTTGAGTTTTTTTTAAGTTTTATCTTCATACTTATTCAACCCCCTTCTAAGTATTTTCTCACCTTCACTTAGTATACCCACTCAGTCCCCCTCAATCACACAACAGTGATATCTAACAATTACACAGTTTAGTATGAAGAGACACCTCATACAAACCTTGATCTTGCTTCATAGCTTCAATCAAGGAACTCACACACTCTTGCTTCACAGCTTTGAGTGAGACACTTCCTAGAATCTACCTAACCAAAGCAGTTATCAAACAGACAATTACTTGGATTACAAGTATTCCTAAACTGACTTTTACTCGTGAAGACTAGCCTTCTTCACTTACAAACATGTCTACCTCAATGTATCAAAAGATACAAGAGGTGACTTACACACAAGGGACTCTCAAACCCTAGACCTCTATTTTACACTCTGGTTTTTGTTGCTGTTAGTGCTTGCTTTTTCCTTGCTTCTGCTCCTCCTTTTATAACAATGCAGATTGGGCTTGGGCTTGTTCAAAAGTAACAAACATTAGTTTTAACCAAGCAAAACTAATTTCCATAATTCAAGGAGCTTTGAATTAGGTCATGACGATTCATGATATGGTCAGCACTGCCTAATAAGTCTCCTGAAATCTAGCGTGAGATAACTCCTGCATTATAATAGAAAACCAACATGACTGTCAGCTACCTGATGTCATACGATCAATGTCATAACATTCAGTCATGACATTCAATTCTCTTTGTGCTAGCTGACCAAATTAACACTGTTGAACACTCCTGCAGAATCTTCTTCACACAAGTCATAGCTTTTTCCCAATCTTTGATGAGGTATATTCAACCCAGTCTCATCAACCCAAACCAACTCTGTCAAGAGATATACATTAGCAGCTCCTTTTATTGTCATGCACTTATGACAGCACACCTCACTCACCACCTGTGAGGAACTTCATCACAACTCAACCTGTTGTGGCTGCACACCTCACTCACCACCTGCTGTGCCAGACAGCTTTGTCATTACTTTGGTACCAACAATCTTCCCCTTTGGCAAATTTTGGCTAAAATACCCAAGCAACTTATCAGGGCATCAACAGTAGTTTACACCAACTATCATGCTCCCCCTTAATAGTTGCACCTACACACTTTACTCCCCTTGGTTTAGTCAAAAATTGACAAAAATTAGAGTAAATGTTCATAAGTTGCTTGACCTCTAATACAGACTGCCCCACTTCAGCACCAATCCTTTGGTAAGGATTTAAACCCCTATGCTGAACTCAACATAGCCAGAGCTGAACCATTGCTCCTTGAGAGTACACCTTGAACAGTCTTGAAACTTGCCTTGTCTGAAGTTGCACCTTCAGAAAGGACACTTTTGACATCCCCAATTAAAGGATAATCAATTAAATACTTGCCACAAGTAACAATTGATCTTAAATCCCTAATTTGAGACACAAATTCTGTGGAGAAAAATAAATTCTCCCAAATAAAAACCAATGTTGTTTCCTAGGTCAGTCATCACAGTCCTAGTTCAAACCAACATCAGTGGCCCAAGAGCACAAGTTTGTCTATGTAGAGGGCTCCATATCAGCAGCCACACATCAGACAGGTACACATCTTCCTCTGTCATGCATACTCAATACTCCCCCTAAAAGAGAGAACCCAAACACATGAAGAATTACTTCAACATCTTCATATTCACATACTGGAAGCACATGCATCTATGCACCCCTTGATTCACAACCCATACTGGAACCAATATCAGAAGCAGTTGCATAATTACTATCTGGAAGACTTTTCAGGGTGAAAGTTCGTTCATTGCACATGATCAAGGCTGCTGATGTCTTGATCTTCATCTTCATATTACTCCCAACAATGCTTGTGCAAGTCTGACTTAATCCATTTGCACCTGATGACAGACCCAACATGAATACACTGTCATGTTCACCATGAGCTAGAGCAGTAACTCAATGTCACAATATCTGGTGTGACATTCCACCTTCACAAAACTCAAATTGTTTGAACCCACAAACAATCTTGATACATAGCTGCACTCTTGCAACAACAGATCCTGGATAGAAGTATAACTCCCCAAATTAAGGGTACCCAGTGCACATGAATTGAAAACATAAGACGCATCTTCATGTCTTCAAGAACTCATTCTCTGTTCAACTCGTTATCATCATCATTTTTTGAAAAAAAAAATCATTATCATCATTAACTCTAGAAACAAGGCTTTAAAGAAGGAATAAAAAACAATCAAGAACCTGGAATCCTTTAATCACATTAATCTACAAGAAATTAATTCTTACACGAACAATTTTTTAAAAAGAAAACTCAACCGTTAATTGCTCTTTCTTCTCTCTCGTTATCATCATCATTTTTTGAAAAAAAAAATCATTATCATCATTAACTCTAGAAACAATGCTTTAAAGCAGGAATAAAAAACAATCAAGAACCTGAAATCCTTTAATCACATTAATCTACAAGAAATTAATTCTTACACGCACAATTTTTTAAAAAGAAAACTCAACCGTTAATTGCGCTTTCTTCTTTCTCGTTATCGTCATCATTTTATGAAAAAAAGTCATTATTATCATTAACTCTAAAAACAAGGCTTTAAAGCAGGAATAAAAAATAATCAAGAACCAGGAATCATTTAATAGCATTAATCTACAAGAAATTAATTCTTACACGCCCAAGTTTTTAAAAAGAAAACTCAACCGTTAATTGCTCTTTCTTCTCTCTCGTTGTCATCATCATTTTTTGAAAAAAAATCATTATCTTCATTAACTCTAGCAACAAGGCTTTAAAGCAGGAATAAAAAACAATCAAGAACCTGGAATCCTTTAATCACATTAGTCTACAAGAAATTAATTCTTACACGCACAATTTTTTAAAAAGAAAACTCAATCGTTAATTGCTCTTTCTTCTCTCTTGTTATCATCATCATTTTTTGAAAAAAAAATCATTATCATCATTAACTCTAAAAACAAGGCTTTAAAGCAGGAATAAAAAACAATCAAGAACCTGGAATTCTTTAATCAAATTAATCTACAGGAAATTAATTCTTACACGCAAAATTTTTTAAAGAGAAAACTCAACCGTTAATTTCTCTTTCTTCTCTCTCGTTATCATCATCATTTTTTGAAAAAAAAATCATTATCATCATTAACTCTAGAAACAAGGCTTTAAAGCAGGAAAAAAAACAATCAAGAACCTGGAATCATTTAATCACATTAATCTACAAGAAATTAATTCTTACATGCACAGTTTTTTAAAAAGAAAACTCAACCGTTAATTGGTCTTTCTTCTCCCTCGTTATCATCATCATTTTTGAAAAAAAAATATCATTATCATCATTAACTCTAGAAACAAGGGTTTAAAGCAGGAATAAAAAACAATCAAGAACTTGAAATCCTTTAATCACATTAAACTACAAGAAATTGATTTCTTACACGCACAATTTTTTAAAAAGAAAACTCAACCGTTAATTGCTTTTTCTTCTCTCTCGTTATCATCATCATTTTTTGAAAAAAAAATCATTGTCATCATTAACTCTTAAAACAAGGCTTTAAAGCAGGAATAAAAAACTATCAAGAACCTAGAATCCATTAATCACAATAATCCACAAGAAATTAATTCTTACACGCAAAATTTTTTAAAAAGAAAACTCAATTGTTAATTTCTCTTTCTTATCTCTCGTTATCATCATCATTTTTTGAAAAAAAAATCATTATACAAGCAACAGAAAAAAAAGAAAAAAACACAACAGAAAACTAATCGTTTTTTCTCTCACTCTCTCGGTCTCTCTCTCTCTGAAACTCTGCTCTTAAACAAAACTTAATCTTTCCCCTTAAAGGTTCTTAAAGTTGAGACTCTAACCTTAATCTTGCATTTTATTATTCATTACAATTGATAAAGCACGAAGGAGGAGTGAAGTTTTAATGAAAATCATGTTGGATGTCACACGATAGTAAAGAACGCTAGTACAAAATCATGAGATAGATGTTTAAATGCACTTATTTCGTACATTTTTCATCTTCTTTTGATTTCAATTTTATTGTAATTATAAATTATTTGATGATATAATTATTGAAAAAATCATTATACAAGCAACAAGAAAAAAAGAAAAAAACAACAACAGAAAACTAATCGTTTTTTCTCTCACTCTCTCGGTCTCTCTCTCTCTCTCTCTCTCTCTCTCCCTGAAACTCTGCTCTTAAACAAAACTTAAGCTTTCTTCTTATTTCACCAACCCACAAATCTCTCTACAATACCAAACCCTTCTTCTTTCCTTTCCCATTAATGAACCCATACTCACTCTTAAAATAACAAATCGAATTCCTCACCGGAACGAACCGTTTACCAACTCACTTTCAGATCTTTCAATCCTTGACTCAATTCTCAAATGTGGAGGAGTTCAAGTGAAATGAAGGAAACAATGACCAATGTTCTTGATTCATGTCACAAAACAAAAATACAACAGCAACAACACATTTCATGAAGTGAACAACATAAACCCCATGTTCGCTATTCTACAGCATAGACCAAAACAACAAAGAAACGTTGTCATGATATTGATGAGAGGAAGAGAACAATTACCTTGATGAAGCAAAGAAACTTTCAGCGATCTCTCTTCAAATGTGTAAGTTGTTTATCCTTTGTATCCTCAACGTGTTTGCATGAGTTTTATCCACTGCTTGCTATCGTTGTTAGAGGCTAGTAGCTCGAATTCAGATGAGTCTCAGTGTGAGACTCAACGAATCTTAAATCAATTAATACAAGACAACTCATGTATAATAGCCAACAGGTGACATAATGAGAGAATGAGACAAGGCTAGCACGGCAGGTTGGGCAGTGAAATTACTAATAAATGACTTACACCTCTTTAAAGGAATCCTTTAATCACATTAATCTACAAGAAGTTAATTCTTACACGCACAATTTTTTAAAAAGAAAACTCAACCGTTAATTTCTCTTTCTTCTCTCTCATTATCATCATCATTTTTTGGAAAAAAAATCATTATCATCATTACCTCTAGAAACAAGGCTTTAAAGCAGAAATAAAAGACAATCAAGAACCTATAATCCTTTAATCACATTAATCTACAAGAAATTAATTCTTACACGCACAACTTTTAAAAAGAAAACTCAACCGTTAATTGCTCTTTCTTCTCTCTCGTTATCATCATCATTTTTTGAAAAAAAAAATCATTATCATCATTAACTCTAGAAACAAGGCTTTAAAGCAGGAATAAAAAACAATCAAGAACTTGAAATCATTTAATCACATTAATATACAAGAAATTGATTTCTTACACGCACATTTTTTTTAAAAAGAAAACTCAACCATTAATTGCTCTTTCTTCTCTCTCGTTATCATCATCATTTTTTGAAAAAAAATATCATTATCATCATTAACTCTAAAAACAAGGGTTGAAAGCAAGAATAAAAAACAATCAAGAACCTGGAATCCTTTAATCACATTAATCCACAAGAAATTAATTCTTACACGCACAATTTTTTAAAAAGGAAACTCAACCGTTAATTGCTCTTTCTTCTCTCTCGTTATCATCATCATTTTTTGAAAAAAAAAATCAATGTACAAGCAAAAGAAAAAAAACAACAGAAAACTAATCGTTTTTTCTCTCACTCTCTCGGTCTCTCTCTCTTTGAAACTCTTTTCTTAAACAAAACTTAATCTTTCCTGTTAAAGGTTATTAAAGTTGAGACTCTAACCTTAATCTTGCATTTTAATATTCAATACAATTGATAAAGTACAAAGGAGGAGTGAAGTTTTAATGAAAATCATGTTGGATGTCACACGATAGTAAAGAACACTAGTTCAAAATCATGAGATAGATGTTTAAATGCAATTATTTTGTACATTTTTCTTCTTCTTTTGATCTCAATTTTAATGTAATTATAAATTATTTGATGATATAATTATTGACAAAAAATCATTATATAAGCAACAAGAAAAAAAGAAAAAAAAACAACAGAAAACTAATCATTTTTTCTCTCACTCTCTCTCTCTCTCTCTCTCTCTCTCTCTCTCTCTCTCTCTCTCTCTCTCTCTCTCTCTCTCTCTCTCTCTCTCTCTCTCTCTCTCTCTCTCTCTCTCTCTCGCTCGCTCGCTCTCTCTCTCTCTGATACTCTGCTCTTAAACAAAACTTAAGCTTTCCTCTTATTTCACCAACCCACAAATCTCTCTGCAATCCCAAACCCTTCTTATTTCCTTTCCCATCAACGAACCCATACTCACTCCTAAAACAACAAATCGAATTCCTCACTGAAACGAACCGTATACCAACTCACTTTCAGATCTTTCAATCCTTGAATCAACTCTCAAATGTGGAGGAGTTCAAGTGAAATGAAGGAAACGATGAACAATGTTCTTGAATCATGGCACAAAACAAAAGTACAACAACAACAACACATTTCATGAAGTGAACAACATAAACCCCATGTTCGCTATTCTACAACATAGACCAAAACAACAAAGAAAGTTGTCATGATATTGATGAGAGGAAGAGAACAGTTACCTTGATGAAGCAAAGAAACTTTTAGCGATATCTCTTCGAATGTGTAAGTTGTTTATCATTTGTATCCTCAACGTCTTTGCCTCAGTTTTATCCACTGCTTGCTATCGTTGTTAGACGCTAGTAGCTCGAATTCAGATGAGTCTCAGTGTGAGACTCAATGAATCTTAAATCAATTAATACAAGACAACTCATGTATAATAGCCAACAAGTGACATAATGAGAGAATGATACAAGGCTAGCACAACAGGTTGGGCAGTGAAATTACGAATAACTGACTTACACCTCTTTAAAGGAATCCTTTAATCACATTAGTCTACAAGAAATTAATTCTTACACGCACAATTTTTTTAAAAAGAAAACTCAACCGTTAATTTCTCTTTCTTCTCTCTCGTTACCATCATCATTTTTTGAAAAAAAAAATCATTATCATCATTAACTCTAGAAACAAGGCTTTAAAGCAGGAATAAAAGACAATCAAGAACCTAGAATCCTTTAATCACATTAATCTACAAGAAATTAATTCTTACATGCACAATTTTTTAAAAAGAAAACTCAACCGTTAATTGGTCTTTCTTCTTACTCGTTATCATCATCATTTTTTGAAAACAAAATCAATATCATCATTAACTCTAGAAACAAGGGTTTAAAGCAGGAATAAAAAACAATCAAGAACTTGAAATCCTTTAATCACATTAATCTACAAGAAATTGATTTCTTACACGCACAATTTTTTAGAAAGAAAACTCAACCGTTAATTGCTTTTTCTTCTCTCTCGTTATCATCATCATTTTTTGAAAAAAAAATATTATCATCATTAACTCTAAAAACAAGGCTTTAAAGCAGGAATAAAAAACTATCAAGAACCTGGAATCCTTTAATCACATTAATCCACAAGAAATTAATTCTTACACGCACAATTTTTTAAAAAGAAAACTCAATCGTTAATTTCTCTTTCTTATCTATCGTTATCATCATCATTTTTTGAAAAAAAAATCATTATACAAGCAACAGAAAAAAAAGAAAAAAAAAACAACAGAAAACTAATCGTATTTTCTCACACTCTCTCGGTCTCTCTCTCTCTCTGAAACTCTGCTCTTAAACAAAACTTAATCTTTCCCCTTAAAGGCTCAAAAAGTTGAGACTCTAACCTTAATCTTGCATTTTAATA
Organism: Lathyrus sativus; assembly: GCA_963859935.3. Taxonomy (NCBI): domain Eukaryota; kingdom Viridiplantae; phylum Streptophyta; class Magnoliopsida; order Fabales; family Fabaceae; genus Lathyrus; species Lathyrus sativus. Next base: position 458,003,815 of record OZ012736.1, read on the forward strand.
TTCATTACAATTGATAAAGTACGAAGGAGGAGTGAAGTTTTAATGAAAATCATGTTGGATGTCACACGATTGTAAAGAACGCTAGTACAAAATCATGAGATAGATGTTTAAATGCACTTATTTCGTACATTTTTCTTCTTCTTTTGATTTCAATTTTATTTTAATTATTAATTATTTGATGATATAATTATTGAAAAAAATCATTATACAAGCAACAAGAAAAAAAGAAAAAAAAACAACAGAAAACTAATCGTTTTTTCTCTTACTCTCTCGGTCTCTCTCTCTCTCTGAAACTCTGCTCTTAAACAAAACTTAAGCTTTCTTCTTATTTTACCAACCCACAAATCTCTTTGCAATACCAAACCCTTCTTCTTTCCTTTCCCATTAATGAACCCATACTCACTCTTAAAACAACAAATCGAATTCCTCACCGGAACGAACCGTTTACCAACTCACTTTCAGATCTTTCAATCCTTGACTCAATTCTCAAATGTGGAGGAGTTCAAGTGAAATGAAGGAAACAATGACCAATGTTCTTGATTCATGGCACAAAACAAAAATACAACAGCAACAACACATTTCATGAAGTGAACAACATAAACCCCATGTTCGCTATTCTACAGCATAGACCAAAACAACAAAGAAACGTTGTCATGATATTGATGAGAGGAAGAGAACAATTACCTTGATGAAGCAAAGAAACTTTCAGCGATCTCTCTTCAAATGTGTAAGTTGTTTATCCTTTGTATCCTCAACGTGTTTGCATGAGTTTTATCAGCGGCTTGCTATCGTTGTTAGAGGCTAGTAGCTCGAATTCAGATGAGTCTCAGTATGAGACTCAATGAATCTTAAATCAATTAATACAAGACAACTCATGTATAATAGCCAACAGGTGACATAATGAGAGAATGAGACAAGGCTAGCACAGCAGGTTGGGAAGCGAAATTACTAATAAATGACTTACACCTCTTTAAAGGAATCCTTAAATCACATTAATCTACAAGAAATTAATTCTTACACGCACAATTTTTTAAAAAGAAAACTCAACCGTTAATTTCTCTTTCTTATCTCCCGTTATCATCATCATTTTTAGAAAAAAAAATCATTATCATCATTAACTCTAGAAACAAGGCTTTAAAGCAGAAATAAAACACAATCAAGAACCTAGAATCCTTTAATCACATTAATCTACAAGAAATTAATTCTTACACGCACAATTTTTTAAAAAGAAAACTCAACCGTTAATTGCTCTTTCTTCTCTCTCGTTATCATCATCATTTTTTGAAAAAAAAATCGTTATCATCATTAACTCTAGAAACAAGGATTTAAAGAAGGAATAAAAAATAATCAAGAACTTGAAATCCTTTAATCACATTAATCTACAAGAAATTGATTTCTTACATGCACATTTTTTTAAAAAGAAAACTCAACCGTTAATTGCTCTTTCTTCTCTCTCGTTATCATCATCATTTTTTGAAAAAAAAAATCATTATCGTCATTAACTCTAAAACAAGGCTTTAAAGCAGGAATAAAAAACAATCAAGAACCTGGAATCCTTTAATCACATTAATCCACAAGAAATTAATTCTTACATGCACAATTTTTTAAAAAGGAAACTCAACCGTTAATTGCTCTTTCTTCTCTCTCGTTATCATCATCATTTTTTGAAAAAAGAAATCATTATACAAGCAAAAGAAAAAAAAACAACAGAAAACTAATCGTTTTTTCTCTCACTCTCTCTCTTTGAAACTCTTCTCTTAAACAAAAAAAACTTAATCTTTCCTGTTAAAGGTTATTAAAGTTGAGACTCTAACCTTAATCTTGCATTTTAATATTCAATACAATTGATAAAGTACGAAGGAGGAGTGAAGTTTTAATGAAAATCGTGTTGGATGTCACACGATAGTAAAGAACGCTAGTTCAAAATCATGAGATAGATGTTTAAATGCAATTATTTCGTACATTTTTTTTCTTCTTTTGATCTTAATTTTAATGTAATTATAAATTATTTGATGATATAATTATTTTAAAAAATCATTATACAAGCAAAAAGAAAAAAACAAAAAAAAAACAACAGAAAACTAATAGTTTTTTCTCTCACTCTCTCGGTCTCTCTCTCTCTCTCTCTCTCTCTCTCTCTCTCTCTCTCTCTCTCTCTCTCTCTCTCTCTCTCTCTCTCTCTCTCTCTCTCTCTCTCTCTCTCTCTCTCTCTCTCTCTCTGATACCTTGCTCTTAAACAAAACTTAAGCTTTCCTCTTATTTCACCAACCCACAAATCTCTCTGCAATCCCAAACCCTTCTTCTTTCCTTTCCCATCAACGAAGCCATACTCACTCTTAAAACAACAAATCGAATTCCGCACCGAAACGAACCGTTTACCAACTCACTTTCATATATTTTAATCCTTGACTCAACTCTCAAATGTGGAGGAGTACAAGTGAAATGAAGGAAACGATGAAAAATGTTCTTGAATCATGGCACAAAACAAAAATACAACAGCAACAACACATTTCATGAAGTGAACAACATAAACCCCATGTTCGCTATTCTACAACATAGACCAAAACAACAAAGAAAGTTGTCATGATATTGATGAGAGGAAGAGAACATTTACCTTGATGAATCAAAGAAACTTTCAGCGATATCTCTTAGAATGTGTAAGTTGTTTATCCTTTGTATCCTCAACGTCTTTGCCTGAGTTTTATCCACTGCTTGCTATCGTTGTTAGAGGCTAGTAGCTCGAATTCAGACGAGTCTCAGTGTGAGACTTAATGAATCTTAAATCAATTAATACAAGACAACTCATGTATAATAGCCAACAAGTGACATAATGAGAGAATGAGACAAGGCTAGCACAACAGGTTGGGCATCGAAATTACGAATAACTGACTTACACCTCTTTAAAGGAATCCTTTAATCACATTAATCTACAAGAAATTAATTCTTACACGCACAATTTTTTAAAAAGAAAACTCAACCGTTAATTTCTCTTTCTTCTCTCTCGTTATCATCATCATTTTTTGAAAAAAAAATCATTATCATCATTAACTCTAGAAACAAGACTTTAAAGCAGAAATAAAAGACAATCAAAACACCTAGAATCCTTTAATCACATTAATCTACAAGAAACTAATTCTTACACGCACAATTTTTTAAAAAGAAAACTCAACCGTTAATTGCTCTTTCTTCTCTCTCGTTATCATCATCATTTTTTGAAAAAAAATCATTATCATCATTAACTCTAGAAACAACGCTTTAAAGCAGGAATAAAAAACAATCAAGAACTTGAATTCCTTTAATCACATTAATCTACAAAAAATTGATTTCTTACACGCACAATTTTTTAAAAAGAAAACTCAACCGTTAATTGCTCTTTCTTCTCTCTCGTTATCATCATCATTTTTTGAAAAAAATCATTATCATCATTAACTCTAAAAACAAGGCTTTAAAGCAGGAATAAAAAACTATCAAGAACCTGGAATCCTTTAATCACATTAATCCACAAGAAATTAATTCTTACACGCACAATTTTTTAAAAAGAAAACTCAACCGTTAATTGCTCTTTCTTCTCTCTCGTTATCATCATCATTTTTTGAAGAAAAAATTTATTATCATCATTAACTCTAGAAACAAGGCTTTAAAGCAGGATTATGGAGCCCAACGCAGCTTCAGTCTTCTGGTGTCGCCGGGACACTGTGAAGTTCCTCGAAAAGTGGTCCCTCAGGACCCTCCACGATGTAACGGACTCTGGCTCTAGACTTTTGTTACACGTCATGACACCTTTCCTCAGTGTCGTCGGGAAGAGTCTGCACTTGATAGCTCCTCGGACATTACGATAATCGATCATGGCCTCGATATCTTCCAGATGGTCGTCTGGGTCGGAGGTACCGTCGTACGTCGAGAGCGTTGGGGGCTTCTCCATTTCGTGAGGGATGGGAACTGCCATGATCTCTCAAGACAGGGGAGTCCGGTAGTCGTCCTCGTCACTAAGAATTGGTGACCGAGGAGGTGATGCCACAAGGGGCAGAGGAGCTTGATTTCGTGCCCTCTGCTGCCTGACCGGGGGTTCGACTCGTGGCGGTCTGGTCGGGGGATCCACCCTGGTCGCTCGTTGTTCCCAGGCTCGTCTCCTGGGTGACCTGGTTCGTTCCCGTGCTGCTACGGGTTGAGGCCTCTCTAGCCGAGGTCTACGATCCCTGGGGCGAGGCGATGGGCTCCTCGAGTTTCCGTTCTGGTCTTCCCGCGGAGAGGACCGTAGCGGGGTTTCTCGCTTTAGTGCGCTGATACACGTGTTCTATTGATGCAGCAGCTGATTTGTTTGGTTGATGGCCACGAAGAGGGCGGCCATTGTTGGATATGCTCTAGCCGGAACAGGAATGGGCTGGAATGCTGTCGGGCTCCTCGGTCGAAGAACGGTCTGGTGCGCGGCTTCGTCGGACGAGGGGGAGGTGGTCCGGCTGTCCCTCTCGTAGGTCTCCGGAAGTTGGGATGTCCCTATTTGCTTGCTACCGTTCGTGGCGGGAGTGTGGATTAGGTCGTGAACAACATCATCACGGTGCGGGCTAGACATGACTGAATTGTTGATGAAACTTTGGTTCTCTGCTCGGAGGAACGGGGAAGTTTACGTTTCCCACAGACGGCGCCACTGATCTGACCTGATCAGAAGGGGATCACTGTCTGGCCATGCTCTACTGGACTACTGCCTGTTCACCGATGTTTGAGAAGAAGATGGGGGGGAGGGGGGTCTACCTGCAAGACACTCTCATTCCAAAGTTAGAGATTGGACAGAGTGACGGCAAATACCAGGGGTAAGAAGAGAATACCTAACCCTCTTGTGGAAGAGGGTATTTATAGAGAATCCCCAACACTGGGCCAACGGTCATTTGCATTGAATTGGATGGCCAAGCCTAACCCAAATGACTTCTAGGGCTTACGTGTCGTAGTGAAGATCAGGACGTGGTCTTCGCCCTAGTTCAACTGCTCTGTGAACTCCGAAAAGTGGGTTTGACTTGCTCTTTCGAAGGTGAACAGTTGGTATGTGACGTATCCCCGTAGAGGGGAGCACGTGGAGAACGTGCGGAGGACACATTAGTTCTGCTCGACAATGGAGGAGGCTCTGCTCGACAATGGAGGAGACTCTGCTCGACAAGGGGCATCCCAAGCTGGTTTGGGCCTGCTAAATAAGTATTGGGCTGGGCCTGCTCGATCAAGCCGGGGCCCAGGCCAGAACAGGAGCCCCCCAAGTCGTAGCTCCAAGGGAGGGAGCGAGGACTTGACGACATAGTGCCGGGGAGAAGAGATTAGTGATAGGAGAGAATCCATCAGCTCGTACCTCACGGGGAGGCGTGTGCGTGAGTCATTCCACGTCATCGGTTACTCGGGGATAGAGGACACGTGTTGGCGGGGAGAGGTGAAGGGACGCGACTTTCAGCCTTCGCCACGTGTCATGTGTTGGATGGCTATGAGAGCGGCTACCCTAGGGTAATTGAGTGCCTAGTAACGCTTCGAGTCCCGTGCTGGGGTATAAGTAGGTGAGCTCCCGTCCATTTTTCACTTTTTTTCTTCTTGCTTTCAACCACGAGGATCTGCTGCTCTGCTTCCGTTTGATATCTCCGCCGTGACAGCCGCCGCGTATTCCGCCGTAAACCGCAATCTAGTAAATTTTTCTTCTTTTTTATCTTGTTTTTCTTGTTTGGTTTTGGACTGGAGTCGGGGCATGTTGAATGCCCCGAGGAGGAAAGCGGATCTCCGCCGTCGTAGGTGGAGTTTTCTAGGTTTTGTAGATGAATGCCCCGAGGATAAACGCTCATTCCGATGAATACCCCGGGGACGGACGCTTATTTTGATGAATGCCCCGGGGACGGATGCTTATTCTGATGAATGCCCCAGGGACAAACACTTTTCCTGATGAATGTCTCGGGGACGAGGCGATAGGTTGGTTTGAGCTTCCCGGGGAGAGTGGATAGTTTAGGTGGGAATGTCCTCGGGGAAGCAGCCTGGGGGATCTTGACTGTTGCTCGCGGGGACGTCCTCGTTTCCCTTTCACTTGACTTGTGGTGGAAGAGTGAATTTGATCTTTGTCATCGAATTCACCGTTACCTTCTGCTTTTCAGGAGTTCATGACTACAAAGGTCTTGGGGACAATGGTCGTTGATGAGGAGCCGAGCATTCCCCTGGTCGACGAACGAGTCCGCCCTATCGAGGAGTGGGTGGCAGACGAGCCTCTGTCCACGTCCTCGTATTTTGCTCGCGACCTAGTTGGTGCTTATGCCACCGTGGAAGATAGATGTGAAGGTGACCCTCATAACTGGCAGGTTTACCGGCCCCGAGAGCACCACCGCATATGTTCAAAGTATGGGAGGATGCGGTTCCCAATGTATGAGTTTTACTTTCGGGAGGCCAGGCTCAGATTATCGTTCTCGGATTTTCACATCAGGCTCTTCGACTGGCTGCGGTTGGCCCCCTCGCAGTTGCACCCTAACACAGTGGCTTTTGTTTGGGCCTTTGAGATAGTCTGCCGTTTCCTAGAGGTCGGGGCAACGCTGCCGCTGTTCTTCTGTCTCTTCCATCTGCAACGGAAAACGGTGGAAGGTCGGCATGGATGGGTGTCGTTCAAGCAGCCGAACAAGCTCTTCAAGACGTACATGGATTCCATACGGGATTTCAAAGGGCGTTTCTTTGTCGTTAGCCCGATCACACACGCCGCGGTCGATTCATTGTATGAGGAAAGGGAGCGGGTAGTGAACGGTCAGAGTGGACTGATGAGTACTTCTCCAAGGGGATTGATCGGTACATCATGCGTGCGGGGTCCCTCAACAAGGAGGATATGGCCAGCTATTTGAAGATCGTAGCGTTTGTGCGCAGCCTACCCCCATCGAATCTCGTGACGCCTGATGGCCGGTACATTCTCGACGGCCAGGGAAACATTCGCCAAAAGGCGAGGCTGATCAACACGAAGGCCTTGCTCGAGTGTTCCTCAGAGGCTGGTGCCCTTGACTATTTAGGTGGTGGTCGCTTATTTCTCCCCGTGACCTCTTATTTTCTCGTTTGTTACTGACTTATTTCCTTCGTTTTGTAGGGAACATGTCTTCTGTCGAGGAGAGAGTGAAGAAGTTGCGTGCATCGAGGAACGTAGTTCCGGCGAGACACGACTGGGTCAGGTAGCTGGGAAGACTTCTTCTGACCAGGGCGGCAAGGGTTCCTCCTCGTCTCCTCAAAGCAGTCAGTCCCCTACGTCTCAAGGGGCTCTAAAAAGGCCCAGGGTTCAACGTAGGGAGAGCGTGGTCGACCTGACGGTTGGCACTGCTGAGGAGGGCTTCATAATCCCGCCTTGCCATCAGCACCCTGGGTACTTCCACGGGGCTCGATCGCCCAACATTCCGGCTAGGGAAGCGAAGACGGTCCTTAGTACGGACTGAGCAGCTCGTCGGCAGATTTTGATGGAGGATCTGGCCACTTTGATGCGAACTTTCACCATGGCTAAGGTCTTGAGTGATGAGGGCTGCTTGGCTGCCAAGCTATCCAAGCTACAAGGGGACCTGACCTTTGCTCAGTCTCGCCTGAACAAACTTACCGAGGATCTGGAGAAGAGCAAGGGGGAAGTCGCTGATCTACTCAAGAGGGGAGACACTACGGAGGAGAAGCTGGGGGCCGCCGAGGAGGAGGTACGAGTACTGAAGGCTCATGTGGGTCAGTTGGAGGGTGTCCTCCGTCCTGCCAAGGATGAGACCAAGGAGGACAGGCAGATGGTTACTCGAGCGGACTTGCTCGCAAGGATCCGAGTGTTGGAGAGAGACTGCTTGGAGGCGGTCGTGGTCGGTTTCAACGGTGTTGTCGCGCAGCTCAAGGCGGTAAACTCTGACGTCACCCTGATTGAGAATGAAATTGGGCCTTTCCACGAGGTTGTTAACAGACGAGTGATCGACCCCAGCGTCGAGGATGCCGGCCACGACATCCGCTCTGATGAGCCTGAAGTGGGGGAGGAGGAGGACGCATAGATTTTTCCAGGCCTGCGTGCCAAATATTTTGCATTTTTACCAAGTGTTTTTGTCGGGCCTGCGTGCCCTTTTGGCGATGTAACTTTTGACTACTGGGCTGGTGCCCGTTTTATAAAATATGGAATTTAGTTTACCATGTGTGCGCTTTATTTTGTTTATGCATGGTGTTATGCTCATTTTATTTCTGCACTATTGTATGCTCGAAATATACGTTTGTGTTTGGAATGCATGATGGCCTGTTATTGGCCTATCCGGGGTGGTAGCTCGACGATAATTGTTTCTGGCCGTGAGGGGAACTGGCCAGCTGACCGGTTTGATTTCTTGGTCTGTTCGGGGGTGGTTATCCCCACGGCGTGGACGTCCCATCGCGAGCTGGGTGTCTGCTGATTCTGGTACGGCGACGGGGAGCCTCGATCGAGGTATTCTTAGACGATCATAGCCTTATGCCCGTGCACACAAAGGCAGGGCTTGCTGTTCTATTGGTCTCTAGAAGACGTGAGGAGGTGCGAAGGTACCATGTTCCCTCCTGGTCGCGGCGGCTGGGCGTCGCGAGCAGTGTCTAACTGTAGTATCTTTGCAGCTTCTCAGCGTTCCATGGTCGAGCTAATTGATCCCCGTGTAGGTTTTCGAGTTAATAGGCCCCATGCCATGTCTTGTCGCGGACACGGTATGGGCCTTCCCAATTCGCGGCTTGTTTTCCCTCGTGAGAGTCCTTCTGGTTCCTGCGCAAGACCAGGTCACCGACCTGGAACTCCCGCTTCAAGACTCTGCTGTCGTAGCGAAGTGCTACCTGTTGCTTTAGCCTGGCTTTGCAGAGAGCTGCCCCTGATCGGATCTCCTCGACCAGGTCGATCTCTTCCCGTAGGGCTTCATCATTGGTTTCAGATTCGAGGGGCGCCTCAGTTTGTCTGGATGGCTCTCTGATCTCGACTGGGATCACTGCCTCTGTTCCGTACGTGAGGCGAAATGGTGTTTCTCCCGTGGTCGAGTGGGGCGTGGTTCGGTATGCCCATAGCACGTTGTGGAGCTCCTCAATCCATGCTCTCTTGGCGTCGCCGATTCTACGTTTTAGTCCTCTGATGATCATTCTGTTCGCGGACTCGGCTTCGCCGTTTGTCTGAGGATGTTCGACCGAGGTGAAGTTATGTTTGGTACCGAGCTTGGTGACGAAGTCCCGAAAATATTTGTCGGTGAATTGCGTACCGTTGTCGGTGACGATGGCGAGGGGGACACCGAATCTTGCGAGGATGTTTCTTTTGTGAAATGAGAGTATCACTACAAGAAAATAGTCATTTTGTGACACTTAGATTGCGACAGTTGGAGTACAACCGTCGCAATATACCATTTTATAAATTTTTACGACAGTTTACACGACAGTTTTGACAACTGTCGCAATCATTTAGTTGATTTTTAGGCTACCAAGTAGTTAAATTTGTCCTATAAAAAAAGTAATTAGATTTATATAACCATACAAAATAACATTTGTTTTCTATTTAATTTTGAATTTTTAATAATTAGTAATTTTTTATGTTGTGTATTTGACCCAAAACTTTTAATACATTATAATCAAATTTTTATATTTTTTATAAAACAAACATCAAATAGTTTCTTATTTTAAAAATAAATATAATTAAAATTTTAAATACTTAATTTTATTTTATAATTTATAATATTCATATTTAAATAAACATAAAAATATTACAATTAATAATTAATTTTTTTAATTATAGCAGTAAATTTGTTATAAAAAAGTTTATTAAAAAATATAAACTATTTTATTAATCCAAGAAAAAAAATTAATTTAAAAATAGTATATTAATTGATAATTATAGAAAAAGTACAAATTAAACTTCATATTCATATCTCTCGACGGTGAAGAATCTGACGTAGCTGAAATTCTGCGACCGTTTTCCACCTCTGTCGTGTTCTTCTTTACTAATCTTTCAATTCACGTGGCTATGATTCTACTACTTCTAATTTCTACCACATTTTTGTTTTCTTTTAGAATCGTAAACCCTTGTCATTTCTTCATCCAATTTGAAACCATATTCCATTTTCCTAAAATTTCAAAAAGTACTTATTCGATCTAATCTCATAATTGCAAAATCATTCTTCTCCCGTATCTCATGTACAAAGAAACTTGGCAAAGGTGCATTTTATTTGTGTTCTTATGTTTTTTTATTTCTCTGAAGAAATTTGTTTCAATTTGGGATTTAGGGTTTCTTTATTTTAATGCCCATAGAATCATATATCGATTTTGTTTGTTTTGATTTTAGGATTTAGGTTTTGTCTCTTTTATTTCCAAACTACTAGTTCGATGGGTATCAACTGTTCGATGAAATTCCTAAATAGTTATTCGTGTTTTTTTTTGCAGGTGGAGATTACTCAACATGTTTTATATTGATGGAGAGGTGAATCGTGTGAGTACAAAATGCTGTAACTGTGAATGAATTTTTTGGTAATAGCTGGAGAAAGGTAATGTGAATCAAATGGTTAAGAAATCATATGATATATAATTCAATGATATTTTTGTATAAGATGAATTTCCTTGAATGTTGCAGGTAATTCCTAATTCCAATGAAACATTAGGAGTATTGATAATAAAATCTCGCTGATTTTTCCCACAAGCTTATTGGTATTGGATTGAAATTGGAGCTTTGGTTGGTTATCTGTTTCTATTTAATTTTCTCTTTGCCTTGGCTTTGCAATATCTCAGTTGGTTATCCATTGTGTCGTTATTTGATGGCAGTATTAGTGCAGCTTCGGTAGGGCCTGCTTCCCCAAACAGCCCTCTTGCTCCAAGTGTATCTGGTTCAAGCTCACATGACGATGTTTTTGTGACTAGTATAAAAGTATCGATAGATAGAAAACCGAGTTACTCAAGTGGAAATTCTTTTGTTTTTTTGTTAGGAGACAGAAGAATCTAGCATCATATCCAGTAATTATGATTTAGGGTAAGGGGCAGGTGGTGTTTTCTTATTTTCTATGGAGATGCGCTGATGTTCTTTGTTGTATAGTTTATATCCATTTGACACTTAACAAATTAAATGCTTTGTAAGCTGCGGATGGAGGGATGTCTTAGAATACATTAAGGTCATTTCTTCCTTTCAAGTTGGTATTTAAATCAAACTAAAGATTCAATTTCACTGGTTTTATTATATTTTAAGGTTATTTCAGTGATGGGTCTTGTTGTGTTTTTAGTTTTTCTTAAAATTTAGTAAATAGATTTACTCCTATAGTTTGTTCCAAGCAAATCTTTCTTAAAATTTGTTATCAATTGATTATAAAGAATGGTGTTGGTCAAACCACTATTGACCTTATTCTTGTAAAGAATGATTTTTGTTGTTTATGAGTATTGTCAAACTAATCCACGTGATAATGTGGATATGAGAATGGTAGGATGGTTACAAACTTTTTTTTCCTGATCTATATTTTATAAATTCCATTGCAGAACTCAATAGATGTACATCTATGTGGCTTGAGGAACATTAGAGATGAAAGACTCAATAGGATGTATCAATTATTTAACTAATGAGCTTCACTATCAAGTATCAAGTAGTTCATTGAAAAGTATAAGTACAATCAAATATGATTATGGTATATTATTTTATTCCTTTTGAGATGCATTATGCTTTGCGGTTGATGCAGACTAAATTTCTTACCAGTACACAAGCATGTCCACACTTTTGAAGACATGAAATGAATCAAGTGAGGAAACTGGATTTGATGAATTGTGTGTGAGTTGTTTGGTTTGTTTTTGCAGATTTTAGTTAAGTTATAGAGGGATCCATTTTTGGTGTTCGGTGTTTAGTGGGATGCGATGTTTACTGGCATGGTGTTGATTATTATGGCTTTTTTGTCATAAGTTTGTGTCTCTAATTCCTCGGCAAGAATAATGGTGTTTATTAGTTGACCAATAACCGAAGGACTTGCCCTTATAAGTGTTTCTCATTTTACTTGTTAGTGTGTTAGACATAATGATATGTTTGGCCAAATGAGGTACAAAATTGATTTACTTGTGTCTAGCCAAATGAAGTAGAGACTAGAGAATACAAATTCAAGAAAGAATTTGCCAATAGCTTACATAAATTCAGCAAAACAAGTGTTGAAAACATTGTGTGAATCATTAAATGAATTTCTTGATGATAATTCAAAGTTTAGACGAGCTTTTGATGTGGAAAAGGAGTCAATTTAGGAGTATATTGGTAGTTGGAGGAGAAACTTAACTATTTTTTAAGTATGTACTTCTGAGTGAACTTAAGCAATGAAAATTCAATGCTTTGACTATCATGTATGTTAGTATTTTGTTGTAAAAATAGGGAGTTAGTGTAGTGTATTTATCCTAAGGAATTAAAGTGGGTATGACTTTAGAAAAATTCATATTCTTATTCTTAACAAATACAAGTGTTTTTCAGACAAAAAGCTACCAGAATATCCTACACAATTTGAAGATGTTTTGCTTTTGGAAGAGCGTGTTAGTGAAGCCAAAAGATTAGCAGCAACTACAAGACTACAAAACTGATTATGAAGGGCTCATGATGATACTAGAAGACCACAAGTGATTTTCTTTATTGGTGCTAACTGGAAGTAATGTTTAAGCTTTTGTAGATGTTCATGTCTATCCTCTAAGGCAAAATCATACCAAAGATTTCTTCAGCCATCGGTAGAAAATCTTGGATCATCACTTGATGTGGAAAATTGGGCAGAATATCTTGGATCATCATAGGTTGTACAATTATATTGATTATATTGTATATATCAAGTTATAGATTATGACATTTGATCATTTAGATATTCATAAGTATATATTTAGTAGAAAATATAATAACTTATTTAGAAAAGTGATATAATGAAATATCAATTATTTTTTAAGTTATATAAATTTATATATTTGTTATATGTGAGTCTTTATATATTTGATATACGTGAGTCTTTATATATTTGATATATTACCAAAAAACAATAATGTCTAAATTAAAAAAAACTAATATTATAAAAAAAATGAGATGAGAGTAATTTAAATAAAAAAAATTCTATAGATAAAATTACGACGGTTTAAACCGTCGCAACTAGCATAAATAATATTTAGAATTAGTAAATATAATTACGACGGTTGAAAACCGTCACAATATGGAGATTACGACAGTTAGCTACCCGTCGTGAAAATAACGACGGTTTGTACGACAGTTTTCACAACCGTCGCAATACGGCCTCACGACGCACATTTCTGCGACGGGGTTGAAACCGTCGTAACTTACAAATTGCGACGGTTAAAACCGTCGTAATATGTCAAAATGAACCATCGCAATTTGCCAATTTTCTTGTAGTGTATGTTGTGAGCCGTGATTTTGGCGAGGGCTTCGGCCTCGATCCATTTAGTGAAGTAGTCGACGCCCATGATCAGGTATTTATTCTGATATGAGCCTAAAGTGAAGGGGCCGAGGATGTCCATCCCCCACCAGGCGAACGACCAAGGGGAGGAGAGGGACTTGAGCTCGCTCGGCGGGGCAAGGTGCATGTCCTCATGTCATTGACATCTGTCGCATTTCTTGACGTGCTCCCGCGTGTCCTCCTGCATCGATGGCCAGTAGTATCCTGCTCGTAGGGCCTTTCTTGCCAAGGACCGTCCTCTGAGGTGCTGCGCGTTGATGCCTTCGTGGATCTCTTCTATGACGGCTGCAACTTGAGAGTTATCGATGCATTTAAGGAGGGGAACCGCGAAGCCTCTGCGATACAACTTGTCCTTAAGAAGGACGTAGGAGCAGGATCTTCGTTTGATCGTGCTGGCCTCTTTGGGGTTGGCGGGTAGTCGACCCATGCTGAGGTAGGCGTGCAAAGGTGTCATCCAACAGTTGATGTCCCCTATGGCGCTGACGTCGAGCAGTGTTTTAGCCTTTTCCGTGCTCAGTTGAGCTAGGATCTCTTGGATGACCGACTTGTGTCCGCCCTTCTTTTTGGTGCTTACCAGTTTCAAGAGAATATCTACTCGAGTGTTCTGTTCTATTGGAACGTGTTGAACCTCCATGGATTCGAAACTTCATTTTTTCTGTAATGAGGGCTAAGTACTCGGCTAGGTTATCCTTCTTCGCCTGGTACTCTTCCCGTACTTGTGAGGCGACTAGCTGAGAGTCTGTGAATATTTTTATTTCCTTGGCCCCAAGGTCTGCTGCTAGGCGAAGTCCGGCCAAGAATGCCTCGTACTCGGCTTGGTTGTTCGTCGTCGGGAAGGCTAGTGTTAGAGAGACTTTTATGATAGTGCCTTCCTCGTTTTCGAGGATGGTGCCCATGCCGCTTCCCGAGGAGTTTGAGGAGTCATCGATGAAGATAGTCCATTTGTAACTATCGGGGGTAGGGTCCGGCGAGGGGGTCATCTCGGAGACAAAGTCGGCCGGACTTGAGCTTTGAGAGCTTTCCTTCCTTCGTAGATGATGTCGAACTCCGATAGTTCTAATGACCACTTTAGCATTCGCCCCGCCATGTCTGGTCGGCCGAGGAGCTGCTTAACATGTTGCTCGGTCCTGAGCACGATGGTGTGGGCCAAGAAGTAATGTCGGAGGTGTCGTGCAGCGGTGATGAGGGCCAAGGTGACCTTTTCAATCTGTTGGTACCTCACCTCGGGGCCATGGAGGGCCTTGCTCGTGAAGTAGATTGGCTTTTGTCCTTCGGAGTTTTCCATGATTAGCATGGCGCTGACGGCCTCATTCGCTACGACCAAGTACAAGTATAGGGTTTCTCCAACTTCGGGCCTTGTCAGCACGGGCGATTCTGACAGGACGCGTTTGAGGTGGTAGAGGTCTTGCTCGCATTCCTCCGTCCATTCGAGCGCGGCTTCCTTTCTAAGTAATTTAAAGAAAGGGAGAGCGTGCTGCACGGATTTGGCAATGAATCGGGAGAGTGAGGCGAGCACCCCGTTGAGGGATTGTATGGATTTCTTTGATGTCGGTGTAGCGATTTTGGAGAAAGATCGGAACTTGTCCGAATTCGCTTCAATCCCTCGTCCCGTTAGGTAAAAGCCGAGGAATTTTCCTGCTCGGACTCCGAAGGTGTATTTCTCCGGGTTGAAGTGCATTATGCATTTCCTCGTTGTCTCGATGACCTTTCTGAGGTGGGTCGTGTGGTCGGCTTCCGCACAAGACTTGACGATCATGTCATCCATATATACCTCGAGCATGTCACCAATCTCGCCTCAGAAGACTTTGTTCATCATCCGTTGGTAAGTGGCACCGGCGTTCTTTAGGCCGAAGGGCATCACGTTGTAGTAGTAATTGACCGACTTCATCATGAAGGTCGTGCTTTGTTTGTCGTGCTCAGCCATGGGGATCTGGTTGTATCCCGAGTATGCGTCCATAAAGGATAGGAGTTTGAAGCCCGCCGAGTTGTCGACGAGCTTGTCGATGTTAGGGACGGGGTAGGCGTCCTTAGGACATGCTCGGTTGAGATCGGTGTAATCCACACACACGCGCCACTTTCCATTATTCTTTTTAACAAGTACAACATTGGACATCCAGGTTGAATACCGGGCTTCTGAAATAAAATTTTCCTTTAGGAGGTCTTTTACAGCTTTTTCAGCAGCCGCCGACTTTTCGGGGGACTGTTGTCGCGGTGAAAATCGGATACCAAACTATTGATTAGTTTGAATCTTTAATTCATTTTGCAACCGAACTTTGATTTGTCCAAAGGAAGGGGTAAAGATCGAAATTCCCACAATGCAATGCAAATGCAAGGTTTAGAGAGTTATAGGTTCGGGGTTTGGTTAAACTTAGGGAAGGTACTAGCATCCTAAGTTTCTGTAGTATCCTACAGGAACCTCTTGCTTTATGTTTGTTTATTGCTAAATGTTTATCTGCTTAAAGGTTGAAAGACCTAAGGGTTTATTTCTAAGTATACTCGATAAGATGTCGCATCTTATGCCTACATATCCTTACGGGAGTAGAATCAGAGTATCTGTAGTTCCCCTAAAGGGTTTGAGGAGTTCTTTGACTGTGGTCAAATTTCCTACGGGTTTAGGGTAGTTGGTTGATTGATTTTAGGAGAAGAGATGTGTCTTCATTTTAAGGGAGATGTAACCGCCACAAGTTGTAGGAAAATAGTCTTTGCATCATCTTAAGAAAAGGACTTACGTACTCGGATAGGGATCAATGAGGTACACCTTTATCTCTCTTAAGGCAAAGTCCCTACGGCTTGATTGTATTGTTGTGGGGGTGGAGATTCTATCTCACCTAAGATGATTAACATCTTCCTCTAATGTGTTTGAATATTGTTTGTATTGTTGATTGAGTTTGTTTGTATTTTTTTCCTATGTTGTAAAAAAGACAAGGTCCTTCCTATAAGGTAGGATCTATCTTAAGCGATCAACTTGAATGGGATCAAGGATCATGGGGAGAATGATGCAAATGTGAATGCATACGCACGATTGTTGGGATCATGCGCAGATTCTTCCTTTGGACGAATGCGATGCAATAATGTAAATTGCGATAATATTAAATGGCTGTAAAATAAATTGCAGAAAAGTAAATCATACACACACGCATGAAAGCGCTGGGTGAGTGCAAGTGATGTGAATGTGAATATGTGAACCGAGGCTACGAGATGAAAGCGGGCACGATTGAATTTTATTAAGTTGTAGGGTTAATCTTATATGAAATGATTAATTTAGTTGATGTTAAATTGATTTTAAGCGAGAGGTTATATTAGTTCATTTGAATTAATTTGTAAGAAAAATAAATTGTATTATTTTGGTGAGATTGATTAATTTTGAGAAAGGTTGATTTTAAGAAAAGGTTATATTATTTGATTTAAGAAAAGTATTGAATTATTTGATTTGAATAAGAGTTTAATTTTAATTATAATTTTATAAAAATAAGTTTGGTTGTTATTTGATTTTAAGGAAATTAATAATTAATTTATTAGCGAGATTAACTTAGATAATAAAAGTTGTTATAATTTATTTTTAAAAGGGTGTTTTAAATGTGAAATGATTAAAGTATGAATTATTATAAATTAAGTAGATTTTCTAAAAGGGCAAGGTTTTAAATGTTTTAATATATTACATAAGTGATTTTTATTTATTATTTTAAAGGATTAAACATGAAGTGATTTATTTTAAAATAAAAGTTGTTGTTATTAGACAAAAGATTAATTAACTTAAAAAAGTTTTTTATTTTTATATTATTAGAGATTAAAATTCTTGATAAATAAAAAAGGAGTGTTTATTATGAGTGCATATAAGCTATTATGAGAATGATTTTCTTATTATATAAAATATTTTTATTTATTTGAGTTATTATAAAAAGGCTGTTATTATTATTAATTTTTAATTGCAAGTTGTTTAGGAAAATGAGTTTTGAATAATTATCATATTATTTAATGAATTAATGAGATAAAAAGATTTAAGGAGATTATTTAATTATAAAAGGTTTATTAATTTTTTTTATTATATAAAAAGTCTAAATAAAAATGATTAAATGGTTTATTAAAAAAAAGTTACTAGATTAAAAGGTCCTTATCTTAATTTGTACAAGATTGATTACGGTTAAATGAAAGTTCCTAAAAAGTTGGTTTAAAGGGGCTAAGAGTCAATTAATTAAATTAGGGTCATTTATTTATTAGCTGGAAGGATTAACCGGAGAGTTAATTAGAGGTTTAAGGGGACGACGGATTAGGTGTGGCGCAGATATAGAATTATGGTGGTCGCGCGTTTATGGATCGCCCGATCTGATCCGTTGGAGATCAGAGGGCAGTGTGTGCGAGGGTGTACCATAAGTGTGTGTGTGCGTTACATATGATCATTACATAAAATGAAAAAAAACACAGGGAACAGAAAATTAATCCCCCAAATCGGAAGCCCCTTTTTCCTTTCCATAGCGATTCTCTCTCCCTCTCAAACCACGATCTCCGCCGTCCTTCTTCGCTTCTTACTCTCTCCGGCCTTCTGCGCCGTTCTTCTTTCTTCACCTACAAACATGCGAAAAAAAGAAAAAAGAAAAGGTTACTAGTTAAGAAAACGACGGAGCCACCTAAATATAGTTGGCGGTTCATCGAGCTCAAAGGGAAAGGTGACCGGCGATGACCCAAGGAACTCCGGTGGTTTGCGCGATCTTCCGGTAAGGTGCGCGGTGGCGATGGAAGTGAGTGATAAGCTGGCGAAAAAGCAAGATAAGTTCTATCGATCCTCTTTGTTTCAGTGTTTTAGGGTTTATGTGAATCTGTTTGGCAAATGTTGTCTCTTTTTCTTTTTCGATTTATAGATTGTAGAGTTTGGAATTGGGATTTCTGGGGCGTTCCGCAAATCTGTGTTGGTTTCTGAGAATGGATGTGTTAGGGTTTCTTGATAGAGGATTCTTTTGTGAGTGTGGAATGGATCTTGTATCGTGACCATGGCCCCCTTCTTGAAATTGAAACATTCTGAATTTATAGCCTCACATGTGATTTGGAGAATTGATACTTGATTAACATGTTTCCATTTCAAGCTTAACATGTTTTGATATTCTTGGAAATAAGATGGATTTGCCTTAAACATGTTTCAAAATTGTCTTGAAAATCATGATTGTATTATTTACGAGTTTCCTTTTCCAGTTATCCGTGTTGGTTGTCGGTAGACCAATTAGGGATTGCTTCATGATTCTTTTCTCTTTTGTGATTCATGACTATTAATGAGAGTTTCTTTTCATTGTTCTTGGTGCAGGATTTAGTACTTCGAACAAGAAAATTAAAAGACGGTGGATGTTGTTCCTTGTTTATTCTTACGGTTATCAGATGCAGCCTCAAGAAGTTTCTGGTGCAGGATTTTAAGTGCGTAATCATAGTGCATTGCTTTGACTTGGCCCTATTTTCAACAGGGAAACCTAGCTGACTTATATCCTTAACACATTGATGACTCGCTTTCGAAATATTAACAATGTTTGTTGTTATCGACAGGATGAGATGCTACTGCTGGGAGGTTATGTGTTTGTTGTCCTGTATCACTACCGAAAGGTCATTCATTCGAGTGATTACATGGAGCAAGTTGTGTTTTCAAAAGGACTTCATGATGCCTTTCCATCCTTCCACGCAATGGAGGGAGATGGAGTCGTGAATGTTCCTGTCTTGGTTTGTGACGGTAGTATTCTGCCAAGCTGGCTATACAGTTCTTTATGTTCCCGAATTGGAGGTTCGAACATTCTAACTTTCTTTTGTCGGGTCGTGTATCAACTGCTCAAAATGTGAGTTGACATGGTTTTGACACTTTGTGCCATTGAATGCTGAAGGAATATCATGAAGTTTTTTACTGAAGTTTAATTTAAGCTTTCCCGTACACATGACTTTACTTACAACCCATTCCCGATCACTTTGACTTATCCTGTAATATTGTATGCTGATATTTCAATTCTTGCTTCATGAAGTATGGTGTCTCACTTCATCTCTCTTCTAGATTTTAAGCTTCAAATTATCCTTGTTAACTGTGTTGTGATTATTGGTTGTGTCGTATTTTGCAGGTGAAGATACTGCAGGGAAATCTGCAGAGCATGGCTTCCGCCTTGGTTTCGATTTTGTAGCATAATGCGGAGCTAGTTCGACAGGCGATAATGGTTCGAGCATGTGCTTTTTTATAGCCTCTAAATAGGATTGGCTTTCCTTGTTTTTTTCACTGGTTATGTAGGTTCTGTTGGAGAATTTCTGTGCTTGTAAACATCTTGTTTTTGTTTTAGGTACTTGTCAACAACATGGAGTTGTTCGGAGAAGCGGTCGTGACCGTTCAAAGCAAAAGTTGGTATGTCATTTCTTGAACTCCAATGGCACAAAGGTTTTGGCATCAGGAGTTGCTCTTAGCTAGTACTTAGATGTCAGATCCATCCTCGGCGCCGATAGTATGCGACTTGTTGCGTCTGCCTTGGAAACAAGTGGTTTCCTGCCGTAATCTCTGGTAAGTCTTAAACTGTACATCAAGAATGAATCACCTCAAGTTATTTATGTGCCTTGAATGTTGTCTTACGTTACTGATATGCAGGCTGTAGAAATGCGGTTACGGAGCGTAATCCTTCGAAGCTTACCATCGGGGAACCGTGTATGCGGTTAATGCGTTTGTGAAAGTCCAACATTTGAAAGAACACTACTCTGTTACCTGAAATATCTATTGTTGTAGGTGGAGATGGCGAATTTGGTGGTTCACTTGCTTCTCAGAACGTGAAGGCGTTCTTCCACCGTCCATCTGCGGCTATTGGTAATAGTCTAAACACTTATCTATGTTTGGAGTCCAAAGTTACCCTGTTTCCAAACCAAGTGGAAAATGTTTTCGCCTCATATTTACTTAATAACAAAACGATGTATTCGCAGGTTTCGGTCGTGCTCTGGTGTTCCAAGGATTGTGAGTTGTTTTACAGAAGGGGAGCTGCTGAAGAATCAGTGCGGAGGACCTCGCTGGCCACATTAATTGTGCCCTTGGAGCTATAGTTATAAACATCCCTTCTTCTTTTGTATCTTTTAACCGGCGTTGCATTTACTGGCATCCTGTCACCATCCATGTGTACGACTATTCTGGCGGCGGTTTCATCACTTGACCAGGCTTGGCACAGATAGCTTCGAGGCTTAGCATTAGGAGTTTGAAATTGGAGACCTTACTTTGCATTCTGAAGGATGTTGTAACTTAATGAAAATATTCTTCCAACTGAACCTTTGGGATTTACTTTGTAAAATTGGCTTATAAACTTCATTTGAGTATTCTTGGATTTTGTACCCTTTGGATGAGATTTGCACTCCGTAACCTGAATGGTAGTTTTCATCCTTTGTCTAATTTAGAAACTTAAATAAATCATCTCTTGAACTAGGATGAGATTTGGTATTAAACTTGGATTTTTGTTTCGGACAAAGATGGAGCTCAAATCAATCACTCTTGAGTTTCAAAATGGTGTTGAACAAAATTGATCCAGCTTACAACTTGCCACGGATACCTTGGACTTAATAGGTGTTAGATCTTGGAATCTGTTTAGAATGAATCGCCATGTGGTTGTGCTTTTATTTTCTAATGGTTAAAAAAAATAGCCTTCGTCCAAACACAAATACGTCCAAACACAAATACGTAGAAACGGTAACAAGAATTGTTAATGTAGAAATAGTTGGTATAAAAATAGAAATGATTAGCCTTTCAAATTGATGAGTTCTTGAATATCTGTAATGGTGCAAAACTCATGGTCTTCGTAGCTTGGTCATAAAACTCTTGAATCTAATGAATCTCAAAGGCTTGAGTCTTGCCTCTTTAAATCCGTTAATTGAATTTGCACTTCGAAGCAAGGAAGTTATCTTGTGTAGGCCAGCTTTAAAACAAATAATCTGATGTAGTAACATTCTCATTTTGTCACCCTTTGACAATATTAATTAAACCACCGACACACATGAATATATGCCCACACTTAATTTACAAGTATAAATTGTCATGAGGAATCCATCACACTAATGTCAAGCTAAAGTAGATTGAGCCATCATATATAAAAACTTCTTGAATTAAGCTTGAATTCTTGAATGGTGAACTTTAAACCCAAATGTACTAGTCACATCCCTGGGATGCTTTGCTGTAAGCATCTATACTTAGAAATTATTGCACCTGCACAGATTGGTTAGCCATAATAAGCACGCGTACAAAAATAAAATAAAACAAGCAAGAAGAAACAAGGAGACGGGGTCTTATGGTCAAAAATTAGGGTGTGACAACTGCCTACGCCTATGTTGTACTACGGCCTTGGTGGTCGGGTTGATGGAGTCCGAGCATCTCTGTGGAACTCCACACGAAGAGATCAACATTCTCGCAGAGGCAGGCCTTCAGTTGCTTCCTCACAAGGTTGGGCAATCCGGCCCAGATCTTCACTGTCCTCGTTGCATTATCCCCGAGGGTCACGATTTCAAAGTCTCCATCTGGGATGGGCGTGCGAGGTGGACCGGTTGCCCGTTGGTTGAAGGAGCGTTGCCGGCTTCGTCTTCGCGGTCTGTCTCGTCGGCGAAGCGACTGTCGAGGTCCACCGAGCTGACATTTTCCTTTGGTTCTGTCTTTGGCGCGATGGTGGCCGCTGCTTTTTTGGTCGTCGAACCGATCGTGCTTAGGCCCTTCAAAGCAGCTTCGATGTCACCGTTAAGGGTGACTATGACCCCTCGCTTGGTGTAGTATTTCATTTTTAGATGCACGGTGGAGGGCATCGCGGTGAGTTCGGCTATCGTCGTTCTGCCCAAAATACTATTGTAGAGGGAATGGCATTCAACGACCAGAAAGCGGACGTTTATCTCCCTGGCTGTTTCTTTCTCCCCGAAGGTAACCTTCAACTCCATGTATCCACATGGCTTTGTTGTTGTCCCATTGAAACCCTGGAGGTCGGAACCCAGATATGGGGACAAGTTGGACTCGTCGAGCTGAAGTGTTGCAAAGAGATGGGTGTACATGATATCCACCGAACTTCCTCTATCGACTAGGATACGCCTGACGTCGAAGTTTGCCATCTGCGCCCGTATCAAGAGGGGGATGTTTGAGTTGGGGGCCCCGCCAAGGAGCTTCTCGAGGTAGAAGGTGATTGGACTGGATCGGCCTTGAAATTTGTCGAGGGTGCTCATTTTGCCGGAGCTGTTGGTGATGAGCTCTTCAAACTTCCGCTTAAGTGATCCCACGGAAAGGTTCCTTGGTGAGTCACCGGAGATAACCATGGCCTTTGGAAAGTATTCCCATCGAATAGTGAGGCGTATTGGCTCGTCGGGCAGATCAAGCTCGGTTGGAAGGCCAAACTCTCTGAGGGCGAACCAATCCTCAGGTCGGTTGATGTTGAGGGAAACCTGCAAACCATTGTCATTGTCAGGAGAGAGGAGGTCTTTGACTTTCTTGGCCTCGGGAGCGTCGTGCTGCGGGGCCTCTCCTCCTCAGGTATACCTTTTCAGGTGTCCGTCCTTGATCAGGATCTCGATCGCATCCTTCAGATGGACGCAGTCTTCGGTAACGTGTCTGTGGCACTTGTGGAAGCGGCAGAACTTTGATTTATCCATGTTGGGCTTGGGGGTGTCACCCTGGGAAAGCGGACACCTCCCTGAACGAACTCCGTTTTGGAACACTCAGCCAGTATCCGCTCGCGGGAAGCGATTAGGGTTGTGTACTCCGTGAAACGGCCAGCTGGGTCGCGTTGCTCCCGGGGTTTGCAGAGGCGATCTTCCTGTTGCCGATCCCCTCCGCGGCGGTGGCTCGTGGCTCTGTCTTCACGGGACCCACGGGGGGTCTCCTTGTCTCGAGTGTCTCTGGCGGAATTGGCAGCTTGTGTTTCCTCGAACCGAATGTAGTGTGCGGTCCTGTCGAGGAAGTCGTGTAGTGAGGTTGGTCGGTGTATGGCTACAACCTCGTAAGATTTGGAGTCTCGGTGCATGCCTTGCTCCATCAGGTACCGTTTCATCTCGTCTGATGTCATGACCTGTATTGCCTCCCGGGTGAACCTCTCGATATATTTTCGGAGGGGCTCGTCGGGGGCCTAGATTATGGCGCCCAGCGCAGCTTCAGTCTTCAGGTGTCGCTGGGATGTTGTGAAGTGCCTCGAAAAGAGGTCCTTCAGGACCCTCCACGACGTAACGTACTCCGGATCTAGACTTTTGTACCACGTCATGGCACCTTTCCTCAGTGTCGTCAGGAAGATTCTGCACTTGATAGCTCCTCGGACATTACGGTAATCGAGCATGGCCTCGATGTCACTACTGCGAAAAACGAGGTCGACAATGACAAAAGAGTCGCCACCGTACGTTATTTACCCCAAAGAAGGGAAAGGAAACACTCAGAGAAAACCTAACGAAAGAGGGAAAAGACGAGGTCATCGCAACCAAGTCCTAGGTTCGGGAGTCGGTTACGCAAGGGGAAGGTATTAGCACCCCTCACGTCCGTCGTACTCGACGGGATCCACGCTTGTTGTCTATCTAAAAGGGTGTTAATCTATCTAGGTAAAGGCTTAGGGACAAAAGAAAAGAAAAATGACTCGGCAGAACACAACAGTTCTATGCCTATGTATTCCCGTCTGGAACGAGAAATCAGAGTCAACGTAGTTCGCCTAACTACGGGTGAAAGGTGGGGAAGGTTGCTCTCCGAGATATCGCATCTCGTGCCTTCGTACTTTCATCTGGAATGAAAGATCAGAGAAAACGTAGTTCGGGCTAACAAGACCACAGGTTGGTTCAAAAGTTTTATCCAAGTAGGGTTAACAAACGGTTCTGGCAGTTGGTGTATGCAACTCGACCTGTGGAGACTTAGGCGTTTACTGTTTGCGGTAGAACCGGGAGTTAACAAAACTCTCCTTATGAAAATGGTTTCCGAGGATTAAAGGTCCCAAGGGACAAAAAGAAGTTTGATCTTTGTTTTTGAAGTCTTTTATGGAAGAAGTGTTTTGAGTTTTGTTTGTAACTCATGTTGCACTAAAGACTTGGACTTAAGAGCGAATGTGTCGCATAACATCCTAAGGATGTACACTAAACACTCTAAGAAATTGATAGTAAGCCACTCAATCACTATTTCCCAAGTAGCTTGAGGCTCGTAGCGTACAACACTTGTTATCCTTTATTAGATGTTTTAGAAGTGTTTGAAGATGAGAAGAGAAAGGACGCACTAAAGAGGAACTAATCCAATCCTAAAGTTGTCATACAAAGTTAATCCTATGATTGAGGTTAGGAGGGAGCTACCTAATGTTATCATGCATGGTTAGAAACCTAATGTCTATCATATTCCAACTTGAACAAGAAGGAATGGAAATCCTAAGGGAAGAAAGACAAAATAAGAAGAAGAAAACAAACATGCAATCATGCAAATGAAAGAATGCACACATAGAATGCACAAATAGAATGATAGTGGGAGGAAAATAGTGTGGGGCAGTAGTCTCCATAAGCTCATCTAAACCAAGCATGCATATGAGAAATGAAAGAAAGAAAGAGAAGGAGATGGATCAAAAGCAAACACACAAAAGCATACAAAAGTGGGATGAAATGGCCTAAACCAAAAAACATCAACCACTAAGCACAAAACAAAGCATAAATGAAAAGCAAAGCAAGCCTAAAGCAAAGTGAGGATGGGAGGCTAGTATGAGGACAGCAAGGAACTCATAAAATTCACTCAATCATGAGCATCACAAACAATGTGCAAAGAAGCACAAGAAAACATCAAGAAAAGTCCTCTAGGATCCCATCATTTTAGGTAGCTTCAAGCACCTCCAAAGGAGGGGACAAACCACCTTAAATGACACTCCATGATCATTGGACAGAAGGGAGATGAAGAGAAGAAATCTCAAAAGCAAAAGCAAAGCAAATCAAGAAGAAATGCAAGCAAAAGCACAAAGGAAGCAAGCATGCATCACATTGAAGTTCAAGTTGAAAGCACAAAAGGAAATGCACAAACCAACAAGCAATGAACATAATTTTGACCTATAAATGAACATACAGCAAGCTCAACATGTCTATTATGTGAAACAAAAAGAGTTGAGAACTTATTGGATCCACAAAAGTCATTTCCAATTCAAACGAGGTCATACACTTGTGTGAACCTCCCTTGGAGGTAACTTGACTTGCAAGTTACCTCAAAAATAGGAAAATGGTTCAAAAATTACTAAATAAAATACACAAAGAAGCTAAACATGTTGGCAAGCAGAAGCCACAAGCACAAGGAAAATATTCCATCAAAGTACCCTCAAAAGAAGAGATTCATTAGGAGGTACCACTTTGAAATGGGAGAAACAAAGACCAAAAGAAAAGCCACAAAAGTCAACCCAAAAGTCAACAACCAGGGGCAAAATGGTCCTAAAGAATTGATCAACTCATCACTAAGATGAGGATCAATTTTCATTCATTGTATCAAAAAGGAATGAGATAAATAGATGCAAGAACAAACCATGTCACAATTCAATCCCATTTAAACACCTCCAATATTTAATTCATTTTTAAATTGAAAATAAAATGAAAAAATAAAATAAAAATATCCAGAAAATACTAGACATCTCAAAGTTCATGAAAGTTATTTTTGGGGGAATTTTTAGGATATTGGAGATATTTTTAATGAATTAAATTGTAAACAGAAATCAAACAAAATAACAAAAGAAAATAAAAGAAAATAAGAAAAACATGGTATGAATCGCAACAATATGAAGGCAAAACGTGTCTGGGCCCAGCAAGGGGGGTGTACATAGCATGCGTACCAAGCCCAAACAAAAACCAAAACTCAGGATAATCAAGTGTGTGCCAGCATACCAAATATAGCGTGGAAAGCGTCTGAATACGCATGATCAAATGGTAAAACAAATCGTGAGGTCCACATCACGCCAACACATTAATGAATTTTGAATGCTATCCCATGCATCAAGTCAAAGTAAGACTACGGTATGATCTAATCATGAACGCTAACACCAAAAGTAAGCCAAACGAACGTTCCACAAGACGATACGTAGTCGTCTTCTACCTCAAGACTCACAGTCGCCGGAAAATTTTCCGGTCATCCCCTTCATCGTGTCCGGCCGCCGCGAATACCACAACCACACACGGCCAAACCAAAACTCCACCGTTTCGCACAAAATTTATATGTAAACTCATCTAGAGATCATGAGGATCTCAAATCCAACATCAAAATTCATTAATAACGCAACATGAACTCAAACCGAAGCAAACAAGTTTGTGCATCAAAACCAAAAGTTCACCAAAACTCACTCAAATTGATTCAAACATCATCTACATGTTATGGAGGTTATAGATCAAGAAAGAAACAAGAAAAAACACGCAAGAATAAGCCATACCAGATCCAATCATTTTTGAGCATCCACCAACAATCATCACAAATGCCAGTTCATTTTAGATATTAATGATCTACATGTTTCCTATGTCTCAAATATGCAAAAATGGTAGAGAATCAATGCATATTCAGAGTGTAAGGTTGATTTCAAGTTACCTAGTGGAGAACTTCCACTGAGCCTTCAATTGATGCTTAAGCTTGAAGAAAATGATGCAAACACGTTCAGTGATCCTCAATGAAGCTTTTGCAACTCACAATTTGGCTTGAAACTTGCTAAATCTCAAAATTCGAATGCCATTTGTTCTTCACTTTTTCAAAATGCTATTTCTTCAATTTGCCTCCAATTTTCAATTCTGATGAGTTGTTCATGCCAGAAAGGTTTTATATGATGGATCTGAATCACAATGAAGCCCAATCTCATGCTCTAAAGCCCAATTGAAAATCCATGGGAATTAAATTTGGAGGTTTCTCATGTACACGAATTTGCCTCTAATTTGGCTCCAAATTGGTTCAAAATGCTTGCTGGGATCATTTGGAATATGAATGGCTATGATTCACTCCTTGTTTTGATCTCAAAGGTGGAAATTGATTGTGTATCTTATGCTTGAAGCAAGCTTGGAAATGGTACCTCAAAACACCTCAAATTCAAATTCTGAGATTGCCATTGAGTTTAGAATATGTTTTCTACTCAAAATATGCACTTACTTGCACAAAAATGATTAAAAATTAAATAATTACGATTTTGCCCTTTTAATCCTTCTTCCATAAAAATCAAATACCAATTCTTCATTCTAAGCCAAATTCATGACTTCTCAATGTTTGGTTGAACATTTGACACCATTTGGAGCATATTTTATGTTGGAAATATTTCCATTTGAAGTGTGCAAGATAGTGAAATGGACCTATAATGAAAATGACCTGTAATCTCACTTTCCCAAAATACCCCTTCCTTGCAAAGCTTATAACTTGAGCTCTACAAATCAGATGAAGAACTTCTAGGACTTTTTGGAAAGCTAAAATCATGAGTAACAACTTTCATGCTTGGGTCAAAGCTAGGAAAAACATCCTTCTAGGTCAAAAATGTCCTGGGAGTTGGTTGACTTTTGTTGACTAATTTCACATTCATCTGGTGACCTGTAACTTGTCAGCACTGTAACTAGAGTTCCATAAATCCAATGGAGGACTTCTAGTACTCAAAAGAAAGCTAAGAACATGATCTACAATTTTCATATGTGAGGCAAGATGAAGTGAGACTTACATCTTGAGATATGTGGTCTTGAAGTTAGGCACTAAATAGGGGATTTTACATTGAGAACCCTAATTTAGTAACTCCTCACACTTTGGATTCTTCTTGAATTGATCTTGGAATAACATCTCAAGTGCCTCAACACAATGTTCCATGATCACAAAGACTTAGAATTGAGTCTTAATCTCTTTTAATTGCACAGTTGACTCAGGGTTGACCAGATGGAAACCCTAATTGCAACACCTTCAACTGTGGCTCTTCACACTTGACATAATCACTTAAATGAGCTCCACCATGACCCTCAAGGCCTCCAATGAGCTTAAATGACAATCTCTCTCCAAAACCATGGGCTTGTGACCCTCAGATAGGCTCCTAGACAGGAGATGAACCAAATCCACTTGCTTGCCTTTCTTCAAGGACTTTGACTTGCTTCTGATGATAATAACCACTTGATGACTTGAATATAATCTCTTGATTAGGTCTTGACACCCTTGCTAAGCACACCTTTCTTGATCCCTTGTTAAATGCAACATGGCCATGCAATGAAATACTAGAACAATGATATGTTAATGCAATGAAACATAAACCAAGTGAGAAAAAGGTTAGGCAAATTTTGGGGTGCAACACTCGATATCTTCCAGGTGGACATCTGGGTCGGAGGTACCGTCGTACTTCGAGAGCATTTGGGGCTTCTTCATTCCGTGAGGGATGGGAGCCGCCATGATCTCTCGAGACAGGGGAGTCCGGTAGTCGTCCTCGTCACTAAGAATTGGTGACTGAGGAGGTGATGGCACAAGGGGAGGAGGAGCTTGATTTCGTGCCCTATGCTTCCTGACTGGGGGTTCGACTCGTGGCAGTCTGGCCGGGGGATCTACCCTGGTCGCTCGTTGTTCTCGGGCTCATCTCCTAGGTGACCTGGTTCGCTCCCGTGCTGCTACGGGTTGGGACCTTTCTAGCCGAGGTCAGCGATCCTTGGGGCGAGGCGATGGGCTCCTCGAGTTTCCGCTATGGTCTTCTCGCGGAGGGGACCTTAGCAGGGCTTCTTGCTCTAGTGTGCCGATACGTGTGTTATGTTGATGCAGCAGCTGATTTGTTTGGTTGATGGCCGCGAAAAGGGCGGCCACTGTTGAATCTGCTCCAGCCGGAATAGGAATGGGCTGGAACACTGTCGGGCTCCTCGGTCGAAGAATGGTCTGGTGCGCGGCTTCGTCGAACGAGGGGGAGGCGGTCTGGCCGTCCCTCTCGTCGGTCTTCGGAAGTTGGGACGTCCCTGTTTGCTTGCTACCGTTCATAGCGGGAGCGTAGATTAGGTCGTAAACGACATCATCGCGGTGCGAGCTAGACATGATTGAATTGTTGATGAAACTTTGGTTCTCTGCTCCGAGGAACAGGGAAGTTTACGTTTCCCACAGACAGCGCCACTGTTCTGACCTGATAAAAAGGGGAAGTTAACGCACAATTTTTTAAAAATAAAACTCAACCGTTAATTGCTTTTTATTCTCTCTCGTTATCATCATCATTTTTTTGAAAAAAAATCATTATCACCATTAACTCTAGAAACAAGGCTTTAAAGCAGGAATAAAAAACAATCAAGAACCTGGAATCCTTTATTCACATTAATCTACAAGAAATTAATTCTTACACGCACAATTTTTTAAAAAGAAAACTCAACCGTTAATTGCTCTTTCTTCTCTCTCGTTAACATCATCATTTTTGGAAGAAAAAAAATCATTATCATCATTAACTCTAGAAACAAGGCTTTAAAGCAGGAATAAAAAACAATCAAGAACCCGGAATCCTTTAATCACATTAATCTACAAGAAATTGATTTCTTACACGCAAATTTTTTTAAAAATAAAACTCAACCGTTAATTGCTCGTTCTTCTCTCTCGTATCATCATCATTTTTTGAAAAAAAAATCATTATCATCATTAACTCTAAAAACAAGGCTTTAAAGCAGGAATAAAAAACAATCAAGAACCTGGAATCCTTTAATCACATTAATCTACAAGAAATTAATTCTTACACACACAATTTTTTAAAAAGAAAACTCAACCGTTAATTGCTCTTTCTTCTCTCTCGTTATCATCATCATTTTTTGAAAAAAGAAATCATTATCATCATTAACTCTAGAAACAAGGCTTTAAAGCAGGAATAAAAAACAATCAAGAATCTGGAATCCGTTAATCACATTAATCTAAAAGAAATTAATTTTTACACGCATAATTTTCTAAAAAGAAAACTCAACCGTTAATTGCTCTTTCTTTTATCTCGTTATCATCGTCATTTTTAAAAAAAAAATCATTATTATCATTAACTCTAGAAACAAGGCTTTAAAGCAGGAATAAAAAACAATCAAGAATCTGGAATCCGTTAATCACATTAATCTAAAAGAAATTAATTTTTACACGCATAATTTTCTAAAAAGAAAACTCAACCGTTAATTGCTCTTTCTTTTATCTCGTTATCATCGTCATTTTTTGAAAAAAAAAATCATTATCATCATTAACTCTAGAAACAAGGCTTTAAAGTAGGAATAAAAAACAATCAAGAACTTGGAATCCTTTAGTCACATTAATCTACAAGAAATTAATTCTTACACACACAATTTTTTAAAAAGAAAACTCAACCGTTAATTGCTCTTTCTTCTCTCTTGTTATCATCATCATTTTTTGAAAAAAAAATCATTATCATCATTAACTCTAGAAACAAGGCTTTAAAGCAGGAATAAAAAACAATTAAGAACATGAAATCCTTTAATCACATTAATCTACAAGAAATTAATTCTTACACGCATAATTTTTTAAAAAGAAAACTCAACTGTTAATTGCTCTTTCTTCTCTCTCGTTATCATCATCATTTTTTAAAAAAAAAATCATTATCATCATTAACTCTAGAAACAAGGCTTTAAAGCAGGAATAAAAAACAATCAAGAACCTGGAGTCCTTTAATCACATTAATCTACAAGAAATTAATTCATACACACACAAGTTTTTAAAAAGAAAACTCAACCGTTAATTGCTCTTTCTTCTCTCTCGTTATCATCATCATTTTTTGAAAAAAAAAAATCATTATACAATCCTTGCAAGCCTTGCAACTGGGTTCGACCCCTGAAGAGGGCAACCCTTTTGATTAATTTTGTCATTTTTCATCAAATCTTCAAAAATTCATATCTCTCTCATTTTTAATCATTTTTCACCCATTCTTTTTGCAATGTGTTCATCTTAATGTCTACTTTCATGCCATATTTTTTATTTCCATGTTTGCTTAATTTTTCATCTCTTTTGACTATATGAAAGTTATGTACTGTTTGTGTTCGTTTTCACGTATGCAGATGAATTTCTCTTTGTTAGAACTTGTGTTTGTGTGTGATACTTGCTTAAATTCATATCCTTAAATGTTATTTAACATGCTAGGATTTCATATTTGGTTTTTACCATGTTCATCTTACTTCATCTGTTAATTTCACTAAAGCTTGATCTGTTATCACACTTCCTGCTTAAACAACTGCTTTGATTGTCATCAATGCATTTCCATTTTCATTATTTCCCATGTTCATGGTTGTCACCATGATATTTATATTTATCATGTTGTTGCTTTGCTTAAAATTTTCCTTCCCCAAGTGATGAAGTTTGTTAACTCATCCCAGTTATCTCCTGTCCCCCTCCAAAGGAAAGGATCTTTCCATTTGACCTTCATATCATGGATAGCTCATACACTTCTCTTGACTTTGTTAAGTCACTTCCACCCTAGATTAGAAGCCATTATACTTTGCTTCAAGTCTAAGAAATCCACCTGTACTAGGAGTGTTCATCAACTAGAACCCTAGGAAAGAGTTTGTCAACTCTGTGTAAGAATCATCGTCATGATTTCTTACTTCCCCTTTTGAATATTAAAAATTAGATTAGGGAGTTTTATCAAACTCCACACAAACATTATCATGTTTGTTCCCCCTTGAACCTTGATCATAATCAAGTGTTCTTCATCCCTTGTGAGGTGAACTACGATTGCTCTGATTCTATCCTAGTTAGGATACGTAGGCAGAAGACGCGACGTCTTTGCGAGCAAACTTAGTGTATATAACTTTAGGTTTCAACTCATATCTTTTCCCAATCCATAGTACATTTTCACAAACTTAGCAAGCAATCAAACAAAAGGTTCCTGTAGAGTACTACAGATGCTTAGGGTGCTAACACCTTCCCTAGGTATAACCAACCCCCGATCCCCGAATCTCTTAAGCGTTATCGTTACATCGCGAAAAAGGTTTTTCTTTCTTCAGACCTTTCCTTTGGATAAAATAAAGTTCGGTTGTAAAAGAATTAAAATTCAAGTTAACTTAATAGCTTGATATCCAATTTTCACCTCAACAGAAATGGCGACTTCACTGGGGACAGAGGTAGATTGCTTTGAGGGTTTAACCTATCTTGTTTGAATACTTGCTATATTTGTGAATACTTGTAAATATGTGCATATGTGCTCTGTTGGATCTTGGGAACTTTGAGTGGTGAGACAACACTGTACCCGTGTTTGAGCGTACTTATGATAGGATGGTGGTATATTCAAGGAGACTTATAGGGAGTTGATTCCCGACCAAGTTGACTTGAGAAAACCTCCGCTCAGTAGAGGCCCTTTTAAGAGTTAGTATTGTTGATCGAGTATTCGTGAAAACAATGCTACTTTCTACATGGGAGCCCGTGATACTGAGGACCTTTAGATTACCTTTTCCCCACTATGGCTTTATTAGGATGTAGTGCGATGACTACAAGGAAGTAATTCCAAAATAGTTGATACGCGATACTACACTTGGACGAGACTCTCTTGAGAATATTATCGACCACCAAGTATTTGGGAAATTGATAATATCCGAAAGATGGGTCGAGGACTCTGGGAACTCTTTTAGAAACTTGTTCTGCAGATTTTGAAAGCTGTAGTACATACCTTTGGGGTGGTTAGACCTTGACTCCTTACTCATGTTCTCCAAACCAAAACCTTTATCTGTTTACCCATGTGTGTATGTGAATCGGTGCTTACCTGTGTTTGTGCATTCATGCATTCATGAACATCATATCATAAAAGTTTCATGGAACTCAGATCTCTTGTTTGTAAACATTAGGATCATCATGGATAGTGGAAAAAAGAAAACTATGAAGTACACTTACAAAAGTCCTAACTTGGATGACATAGAAAGGTTGAGCACTTTGATAACAGATTTAGAAGGATTCAAGAGCAGGTATGGGAACTTATTTTCATTGTTAAGGGTAAAAAGGAAGATGGATCTGGGACTTCTCTCCACACTTCTCCAGTTTTATGATCCACTCTATCATTGTTTCACTTTTCCTGATTATCAGCTGGTAGGGATGTAAATGGATATCCATGGGGGCGGATAGTATGATATCTGTGTCTGCCCCGTTGGATAAATATGATATTTGTATCTGCCCCATATCCATGCGGATATCAGTTAAGCGGATAATCCACGGGTTTTAAGGTATCCGCGGATATTTACAGATATCCATGAATAACTTTTTTTGTCTAAAATTATTTTTTAAAAATATATTTTTTCGCTCTCAATTTAACAACTAAACTACATCATATTATTTTCATTCTTTTTTCACTAAAATATAATAACATTCAAACATAATATCCATACATTTCATTTTTAACAAAATAAAATTCATCATACCATATAATAATTGTTTAAATAAAACAAAAAGTAATAATGCAAATAGTTTTCATCAATCATTACAAAATTCCATATTACAAAAATAAAGAGGGCTATATGAACATGTAATGACGTCACCAGGTTAAATACTTTTTATCAATCATTAAAAAAGTAAATTTCTTGGAAGATGTAATGACGTCTATAATAAATTAAAAATATTTAAATACTTTTTATAATTTATTAACGGGTATGGATATCCGCGAGTACGGGTATCATTAAACTCGCATCTACATCCATTAAATAACGGATATTTAAATATCCATTTATTTTATCCATGGATATCCATTAAGCTATCCACATTGTATCCGTGACGTATTATATCCGCGGATACCCGCGGGCACGAACTTTTTTGCCATCCCCAGTTATCATCATTTTTTGAAAAAAAAATCATTATCATCATTAACTTTAGAAACAATGCTGAAATAAAAAACAATCAAGAACCTGAAATCCTTTAATCACATTAATCTACAAGAAATTAATTCTTACACGCACAATTTTTTAAAAAGAAAACTCAACCGTTAATGGCTCTTTCTTCTCTCTCGTTATCACATCATTTTTTGAAAAAAAAAATCATTATCATCATTAACTCTAGAAACAAAGCTTTAAAGCAGGAATAAAAAACAATCAAGAACCTAGACTCTTTTAATCACATTAATCTACAAAAAATTAATTCTAACACACACAATTTTTTAAAAAGAAAACTCAACCGTTAATTGCTCTTTCTTCTCTCTTGTTATCATCATCATTTTTGGAAAAAAAGGATTATCATCATTAACTATAGAAACAAGACTTTAAAGCAGGAATAAAAAACAATCAAGAACTTGAAATCCTTTAATCACATTAATCTACAAGAAATTGATTTCTTACGAGCCCAACTTTTTAAAAAGAAAACTCAACCGTTAATTGCTCTTTCTTCTCTCTCGTTATCATCATCATTTATTGAAAAAAAATCATTATCATCATTAACTCTAAAAACAATACTTTAAATCAGTAATAAAAAACAATCAAGAACCTGGAATTCTTTAATCACATTAATCTACAAGAAATTAATTCTTACACGCACAATTTTTTAAAAAGAAAACACAACCGTTAATTGCTCTTTCTTCTCTCTCGTTATCATCATCATTTTTGGAAGAAAAAAAAAGGATTATCATCATTAACTCTAGAAACAAGACTTTAAAGCAGGAATAAAAAACAATCAAGAACCTGGAATCCTTTAATCACAATAATCTACAAGAAATTGATTTCTTACACGCACAATTTTTTAAAAAGAAAACTCAACCGTTAATTGCTCTTTCTTCTCTCGCGTTATCATTATCATTTATTGAAAAAAAACATTATCATCATTAACTCTAAAAACAAGACTTTAAATCAGGAATAAAAAACAATCAAGATCCTAGAATCCCTTAATCACATTAATCTACAACAAACTAATTCTTACACGCACAATTTTTTAAAACGAAAACTCAACCGTTAATTGCTCTTTCTTCTCTCTCGTTATCATCATCATTTTTTGAAAAAAAAAATCATTATCATCATTAACTCTAGAAACAAGGCTTTAAAGCAGGAATAAAAAACAATCAAGAATCTGAAATACTTTAATCACATTAGTCTACAAGAAATTAATTCTTACACGCAAAATTTTTTAAAAAGAAAACTCAACCGTTAATTGCTCTTTCTTCTCTCTCGTTATCATCATCATTTTTTGAAAAAAAAAAATCATTATCAACATTAGCTCTAGAAAAAAGGCTTTAAAGCAGGAATAAAAAACAATCAAGAACCTGAAATCCTTTAATCACATTAATCTACAAGAAATTAATTCTTACACGCACAATTTTTTAAAAAGAAAACTCAACCGTTAATTGCTCTTTCTTCTCTCTCGTTATCACATCATTTTTTGAAAAAAAAAATCATTATCATCATTAACTCTAGAAACAAAGCTTTAAAGCAGGAATAAAAAACAATCAAGAACCTAGACTCTTTTAATCACATTAATCTACAAAAAATTAATTCTAACACACACAATTTTTTAAAAAGAAAACTCAACCGTTAATTGCTCTTTCTTCTCTCGCGTTATCATCATCATTTTTGGAAAAAAAAGGATTATCATCATTAACTATAGAAACAAGACTTTAAAGCAGGAATAAAAAACAATCAAGAACTTGAAATCCTTTAATCACATTAATCTACAAGAAATTGATTTCTTACGAGCCCAACTTTTTAAAAAGAAAACTCAACCGTTAATTGCTCTTTCTTCTCTCTCGTTATCATCATCATTTATTGAAAAAAAATCATTATCATCATTAACTCTAAAAACAAGACTTTAAATCAGTAATAAAAAACAATCAAGAACCTGGAATTCTTTAATCACATTAATCTACAAGAAATTAATTCTTACACGCACAATTTTTTAAAAAGAAAACACAACCGTTAATTACTCTTTCTTCTCTCTCGTTATCATCATCATTTTTGGAAGAAAAAAAGGATTATCATCATTAACTCTAGAAACAAGACTTTAAAGCAGGAATAAAAAACAATCAAGAACCTGGAATCCTTTAATCACAATAATCTACAAGAAATTGATTTCTTACACTCACAATTTTTTAAAAAAAAAACTCAACCGTTAATTGCTCTTTCTTCTCTCGCGTTATCATTATCATTTATTGAAAAAAAACATTATCATCATTAACTCTAAAAACAAGACTTTAAATCAGGAATAAAAAACAATCAAGATCCTAGAATCCCTTAATCACATTAATCTACAACAAATTAATTCTTACACGCACAATTTTTTAAAACGAAAACTCAACCGTTAATTGCTCTTTCTTCTCTCTCGTTATCATCATCATTTTTTGAAAAAAAAAATCATTATCATCATTAACTCTAGAAACAAGGCTTTAAAGCAGGAATAAAAAACAATCAAGAATCTGAAATACTTTAATCACATTAGTCTACAAGAAATTAATTCTTACACGCAAAATTTTTTAAAAAGAAAACTCAACCGTTAATTGCTCTTTCTTCTCTCTCGTTATCATCATCATTTTTTGAAAAAAAAAATCATTATCAACATTAGCTCTAGAAAAAAGGCTTTAAAGCAGGAATAAAAAACAATCAAGAACCCGAAATCCTTTAATCACATTAATCTACAAGAAATTAATTCTTACACGCACAATTTTTTAAAAGAAAACTCAACCGTTAATTGCTCTTTCTTCTCTCTCGTTATCATCA
Organism: Lathyrus sativus; assembly: GCA_963859935.3. Taxonomy (NCBI): domain Eukaryota; kingdom Viridiplantae; phylum Streptophyta; class Magnoliopsida; order Fabales; family Fabaceae; genus Lathyrus; species Lathyrus sativus. The sequence continues at coordinate 458,040,753 of OZ012736.1, forward strand.
TCATTTTTTGAAGGAAAAAAAATTATAATCATCATTAACTCTAGAAACAAGGCTTTTAAACAGGAATAAAAAACAATCAAGAACCTGGAATCCTTTAATCATATTAATCTACAAGAAATTAATAATTCTTTAAAAAGAAAAGTCAACCGTTAATTGCTCTTTCTTTTCTCTCGTTATCATCATCATTTTTTGAAAAAAAATCATTATCATCATTAACTCTAGAAACAAGGCTGAAATTAAAAACAATCAAGAACCTGAAATCCTTTAATCACATTAATCTACAAGAAATTAATTTTTACACGCACAATTGTTTAAGAAGAAAACTCAATCGTTAATTGCTCTTTCTTTTCTCTTATTATCACATCATTTTTTGAAAAAAACATCATTATTATCATTAACTATAGAAACAAAGCTTTAAAGCAGGAATAAAAACCAATCAAGAACCTGGAATCCTTTAATCACATTAATCTACAAGAAATTAATTCTTACACGCACAATTTTTTAAAAAGAAAACTCAACCGTTAATTGCTTTTTATTCTCTCTCGTTATCATCATCATTTTTGGAAGAAAAAAAAGGATTATCATCATTAACTCTAGAAACAAGACTTTAAAGCAGGAATAAAAAACAATCAAGAACTTGGAATTCTTTAATCACATTAATCTACAAGAAATTGATTTCTTACACGCACAATTTTTTAAAAAGAAAACTCAACCGTTAATTGCTCTTCCTTCTCTCTCGTTATCATCATCGTTTATTGGGAAAAAAATCATTATCATCATTAACTCTAAAAATAAGACTTTAAATCAAGAATAAAAAACAATCTAGAACCTGGAATCCTTTAATAACATTAATCTACCAGAAATTAATTCTTACACGCAAAATTTTTTAAAAAGAAAACTCAACCGTTAATTGCTTTTTCTTCTCTCTTGTTATCATCATCATTTTTTGAAGAAAAAAAAATCATTATCATCATTAACTCTAGAAAGAAGGCTTTAAAGCATGAATAAAAAACAATCAAGAACCTGGAATCTTTTAATCACATTAATCTACAAGAAATTAATTCTTACACGCACAATTTTTTAAAAAGAAAACTCAACCGTTAATTGCTCTTTCTTCTCTCTTGTTATCATTATCATTTTTTTGAAAAAAAAATCATTATCATCATTAACTCTAGAAACAAGGCTTTAAAGCAGGAATACAAAACAATCAATAACCTGAAATCCTTTAATCACATTAATCTACAAGAAATTCATTCTTACACGCACAATTTTTTAAAAAGAAAACTCAACCGTAAATTGCACTTTCTTCTCTCTTGTTAACATCATCATTTTTGGAAAAAAAAATCATTATTATCATTAACTCTATAAACAGGTTTTAAAGCAGAAATAAAAAACAATCAAGAACCTGGAATCCTTTAATCACATTAATCTACAAGAAATTGATTTCTTACACGCAAATTTTTTTAAAAAGAAAACTCAACCGTTAATTGCTCGTTCTTCTCTCTCGTATCATCATCATTTTTTGAAAAAAAAATCATTATCATCATTAACTCTAAAAACAAGGCTTTAAAGCAGGAATAAAAAACAATCAAGAACCTGAAATCCTTTAATCACATTAATCTACAAGAAATTAATTCTTACACGCACAATTTTTTAAAAAGAAAACTCAACCGTTAATTGCTCTTTCTTCTCTCTCGTTATCATCATCATTTTTTGAAAAAAGAAATCATTATCATCATTAACTCTAGAAACAAGGCTTCAATCCCATTGTGTGGATGTGAAGTGTTTTGATGTGCTCCGGTTCTCTAGTAGAATCGTTCCTATTGATGGAGATCTATGGAGGGTTGATGGCCCAGTGTCCATCGAGCTGTGATGATTGGTACCACATGCATTGAGTCTTGTTGCATTGCATCTATGAGTCTTTTTGTATGAATTATGACGTTGTGGCCTTTGAGGCATTTTGAAGGATATGAATGTGTTGAATATGATTATGATGTCATTTATATGTTGATTTCATACATTGATTATTATGAATTGTGTTATTAGCCCTGCCTGTTTGAATGTTACCTCCACGTGGGTAACGTCCAGATGACCAGGTTTAGCTGTGGTCGTCGTCGATGAGTATTTTTGAAGTCTTTGAGTCGTTAGCCTTTGATGTCTTGCTCTGATATGTAACATCGGGTTAGGTTCTTTTGTCGTTGAGTTATTTTGCTTACCTTCCCATATGAGGGAAAACGTTGAGTTATGTTTGAGTTCCGCTGCTTTGTGCAATTTGTTGTATTTTGAGAAAACTCGTTGTATACGAAGCATTGACTTATTTTGAGACATCGAGAAATGCACGCCTTTTTTGGTGGCTTTTTATGAAATTTAATAATTTACTCTGATATCTGTGTTATTTTGTCTTATATAATTGTGGGATAGAAAAGTGTGTTACAACATTCAATACAACATCCAATATTTAATAATTTACTCTGATATATGTGTTATTTTGCCTTATTTTACCTTATACGAGAAATCAAGCTTTTTTGAAACACGAAAATTCAATATTTTTTCGAAAATACAAAAAATCAATTTTTTTTGGAAATGTGAAAAATAATTTTTTTTTCAAAAATATGAAAAAATCAAGTTTTTTCGGAAAAACGAGAAAGCATTTTTTTCGAGAATATAAAATATGAAAAAGTCGATTTTTTTTCGAAAATATGAAAAAGTCGAGTTTTTTCAGAAGTGTGAAAAAGTAGAGTTTTTTCAAAAATATAAAAAAGTCGAGTTTTTTTTTAGAAATTTGAAAAAGTCGAGTTTTTTTGAAAATATGAAAAAGTTGAGTTTTTCCTAAATATGAAAAAGTCGGGTTTTTTCAGAAATATGAAAAAGTGGAGTTTTTTCAAAAATATGAAAAAGTCAAGTTTTTTTTTTTAGAAATATGAAAAAGTCGAGTTTTTTCATAAATAGAGAAATTCAAATTTTTTGAAAATACTAAAAAAAATCGATTTTTTTTCAAAAATACGAGAAATCGGGCTTTTTTGAAACACAAAAAATCAATTTTTTTTAAAATGTGAAAAACGATTTTTTTTTCAAAATTATGAAAAATGAAGTTTTTTTGGAAAAACGAGAAAGCATTTTTTTTGAAAATATAAAATATGAAAATAAAAATAAATATTTTGAAAAATATATATTTTTTAATATTTTAGATATTTAATTTTAAAAGAGTTCAAAATATATAATTTAAACTAATTTTTAATTAAATTATAACAATTTTAGCAGTTAACTGAATTTTTATTAAGTTAACTGAATTTTTATTAAATGATTATTACAAACTTAACTAAAGTGGTTTGGTTCAATACATTTAACGGGTGTATAACATATAATTTAAGATGATTCAAACTGAACTGTACATAAACTCTTTCAAATGCATATCTCTATGTTAGTATTCCTCCAAATGTATCTCCTTTTGTTTTAAAATTTTTGCTAATGAGATAGAAGGAAGGAAGAAGCGGCTAATGAAAAATATCTAGAGGTTTTCTCTTTTATTAATGATTTATAATTTACTTTACCTTACTAACATTCAGTTTTTTCATGTTTATAAAAATTACTTAGACAAATTTATTTATATATCAAATAAAATATTGAAATTTAATATTTTTGATTTATTTTTATATAATTTCATATTAATTATTTATCTAATAATATTTCAAATTTTAAGGTTATATTTTAAAAAAATTAGTTTTTTTTTGTTAAGTTATGGATTTTTTAAATTTATTTTATCTACATTTTTTCATTTTAATGAAATTTAAATATTCGTATTACAAAATACTTTTTTATTTAAAAACTAGTATTGTTATTGGTTAAGACTTAAGTGTTTAAGATGGAAGAGTATCATATCAGTCTCTTCAAATTCAATGCTACTTTGGTTTATATGGAGCACCATGTTAGCTTCTATTGTTACTTTGATTTTATTCTTACTTTTTTATTGTTTTCATGTAAACCATAAGCAATTTGAACTGTGTTGGAGTTTTATACATTGGCTGGTGGATATTGATCGTTGGCATTGAAGTATTGTGTGTTGTTGGTTCCAAATTCATACATATATAGGTTAAAAGTTGCCAACACAAGTTGATAATTTACACAATTTGTAAAATGATTGATTGGACATAAAACTCAAAATAATTGTTATCATACCTCAAGAACAATGATAACCATTAGTGATATTGTATTAATTGAAAAAGAAAACTAAGAAAAAAACAAAATAGTATGATAATTTTTGTAAAACATTTATCATATTATCATAATAAATATTTATACTATATTCTAATTTAAATTGATAAATAAATTATATAAAAGCAGAATTTTATAATTTTTTATGCATACTAAAAAAAATTTACAAACAAATATAAGAGTAATATCACATAATTTATTATATAAATAATTTAAAATAAAATTTTAAAAAAAATATCCACGTAAACATATTAAAAAAAGTATCATACTAACTAACCTATCTGCCAAACACATTTTCTACAAACGGAACTGCCACGACATCTTCATCTCTCTGACCAATACTAGACATCTCAACTCCCTCACTGTGTTGAATGGCGAGAGCAGAAAATTAATATGAGAACCACCACAATTGTGGTGTAAACTACCGGAAAAACCCATTCTCCATGGAGTTTTTTTGCCCGGTTTGAGAAAATGAAAAATATGAGTCTTGGGAGGAGTCATTGCGGCTATTTCAAAAAAAGCGACAAATATCAACTAAAATATTATAATTAAAATTTAAAATACTCCAAAACAGCTCTAAAGAAAATAACTTCAACAATAGTTGGAAAATTCCAACTTATCATGTTTTCAATTACATCAATTCTATGTTTACATCAATAATACGATAGATCAGTACAAATGCATGAACAGTGTGGAACAATATTATATAAACTGAACAATATCATATAAACAGTGCATGCGTTTGTGAACAGTATCCTGAACCGTGTTTGCGTATAATATATAGATAATAATTTTTTAAAAGTGAATAAAATTGATTAATAAAATATAAAAAATTAATTAACAAAGTGATGAAGTTGGTTAATAAACGCTCAGATATTAAAAAATTAATTAACAAAGTGATGAAGTGAACAAAGTGATGGCGTATTATGAATGTGCCATGACATTATCTTTGTTTTGCTTTTTTGAGTTGGGTTAATTCTTGCCAAGATGTTCGAACCTTATGGATTTGAGAATATATGTTAATTCTAATTCAATCAACCATATTAACATAGATGCCTATCTGAAATTGAACCAAAAACGATAGTTCAAAGTGAATCTTTAAATTTTGCGTGCATCTTTTTATTAAGGGTTCAATTTTTAAAATTGAAACAAAAATTTTAATTTATTTGATACGGTTTAAATTAAAGGATAAAGAAATCTATATATTAATTCAATTATTTTCTTAAAATTCTAATGATCATTTTAAACGCTAATATTATAATATTATAACATTTGTACAGCTTAATACACATTGAATTATTTAACACCCTTAATTTAAATATTTTGTAGAGATCTTTATGGTATTTGTGTTATTTACTAATTTTTTTTTAATTTTATTTATAATTTTAAGAAAATACATTTTAAATATTTTAAATTTTGCGTGCTTCTTTTTATTAAGGGTTCAATTCTTAAAATTGAAACAAAATTTTAATTTATTTGAAACGGTTCTAATTAAAGGATAAAGGAATCTATATATTAATTCAATTATTTTCTTAAAATTCTAATGATGATTTTAAGCGCTAATATTATAATATTATAATATTTGTGCAGCTTAATACCTATTGAATTATTTAACACCCTTAATTTAAATATTTCAAAATAAATAAATAAAACATTTAACTCCTTTTGAAAATTCTAATTCAACCAACTATATTAACATAGATATCTATCTAAAATTGAACCAAGAACGATGGAGTAAAGGAAACTAGAACAATTTCCATCAAATCAAAATAGATTTTGTATTAAAGAATAAATATTAATTAAATGTTGATATCTTTATTTATAGAGATCTTTATGGTATTGGTGTTATTTATTAGTATTTTTTTAAGGTTATTTATAACTTTAAAAAAATATATTTTAAATTTTGCGTGCTTCTTTTTATTAAGGGTTCAATTTTTTAAATTGAAACAAAAATTTTAATTTATTTGAGAGGGTTCTAATTAAAGGATAAAGGAATCTATATATTAATTCAATTATTTTCTTAAAATTCTAATGATTATTTTAAGCGCTAATATTTTCTTAAAATTTGCTGATGAAAAAATGTTTGATTCGTGCGAGGTTTTGTGTAGGACGATGAGGTGCATTTTTTGTAGTACAAGTCTGTTATGCGCTAATACCACTATTCTGGTTCTATGGGATTTGAATGATAGTGACTTCTTCTTTGTCTGTAGTGAGCTAAAAATAATATTTGCTTTTACCTTGATTTTTTACTGTGTAAAAATGCTGCTTTTTACTATCCTCAATTTTGCTGATGTGGATTTATGGTTACTTGAACATGATTCTTGACTTTTTGCTAATTTTGCTGTCTTACGTTAAAATTATGCAGGATCTTGACGTGATGGTGATGTGGGAGAATCTTCAACGAATTATGGGATGGTTCGTAGAGGTGTGGAACTAAGCTGGAATTTTGCAGCATATCATGTGGTGTACTCTGTTGCTATTCTGCTGCTGTTATCAAATTCTACTTTTATGCATGGTTTGGAATCTTTTGAAAACTAGTCACTAGCTGTGAATTCTTTTGTGAATTGAACTCCTCTTTCTGTATTGGAATAGCACACGACGCCTGAGCTTCACATTGTAACACAATGGTGTGTTTTATCTGGTTTTATATTGGATTATCCTTCTTTCATTTGTCTACTGACCTTGCACATTCTTTTCTTTTTTGTGTGCTACTTTTGGAGTAACTTGGTGTTAGGATGAGGCCTTGAAGTATTCTGATAATAAAGCCTGAATGGAGAGTAAGAATTCATGGCTTGGTTTGGAAGTTGCTTGGTGAGAGGTTTTGCTCATGAAACCAGATCTGTCATGATTTTGTAGCTTGTGATATTGTGCCAGAACAAGAGGTATGCAAAACTGCACCTTCTTCATGTGTTGTGAAATCAACTTGGTGTGAAGTAGTATGATATCAAGAGGCATGTAATTTACTTTGTTCTTCTCTTCTCTTTTCCGCAGGGCACAAGGACGGCAGCAGACGCTTCTTTGGAATCAATTCTCTCATGGCTAAGTCAAACAAGGATTCGAGACCTTACCAAATCAAGAGTTTTGTCTGCAGACGTGTAGATTGGCTGCAATAAAATTGGTATACCAAGCTATAACTTACTTCTTCTCTACAATTGTCGTCAAATTCATATTCCTATGGTCTTGACCCTTCCTTTACTTTTTATTGGTTCTGCTACTAGGAATTCAACACCATGAGGAAACATTCCATTGATGAGGACTTGGAATGATGGCACAATAACGAAACTATCTTCGAGATTATGACGGCTTGGGAAGAAATTAGCATTTCTGATACCAACTTAGGTGAAGAATGCACCCTAACAACTCTCGCAGCATGAACATCAAGACCTTTTGCAACTTAAACTTTAGAGAGTTGTCTTGAATTTGAATTCTGTTGCTTAACTTGTGCTGGAAGTATTTAGTTAAAATAAATCTGACTTTGAATTTCTGTCTTCAACTATATAACCTTGTCATGTTTTACTGGTTTTTGGCAGGAAAATACTACCCAACAGAGCTGTCATGCTTGTTGGTTCCTCAAGAGTTCTCTTTGGAGGGTATCGTCCTTGTCTTTGTATGAGAGTTTGGTGCAAATGGTGTCCACGGCTTGAAAGCCGGGTTTCTGTCAAAGGGTAAGATTTTGGTGGATCAGTGGGGATATATTCATGTAACAGACTGAACATGTTGTTGTTGTATGCGGAGATCAGAACCAACCCCATTGATGGACATAACGTATCTCTAAACCCCCCCCCCCCCCCCTTATTCTATTGAAGTTGCTTTCGACGACATCGTATACAGGGTCATTTACTATACCATAAATGCTTGCTCTTACTTCATTTATCTTATGCAGGGTGGAACAAATGTAACACCTTCATGATTTGGTTCAATCAAAGTGCAACAAATGCTGTCATGGGGTAGTGAGAAGAATTCAACACCCTTCCCTTGTGGTTTTGGCTCTATATGATTCAATGTGCATCGTTGTTATGCCAAATTGCGGAAAAGTTAACGTTCTTCGTCATGCTTATTATGCAGGTTGTGTTGTTTTAAAGCCTCACATTGAAATCTCATGATAGCAATTCATGGAGCCAGGCATGGGACTTATGGAACATTCGATCCATTAAGACGCCATCTTTGACCACCAAGAATTCCCGACTACTTGCTTTTGCCAATAACCGCTTATAGCTATTTTGTATTATGAGAGAATGCATTAAGCTATTTCATTGCAAGGTTCTGTACTTGAATGTTTGTATTTTTTCCAGCGTCAATTTAAAGAATACTTGTGTCATGAGGGTTCTGTGCGTGAAGCTATCTGAATATCACCGTATTGCCTTGAATTAATAATATCCATAATATGTAATGGTTATGAGATTCATTTGAACCTTGGTATTTTGGTGTATTTTTGTAATGTAGAATCAGCACTTGTATCAATATATTTATTTAAACATCTTGCCTTGTTGCTTTTCCTATGCTGAAGCTTTAAAAATGATAATGATATAAAGCCTAGATTGAATTAATTGCCTGCCGTTGCAACTTTGATCCCACGGCCTTTGAGCAACATGGCTATAACACAAAATAGTGATCTTACAGTTTACAACTTCTTCAATTGTGATTTAAAGCAATACTTTGAAATAAATAAATAAATAAATCTTTGTTTTGAACATCCACATCGATGAGATTGGCTTTGAGACTGATGAATTTCTATAATAAGGGTTGTCCATTCCTCAAACATAGCTTGTATGGTTAGGAACTAATGCATTATACCATAAGCCTTTGAAATGAATCAAAATATCTTCTAGACTAATTGTATCCAAATTCTAATTTAATTATGACCTGAAATTTGCAAGCTAAATCTAAGTTTGTCACAAACTGATTTAGAATCCAAACATAGCTTGACGCTTACACTCAATTCGAACAAAGCTTGAGGTTAAATTGACTGTGTCCAGAAGCAAGTACTTTTGAACAACTTGAATTAGGTGCATATCATAAACAAACAACTTGTAACAACCTTTAGAGAAGCTTGTAAACAAATTAAAACATGATTTAAATTTTCTCGAGAACCAACAATTATGTTGCGAGATAGACTCAATCATGTATTTTATGACAATGACCATATCATATATGTCTGATCGTGAGAACGAGGACACACATGAGTTTGGGTATAAGGGGCTGGAGGCGCGCTCTTCCCCACAAGAATTCAGCATAAATTGCTAGGGATTACAACCACAGTGAGCACACACAAGGTCCTTATAAGTGAAATCTTAGAGAACCATGGCCAGAAGTCGTGAAGCAGTAAATCATTCATTAAATACCGAAGTAGGAAAAATTTGGGGTATGTGTTGCACCCCAAAATTTGCCCTCTTTCAAGGATTGACTCATTTCTTCAAATTCAATGACATAAGGGAAGCCCATCATTCCAAATTCAAGATTCATGAATTCAAGGCTAGACTCAAGAATATTACAAAGAAAATTTCATGACATTTGCAAGAATGTCACACTTGTTACAAAATCCAAACTCTTGGTAATACTTAGGAAATTAAGTTATTTCTAGTCTTAATTCAAGTTTCTAAAAATAACTTCATGTCATGGTATCCCCCATGCTCCATCAAGTCCACATGACCCTCTTTGTGCTTACAAACATGCAAGGAAAATATTTAAGAGCTAATTCAATGTTGGAATATCTCAAGATCAAGGCTATGCATACATTCATGGGCAATTTGAATATGGTCCAAAACAGCCCCATGCAAGAAGTGGCAATGTGTATCATATTACAAAATCATTTTATGTCACAAAACCAAGGTTATGAGCTTATGTTGATACATCTACACATCAAAAATCATAATTTGAAAATGCTGTCAAAAGGTAGTGGTATAGACTACATGAGTAGATCCAAGCATAACCAACCAATGGACACAAGGATGAATAGAAAGGTGGAGTGCTGTAGAAAAAATACAGCAAAAGCAGCATACTAGAAGTGGAAAAAGTGGGGCTGCACCAAGAAAGTGGCCATAATTGTTGCCAAGAATGGAAATTCTGAAAATTGAAGCTTGTGCAAGAGCCATTGGTTTGGTACAGCAGAAAATGCAGCAGAAAAAGTGAGATAATGAGGCTTGGAGGCTACACAAAAGGATCATTCATCTATCATTCACATACACAACATTTTGGAGATAGAGAGATTGAGAGAAAAGAGTAAGAGAGAAAACCAGGAAAAAAAATAGTGAGAGCAACACACATTGCAAAAAAACAGAAAAATAGTAAGAGAGAAAACCAAAAAAAGGAGTTCCATAGAAAGACAAGGAACCCTTGAAGATCAAAACTTTCACCATATAGAGTGAAGAGGGGGAGCACAGCCAACCAAAACCAGTAGAGTATTCGCGAGAAGGATAAAAGCTCTTGGGGTATCCATTTCTTTAAACTTTTCCCTCTTTATATCTTGCATTTGTCTTTTATTTTAAGTGTTGTTGTACTAAGTATACCATGTAAGATTCTAAGGGGACCAAAAAAAAACCATTTTTAAAGAACCAATAAAAAGGAAGAAAATCACAAAAGACAGCAAAAAATACAGCAAATACTATATTTTTCGCTTCAGGTCGCGGCGCGAACTGTCAAAAACAGAATCAAAACTTTTCTCAGTTCGCGGCGCCAACATGCAAAAACAGAATGTTCACTTTTCTCAGTTCGCGACGCGAACACCCTTCGCGACGCGAACTGATCAGTTTGCTTATTTTATTTTCTTGTTGTTTTTACCTTAAAAAGTGTCGTTTTATCTTTTTTGCATGTCTCATTTTTTTTAGCCGACTAACCCCATATGTTTGTATAATTTTAATATGTGAATACTGCTATTGTCCTTGTTGATTTTTGATACCAAAAACTATTTTCAAGAAAACAAATTCTCGATTCTCATCGAGCCATTTTTGACCTTGTAAGCCGATTGCCTTGTGCGTCGCCATCGACCTTGCTCGCTTCACCTCAAACCTTTTTAAGCAATTAAACCCTTGACCCAACGCCAAACAGATTTTCTCAAACGATTGTTAAGCCAATTCACCATATTTAATAAAAGGGTAAAGTTCTCTTTGTATTGAACTAAAGAGAAGGGATTGAGTGTAGACTTCTTCCTTTCCGAATGTCGAGATGCTCACTGTAGTGTGGGTGGTTTTGATACTTGTCTTTCAATACGAAGAAGTTTTCATCCACACCTTTTTCTCCTAAAAAACCTCGGCCCCGTACCGAGTGCATTTTCAAAACACTTACAATAAATAAATTGATTCTCTTGGTATTGAACTAAAGAGAGAGGATTGAGTGTAGACTTCTTCCTCTCTGAGTGTTGGGATATTCACTGTAGTGTGGGTGGTCTCGATACTCGTCTTTCAATACGAAGATGTGACTTTATCCGCCACCTATCTCCCTCTACAACTTCTTTCCGCAGCCTTTGTCACCTAAAAACCTCGGTCCCGTACCGAGCGCATTTTTTTAAACTCTTTTCATGACAAAAACTTGAATGGTCGTGGAGTGGTTAGGCGTAGGCCTTCTCCTATCCCGAGTGCTGACGTTTACCGTAGGGTTCGCTTTCGCAAAAGCACTTACCATTCAAAACCAAAAACACTTTCGTAAGAGAATGAAGTTCTCTTTGTATTGAACTAAAGAGAGAGGATTAAGTGTAGACTTATTCCTCTCCGAGTGTCGAGATGCTCACTGTAGTGTGTGTGGTTTTGATACTCGTCTTTCAATACGAAGACGCTATGTTCGCCACACCCTTTCATAACAAAAACTTTGAGATAAAGAATCGGGTACTACCCGTAGGGGTTACTATCCGAGGACCTATTTCGCCCCTAAAAAACAATTCAACAAATCAAATGTGACATCTTGCCTCACATGGCGAAAACTTATCTCTCGAAAAGGATATGATACGTCCGTTCTACCGCAAACAGGTAATGCCTAAGTCTCCAACAAGCGAGCAGCAATACACTTAACTGCTAGAATGCGTACGATAGCATCATCCATAAAAAACATCAACAAATCGTAGGCCAAACTACGGCTGCTCTGATTCTTTACTTTTTCAAGTAAAGATACGTAGGCACAAGAGCCACAATCCTTGCCGAGCACATTCCCCCTTATATTTGTAGTTCCCCGAACTACGTCGACTCTGATTTTCTCATATCCGTTAAGAATACGTAGGCCTAGGACCGTGAAGTTCTACCGAGTCCAACCTTTCTCTCTTCTTCTCTGTTGCCTCATTTCTTAATTTCTAAACCTTCTTTCTTTACCCTTTGGAAAACACTTTTATAATATAACATTTAAGCAAATAAGTTCACACGTCGACAAACAAATGGTTCCCATCGAGTACGATGGATGCGAGGGGTGCTAATACCTTTCCCTCGCATAACCGGCTTCCGAACCCGTTCTTGGTTGCGAGACCATCTTATCCGTTCTTTTCTTAAGGTTTTCTCGATATTTTCCTTTCCCCTCATGGGATAAATAAAGTTCGGTGGCGACTCTTCTGTCCTTTCTCTTTTCTCCTTCCCCGTCGTTGCGCGTATTTTTCGAATAGCGACAGCTGGCGACTCTGCTGGGGACACCTAGCAAGCCAAACCTAGTTTGTTTGTTGCATTTGTGCTTTATTTGCTTTTATGTTTTATTTTATTTTATTATTGTGTTTCTTCCTAACCTGTTGGGTTTATTGGGATGGTTTGTGAGGATAAAGCTTTCTACCCGAGCTTTCGAGTATACACTAAGATTAGGAGGTGGTTTCTTTCTGATTTGCGAGACGTAGGACTCGTTGAGTTGGATCGAATTCCCCCGCTCAGATGAGACCCTGTTGTAAAGATTATGTCCTACGTGTAGTCGTAACGACGTTTTATTTCCGACGTGGGATTCCGTGATTCTAAGGACCTCTTGTAGAACCTTATTCCAAAAGGTTACTAAAACATAACTCTGTGTTCATCCTTTTGAAGGGATTACCGTCTTACGAGTAGTCGTTATGATGGAAAACTTTTGAGGGTTAGTGCATGGGACTTTGTTTAAAAGCCTTTTGGGATGCCCTCTTATAAACCAATAGATTGCCCACCCGTGGTGAGAGATATTTTGTTACAATACCCTGCAGGATCTGTGGCTTTGATCCATGTGCTTCCATTCTCATATGCATCCATAAAGCATTACATTTTATAACATTGTTGCATATCAAGGGACTTAAGAGACTGTGATTATCATAGGTATTGAAGAACAAGATGAATGATCAAAGGAAAAGAAGTACAAATTCCTTAAAGTTCAGAGAACCGAAGTTGGGACCAATCCAAGATCTTTTGATTGATGTGCCAAAAGCTATCAAAATCAACTTTCAAGGGAAATATGGGAAATTGCTTGACCTTCTCCATTCTGGGGTCGATACATGGGCTTTGTTCGCTATGGTTCAATTTTATGATGCGCCTCTCAGATGTTTCACCTTTCAAGACTATCAGTTGGCTCCTACTCTTGAAGAATATTCTCACCTTTTGAATATCAAGATCAAGGATCAACCTATTTATATCGGCCTAGAAGAAGCGCCAAAGTCTTCTGTCATTGCTCTCGCTCTCCGTATGACCGAGGAAGAGGTTAAAGATGGTCTGACCAATAAGGGAGGTACTCAAGGCTTTCCTTTGAGGTTTTTGCTAGATAAAGCCGATCAGTACAAGACCAATGGGGATTGGGAAAGTTTTGGTATTGTCGTTGCTCTAATGATTTATGGGATTGTCCTCTTTTCAAATGTGGACAATTTCATAGACATCACTGCTATCATTCTCTTCATGCAAAAGAATCCTATCCCTACCCTTCTCGCTGATGTTTACCACTCCATTCATTGGAGAAGTAAAAAGAAGACAGGAATGGTCCAATGTTGTTCTCATCTACTGTTCAAATGGTATGCTTCCCACCTGCCGAAGAAAGGGCCGTTTGTGGAAAACAAGAAGAAACTGAAATGGTCTCAACGTATTATGCCTCTAGAGGCCAGTGATATTGCTTGGTACTCTCATGAGTACTACGACGTGGAGATCATCTTTAGTTGTGGAAATTTCGGCAATGTACCTCTAATCAGTAGGGCTGGCTGCATCAACTACAACCCCGTCATGGCGTTGCGTCAGTTGGGCTATGCTATGGAAGATGAGCCCGAAGCAGAGAAGGTTCAGAGTTTCTTTTTGCTAGCCACAACAGACGATCCTGCGTTTGTCAGGAATATTGTTAAAGCGTGGGCCAAGGTTCATACGAAGGGGAGGAAAGAGTTAAAGGCGAAGAATTGTGTGGCTAAGGAGCCCTATAACCGATGGTTGCAAGCTAGAGTGGCCGAAAGGTTGCTTCCATTTCCCTCCGAACCATCCATGCGAGAAGAATTTCCTGCTCCTACTCATGTATCCGTGGAGGAGTATGAGAAACTAAAGCTAGTGATAGAAAGGTTGACGAAGGAAAATCAAGACCTTCAGGCTGAGGTTCACCAAGCAGGAGTGGAGAAGGGCCAATATAAGAGGAAAGTGGAGTTAGAACAAGACCAAGCGGCTGAGAGTAGCAAGAAGCTGAAGCTAGAAGCAGATCTGAGGGTCAGGTATCAAGAAGGTTTTGAAGGAGCTGATGCATCAGTAAAAGCCCTCCGACAACGCTTAAAGGAAACCAAGACCTCTTGTGATAAAGCGTGGAGATTCTTCGAGTTAGCCTCTGCTGAAAAGAAGAAGACAAGGGAGGAACGTGAGGCTGATATTGATGTCCTCGAAAAAGAGTTGAGGGGTGCCTTAATTCTAGCCGAAAGCGAGCGACAACTCAAAGAAGAAGCATTGAGAGCTTCATATGTCACCTCTGATGTATGGTACAACAAATGTTCAGAATTGAAGACCGCTCAGGAAACAGCCACCTTGTGGAAAGACCGTTTCGAGGCCCTGCAGAAGAACAGTTCACTATGGTTGAAGAAGGAAGCTCAGCTCAATGAACTTTTGGATACGTATGAGGATTCTCTTCGTTATTATCAGCCGACCCTAGACATGTGTGCGCTAGGTATAACAATCTAGTGGAGCATTGCAACCTTATGATCCGTGACATCCCATGGAGGTTGGAAAGCGCAATTCAAGACTTGGAAGGAAATGATATTCCTCCTTCCATCCATCACTTTATCCGGCTCTGCGACCAAATGGTTAGAAGATTCATGTTCGAGACAAAAAAGCTTGAAGAACGTCTCCGAAAGAAAGAGTTTTAGTTCATTCAGTATTTTTCTTGTAGCATGAGTTTTATTTTGCAGCTTATTGAACAATCAGTTGTATTGAATCTTCCCTCAAATTTAATGAACGTTTGCTTTTTGGCTTAAATTGTGCATTCTTTACTATTCATTTATAGTTCCATAATACCATTGATAATCATAAATCTTGAAAGTCCCTTGAACATCATTCGAGCATTGCATATACCCACGCATCATTTTTACATTCCCTGAAACCCGACCTCATACCGCTTGCCATTTCAGAAGGAAAGAAAGAGAAAGAGCAAGTTGACTCCTCAACGTTCATACAACACAAGAGGGAACCAACGAAGAGTCATGGATCAAGTACAACAAGAGTTGCAGGAGTTTAGGGAAAAGATGACGCAATTCATGGAAACAATGCAAGGGGTAGCCAATGGGCAGGAACAATTGAGAACGCTGGTTCAACCACTAATAGCTCGAGTGGATGGCAGTGGTGTTCTGCATGGAGGAACTACCGTTGTTCCTCCTCCGGCTAATGGTAGCACTTCGCAAGCCAATGGTGGTCCAACCATAGTCAATCTTCCGGGTGGAGAGAACCAAGATGGAATTCCCATCCCAATTGCGGCGGGCGCCGTGCCTGTTAACAATGGTCCTCAATGGAACCAAGATGAGCAAGATGACGTCTTCTCCATGGGAGACCTTGGGGCAGGGTTACGATCTGACGCTAATAGAAGGTTCGATGCAATCGAAGAAAAGATGAGGAGCATTCTTGAAGGCCAGAATACTATGGGTCTTGACATGTCCAATCTGGGATTGATTCCGGGACTTAGGATTCCTCCAAAGTTCAAAGTGCCAGATTTCGATAAATATAAAGGAACAACATGTCCAAGGGTGCATCTTCGATCCTATTTCCGAAGGATGTCTGCATACTCCGATGATGAGAAGTTGCTGATGCACTTCTTTCAAGATAGCTTGTCAGGACCATCTTTAGAATGGTATATGGGATTGGAGCCGGTCCATATCAGGAGTTGGAAGGATTTAGCAGAGGCTTTTGTCAAACACTACCAGTATAACAGTGACCTAGCACCGAATCGTGTACAATTACAGAACCTATCACAAAGGAACAACGAAGGATTCAAGGAGTACGCCCATAGATGGCGCGAGTTGGCTGCGAGGGTTCAACCTCCAATGGTGGAGAGAGAACTCATTGACTTGTTTGTAGCTACACTACCTGGTGTGTATTATGAGAAATTGATAAGCAACATGTCTGGAAGTTTCTCAGATCTGATCATCACAGGCGAGAGAGTAGAAAATAGGATTAAATTGGGTAAAATACAAGCAAGAGAAGGGACCTCATCTGGAGGTGGAAGAAAGAACTTCGGTATTAAAAGAAAGGAGAATGAGACAAACACAATATCAGGTTTTAAGAATCAAAATTGGAACCAGAATCAGAATCAGTATCTCCCACGACCGTACTATCAACAACAACCACAAGTAGCTAGTATTGTCATCCCGGCAGTACAGCCTCAGCAACAACCACGTCAACAACAACAACAACAACGACAACAACCACAACAACAGAATTACGCGCCAAGACCATATCAAGACCGAAGAAGGATGGTGGATAGGCACTTTGACGCACCGCCAATGCCTTACTCTCAACTACTACAACACTTATTGCAACTGCAGTTGGTCCAGAAAAGGACGATGGCCCCTCTAAATGGCTCACCACCACCCGGGTATGATATCTTATCGAGTATACTTAGAAATAAAACCCTAGGTCTTTCAACCATTAAGCAGATAAACCTTAGCAATAAACAAACATAAAACAAGAGGTTCCTGTAGAGTACTACAAAAACTTAGGATGCTAGCACCTTCCCTAAGTTTAACCGACCCCCGAACCTATAACTCTCTAAACCTTGCATTTGCATTGAATTGTGGGTATTTCGATCTTTATCCCTTCCTTTGGACAAATCAAAGTTCGGTTGCAAAATGAATAAGATTCAAACTAATCAATAGTTTGGTATCCGATTTTCACCGCGACATAGATCAACACGCAGTTGGTAGCTTCACCTCGGGAAGAGAATATTACTCACATCGTCTAATGGTAGACGAAAAGATTCCAAATACTCACATCGTCTAAAAGTAGACGGAATGACACCCATGAAAGATCCACATTGTCTAAGGATAGACAGAAAGAAATACCAATACTCACGTCGTCTAATGGTAGACAGAAAGACTCCAAATACTCACATCGTCTAAAAGTATACGGAAAGACACCCAAAACCGCACTTCAAAACCATTCACCAAATTGCAGAATTCTTTCGTCCATAAGAGTTGATGGAAAGAAAATATCTTCAAAGGGCCACATCGTCAATAGGAATTGACAGAAAGAAAACCATCTTTAAAGAGCCATGTCGTCAATAGGAATTGACAGAAAGAAAACCATCTTCAAAGAGCCATGTCGTCAATAGGAATTTCCAACAAGGGAAACCAATCATTCTTCAAAGAGTCACAGCGTCAATAGGAATTGACAACACGAAAACCCTCCTAAAACGCCATCTCATCCAATAAACGGAAAGAAAACCACGTTCGAAACTCACGTCGTCTAAGGATAGACGGAGAGAAAACCAAATCCGAAGCTCACGTCGTCTAAGGATAGACAGAGAGAAAAACATGCTGGGGAAACACGTCGTCAATAGGAATTGACGAAAAGAAAATTTGCTCAGAGAAATACGTCGTCAATAGGGATTGACGGAAAGAAAAACTGTCGGCGTCAGCGGACTGATGGACAAAGGAACTCTTCTTGGGGGTGTCATCATCAGAGGGCTGATGGACAAAGCATAACCGTCGTATGATTTGAAACCCGAATAAACCGTTGAGTTGTCTGAACAAAGCTGCTGGATAAATGCCCCTGTATTGATTGAGAAGTGATTCAAGTTGCCATAGAAGGCTGACACAAACTGGCTTATGCTTCGAATGCGTATGTGTATGTTTGAATATGGTGTAATGCTCCATACGAAATGGAAATGCTACACATTTGAGGATGAAATGCAAGGATGATGCAAATATAATAACAATATGCAAAGATGCAGATGCAGGCTGCCGGGGAAAGCTGGATACAACAGAACATTCCAGCAAAATAAATGCTGGAAAGGTGAAGCCCACTCCGCTGGGGATAACCAGACGCGCCCAGTATGATTGGACCCTACTGGGGATAGCTTACACGTGCCAATGATGATTGGACTTTTGCTGGAGAGAACTAACGAAGTCTTCCTGCATACCAATGAAAATTAGAATTGCAAAGGATCAGGTACGACTGATGCTGGAAAATATCCTATATGAACTCAAAGGTTTTTGGTTAAAGGGTCAAGGGATAGTAGCATGACTTCCCGACATTCGTCTTGCACTTGAAAGTCAGCTGAACCTGCTTGAACAACTCTGAAGACATGGAGAGGAGCAATTCCTACGCTTCCAATTTTGCCCCAGCTCGTGGGACCTCTGTGGGGGTATTCCTCGAAAGGAAATCTGAAATCTCATGCCTTGATGGCTTGAAAAGAACTGCCCAAACATCTTGAACCTCGGAGAGGTGCTTCACATTAATTGCCATACGGATAAGAAATAACTTCTGCACTTCTAGGGTGGCCTGCCCCAGTCTTACAATGACTTTGCCCCTTATTGGATGATCTGTGGGGAGAGTGCTTCTTGGCTGCGAGAGATTCACCGAATCTCGACTTGACTGCCTCAGGTTAACTGACTTCTGGATGGCTGACTCCCATGCTATGATCATTTGATATAACTTGCCTCAGTTCGACGGAGTATTCAGACAATCTGCATTCTGTCCTGATCAATCTTTCCACTGTGGAAACTTTCCCGCTGTCAAGCGCTTACTCGCAAGTAAAACAAGTTGTCCTGCATAAAAGATATATTAAATGCAACGCATATGACAGTTTTCGAAATCCAATCTGTTCACTGGAAAAATTTGTGACATAAAGTGAATAAATCATTTATCAACACGTCAACATTAGTACAACGATGTAAGAGGAATCCTTTTAGGAGTCAGTTTCGATGCGATCTTAACCGAAGTATGCTTTCAAAACAAACCTGCTTCAATTAGGACTTTTTCAGGTTGTAACTTGGTCAAGTTCACGGTTTACAAGGAAAGGATAAAGGCTCAAAATTTATTGTAACCCACCCATTCTCCGTGATGTTCTCCAATCCTACATTCAGTTAATTCGACACTAGCAATCACCTCTCAGAAGTTGAATGACAGGAGTGATGGTTCGGGAAACCACAAGTTTTTGGAGTGACAGTTACATTAGCTTTTCGTCTTTGGTGCCTGAATCACACGACTTGCTTTTCGTTCATCATTATTTTTATTTCCCTAACTTTTGCCTGGACTGGCTCTTTTGAGCTTCTTTTGATTTTGAAGTCCAGCGGGATGCCCTAATATTTTTTCCTAAGCCACTTGTTCTTAAGTTATTGACTTAGCGGGCTTTTTCTTTTGATTCTTTTTTTTTTCCGAACAAATCGTGTGACATCGACTTGTCTGACTTGTTGAAGGGATTGTGACTGTTTCACTCCTTATCGGTAAGGGTTAACCATTTTGGTTTTTTAGGCACGACCTATACAGGTGTGATTTATCCTCGAATGGGAACAACTCCTATTGTAATTTGGATGCTCGGTCAAATTAACTGACACCTACCCTGTCCCAGGTTGAGATTGAGGTTTTTTCATTTTCAGAAAGAAACTCCTACAACTAGGCTCAAAGGGGTTGACAAGGGATTATCATCCTTATATCTCCGGTGTTTAGAAATTTGAAACAATGCATGTACATCATCAATAGGCTCTATTCAAAAGCATACATTCGGAAGCTTTGCGTCTTTCAATTTCGTCATCCTCCCCAGATTCCGCTTAAACAAGCGTTAGGCATCTGTAAAACAATTAATGAACACGAATGGATTTAATCAAAACATGCATATTCATTTCATTATCATTATCAATGGAAAACAATAAGTTTTACAAATGAGTTTGCACTTTAAACAGGAAAGAAAATACAAACATAAGGAAATAACAGGATAAAACGAAAATTGCCAGCTTCTGGGAACCGGGCTTTCAAGTCTTGATTTTCCGCTGAACCAGCCCTCTTCAGTATTGCCCGTCGAAGTCATTTTGATACTCTTCTGAACACCTGCTCTCCGTAAATTCTCCCATAACATTGATTGTTGAACCCACCTGACTGGTTGAAGGAGAATCATTGATCTGGACACCCTGAGAAGTGACAGAGAACATATTGGAGTCAAGCAGCGTCTGTACCTTGCTCCTAAGTACCTTACATTCCTCAGTTAAATGCCCCTGTGCCCCATCATGGTACTCACAGTGGGCGTTGACATCAAAACTTGGAGGATACAAAGGAATCTATGGATTAATCTTCTTCGGCACTATCAACCCACTTCTGATCAAATCCGGCAACATTTGACTGTATGACACTGACAACTTAGTGAAATACCTTTGTGGCTTCCTTGGTCTCCGTCGGGCGTGCTGACGCGGTTGATGACGGTAAGATTGCTGACTCTGAAGGGGAACAAATACCTGACACACAGACCCAACGAGTTGCTGATTTTGAACACTCGAAGTATCTGAAAACTGAATCTGAGGTACTGGAGATTCTGGGATAACATCACTTTCTTTCTCCCATTCTTCTTGAGCACTGACAACTTATTCACTTTCATAAACTGAAGTATCTGAGATGTCTCGAATTTTTCCGCTCTTGATTCCACTCTCGATACGTTCACCCATTTTCACCAAGTCAGCAAAGTTTGATGTCCCACTACCAACCATCTTATCAAAGTAGTGCCCTTGTAAAGTACTCATGAATATGTCAAACAATTCTCTATCCAGAAGTGGTGGTTGAACGCGAGCTGCGAATTCTCTCCATCTCTGCACATATCCTCTGAAGGATTCATTGTCCGCTTGAGATAATTCTTGCAACTGCATGCGACTGGGAGCCATGTCAAGGTTGTAGTTGTACTGCTTCACGAAGGCATTGGCTAAATTTGACCATGATCTGATGCAATCACTCGTCAACTGCATATACCAATTTAACGATGCTCCACTCAGACTGTCCTGGAAACAGTGAATCATGAGTTGATCGTTGTGGACATGTGAGGTCATTTTCCTGCAGGACATCACCAAATGCTGCTTCGGACAACTATCTCCTTTGAACTTCTCAAAATATGGCATTTTAAACTTCGGCGGCATCACAAGACCTGGTACCAGACACATGCTCGCAGCACTCAAATCAAAAGTATCCTGACTCATCAGGGCATCAAGCTTTTCATCTAACAGACGACATTTTTCCATAAACTCAACAGTTCGTGAGTCTTCAACATTAGCCTTTGGAACGGTCCTCTGAGAATCTGGCACAGGGAAAGTGAAACTCTGGTAATCTATGTCATGGAGAGAAGAAGAACCTCTATCTCTGGCAATGGGATGCTCTTCAACAGGAATCGACAGAGGATGAGTTTGAGCAACATTATTTACCGGAGTCTTATGAATACCGGTATCTCCTCTAGTCATAGCTGACATGGCTTCCACGAGCTGACTCAACTGATTCTTCATCGATTCAAACTCGGCCCTTGTAACAACCTGATTCTACTCTCCTGAGTTCATAATTTTTCCAGAGGCTAATTCAAGTCCAATGCGAATGTCGGGAAATCAACTGCGGGTTGGACAAAAAGACTGGTAAGCTCTCGGTTCCGGATGAGAAAGGACATGCAAAATGAGATGCACATGAAATGCAATGCAAAATGCAACAAACACGGAATCACAACCCCCACAAAGCTCTGAAAAACGGTTGCGTTGCTGACTGGATAAGTTCGCTCTGAAGAGAGAAACCAAAATACCAGGTTGGCTGGAAGTCAAGTTTCTTGCAAAAACCCTCCCACTCACAGGTATGGTCCTAAACTGACAAGGTACGACATTCTATGCGTTCATCAGCGTCACAGACTTTCAAGAAATGATGATATGTTCACCATTTTTGGTTTGGCATCATCATCTCCTGAGGAGGCCTCACTTAGCTGACTCATAAATGACCGGTCCCCAGAGTCGACAACCCTCAGATCCAAAATCCCTTCGAGCCCAAAGGGCCAGAAAAGAAATCATCAAAGAGAATCTCGTCCGAGCGCGAATTTCATGGTGAACTAGTACGAGCAAAGTAAGCACATCCACCACTACTCTCCACTACTAATGCTAGGTGTGTACTAAAGCCTGGGTCTTGGCTTATCTCTCAAAGGAACAACCATCCAACAGTACAACAACAACAGATAACAATATAGTGTGGAAAATGTAAATACAGCAATATATAAGATACAACACACAAGATATACACACCCAAAGACAAACAGGCAAGCGTTAGGATTGACTTACATAGGGGATATTTCGTCCCCAGCAGAGTCGCCAGCTGTCGCATCTGCGAAAAAACAACCGGCGGAAAACAGAAGAGTCGTCACCTTTCGTTATTTATCCCAAAGAGAGGGAAAGAAAACGATCGGAAAAAAACTAACGAAAAAAGGGAAAGACAAGGTCATCGCAACCATGTCTGGATTCGGGAGTTGGTTACGCAAGGGGAAGGTATTAACACCGCTCATGTCCTCGTACTCGACGGGATCCATGCATTATTGTCTATCTAAAAGGGTGAAAAACAAATCTAATCTACGGCTGCTAAAGCTAAACGGAAAGAACTAACTCGATAGAGCATCGTCGCTCTATGTCTATGTATTCCCTCGTGCAATGGGAAAGTCAGAGTCAACGTAGTTCGGGAAACTACGGGGGGATTGCTCGCCAAGACGTTGCGTCTTGTGCCTACGTATTCTCATCTCGCATGAGAAATCAGAGAAAAACGTAGTTCAGGCTAACTACAGGACGGGAAGGGTGTTCTCGATCACACAAGGGTGAGAGAAGAGATTGACGATACTAGCGTACGCATTCCAGTAGTTAGGTGTATTGCTGCTCGACCATTGGAGACTTAGGCGTTACCTGTTTGCGGTAGAACGGACGTAGTATGTCGGGGTTTAAAGGTACGGGAACCTACGGGTTCTAAAACTACGGTCTGGTTTCGATTGCGCTAGGGCAAGAGAAAGGGAAAGATTAGTCGTCGGCGGGAAAGTCTCGATCGCGCGGAAGCGAGAGAGCAGAGAAGTTAGTTGTTAGTGTGCTCGCTAGGATATCGCATCCTATGCCTACATATTCTCGTCTGGTACGAGAAATTAGAGCAGCTGTAGTTCAGCCAACTACGAAAAACGGTCTCGATTGCACGAGGGCAAGAGAAGGGAGCTCAATCGCCAGAACGCGAGAGAAAAAGGGAAGTCTCAATCGCCAGGACGCGAGAGAAAAGGTTCGAAACGGGACGCATATGCCAAGTCCTAAACGTAGGAGCGAATGCGTCGCATATCACCCAAAGGGTGTACACTAAACACTCTAGACGAGTGAGAGGAAGCCCCCCACTTATCATTTCTCACGTATCTAAAGCTTACGGCTCACAACGCTCAAAGGTTGAATAACAGAGATGAAAGGAATGAAATAAAAACAATGTTACCGAACAGAGTGGTTCCGTTGACCCTTGACTTTTGCGTGCAAGCTCCATTCCAAGCATTCCTCTTTTGATCCTTGATGAAGAGGTTTCGAATCAGAACCAATATGACGCAGAACCATCGTGACTCGACTTATAAGAGAAGTCGCGCTATATGAGGTTGCGTGTTGATATCCATGTCAAAGACAAGATAGAGAAATGATATTGAGAATCATTCTCCAATTGAATCGTGTCACACGGACATCACAACAGAAAGTCAAAATAAAATCAGAAGAAGAAGAAGAGAAACAAGGAGAGAAAGAAATGGTCTCGGATACTACATTATCCATCAATAATTCGATTAATAACGCATTACGGAGGTCTCGTCGTCGACCTACAAAATGAACAAGGTGAGAAAAATCCAATAACAAAATGGGAATAAGAATTCAACTCCTAAAATTGAAATAAAGTTTCTAAAAGAAAAAATAAATTCTAGAAGAAACATTAAAGAAATGAATAGAAATTGAATATGAAAAATATTATATGAAAATAAAATATAAAAACTATATACTAAAAGCAAATATATAATATTCTATACAAAATAGAATTTCAAAACAAATATCCAAAATTATATACAATAAAGAATTCTATACAAAATATATTTGCAACAATAAAATTCAAAAAAAATAAAGAGAGAAATAGGGACAGGGGGTGTAGCAGCATCCAGGGGGTTCAGCCAGAAAAATATAGTTGGGCTTTTTGGGTCCACAAACAGCAACAAAAAAAAACACAAGGGGGTGCATGACTGGAAAATGGGGGTGCGAAGGTAGAAGCAACTGGGCCTTACGGCCCACTAACCCTGACCAGAAGCTCCACGAGAATGCCTCTTCTTCTTCACTTTGGCTTTAACAAAACCCTAAATCCTCTTCTTCAACCTCCGTCGCCATTGAAACCTGTTCCCTCACCGTATCTTAAACTCTTCTCTGATTTCATGTTCCCCACACGCTGTCTCCAATTCTTCCTACTCTAATCTCAAGCTTTCTCTCAACTCAAACCTTTCATTCATTTCCTGCTCGAATCTGACATGACGAAGTGAGGTTCTGGACGGGGTTCCTTTTGGTTTTTTGCGTCTATCGTTGCATGAAGGTGAGGGAAGACAGATTTGTTTGGGTGGTTTGGATTTATGTTGTTGCAGTTTTGGGTCGGAGGTTGTTAATGAATTGTGCGAGTTGTTCATGAAGATCTAGAGATTTGTTCATGGTTTGAAGAATGTTTGTGAAGAGGATCCGAAATTGCATGTTGTGCATCTGGAGATTTGAAGTGGAGATCTGAAGAACACGGGTATTTATTCATGGCGGATGATGGCTTGCTTGAGACGAGTTTGCAGATCTATGAGTTGCGCGATGACGATGAAGGATACGTTGGGAAATATTGATGAGGAAGAAGATTTGTATGGATCTGGGTAAATGTTCAGAAACGGATTTGATTATCGTTGAATGTTCGAAGATCTGAAAGAAGCGATGAAGATATGATGAAGGTCTGGATGAGTTTCTGGAAAAATACCCGTAATATGATGAAGATCTGTGTGTTGGAAGGTTGAAGATTTGAAGTTTGGTTTGATTTTGGAAAACAATGAAGGTTGTGGGTTTGTGATGAATTTCTGGGAAAATGGATGAAGGTTGGATGAAGATCATGGAGCATCTGGGAAAATATCGATGAACATGATGAACGATCTTGGGGAAATCTGAAAAAAGGTGTTTGAAGTTATGAAGTTTGTATGAATGTTTGTAGTTTCTGGGAAAAAAAGTATGGAGCCATGAAGATCTATGGAGGAAATCTGGAAAAAGTGAAGAAGATTGATGAATTTGATGAATGTTCAATAATGAACATGATGAAGGTTGAAGAAACTTGGGAAGAATTGCATGAACACGATGAACACGGTTGGAGGTTCCGGCGAGTGGTTGAAATTCCGGCGAGTTTTCCGGTGTAATTTGGTGGTGTTTGATTTTTCTGGTGATGTGGGGTTGATGTTTGCATGGGGACGCGTGTCAAGCATTAATTATGCATAGTGTAGTGTGCTAGCTTTTATAGCTGACAAGTGGCCTGCAATTACCTGACCAGATTGAATTAGTTGACTGATTAATACAACTAAAGATTAATTAATATTAAACAATTAATAAATGCTGAGAATAAAACAAATTAATAAAAGTTGATTACCAACAAAAAAAAGAAGCAACGTGACCTCTTAAAACTCAAACGATTAAAAACAACTAAATAAACTTATTCAATTAATATTCTAATTAAACCCTATATCCAATTCTAATATCTAAATTAAAATTCAATCTAAAAATATAAATCACATTAATCTAAATAAAAATTAAAACCACTCTAAAATAATAAAACCCTAATATATTCTAAAAAACAATTAATTCTAGAAAACTATTTAAAATCTATTTTCTAAGTCAAAATTAAGGAATAAATTCCAGAAAATGCTAATAAATCCAATGAAAATCAATTAAATCAATTAACAAAAAAAAGTGAGAATGTACTGAAATAAACGGTAAAAACCGGACACCGAAATATCCTCAAAAATAATAGCGAAAACTGAATCACCGGGCAAAGCGCAAATTCCACAATAAAACTCCTTATCCGAAACAGTTTGAATCTACTGAGACGCGAGAAAAGAGCTGTAATCCCGATAAAATCAATCTGGATGAAAAAAATACACAGTATGCGATATGTTGATGCAAATGCAACATGAAACGAAACATAAGCCAAATTGATAGAAACAGTTGGTCAAATTTTGAGGTACAACACTTTCTACCCGGATCAAGGCTCAACTTATATAATCCATCAAAGTAGCTCACATATTTCAAAGCTTACTACTAGGATATCCTAATGTTTACCCTAATCTTATAGGTTATTCTAATTTCTACGCTATCATGCAATATTTCCTTTAATTACGAAATCATACTGTCAAGGCTAAATCTCTAGGTATGCCCAATGGTTAAGAGTTTTCTTAACCTAAGTTATCCCATGATTGTATATCATGTTTTACCTTTATTTTACAAGAAAAACATGTCTAAAACCATCTCATTAATGTTTAGCATCATTAACTACCTTAAAGTTGGACTTAGAACAAGAAAAAATCTTGTGTTTTTTCCCATAATAGGGTCCTTGACTCGACTCGATTCATTCAAATGGAACCATATCTTCTTATTTGTGACACTTTTTGAATCGATTCAAAATACTCCTCATCCAATTCAAAAGTAAAAAAATACTCTCCGACTCAATTCAATTTTTTTGAATGATTCAAACACTCCCTGAATCAATTCATTTTGAGTTTTAACAGTTTTTTTCAACAAATAATTGAAACTTATTTTTAACTATCAAACAAAAACATCAAAATCACTTGCATTAATATTAACACATTTTACGATAAAAATATCTCATTTCTATTTATCTCCCTTCTTGTTTTTTATTCCCCTGGATTCTTGAAATTCAAATGAAATGAAATAAGAACATAATTTTCTATAAAATTCTTATTTATGTGTTAGTTTTCAGTAAATAAAGTTTTTACAATTTTGGTGAGTTTGTTTAACTTTTTAATTATATCTCTACTTTTATCCTACAAATTCATATGTATTTGTTTTTTGTTTTAAAATATTTTTTCACTTGCTTTTTTGAAAGTTTCCACTTGTCTTCTCTTTTATAGGAAATAACTCCTGAAAAAACTCTTGACTGAAGAAACTCCTATCCTTTTGCAGTTACATGATTCAAATTTCTTTCTTAAATTTACTATTTAAAGGTCATAGAAGAAAAAGTCATCTAAGAGTAATAAGACAAGTTCCTTTTATGTTTTACACATACATTATAAATATAACAATATTAACTAGAGAGATACAATACACTGCATTTGTTTACTTTTATGTGCTTACAAGTTATGGAGGACAATGAAAGGTAATGTTCTTAAAAACCATTAATGTGTCCAATTCATTTCTTTTGTTTTGATTTCATTTTTGACCCTGTGTATTATGTTTAGAATGAACGTAGCCATGTGTTATGATTATGATTTCATTCTTTTTTTTTGTAATGTGTAGTTTTAAAGAGAAGTCTGTTTCAGACAGTAAGCTCGGCATCAGTAAATTTAAGAGCAAACCTTTCTATGGAAACAGAATGCACAGATGGGAAGATGGAACAATATATATGGGAGATTTTATCGATGGAAAAATAACAGGAAAAGGAGTGATGTTATTTCCATCAGAAATAAAGGACACAGATCATGGTGACGACCCCCTTACAATGGATATCGACATTGAAAATCTTATAAACAAAAGAGAATACACACTGTTTAATGGAACAATATACGAGGGTGATTGGGTTAATGGAGAAATGACAGGGAAAGGAATGTTGATATTGACATCAAAAGTAAAGTATGAGGGGGAATTCTTTAAGGATTATTGTAATGGTCATGGCACCCTTACAAAACCTAATGGAGATGTCTACATTGGTAAATTCAAGAATGATTTTTTCCATGGAAATGGAAAGTATACATGGAAAGATGGAACAATATACGAGGGAAATTGGGTTGATGGAAACATGTCAGGAAAAGGAATGATGACATGGCGATCAGGAACAAAGTATGAGGGGGAATTCTTTGAGAATTATATTCATGGGAATGGCACTCAAACTTGGAAGAATGGAAGTATGTATATTGGAAATTGGAAAAACGATAAAGCAGATGGAATAGGGATTATGAAGTGGATTGAGGGTGATGTTTTTGATGGTTATTGGTCAAATGGATTTATGCATGGATATGGAATTTTTATATTTTCACAAGGAGATGTCTATATGGGTGACTTTAAGAGTGACCTTTTCCATGGAAATGGAATTTACACGTGGGTAACTGGAGAAATATATGAGGGTGATTGGATTGATGGAAATATAACGGGAAAAGGACTAGTCATATGGCCATTAGAAACCAAATATGAGGGCGAAGACTCTTCGAGATACATTCACTCTCACAACACCTTACAAAAACAAACATGGGGATGCAAAATGGTGTATTCCAATATGAATACTTATGAAGGTTCATTGAAAGACGGACTTTATGAAGGCAATGGAAGGTGTACTTGGAGGAATGGATGTGTCTATATTGGAAACTTTAAAAAAGGGAAACAAGATGGGAGTGGGATTATGACGAGGGCTAATGGTGATATTTATGATGGTTTTTGGTCAAATGGACATAAAAATGGATATGGAGTTTATAGATATGCAAATGGAAGAATCTATGTTGGGACATGGAGTAATGGCCTAAAAGATGGAAAAGGATCACTCTACTATCCTTATCATAGTAAAAAACCATCTCTAGTAAAGAAGTTAGGTGCCATTCTTAATTATAAGAATCCAAAATCAAGATTTAATCCTAGTTTTTCAAAAAAAGCATCAATAAATGAAGGTCAATCTGAGCCATCTTCTATGAGTTTTAAGGTTTATGAAAGGGAATATAAGAAAGGAGTTCTAATTAAAGAGAAAATTATAAATTTTTCAGAGAAGCCACACGGTAATAAAACCAAAAGGCCAGATAAATTAAATGGGAAGCAAGCAAATAAAAGTTCATGGATGAGATTAGTTGATCTTTCATGTTTTCCTTTTCGTACCTTATTTGTGACTGCATTAAGGATGGTGAATCTCAAATAAAAAACATGTTTATATATTTACATGTTCAAAAGTGTTTTATTTACATATACAGAGATCTTGGCAATGTGAAATGGTGATCTCATTTACTACTTAACACTGATGAAGATGGTGATAAAGGGAGGCCCTTTTAATTAGAATAAGAAGATATAGAAGTTTATTAGTATTTTTTTTTTAAGTTAATTTTTTTGTATTCGTTTATGTACGTTTTACATCAAATTGAACTCTATTATTCATTTTTAATTTCAATTTTAGAATTTTATTTATCATCTCTGTTGTGATCACAAACAATACATTTCAACAAATAAAGATTGAGAAACTGAGTTTTTGGATGAACAATGAAACGGTTAGAACAAAGAGAGAAAGAAGAAAGAAGAAGAAGGATTTTGGCAAATTGCTATACTATTCACTTTCTCAATATTACAAAATATTACAAGTGAATAATACAATTGGCCTCACTCAACAACCGGAATGATCTAGCCTATTTATAGACTAACTAGCTAACTTATAATACAAGCTAACTAAACAATTAGATCCTTAACACAAGGCCTAATTCAACATAATAAGTCAACAATATATATCGATATTACATACTAGAACTAGCTTCAATTACAATATGTAACCCTTCGACATCATCATGTGAACCAGCTTCGACTTCATGCTTGTCTCCTGTCAAAACGCATGAAAACTATTCCTCGACAAAGTTATAGTTCGACCCAAAATCTCACAGATCTCCACCTTGGATCTAACTCCACAACAACAGAGAATAAACTAGCTTTCATCATGCAGCTTTATCAACCGCATACGGTGGAAAAACTTGCAACTTGACAACGTCTTGGTGATCATATCAGCAACACTATTATTAGTTGAAACCTTCAGCACCTGGACTTCACCATGCTCGATTATCTCTCTGATGAAGTGCATCCTTACATCAATGTGTTTGGTTCGCTCATGATAAGTTGAGTTCTTTGATAGGTGTATTGCACTTTGACTATCACATTTGACAGTGATACTTCGACCTTGAATTTTCAGCTCCTTTGCAAAACCTTCAAGCCACAATGCTTCTTTCACAGCTTCAGCGAGGGAAATATATTCTGCTTCAGTGGTTGATAAGGAAACAACCGTCTGAAAAGTTGTATTTCAACTGATTGTTGTGCCAAACCTAGTGAACACATATCCAGAAATAGACTTTCTGGAATCCATATAACCTGCATAATCAGAGTCGACAAACCATTCGATTTCAACTTTGCTATCATCACCACAGGTTCCATCATAAATCAAGACTCTTTTCAGAGACCCATTTATGTACCTGAGAATCCACTTTACAGCTTGCCAACCTTTCCAGGATTGGCCATATACCTACTTACAAGGCTCACACCATACGTTATGTCTGGCCTCGTATGGACCATAACATACATCAAAGAACCTACTACACTAGCATATGAAATGCTACTCATATAGATTCTTTCAGCTTTAGTACTTGGACTTTGAGTAGTACTAAGCTTAAACTGAGGATTTGTTGGAGTCACAACAGGCTTTGAATTCGACATACCAAACTTGTCGAGAAGCTTTCGTAGGTATATCTCTTGAGATAAGCACAACCTTGAATGCTTTCTATTCTCTAGATGTCAATCGCAAAAATCCTGGTTGCAGCTCCCAGATCCTTCATTTCGAACTCCTTGCAGAGTTCATTTTTTACCTCCATTACATCCTCGACACTGTTGCTACCTATGAGGATATCATCCACATAAACACTGTTGCAACAAAATAACAAGTGAATTTTCAGGTCAAAATCTGAAGTAAACACAGTGATAAAATTGGCTCCTAGTGAAACCAACGTGTGCCACGAATTTGTCGAATCTCATGTTCCACTGTCTAGGAGATTGTTCCAGGCCATACAAAGACCTATTCAGCTTGCACACATAATCTTCCTTATCCTTTTCTGCATACCCTTCAGGTTGACGTATCAGGATCCTTTCGTCTAGGTCACCATACAGAAATGTTATTTTCACATCCATTTGCTCAAGTTTCAAGTCGAACTTCGCCACCATGGCCAACAACATTCTCTCGCAACTGCGAAAAGGTCCGGCAGAAACAAAACAGAAGAGTCACCACCAAACGTTATGTATCCTAAAGAGAGGGAAAAGAAACGATCAAAGAAAACCTAAGAGAAAGGGAAAGACAGGTCATCGCAACCAAATCTTGGGTTCGGGAGTCGGTTACGCAAGGGGAAGGTATGAGCACCCCTCACGTCCGTTGCACTCAACGGGATCCATGCTTGTTGTCTAATCTATGGGTGAAAACTATCTAAAAGCTGCTGCTAAACGGGGGTGAAGGGAAAGAACAAACTCGATAAGACATCGCCGCCCTATGCCTACGTATTCCCTCGTGCAATGAGAAAGTCAGAGTCAACGTAGTTCGGGAAACTACGAGTGATGGGGGGAAGGTGCTCGCCAAGACATCGCCTTCTTATGCCTACGTATCCTTATCTGGTATGAGAAATTAGAGCAAGTGTAGTTCGGGAAAACTAAACCACTTGTTGGTTAAATGTTTTTTTATGTGCGACGTTAAATCTCCATTCTAGCAGTTAGGGACGATGCCTGTTTGTGATAGAACGGAAAGGTAACATACTCTTTCTGAAAATGAGGTTTGAAAACAATCCCGAAGGGTGAAAATGTTTGAGTTTTGTTTGTGAGTTTTAAAGAAGTGAATTGAGTTAGTTTGAGACTCATGTTGCACTAAAGACTATGATACAAAAGCGAATGCGTCGCATATCGCCCAAAGGGAATACGCTAAACACTCTAGACACGTGAAGAAAGACCTCCCTACTTATCATTTCTCATGTACTTAAGGCTCATGATCATACAAGGCATATGAGATGAAACCAACTTTCAAATGACCCTTAATCATGCAAGTCAGAATCTCAAACGTGTTAACAAGAGCATACAAGATTTACCAAGCACTCATGGGATCACACAAGATCATACCTTAAAACTAGGTCAAGACATGCACACACACACACACACACATAGTTAAAATAATAAGGTTTTGAGGCATCAACCAAAAATAGAAATGTGTCCAAATAAAATTCAAATAAAATCCCAAACTCAAGTTAAGTTCAACCAAAATCAATGTGAAAAAGATCATGGCAAGAATTGCATCAAAGCATCACCAATTGTATTAAACAAGGCAATGTGCTCAACTTATCGAGCACACATCGAGGGTCAAATAAAATCCAATGAAAAATGACCAAGAAAGGATCATCAAGACCTCAAACCAGCCCTCAAATAATCCTCAATCAAACACCCAAGTGTGAGAGGAAAATTGGTCAAAGGGGGTATTCAAATGAGGTCAAAGTAAAACTCAAGACATTGAAATATCAGAAAAGTATTTTTGTTGATTTTAAAAAAGGTTTGAACTATTTAAAATAAAATTAAAATGAAAATGGTAAAAGAAATAAAATAAAATAGAAAAAGTATGAAAGGGGGTGCAGAAGTAAAAAGGAAATGAACTGAAATCTAGTTTAACGTGCAAATGGGCTTAAAACAGGGTGTGTGAATAGCAAGAAATGCCAATCCCAGACCACACAAAACCTCAGATTAAATAAAACGCATCATTTCATTAATAAACGTGGCAAGACACATCAGATTTAAACGTACATGCACGCAGGTCAACATCCAAGTCATAGCCACTTCAGCTTTTGACCTTAGACACCAGATCCCTAGCTCCGGTCGTCTTCTCCGGTGAGCTTCACCGGTGGTGACTGAAAAACAACATAAAAATGAAAACTCCAGACATGTGTCGCAACTGCGAAAAACACCCGGCGGAAAACAAAAGAGTCGCCACCTTTCGTTATTTATCCCAAAGAGAGGGAAAGGAAACGATTGGAAAAACCTGACGAAAAAGGGAAAAGACAAGGTCATCGCAACCAAGTCTGGATTCGGGAACCAGTTACGCAATAGGAAGGTATGAGCACCCCTCACGTCCGTCGTACTCGACGGGATCCGCACTTTGTTGTCTATCTAAAATGGTGATCATCTATCTAGCTAAAGGTCAAGGGATGAAAGAAAAGAAAAGAGACTCGGCAGAGCATCGCCGCTTTGTGCCTACGTATTCCCTCGTCCAATGGGAAAGTCAGAGTCAACGTAGTTCGAAAAACTACGGGGGAAAGGGGGTAGGTTGTTCGCCAAGACATCGCTTCTTGTGCCTACGTACTTTCATCTGGCATGAAAGATCAGAGCAAACGTAGTTCGGGCTAGAAAGGCCACAGGTTGGTTCAAAAGTTTTTAGGCCCGAGTAGGGTTAACAAGTAGTTCTAGCAGTTGATGTATGCAGCTCGACCATTGGAGACTTAGGCGTTACCGTTTGCGGTAGAACTAAAAGTTAACAACACTCTTTTATCTGAAAAGATTTTCCTTGATTAAGATCCTGAAGGATGAAAAAGATTTGAAGTGTTTTTATGTTTTTTAAAGAAGAAGTGTTTTGAATTTGATTTGTAACTCATGTCGCACTAGAGACTATGACCTAGGAGAGAATGCATCGCATATCACCCAAAGGGTGTACACTAAACACTCTAGGCCATTGAGAGGAAGCCCCACAATCACCATTTCCCAAGTAGCTTAAGGCTCGTAGCGTACAACATTTGTTATTCTTTATTATGTGTTTTATGAGTGTTTGAAGATGAGAAAAGAAAGGGAACCAAGGGAGACTAAATCAATCCTAAAAGTTGTCATGCAAAAATGGACTTAGAGTTGAGATGCAAAAGGGAACTACCTAACGTTGTCATGCTTGGATTGAACACCTAATGTCTCTTCTACTCCCATCCTAAACGGAGGGACTAGGAACCCTATAGGGATCATGGCAAAAAAAACACAAGAAAGCACCAAGTAAATTCAATCACAAGTAGAAGATGCAAACATGAAAATGAAACACTTAGAATGGTGGGAGGGAGGAAAAATGTGTGGGGCAGCAGCCGCCACAAGCTCGTCTCGACCTCAACAGCGATACAAGAATGATGCAAACATGGAAAGGAAAGTCAACAAGGTGAAAGCAAACAAACATGCAAAGAGTCATCACTTTGGACCACATACACAAATATGCATCCAAGTGGAAAATGAACACAAATATCGACAAAATCATGATCAACCAAACACAAACAGTGGCAAACACCAAAATCATTTCATTCTTAATGCATCATATCAAGTTATGAAGATTCGAAGTGAAACGGTATGCGAACAATCAAACAAAGTAGCAAAACAGGCATGCCAGCACAGTGTTAATCGGTTAACCCCCAGGGTTAATCGGTTAACACACTATTAATGTTTGAAAATTTTGAAAATTTAAACTGGTTAATCGGTTACCATATGCGTTAACCGATTAACACTGTAAAAACTTTGAAAAATCAGAAAATTTGAGTTGGTTAATCGGTTAACCATATGCGTTAATCGATTAACACTGTGTTGACAGCAGAAAACAGCAAAGCAGAATCACTTTTTAACAGCTTATGACTTCTCCAAACATACCAATGATCATATAATCACTTAATCACGAAATTTAAACAACAAATCATGATTCCAACAACATATATACAGATCCAAACAGCATTAACACATATCATATGAATCAAAATGCAAAAAATCAATCAAAAATGAAAATCATCATGATGAACATGCAATTAAGCTAAAACAGAATTCAGATCAAGAATTTCCAACCTACGAAGCGGAGATTTGCTTCGGTTGATGTTGATTTGCTGGAAATGAGTAAATCAAAGCAAGAAACCCGGAATACTTCAAGATCCAAGTTAATCCTTGTAGTAGATATGGATATCCTTCAAGATTAAGCCAAATTGCTTCAAATAATCACTTCTAGCTTCACTTCAAATTTCAGATCTGGATTTGCACGAAAATTGAATGAAGAAACTGATCCAATGGAGATGATAGATGAAGGTTTAAGCTCAAGAATTAATGGATTCCAATGAAGAATCAATTAATTCAATGGAGAAAGAGATTTGGTGAGGGTTTTGGAAATGATGAACTTGAGAGAGAATTGAGAGAATTCGGAATTTGAAAATGGGAATTATGAGAGTTAGATTAGTGTGGTTTGGAGTGAATCACTTAAGTACTCTTTTGGTTTGGATCCAAAACAATGTTTGGAGAGTGGATTGGAAAATTTGGAATGGAATTAGGAGTGGGATTTTGGAGGGAATTGAATTAATTTGAAAATTAATCCAAATTTCAAAAATGGTTCTAGATCCTTCCCAAGTGTAAAAATGCATTTCAAAATGACCAAAATTGGACCCCAGATGGCTCTGCATTGAAAAATCACGTACAGAGGCAAAAAAACACATTGGTTAATCGGTTAACCATATAAGTTAATCGATTAACCCCTTTAAATTTTTGAATCTGGGCTGATTTTCCATTCGTTAATCGATTAACCATATAGGTTAATCGGTTAACACCTTCAAAATTTTGAATTTGGTGCCTTTTGGAGGGAAATCCGTATGTTTGCCCGTTTCTTGCTGTTTCGAACCCTGTTAAGCTTCTGGAACGTGTTCTTGAACGCTGTAACCATGTGAGTGCTTGTGATAGCCTGAATGCTGCTTTCTTGGCTGAAAATAACCTGCAAAACAAAATAAAATCGTTAGGCAAAACAAAGGTCGCCTGATACTCGCTGCTTTGATTGCTTGCACTGAGAGTGAATTCTGATCCACAGGGAAACCTCGATCCCCTGTCTCAAGAACAAATGCTATGCAATTCAAAAATGCTAGAAGAAAATGAAATGAAACATAAAGCCAAGCCAAGCAAAAGTTGGTCAAATTTTGGGGTGCAACAACATGGTTTTGAAGGTTTTGTCACGTAGATCACAAAAGTTGAACATACAAACTGAAACTTCATCATACAGCCACAATAAGCACACAAACATTTCCTACACATGGTATGGCTTCAGATGCAACCAATATGAACATGTTTTTAGGCTTAGAATGAGAGTTCTAGATTGAGAAAAATTACTTAACAGAGCAACTCCGTTGGTCCTTCAAATGCAATGCAAGCTTCAATCCAAAGCTACCAAACCCTTCCTTGTGCTTCAGTGAGTGAGAATCAATTCAGAGATGAAAGAAAAAGCCAGAGAAAAATGCAATTCGAAGAGAGAGAAAACTTGAGAAAATTTGAATGAATCTCACTCTTTCTGCAGCTGCCAGCTCTTGCCCTCACGTTTGGGTTTCTTTAAGGCTTATATATGAAGGTTATGAGGTGTTTTGGTAGGCCCGTGATGGGTGATTCTTGTGATTTCATGAACTTGCCAAAATGCCAAAATAATGCACACACGGGTTTGGGAGGTTTGCTGCTTATTCAAATCACTCTCTCTAGTCAGGTGGGGGTGAGGAAATAAATATTTGTGGTTTGAAGGATTGGAAATGAGTTTGTCATGCATTTTGAGTAAATTCTTCATAAAGTATGAAAATTCAAAAAATGGCTTGAAACCATTACCTCATGTTTTCTCATTTTCGATAAAAACTAGTATGGTCATGACATGATGAGGATATGATATCAAAGGAGCAAAAACAATCCCATTTGGTGACTTGGAATGTAAGAAAACCAAATTAAGTCAAAAGTTCATGCTTTCATGTTCATAATGCTTCAATTGTCTCACAAATCATCAAAGTTCATGGAATTTGAGATCATGATGGAGTTAAGATCTTGGCAAACAAGTTTCATGTGGCAAGAATTTTGATTTGAAGTCTTGAAGTTCATGAATGGTGGCCTTCAAGTGAATGACCTTAAACTAGGTTTCCAAGAATGACCTTGACTTAGGAATATCATAACTAGAGCTCTACACATGGTAATGATGAGTTCTAGCACTTTTTGAAAAGCTTAGACAATAAGGAACAACTCTCATGTTTGTTGAAAAATGAGGAAGAGCTTGATTCCATGTGAAAAATGCCTTAGAAGTGGGTTACCCTTGAATGCCTCTAAATCCTCTTTATTTTGTGACACCAACCTGTAGACATCATAACTTGAGATGTATGAACCCAATGGAATATTTCTTGTACTAAAAAGAAATCTTGAATGGTGAGGAACAAGTCTTATGTTTGATTGAAAATGAGATAGGATGTGAACCATAGTGAAATTTATCCTTGAAGTTAGGTACCAATAGAGGGGATTTTACACTTAGAATCCTTTGAAACCCTAACTTAGAAACTTCTTGAACTCTTTAATCTCCTTGACCTAGCTTCAAAATGAAATTTGATATAACTTAGGATGACTTCTCATGGCTTCAATGATCAAGAATCAAGCCTTGAGCTCTCTCAAATCCACAGTTGACTTTTGTTGACCAGATAAAACCCTAACACTTTATCCACTGATTGAGGTTCTTGCCAATGATTTGTGTAATCATGTGACCACCATAGAGGACCCTCAGGGTGTATATTGAGCTCTTGAACCATGTCTCATCCAAGGAGGTATCCACATGTGCCTTCAATCACCCTCAAGATAAGAGGAAATGAATAAACACTTGCTTTCTCACTTCAAGAAGCTTTGAGACCAACTCTGATGATAATGATGACTTGAAAGTGTATCCTTGCTTGAACTTTGAACATGAAGCTTCCCTCTTGAGTAGTGAATAAAACAACTTGATCCCCTGTCTAGAACCAATGCTATGCACAAATGCTAATGCAAGAGATGCTATGAAACATAAACCAAGATAGAAGAAAGGGTTAGGCAAATTTTGGGGTGCTACAGCTGCCGCTATTCAATCGACTTGGACCTGAAGGGATGAAAAGCAATCGCTTTCAGACATTCAAGGTAAAAGGTAATATAATACATAAGAACCCAGAAATTTGCAACCTGCGAGATGGTATACTATTGAGCTTGCCAACCTGAAGCGGACTTAGAAACAACGGGTACCAACCAATAGTTGGGATGACCGAAATGGTAACTGATCAAAAATGACAACGAGGGCTACTAACCAAAAGTCGGAACAAGAGCTACTAACCAAATGTTAGGACCTCCAGGAAAAGATCATCGACCAAAAGTCGAAACAAAAGTTACTAACCAAGAGTTAGGATCGCCACAAAAAGATCATCGACCAAAAGTTGAAACAAAAACTACTAACCAAGAGTTAGGATCACCGAGATGTCTACTGAATGTGAACTTAACCGAAATCAGAATTTACCAACCAAAAGTTGGGATAACGACTCCACGGGGAATTAAAGAAGATCTACCAACCAAAAGTCGGGATAACATCCACAAAACGACGGACTACCAACCAAAATTCAGGATAGCACCCACAAAATGACGGACTACCGACCAAAAGTCGGGATAGTGTAACACCCATTTTATTTATTTAGTCATTTTGGTGTTGTTGCACCCCAAATTTTGACCCCTTAGATCCTCATCATCATTTTAGGATCATATTAATTTGATTATCTAACCATAACCTATTTCAAGTTTGTCTTTGTCAAGATACAGGAATCAGGGTTTTGTACAGCCGAAATCGAGATTTCGAGGGTTAATCAGTCAACGTTTTGGATTGGTTCTCTTTGAATTGAGCCTACACGTCATCAAATGTATTCCATTGGATCAAGTATGAATCCAATTCGAGGTTGTCACCCAAGAATTAAGAACAGTGCAGTTCAGGATACCCGATTAGGATTTTCGATTAGGAAAAGTCAACTGTAGTTTGACATTTGATTTAAAAGGTGTTCCAATGGTGGAATCATGGTCCATAAAGTTCCTATGGCTTAGTCAAGTCTACTCAAGAAGTTTCAAGGCCTCAAAATACCCGGAACATCAACAGTCGGCTCGGTAGCCACCGATCGATCGTTCGGTTGACCGAAAAGTCAAATCTTCACTCATGAGGAATTTGACCTCAAGATGGGAATCAAAAATGGTCCTAATGACATATTACAGCTACCCATGAAGTTTCATGACCATTGGATCAAGGGTTAGGGAGTAATTGCAAAAGATGGGAAATTAAGGTTTTGAAAAGGCAAAGCCATAACTCCTTAACCACACAAGGGTTTTTGACCTAGTTTCAAGGGGAATGAGTTCCTAACACAAGCATAAATATTGTAGTACCTAATTGGGGATTTTGAAAAAGTACAAGTGGGTTCCATAACTCTTCCTGGTGATAACACGAAATCATATAGATATTTTCATGCATAATTCAACTAAAATCTAACCGTTTTCGATCCGATTTCGGGTTATTTCCGTGTATTTGTCTGATGTTTTGCAGGTATTCAACGATCACGTCTAAACAAGGCAACATGAAGAAAAGAAGCAATCTCAGATGAAATATGGTCGGAAAAGGAGTGAAAACACAATGAAAAGCGCAACAAGCTGTTTTTGCTGATGTGACGACCGTCACAGCTTCATGACGACCGTCACACGGGTGACGACCGTCACACCTTGTGACGACCGTCATGCAGGCAAAAACGCCCCACTCAGATTACACGTCAAAGGATCAGTTCCAATTCCCACAGAGTGGACCACTACTCCCTAAATTATCTTCCTCAAGGTCCATCATCTTCAGTGATAACCGTTGGGATTCCACTTCTATAAAAAGGGAAGCAGGGGACTTCAGAAAGGGTGCTGCATTCATACCACGAAGTGCTGCCGAATTTATTTCCAGAGCATTATTTTCCAGTTTTATATTCTTATTCGTTTCTCTTTATTTCTTCTGTATTCCCATTTTCATTCTTCTGTAATTTCTATTTTATTGTACGATCAAATTGGCATTAAAGACCAGAATCCTGCCAACATCTGTGGAGGATCTGCCCAAAGGCCAATTGGCATATTTACAGGTTTTCATTTTGATCGACTTCAGTTTTATTATAATGCAAATCATTATTTATTATTCTTATTTATATTTTATCTTTCCCAAATCCATGTCTAGCTAAACTTAGATAATCGATATGTAGTAATAATTCGAATGGGATTTGATAACAACTGGTTGAAAAACCTTCTTTTCAAAAGTAACTTATGGTCTGAGTGTTTAAAATTGATTTACTAAATAAATGTCGCGAAAGCGAGAACTTATTTAAAAGTAGTTTTGCCACGAAAGTGGGATATTAATTAAGATACGAACCAACAAGCGAAAGCTGCGGTAAGGTCAGATAGTGAACACTAGGCATTTGTTTTAATAACAGCGAAAGCACTTTAAAATGAATTAGAACTTAGAGATTTCCAAAAAATAATTTTAACCCCGAACGGGATACGAAAGTGTACGTTTGGCCCTTAGGATTATGATTAGCGTCAATAACCATCGTGAGGCGAGAGTCTTCAAATCTCCATTTTCTGCTTAAATAAACTTTGAAAATTATTTCATACGCCAGTAACTTATCAAATCCCTGAAGAACACAATTACTACGTATCGATTCAATCAATTATAATCTAAATAGTATTCTTAGTTCCCTTTTAGTGACAATCTTATTCCCTTAAACATATTCTACCTAGCTAAACATAGTAACTCCCGTGAACACTAGTTTGATTACGAGTCCCTGTGGGATCGATATCTATTATTACTACGCGATAGACTGTGCACTTGCAGTTAGGTTGTATTAGACATAGAAAGTCGCGATCAAGTTTCTGGCGCCGTTGCCGGGGACCCGTTTAGTCAATAGTGTAACCTTCTGTTACGCCGTATAGACTAGGTTAACAATTTTCATTTTTCCTTTACTAGTTCTGTCGATTGTATGCCAAGAAATCGCCCGCAAGGTGATATCGTAAAACCTTTAGTCGCAGAACTAGAACGCTTCTTACATTTAAGAAGTAGAATCATTGAGTACCAACTCAAACAACTCAAACATAACACTCCCGAACCTCTCACTCCTATTCCCAAATCAGAAGAAGAAGAACCAGAGATGGCTGAAGGACCTCCAAACAAACCGCTGAAGGCATACGCTACACCATCTCAGATGGAGCCTAGAAGTAGCATTGCTGCCCCAGCTATTACCCGAAATGATTTTGAGCTGAAACCATCATTGTTGTCAGCTGTACAACAAAACCAATTCTCAGGAAACGCAACTGAGGATCCGAACGAACATCTAACGAAGTTTGTACAATACGCAGACACAGTGAAAGCAAATGGAGTTACTCCAGACGCGATAAGACTTTGTCTTTTCCTATTCTCTCTTAGAGACAGAGCGTGGACATGGTTACAATCGTTACCATCCAACTCCGTTACGACGTGGGAGCAACTGAAGAACGTCTTTTTAGCGAGATATTTTCCGCCAAGCAAAACTGCTATGCTTAGAGCTCAAGTCAACGGATTTCGACAGAAAGATACTGAATCTCTTTACGAAGCATGGGAACGATTCAAAGATATGATGAGAACATGTCCTCACCACGGTCTAGAAGACTGGGTGACAATCCATACTTTCTATAATGGGCTTCTATACAATACTAGATTGACAATAGACGCTGCCGCGGGCGGTGCACTTATGGATAAGCCATACGATGAAGCCTATCAATTAATAGAAAACATGTCACAAAACCGTTGCCAATGGGGAGGTGAACGCACTCCAATTGAGAAAACCACAGCGAAAGGTGGGATGTACGAAATCAGCAGCCTTGAAAAGTTCAATGTTAAAGTAGATGCTCTAGCACAGAAGATTGATAGTCTGACCGTTAACCCCACTGCGACTGTCGCTGCAGTAACTCCAAATTGCGAGTTATGCGGAAGCACCACTCATAATGCACCCGAATGCCCATTGCTAGCCGGAATCCCACCAGACCAGGTAAATTATGCTCAAGGAAATCCCTACGCAAATACCTACAACCCAGGTTGGCGAAATCATCCAAACTTTTCTTACAAAAGCGAAAATGCATTGCAAATGCCTACTGCTCCGCCAGGATATCAGAAACCAGCTGCTCAGAATGCACCTAGGAAATCGAACCTCGAATTGATGATGGAAAAGTTCATAGCTACACAAGCTCAAACAAACAAAGAGTTCCTGAATCAAAACATACACACTAGCGAGCAAATTAAACAATTGACAGGAAAAGTAGACGCGTTAGCCACCCACAACAAAATGTTAGAAACTCAGATATCACAAGTGGCTCAACAACAAGCCTCTGTTGCCGCACCTGCTGGCACATTTCCTGGACAACCCGAACAGAATCCAAAAGGCCAAGCAAATGCTGTAATACTAAGAAGTGGAAAAGAATTGGACGAACCGATCGATCCGAGGACCGAAAACTCAGCCATGCAACAAAAACCAACTGAACAAGCAGAAAAGGAATCTGAGTTAG
Source organism: Lathyrus sativus (assembly GCA_963859935.3). Classification (NCBI taxonomy): domain Eukaryota; kingdom Viridiplantae; phylum Streptophyta; class Magnoliopsida; order Fabales; family Fabaceae; genus Lathyrus; species Lathyrus sativus. The sequence continues at coordinate 458,083,699 of OZ012736.1, forward strand.
AGAAGAAGGAAGACAACGAGAAGGAGGATACCGCAAGTGAAAAAACTCAAGCACCTCCAGCGCCATATAAACCACCTATCCCTTATCCGCAAAGACTAATAAACTCCAAAACTTCAGGACAGTTTAAGAAATTTGTAGAGCTCCTTAAACAGTTGAATATTACTATTCCTTTTACAGAAGCGATAACTCAAATGCCGTCATACGCTAAATTTCTCAAAGAAATCCTGTCGAATAAGAGAAAAATCGAGGATAATGAAACCGTTACACTTACTGCAGAGTGTAGCGCTATTATTCAAAACCGCATGCCTCCTAAATTAAAAGACCCAGGTAGTTTCTCCATACCCTGCGTCATAGGAAAGTTCGTAATAGACAAAGCTCTATGCGATTTAGGAGCCAGTATCAGTGTTATGCCCTTATCTATATGCAAAAAACTGAATATGGGAGACCTCAGACCAACTAAAATGTCCGTTCAATTAGCTGACCGATCAGTAAAATACCCAGTCGGAATACTAGAAAACGTTCCAGTACGCATAGGACAATTCTACATTCCAACCGACTTCATAATCATGGACATCAAGGAGGACACTGTGACCCCAATTATCCTAGGAAGACCATTCCTAGCTATAGCTGGAGCTATTATAGACGTGAAGAAAGGAAGGCTAACATTCGAAGTAGGAGAAGAAAAGATAGAGTTCATTCTCACCAAGTTTTTACAAGCACCAGCAATAGACGACACCTGCTATTTAGTAGACGAAATTGACGAATGCATAAGAGAACTTGAAAATGAAGAGACCACGTATTCAGAAATAATAAAGATTCAAATACCAGATATTTCTGAAGACGATAATTGGCGTAAACCGTATAAAGACGACATCCTAAGCGAAAGCTTAGCACTGACCCCAAACCATATGCCAGGTCCGAAGAACCCATCTTTAGAACTTAAAACACTACCCAAAAACCTTAGATATGAATTTCTAGACGATGAACTAAAAAGACCAGTGATAGTCAACGCCGACTTAGGACAACCAGAAACCGAAAAGCTATTAGAAGTCCTAAAGAAGTACCCCACCGCGTTAGGCTATAACATAAGCGATCTAAAAGGTATAAGCCCTTCAATCTGTATGCATCGAATTACAATAGAGGAAGACTCTAAAACCTCTCGAGAGCATCAGAGAAGATTGAACCCCATCCTAAGCACTGTAGTCAGAGATGAAGTAAAGAAATTGCTAGATGCAGGAATCATCTATCCGATCTCCGATAGTGAATGGGTTAGCCCAGTTCACGTCGTACCAAAGAAAGGAGGAGTCACAGTAGTTAAAAACGAAAAAGGTGAATCAATAACAAAAAGAGTCGTGACTGGAAGCAGGATGTGCATTGACTATAGAAAGCTTAACAAGGATACACGCAAAGATCACTTCCCGTTACCCTTCATAGACCAAATGTTGGAAAGATTAGCCAAACATTCATATTTCTGCTATCTAGATGGTTACTCAGGATTCTTCCAAAATCCCATCCATCCTGATGACCAAGAAAAGACTATATTCACCTGTCCTTACGGTACTTTTGCTTACCGCCGAATGCCGTTCGGACTCTGTAACGCTCCAGCAACCTTCCAAAGATGCATGATGGCAATCTTTGCAGATTTCATAGACGACATTATGGAAGTATTTATGGACGATTTCTCGGTATGTGGACAAAGTTTCGAAGGATGCTTACAAAACTTAGAAATGGTACTAGAACGTTGCGTAAAAGTAAACCTCGTCCTAAATTGGGAGAAATGCCATTTTATGGTCCGACAAGGAATAGTTCTAGGACACGTCATATCAGATAGAGGGATTGAGGTAGACAAAGCTAAAATAGAGATTATAAAATATCTCCAACCTCCAAAGTCCGTACGAGAAATACGGAGTTTTCTAGGACATGCCGGTTTCTACAGAAGATTTATAAAAGATTTCTCGAAAATCACAAAACCTCTGACTGGCCTGTTAATGAAAGATGCCGAGTTCGTCTTCAACGACGACTGTTTAAAAGCATTCGAAACATTGAAATCAACCCTTATCACCGCACCAATCATGCAACCACCCGATTGGCGACTACCGTTCGAAATCATGTGCGACGCGAGTGATTACGCTGTAGGCGCAGTTCTAGGACAAAGGAAGGACAAGAAACTCCATGCCATCTACTATGCCAGTAGAACCTTAGATCCTGCTCAAATGAACTACGCCACCACAGAAAAGGAACTTCTAGCAGTTATATTTGCGCTTGACAAATTCCGTTCTTACTTAGTAGGAGCAAAAATCATCATATACACAGACCACGCTGCCATAAGGTACCTAATAAGCAAAAAGGATGCCAAACCAAGACTATTGAGATGGATCCTGTTATTACAAGAGTTTGACTTAGAAATCAAAGATAAGAAAGGAACCGAGAACGTCGTTGCGGATCACTTATCCCGAATAGAGGGCATCAGACATGAACCAGTACCGATAAATGACGATTTCCCGTACGAACGTCTGATAGCCAAATTAGAAAGTGACACACCCAATTCAATCTCGGAAGATCCAGAATTCGAAAAAGTCGTAGAAGCCGTCTATGCCCAAGTCACGTTACCTTGGTATGCTGACATCGTTAATTACCTCGCTGCGGGCGTGCTTCCACCGGATCTTACTTATCAGCAAAAGAAGAAATTCTTCCACGATCTGAAACACTATTATTGGGACGAACCCCTAATCTTCAAGAGAGGGGCCGATAACATATATCGTCGCTGTGTCCCAGAGGAAGAAATAGAAAATATTATTTCCCAATGCCATTCAGCACCGTATGGTGGTCATTCTAGTACATCCAAGACGTGCGCTAAGATTCTCCAAGCCGGCTTATTCTGGCCTAATCTCTGGAAAGACGTTCACATCGTTGTGCAAAAGTGCGATAGATGCCAAAGAACTGGCAACATCTCACGACGCGATGAAATGCCTCAGAATCTTAGAGGTAGAAATCTTTGACGTCTGGGGAATAGATTTCATGGGACCATTCCCACCTTCTTTTGGAAATAACTACATACTCGTCGCTGTCGATTACGTGTCTAAATGGATAGAAGCCATAGCTGCTCCAACAAACGACGCACGAGTAGTAATCAAACTCTTCAAAAACACAATCTTTCCTAGATTCGGTGTACCCAGACTCGTCATTAGTGACGGAGGATCTCACTTCATATCGCGAATATTCGATAAACTTCTCTCTAAATATGGAGTCCGACACTGAGTAGCTACACCCTATCATCCGCAAACTAGCGGACAAGTAGAGATCTCGAACAGAGAAATAAAACAGATCTTGGAAAAGACTGTCGCTACCTCAAGGAAAGATTGGTCGTCGAAGCTACAAGAAGCTTTATGGGCTTATAGGACCGCTTTTAAGACACCAATAGGAACCACCCCCTACAAATTAGTTTACGGTAAATCCTGCCATCTCCCTGTAGAACTAGAGCATAAGGTCTTTTGGGCCATTAAGACACTCAACTTCAACTACACCGAGGCAGGAGAAAAGCGAATCTTGAACTTACACGAGTTAGAAGAACTTCGATTAGACGCTTACGAAAATGCCCGTATCTACAAAGAACGAACTAAAAAGTGGCATGATAAACGTTCAATCAGGAAACAATTCAGTGTAGGAGACATCGTATTGCTCTTTAATTCACGATTAAAACTCTTCCCAGGTAAACTAAAATCTAGGTGGTCTGGACCCTATGAAGTGACTAAAGTACTTCAGAGTGGAGCTGTTGAAATTACTGATAAGACAAATGCACCATTTATCGTAAACGGGCAACGTCTAAAACATTACAATAAGAACGACAACAGTCCTCAAGTCAGCAATATAACATTACTTGAGCTTCCAGCTCAGACACCCGAATAGCTTCTCACCAAGCTATCGTCAGGCTTTAGACGTTAAAAACAGTGCTTACTGGGAGGCAACCCAAATTTCCCTCGTTATTGCATTTCATTTTTCTTTAAAAGTCCACTTTGAAAATCCAACAAAAATTCTAAACTTATAATTACTAATACTTTCTACTTTCGTTTGTTTTCACACTTTTATTTTTATTTTATTTTCTCTCTTTTGTCTTTTGTTTCTACCGCCTTTCGTTTCTAAAAATCCTGACTTCAATTTCCTGTTTTAAACTTTTCAGGATTTTTAAAAGCCTTCAAAACATTCCTTCTGTTTTCTCCGAATTACCTGTGAGTATGGCCGAATACGACTTCACGAAGGTTCACTTCCGAGGACTAGCTCAAAAGGCAAGATTTGCAGCACTGACCGAAAGAGAATTCGCCTTAACACTGTATTATGATAAGGCTACTATGGATAAACTAGGAATCACAGATAGCATTCAATACCTGTTCAATCAACTGGGTTGGGAGAACACCGCTCTGAAAACACGTTTTGCTACCTATAAGGATCTTACCTATGAATTCCTTAGTTCTTTCAGATACATACCCAACTATGGTTTTGGATCCAGCACATAGTTGATTACCTTCCGATTGTTTGGAATGGACTAAACCCATAGCCGGATGTCACTAGCTAACCTCCTAGGATTCCCTAGCGGACCGCATGTGTTCATCAGTGCAGAAGATGACGATATTGATTTTCAACTCGATCAATTCTGGGGTAGAATCACAGGCGACTATCACCCTGAACCAGACAGAATGTATAATGATGACATTCACAACCCAGCCTTCAGATACTTCCATAAGATACTAGCTCACACCTTGTTTGGAAAAGAAGAAAATATTACTGCAGTATCTAAAGAGGAGTTATTCATCATGTTCTGTGCTTCTCAGGGACGGACAGTAAATGCAGTGCCTTTCATGATGAGATCTTTCAAACGCCTCACGCTGGAACCTCAGACACCTATTCTTATAGGAGGCCTGGTAACAATGATTGACCACGAGCTTGGCCTTAGATTCCATTTAAATGCCAGCACTCGTTTTGGTACCATCCGACCCATGAACATACAATTCTGCTTTAACAGGCGCATCTTAGGAACTATGGGACCCGGACCGTATGAGTATCTTATTAACGAAAAACCAGTACAGCTATTCACACTGCCTGATCATCTAATGACAAGTATCCACAACAAGGACAACTGGCTCTATGAATTGGATGAGCCTATGGGACCTCCTTCACCACAGTCAACACCACAGAACTATATGTATGACAGTGACCACATCTCTGAGGCACACGACTATATGTACTATGAGGATGCTGTATCTGAAACTGAAGTAGACCCTACGACTCCTCCGCACTACAACACTTATCCTGAGCCTATCCCTGAGGAAACCACCGACAAAATGGATGCCGTGTTACTCAGATTGGACGACGTCGATACAGCTCTGACTAATGTAAAAGCCGACATCGCAAGCATGCACAGCGAACTGGTAGGCTTCATGGATCTAGTCTGCGACCAACTCGACTACTATTCACAGAAATTCGCTGAGTTGAAGGCACGAAAAGATTAGTTATTAGCTCTTAGCAGTAGTTTCAGTTTAGTCTAGTCTAGTTAGTTTCATTTAATCATTTGGATTTTTCGCATTGTTAGTTTTCTTTATGTACTACATACAATTGTTTCAATTTTATGTTATTTCAATTCTAGTTTTTATTCTATTATTCTGTTTTCGCATTATTTATTGTTTGTTGGCTGTTATATTACATCACCGTATCAATACTAAGCCTTAAAGTCACTACGAGTACGCCCTCATAGCAAAATTCTGCGTTCTGCAGATTTTGCTGATGTGACGACCGTCACAGCCTCATGATGAGCGTCACGCGGGTGACGACCGTCACACCTACGTGACGACCGTCACACCTACGTGACGACCGTCACGCAGTCAAAAACTAATATCTGATAAAACAGGGTTCGTGTTCTCTTCCACTTCCCCCCATTATCACTTTCAATCATCATAACTCCTACCCCACTACGAATTTTCGTCCTCCCCACATTGAACTATAAATTTCAACTCCAAATTCAACCTCCAAACCACACTTTTGTCAGTTTTTCCCTCTCTGCAGAAAAACCCCAAACCTCAGAAACCTCTCCATCTTCCAACAATGGCAAGGAATGCAGAAACCCCAGATATCAGTAACATTACTTTCAGTGAAGGAAACTTAGGGGAAAGACAGCGAGCAAACTACATTGCATTTCATCAGAGGTCGCTCCAGCCGACTCACTACCCGCACCTTCCATCGCTTACGGAGCTCGGACTCCTTGAAGGTGTAACCTGGATGCTTCAAAGGGCAGGCATCTGGCACCTCTGCACCAACCCACAACCAACATACGAACAACTCACTCTTGAGTTCTTGAGTTCGTTCACTTACGCCACAAGCATCGGCGAACTTAACCAGCATTCAGGTGCCGCTTGCTTCCGGATGTTTGGCACCAACTATCAGGTGAACCAAAATCAGATTGCCAGCATCCTACAGCTACCTCGCGGCGACAACGCTCACCGCCGCATCACCGATCAGTTCCAGCACGAAGCCTTCGCGCTGTGGTATCAGTTGACCGACCTCAATGCCGATGGTTGGGACTCCCTGCACGCCACTCATATCCATAACCCAACCATCTGGTACTTTCACAGAGCGTTGAGCAACACTATTTTCGCCAGAGACAGCAACCACAAAGTGAACTCGAAAGAGCTCTTCTTTCTCCATTGCGTCTTCAACAATGAACCTGTCAACGCTGCCCCGTTTCTGCTGGCTCACATTCAGGCCAACTGCAACCGTGGCTCGAAGCCATTCTACTTTGGCGGGATTTTCACTGCTATTGCACTTGGGCTGAACCTTGGAGACCGCCTCCAGCACCTCCATTCCATCCCCTCGGTGTTCCTAGACACCGACCACTGCAGAGCCTCCCATCTTATCCGCTCCCGAGCTGACGGCAAATACCATCCGGTTGTGCGTGGCAAGACCGTCCGAAGCATCATCCTTCCGTCCTGCACCCGCATCCATCCAGAGGACCGTACCAACTGGTTGTTCGACCTCACTGCCCCTCCTGCTGCCGCTGCTCCCACTCAGGACCACACTCACGGTTCCGACGATGAAATCCAAGCTGAGTTGGACAGGTCCGAGCAGCCAGAGGCATCGCAACCTCCTCCTCCCGTAGTTACATCCTCCCGCCGCCGCCGTCATCATCCCGTGCCAGACTACACAGAAGAGGACCTCCGCCGCTCCCTATACCAGCAGGCACAGATACTCACGATGCTGCAGCAGCAGAATCAGCGAGCTGACCAGTTCGAAGCTTGGCACCGGACTCAAATGCAACAACTTCACACCGGCCAAGCTACGATCACTGAGAGCCTAGCGAATCTGACCTTGCAGGTCGAAGGACTCAGAGACACCGTCTACCACACAGGAGCTATGAGGTATGAGGACAGAGTATCCCTTGCCAGAGCCAGAGGACGCCAGCGCGGACGTGACAGAGGCCGTGACTAGATTTTCATTTTTTTCCTTCATTGTTTACTATATTTCAGTTATTTGTATTTTCATTTTCAGTTGTATCTCCCTCTCGCATGCTTCAAGAATCAGTGAGGACACTGATCGAGATAGTGTGGGAGCGGAGCCTTATTTCCATTCCACTGTACTCTGAATTTCCTCTATTTTCTTTATTTCCATTTCACTGCACTTTGAATTTTAGTTTTAACACTTTCTATTTCTAGCAAATAAAGCTCGTCTATATATTTTTCCCGTTACGCAAACAATCCCCACATTATTCAACGTAAACAAAAATTTTAGTTCGTTCCTCAAAAGCAAAAGCACCACGAGAATGCACCTGAGTTCAAAACAAGTTTTGAAACTCCAAGGAAACGACAGTTCTAACAAAACCAGTATCGTCCAGACACCTTAGATCTCTAGTTTATGCGAGTCGGTTTCACTACCTACGTGTACCAAAGTCTCAAGTGTCTACGCAAACTCAACCCCAAGTAGTTTATACTAGCAGTCAGCACCGTCCTAAAACTCTTCTAAGCGAGCGACCGATGCAAATAAGTGTATGATCTCCAAAAAGATGAAAAAACATGAAAAGAGAGCTAAATAGCCCAAAAATATAAGACACGTTTCCTTCTAAGTTAGGTGCTCCTCACCCGAGCATTTAGCCCAACGGCACGAAAAACTCATTGAAAATCAATGACATAAAAATTATGATCAATGAAGAAGATCAAAAACAGAAATGAGATCATATTCACTAACAGGTCGACTTGCCATGAAAGTGTGCGGACAACGGGCTTAATGTGATTGCGCTAGAACAAACAGGGTGAACTTGCCGCGAGAACCTTGACACCAAGATACAGTAGCATGACTGAGACCGATTTGCATAAAAAGGAGACCTCCGAAGACTTGTAGTCCAGTGTCGTCATGATACTCGTCTTGTTCCTACCAAGAATCCCGGTTTTTCCAAACTCTGCGAACGAAGAAGCTGCCTCGTGCTTGCCGACTTTTCCATGTTTTACTTGAGGACAAGCAAAGATTCAAGCTTAGGGGAGTTTGATAACACAAAATCATATAGATATTTTCATGCATAATTCAACTAAAATCTAACCGTTTTCGATCCGATTTCGGGTTATTTCCGTGTATTTGTCTGATGTTTTGCAGGTATTCAACGATCACGTCTAAACAAGGCAACATGAAGAAAAGAAGCAATCTCAGATGAAATATGGTCGGAAAAGGAGTGAAAACACAATGAAAAGCGCAACAAGTTGTTTTTGCTGATGTGACGACCGTCACAGCTTCATGACGACCGTCACACGGGTGACGACCGTCACACCTTGTGACGACCGTCATGCAGGCAAAAACTCCCCACTCAGATTACACGTCAAAGGATCAGTTCCAATTCCCACAGAGTGGACCACTACTCCCTAAATTATCTTCCTCAAGGTCCATCATCTTCAGTGATAACCGTTGGGATTCCACTTCTATAAAAAGGGAAGCAGGGGACTTCAGAAAGGGTGCTGCATTCATACCACGAAGTGCTGCCGAATTTATTTCCAGAGCATTATTTTCCAGTTTTATATTCTTATTCGTTTCTCTTTATTTCTTCTGTATTCCCATTTTCATTCTTTTGTAATTTCTATTTTATTGTACGATCAAATTGGCATTAAAGACCAGAATCCTGCCAACATCTGTGGAGGATCTGCCCAAAGGCCAATTGGCATATTTACAGGTTTTCATTTTGATCGACTTCAGTTTTATTATAATGCAAATCATTATTTATTATTCTTATTTATATTTTATCTTTCCCAAATCCATGTCTAGCTAAACTTAGATAATCGATATGTAGTAATAATTCGAATGGGATTTGATAACAACTGGTTGAAAAACCTTCTTTTCAAAAGTAACTTATGGTCTGAGTGTTTAAAATTGATTTACTAAATAAACGTCGCGAAAGCGAGAACTTATTTAAAAGTAGTTTTGCCACGAAAGTGGGAAATTAATTAAGATACGAACCAACAAGCGAAAGTTGCGGTAAGGTCAGATAGTGAACACTAGGCATTTGTTTTAATAACAGCGAAAGCACTTTAAAATGAATTAGAACTTAGAGATTTCCAAAAAATAATTTTAACCCCGAACGGGATACGAAAGTGTACGTTTGGCCCTTAGGATTATGATTAGCGTCAATAACCATCGTGAGGCGAGAGTCTTCAAATCTCCATTTTCTGCTTAAATAAACTTTGAAAATTATTTCATACGCCAGTAACTTATCAAATCCCTGAAGAACACAATTACTACGTATCGATTCAATCAATTATAATCTAAATAGTATTCTTAGTTCCCTTTTAGTGACAATCTTATTCCCTTAAACATATTCTACCTAGCTAAGCATAGTAACTCCCGTGAACACTAGTTTGATTACGAGTCCCTGTGGGATCGATATCTATTATTACTACACGATAGACTGTGCACTTGCAGTTAGGTTGTATTAGACATAGAAAGTCGCGATCACCTGGTTAGAGAGAACCAAGATCCACAAGTTGGCAAAAACTCACATTCGCAAAACTAGGTCAACATGAGTTTTTTTATTCCAAAACCTCTCCAAATCGATGCTAATCAAAGACTAAACCTCATTTATGATGTTTGCATTGATAATGAACATTTTTAATATCAATTCCCACGAAAATGGCACAAAGACCAAAGGAAATCATTATTTAATGCAAGTTGCAAAAGTGAATAGTGAAGAAAGAGAAAAAAAGGTGGCTACCCTTGTCAAATCATCAACTTTACTTTAACAAGAAACACTTCAAACACATCAAATATGATGTATTGAAGCTATCCAAATCACTTCCACACTTATGTAACAAGGTTTTAGTGAGTTGGTCTTTGAAACCTTTGAATTTTAGAGTTTTTCCTTCATTTACAAGGCATTTCGTCCACTAGCTTGCTTGGAGGTTTGTTTGGAGCATCTATTCATTAACCTAGGAACATTTGAAGACCATGTAAGAGATATCAATATCTATGGTTTTCTTATTGCTTAAGCTTTCTTCAAGAGGTAAACCTAAAACTCATAAATGTGAACTTTCTACTTGCATTTCACATGCTACCATGAATATTTTTAGGGTTTTCACCTTCCTATCTCTCATTTATTCATTTCAAAAATTTAATTTTATTCTCTTTTGAGTTTTATTTTAAAGTTATGATTTTGGCTTGTTAGCATCCTTGTATACTTGAGTTTGACTAAAACTCTTGCTTGTAAGCATTTGTGTTTAATCTTCTCTTAAAACTTGAAAGTTTTCCCCGTGAAGTTTTTAAACTTCTCACTTACATTTGTTGTGACATTATTTGATTACGCTTGATAATTGTAATTACATATGGCATCTTGTAAGCTCTAAGAAACCATTCTTTGTCAAGATACATCTTTATCTTTGTTAAGATCCCCTGCCATCTTTGTTAAGATATATCCCCATCTTTGTTAAGATATTTTGTGGTTGTGACTTCCTTATGCTTAAGTCTTGTAAGAACTTACCCTTCTTGATATTGTAATATCTTGATACTTTTTTTGGTTGTGACCATCTATCTTGATTGAAATCATTGCCTGATATTGTAATATCTTAAATGCTTGTTTTGGATGTAACCATTCATCCGGATTTAGATCCTTGCTTATTATAATATGCTTGATCATTCTTGGTTGTAACCATATCCCTTATATTCATCATGTGTGAATGTTTATGCTTTGTTAAGTTTACTTTCCCCAAGTGATGGAACTCTTTAGTTCTCATTCGAGTTGCGTCATCTTTTCCCTTCCAAAGGAAAGTCTCTCTATTGACCCTTGGGTCATAGATAGCTCATTAAACTCATAGGTCTGGATAGAACCTTCTCCCCTTTTTGGTCTGGATAGAACCAATAGGATTTAAACATCATAGGTCTGGATAGAACCTTCCCCCTTTTGGTCTGGATAGAACCAATAGGATACCCTCATAGGTCTGGATAAAATCTTCCCCTTCTTTTGGTCTGGATAAAACCAATAGGATTTAAACTCATAGGTCTGGATAGAACCTTCACCCTCTTTTGGTCTGGAAAGAACCAATATATCCTTATTCTTTAGTTCGTGCTCGAACTACGACCGCTCTGATTTCTCATTGGACAATGAGAATACGTAGGCACAATATGGGATATCTTGAAGAGCAACCTTCCCCTTTTCTCCCACCTTTTGGTCTGGATAGAACCAATTGGTCTCACAACGTAGAACTTTAGGATAGAGTTTGGTTAACTCTATGTAAGAATCATGGATATGATTACTTACTCCCCTTTCTTGAGAGTTTTCTTAAACTCTACCCAAGCATGGATATGTTTGTTCCCCTTTGAACCTTGATCATAATCAAGTGTTCTTCATCCCTTGTGAGGTGAACTATGATTGCTCTGATTCTATCCTAGTAAGGATACGTAGGCAAAGGACGCGATGTCTTTGCGTGCAAACTTAGAAACTATCTTTAGGTTTTAACCTGCACCCTTCACCCAACCCAATCCTTAGCAAACATTTACCAACTTAGCATGCAAACAAACAAAAGGTTCCTGTAGAGTACTACAAATGTTTAGGATGTGAAATACCTACCCTATGCATAACCAACCCCCGATCCCCGAATCTCTTAGCGTTGTTGTTACATCGCACAAAAGGGTTTTTCTTTCTTTAGACCTTTCCTTTGGATAAATTAAAGTACGGTTGTAAATTTAAGAATTAAGATTCAAGTTAATCAATAGCTTGGTATCACGATTCTCACTGCAACATAAATGGCGACTTCACTGGGGAGAACTCTTAACTTGAGGGTTTAGCCTATTTTGTTTGATTATATGCTATATTTGTGAATATTTGCTTAACATGTATATTTGTTAATATATTTGTTTGAATGTTGGATATTGGGTACTTTGAGTGGTGAGATGGTCCTATACCCGGACTTGAGTGCAACTATGATAGGATGGTGGTATATTCAAGAAGGCTCATAGGGAGTTGATTCCCGACCAAGCTAACTTGAGAAACCACCGCTCAGTGTAGGCCCTCTTGAAAGTTTAGTATTGTTGATCGAGTATTCGTGAAAAAAATGCTACTTTCGACGAAGGAGCCCATGACACTGTGGACTTTTAGATTACATTTTACCCCACTTTGGCCTTATTAAGACGTAGTGCGATGGCTATAAGGAAGTATTTCCGAAGTAGTTGATACGTGATACTACACTCGGGTGAGATTCTCTTAAGAATATTATCGATTACCGAGTAATTTGGGTAATTGATAATATCTGAAAGATGGGTTGTTGACCCTGGGAACTTTGTTAAGAACCCGCTCGGCAGGTACAAATTAACCTATAGTACAAATCCTTGAGGATGGGTAGACCTTTGACTCCTTGCTTTGATCTTGAGCCTAGGAGGTCTTTGTGTATGCATTGTATTTGTGAATACTTGCCATTATGTTATGTGTGCATCATCCCATCATATCACCATAAGCATAGCATGTCGCAACTAGTTTTGTAAAACTCAGTCAACCTCTGGTATTTTTAAAAGTTGTAACTTTTCCAACAATTGATGAAATGAGGGTTTTGACCTAGCCAATCTTCTGAGTTTTGTAAAACCAGTTTGCTTTTGCATTGCATTTGCATTATGCATTTGCATTTCTCAGCCTTGTGTCGCTTTTGATCAGAGATAGAGAAGGGATCCCTAGCACATATTCAGGGCAAATGACAACAATTGAGGGACTTTTGAAAGCTCAGGAAATGCTGAAAGAGGACATCAAAATTCTCAAGTGTCAGATGAATTGGGTGCTTGAGACATTGCAGAATATGATGAAGAAAGAGGGTCACTCTGACCATGTTGCATCCAAAGAAACTAGGGATGCATTATCTCCGATGGTTCCTCCAACTCAAGGACATCCTCGGTATCAACGAACAGATAACCGTCAATCACGTCAGTACGCCCAACACTCAGTGTTTGTTCCTCCTCAAGCTTCTCAAAGCCGAAAATTGAACAAGAAGGATCATGTCAGGAAAGATAAGACTTGAGATAGATCAACTCCAGTACCGTTAAGTAAACTTTACCCTCTACTGATTCAGAACTCACTAGTGACTCCACGATTATCCAATCCTGTGCCAGGACCATGGCATAATGCGAATCTGAACTGTGAATTTCACAAAGGAGCTGAAGGACACAACTTAGATGCATGTATAGCATTGGGTTATCTTGTGCAAGAGCTAATCATTGACAAACGCTTGATCCTCGAGGAAGACCATCCAAGAGTGGAATGTGGATATCATACTGGAACAATAGGGCACCTAGTTGAAGAATGTGAGGGTTTTAAACTAAGACTGCAAGAGTTGCTGAAACCTCAGGAGGATAAATCAAATGACAGTGCTGCGATTCCTGAATCTAAAGGCAAAGGACCCGTGAGACCCCTCATAATTCTATATCACAAGGAGCATGTGGTTGTTGAAGGTGTTTCCCCGTATGGGCCTAAAATTTGAAATTTGTTTTGCTAAACAATTTTATTTCCCTAAGGCTGGCAGCTGTATACTGTTTCAGCATTTTGTTGTGTTTTCTCTGCATTTGTGTTGCTTGTAAGCTGTTGTTTATTTGAATTGGCAAGATTAAATGAAATGTTTGTGCATCTTTTGATTAAGTCCATTCGTTTCACTCTTTCTCTTTCTTTTCATTGTTATGAGATAACGAAAAATGCAAAAATTTATTTTGTTTACTAAACTGTTGTTTAAAGCAAAGATTGGGGAGGATGATGAGAACTATATCCATAACTGCTGTTGATATGCTTTCAATTTAACTTTGCCAATGATGTAAGGCATTGTTTCAATCCCTAAACACTGGAGAAATAAGGAAGATAATCCCTCATTAACCACTTCGAGCCTAGAAGTAGGAGTTTTCTTTCTTTACAAAAACAAAAACCTTAAATTTCAAACCTGGGGGCGGGTAGTTCTCAGTTAACTTGAAGATATGTGCATAACAAGGCATTTTTCATATAAAGATGGTGCACTCAGGTTTTTCTTCGTACACAGCAAGCAAATGTCAAAGTTCAAAAGACGATGATGGTTCGCCGTAGCCATTAAACTAGGTGGTCACCTCCTTTCTCAAAAAAAAAAGAAGAAGAAAAAATAAAATTGAAAAGCCCGCTAAGTCAAAACCTATGAAGGAGACTTAGGCAAAAATGGGGCATCCCATTGACTGTATAACCGAACATAGAAGTTCAGACAAAAGTCAGGGATAAACAAAAGAGAGGAATTTTGTAAGATTCTTCACTCTAAAAATCCTCAAATGGCAAAAGTTATCAAATACTGTAAGGGAGTTGCGACTACCCTAGGTTTGTAAGCCATCACCAACTATCATCAGTTCAATTCTTAAGTCTGTAAGAATCTGAATGTATAGTTTGATTTAACTGAGCGTAGGATCGTAGTTCATCATGGAGAGTGGGTGGGACAAATAAATTTGAGCCTTTATTCTTTGTTTCATGAACCGTGAACCAAGCCACGTTACAACCCTTAAAAGACCTAATTGAGTTAAGGTTGTTTTGAAAGCATATTACAGCAAGGTTGGATAACCTGACTCCTAATGATCTTTGTTAATTGTGTGTGTTCATCACTTTATCCATCATTTGTAAAATGATTGGATCACTTTCACTTTGATCACTTGATCACTCCGCCGTGTGTGTTTCATTAAAAAATGTTTTCAAAAGATTGCATGAATTTTACATTGAAAATTGCCAATTTTTAATGAACAACATTGTGTGCAAAATAATCCAATGTCAAAGGAATCCCAACAAAAGCTTCCAGCTAGGGAGTTTGACTTTATAAAGGAAGCTCAGCCTGGGGCAACCAATTTGAAGGATTTATTAATCATTTGTTGCAACGTTAAGCTAATCAGAGCCGACCAGGTCAAGATCAGATGAAGCTCTCAATGAACAGTTTAGTCTGGGGCAAATCTTTTGTAGTTACCAGCTAACAGGGGCAAGTTTGTTCCCCAGCCGTTACTTCCACAGTCTGAAGACTTTGTTGTGCAAGCAGCGTTAAAATGGGGCAATCACGTCGAGATTTGTAAATATCTCTCTATAAGAGTTTGAAGACAGTTGAAGCATCTTTATGCCAGTTCTTTTGTAAAAGCATCCTTATAACTTCTTCTCACAGACCATGTAATCTGGGGAAGAAAAGGTTTGAAGACTGTTTGTCGCAAGAGTCGTTGCTCACTGAAAGAGGATTGTTATACTATCAATGGGGCAGAAAGATTTTGGTCTCATGATACCCTTTGTCAGCTCCCCGATTAAGTTGTTACTTCGGTTGATCTTAGAACTTCCCTTGGTGATTTTCCTTCAACAAAGAATTCAAATTCATGATAGAAATCCAAAGTCATGATGTTTTGGTCTAAGAAGATTAATCTCTCCCAAAGAAGGTGGTAACCTTGAAGTGGAAATGTGGTTCTTCATGATCATCCCTGTTAATGTCCAATTTTGTGAAGTTGGTTGGGTCTCCGTGTCGAGATGTTTATTTCATCTCCAGTTTTGTTTTGTCTGTTTTGTCAGCATAAACATAAGCATGGCATAAAGCATATGCATAACATCCGTGCATTTTTTCTACCTCTGGTTGTTACCTGTTCATGTTTCACTTTGGTTCCCTCCTCAGTGATTGGGTGTGTTGTCTCTCTCTAATAGAGTTGTCAGCCCTTAAGCATAAAATGTCCATCCTTTCTCAATTCCCTATAGAGTTTAATCCTCGTGGATGATGGTTGCTTCAGTTATCTTTTTCCATGATTGGATAAAGTAAGTCACCATTCGAGTTCATTTCTCAATGGTTGGAGTCTTGTTTGACAGTTTCTTTCTAGCTCGGTTCTAGATTGAACTTTGGTCCCTGTCGGTCGCCAAACCTACCTGGACGTGCATTTATTTTGCACTATCTATCAAGAAGAACATTTTACATTGCAATACAGATAAGTGGCCATCTCTGTAGAGAAGCTTATCAATAAGTGGCAATATTTGGCGAGAAGCTTATTCATATTCAGCGATAAATGGCAGTCTCTTCGGAGAAGTTTAATCGTCTTCAGCGGTAAGTGGCAGCCTCTTGGGAGAAGCTTAACCTTCATCAAATAAGTGGAAATCTCTGGCGAGAAGCTTATTCATATTCAACGATAAATGGCAGTCTCTTCGGAGAAGTTTAATCGTCTTCAGCGATGAGTGGCAATCTCTTCGGAGAAGCTTAACCTTCATCAACGATAAATGGCAGTCTCTTCGGAGAAGTTTAATCGTCTTCAGCGGTGAGTGGCAATCTCTTGGGAAAAGCTTAACCTTCATCAACGATAAATGGCAGTCTCTTCGGAGAAGTTTATTCATCCTCAGCAAATGGCAGTCTCTTCGGAGAAGTTTAATCGTCCTCAGTGATAAATGGCAGTCTCTTCGGAGAAGTTTAATCTTCCTCAGCGATAAATGGAAGTCTCTTCGGAGAAGTTTAATCATCCTCAACGATAAATGGCAGTCTCTTCGGAGAAGTTTAATCGTCATCAACAGGTGAGTGGCAGTCTCTTGGGAGAAGCTTAACCTTCATCAATGATAAATGGCAGTCTCTTCGGAGAAGTTTAATCGTCCTCAGCGATAAATGGCAGTCTCTTCGGAGAAGTTTAATCTTCCTCAGCGATAAATGGAAGTCTCTTCGGAGAAGTTTAATCGTCATCAACAGGTGAGTGGCAGTCTCTTGGGAGAAGCTTAACCTTCATCAGCGATAAATGGCAGTCTCTTGGGAGAAGTTTAATCGTCATCAACAGGTGAGTGGCAGTCTCTTGGGAGAAGCTTAACCTTCATCAACGATAAATGGCACTCTATTCGGAGAAGTTTAATCGTCCTCAGTGATAAATGGTAGTCTCTTCGGAGAAGTTTAATCGTCATCAACAGGTGAGTGGCAGTCTCTTGGGAGAAGCTTAACCTTCATCAACGATAAATGGCAGTCTCTTCGGAGAAGTTTAATCGTCCTCAGCGATAAATGACAGTCTCTTCGGAGAAGTTTAATCGTCCTCAGCAATAAATGGCAGTCTCTTCGGAGAAGTTTAATCGTCATCAACAGGTGAGTAGCAGTCTCTTGGGAGAAGCTTAACCTTCATCAACGATAAATGACAGTCTCTTCGGAGAAGTGTAATCGTCTTCAGTGGTGAGTGGCAATCTCTTGGGAGAAGCTTAACCTTCATCAACGATAAATGGCAGTCTATTCGGAAAAGTTTAATCGTCTTCAGCGATAAATGACAGTCTCTTCGGAGAAGTTTAATCGTCTTCAGTGGTAAGTGGCAGTCTCTTGGGAGAAGCTTAACCTGCACCAGTGATAAATGGCAGTCACATTTGAGAAGTTTATCTTAAGGATGTCGACGCACGGTTGTGACCAACATTGTTTGAAAATCCAGTGGATACTGATATAAGTAATTTGGTGGTGACCAATCATATTTAAGGCCCGTTGGTAACTGACATCATGAAAATCCATGGACAACAAATATTGACAATTTGGTTGTGTATCATTCCAAACTCAGACACGATGGTTGCCATCCCAAGCTCAGGTTTTGTGCCTTGGGAAGATGTATTGTTTGATTCCAAGCACAGGTTTCGTACCTTTGGAAGAGGTTTGTTTCTATCCCAAGCACAGGTTGTGTACCTTTGGAGATAGATGTATTGTTTGATTCCAAGCACATGTTTTGTACCTTTGGAAGATGTATTGCTATCCCAAGCACAGATTGAATACCTTTGGAGATAGATGAATTGTTTGATCCCAAGCTCAGGTGTCGTACCTTTGGAGATGTATTGTTTGATTCCAAGCATAGGTTTCATACCTTTGGAAGATGTATTGTTTGATTCCAAGCACAGGTTTCGTACCTTTGGAAGATGTTTGTTGCCATCCGAAGCATAGGTTGTGTACCTTTGGAGATGTATACTTGGGATCCCGAGGTCAGAAGTTTCCAGAGACTAAAGTGGTTGCGTTTGCATGAAGTGTTCTATATCCTAATGTATTGATGATGTTCAGCTTTCATATCCTAATGTATTGAGGATGTTCAGCTTCCATTCCTAATGTTTTGAGGATCTTCGTCCAATCCTAATGTGTTGAGGGTTGTGTCTCTTCTATATCCTAATGTATTGAGGATGTTTAACTTTTGTTCCTAAGGTATTGAGAGATATATTTGTGCTTCCTGGTCGTCACCAAACTCTTTGAAAATCCAGTGCTAAATCCAGTATTTACTAGCATTGCTTGAAAGCTAATCGTTATTGGTACCGAAAGTTGATTGTTACCAACTTCCCCAGCCAAAGTCATGTTGTTTTAACAACATTGTTTGGAATTCCCAATTGAAATTGGAACTTCGACTTGGTCGTCACCCTATCCCAAGGAAGTCTAGTGGTATTTAGCACTTTTTGGAAACCGAACTTTGGATTGGCCGTCACCATCCTCCCCAGTAAGTCTAGTGGAAACTAGCACTGTTTGAAGCTATTTGTTATTCTGGTCGTCACCAGTCTCCCCCAGTTGAAGCTTTTGCTTTTCCAGTCGTCTCGGAGAACTAGTGGATACTAGTTTCCCCGGCACGTCCGGTCTTGTTTCTAACTTTTTCCTGAAGATCCCGTTTGAACTCTTTGTTATAGGAAATTTTCTCATCTGGTTATCCCCAGTGAGAGTCGTGCCTTCGTTCCGTCTTTTCCCTGGTGAAGATTTGCTTCCCCAGTGGAATTGTTCCCCAGCAAAGTTTTCCCCAGTGGATTTCTTCCCCAGCGAGGTTTGCGTTTCTTTTCTTTCGTTTCCCCAGTGAAGAATTGTCTTCTTCCCCAGCGGTGTGTCTCCTTTTCCCCAGTGAAGATGTGTCTTCCCTGGTAGAATTTGTGTCCCCTGTGTGAAAGATTCCCTTGAACAACATCTTTAGTCATGTTTGAATTATCTTGCTTAATTTGCCTTGAGGTTTCCCCCAGTGTGTTGAGTCCCACGTGAGTGGTTACTCGTCGTATTGTCGTTTTTTTATATTTGCTAGTGTGTCTGCATTTGTCTTACATTCAAGCATCATAAAACAACATTTAGAACTCATTGCATTTCGGTATTGGTCCTTTTGCATACCATCGGATCTAAGAGACAAAATTTCTGGTTTGCTATATTTAAATACCTTTCACTACGATTCAATGAGGATTGTTATCTCTCATTGCCATCTAGTGAAGATATTTAAATAGGGGCAACTGTTGCACCCCAAATTTTGACCCCTTATATCCTCATCATCATTTTAGGATCATATTCATTTGATTATCTAACCATAACCTATTTCAAGTTTGTCTTTGTCAAGATACAGGAATCAGGATTTTGTACAGCCGAAATCGAGGTTTCGAGGGTTAATCAGTCAATGTTTTGGATTGGTTCTCTTTGAATTGAGTCTCTACGTCATCAAATTTATTCCATTGGATCAAGTATGAATCCAATTCGAGGTTGTCACCCAGGAATTAAGAACAGTGCAGTTCAGGATACCCGATTAGGGTTTTCGATCAGGAAAAGTCAATTGTAGTTTGACCTTTGATTTAAAAGGTGTTACAATGGTGGGATCATGGTCCATGAAGTTCCTATGGCTTAGTAAAGTCTACTCAAGAAGTTTCAAGGCCTCAAAATACCCGGAACATCAACAGTCGGCTCGGTAGCCACCGATCGATCGTTCGGTTGACCGAAAAGTCAAATCTTCACTCATGAGGAATTTGACCTCAAGATGGGAATCAAAAATGGTCCTAATGACATATTACACCTACCCATGAAGTTTCATGACCATTGGATCAAGGGTTAGGGAGTAATTGCAAAAGATGGGAAATTAAGGTTTTGAAAAGGGCAAAGCCATAACTCCTTAACCACACAAGGGTTTTTGACCTAGTTTCAAGGGGAATGAGTTACTAACACAAGCATAAATATTGTAGTACCTAATTGGGGATTTTCAAAAAGTACAAGTGGGTTCCATAACTCTTCCTGGTTAGAGAGAACCAAGATCCACAAGTTGGCAAAAACTCACATTCGCAAAACTATGTCAACATGAGTTTTTTTATTCCAAAACCTCTCCAAATCGATGCTAATCAAACACTAAACCTCATTTATGATGTTTGCATTGATAATGAAAATTTTTAATATCAATTCCCACAAAAATGGCACAAAGATCAAAGGAAATCATTATTTAATGCAAGTTGCAAAAGTGAATAGTGAAGAAAGAGAAAAAAAGTGGCTACCCTTGTCAAATCATCAACTTTACTTTAACAAGTCACCTCCTATCCTATTAAGCATGATGAAAACAATCTATAGGGCATGGAGAATATCTTAGTAGAGTGGCTTAAAGACAAGTATGAAGATTGCATTGGAAAACTCAAAGATTTTCATGATGGAAGGTTAAAATTGACAATTTGCTTCACTTTTGCCCATACCTTGATCCAAGGCCTTTGGCTATAAATAGAACTCACTTCCTAAATCACAAACACACCAGTTCTATGCTAGAAACCATCTAGAATTGTCTCCCTTGCACAACCACCAAATCCTTGCAAAATCTCACTAAGTCTCCAAAATCCCTCAAAATCTATTTTTGCAAAACACCTTCCAAAACCATTTCCAAACTTTTTCCAACTCAAGAAACACTTCAAACACATCAAATATGATGTATTGAAGCTATCCAAATCACTTCCACACTTATGTAACAAGATTTTAGTGAGTTGGTCTTTGAAACCTTTGGATTTTAGAGTTTTTCCTTCATTTACAAGGCATTTCGTCCACTAGCTTGCTTGGAGGTTTGTTTGGAGCATCTATTCATCAACCTAGGAACATTTGAAGACCTTGTAAAAGATCTCAATGTCTCTAGTTTTCTTATTGCTTAAGCTTTCTTCAAGAGGTAAACCTAAAACTCATAAATGTGAACTTTCTACTTGCATTTCACATGCTACCATGAATGTTTTTAGGGTTTTCACCTTCCTATCTCTCATTTATTCATTTCAAAACTTTAATTTTATTCTCTTTTAAGTTTTATTTTAAAGTTATGATTTTGGCTTGTTAGCATCCTTGTATACTTGAGTTTGACTAAAACCCTTGCTTGTAAGCATTTGTGTTTAATCTTCTCTTAAAACTTGAAAGTTTTCTCCGTGAAGTTTTTAAACTTCTCACTTACATTTGTTGTGACACTATTTGATTACGCTTGATAATTGTAATTACATATGGCATCATGTAAGCTCTAAGAAACCATTCTTTGTCAAGATACATCTTTATCTTTGTTAAGATCCCCTGCCATCTTTGTTAAGATATATCCCCATCTTTGTTAAGATATGTTTGTGGTTGTGACTTCCTTATGCTTAAGTCTTGTAAGAACTTACCCTTCTTGATATTGTAATATCTTGATATTTTTTTTGGTTGTGACCATCTATCTTGATTGAAATCATTGCCTGATATTGTAATATCTTAAATGCTTGTTTTGGTTGTAACCATTCATCCGGATTTAGATCCTTGCTTATTATAATATGCTTGATCATTCTTGGTTGTAACCATATCCCTTATATTCATCATGTGTGAATGTTTATGCTTTGTTAAGTTTACTTTCCCCAAGTGATGGAACTCTTTAGTTCTCATCCGAGTTGCGTCATCTTTTCCCTTCCAAAGGAAAGTCTCTCTATTGACCCTTGGGTCATAGATAGCTCATTAAACTCATAGGTCTGGATAAAACCTTCTCCCCCTTTTGGTCTGGATAGAACCAATAGGATTTAAACATCATAGGTCTGGATAGAACCTTCTCCCTTTTGGTCTGGATAGAACCAATAGGATACTCTCATAGGTCTGGATAAAACCTTCCCCTCCTTTTGGTCTGGATAGAACCAATAGGATTTAAACTCATAGGTCTGGATAGAACCTTCACCCTCTTTTGGTCTGGAAAGAACCAATAGATCCTTATTCTGTAGTTCGTGCCCGAACTACGACCGCTCTGATTTCTCATTGGACAATGAGAATACGTAAGCACAAGATGCGATATCTTGACGAGCAACCTTCCCCTTTTCTCCCACATTTTGGTCTGGATAGAACCAATTGGTCTCACAACGTAGAACTTTAGGATAGAGTTTGGTTAACTCTATGTAAGAATCATGGATATGATTACTTACTCCCCTTTCTTGAGAGTTCAACATAGATCTAGAGAGTTTTCTTAAACTCTACCCAAGCATGGATATGTTTGTTCCCCTTTGAACCTTGATCATAATCAAGTGTTCTTCATCCCTTGTAAGGTGAACTATGATTGCATTGATTATATCCTAGTAAGGATACGTAGGCAAAGGACGCGATGTCTTTGCGAGCAAACTTAGAAACTATCTTTAGGTTTTAACCTGCACCCTTCACCCAACCCAATCCTTAGCAAACATTTACCAACTTAGCATGCAAACAAACAAAAGGTTCCTGTAGAGTACTACAGATGTTTAGGATGTGAAATACCTACCCTATGCATAACCAACCCCCGATCCCCGAATCTCTTAGCGTTGTTGTTACATCGCACAAAAGGGTTTTTCTTTCTTTAGACCTTTCCTTTGGATAAATTAAAGTACGGTTGTAAATTTAAGAATTAAGATTCAAGTTAATCAATAGCTTGGTATCACGATTCTCACCGCATCAGGTGTTAATTTAATTATTTTATGTTGGTGTGCCCTTAGGTGGGGTGGGTTTGTATATGATTGGTGAGTATCCTTGATATATAAGGATTAGTTGTGGAGATGTGGTGTTGAGATAATAATATAATAGTTAATAGTAATATTGGTGGTATTATTATTATTATTATTATTATTATTATTATTACTATTAGTATTAATATTATTATTGGTGGAATATTATTACTATTATTATGAATATTATTATTAGTGGGAGAATAATATTTGTAGTATTATTATTATTGGATTTAAATAATAAAATAAGAAATAAGGGATTAAAGGAAATAGAGAAGTTTTTGGGAAAGAGAGGAGGACACGATAAACTGTCAAAGAAAGGATTTTGGGAGAAGAGAAAGGAAGTTACGATAAACAGTTGTGGGAGAAAGAGCAAAAGAACAATAAACTGATCAGAAAACCAAAATTGAGGAAAAAGGTTGAGGAGAAGGAAAAAGGAATGTGACTGTGGAGAAAGTAAGCAGAAGAATTTTCCATCGGTGAAATTGGAAGAAAGTTGCAGGAGAGTTACCGTAGAACGGAACCAGAACCAGAAAGCTTGGAATTGGCCTCTATTCAAGGTAAGGGTGGGGTTCAATTCTATAACCGTGGGTATGATCAATTTCATGTAGGGAATTGATTCATAGGTATAATTTCCGTTAATCGATAAATATTAGGGACGAGGTTTTTCTATGTAAGAATGAATGTGTTATATACGATGCTCTAAGGTTTCCCTAATGGGGCAAATACGTAGTAATGTTTCCGTAGTGATGTCCCCGTAGTAACGTTACCATAGTAATGTTCCCGTAAGTTGAGTAAATATTAAGGATTAATGTTCCTGTAGATCGATAAATATTAAGGATTAATGTTCCTGTAGGTCGATAAATATTAAGGAGTAATGTTCCCGTAAGTTGAAGAAATATTAAGGATTAATGTTCCTGTAGTGATGTTACCATAGTAACGTTCTCGTAGAAATGTTCCCGTAGGTTGAGAAATATTAAGGGAATATTAAGGGTAAATGTTCCCGTAGGTTGAGAAATATTAAGAGAATATTAAGGTTAAATGTTCCCGTAGGTTGAGAAATATTAAGGGTTAATGTTTGTCTACGCCTGCATTAATGTTTATGTCGTTAGTTTATGTAGTAATGTTGGGAATCGGCGCCGACACGCGCTAATTTCCCATTTGTTGAGAAAATGTTATTATAATATCCTCCTTGGATTACGTGGATAAGTTGTAGTTATATTACCCATATGAAGGTATATGAAAATGTGTTGAGTTCTTATTTGTAGTAATGATGTTGTCAGTTGTTCTCTGACATGAAAATGCTGCTGAGTTCTCGATTGTAGAGATGATGTTGTTTTTAATTGTTCTCTGCGAAAATGTGTTAGAGTCTTATTCGTAGGAACGATATTGTTGGTAGTTCTCTGATATGAACAGATTGAAATGGTGAGTCCATAATATATGCAAAATGTAATGTTTCTGTTATGGATAATTGGTTGTAGGCGTGATGCCTTGTTGCACTGTTGTTGCACTGTTGTTGTTGTTGTGTTATAGTCCATAATAGTTGCATCTCATAGCATATCATTTGGCCTGAATTGGCGACGGTTGTGTCTTTAATGACAAAATAAAATGATTGTGGAGAGTTGTCTCCCTAATTATTGTGGAGTGTTGTCTCCCAAATTATTGTGGAGTGTTGTCTCCCGAATTATTATGGAGAGTTGTCTCCCGAATTATTGTGGAGAGTTGTCTCCCGAATTATTGTGGAGTGTTGTCTCCCAAAATGGTACCACATGCATATGCACAGTTGAGTCGCATTGTTGAGTCGCATTGTTGAGTTGCGTTGTTGAGTTGTTTTGATGAGTTGCTGAGATATGATGATAATTGTTGTGGTTATGAAAAAAGAGTGGTTGTAGTTTATTATTACTAATATTTATGCGAACTGCTGGAATTATAATGCTGTGATAATATTCTGACATGACTTTTATCATGTCTTATGTTATATTGTTGATATCTCACCCTTTACGTTGTATGTTACCTCCGTTGGTGGTAATTTTCAGGTAACTCGGAAGAAAGTGTCGCTTTATGCTTAAGGTCGTTGGTCGCTCTGATACGTAGCACTCTGGGGGGGATGAACGATTAATGTTATTGTTTTAATTGAATTCCTTGTTGCTGAATTTTATTAAGTACTATGGCAAATAGATTGGTTGTTCCTGATAATGCCAAATGTTGCTTGGATGCATAGTTGTTTTAGTGAATTGATGCAAGATGATTTCTTGCTGAATTTTAATGGAATTTAATTATTACGAATCGTTGGAAGTGTTTTATAACATGTCGTTTTATGATTAAAATGTTAAATAAATTATTGTTGTTTGTTCATCCGAATTTTGTGCTACGTATGTTAGTAAATGATCTTTTGCAGGTGTATGTGTTTTGGTTAAGTGTTGAAATGTGACACCTCTGATGCGTCCCAGATTTTGGGAGTGTGACGGTCGTCACCACTCCCTGACACTCGTCATGACCGTGATGGTCGTGACATCCATGACGGTCGTCATGAAACCTTTTTTGCTGCACTCTGAACTGTTTCTATTGTTTCTCTTATTTTTTCGCGAGAGTTTAGAGTGGGGTGTTACAGATAGCATCCACAAAACAAAAGACTACCAACCAAGAGTTGGGAAAGCATCCGAGAAAAGAAAGACTACCAACCAAAAATTGGGATAACATCCAGGATAAGCAGGAAGTAGAATCGACCGATTTACAACCTGGAAAGGAAAATCCGTTGGAGAAAGATAAACTTAAATAAGCAAAACTCTGTTGGGGAGCAAAAGTAACATGAAAACATCCATCAATGATTCTTGCTGGGGTCTGGTACCACAGAGGCTTATGAATTATGTCGTTATCTGCTGGCGAGATATTTGGCAACAAAAGGTATCAACCTAACTTATGCTTCACATGCATATGTTTGAATATGGCGTAATACTCCATATGAAATGGAAATGCTACACATTTGGGAGGATGCTATGCAAAATGCAAATGCAAAGGGACACCACCACGAACAGGTGTCGGCAAGCAAACTTGCTAAGGAATATGCCATGGACGGCCTTCTAGAATAGAACTCTTCTGGGGACAATTCCAATCTGTTGGGAATTGAGAATAACATCCATCAGAAAGTTGCCCCAAAGGTCTCACTTGAAGAATACTAATGACCATTAGATTTTGCTGCAGATGTCTACCACTTCCGAAACACTCACCGAGGGAATCAGCATTACTCTTTACTTGGGGAGAAAATGTTAATGACATAGATCCTGTCAGGGAACAACACTGAGCTCGCCCCACTGCTGGGGAATAATCTCAATCTTAACCTATTGGGGATAAGTGCACATCACTGTTGGTAAGATACTTCTGATTCGATGACATTACCCTGTGGGGATACAAGATCTCTATTGTGGAGAACTGAGATCAATCGAGCCTCGTGTCGGGGAATGTGATAGCATGTGAGCCACTGCGAATGATTGTGCCAAGTACAGTTGGGCTTTTGGTTTAGGGATGGAACCAAATTTATGGTGATTGGGATTTTTATGGACTTATTTTTGGTTTGCCAACAAGCGTGGACTTTAAAGGGGAATTACCAGATGAGAATTGGTGGCAAAAGGTTAAGTTGTCAGACGAGAACTGGTGGCAAAAGGTTAAGTTGTCAGACGAGAACTGACTTCTAGCTTTGGTATCAGATGGGAACTGATTTCTGGTTTGCCTGATGAGAACTGGTCTTTGAAAGCGTATTTGCCAGACGAGGACTGGTTAAACAGTAGGCTAAAGAATGGGTGACCAGACGGGAACTGGTTTAAAAGCTGACATGTACCAGACGGGAACTGGTGTTTATTGAAGGGTTGACCAGACGAGAACTGGTTTGAAGGTTTACCAGATGAGAACTGGACCTTGGAAGTGATTTTAGGTTACAAGGTTCTGACAGGTAACAGGTTCAAGTTGTGGGGATGGAGATCCATTGACGAGATGCAAGGGTAAGAAAATTCCCAGGAATGGAGGGGATGCTCTACTGCAGCAAGGCTCTTTCAGAAGGTTAAGTATATTTGATGAGGTGATGGCACGATTCCCCGACACTCGTCTTGAACGTAGCAGTTGCTGACGAAAATAAACTTGCTCGAGTAACTTGCCCCAATGTAGTTCAACTTGCCCTAGTCTGACTCTTGGGAAAGTTCATCTTGAAACAAAAGTAACTTACCATGAGACGACCTCGAGATGGCTTGCCCCAGAATTTGTACCATGAAAGGATCTTGACTAACCAACTCTCAGAATGGTTAGCTTCAATGTACTCTTAAAGTAGCTTGCCCCTGAATGAGCACTGAAGCGACTTAACTTGTCCTGATTGAATACTGGAGGACTCTGCCCTCAAATCAAAGAAACTTTGGATGACCTGCCCTGATTGGTGGAATCTCGAGATGATTCACTTCTGATCAACCGGTTCTCGAATGATTTTCCCCATAATCAACCGATGCTTGGGGGATTTTCCTTAAACTGACTGACTTTATACTCACTGGATGTCAATGCCCCAGATCCATAGGGCTATAAAGTATACTCGATTACGATCCAGAATGTTGAATGATCCGGTCCTGTTTGATTCCTCCTTGTTGGAATCTCCCCAATACCAATTACGGACTTGCAATTAAAATTGTTTGTTCATGAATGGTAATTTTAATGCGATGCTCATGCAGATTTTGAAAAACCAATCATTATTAGAATGATGTGATAGTGTGTGACGAATGGACCAATAGTCCAGACGCAATGTTGATTTGGCTAGTGAAAGATACAACAAGAATATGATTAGAAAATCATGTAGGAGTCAG
This sequence comes from Lathyrus sativus, assembly GCA_963859935.3. NCBI lineage: Eukaryota > Viridiplantae > Streptophyta > Magnoliopsida > Fabales > Fabaceae > Lathyrus > Lathyrus sativus. The sequence continues at coordinate 458,111,695 of OZ012736.1, forward strand.
TTCACACAATCTCGATGTAGTATGCCTTCAGAATAATCCTGCCTCAATTAGGTCTTTTAAGGGTTGAATCATAGTCTGGTTCAGAGTTATTGAAATAAAGGATGAAAGGCTCAAAGTTTGATTATTACCTACCCCTTCTTCGTGATGATATTCAATCCTACATTCAGCTAACTTAACACAAGCGCCCATCCCTTCGAAATGTTTATTGAATGATAGGAGTGATGGTTAAGGAACTCACAAGGCTTTTGGAGTGACTGTTACCCCTTTTGTATTTTGTGTCTGTAGCCACACGACTTTTATCGAGTTCAAGGATTTTCCTTTTGTGATCCTTTCTTTTTATTCTTTCGTTCCCTAATTTTTTCCTGGACTGATTTTTATTTCTTATTTATTTTGAAGTCCAGCGGGACGCCATAATTTTTGCCTAAGTTCTTGCTTTCCAGCTTTTCGACTTAGCGGGCTTTCTTTCTCTTTTTTTTTAAACAAGTCGTGTGACACTGGCTGTCTTGATTTCTCTGAAAGGGTTGTGATTGTCTAACTCCTGATTGGTGAGGCTTAACCATTATAGTTGATGAGATACGATATGATTGGTCCTTGAATGGGGACACTCCTCCATAATATTTGAATGCTCGGTCAAGTTAACTGACAACTACCCTGCCCTAGGTTAAGATGTGAGGGTTTGAAAGTCTGAAAGAAACTTCTACTTCTAGGCTCGAAGTGGTTAACTAGGGACTAACTCCTTATCTCTCTGGTGTTTAGGGGGTTTGAAACAATGTATGTACATCATCAGCAGGATTTCATCCGAAAGCATATGATAAGCAATTATGAGTATTCAGTGTTCGTCATCCTCCCTCCAATCTTTGCTAAAACAATAGTGATAAAGTGGAATGGATAAGTGGTGTATGTGTATGTGCTTTGTGATAAATAAGAAAATGAGCGAATGCAACATGATTAATTCAGAAAATGCATAATCACTTCATTAATATTACCATTCAAAACAATAATGTTTAAAAACAAATAGCAATTAACAGGAAAGAAACTACAAATGCAAATGATAAAAGGTGCCCAAGGACTGATAATGTTGAGAACGTCTGCCTATATGGACCACTGGCATTTGGAAATGACCCTTGGAATCTTCAAGCTTAGACAACTGAGAGGTTGACATGAACAACCAAACCTCCTTCTAGAAAGGAAATGTACCCTTTGTCAATCAACTGTTGTACCTTGGCTTGGAAGGCTTTGCAATCTTCGGTTGAGTGCCCCATGGATCCCCCATGATATTCGCATTGAACATGGGGGATGGTACCCAGGAGGATAAGGTTCTAGCACAGGCTTAAGAGATCTAGGCTCCACCAATGAGTTATGAATCAGATGTGGCAGAAGCTGACTGCATGACATAGGAACTGGATGAAGAGGAGCATTCCTTCTTTCCAAGTTGTTGTGAGGCCTATTTTGATTCTGGCGTTGATTCAGATAACCTCGGCCATGGGCTCGTTGATTTGCATGAGGAGTGACCCAAGGTTTCTGATATGGTGCCCTAGGCACAACCGTTTGATGAAAATATGAAGAGCCAAAAGACTTCCTCGGTACACCCTAAGAATAACCAACATCTGCCATGACTGCATTGATCACATTTTCTTCTTCCTCTTGGGAGTTACCAAGGGATTCAGTTTCACTGGCCTGGCCGCTCGAGACATATTGAATGTTTTCACTCTTTATGCCACTTTCAATGCATTCTCCTACTATTACCAGGTCAGAGAAGTTTGGTGTAATTCCAATCATCCTTTCAAAGTATGGGCTCTGCAAGGAGTTCATGAACATGTCTACTAACTCTTGGTCTAGAAGCGGCGGTTGCACTTTAAAAGCCAATTCTCTCCACCTTTGAGCATACCTTCTGAAGGGTTCATTGTTCTCTTGAGACAAGCTTTACAACTGCATGCGACTGGGAGCCATGTCAAGATTATATTCGTACTACTTCAGAAAAGTTTTGGCTAAGTCCAACCATGATCGGATCAGACTACTCTCTAACTGCATGTACCAACTTAAACTGTCCTGAAAGCAGTGAATCATTAGCTTATCCTTGTGCACAAATAAGGTCATTCTTCTGCAAAACATCACCAAATGTTGCCTTGGGAAACTATCCCCCTTATACTTCTCAAACCTCGGTGCTTTGAAACATGGAAGTAACACTAGGCCGGGAACAAGGCACATGTCTGAAGTGTTGAGACCAAAAGTATCATTAACTTCCAAGGCTTTGAGTTTTTCATCCAACACATGAAATATTTCAGCATACTCAAGAGCTCTCGGGTCCTTAGTCTTCATCATCGGGACCTCTCCTTTGGAATTCGACACAGAGAAAGAAACACCACGACAATCCGTAGTATCAGGAGGAGAGGAATATCCATTTTGAACACCAAACTGTTCATGTAAATCATGGTTCTCAACAGAGAGTTGCATAGACTGAGCTTGATTAAGGTTGTTCACTTGCGGAGAGTCTTCATCAAACAGAGGACCATACAGAGGGTTAGTCGTCATAGTAAAACCTGGCGGGGTATCAACATTCTGGAGGTCGTTTCTTGATATAGCTATCAATAGCTCTCGACTTGACCTTACTTCTTAACACTGCTTGATCCTGCTTCAAACACTTTGTCGTCTTCCAACAGTCACCACTTGTTCAGAACGAGCACCGGGGAGTCAACTGGCTGATCAAAGACAAAGGCAAGATGAGAGTTCTGGATGGCTGAAGAATGATATGCAAAATGATGCAGAGATGTTTATGATATGCAATGCAAAAGACATGGGATCCAAGCTTTCAAAAATCTGGAATAACTGCTGCACTGTTGACTGAATAAGTCCAAAGGTGTGATCTGAAGAAAATACCAGAATACCGGGTTGGTTGAAGGTCAAAGTTTCCTGCATAACCCTTCCCACTCACAGGTAGAACCTAATCACTGACAAGGTACGACATCTTATGCAAGTTGTCAATATCACAGACTCTCAAGTCGAGAAACGATGATAAGTTCACCATTTCTGGTTTGGCATCATGGTCAAACGAGGAGGCCTCAACTGACTCCCTAATGAACGGTCTCCAAAGTCGTAAATTTTCAGATCCAACACCCCTTCAACTATCTGAGACGTACAAGATAGGATGTCTTCAAAGAAAACCTCGTTTGAACGTGAATTTCATGAGGGTTCTTGCATGCCAAACATGCAAGCCCGCACTACTCTCCACACTAATACTAGGTGTGTACTCAAGCCTGGGTATTGGGCTTATCTCTCGATGCAACACCCCACCCAACCGTACAACAACAATATGATAATAATGGTAATATGCAGAAACTAAAATGTAGATGCAACAATATACAAATATAACATACATACACACAAATACACAAATATACACACCCACAAATAAAAGCAAACAAGCGCTAGGATTGACTCACATAGGGAAAAGGGTCCCCAGCAGAGTCGTCATTTGTCATAACTGCGAAAAGGACCGGCGAAAACAAAACAGAAGAGTTGCCACAGAACGTTATTTATCCCAAAGAGAGGGAAAGGAAACAATCGAAGAAAAACTAAGAGAAAGGGAAAGACAAGGTCATCACAACCAAATCTTAGGTTCGGGAGTCGGTTACGCAAGGAGAAGGTATGAGCACCCCTCACGTCCGTTGTACTCAACGGGATCCATGCTTGTTGTCTAATCTATAGGTGAAAACTATCTAAAAGTTGTTGCTAAACGGGGGTGAAGGGAAAGAACAGACTCGATAGGACATCGCCGCCCTATGCCTACTTCCCTCGTGCAATGAGAAAGTCAGAGTCAACGTAGTTCGGGAAACTACGAGTGATGGGGGGAAGGTGCTCGCCAAGACATCACCGTCTTGTACCTACGTATCCTCATCTGGTATGAAAAATCAGAGCAAGCGTAGTTCGGGAAAACTAGACCACTGGTTGGTTAAATGTTTTTTATGAGCGACGTTAAATCTCCATTCTAGCAGTTAGGGACGATGCCTATTTGTGATAGAACGGAAACGTAACATACTCTTTCTGAAAATGAGGTTTGAAAACAATCCCGAAGGGTGAAAAGGTTTGAGTTTTGTTTGTGAGTTTTAAAGAAGTGAATTTAGTTAGTTTGAGACTCATGTTGCACTAAAGACTATGATACAAAAGCGAATGCGTCGCATATCGCCCAAAGGGAATACGCTAAACACTCTAGACACGTGAAGAAATACCTCCCCACTTATCATTTCTCATGTACTTAAGGCTCATAGCTTACAACACTTGTCATTCTTTATTAAGTGTCTTAGAGGAGTTTAAGATGAGAAGAGAAGACACAAGGACACTAAAGGGAGCTGAGAACCCTAATGTTGTCATGCAAAGTGATCTTAAAGTTGGGATGAAAGGGTACTACCTAATGTTATCATGCATAGGATTGAAAGCCTAGTGTCTCTCCTACTCCCATCTTAAATAGAGGGACTAGGAATCCTAAGGGATCAAGTGAGTAAACACAAGTAAACACATCACTAATCAATCACAAATGAAAACAAAAGCAAGACTTAAACAAGTCATGAAAGATGAAAAGAGATGAGAGAAAGATACACACAAACAAAAATGAATTAGGACATGCAAACATGAGGCACATTGAAGGTGAGAAATAAACACAAGAAAGGGGGGATTGAATTGGGTTTATGCCTTAATAAAACTTTTTCCTTTTCTTATCTTCTTCTTCACTTGATGCTTTTATGCGCTTATATTAAATACATTGCGGAAGCATAAGTAAAGAACACATCATATATCCTGGTTCACTTGAGCAACTCTCAAGCTAATCCAGTCCACCCTTCCAAGGTGATTTCTCCTTAATCAATTAAGGACTTAATCCACTATAACCGAACTGATTACAGATGCACAAGCTAACTGCAAGTGACTAACAACAGATCAATGAAACGTTCAAGGATCCCCAAGGATATAACGTTCATTAACATCTAATAGAATCCGATCACTAAAGATCTCCTATTAGAAAACCACAAATGACTACTGTCACTTGTCATCTCAAGTATACTGATCTTCACAAGATCACTTGAGGAACTACTAATTCTAAAAATAGAATGGTGTGTTGCCGGAGATTACAATGGTGCTTCCTAGCAAGCTAATTACTCCAAGTTAAGCACATAGCAAGTAATGAGAAACAACTCCTTGCTTCTTAATGTAGAAACTAATCTAGTGATGAATCTCTAAGAGATTATAAGAACATAGTTTCCATATTGCTTAAAAGCTTTTCTGTGTGTGAGCACTAAGGCTTCTTTTCATTTAAGCTTTTCTTCTTTCTTTCTTTCTTCACTTCATGCTTACTAGCATGGTAACATTTGAATGAATCAAATTTTATTTCTTATTCAGCCACCCAACAACATTTTTGATTAACTGATTCTTCTTTTTATATTGCAGCCAATAGATTTGTTGTGAGGATATAGTTGTCCTTTCTCATTCCAACGGTCATATCCCAACGGATAGAATAAGCTCATGTGTTGGAACAGTGACCTTAGCTTGTAGCTTCAATATATTTAATCCTTGGAAACTACGCTTAAACAGTACCAACGTCTTTACCACATTTGAATAATTGCATACGTTGTACTTCAATCTTCTTGATTCTTCTGATGATTCGTCTGATGAGTAGTTCAGAACTACTTTGGTATGAAAGCTTCAGCATCAGAGTTGTTTAACTCAAGCACATGTTTATCAGATTGAACAACAGCTTATCTGATGTAACACGTCTTGCATCTGGATGAATCTTCTTTTGACACAATCTTCCACTTCAGAATCCAGTCTTCAGCATTCCAAGAACTAAGTTTCCTCTGAAACAATCTTGAGAATCTTCATGACTAATTCTTCAGAAATCATGTCTTTAGAATCTTCAGAGTCTTGACCTTCAGAACACTTCTTCAGAGTCTTGACCTTCAGAATACTTCTTCAGAGTCTTGACCTTCAGAACCAGTCTTCAGAGTCTTGACGCACTTGGTCTTCAGAGCCTTCAGCCTTCAGAACTTCAAGTCATCAGAGTCTTCAGCACTTTGTTCTTCAGAGGACTCACTCTTCAGAGACGCTCGTTAGCTTCCAGATTAGATGCATAACTCAGAGCAGAATCCATAGATGCATTGTAACTGCAATGTCTAGCATCCTTGATTCTTTACTGAACATGATCAGATGCAGAAACAAACTTGCTTCTTTACTGAGCTTCATTTGCTTTCAGATCAGATGTACTTCTTCAGATTAGAATACACAAGCGCATTGCAACAGCAATATACAACATCCTTGATTCTTACTGAACGTGATCAGATACATAAGCAAACTAGCTTCTCACAAGCGCTTCATGACGTCACACTAAGTAATTCCATAAGTTACTAGCTGCACTGGTTGCTTCTGTTTGTTTGGTCTAATATATTTAATTTTAACATGACCTGCACATAACAAACATTAAACCATAAAATGGTTCTTTCACAAATACTCAATTGTTATCATCAAAACATAGAGATTATCCTGTAGAGGCAAATCTTACTCTTACAATCTCCCCCTTTTTTATGATGACAAAAACATGTATTTTGATAGAACATTTTATACAGGGGAATCACCAAGCATTAACCTATTCAGAGTTCTAAGCAACTACTCCCCCTGAATCTGTTAACCTTTAAAACATTTTTATGCTTGTTCAGAGGCATACTCTGATCCCAAGACTTACAAAAACTAAATTTGATAAAATATAATCAAATAGAGTAGAATAGAAGGAATACTTCCCTACTATATAAGATAGCATAAGTCTTCAGCATCTGGACTAGTTCAACAGAACTTCCATCTTCAGATCTTTAGAACTTGTTTCTCTAAGCCATCGTATCAGAGTCATATAACTTCAGAATCTTCTAAAGCATTTTCTCTTGATCTTCAGAACATCTTTCAGATGAAAAACTCCCCCTGAGTTTCAAACTGGGTGAAAATTAAATATCCTGACTTGTGAACCTTCCTGGGAGAACTCCCCCTGATTATAATATGTCTGATATTTGGATCTTCTGATCTTGATACAGTCTTGATTCTTGCTTTCTCAGACTTGCTTTCTTCTCAGATTCTTGATCTCTTGAAGCAGTCTGATACCAATAGAAACCAATAGAATGTTTACTTATGAATCTGATACCAATATTGAATCTGAGTCTGATACCCATGTTGGTTCTTAGTCTGACACCAATACATGATACTCATGATTCTGATTCTGAATCCAAATCTTGCTTCTATGAAGATTTCTGTTTCTTATGCTCTGACTATCATATTCACAGAAAATTTATATCTTCTGAACATTCTGATTCCAGATGACTTTAACTTTCAGATCTCTGAACAGTATTGGGTCCATCTGATTCTGAATCTATGTTCACGAAGTGTATAACTTCTATTATATGAATACCAGTTTATTTGAGCTCAGATTTCTTTCAATTATCCTGTTTAGAATGCCTAGTGAACTTGTTCAAAGTTCCTCAGAAAAACATCAAGCACACATTTAGTAATAAACGCAGTTTATATGTTTTGCATTCTCTTTCAGGTTATAGAATATATCAAAGCTATATTCTTTTTCTCAAAAACATTTCCATTTCTCCCCAAGTTATATTAAAAACATCTTTCATTTCTCCCCATTTCATTTTCCCTGTTATATGCTATTATTCCAGATTATATCAAAATCATCTTCATTTCTCCCCCTTTTTGACATCATCAAAAAGTTAGAGTTTTTCAATGAAAAAAATATTTTAAGAAAAAAATATTTCTCTCTTTTTAATGTCAGAAATTAAAAAGATAGGAGTTGAGAGATAGCACCTGAGAACTTAATCATCTTTCATTTCTCCCCATGAGAGCTTACTTCCTATAGGTTGATACCAATAAGGTAGGTTGATATCTTTTCCAGATTTCATCTTCTATATCTCCCCCTGCTTCTTAGAGAGTGACGACTCTTCATAGTTTCTAGAAGCATGCTCTGACTAGGATTGTTGCAAGTTTCTGTACAACAGATCTTTCTCTGACAACTTGTACATCCTTCATAGGTTGTTGATCTCTTCTTAACTTACTAATTTCACGTTCTCAACGTACAAAATTAGTTTCACAAGAAGAACCAACTATAGCAATTTGCTTAGTCTTCTTAGCATCTTCAGCTTCTTGTACTAATCTAGAAGTTTCTTTTCTGGAATCTTCCTCAACGAGATTTAAACAAGAAAGTTGAAATTCCTTCTTCCTTCTGGCTTGATCTAGATACCAATTATTCCAGTCCTTAGAACAACTTGAAATATATCCAATTTCAGAGTCTAATACCAATTGAAGAAATATCTCAAGAATTCTCAAGTTCCAGAGTTGAAGTGCTTGTTCTGGCCTTTGCTTTGACTCTTTCTTTTGAAAGGTTTGATACCCAATTGAAGGTGTGAAATTCAGAGGTTTGTGCTAGTGGTTTACTCTGAATTTTTGCTTCAAAGTTCTGCGCCCAGAACCTTCTGTGTCTTCATTCAAACATCTTCTGAAGTTTCGCTCAGAGTCATCTGACGCTTTGCTTTTCAGAAGTATCAACGTTTGATTTGATAAGCCATCCTCTAATTGAATCTTTTATCCAGATCTCCAAATGATCCAAAACTTCTGATAGTCTACGACTTCAGATTTGCTCAGATCTTTAAACAACATCTAATATCAATTGAAGGTGATGTGTCAACAATTTGCATTTTGATCCTTCAATCTTATGGAAATGAATGTCCTTCATTTGATACTTCATCCAGAGCATCTGATACTTCAATCAACATCAGCAGTGTTTTCTTTTTTAGGGGAGAGTGCTATTCAGAGGTACTTTTGAAACTAGCTCTGTCTTCAGTAACATCAACATAACAGAAACCTACTAAAAATAGTTATCTGGTTTTCTTTGTAGAGCTTCTGATCTATCATTTTACTAACCTCTTTCTTTCTCAGAGTGTACGTTGAATGCATGAGAGTCTTAGCTGGCTGCTCTCTGACAGATTAATCTTATGTCTGCTATATTCTTCATTCATTTCAGATTCTTCCTTTGGTCTTCATCTTCTGATCTACCAATTTTGATACCAATGATCATGCCTCTATCTTCCATATAACTAGCACCAAGACTTTATCCTTTGAACATACGTGGTTGATCATCACAAATTATCATCAAACCAAGATGAATTTCTTGAAATGATTTGAGTGATAATCTTATTCTTATCAATCAGTATCTAAGGGTGACTTCTTCTTCTAGAATTCTCGTACCAACTGAAGGTGTGAGAACTTCTGAGTACCAACAGAAAGAGTAGGATCTTCTGCTAAATCACCTTAGGTTTCTCCACCTATGATTTCTGATTCCAAGCTTGTTATCAAATCAATCATGATTTGAATCTAAGCAACAATGCTTCATTAGAAAATACTTGATACCAATTGAGACTTCCAAAAAATAATATGCATCATGAGAGATATGAATTGCATTTGGTATTTGATCAATCATTCTGACTACAATATTGAATACTTTTATCAATCATGATTACCAACATTTCCTTTACTAATTGTTCTACCTTCAAAGTTTGAACATGAAAGTGAAGAACTAGAACATTAGAAACATTTTTCCAACAGATCAACTTCAAACTTCCACTAGATCTGAGGAGTTCAGAGAATGGTGAATAGCAACTGATACAATCATGTAACAACATCTTCGCTGAACATTTTTCTTTCTGAAATAGCTTTAGAATTCTTCAAAGCTTTTGCTTAATCTTCTGACAAAATTCTCTACATCAGACTTTCTAACCATAACTATTTCTGTTATGTTAGTAAGTTCTTCTGATCATCAACAGAAGGTTGGAGACTGATAAGAGTCTGATACCAACTGATGGAAATGATTCCTTGCATTAGATCTTCTGCTTCAGATCTATGCAGCTTAGCTCTAGTGAATGTTTCATCAAATAGTTCATCCAGAGGTACTCTTCAGATCAAACCAGATCTTCATTCTTCAAGTGTCCTTGTTATCTAGATGTAAGCTATGTTGCTGACGTTTTAGAGTCATGTAAAATCTGAACCTCAGAGCTTCTGACCAATTGCTTTATACTCTTTGCCTAGAGTTACCACTTGTAGGATCAAGCGCTTACCACTAGGCCAAAAACAATTGCTTTAAACCATCTGCTCAGAGTCTTTTGTAGAGTTACTTCTCAACAACTTTCAGAATCTCCTGTAGCGTTGCTTCATCAGATTCTTCTATAACTTGCCTCTGTAGCTTGTGTACCTTGCCTCTGTAGCCTTGCTTAACAATTGAAGGAATAGATGTCTAATTGATAGAGCCTCTGCAAAATCAGTGTTACAGAACCTTCTGTACGGCCACTGATCTGACTTCACTATCCTTTTCTAGAATGCTAGTTTTAGCTACTGCCTGCATACACTCAACAAACTCCTTTCCAAGTGAAGTATATGTTTCTAAAGAAAATATCATTAACATAAATCTGACAGATTTAAAATATCTTCCATAATAGTCTTATGAAAAGAGTAGTATAAACTTTTCTTTTGACAAAAAATAGTTTTCAAAAATTGGGAAGTTGATGAACACATACTACTTCTTCAAAAACCATTTAAAAAGTATTTTCAATATTCATTTGATTTATATGATGTTATACTGATCAACAAAGGAGATTGATAAGAATATGAATTCTAACCTTGTCACAGAAGCACCTATCTTTTGGATAGTCAAAAGCTTCTTGCTAACAAGCTTTAAGAAGAAAGAATCTTGTTCTTCTGGAATCATCCTTCTTTCCAATGAGCGTCTCTTTTGGAAGAGAAGATTTGATTCTGGGGGAAACTTCTCATGGTTGATTCTTCAGAAGCAGCTAATTGAATAGCATCTGGGTTAGCTTCTGATCCTTCTGCTGGAACACATTCTACTTCTGATTCTCCAACATCTTGTGAGACAAACCAGTAACAGCATCTGAAGTAGAATCTCCAGAATAACTCTTCTTGAACTGGTCTCAATTCCTTTGGTTGCGTTATGTAGCATCTTCATCAACACAACAACATCTATCTGATTTCTTAGAGACATCCTCAGAGCACAAATATTATGATCTTCATGAGTAGAGAGCATCTAGCTTCCATCAGGCTTCATCTTCTGAATTTGTCTACTTGAAACAAATACAGATCCAATCTAGATACAATTATCATCAAACTCAGATGTATCAAGAGACACAGTCTGACTGACAATTTTGCTCTTACAATGCTGAGCTAACTTGTAAAGAGTTAGATCAGTAGAGTTTAACAGAAACATATGCTCTTCAAAAAGAATATCTACTGACTTATTCAGATTGAGTAACACTAGAGACTTAAATCCTTTTTACATCATACAGAATGAATACTGTCATTGTATCTTTCCTTACACCTTTATTTCTCAAAACATTCATTAAGAATTTCTGAAAAATAATGCCTGAAAACATCTGACCAATTTCAGTTTGTTCAACTGAGATAACATCTCAAGTTAACAAAACTCAATTGTCCATGCTACTTCATATCAGATCTTTTGAATTTCATCATATCCAGATGAGTTGATAAACACTGCTTATTTTGAAACCTCTGCAGAATTCTTTGAAACTTCTTCAAGAATAGCAACTTTCAAATGCTTTGAATCTGAAGAATCATTTCTTCCAGATTTGAACATTCTTCTGAACTTGCCCTTTTCTGCAAACTACATTCTGGCGTTCTGATGACTAAACTTCACCAGCCAGCAATATATCTTTTCTTACTAAGATAAATCCCAATGAGTTTTCATGAGAAAGTCAAGTGTGGACTAGTCCGTTTCTTGAAAACATCTCATACTCACATAGAATTAATCTTTAGAAAGCTTGATTTCTTGCTTGCTGAAGATTTGAATTTTTTTCAACTACCTTGAAAATCCAAACGTATTTGAAGATCAGTATTCAACAGATATATCTACTTATCTGATGAATCTATCTTGTCAGCTGATTCTTCATTCTTCTTTCATAATCTACTTGAGGAGATTTGTTGTTGAAGGCTTCAACACTTCAAACTTCAAACTTCACAGAATCAGTGACTTGCTCAAGTAACCAAATAGATTACAATTTTAGAACTCATCATCCTCAAAAACTGATGTGAGGCTGAAATTGTAAGAACGGTGAAAAATCCCCAAAAGTATTTCTTCACACAGCCTATAGATCTTTATCTGACACTGTTAGGTGTTTGATATCCATCAATAACAGAACCAGGCTCTGATACCAATTGAAGGTGAGAAATAAACACAAGAAAGGGGGGATTGAATTGGGTTTATGCCTTAATAAAACTTTTTCCTTTTATTGTCTTCTTCTTCACTTGATGCTTTTATGTGCTTATATTAAATACATTGCGGAAGCATAAATAATAAAGCATAAGTAAAGAACACATCATATATTCGGGTTCACTTGAGCAACTCTCAAGCTAATCCAATCCACCCTTCCAAGGTGATTTCGTCTTAATCAATTAAGGACTTAATCCACTATAACCGAACTGATTACAGATGCACAAGCTAACTGCAAGTGACTAACAACAGATCAATGAAACGTTCAGGGATCCCCAAGGATATAACATTCATTAACATCTAATAGAATCCGATCACTAAAGATCTCCTATTAGAAAACCACAAATGACAACTGTCACTTGTCATCTCAAGTATACTGATCTTCACAAGATCACTTGAGGAACCACTAATTCTAAAAATAGAATGTTGTGTTGCCGGAGATTACAATGGTGCTTCCTAGTAAGCTAATTACTCCAAGTTAAGAACATAGCAAGTAATAAGCAACAACTCCTTGCTTCCTAATGTAGAAACTAATCTAATGATGAATCTCTAAGAGATTATAAGAACATACTTTCCATATTTCTTAAAAGCTTTTCTGTGTGTGAGCACTAAGGCTTCTTTTCATTTAAGCTTTTCTTCTTTCTTTCTTTCTTCACTTCATGCTTACTAGCATGGTAACATTTGAATGAATCAAATGTTATTTCTTATTCAGCCACCCAGCAACATTTTTGATTAACTGATTCTTCTTTTTATATTGCAGCCAATAGAGTTGTTGTGAGGATATAGTTGTCCTTTCTCATTCCAACGGTCATATCCCAACGGATAGAATAAGCTCATGTGTTGGAATAGTGACCTTAGCTTGTAGCTTCAATATATTTAATCCTTGGAAACCACGCTTGAACAATACCAACGTTTTTACCACATCTGAATAATTGCATACGTTGTACTTCAATCTTCTTGATTCTTCTGATGATTCGTCTGATGAGTAGTTCAGAACTACTTTGGTATGAAAGCTTCAGCATCAGAGTTGTTTAACTCAAGCACATGTTTATCAGATTGAACAACAGCTTATCTGATGTAACACATCTTGCATCTGGATGAATCTTCTTCTGACACAATCTTCCACTTCAGAATCCAGTCTTCAGCTTTCTAAGAACTAAGTTTCCTCTGAAACAATCTTGAGAATCTTCATGACTAATTCTTCAGAAAGCATGTCTTCAGAATCTTCAGAGCCTTGACCTTCAGAACACTTCTTCAGAGTCTTGACCTTCAGAATACTTCTTCAGAGTCTTGACCTTCAGAACCAGTCTTCAGAGTCTTGACGCACTTGGTCTTCAGAGCCTTCAGCCTTCAGAAATTCAAGTCATCAGAGTCTTCAGCACTTTGTTCTTCAGAGAACTCACTCTTCAGATAGGCTCGTTAGCTTCCAAATCAGATGCATAACTCAGAGCAGAATCCATAGATGCATTGTAACTGCAATGTCTAGCATCCTTGATTCTTTACTGAACATGATCAGATGCAGAAACAAACTTGCTTCTTTACTGAGCTTCATTTGCTTTCAGATCAGATGCACTTCTTCAGATCAGAATACACAGGCGCATTGCAACAGCAATATACAGCATCCTTGATTCTTACTGAACGTGATCAGATACATAAGCAAACTAGCTTCTCACAAGCGCTTCATGACGTCACACTAAGTAATTCCATAAGTTACTAACTGCACACGTTGCTTCTGTTTGTTTGGTCTAATATATTTAATTTTAATATGACCTGCACATAACAAACATTAAACCATAAAATTGTTCTTTCACAAATACTCAATTGTTATCTTCAAAACATAGAGATTATCCTGTAGAGACAAATTTTGCTCTTACACACACATCAATGACACACACATGCCACACTCAAATCAACAAAATGGAAGTTTGAAACACAATGGCAAATAAAAAAATAATCATACAAGACCACATGCCACAAACACCTCAAGAAGAATGATGTCAAACATTGAACCACAAGCAAAGAAATGAGGGAAGAAATAGAGTGGGGCAGCAACCACATCATGATCATCATACATTCATTCATGATCAATCAAAAGAAAACATCCAAACACACCTCAAAAGAAGTTCAAACAATCAAATCATTCTAAAAGTAGGACACATGCCACAAAAACATCAAGATCAAGTACCCAATCATCAAGGTAAGAAGAAAACTTAAGTGATATGCATCAAGTTCAAATTCAAACTATCAAACAAAACCAAGAAGGATCACACTCAAATTGGAGCACCCAAAGTCCATACAAACATCTCACAAGTCAAACATAAATGGAAAACATGATCATACAAGGCATCTGAGATGAAACAAACTTTAAAAGGACCCTTAATCATACAAGTCAGAACCTCAAACATGTTAACAAGATCATACAAGATTTACCAAGCACTCATGGGATCACACAAGATCATACCTCAAAACTAGGTCAAGACATGCACATACACACATAGTTAAAACAACAAGGTTTTGAGGCATCAACCAAAAATAGAAATGTGTCCAAATAAAACTCAAATAGGATCCCAAACTCAAGTTAAGTTCAACCAAAATCAATGTGCAAAAGATCGTGGCAAGAATTGCATCAAAGCATCACCAATTGTATCAAACAAGGCAAGGTGCTCAACTTATCGAGCACGCATCGAGGGTCAAATAAAATCCAATGAAAAATTACTAAGAAAGGATCATCAAGACCTCAAACAAGCCCTCAAATAATCCTCAATCAAACACCCAAGTGTGAGAGGAAAATTGGTCAAAGGGGGTATTCAAATGAGGTCAAAGATCAAGCTTAAATCACAAAGACTAGCAATAAAACCACTTCACAAAATTAAATGATTAAAAATAATAAAAATAAATGAAAACTAAAATAAAATAAGTGGAAAAAAAACTCAAGACCTTGAAATATTAGAAAAGTATTTTTGTTGATTTTTAAAAAGGTTTGGACTATTTAAAATAAAATTAAAATGGTAAAAGAAATAAAATAAAATAGAAAAAGAATGAAAGGGGGTGCAGAAGTAAAAAGGAAATGAACTGAAATCTAGTTTAACGCACAAATGGGTTTAAAACAGGGTGTGTGAAAAGCAATAAATGCCAAGCCCAGACCACACCAAACCTCAGATTAAATGAAATGCATTGTTTCATTAATAAACGTGGCAAGACACATTAGATTTCAATGTACACGCACACAGGTCAACATCCAAGTCATAGCCACCTCAGCTTTTGACCTCATACGGCGGAGCCCTAGCTCCCGTCGTCTTCTCCGGTGAGCTTCACCTGAGGTGACTGAAAAACAACATAAAAATGAAAACTCCAGACATGGTTTTAAAGGTTTTTTTACGTAGATCACAAATATGCCAATGGTTTTTTAAAAAGGTACCTCTATCAAGGTGAAATTAAGGCACGGAAGTTGAACATACAAATTGAAACTTCATCAAACAGCCACAATAAGCACACAAGCATTGCCTACACATGGTAGGGCTTCATATGCAACCAATATGAACATGTTTTCATGCTTAGAATGAGAGTTCTAGATATAGAAAAATTACCTAACGGAGCAACTCCGTTGGTCCTTCAAATGCAACGCAAGCTTCAATCTAAAGCTACCAAACCCTTCCTTTTGCTTCAGTGAGTGAAAATCAAAGCTAGAGCTGAAAGAATAAGCCAGAGAAAAATGCAATTCGAAGAGAGATAAAACTTGAGAAATTTTGAATGAATCTCACTCTTTCTGCAGCTGCCAGCTCTAGCCCTCACATTAGGGTTTCTTTAAGGCTTATATATGAAGGTTATGAGGTGTTTTGGTAGGCCCATGATGGGTGATTCTTATGATTTCATGAACTTGCCAAAAATTCCAAAATAATGCACACACGAGTTTGGGAGGTTTACTGCTCATTCAAATCACTCTCTCTAGTCATATGGGGTGAGAAAATGAATATCTATGGTTTGAAGGATTGGAAATGAGTTTGTCATGAATTTTGAGTAAATTATTCATGAAGTATGAAAATTCAAAAATGGCTTGAAACCATGATCTCATGTTTGCTCATTTTGGGAAAAAACTAGTATTGTCATGACATGATGAGGATATGATATAAAAGGAGCAAAAACAATCCCATTTGGTGACTTGGAATGTAAGAAAACCAAATTAAGTCAAAAGTTCATGTTTTCATGTTCATAATGCTTTAATTGTCTCACAAATCATCAAAGGTCATGGAATTTGAGATCATGATGGAGTTGAAGGTGAGATAATACTTAGAAGGGGGGGTTGAATAAGTATGAAAGATTAAGACTTAAAAAATAATCACACAATTATTTTTATCCTGGTTCGTTTAAACAACTACTCCAGTCCACCCTTCCTAGAGTGATTTGCCTTTCTCAACAAGGACTTAATCCACTATTAAATCAAACTGATTACAATAGTAACACCTAAGAACAATTGTTCTTAGTCTTCTCAAGAGCTACTGATTCCAACTGAATCCTCTTAAGGAAAAACCTTTACAATCAATGTAAATTAAATACAAGAGTATTAATGCTTCTATAAAGCTTTTATCACAACAGTGATTTTTCTCTTAAGTTTAAGTACAATAAATTCTAAGAAGAATATGAAAGAATGAGAGCTTAGAATAATATGATTTCTTTTCAGCAAATTGTGTAACTGAAGAATGTGGTGGAGTTCTCCTTTTATAGGCAGCTGATCCAAGGATGCTGAGCGTTGAAAAGAGAGTCCCAAAAAGGTCTGAGCCTTTTTGTCTTCACATCAAGTGACCTTTCCTAGAAGTAGATAACACAGAAAAATCCTTTTTGTCTGTGTAAGTGTGTCTAGCACAAATGAGGAAATAGACGTTGAATAACTCCAACGGATATATTCTTGAATATTACTTCTTCAGTTTTCAGCAAGTTCTTCAGAGTCTGAATGGATCAGAGTCTTCTAATGATATTCAGAACTTTGCTGTATCAGAGTCTTCTGCAGCATGTGTGCTTTCAGCGTGTTGATCATCAGAGCATATTTGACATAGAACTTCAGTACTTGGCAGCGTTGGTACTTTCAGAAACTTCTGTAGAATTATGCTTTGAGAAACTCTTCAATCAATATTCTTCTTTGCTTCAGATGCTTCAGCTTCAGATGCTTCTGACTATCTTCAGATGCTTCTGACTCAGAATGTTCTGGAGCTTCTTGCTTCAAATCCTTCTGGAGACTACGCTCAGGATCTTCTGTAAGGAGCAATCAGATTCTTCTGTAAGATGCATCTGGCGCTTCAGAGTCAGGATAGCTTCTTGTATACAATACAGATTTCCTTCTAGAGAGTTAATTTCATTTCAATCTGCAGTAAAACTCTCAAACGAATTTTAGAGTATATAATTCTTAAATATAAATTTCCTAACAGTTATCATCAAAAAAAAGAGTTATTATTAAGAACCAATCTGTGTTCTAACAATCTCCCCCTTTTTGATGATGACAAAAAGTATCAGAAATTTTATTTAACTGAACATAAAGAATTATAACTCCCCCTGAGATGATGAATCTCCCCCTGAGTTAAATATGAAAAAGGAATAGAAACTTCCCTTTTATCTTGAGTGATCTTCAGAGTTAGATCTTGTTTGTTCTTATAACAATTTAGGGTCAGAATGTCTTGCAGATATATGATTCAGAGTTTGATAATAGACAAATGATCTGAGAGACTCAGAGATTCTTTTATAGAGTGTTCTTATCAAAAGTTCTGAAATAGTCAAGTTAAATATTAGATAAAATAGAAATGTCTGAAGATTCATTCTAGTGAAGTTATATTAAACAGTTCAGATCTTTATTTTCTCCCCCTTTTTAGTCATAAGCAAAAAGTAAAAACTTTTAAAAAGACAAATAAAAGGAACAATAAATAAGATAATTCAATGGAGAAAAACTGATTCATTCAAAATAACAGAGCAAGAGTACATAGGTAAACATCAGAAGATATAACAATAAAATTCAGATGCAAACAACAGATGCAAAAACAGTAGAATGAAAAAAAATCTAAGAGTGTTTGGACAAAAGCATTTTCAATAGATCTGTAATCTCAGATGAGGATTGCTCTTGCTTTGACATCCACTTAGTCATGGTCTCATTCTTCTCATCTTGTTTTGACATCCATTATGTCATATCCTCAGACTTCTTATCTTGCTTAGCCATCCAGGATTTTATCTCTGACTGACCAGCCTCCAGAGCAGCAATCTTGTCTTCAAAGTCTGGATGTTCTGTCTTTATCTCAGATGAAGAAGGTGGAGGTTCTGCAGCCTGAACAGAGTCAATTGCCATTGGTTCTGTAGATCCTGAAGAGGGTTCTACCAGAGTCATAGTCAATGCATTGGCAGTAGGTTCTGTTGGAGGTGGAGGAGCATCTAAACGAAGCAGAGGTTCAATTTTGTTGACAGTCCAGAATAGAGTCCTTTCAGCTCTGAGCTTTGCATCATCAGAACAGACGTTCTTCAGATTTGAAGCTACAGTGTTGAATCTATTGATGAATCCTTTCCAGATGATGTCAGATTCATTTGCATCCATTGTTTCAGAGCATCTCTTCTGAACAGTACCTAAAGACATCTGTATTTCTTGCAAAAACGTTTGAAATAAATGATCAATATTAAGTCTGGGCTGTGGTTTAAGCAAGGTTTCCAGAGTCATATGTTTAGGTTTGGGAGATGGTGGTAAAAGTGATTTTTGGATGGAAATCAGAGGAGGGGGATAATATGGAAAGAAAGGAATTTCTGGTTTTTGAGGTAAGGATCTATTTAAAGCATTAAGCAAATGAGGTTTTGGTCTTGTGCGAGGGCAAACATCATCAAAGGGTTCATTAGAGTATGGTATGAAAGCAGATGTTGGTGATTCAACAGATGCAACTGTGTTATCAGATGCAGGTTGCAGAGCTGAAACAACAGCTTTACCAGATGTAGCAGATATTGTTGCTAAGGATCCTACATTGTTCATTGATTGAATATATGAAAGAATCACAGATGGAAGAGCCTGTCTGAGTTTTGGTTTCAGAGGGTTGAGGGGTTCAGAAGGTTCAACTCTATCATAAAAATATCTTAGTTTGAAACCATAAGATAGATTATGATAAAGAGAAGAAACTTGGGCACAAGATATACCAGATGATGATGGATTGGAATTAGGGATTAACATCTCAGATGATGGTGCAGGTGGAGGCATAGGATCTGAAATGGGAGTTTTAGAAGGTATGGTAGGTTCAGGTTCAGGTACAGGGTATTTGTCAGATGGAGAAATTAGAAAATCTGGGTGGATTTCTGATTCTGATGAGTTAGAGGATGTTATAGGTGTACAAGAGGTAGAAGATACTTGAAACACTGTTTTTAGAGGAGTGACATCAAGAACTTCTGTCTCAGGGATGTGAGGTTCAGATGTGTTGGTAGGTTCTGAAGGAATGTCAGATTGTTTGGATGGTGGTTCTGATGAAACAGGAGCAGAGGTTACTTTTCTAGGTTCAGAAGTAACAGGTGCAACAGGTTCAGAAGGTGGATTATTTGATGGTGGAATGTCAGAGGCTTTTTCTGGTTGAACTTCTTTGGATTGGTTTTCTGGATGTTCTGAGGTTTGTGGTTGATCAGATGTTTGTTTTTCAGATGGTTGTTGTTTTGATGGTTATGGTTCTGTTGGTTGTGATTCTGATGGTGATGGACGTGGAACAAAGTGTTTGATGTGTATTTTGGGTTGAGATGGTTTTGATACAGAAACAGTTGATTGTTTTTGAGGTGAAACAGAACTGGGGGCAGTAACAGAAGTGGTTTGATTTCCTGTGGTGGATGCATCCCATGAAGATCTTAGCCCAGATCTTGTAATCAGGCTTCAGATCTTTGAATCTGTTAGAAGCTTGACCAGCAGTCATAACTTCCTCATAAACCTCTTCCATGTCCACACGCCCAGCTGGCAAGTGGGAAACGCCATCTGTTTCTTCATAACCTATCAGTCTTCTTATCAGATCCTCTGTGATGATAATCTCTTTTCCCAGCACATAAGATAAGATGAACTTGGGATAAACTGATGCATGAATCCAGAATTCTTTCACAAGGAGAGGGTAAACTGGTCCAAACAGCCTATCAAAGTACTTAACCCATCCTTGAGCTCTAATTATGGAACGAAAATCAAACCCATTTTCTGCCAGAGAATCAAACTCAACCATAGATTCACACAGAACTTCTAGTTTATTAACAGGCGTTAGAAGTGTTCTCTTGGGAGGAGAATATGGAGCAACACCCAAGTTTTCTGAAGTCACAGCAGCCATAGTAGATTGGAACTGAGCAATTGTTGATGAAGAAGACGCCATTGAAGAATGCTTTTTCAAACACTTAGGTTTTGGGTTTTTATGCAGAGAAAATAGGAGATGAAAACGCATGTAAATTCTGAGAGTGAAAAGTGTGAAAGTGAATACAAGACAAGTATTTATACTAAACACTTAGGCACATCAAAAGTCAGAAAAACGCACGTTTGAGCAAGCATTAAATGAAGAGAATAAAAATCATTTCAAAACATTAAATGCTTCTGACAATTTGGGGGGAAAACCAAGATTCTTACTATTCAAATTTCACCTCAAACGTCTCTTCAGTTATGTACACGCCACCTCTTCAGATTTTGTGTGACACGTGTTTACTTGCATGCTGTTCTGAATTCTCTTAAGAACTGAAACGTTAGCCAACATTCAGATCTTCTAAAGATGGTTAGTTCAGAGTTTCACATCAGAAAAATTGATCAGAATAGAATAAATAAACAGAAGAAATACTTCAGAGCATTTAAGCATTTTTGCATCTGCAACAATTTGCTTCTGATAAATATCATTCTGGACAAAAATCCATACCAATATTTTTCAGAATAAAATTGAATCTATCTTCAACAAGGGGTTTTGTAAAAATATCTGCCCATTGATGATCTGTATCAACAAAGGCTAAATTTATGATTCCCTTCTGAACATAGTCTCTGATGAAATGATGCTTAATTTCTATATGTTTTGCCTTAGAATGTAAAATAGGATTTTTGGACAAACATATAGCAGAAGTATTATCACAA
The DNA here is from genome assembly GCA_963859935.3 of Lathyrus sativus. Taxonomy (NCBI): domain Eukaryota; kingdom Viridiplantae; phylum Streptophyta; class Magnoliopsida; order Fabales; family Fabaceae; genus Lathyrus; species Lathyrus sativus. The sequence continues at coordinate 458,133,099 of OZ012736.1, forward strand.
AAGATAGAAATGTTACTCTCAAAAATTTGATAATCTTCTAGTCGACTCTTCATCCAGAGCATCTGCGTGCTACATCCAGCAGCAGCAATGTATTCAGCCTCTGTGGTTGAAAGTGCAATTGTGGGTTGCTTCTTGCTGTACCAGGAGATTAAATTTCTTCCTAGAAATTGACAACTTCCAGAAGTACTTTTTCTTTCCACTCTGTCTCCAACGTAGTCAGCATCACAGAATCCAACTAATTTGAAATCATCAGATTTTCTGTAACACAAACCCACATTAGAAGTACCTTTCAGATACCTTAGAATCCTCTTGACAGCTGTCAAGTGTGATTCTCTAGGATCTGATTGGAATCTAGCACACAGACAAACACTGAACAATATGCCAGGTCTAGAAGCAGTAAGATAAAGAAGAGAGCCAATCATACCTCTGTAGAGCTTCTGGTCTACTTTCTTACTTACCTCTTCTTTGCCAAGTGAGCTAGTAGGATGCATTGGAGTCTTTGCCAGCTTGCTGTCAGACATGTTGAATTTCTTCAGAAGTTCTTTAACATACTTTGTCTGATGTATGTAGGTGCACTCTGGAGTTTGATTAACTTGGATTCCTAGAAAGAATCTGAGTTCTCCCATCATGCTCATTTCAAATTCTGCCTGCATACATGTAGCAAACTCCTTTCCAAGCATAATATTTGTTGATCCAAAAATAATATCATCTACATAAATTTGGCAAATTAGAAGATCTTTCTTAATTGTTTTACAGAATAGAGTTGTATCCATTTTGCCTCTGATGAAATTCTTCTCCAGAAGAAAATTACTCAATCTCTCATACCAAGCTCTGGGAGCTTGTTTTAATCCATATAGAGATTTCTTTAATTTGAAAACATGATCTGAAAATTTTTCATTTTCAAAACCAGGAGGTTGGTGGACATAAACTTCCTCTTCTATGATACCATTAAGAAAGGCACTTTTAACATCCATCTGATACAGAGTGATGTTATTTTGTGCAGCAAAGGAAATAAGAAGGCGTATAGATTCTAACCTTGCCACTGGAGCATATGTCTCAGTGTAATCAATACCCTCTTGCTGACTGTACCCTTGAGCAACCAGCCTTGCCTTATTCCTCTCAACTTCTCCTTTCTCATTTAGCTTATTTCTGAAGACCCATTTTGTACCAATTATATTGAATCCTTGAGGTCTTTGAACTAGATCCCATACATCATTTCTGCTGAATTGATTTAGCTCTTCTTGCATGGCAATAATCCAATCATTGTCTTGCAGAGCTTCTTCTACAGAAGATGGTTCAATTTCTGACACTAGTCCAAATAGTGATGCTTCAGATGATCTTAGAAAGGATCTTGTTCTGATGGGATCATCCTTCTTTCCAATAATGACATCCTCTGGATGAGAAGCTTTAATTCTGGATGATGATCCTCTGATAGTTGACTCTTCAGAAATGTTTAGATTATTCATCTGAAAAGTTAAGGGAGTAGCATCTGGAGTTGCTTCTGATTCCTTCACTTGAATTGTATCTGCTTCTGGAACTTCAGAGTCAATAAAGACTACTTCCCTATCTGCAGAGTTATCAACCTGCTTTGGCTTTTCAGAGCCAAGCTTATCATCAAATCTGACATGAATGGATTCTTCCACAATCTGTGTCTCAGTGTTGTATACTCTGTAGCCTTTAGAGCGTTCAGAATATCCAAGCATGAAACACTTCTGTGCTTTGGAATCAAACTTGCTCAGATTTTCCTTAGTGTTTAACATATAGCAAATACATCCAAAGGGATGAAAATATGAAATGTTGGGCTTTTTGTTCTTCCACAATTCATAAGGAGTCTTTTTCAGAAGAGGTCTAACAGACACTCTGTTCTGAATGTAACAGGCTGTATTGATTGCTTCTGCCCAAAAATGTTTTGCCAGATTTGTCTCATTGATCATGGTTCTGGCCATTTCTTGCAAAGTTCTGTTTTTCCTCTCTACAACCCCATTCTGTTGTGGAGTTTTAGGACAGGAAAAATCATGTGCAATGCCATTTTCAGAAAAATATTTTTCAAAATATTTATTTTCAAATTCACCACCATGATCACTTCTGACTTTTATAATTTTGAAATTCTTTTCATTCTGGACTTGCTTGCAGAAGTCAAAGAACACAGAATGTGACTCATCCTTGTGTTTTAAGAACTTTACCCATGTCCATCTGCTAAAGTCATCAACAATGACTAATCCATACTTCTTGCCTCTGATGGATGCAGTTTTCACTAGTCCAAACAGATCAATATGAAGTAGTTCTAGTGGTTTAGAAGTAGAAACAACATTTTTGATTTGAAAGATGTTTTTGAAAACTTCCCTTTCTGGCATGCTTCACAAAGATCATCTGAAGTGAACTTCAGATTAGGGAGTCCTCTGACAAGATTAAGTTTATTAATCTGAGATATACGTCTCATATTAATATGGCTCAATCTTCTGTGCCAGACCCATTGCTCTTCATTAACAGACAAGAGGCATTTAACATTTTGAACTTTAAGTTCTGAAAGATTTATTTTATAAATGTTGTTTTTCCTCTTACCACTAAATAGGATAGAGCCATCCTTCTGACTAATAGGTTTACAACATTTTTGATTAAAGGTAATATCATAACCATTGTCACTTAATTGACTTATGGACAATAAGTTATGCTTTAACCCTTCAACAAGTAAAACATTAGTAATAGAGGGAAGTTTACCATTTCCAATAGTGTCAGATCCAATGATCTTGCCCTTCTGGTTCCCTCCAAACTTCACGTCACCTCCAGATCTAAGTTCCAGGCTTTGGAACATAGACTTTTCTCCTGTCATGTGTCGTGAGCATCCAGAGTCCAAGTACCATGATTGGTGTCCTGACCTTGCTGCTAAGAACATCTGCAACAGGAATTATTTTGTTTTTAGGTACCCAGATCTTCTTGGGTCCTTTGGGGTTAGTTGGTTTGTAGGTTTGTCTAAACTTCTGTTTTTCAACATAATGTTTATTCTGACTTGCCTTGGGTTTAAACACATAAGTATTCTTCTCAGAACTTGTGTGTTTAATGTCATTCAAGTGACCAAATTTGAATTGAGAATACAGAGGTGTCTTCTTGATGAAAAGTTTGTCAACAGGTTTTGGATTGCTTCTAGATGAAGATTCATATCCAATACCTCTTTTGTTGTTTCCACTAACACCATAGATCATAGAAGCCATCTTGCTTCTGTCTATGCTCTTAGTGAGAAATCTCTGAAAGCTAGAGTCATATTTTTCTAAAATATTTTCACATGACTTAGTCTCAGATTCAGATTCTTGTTGAGTTATTTCAAAGTCATTTTTGATTTTCAGATTTATTTCTTTTTGCTCAACAAGTTCTGTTTTCAGAAGATCAATCTCAGATTCAAGATTGCTTTTCAGCTTCTTGTATTTGAGTTTGATATTGTTATAACTTTTAAGAACTTCTGTTAAAACTTTTATGAGTTCTTCTTTGGTAAGTTTAGCCATTACCTCTTCTGCGTCATCATCAGATTCAGTTTCTGATTCATATCCTGAGGTACCTTCCTCTTGATCCTCTGTGCTGGCCATCAGTGCAACATTTGCACATTCTTCTTCTGATTCAGAAGATGATTCACATTCATCTGAGTCATCCCATGTTGCCATCAGAACCTTCTTCTTTTTGTTAACTTCTTCTTGGGTTTTTCTTTCTGAAGTTTGGGGCAATCATTTTTGTAGTGCCCAGGTTCTTTGCACTCATAGCACACAACTTCTTTCTTGGCAGATCTTCTGTGTCCAGAAGATTCCTTTCTATTATCAGATCTTCTAAAGTTGTTGAACTTCTTTCCCTTGTGCTTCCAGAGTTTGTTAATCCTTCTGGACAGCATGGATAACTCATCTTCTTCTTCAGAAGAAGATTCTTCAGAGCTTTCTTGAATGACCTGCAAAGCTTTAGCAGTTTTGTTAGATTTTAATGCAACAGATTTACCTTTTTCTTTCTTCTGAGGTTCATCTTCCTCAAGCTCAATCTCATGGCTCCTCAGTGAGCTGATGAGTTCTTCTAGAGAGATCTTGTTCAGATCTTTAGCCATCTTCAAGGCAGTCACCATTGGTCTCCATCTGGTAGGCAGACTTCTGATGATTTTCTTTACATGATCTGATGTAGAATATCCCTTGTCCAGAACTTTCAGCCCAGCAGTGAGTATCTGAAATCTGGAGAACATGGCTTTAACAGATTCAGAGTCTTCCATTTTGAAAGCCTCATACTTCTGGATCAGAGCCAGAGCTTTTGTCTCCTTAACTTGAGAATTTCCCTCATGAGTCATTTTTAGGGATTCAAACATATCAAAAGCAGTCTCCCTGTTTGTAATTTTCTCATACTCTGTATGTGAAATTGCATTCAATAATATAGTCCTGGCTTTGTGGTGATTTCTGAAATCTTTCTTCTGAGCATCTGTCATAGATTTTCTGTCAATCTTTTTGCCATTCCCATCTGTGGGATGTACATATCCATCTACGACTAGATCCCATAGATCAGCATCATATCCTAGGAAAAAACTCTCAATTCTGTCTTTCCAGTAGTCAAATTTCTCCCCATCAAACATTGGGGGTTTGGTGCTGATCCTATCCCTCTCTTCATATTTATTGTTAATATTGGACATTGAATTATCAGCCATGGTAACAAATAAATATATATCAAAGTATTTCTCTCTGGATCTTTACTGACACTGTTAAGTGGTAGCACACTCAGAACCGGAGCTCTGATGCCAACTGAAGGTGAGATAATACTTAGAAGGGGGGGGGGGGGGGGGGGTTGAATAAGTATGAAAGATTAAGACTTAAAAAATAATCACACAATTATTTTTATCCTGGTTCGTTTAAACAACTACTCCAGTCCACCCTTCCTAGAGTGATTTGCCTTTCTCAACAAGGACTTAATCCACTATTAAATCAAACTGATTACAATAGTAACACCTAAGAACAACTGTTCTTAGTCTTCTCAAGAGCTACTGATTCCAACTGAATCCTCTTAAGGAAAAACCTTTACAATCAATGTAAATTAAATACAAGAGTATTAATGCTTCTATAAAGCTTTTATCACAACAGTGATTTTTCTCTTAAGTTTAAGTACAATAAATTCTAAGAAGAATATGAAAGAATGAGAGCTTAGAATAATATGATTTCTTTTCAGCAAATTGTGTAACTGAAGAATGTGGTGGAGTTCTCCTTTTATAGACAGCTGATCCAAGGATGCTGAGCGTTGAAAAGAGAGTCCCAAAAAGGTCTGAGCCTTTTTGTCTTCACATCAAGTGACCTTTCCTAGAAGTAGATAACACAGAAAAATCCTTTTTGTCTGTGTAAGTGTGTCTAGCACAAATGAGGAAAGAGACGTTGAATAACTCCAACGGATATATTCTTGAATATTACTTCTTTAGTTTTCAACAAGTTCTTCAGAGTCTGAATGGATCAGAGTCTTCTAATGATATTCAGAACTTTGCTGTATCAGAGTCTTCTGCAGCATGTGTGCTTTCAGCGTGTTGATCATCAGAGCATATTTGACACAGAACTTCAGTACTTGGCAGCGTTGGTACTTTCAGAAACTTCTGTAGAATTATGCTTTGAGAAACTCTTCAATCAATATTCTTCTTTGCTTCAGATGCTTCAGCTTCAGATGCTTCTAACTATCTTCAGATGCTTCTGACTCAGAATGTTCTGGAGCTTCTTGCTTCAAATCCTTCTGGAGACTACGCTCAGGATCTTCTGTAAGGAGCAATCAGATTCTTCTGTAAGATGCATCTGGCGCTTCAGAGTCAGGATAGCTTCTTGTATACAATACAGATTTCCTTCTAGAGAGTTAATTTCATTTCAATCTGCAGTAAAACTCTCAAACGAATTTTAAAGTATATAGTTCTTAAATATAAATTTCCTAACAGTTATCATCAAAACAAAGAGTTATTATTAAGAACAAATCTGTGTTCTAACAGGAGTTAAGGTCTTAGAAAACAAGTTTCATGTGGAAATAATTTTGATTTGAAGTCTTGAAGTTCATGAATGGTGACCTTGAAGTGAATCACCTAAAACTAGGTTTCCAAGAATGACCTTGAATTGGGATGATCATAACTAGATCTCCACACATGGTAATCATGAGTTCTTGCACTTTTTTGAAAGCTTAGACAATAAGGAACAACTCTCATGTTTGTTGAAAAATGAGGAAGAGCTTGATTCCATGTGAAATATTCCTTAGAAGTGGGTTACCCTTGAATGCCTCTAAATCCTCTTCATTTTGTGACACCAACTTGTAGACATCATAACTTGAGATGTAAGAACCTAATGGAAGAGTTCTTGTACTAAAAATAAAGATATAATGGTGAGGAACAAGTCTCATGTTTGAAGGAAAATGAGATAGGACTTGCACCATAGTGAACTTTATCTTTGAAGTTAGGTACCAAAAGAGGGGATTTTACACTTAGAATCCTCTAAAACCCTAACTTAGCAACTTCTTGAACTCTTGAATCTCCTTAACCTAGCTTCAACATGACATTTGATATTAATTAGGTTGACTTCTCATGGCTTCAATGATCAAGAATCAAGCCTTGAGCTCTCTCAAATCCACAATTGACTTTTGTTGACCAGATGAAACCCTAACACCTTATCCACTGATTGAGGTTCTTGCCAATGATTTATGTAATCATGTGACCACCATAGAGGACCCTCAGGGTGTATATTGAGCTCTTGAACCATGTCCCATCCAAGGAGGTAGCCACATGTGCCTCCAATCACCCTCAAGATAAGAGGAAATAAACAAACACTTGCTTTCTCACTCCAAGAAGCTTTGACACCAACTCTGATGATAATGATGACTTGAAAATGTATCCTTACTTGAACTTTGAACATGAAGCTTCCCTCTTGAGTAGTGAATAAAACAACTTGATCCCCTGTCTAGAACCAATGCTATACATAAATGATAATGCAAGAGATGCTATGAAACATAAACCAAGATAGAAGAAAGGGTTGGGAAAATTTTGGGGTGCTACACATTCGAATGGATTTATGCTTTACAATAGGTGAGAATATATCATTAAAGTCGAAACCTTCTTTCTGAGTGAACCCACTAGCAACCAATCTTGCCTTAAATCGCTTCGACATCACTCCTTTGATTCCTTCCTCGACCTTGAAAATCCACTTACATATGAATAATCTTGCTCCTGTAGGTTTCTCAATCAGCTCCCAAGTGTTATTATCATGAAGATAATTCATCTCATCATCCATGGCTTTTCTCTATTCAGTCTTATTTTGACTCGTCATAGCTTCCTTATAATCTCTAGGTTCTTGCTCAAGTACCTCACTTGCAGAGATTAAGGAAAAAGTTATAAGATATGCATAACCAAGTCTCTGAGGTGGCTTGATGACTCTTATCGACCTATTTCTTGCTAGTAGGTAGTCATCTACAGTTTCCTCAGTCTCTTTAGCATCTTGCTCTTCTTCTTCGACTTCATCTAGGTTATACACTTCAGCATCACTATTCTTCACCTCAACAGGAATCTCTACCTGTTCCAGCTCCTCTTTAGAGATTTGTGCACTTCGACCAGCATCACCAGTTTTCTTGAACGCCATCACGACTTCATTGAAAACTATTTCACAACTTGTGATACTTCTTCTATGACCTAGTTCTAGGCACCACAACCTATAACCTTTAACTCCCTCAAGATATCCAAGGAACATGCATCTCAGAGCTCTAGGTTCGTCCTTGTCTTGCCTAATGTGAGCATAGGCTAAACAACCAAATACTCTTAGTTTGTCGAGATCAGGTGGTTGACCCGACCAAACTTCTTCAGGTGTCTTCATTCCCAAGGCAGCCGAGGGACATTTATTTATCAGATAAGCTATTGTTGAAACAACCTCTGCCCAAAACACCTTCTTTAATCCAGCACTAACCAACATGCATCTAACCCTTTCAAGGATTGTTTGATTGAATCTCTCAGCTAAGCTATTTTGCTGAGGAGTATCTACTATAATCTTATGCTTTACAATTCCAGATACAACACATTAATTGTTGAAAGCTTCATTCTAGAACTCAAGGCCATTTTTGATTCTCAACCTCTTAACCTTTATGTCATTTTGAGTTTCGACCAAAACCATCCAACTTTTGAAATTCTCAAAAGTTTCATCCTTAGTTTTTTGAATGAATACCCATAATTTTCTAGAATAGTCATCATTTATGGATAGAAAATACCTTTCACCTACATGTGAAGGATTCCTTACAAGCGCCTAAAGATCAGAATGGATGTAATCAAGGGATCCATGTGTTCTTCGTTTACCTTTGTTAAAATTCACCCTATAGGATTTGCCAAATATACAAGCTTCACAAAGCTCCAACTTCTCGACTTTGTCACCACCTAGCAAGTTTTGTTTCCCCAATTCGACCAGGCCTTTTTCACTAATATGGCCCAATCTCATGTGCCATAATTCTATATTCGACACCAGTTTCGTGGATGCAAAATTTGTTGAACCACTTACAACCTTGACACTACAAGGACATCAGAGGATTCATAATCATCTTGCACAATAGCTGGATTACCATTGTCCTTACCTCCATGATTCTTCAGGCGCTTAGGGCACATCTTTCCTGTGTGACCCTCCTTCTTACAGTGATAACACTTAATCCCAAAAATATCACCACCATAAGACTTATGCTGAGTTTTATCTTTCTTCTTCTCAAACCTACCACCTCTATTCGAGGATTTCCCCTTCACGGACAACCCTTCACCAACTGATGATGATGGTTAATACTCCTTTCTTTAGTTCGAATCCTTCAAATACAAGGCTACTTGAACTTCTTCAAAGGTCAAGGACTCTCTTCCATACAAGAGGGTTTCTTTGAAGTGAGCATGAGACTTAGTTAAAGAACACAACAATAATAACGCTTGATCATCATCATTGATGGTAACATCAATATTTTCAAGATCAAGAATTAGCTTGCTGAATGTATCTAGATGCTCCGTCAATGTCTTATCTTAATTCATCTTGAATGAATATAAAGCTTGCTTCAAGTACAAACGATTTACCAAGGATTTTTTCATATACAATCCTTCAAGTTTTAGCCAAACACTCACTACCGTCGTCTCTTTCAAAACCTTCCTGAGAACCTTATCACCAAGACTTAGAACAATTGCATCGTGGGATTTCTCAATCATCATTATCTTTTCCTTCTCCATCAATGCAGCATCCATGGCATTGTCTTCTTTTAGCGCTTCTAGCAAATCCTGTTGAATAAGAAGGGCTCACATCTTCAAACGCCATAAACCGAAATCATTGACTCCGGTGAACTTCTCAATTTTAAACTTTATTAACGAAATCTTCTTCCATGCTCACCGTACCAGTTTGTTGTGATCACAAACGATACCTTTCAATAAACAAAGATTGAGAAACTGAGTTCTTGGGGGAACAACGAAACAGTTAGGACAAAGGGAGAAAGAAGAAAGGATAAAGAATAAAGAAGAAGAAGGATTTGGGCAAATTGATATACTATTCACTTTCTTATTTAGGGTTTACAAATGATTACAAGTGAATAACACAATTGACCTCACTCAACAATCTGAGTGATCTAGCCTATTTATAGAGTAACTAGCTAACTTACAATACAAGCTAACTAAACAATCGGATCCTTAACACTGGGCTCAATTCGACATAATAAGTCAATAATATATATCGATATTACATACTAGAACTAGCTTCGACTACAGTATGTAACCTTTTGACATCAGCATGTGACCCAACTTTGACTTCATGCTTGTCTCCTATCGTAACACATGAAAGTTATTCCTCGACAGAGTTAGAGTTCGACCCAAAACCTCACAATCTCGTATTACTAATAGTATATCTAATGTCATACTTTTCAAGAATAATTTCATATTTTATTAATTAGTGATTTTTAAAATACTATGTCAATGCAATTCATATATTTCTCTTCAATGTTCAAAATATAAGGTATATATAACTATATCTACAAATAGTTGATAAATTATACCAATTTATCACATTTTAAAATAAATAAAATTGTATACAATTAAAAAATATTAGAAAAAGTCCATAAGGGGGTGGCAAACGGGCATGCCCGCCCCGTTTAGGCCCTCCTTCGCTTAAGCCCGTTCCACAGAAAAGTAAGGGCGGGGTGGAGAAAGTCCGCAAACACTACACCTTTTAACCTTAAAAACGCAAAAAAAAAAATTGTAAATATCCGCCCCTGCAAAAGCCCTTGAATAAAATTGGAAGGGACAAGGCGGAAATATTAGAGGGTGAGAGCCTAAACATTTGCCCCCCTGTCCCACACTAAAATGCGGGCAAAAGAGGCATGCTCTACGGGCCGTATCCTTTTGCCACCCCTAATAAAGGGTGGAGAATTAAAATAAGGTGGATAATGTCATTTTGCTAGAAGTTTACTTTACTAAATTAAAAATATTCAATCTAAATATTTCCTTTTAATAATGCTTATTTTAAATCCAACACAGTTGTTAAAAAAAAAACCTCCACATTTAATAAAATAACTAAACCAATCGAATAAAACACATTTTTATAAAGAAAAATATATGATTGTATTGATTTACTCTAATTAGTAATAATGTGATATTTTTTGTAAATAAACTTTGTGAAATTTTTGTTTCCTAAAATACAACCCTAAATTAAAATTATAAATTCAAGATTTAGAGAATGATTGATGTTAGAAGATAATAATTCAGCGTGTTCAAGTTTGAGATTTGACAAGGTTTGGTTCGACCTAATTGAAGTAGGTGCAGTTAGTATATGTGTTAAATTATGTAAGCAAAAATTCGGCAAAGTCAAATAATGCACTTAATGATGTTTGTTTTGGTTGCCTATATATAGGCATAGTGATGCATTTCCAAATACTTTTTTTCATAACAACTTCACAATAATATTTTCCCTTTTATAATTTAGTTTCTCTCTCTTTTCTCTCATCTTCTTGTTCCTCGTCTTTCTTGAAAACTCTAATTGTTTCAACAAATTAGTATTAACGAGTTCGGGTTGCGATTCAGTGAGATTCTGAAATGGAAAACGAAAACACAACATCAATGTAATTTCCAATGAATAAACTGATTTTCAAAGGTGATAACTATGAACGGTGGATTACGTAAATGAATGTCATCTTCAGATTTTAAGATGTGGTTGAAATCGTGAATGATTGAGTACCAACATTAGAAGTGAATGTAGACAATTTTTGGAAAAATGCACAAAAGGATCAAAAGAAGAAATATGGTAAAGCTCTGTTCTTGACTCACTAATGTGTGGATCCTAATACATTCGAGAAAATAATTTAAGAGGAATCGTCCAAAGGAGTCTCAGAAAAGTTAAAGCACTTTTTGGCTGAAACGAAAAACTAAAAAGGGCGAAGTTGCATACGCTGACATTAATGAAATACAAGAGATGGATAGGACACTGGAAAACATAATTATATAATAGCAGAGAACTCATAAGAAAATCGGATAAACCTCCATTGTCTCAAAGATTGGATTTTACAACAGATGTGCTCAAATAAAGAGCATCGGCAATAGCTTCAGGAGAGGGAACTTCCATAGATTTATGAAAGGGTGCCATATTCCTGACTGGGATATCCAATATAAGCCGGAATTGCTCAGAGAAGGATCATAGAATTATTGTAATGTATGAATAACTATCCTTTCATATTCTACGATGGTATGAAAGACTCCAAATTAATTTTTTGTAGCTGACAATATCGTTTCTACCAGTGTCTATCTCTGCAGATCGTCAACAACTAGAATCAAGGATAAGATACAAACCCTGGAAATGAATGGACATGAATTCATATATGATGCGATGCAAATGCAAAGACATGGGATCAAGGTTGCCACATATTCTGAATAACTGTTATGTTGCTGATGGAATAGGTTTAACATTTTGCTCTGACGAGAATACCTGAATACCAGGATGCCATAACACCATAATTCGATAATACCAGAAGTCTATAATACCATAATAGAAGTCCAAAATACCAGGTTCAGAAGTCCATAAAAAATCAGAAGACCAAGTAGGTTGAAGGTCAAGGTCCTTAGTATCATGGGCTCTCAGATCGAGAAATGATGATATGTTCACTGTTTATGGTTTGGCATCATCATCAATCGAGGAGGCCTCAACTTATTTCCCATGAATGGTCTCTAGAGTCATAAGCTCCCAAAGGAACACTTTGGCCACTATATGAATATACATGACAGAGCATCTCCCAAGAAAACCTCGTCTAAATGTGAACTCAAGTCAACAATACGTGTCAAATGCTACGCAAGTCAACAAGAGTCCACTCTAATCCTATGTGTGCACTCAAGCTTGGGTAATGGTCTTATCTCTAATGGAACCAACCCCCCAACAACATAACAGTAGGAGAATAATATGACAACAATAGTCAAATAAATGGAAGAAAATGCGATAAAAGCAGTAAATAAAAACAAATAAAAGCATAAAGAAAAAACCCAATGAAAAATACACACACAAGCACTAGGATTGAATCTCAAAGGGAAGTAGTTTTTGTCCCCAGCAAAGTCGCCAGCTGTCGCAATGCGAAAAACAACCGGCGAAAAAATAGAGTCGCCATCGAACTTTATTTATCCCAACGGGGAAAGGGAAACATCGAGAAAACCTCAAAAGGGAGAAGACATGGTCTCGCAACCAAATCTTGGGTTCGGGAGTCGATTACGCGAGAGGAAGGTGTTAGCACCCCTTGCGTCCATTGTACTCAACGAGATCCACGCTTGTTGTTCTGATCAAAGGGTGTGTTAATCTAAAGCCTACCGCTAAACGGAAACAAAAGGAGAAAAACAAAAGGTGACTCGATAATATCTCGCAATCATATGCCTACGTATTCCCTACACTATGCCAAAAAAGATCTTTAGCAACGCTTTTTTTGGCCTTTAGCAGCGCTTAAAAGCGCTGCCTAAAGTGGCACTGCTAAAGGTAAAGGCAACACTTTTTTTATGGAAAAAGCGCTGCTATAGGCCCACTTTTAGCAGCGCTTTTCTAGAAAAGTGCTCTCTATTCCCCTCCCCCCTTTAGCAGCACTTTTTAAAAGCACTTCCTAAAGTATATTTGTTGAATACCTTTTAGCAGCGCTTTTGTAAAAAGCGCTCTCTATTCCCCCCTCCCCATATAGCAGCGCTTTTGAAAAGCGCTGCCTATTCCCCCCCCCCCCCCCTTTAGCAGCGCTGTACTTAAAAAAAGCGCTGCCTATTCCCTCCCTCTTTAGCAGCGCTTTTTAAAGCGTTGTCTTTCCCCTCCCTTCCCCCCTATAGCGGCGCTTTTTGGAGCGCTTTCTATACCCCCCCCCTCTTTAGCAGCGCTTTCTCAATAAAAGTGTTGTCTTTTCTTCAATTCATTCAATGTTTTTTTTAAAAAAATCACTTTTTCATAGCGTTTTTTGGTAAAAGCGCTGTCTCTTTTTCATATTTTTTAGAAACGATTTTTGTTGAATTATGTTGCACCATTTTTTATATTTTTTTCGATAAACCTACTTATAACAATTACATTCACCACAGGCCTTTATTTCAACACTTTGGCCTTATATATACCATAATCATGTAATTCAACACATAAACCTGCTTATAATTCAACACATAAACCTGTTTATAATTCAACACAAGCCGATCCTCACAACAACTTCACAAATACACTCACTATACATATAATTACAAAACCGATAACTTTACAAATACATCCACTATACATATAATTCCAAAACTACATACGACTTCCAGAAATATAATTATCCCACATCAATATTTGACTATATATATACCTTATACAATTCTCAACTCAAGAATGTATTGACACCATTCCTCCTTAATTTCTTCCAATATACCTTTCGAGTAAGTATCACACTTGAATTCATCAAAGTACTACATAATATAACATAACATGCATGATTTAGTTTTAAAACTAATTACTCAGATAAAATATCGGTTAAATATTAAAATAAATCATATAACTTATAAATCCATACCATGTTTGGAATCTCTATTTGACCCGAATGAATAATTTCCTTCATAAACCTCAATACAAAATATCTGCAATCAATCCCATTGCACTGACGAGGACACTGTAAATAAAAAAAACAAACGAATATTTATCAAGATATATAGTTTAACTAGTTCTATCAAGTAGAATCACTATAACAGTCAAAATTATGAAAATATACCTACACTCTGATCCAGCTAATGTTGTTAGCCTTACTTTTTGGCGTTCTTGCTTGTCTTTGTGATCAGAATATTTGTATAGCTCTAACATAATATAAACGAATATTTAATTAGAACAATCTCACATAATAAATAAAGATAATTATTCAGAACAATATATCTCATCAGTTACGTATCAACCATATTCTTCATATCAGGATAGTTTGTTTGATCACCATCCAATGAATCCAGATAATACACTATTTCTTTCATCGGATTAATCGCAACCAACAACCAGTGTCCATTGTAAAATAAGACAAAAGTTTAGACGTAAATGTTATATAGAATGACAAAAAACGAATAACTACAATAAATGAATTTAGAATGAAATCTAACCCATGGCCAGTATTATATGGAAAAAAATACAACTTCTCTGTATCTGCGGCCATAAATGCTTGGACTATGTAATCTCTGACTACATCTGGAGTATGATCGATTGACCGTGAGTTGGTACAGCTAGCAGATAAGAATGCGAATCTTGAAGTCAATTGATGCGGGACCAACAACTTGTCATACAAGAACCTTAAATAAAAACATAATCAACATTAGAATATTCATTTAAATGAGCAAATAAATTATTCAATTATTTAATTAAAATTGATCGGAGTACCTAATGTAAAAACGCATAACACTGATGCCCAATTCAGAATGTTGGAAAATCTGGTCCAAATCCTCTTTAGCAATTGTTTCAGCATATTCAAAACCGAAAATACCTTCCTCCATAGGTATTTGGCGGATGCCACCCTCAACCACATCTTTTTTTCCTACATATGTTTCAAGGCACAACCTAAATCGAGGTACAAATGCTTTTTTTGGCTCGGCCTTTTTTTTGTTGGGCACCTTGCTAGATTCAGGCATCTTACCCTTGCTGACTTGTTGCAACTGTTGAGCATGAACCTAAAAGTCATATAAGTTAAGTAATTAATGTATAAGATCATCATGTAACTGTAGTAGTACCTGTTTTTTTGATGCAGCTGACTCGATTTCCCACACAATTCCCTTATCTTTTGATTTGGATTTTGTAGGAGTCTAAGATCATCATGTAAATAAATGATACGTAAATGTAAGAATAACTTTCATGTATGGGTCGTAAAAATTTGAATACTACAAGGTCCATAATGGTGTTCAACCTACCTCACCATCTATGAAAATGAGATTTGACGGCCATGCAACATACGATCCTATTGCGTCTCTCACCACTGTTACATTCGAAACATCATTTGGTATAGGCAACAATGCACCACCCTCTAAAGTAATATCAACCGATACTTTCAAAAATCCAGCAGGGAGCGGTTTATGGTGAAGTAAGTCTCCCAAAGTGTTATGCATTTTTCCCTTGCCAACCATGTGATAAGTCAGTGATGATAAATATAGCCGGCAAAGTGAAATGCCCTAAACAAATAATGAATATGATTAATGTGTCAATTAAGAAAATTGTGCTAAATTAATTTCAATGTAATATATACAATTACCTATGGGAGCTTCTGCGGAAAATTACAATTGATACTATCTTTGTCACTATTATCTTTACACTCTGGATCGCGCCTTTCTGACATGTATCTCTCTTTGTCCTTTTGCAATTCACGAATTTGAGCTTTCAATTCCTCCAACGTCTCCATCACTTGTTTATTACTAGGATTTTTATTCTTTGGCTGCTTATACAATTTTGTTGGAGTGACACCAAACCCCTTACCCATCACACGTCCAAAATACTCAGAAATATTTAACACTCAACTCAGTACGCTCCTGCAATCATCGTCCTCAGCAGCAGTTATAGTCTAGTATAGACTCTCCTGAAATATAGATAAAAGCATAAATATATTATACACTTTTGAGTTTATGACATAACTAATGTTTTACTTACACATTGCTCAAATACTTGTTGAACTTCTTCCTGAACGACTCCATCTCTTCTCACACGGGCAGCCTTCCATAAAACATGGTCCGGAAGAGATGTTGCATCACTTTTCTCCTCTTCTAACTACACCTTAAGACAGATAATAAAGCATGCATATCTCATTATATATACTTACTATTTTTTGTAACTATATCATATCAAAGCATTTATATATACTTACTAGTTTTTGTTGTAGGCGTGCATATCCCAAACACCCTTTTTTGTATGGATACACGGGTTTTGATGCTCGTTGCCAATTTACGTCACTCACAACCTGAAAAAACAAGTTTAAGTCATATCAAAACTCATGTGGAAGAAGTATATATATTATACATTGTTCATGATAAGTTAGAATTACATGGAATTCTTTGGTTCTTCGCTTGGCAACAAATGTTTCCAATTCTTCATCTAAAATCAGATCAACGTACTTCTTTGGGCGCTCATATTCGACAAAATTTCCATCAGAATCTTTAAGAAACTTGTTCGTTGAAAATGCTTTAAATCCTCTTAGTCGTTTTTTGGCCAATTGAAGACAATATTTTTTTCAGTTGTCATCAATATTAAAAGATCTCTGCAAACAAATAAACATACATACAGTATGTTAGTATAAGTAATTTAAAGACATAACCGTCGACATAATTAAAAAATATCAGATATTATACCTGTATCTCGCTCCAAATTTTGTCTTTAGCCGGTTGTAACGAAGGAATTCTCCAATTATCGCAAGTGATTGGAGTTTGCGAACGAACAAGTGCTCCAATATAACTTATCAGCATCACACTATTAGGCTCAATCAATTAATCTGTTTCATTCTAATGCACATCATACTTTATACCTTTATCTCTCACGCAGATGATTTTTTTCATAATCGTTATTCCTCTTTTAATATCTCCTTCCACGTCTTGTGCTGGTTCGTTTCCATCATGTTTAGAAGTATCATGTGATTTTTCCTCATTGGTAGCCATAATACCTGTAATTCAGAAAACCAAATTATGAAACTCAAATGACAAGTCATGTTTATGGTTCAACAAAAAATATTAGAATCCATACAAAAATTGAACTCAACACCAACATGGATTCTAACAAAGGCTCAAAGGGGTAAGCAAATTCTCACTCACTCACAATGTAGATTAACTATTTGGTGAAGTGGTTGTGCTCAAAATAAAAAAATCCTTGATCATCTTAGTTTTCTCTCACAAAAAACACAAATACAAAATTAAACATAATTCAAACGAGTTAAACAAGAAAATTGGTCTTCATACAATTTAGTAAACAACGAAAAGGTTCCTCATATTGAGCTATGAACTAAAGTGACTTAAAATTGAACAAAAATTGCAAAAGAATAAATGTTATGTAATTTATACAAATCCTAAGGTTCATAAACATGTTATGTTCTAGAAGAGTAATAAAGACAAACCTTAGCAATACAACTCTCTTTAAACTTTTCACACCACCATAACATTTCCTTGTTTAAAGAATCAAAACTGAACAATCACAGTGCATTCTCAAGCTAATCAAAAACAAAACTTGAGAAAAAATAAACAAATTATTCTAATAACCTAACAAAATTGAACTAAAACTAATCAAACACATAGACCAAAATTGGTGAAAGTGGATCGAAAATGAGAGACTTTTCACACAAAACAGGGTGCGCTAAGCGCGAATAGGAAAACTTAGATTTTCATGTTCTTTTTCTCACAAATCCATCCATTCTCACTTTATATTAACTATACTCCTAAATATAAAACTATACAAACTCAAAACCCGTTGGTTTGCCTCCAACAAGTGATTGTTTCAAGCTTGACGCCTTTATTATGTTTTGCTAGTAACTCCCTCATAAATATGTCGATGTTTTTCTTTAAAGCGCAAACCTAAAAAAGTGTCCTAACCAAACACTTGAACAAACATTACGGGAATAAAATATATACAATATTTGAACAAACATAATGAAAAAAAAATCAAAACAAGTATTTATACAAACATATATACAATATAGACAATTACGTACAAATCATAGAAATATAGAAACTATCACAGTGCGATTCAATATTAAAACCAATCCCCGACAACGGCACCATTTGTTGAAGCAGCAAGCAAAAATAGTATTTTTGGAAGAATCCCCTCCGGGATTTATATCATATCCATAGGGATCGGTGCAAGGGAAAGAATGTCGTTCATTGGTCTCTACATCTCTAAGCTTTAGTTTAAATGGTGTGGAATAAAAGTTCAAAAGGAAAAACATAAAACAAGAAAATAAATACATTCTTAAGATATGAGAAAACTCTTTAGGAGTTGTATTTCATTATACCCATCATGTACTGAAAAATCTATGGGTTAAAAGAATGCAACCTTAATCACTCATCAGAATCCCCACGTATCGCTCACAAAAAGAGGTTATGTATAACGCAAACGTTGAGAGATCAACCTCATTCTCTAGGAGTTGATGGCTCATGCAACTAAACAACACATAGCATTAAGATCCGACACACATGTGAATATTAGACCGCTTCCCACATCCAAAAGTCATTCATCTTAGGTTGAGTTTGAAGATTATATGTCTATAACAAACCAAACCCATTAAGATAGAGGTTAAATCAAATATGACATCGATTAAGATTTGTAAAAGAGATTTTATACAAAGATCCATAAATATACATAAAATCAAAATAAAATTACATACAAAACCCCAACAAATCATAAATACATAGAGTGGAAGGAAGAAGAACACAAATCTCACAGTTTGTCAACTCCGATTAAAGTGGATTCGACTTCGGATTGTCAAGATACATCGTCCAAGTGTTGTTACTGAGTTAAAACTACTAAATAATGTGCTTGATGAAGTTGGGGTTAAATTTTCCCAGCAACATAACCTAAAAAATGATGAAAAGTGACTTAAATAGGTGTTAGAATAGCGCTAAGCGCGCTATGAGGGTGTTTAGTGCCATCGACAAAATCAATTTTCTTGTTTTCTTCATAACTTTGAACCGTAACTCCGATTGATGGGCGGTTGGAAGCGTTGGAAAGTTTATTCAATGCTCTATATGAAAATGACAAAATATTCTTGCTTGAATACCTACAAAAATGAGATAAACTAAAATTATAAGGAATGGTATTTATTTCAACTGTGTTAAGCGCGATCTTACTTAAAGTACCCTTAAACCGACTTAAAGCACGCTAAGCGCGGTCCTGCTCGCGCTAAGCACGGTCAGGAAAATAAAAATACTCCAACTACTTCCATCCAGTTCCTAGGGCGCTAAAAGTTGTGCTAAGCGCAAATGCCAACATTTTGTTGGTCAAAACTCCATTTTGAAGAATCCTCCTTGTCTTAAATCACTATGCCAAAAAGACCTTTAGCAGCGCTTTTTTTGACCTTTAGCAGCGCTTTAAAGCGCTGCCTAAAGTGGCGCTGCTAAAGGTAAAGGCAGCGCTTTTTTTATGGAAAAAGCGCTGCTAAAGACATCACCTTTAGCAGCGCTTTTTTACCCCTTTAGCAGCGCTTTTTAAAGCGCTGCCTAATCTCCCCCCCCCCCCCTCCCCCCCTTTAGCAGCGCTTTATTAAAGCGCTGTCTTAGACCCCTCTTTCCCCACCTATAGCAGCGCTTTTTTAGCAGTTTCTCTGTCCCCTTTAGCAGCGCTTATACATAAAAGCGCTGTCTAATGTGCAAGTTTTGAAAAAAAAAATTTCCTGATTAATGGCATTTTTTATATATTTTTCAATAAACCTGCTTATATTACAATACCTGCTTATATAATTTATCCCTTTATTTCAGCACTTTGGCTTTATATACACAATTCAACACTTTGACATTATGTGCACAATTCAACACTTTGGCATTATATGCACAATTCAACATCACAAATTATATACAATTCCACTTTAATATATATAATTCAAAAGCTTCACAATTCAACATCACAAATTATATACAATTCCACTTTAATATATATAATTCAAAAGCTTCACAATTCAACATCACAAATTATATACAATTCTCAACTCGAAATTCAACATCACAAATTATACAATTCTACTTTAATTTCTTCCAATCTTCATTGCTGACCATAATATACCTGTAATTCAGGAAAACTAAAGTATCAAATGAATGACATTCAAATATGTAAATAAGAAAAAATATATATATATATATATATATATATATATATATATATATATATATATATATATATATATATATATATATATATATATATATATATATATATATATATATATATATATATATATATATATACACACACACATAAGAAACGTATAAATAAGAAATAATATGTTATTTTATTGAATGAGACAATATGTAATTTTACAAGTACCTTTAACATCTTTTTCTTTTTTTAGTTCGAAGGTGCTTTACTTGTCTCTTAACAACACGGACGGATGGATTGATCCAAATTCCCTCGCTATGATCATTTCTAATATATGATTCGTCTGCTATAATATTCTCATCTGGATCATCCCTAACATAAGATTCATTCTCAACATCAACCTCCCCCTTTTCTCCAATGTTATCGTTGATTACTTTGTTGGAAAAAGAACTATAGACCATTTCGTACTTTTCGGATCAGTGACATAGAACACTTGTTTAGCTTGCGTGGCTAGAATAAAAGGCTCATCTTTGTACCCCACCTTATTAAGATCCACTTGCAAAAAACCTGACTTATCCATACGTATGCCACTATTACTTTCAACCCACTTTCATCCAAAGATAGGAATCTGAAACTTCTCATAATCAAACACCCAAATGCGCTCGATTACCCCAAAATACGAGGAAATGTGCATTGATTCGGCAAGCACAGTGACACCACTATTTTGCATTGTACTTTTATCATCTTGCTCCTTGGTATAAAATGTGTATCCATTAATTGCGTATGCGCTATAAGAAAACACATGCAAAGTTGGACCATATGCTAAACATCTCAACCTTTCTGTTATTAAAGCGGGATCAGAATAAAACTTTGAATAAATATGCTCTTTGAACCATGTTATAAAACTTCGATTGTGCTCACGTACTATCCAATTTTCATTTCTATTCAGATTTAAACCTCGGAGAACGTCCTTGTGCAATTTAACGTACTGCTCAACCTCAATGTCATTGTGCAGAACATATAAATGCACTTGCTCCCGTTCATCCCTTGAAACTGTCACAACTTTATTTCCAATTAACTGTTTACCTACTACTTTTTCAACAACATCAGATTTTGGGAGGCCAATGGATTGAACGTTGGACAAATATTCAGTACAAAACTCAATAGCTTCTTCAACAATGTATCGTTCAACAATACATCCCTCTGGTCGACTTCGGTTTTTCACATACCCTTTCAATATTTTCATATAACGTTCAACTGGATACATCCATCTCATATATGCAGGTCCACACAGTTGTGTCTCTTTCACGAGATGCACAACTAGATGTACCATTATGTCAAAGAATGACGGAGGAAAATACATTTCAAGCTCACACAAAGTAATAAGTATATCTTTTTGCAATGTTGGTAAGATCGCAGGATCGATCACCTTACTACAAATAGATCTGAAAAAGAAACACAATTTTGTTATTGCGCCTCTCACTTTTTCTGGCAAAATAGAACGTATACCTATTGGTAGAAAGTGTTCCATAAGAACATGGCAATCATGTGTCTTTAAACTCTTTAACTTTATGTCTTTCATAGAAACAAGTCTTCTAATATCTGAAGAGTATCCTTCTGGAACTTTAACTTCACTAAGAAACTTACACATTATCTTTTTCTCCTTTCTAGACAAAGTATATGCAGCAGGTGGTAGATAAGTGCGATTTCCTTTCTTCTGGGGTCCTAATTCATTTCTTATTCCCATTGCTACCAAGTCTTTTCTTGCTTTAAGGCCATCCTTAGACTTTCCTTGTATATTGAGTAACGTACCAATAACACTTTCAAATACATTTTTTTCAATATGCATAACATCAAGAAAATGTCGTACATACAACGACTTCCAATACGGCAACTCAAACAAAATTGACCTCTTCTTCCACCCACGCGTGGTAAGCGTATGAGCAAAAGGCTTGCCAAACTGAGTACTCACATCTTTCACCTTTGCAAAAATTTGATCGCCGGTCAATGTAGGTGGTGCTCTACGTTGTTCTGAATTTCCATTGAATTCTTGTCTCCACCCACGGTACTGATGATTAGAACTTAAGAATCTACGATGACCAAGAAAGACATTCTTCTGACCAAATTCCAACCGCGTCCAATCTGTGTTTTCTTCACAGATAGGACACGCACATTGACCTTTAATGCTATACCCCGATAGATTTCCGTATGCTGGGAAATCATTAATTGTGCCAAACAACATGGCCCTCAAATTAAAACTTTCTTTCCTATATCCATCATAAACCTCCACACCGTTCTCCCACAAACTTTTTAAGTCTTCGATTAAAGGTGTCAGGTATACGTCTATGTCGTTTCCTGGTTGTTTAGGGCCAGAAATTAACATAGATAACATCATGTACTTACACTTCATACATAGCCATGGAGGTAGGTTATAAATCATAAGAATTACAGGCCAGGTGGAATGGGAGATACTTTGCAGACCGTGCGGATTCATTCCATTAGTCGATAATGCCAAGCGAAGGTTTCTAGCTTCTTCTCCAAAATCAGGATAATCATTATCAATTTTCATCCACTGTGGTGAATCTGCCGGATGTCGATACTTCCCATCTATAATTCTATCATCTGCATGCCAAGTAAGGTGTTTCGCATCTGTTTCACTACGAAACATGCGTCTGAATCTCGGAATTATAGGAAAATACCATAAGACTTTTGCTGGTGACAACTTCTTCTTATACCGAGATACACCGCATTTAGGACACTCGTTTAATGATGCATACTCATTTCAAAACAAAATGCAATCATTTGGACAAGCATGTATCTTATCATAGCTCATACCAATAGAGCATAACATTTTTTTAGCTTCATAGGTTCGATTGGGAAGAACATTATCCTCCGGAAGCATCTCTTGAAGTAGGGCTAACAACTCTGTGAAACTTTTATCCGACCATCCATTACCCGCCTTTAAGTTGTACAACTTTAATACCGCAGACAATCTTGTGAAAGTAGTGCAACCTTTATACAACGGCTTCTCTGCATCGCTTACCAACCTCTCAAACATCTTTGGACAATCTTTAAGATCTTCTTCAAGTGCTTCTGCAATATCTTCGACTCGATCACAATCGTATGTATCCCTACCATTATCCTTTGAAGTAGAGGTCGTATTGTTCTGGGGTTCAACATTCTCGTTACTTATCTCACCGTGTAATGTCCAACATGTGTAACTTCGATCAATTCCATGTCTCATTAAATGAGATTCCAACTGAACCGCGTCAATTCGACGTCCATAACAGCAACCTAAGCAAGGACATGTGATCCTACTGGGGTCTTTGGCGTGTTCAACAGCAAACTTAACGAAGTTCGATACCCCATTCTCGTACTCTTTTGACAATCAATTAACAAACATCCAATTTTTATCCATACTATGAAAGTTAGGCAAAAACAGAGAATACCTGTAAAGAAATCACTACTTCTAAGAAAGTTGTACAGTAGGATGCTTGGAAACAATCACAACCTTGCTCTTCTCAGGTAACCCCTATAACAGACAATATATACATTTTATTAAAATCATATTAATAATTAACCAAAACAAAAAAACTAGATAATCCAACAAAACAAATCATATTAAAAAAAAGTAGATATACTATAATAAACTATTCTACTATTAAAGCATACTTTCATTGATATGATTTTAAACTATTCTAAACTATTTTATAATGCTCAAAATGACATGGACTAAATTAAAGCATACTCTCATAAATGGTGGAAATGGACTAAATTATTCTAAACTATTTCATTAATATGATTTTAAACTATTCTAAACTATTAAATCATACTCTCAAAAATGGTGGAAATGGACTAAATTATTCTAAACTATTCTAAACTATTGCATTAATATGATTTTAAACTATTCTAAATTATTAAAGCATACTCTCAAAAATTTTGGTAATGGACTAAATTATTCTAAACTAATTTATAATGCTCAAAATTCATTGTGGCATTTCAACAAACACCTTGCATACAAAACTCAAGCCAATATCAAAAGAGTAATGCTCATCAATGGTATCAACAAAAACAAGTCAATAACTCAGAAAGAAGTAGCACTAACATCATCTAATCCAGAAAAATGCAATACTAAGACAATAATCCATAAAAATGCCGTAACAGTCGCGGATTTACCGTAACGGTGGAGGAGAACGAACGGTGAACGGCTGCGAAAGGGAACGGCGAACGGCGGCAAAAACAAATGGAAGACGGCGGCGCAAACGGACGGCGACGAAAGCTTCAACGGAGGGCGAAAATGGAAGATAGGGCAATGGAGAAATGAAGAAACGAAGAAGAAAACGAAAAAACGCGTGTTCTGTTTCGTTTACAATTCTGGAGGGTATACAAAAATTATTATACTAATACCTTTAGCAGCGCTTTTTAAAGGCCTTTAGCAGCGCTTTTAAAAGCGCTTTCATAGGGTGCATTAGCAATGACATATAGCAGCGCTTTATAAAAAAAGCGCTCTCGTAGGGTCCCCTTTTAGCAGCGCTTTTAAAAAGCGCTTTCTAAGGGTCCCCTTTTAGCAGCGCTTTTTAAAAAAGCGCTGTCTTTGGTAGGTAATTTTTTTCTTTTTTTTTACTGACTATTTAGCAGCGCTTTTTTTAAAAGCGCTGTCTTTTGTGCGCTGCTAAAAATCAATTCTGGCGTAGTGAATGGGTCCATACTTCATCCATGCATTATTACCTATAAAAAATGGAAAACTATCAAACTCACTAATATGTACATAAAAATACAATATATACAACAATATGTAAATTATATAAAAAGTACACAAAAACGAGAGATTATTAATGGAAAACAAACGAATCAAGTCAATAAGTGCCAATTATTCAAACTCAAAATCAGTATAACTTAGCACTTAACAACGATCTTTGTCATTAACATCTAACCATCATCCCTTTGGTGATGGCGATCTTGGAAGTTATTTAGATTTAACCATCATCCTTTTGGTGATGTTGATCATTGAAGTTGATGAGTTAACTATCATCCTTTTGGTGATAACAAGTTTTGTTGTTGATCTTAGTGTTATCTTTTGGTGATTGCAAGATTTATTGTAATATCCATCATCCTTTTAATGATGGTGATCTTTGGAATTATGAATTAATCATCATCCTTTTGATGATGGCCTTCATCCTTTTGGTGATGGCAATCTTTGAGAGTTGGTGTAACCATCATCCTTTTGTTGATGGTGGTCTTGGAAGTTTGTTGGTCTTACTATCATCCTTTTAGTGACAACAAGATTTGCTGTTGATCTTACCATCATCTTTTTGGTGCCGACGACCTTTGTAAGTTTGATCTAACCATCATACTTTTGTTGATGGCGATCTTTGAAATATAGTTAATCGTCATCCTCTTGGTGGTGGCAATGTTTGAAGTCATGAGTTAACTATCATTCTTTTGGTGATAGCAAGCTTTATTGCTGATCTTATCGTCATTCTTTTGGTGTCGTCGATATTTATTATTGTGGTCTCATTATTGTCCTTTTTTCGATGGCAATCTTTGAGTTATTCACTGTCCACTCGATGGTCGACATTGATCTAATATTTTACTCCAATATCTTGGCTCTCTTGAAACTCGTTACACTTTATTTCTCTTAAGAAAATTTTGGTGTCTTTTCGTATCTAATTAACTTCTACCATGAAGGTATGAAATATTAGTAATAATTCATATTTTATTATATTATTTTCTTAAGCCCATAAGTTTGTTAGAGGGCATTTCAGTATTTTATCTTATTCTAGTAACCCTAGTTTTAGCCTATAAATAGGGTGACAATCATTGTAACTCTTAATCCTGGTTCTTCTGCCGTCATTCTTAAATAGAATATTTCTACCTTTCATCATTTATTCTACCTTTGCACCAACAATTGGTATCTAGAGCTCCGGTTCAGATTCATTGGGAAACACGGGAAACACGAGTGAACGTGAGGTCTTGTGTGTTTGATTTTGATTCTCAGATTCGTGTTGAATCTTGAACAAAATCTGATCAGAATTTTATTCTGTGGGTTGGGAAACACTGTGTGAGAAATCTGAGTGTATTGTGCAAGGTAGAAGATGAACGGAAACGGCAACATGAACACCAAACTTCCAGTATTTGATGGTAAAAACTAGAATCGTTGGATGATCCAAATGCGTGTACTATTTGGTGCTCAAGATGTTCTAGATCTTGTCACTGATGGTTATGTTCCAGTAGCAGCAGATGCAACAGATGAACAAAAAAACGCGCAGAAGGAAGTAAGGAAGAAGGATCAGAAAGCATTATTCTTTATTCATCAATGTGTTGATGTAAATGTGTTTGAGAAGATTGCAGATTCAACGACAGCAAAGGCTGCGTGGGACACACTGGTTAGATGTTATGGTGGTGACGCATCAGTGAAGAAGGTGAAGCTTCAGTCCTTGAGAAAGCAATATGAGAATCTCAACATGAAGAATAATGAGAAAGTTTCTGAATACATCTCCAGAGTGATTCTGATCACTAATGAGATGAAGGCGTGTGGAGAAACTCTTTCTGAAGAAACAATCATGGAGAAGGTATTGAGATCCTTTACCTCTCAATTTGATTACATTGTGGTAGCAATAGAACATTCCAAAGATCTGAGTACCATGAGAATCGAAGAGCTGCAGAGCAGTTTAGAAGCGCAAGAGTTGCGTTTGACTGAAAGAACTTCTGAAAGGGAAGTAGAGCAGCAGGCTCTGAAAGCAACTTCTGATAGGAGGTATCAGAAACAGTCAGAAGCCAGGAGAAGATCTGATGGTGGTCAGAAGTCAGAAAGCTCAACCTTTGATAGACAAAAGAATGCTCAGAAGGGAAAAGAGAAGTATGACAAGAAGAAGATCCAATGTTACTGTTGTAAGAAGTTTGGTCACTTTGCTAGAGATTGTTGGTCAAACAAGGAGAAGAAATCAGAAGAAGCAAATATAGCCAGAAGTTCTGATGACGAATCTGTGCTATTGATGGCCTCTGAATCTGATGATCTGACAGACTGGTGGTATATGGACACTGGCTGTTCAAATCATCTTACTGGAAACAAGAAATGGCTGGTTGACTTTGACTCTGAAAAGAGAACAAAGATCAGATGTGCTGATGACAAATATCTTAATGCAGAAGGTATGGGAAATGTCAGAGTGATTCTGAACAATGGGAAAACAGCATTGATTCAGAACGTGTGGTATGTACCTGGCATCAGAAGCAATCTGATGAGTGTGGGACAATTAATTGAGAAAGGTTTTTCAGTTACCATGAAGGACAATCTTCTGAAGTTGTATGACTGCAATCAGAAGTTGATTATGGAGTCAGAACAGGGAAGGAATAGAACATTCAAGGTGAATGTCAGAACTGCAGACTCAGAGTGTCTTAGTGCAACAAGTACTGAGAAGGAGAGTGAGCTGTGGCACAGAAGATTTGGTCATTTGAATTTCAGAAGCTTACAACATCTGAATTCAAAGAAATTGGTACATGGAATTCCTGCAATTAAGAAGCCTGAAAAGTCATGCAAAGTTTGCATGGAAGGAAAACAACCAAGATTGCCATTTGCATCAGAAGTTGCTCCAAGAGCAAAACATGCCTTGGGAGTTGTACACTCTGATGTGTGTGGTCCATTTCCAGTAGCATCAATTGGAGGGAATAAATACTTTGTGTTGTTTGTTGATGAATTCACAAGAATGACATGGGTATCCCTTATTAAGTTCAAACACGAGGTGTTTGATGAATTCAAGAAGTTCAGAATGAAGGCTGAGAATCAGAGTGGTCAGAAGTTGAAGATTCTTAGAACTGATGGTGGAGGTGAGTATAACTCCAAAGAGTTCCAGAAGTTCTGTGAGGAGAATGGAATTGAGCATGAGGTTACTGCTCCTTATACCCCTCAACACAATGGTCTTGCTGAAAGAAGAAACCGTACTTTGCTTGATATGGTGAGAAGCATGCTAAAGGAGAAGAAGCTTCCTCAGAAGCTCTGGGGAGAAGCTGTTGCCACTGCAACGTATGTACTCAACAGATGTCCTACGAAGAAGTTGAAGGAAATAGTTCCCATGCAGAAGTGGACTGGAGACAAGCAAAGTGTTAGTCATCTGAAGGTATTTGGTTCTGTTTGCTATAAACATGTTCCAGAAGCCAGAAGACAGAAGCTGGATGATAGAAGCAAAGTGATGATTCTGATAGGGTACCACAGTACAGGTGCATACAAACTCTATTGTCCAGAAACCAATAAAATTGAATTCAGCAGAGATGTGATTGTGAAGGAATCAGAAGTTTGGAATTGGGATAAGTCTCAATCTGATTCTGATGTTAGAACCTCTGAAGAAAGGCCAGAGTTAAGAATTTCTGAAGTTGAAGTAAACCCCGATATTGACTCTGACTCTGATACTGATTCAAACTCTGAAGAAGACTCAAAAGATGAAGGTGACCCAGATGACCCAGACTCTGATGATTCAGACTCTGATGGCAATCCAGATCTTGGTGGCAATTCAGACTCTGGAAATATGCCAGACTCTGAAGATGGTCAAAGCTCTGGAGGTCAATCATCTGAAGCTAGAAACTCTGAAGCTCAAGACTCTGAACAAGTTCAGAGACCACAAAGAATCAGAAGCGTTCCCAGAAGATTTGCAGAATTTGACATGCTGCAAGACACTGAAGTAGACTCTGAAGGAGAAGTTATTCAGTGTGCCATGTTAGTAGACTCTGAACCTATAAGTACAGAGGAGGCTCTTAAGCAGAAGCTCTGGCTGAAGGCCATGAAAGAAGAACTTGATGCTATAGAGAGAAACAAGACTTGGAAGCTGACAGAACTTCCAAAAGACAAGAAAGCCATCAGCGTCAGATGGGTTTTCAAGCAGAAGTTAAAGCCAGATGGCTCAATTGGCAAACATAAAGCAAGGTTGGTAGCCAGAGGATTTCTACAGAAACCTGGGCTGGATTATTCTGAAGTGTTTGCACCTGTAGCAAGACATGAAACAATCAGAATGGTGATTGCAATAGCTGCTAACAGGAATTGGCCTCTGATGCATTTAGATGTAAAATCTGCATTTCTGAATGGTCCATTAGAAGAAGAAGTTTACGTGTCACAACCTCCTGGATTTGTGAAAAAGAATCAGGAAGGGATGGTGTACAGATTATACAAAGCTCTATATGGACTGAAACAAGCGCCCAGAGCTTGGAATCAGAAGATTGATTCATTTTTCAAGAAACAAGGCTTTCAGACATGTGAGATGGAGTACGGTGTCTATGTTCAGCATACTTCTGAAGACAATATGACTCTGGTATGTTTATATGTTGATGATATACTATTGACTGGAAGTTCTGAACAGGAGATAGCCAAGTTCAAGAAGGTTCTAATGAATGAATTTGAAATGACTGATCTAGGCAAAATGACATACTTTCTAGGGATGGAGTTCAGATATTCTGAGAAAGGTATCATTTTGCATCAGCTCAAGTATGAATTAGAACTTCTGAAGAGATTTGATCTGAAGAATTGTAAGATGGCTGTCACACCTTCTGATACAAATCAGAAACTGGATTCAGACTCTGAAGGAAAGGATGTGGATGCTACAACCTTCAAACAGTTGGTTGGTTCTCTGAGGTATCTGTGCAATACCAGACCTGATATTTGCTACTCAGTTGGGATGGTTAGTAGGTTCATGAGTAAACCTAAGTGGTCCCATTACCAAGCTGCTGTCAGGATTCTGAGGTATATCAAAGGAACTCTGAAGTATGGAGTGTTATTTCCCTCTGGAGGAAATAATGAGTCAGAACTTCTGAGTTATTCAGACTCTGATTGGTGTGGAGACAGAGTTGACAGAAGAAGTACATCTGGGTACTTGTTCAAATTTCTGGGAGGTTCCATTTTTTGGTGTTCCAAGAAGCAACCTGTTGTGGCGTTGTCAACCTGTGAAGCTGAATACATTGCAGGTGCTGTTACTGCATGCCAAGCTGTGTGGATTCTGAATCTGTTGCAGGATCTGAAGATTAAAGTAGACAAACCTCTGAAGTTGATGATTGACAACAAGTCTGCAATCAATCTTGCCAGAAACCCAGTGTTGCATGGGAGAAGCAAGCATATTGAGACCAAGTATCATTTTCTGAGACATCAAGTTCAGAGTGGAGTGTTAGAAGTTGTACACTGCAGCACTCAGAAGCAGTTGGCAGATGTTCTGACGAAAGCTATCAAGACTGATCAATTTCTCAGATTAAGGGATGGAATTGGTGTTACAAGTTTTGATGGAATATGAATTAAGGGATGGTATTAGTAATAATTCATATTTTATTATATTATTTTCTTAAGCCCATAAGTTTGTTAGAGGACATTTCAGTATTTTATCTTATTCTAGTAACCCTAGTTTTAGCCTATAAATAGGGTGACAATCATTGTAACTCTTAATCCTGGTTCTTCTGCCGTCATTCTTAAATAGAATATTTCTACCTTTCATCATTTATTCTACCTTTGCACCAACATGAAAAATATGGAAGTTCATCCTCATGGGTTTAAGGCAATTAGATAGGGGCAACTGTCATATCTCAATTTTGTCCTACCTAAAAATTACATTGCAATTCATTTTCATCTGCATCAACATGACCATTGCATTTGGTCATGATTTCTTTCATTCATAAATCATCTGCACAAGGTCTAATAAAAGTCAAAGGCTTGGTTTGACCTTTTGATTAATACTTTCATCCTTCTCACATTGTCTTAATAAGTTTTCATCTGCATCATTCATTAGCTTGCTCGTAAAGAAAGTCAAAGTTAAAATTTGACTTTTTCCCTTGACTTTCTTTAGGTATCGTTTGCATATCTTTTTTTTGTCTTTTATTAGTTTTTCTTGTTAATTGTCACGCACTAATAATCAAATTTTAGTTAGAAGTTTTAAAAATAAAATAAAAAGTAGAATAAGTGAGCATGTTTTCATTTATTTTTGAAGTAACATTTTAATGCATCCACGTCATAAATCATTTTTAAACTACACATTTACACTAATAACACATGTTTACACTTTACAAAATAGTATTATAAAAGCACAATCGAAAGTAGAATAAAGTTGGTTTTTATTTACATTAGTTTACATCCAAATAATACAAAAAAAAATTGAATTTGATAAAAAGAAAAATAAGCATTGTGAGTTGTAGCTAACCTTCACGTATTCCCCATGTTGCAACACCTTTCATCACCATCATGCTCATCATCATCTGCTTTCTCTCATCTTGCACAACACAAGTGAAAGCATTGTCATGTTAAACACACATTGACAACATGCTATCATGATAAATAAATAAAAAACCCAAGCAACGCCATACACACACACACACACGCATACACCACATTCAGCAAAACAAAATTCAAACCCCACAACATACACATTCCATTCAACATGATTTCATCATATACAACACTATACATATATCAACCATTAGCAAACTCCAAAGAAAACTCAGCAAAAAAAAAACCTTTGCAACATACCATTCCATACCACATACATACATGAATATACAAAATCAGAAAATAAATAGATTGGTTATTAGTGAAAATGATGCATAACACATACATGGAATTTGGGGAACCACACCAAAAATCACGCATACCTCACGACAATAAAAAAAAAATTCATTTGTGTTTCAATGCAATTTCAACAAACCTAAATTAATATAAAATTTTATCAGAAATTGATCTCCAACACATCTCAACGTTTATATATATATATATATATATATATATATATATATATATATATATATATATATATATATATATATATATATATATATATATATATATATATATATATATATATATATGTTTAAATTGTCAATTAACCACAAATTTTCATAATTTTATAAATTTCCAAACATCATATAACTTACAACGTTTATTTATATTATTTATTGAGAAATATATGTGCTTTTATTGAGTTAATTAGTTTTAAAGTTGAGAGATTGAGTTTAGTGTTTAATGCTCTTAATCCATAATTACTGAATTTGGAAAAAACTCTTTGGATAATGCTAATTTGTGCCCCAAGGGCACATGTTAAAAAATTTATAAATAGAAAATTTGTATCGAAAAAACAATAAACTTATTAAATGTAATATTATATTAATTTTAATACACAATTTTCAATAAATTTTTAGTATATTTATCTCTTAACTTGTGCTTTTGGAGCACAAATTACCCAAACTCTTTTTTCAATATTTTTAATATTCCACGTCATCATCACCTTTTTAGTAGAAAATTTTAATTTTGTTTTTTACTTTATCAATCTTGTCCTACTATATCCTCGTCTATTAAGTTGATTTTATTTACAGCTTTGCTACCTTGACACTATTTTGTACACCATATATCTACAATGCTTACAGCTTTGCTACCTTGACACCATTTTGTACACCATATATCTACACTGTATGCACACTGTTCACCGTATTTATAGGGTGAGCAGTGTTTTTTATTAAAATAATATATATTTTTAAAATATTAATTTTTAAATAAATAAATAAATATATATATATATATATATATATATATATATATATATATATATATATATTTATTTATTTATTTATTTATTTATTTATATATATATATATATATATATATATATATATATATATATATATATTTTTTAAAATTTATTTTATAACACAAATATAAGATAGCGTCATTACCCAACTTTACAATTGCATTAACTACAAAAATATACATCATTAATCAATTATTTTACCTATAATTCATTAACCATTTTCACTGTTTCATTAACCAATAAAACACATACTATTAACCATGTTCTGAGATTAAATTATAAATAAATAAATATATATATATATATATATATATATATATATATATAATATTAACAAAATTTTGAATGATATATATTAACCAAAATTTAAAATGTATTAACTAAGTTTTAATATTTCATTAACCAAACTAATTTTAAAAAAGAAATATTATATAGTCAAAATAATATGAAAATATTGTTCACATATTTGTGAACAGTGGGTGTAGTGTCATTTTTTGGTATAAGAATAACATTTTTCTTTTATTTAAGGTATCAATTACTTTTTCTTAAGTGTTGTTTTCTTTTACATGTATTAAAAGTTAAATATTTTTTATTATTTTTAATAATAGTTATCCTTTTATTTATGATATATTTTTAACTATATATTAATTTTTCTATTTTTAATAAATAATTATGACTAATTTTAACAAAAAATATATAATTTATACTTTCAAATTCATGAAAAAGAATAATATATTGATCATCTTCGTAAAATAAGAATGACTTAACATAAATCATTACTTTATCTTTTTTAATTGTGTAATTCGATTTTTTCCTCCAAATAATTAGTGCCTAAAATTTATTATTTTAAAATAAATAAATAAATATTGCATGTTGGAATCTGTATCTTTATATTTAATATTTTTGTACAAATATCAATTGAATTGATTAATAGGATCGATTTCTTTGTTTTTTTTAAATATCTTATTTATTATTCAAAAATAAAAATATGAACCATTACTTACTCTTTTTAATTGTAAAAAGCATAAATGATATTAATGATATATATCATAAATTTATGAAAATCACTTTTGTTTTGTTGAATTTTCGCACACTGAATTGTTTTAATAATGAGTGAATGTGAAGTAATTTCATATTTTAATTTATTTTTTAATGATTTAAATATTTAATTAAAAATTTGAAACTCTTACTATTAAATTTCCTAATAAAAATTATTCATCTTAAGTTAAGAAGTTTTCTTCCCAAATTAAACTTTTACTTTTTTTTTCAACAGCATCATTCATTAGCTTGCTTCTAAAGAAAGTCAAAGTTAAAATTTGACTTTTTCCCTTGACTTTATTTAGGTATTGTTTGCATTTTTTTTTGTCTTTTATTAGTTTTTTTTGTTAATTGTCACACATTAATAATCAAATTTTAGTTAGAAGTCAAAATAAATAAAAAATAGAATAAAAGAGCATGTTTTCATTTATTTTTGAAGTAACATTTTAGTGCATCCACATCATAAATAATTTTTAAACTACACATTTACATTAATAACACATGTTTACACTTTACAAAATAGTATTATAAAATCACAATCGAAAGTAAAATAAAGTTGGTTTTTATTTACATTAGTTTACATCTAAATAATACAAAACAAAATTGAATTTGATAAAAAGAAAAATAAGCATTGTGAGTTGTAGCTAGCCTTCACATATTCCTCATGTTAGAACACCCTTCATTACCATCATGCCCATCATCATCTGCTTTCTCCCATCTTGCACAACACAAGTTAAAGCATAGCCATGTTAAACACACATTGACAACATGTTATCATGATCAAAAACTCCCAAGCAACGCCATATACACACGTGCGCGCGCGCACATTCCACATTCAGAAAAACAAAATTCAAACCCCACAACATACACATTCCATTCAACATGATCTCATCACGTACAACACTATACATATATCAACCATTAGTAAACTCCAAACAGGAAAAAAAAAACCAAGTAAAAACTCAGCAAGAAAAAAAAAACGACCTATACAACATACCATTCCATACCACATACACATACATGAATATACAAAATCAAAAAACAAGGAGATTGGTTATTAGTAAAAATGATGCATAACACATACATGGAATTTGGGGAACCACACCAAAAATCACGCATATCTCACAACAATAAAAAAAATTCATTTGTGTTTCATTGCAATTTCAACAAAACCAATTTCATATGAAATTTTAAGAGAAATTGATCTCCAACACATCTCAACCCTTAATCCCTAAACTTCACATGGAACCTCGCCATTTTCTCCCTCTGAAAGTTTTATCGCTGAATTTACCCCTAAATTACATCATTATCACTCCTATAAGTTGACTTCAAACTCATTCAATCAAGGACAGAAAGAAAACCCAATCTCAATCTACAAAAAAACTCCCTCGGAACCCCTACATTCAAAGCTCGCTACCCTGACCTCTTGAAGCTTCACACTGAATCATCAAGAGGTTGAGCTCAGACACTCAAAGTTCACACTTGAAACTCACCGGAGCAATCATTAGCCACAGAAAATCAGTGAAAGAAGGAGGAGAAGAAGATTCAAAGAAGAAAGAAAGAGGAAAGCAAAAAACACGACAAAGGACAAAGGAGTAGATAATGTACCTGAGTTAATTTCCTCTCCCCAGAGTCTCATAGGAGTTGCAGAGCTCCAACAAGGTCTTCTTGATAAGTTTTTTGTTGCATTATAGTAGCCTTTTCCTTGTTAGCTATCCTTGTAACTTGTTTAATCTGTTGTTTAATTAAATTATCAATCTTGATTGATTTTGCTTGATAATCTAACGTATAATTAAATTATCTTATCCATTTTAAATAATTTATTTTGTTTTAACTAAAATTAACGTTAATAAATAAAGAAGAATGGAGAAAGTCGTAACACTGATTTATGTGTGAAAAATTGATATATGTATGCAATACAATTATGATAGAAATAAGAAATAAATGGAATCTTTCTAAAAACAAATAAAACAAAGAAAATGAATAAGGGTATTATGAAAAAGTGAATCAAAAGAAGCATTTCTTCTCACTTGAGCGAAGAAAGGTAAAAGTGGTGGGTTCCACTATAATCCTATTTGTTTCCCTATTTCTTTGCATACTAAGCAGGAGAAGTTTGTTAGTTCTCTCCAACTTCTCTCTCAGTAATCTCTCTTCTCTATTTCACTTGTAACAAACACAGAGTTAGTGTTGGTGGAGTTTGGTGCAACATGAGTAAGGTTAAGAGAAACTAAGTCTAGAGCTGACTACTTTTTAAACTTTGCAAGGAGAAATTCATGTGTCAATATCAATATTTCAACTTCATCCAGATCCATCAATCCAAACATATTTTCGATCATTTACACAACCTGTGCAATTTAGAAGGCATTCCTTCAAGTGTGACGTCTATATGATAAGAAGTAGAAATTGTTTCTATATTAATCTAAAATTTAATGTTATTTTATATGTTTGTCCTCATAATAAATAGTGTTTTTTTATAGATAAATAAAATAAATTAATAATATTAATTTTAGTTACTTTTTTCTTAAAAACTTTTTACCGTTTGTATGATTAACACATAATCTAAAATGTATCATAATTTTTGGAAAAATATTATCTTATATTTTGATAGATTTTATCTACAATATTGTATATTTTATAATTTTATTATGAAGCGCAAACATCTTTAGGCATAGGTGTATAATCGTGAGATAATGATAAAAAAATTCATACAAGTACTAGAAAATTTAGGCAAGTATCTTTATTAATTTTTTTTTTACTTTGATACTAATTAAATTGGTGTTCGACACTCACCCGTAAGACATTTAGGATCTGTTTGGTTCAAATGAGCGGGAAGGGAGAGGAGGGATTTTATTGAAGGGAAGGGGAGGGGAGGTGAATGATTTTTTTAATCAGATAAGTGTTTGGTTCAAAAGAGAGGAGGGGAGGGGAAGGGAGAAATTTTAATAAAAAATGTGTTTGGTTCAGAAGGGGAGGAGTTTTATTAATAATTTATATTTTTATCCTAATGATCGTATATAAGTCATATGATATTAAAATATGAAAAATTCATGCGTATTTTTGTTGGTAATAAAATTTATAATATTTAGTGATTAAAAAAGTATTTATTTGTCACATAAAGTTAAAAAAATTGAGTACAATTGATTCACTTATAACTTTCCAACATAAATTAAACTATATGCCAATAACATCGTTTAAATTGTGATGAATCATATAACAAAACAAATATATAAAATAACTTATAATTAAATATTAATGGTTCAAAATATTTAATAAAATGAATAAAATAAATAAATAAAATGAATGGTTTACAATTTGATATAAAAGAAAATATGATAGAATACATGACAAAATTAAAAGAAAAAAACGAATATAACTAAACATAATTTTTTTTTATAAAAAAAAAAACAATGATTATGATTTATATTAAGTATAAAAATTATAAAATAATTTGAAGGTGGAGAACAATTATAATAAGTTGATGAAAACAATCGAGAAAAAGTAGTAACAGGAAAAAAACGAATAATTTTGAAATATTGAAATTAAGCTGAGGATATTTTAGTAAATATAATAATTTTTAAATATCAAAACTCATATTCCCTCCCCTCTCCT
The DNA here is from genome assembly GCA_963859935.3 of Lathyrus sativus. NCBI lineage: Eukaryota > Viridiplantae > Streptophyta > Magnoliopsida > Fabales > Fabaceae > Lathyrus > Lathyrus sativus. The sequence continues at coordinate 458,170,525 of OZ012736.1, forward strand.
CCAAATCCCCCCAATTCGGAGGGAACCAAAAAGTGTGTTTTGGAGGAATTTTGCTCACCTCCCCTCCCTTCCTAAGATTTGAACCAAACATATTTAATTAAAAATTTCTCCTCCCCTCCATCTACCCTGAACCAAACAAACTCTTATATTTTTTATATTTTTTTCTTTGTATACTCTCTCTCACCTATTTCTCTCTTCTCAATTTCTTCTCTCAGCCAAACACACTCTAAAGAAGTGAGCCCAATCCACACTGATTGTTCGCCATCTCAGCCATCCCTACACAACTATGAGTAGGAACTCCATGGATTTCGTGGTAGTAGTGGCACGCGTGAGGGTAGTTATGATAGAGGTAAATGAGGACATTCTTCAAGATTTACACAATTCCAAGTTTGCTCAAAGTTTGGTCACTATGCCCTTGGTTACTAGTACATGCCCAATCAAAACTACCAACCACCTGTGCCGAATGGTAACCCCTACACTCAACACTTATAGCCTTCTTATAACAATAGCTATGGTAATTTTCCTCCCAACGTATGGACTTGACCACCTCTCAAAGTAGAAATTGAATCATTTACATAACGTTTTAACAACAATCTTATACCCCCACAATAGAGATAATTTGAATTTATAAAAACAGAGGAAATATAATAGAGCATATATTTATTAAACTATGTATTAAAGTACATCATCGGATCATTCATCATCTGTTAAATTATACATCATATCAATCATGTTTCCAATAATAATAAAAAGTATACGTCATATGAACTTTTGCATCTATTTATTAAAGTATAACTTTGTCAAGCGTTAAAGTATACATCATCTGATAATTCATCATAATTCATAAAAAAGTATAAATCATAATTCATAAAAACCTTTTCTAATTATAACTCAAACGGCAGAATTCGTCATTTCCAAACTACCCGACACCCACACGATCCTCCGGCTTGGTGGAGAAGCCGTTGGATCAAATTCTGCCTTGCATGCGTCATTCTCCTTAGCCCAGTGGTACCGCAACCACATTCCAACACAGATCATAGCCGCAATAATGCACAGGGAAAAGACAGACGCCATGGCTATGGCTAGCCAATTGACTTCACTCCCATACTCATGAGAATTCTGATTCGTCGGAGGTTGAACGTGATGCTTCAGAACTGCGCTTGGCTGTCCATTGAACGCCATGAAAACTCTCAGCTTACTTGTAAAGATGAAAAGATGATATATATGAATATGTATTACTGTTACATATATATAATAAATGGGAGAGGGGTCCACCATCGACTCATTAACTTTTGAATATGGATTGTGGGTCACTCTCTCATTTATTATATATAATCTTGATGTTTTTATTTAAATTTGTGTGTTTGATATGTTATATATCATCTTTATGATTGTTTAGTCTATTTATTTTTTTCTCCTCGTTTCGGATTGATTAGCGTTTTTTTTATTGCGTTAGGATTAATTTTAATTCCTACAATTTAAAACTTGTTATGTTTTTTTTATTAACTATATTATGCAAAACAATATATAGTATTAAAGATGTTTTGATGCAAAAGGGATACATGTGACGCACAATATTCTAGCATGAATTTTACATTTGCCCTCTGCAGGATAAGGTTGTAGCTGTATGCGTGTTTTTCGTTGATTGGAGCGTCTTTTCTATTACTTGTGCAACAAAGGTTGTTGCTATATTTTAGCAATTTGATTTGTTTAATTAATTAATTAGATAAAATTTAAATCATGGAGATTTAAATTTGAATTCAAATCAAATCTTTTAAGTGGAGATGTTTTGGAGAAACAAATCTCAAATGATTCTTCACTATATGTAGACGAGATCATTGCTAATTCCAAGGAGAAAAGCCCAACTACAAATTTATATATATATATATATATATATATATATATATATATATATATAGAGAGAGAGAGAGAGAGAGAGAGAGAGAGAGAGAGAGTTTTTCCATGCCTTGAAGACCAACGAGCTTGAGTATTTTTTTAGGATAAGTATTTGTTTCTATTAATGGTACACCACATTGTTGCTTCATTCATATCATAAGGCATAATAGTTGGTTTGTTTAGTTGAGTTGTAAATTCAATAAGTTATTATTCTGATTATTATTGAATCACGAGGGTTACTGATTGAGAGAAAGTGAAAGAGGTTCTCATATTTAGAGGAAATCCTAAATAGAGAGACACCAGGGATTGAATTAAGAAGAAGGATATTGGACATTAGGTTGTTCATCTAAGATACTTTGTACTAATTCTATTAAAGATTGGAATTTCTTTCTTGGGTAGAGTATCCACATGCGTATGTGTTGTTTGCACTGAACTAAGTTAACAAACCTCATATGTTGTTTATTACTTTTGCTTTGAATTGTTGTTATTATATTACTGTCTATATGGTTTAAGAACATAAATCATTAGTTTATCTTTTTTAATTGTGTAATTCGATTTTTTTTCTCCAAATAATTAGTGGCTAAAATTTATTATTTAAAAATAAATAAATAAATATTGCATGTTGGAATCTGTATCTTTATATTTATTATTTTTGTACAAATATCAATTGTAGGATCGATTTCTTTGTTTTTTTAAATATCTTATTTATTATTCAAAAATAAAAATATGAACCATTACTTACTCTTTTTAATTGTAAAAACATAAATGATATTAATGATATATATCACAAATTTATGAAAATCACTTTTGTTTTCTTAAATATTTGCACACTGAATTGTTTTAATAATGAGTGAATGTGAAGTAATTTCATATTTTAATTTATTTTTTAATGGTTTAAATATTTAATTAAAAGTTTGAAACTCTTACTATTAAATTTCCTAATAAAAATTATTCATCTTAAATTAAGTAGTTTTCTTCACAAATTAAACTTTTACTTTTTTTTTCATGAGCATCATTCACTAGCTTGCTTCTAAAGAAAGTCAAAGTTAAATTTTGACTTTTTCCCTTGACTTTATTTAGGTATCGTTCGCATATCTTCTTTTTTTTTGTCTTTTATTAGTTTTTCTTGTTAATTATCACGCATCAATAATCAAATTTTAGTTAGAAGTCAAAATAAATAAAAAATAGAATAAGAGAGCATGTTTTCATTTATTTTTGAAGAAACATTTTAGTGCATCCACATCATAAATAATTTTTAAACTACACATTTACACTAATAACACATGTTTACACTTTACAAAATAGTATTATAAAATCACAATCGAAAGTAGAATAAAGTTGGTTTTTATTTACATTAGTTTACATCTAAATAATACCAAAAAAAAATTGAATTTGATAAAAAGAAAAATAAGCATTGTGAGTTGTAGCTAGCCTTCATATATTCCTCATGTTACAACACCCTTCATTACCATCATGCCCATCATCATTTGCTTTCTCTCATCTAGCACAACACAAGTTAAAGCATAGCCATGTTAAACACACATTGACAACATGTTATCATGATCAAAAACTCCCAAGCAACACCATACACACACGTGCGCGCGCGCACTCCACATTCAGAAAAACAAAATTCAAACCCCACAACATACACATTCCATTCAACATGATCTCATCACGTACAACACTATACATATATCAACCATTAGAAAACTCCAAACAGAAAAAAAAACCAAGTAAAAACTCAGCAAGAAATAAAAAATGACCTATACATCATACCATTCCATACCACATACACATACATGAATATACAAAATCAAAAAACAAGGAGATTAATTATTAGTAAAAATGATGCATAACACATACATGGAATTTGGGGAACCACGCCAAAAATCACGCATATCTCACAACAATAAAAAAAATTCATCTGTGTTTCATTGCAATTTCAACAAAACCAACTTCATATGAAATTTTAAGAGAAATTGATCTCCAACACATCTCAACCCTTAATCCCTAAACTTCACATGGAACCTCGCCGTTTTCTCCCTCTGAAAGTTTCATCGCTGAATTAACCCTAAATTACATTATTATCACTCCTATAAGTTGACTTCAAACTCATTCAATCAAGGACAGAAAGAAATCCCAATCTCAATCTACAAAAAAACTCCCTCGGAACCCCTACATTCAAAGCTCGCTACCCTGACCTCTTGAAGCTTCACACTGAATCATCAAGAGGTTGAGCTCAGACACTCAAAGTTCACACTTGAAACTCACCGGAGCAATCATTAGCCACAGAAAATCAGTGAAAGAAGGAGGAGAAGAAGATTCAAAGCAGAAAGAAAGAGGAAAGTAAAAAACACGACAAAGGACAAAGGAGTAGATAATGTACCTGAGTTAATTTCCTCTCCCCGGAGTCTCATAGGAGTTGCAGAGCTCCAACAAGGTCTTCTTGATAAGTTTTTTGTTGCATTATAGTAGCCTTTTCCTTGTTAGCGATCCTTGTAACTTGTTTAATCTGTTGTTTAATTAAATTATCAATCTTGATTGATTTTGCTTGATAATCTAACGTATAATTAAATTATCTTATCCATTTTAAATAATTTATTTTGTTTTAACTAAAATTGACATTAATAAATAAAGAAGAATGGAGAAAGTCGTAACACTGATTTATGTGTGAAAAAATTGATATATGTATGCAATACAGTTATGATAGAAATAAGAAATAAATGGAATCTTTCTAAAAACAAATAAAACAAAGAAAATGAATAAGGGTATTATGAAAAAGTGAATCAAAACAAGCATTTCTTCTCACTTGAGCGAAGAAAGGTAAAAGTGGTGGATTCCACTATAATCCTATTTTTTCCCTATTTCTTTGCATACCAAGCAGGAGAAGTTTGTTAGTTCTCTCCAACTTCTCTCTCATTAATCTCTCTTCTCGATTTCACTTGTAACAAACACAGAGTTAGTGTTGGTGGAGTTTGGTGCAACATGAGTAAGGTTAAGAGAAACTAAGTCTAGAGCTGACTACTTTTTAAACTTTGCAAGGAGAAATTCATGTGTCAATATCAATATTTCAACTTCATCCAGATCCATCAATCCTAACATATTTTCGATCATTTACACAACCTGTGCAATTTAGAAGGCATTCCTTCAAGTGTGACGTCTATATGATAAGAAGTAGAAATTGTTTCTATATTAATCTAAAATTTAATGTTATTTTATATGTTTGTCCTCATAATAAATAGTGTTTTTTTATAGATAAATAAAATAAATTAATAATATTAATTTTAGTTACTTTTTTCTTAAAAACTTTTTACCGTTTCTATGATTAACACATAATCTAAAATGTATCATAATTTTTGGAAAAATATTATCTTATATTTTGATAGATTTTATCTACAATATTGTATATTTTATAATTTTATTATGAAACACAAACATCTTTAGGCATTGGTGTATAATCGTGAGATAATGACAAAAAAATTCATACAAGTACTAGAAAATTTAGGCAAGTATCTTTATTAATTTTTTTTTTTACTTTGATACTAATTAAATTGGTGTTCGACACTCACCCGTAAGACATTTAGGATCTGTTTGATTCAAATGAGGGGGAAGGGAGAGGAGGGATTTTACTGAAGAGAAGGGGAGGGGAGGTGACTGATTTTTTTAATCAGATAAGTGTTTGGTTCAAAAGAGAGGAGGGAAGGGGAAGGGAGAAATTTTAATAAAAAATGTGTTTGGTTCAAAAGGGGAGGAGTTTTATTAATAATTTATATTTTTATCCTAATGATCGTATATAAGTCATATGATATTAAAATATGAAAAATTCATGCGTATTTTTGTCGGTAATAAAATTTATAATATTTAGTGATTAAAAAAGTATTTATTTGTCACATAAAGTTAAAAAAATTGAGTACAATTGATTCACTTATATCTTTCCAACATAAATTAAACTATATGCCAATAACATCGTTTAAATTGTGATGAATCATATAACAAAACAAATATATAAAATAACTTATAATTAAATATTAATGGTTCAAAATATTTAATAAAATGAATAAAATAAATAAATAAAATGAATGGTTTACAATTTGATATAAAAGAAAATATGATAGATTACATGACAAAATTAAAAGGAAAAAACGAATATAACTAAACATATTTTTTTTTATAATAAAAAACAATGATTATGATTTATATTAAGTATAAAAATTATAAAATAATTTGAAGGTGGAGAACAATTATAATAAGTTGATGAAAACAATCAAGAAAAAGTAGTAACAGGAAAAAAAAAACGAATAATTTTGAAATACTGAAATTAAGCTGAGGATATTTTAGTAAATATAATAATTTTTAAATATCAAAACTCATATTCCCTCCCCTCTCCTCCAAATCCCCCCAATTCGGAGGGAACCAAAAAGTGTGTTTTGGAGGAATTTTGCTCACCTCCCCTCCCCTCCACTCCCTTCCTAAGATTTGAACCAAACATATTTAATTAAAAATTTCTCCTCCCCTCCATCTACCCTGAACCAAACAAACTCTTATATTTTTTTATATTTTTTTCTTTGTATACTCTCTCTCACCTATTTCTCTCTTCTCAATTTCTTCTCTCAACCAAACACACTCTAAAGAAGTGAGCCCAATCCACACTGATTGTTCGCCATCTCAGCCATCCCTACACAACTATGAGTAGGAACTCCATGGATTTCGTGGTAGTAGTGGCACGCGTGAGGGTAGTTATGATAGTTGTAAATGAGGACATTCTTCAAGATTTACACAATTCCAAGTTTGCTCAAAGTTTGGTCACTATGCCCTTGGTTACTAGTACATGCCCAATCAAAACTACCAACCACCTGTGCCTAATGGTAACCCCTACACTCAACACTTATAGCCTTCTTATAACAATAGCAATGGTGATTTTCCTCCCAGTGTATGGACTTGACCACCTCTCAAAGTAGAAATTGTATCATTTACATAACGTTTTAACAACAATCTTATACCCCAACAATAGAGATAATTTGAATTTATAAAAACAGAGGAAATATAATAGAGCATATATTTATTAAACTATATATTAAAGTACATCATCTGATGATTCATCATCTGTTAAATTATACATCATATCAATCATGTTTCCAATAATAATAAAAAATATACGTCATATGAACTTCTGCATCTATTTATTAAAGTATAACTTTGTCAAGCGTTAAAGTATACATCATCTGATAATTCATCATAATTCATAAAAAAGTATAAATCATAATTCATAAAAACCTTGTCTAATTATAACTCAAACGGCAGAATTCGTCATTTTCAAACTACCCGGCACCAACACGATCCTCCGGCTTGGTGGAGAAGTCGTTGGATCAAATTCTGCCTTGCCTGCGTCATTCTCCTTCGCCCTGCGGTACCGCAACCACATTCCAACACAGATCATAGCCGTAATAATGCATAGGGAAAAGATAGCCGCCATGGCTATGGCTAGCCAGTTGACTTCACTCCCATACTCATGAGGATTCTGATACGCCGGGGGTTGAACGTGAAGCTTTGGAACTGCGCTTGGCTGTCCATTGAACGCCATGAAAACTCTCAGCTTACTTGTAAAGATGAAAAGATGATATATATGAATATGTATTACTGTTACATATATATAATAAATGGGAGAGAGGTCCACCATCGACTCATTAACTTTTGAATATGGATTGTGGGTCACTCTCTCATTTATTATATATAATCTTGATGTTTTTATTTAAATTTGTGTGTTTTATATGTTATATATCATTTTTATGATTGTTTAGTCTATTTATTTTTTTCCTCGTTTCAGATTGATTAGCGTTTTTTATTTCGTTAGGATTAATTTTAATTCCTACAATTTAAAATTTGTTATGTTATTTTTTTTATTGACTACATTATGCAAAACAATATAGAGTATTAAAGATGTTTTGATGCAGAAGGGATACATGTGACGCACAATATTCTAGCATGAATTTGACATTTTCCCCTTGTCTGCAGGATAAGGTTGTAGCTGTATGCGTGTTTTTCGTTGATTGAAGCGTCTTTTCTATTACTTGTGCAACAAAGGTTGTTGCTATCTTTTAGCAATTTGATTTGTTTAATTAATTAATTAGATAAAATTTAAATCGTGGAGATTTAAATTTGTATTCAAATCAAATCTTTTAAGTGGAGATGTTTTGGAGAAACAAATCTCAAATGATTCTTCACTATATCTAAACGAAATCATTGCTAAATCCAAGGAGAAAAGCCCAATTACAAATTTATATATATATATATATATATATATATATATATATATATATATATATATATATATATATATATATATATATATATATATATATATATATATATATATATATATATATATATATATATATATATATATATATATATATATATATATATATATATATATATATATATATATATATAAGAGAGAGAGAGAGAGAGAGAGAGAGAGAGAGAGAGAGAGAGAGAGAGAGAGAGAGTTTTCCATGCCTTGAAGACCAACGAGCTTGAGTATATTTTTTAGGATAAGGATTTGTTTGTGTTAATGGTGCACCACATTATTGCTTCATTCATATCATAAGGCATAATAGTTAGTTTGTTTAGTTGAGTTGTAAATTCAATAAGTTATTATTCTGATTATTATTGAATCGCGAGGGTTACTGATTGAGAGAAAGTGAAAGAGGTTCTCATATTTAGAGGGAGTCCTAAATAGAAAGACACCAGGGATAGAATTAAGAAAAAGGATATTGGAAATTAGGTTGTTTATTTAAGATACTTTGTACTAATTCTATTAAAGATTGGAATTTCTTTCTTGGGTAGAGTATCCACCGGTGTATGCGTTGTTTGCACTGAACTGAGTTGACAAACCTCATATGTTGTTTATTACTTTTGCTTTGAATTGTTGTTGTTGTTGCTATCTTACTGTCAATTTGGTTTAAGAACATATGAGGTTTGTTATATTACTGTCAATCTGATTTCAACATTCGTCTTCGTGATATAGCCAACAATTCTTTTACCTTGGGAGAAAAGATGTCAGAAGAGAAACTGGTTAGAAAGATCCTCATATTTTTACCTTAGAAGTTTAACATGAAGATGACAACTATTGATGAAACTTAAGACTTAAGCACCTTGAAGGTTGATGAACTCATTGGCTCTCTTCAAACATTTGAAGTAGCCATAAGTGGAAGATCAGAAAAAAAAAGAACAAATATGTAGCTTTTGTATCCAACACTCAAAAAAATGAAGATCAATGTGAGAAGGATATTGAATAAAGTCTGTCAGATGTTATAGCTTATATTGGAAGAAAGTTCAAGAATTCCCTGAAGAATCTGGACAGGAAATGAAGGAAAATGTCTCACACAAGGTGTTTGAAATTAGTCCCCTGAGCAAGAACAATGATGATCATAAAACTAACAAAGGAAAATGAGCACAATGTTATGAATATGAAAGGTTTTGTCACTTTAAATCTAAATGTCCCACATTTTTAAAGAAGAATAAAAAGAGTATGTCAATCACTTGGTCTGAATCTGATGATGAGAGTGATGAAGAAACAACAAATAAGGTGATGGCTTTTCACTGGAAAATATGACTCTTGTAATGAGTCTAGTGATGAGATATCTCAGAAGAAAAAATTGTTGAAAATTACATACTTTTGCTCACTCAGTGGAAGGAATCTTTCTTGAGAGAAGTGAAATAACAGAACACCATAAGTGATCTACTTAAGTAAAAAGAGAAGCTTGACTCAACCATTGCGGGACTGGAAGAGGAAGCCACATTTTTTGAAATCCCAGACGGAGAACATGGCAGAATTTGTCTTTGTGTTGAACAATGATTTTGATATGTTAGATAATGGGAATATGAAGGCTTTTAAGTTTGACTACAGCTCCGTGAACAAGAAAATAAAAATTCCCACTAAGGTTGTTTATCCTAAGAAGTGTTCTCAACATGTGTACCTTCATATCAAAGACAACAAGATCTCTTCTTGGAGATGTCATCATTGTTGTAGATATGGTTATATAAGACCTTTTTTGTTATACATTGTATGGGTATCCTCAATCTTATAGTCATCCAAGACTCAACAAAATGAAAGGGAAGAAAACACAAGTAAATAAAATATGGAAACCCAAGAAAATTGTGTCATGTCTCATAGATCATACATCTATTAGTGTTTTCTCAAGAGAGGAATGGTACTTTAATAGTGGATGTTCAAGGCGCATGACTGGTGAAAAGAGCTATCTTGAAAAGTAGGGGTGTGCATGGTTACCAAATTAAATGAACCACTCCATTTAATTGGTTCTAGTTTTAAAACCAAACTATTTTTTATAATAACCAAAAAATGTAAAATGGTTTCCATTTGGTTCAAAAAGGATTTAAACCGGTTTATAATCAAAATTGGTTTGTAAGAAAATTATTCCTTATTTGTTATTAGAATTTGGTCATATTGCATAACTTAACATTGCTATGACACAACCTTTCGTATCTTCGAATTGCACGGGTGATTAAATTTATTCATTAATATGTTTGGCTTATAAATATTCATTTATTCTTGAGTTTTTTAATTAAATAAAAAATAATTGAAATCAGGCTCACACAATTGAAGTGGTTTTCTAAGTTTCTTTTAATTTCTAAATTAGTCACCTAAAAAAATATTTTAGTTAAACATTATGATCTCTTCTATTATTTTATACTTTAATATATAAATATATGACATTTTAATCAATTTAATTATAAATATATAATTTACTTTCTAAAACAAAGAGAGGCTAATTTTTTAATTACATGAGTCTGAATAAGCAAACAGTTGACGTTATGTGGATACGCCAAATTATTTGTGGGATGTGAATTTGACATTTATGCACCTTAATAATACCATATATCATATTCAGTTGGTTTTATGAATGACAAGTGGTTATACAAATGGAAACTGGTTATGAAAAATAGAAACCGATTTTTTATTTTAGTAACTAAATAGTTTTGAAGCAGTTTCAATCCAACACAAATTGGATTTTTAAAAATGGTGCACTGAATTTTTAAAACCGATTCATATAAACCAGTTTTTTTGCACAGCCCTACTGAAAAGTTAAAACCTTGCCCGTAGAGTTATGTTACTTTTGGTGATGGAGCCAGAAGAAAGATCAAAGGGATAGGAAAACTGGTATATCCAGGCCTCCCTATCCTTGATGTTGTGCTATTGGGAGAAGGATTGACTACAAACTTGATTAGTATAAGTCAAATATGTGATTAAGGCATGAATATGGACTTCAACAAGTCTAATTGTGTTATATCTAGCCAAAATCAAAATGTGCAAATGATAGGTTCTAGGTCCAAGGACAATTGCTACATGTGGATACCTTAAGCCTCATTATGTTTGATATCCAAGGTTGATGAAACTAAGTTATGGCACCAAAAACTTGGTTATCTCAACCTTAAGAGCATGAAGAAGATCATATCTGAAGAAGTCATCAGAGGTTTTCCAAAGTTGAAAATTGAAGAAAGAAAAATTTGTATAGATTTCCAAATAGGTAAGCAGAGCAAGATGTCCCACAAGGGGGGATGTAAGAGGCTGAAAACACCGTCTAGGGTAATCATCATCTAACTAAGTGGAATATAAAAGAATGATGTCTCCTTATCCCAACGCTCAATAAAAGCATAAAACATAGTGGTGTCAAGCATAGTGAGTAAACAATCAACTAGTGACACTAGACCAACATCATCTACAAGTGCATATGACATATGCACTGCTAAGAGTAGGGACCTTCAATGGGGTATGTTCCTATAACAATTAAAACATAAATCATCAGTTACTTTCAGTTAACCAATAATACATAAAATTAACTTAAATTAAAATATGTATACCTTTCTCTACCATAATCTTAAGGAAACATGATTGACATACCCTGGCAGCAAGGTAGGGTCATAAGGCCTTCTAGAGACCCCCTATTTTCGCAATCATACTAATTATTACATGTGTCATCTTGACCAGGCACCTCCTCATGAGCCTTTGGCTCATCATAATCAATTACAAGAACATCTGGTTCATTATAATAAACTATGGACTGACCAACTCTACCACCTCTACGTCTGAGAGTATATGGTTAAGGAGAGTGTTTGATCCTCCTGCAGTGAGAACCAGTTGGAACTACTCTACTTGCTCTAGTGAGTAAATGTTTGTCTCCATAAACTTTGTCAACTCCGCTAGAGCTCTATGCATCATCCATAACATGTACGTTCTAACACCCTACTTCCCGACTTGATAATTAAATAAAACATAAATCCATCAAGTAGGATGTTACTCAACATACAAATAACTCATATTTGAACCGCATAATTTAAAATTTTAAACCATTTGATAAGCAGCAGAAATATGAAATACTCAGCATAAAAAGCCTTAGCAACAATATTAGTTTGAAAAGAGGTTCATCATTAAATAAAATCAAAAGAAAAGATACACAACATAAACAAATAAAAAAACCAACATGTTCCCCTCCTGTTATGTATTAGAGCGACTCCAACTATAATACTCAATCGACAAGCAACTAAAGAGGCACGACATTGTCCTCAACCTCAAGGTCCAACTCAAATACCTAATTGTATGTACTCTAGAGGAGCATAGACACAACAACATAAAAAGTGGTGAGAATACATTCAAATAATAAATGGTGCATAGAAAATCAGGATAGATTCACACACTACTAAATAATCCACATGGAAAAGGCACCTCAATGTCATGCATTCATATCTCACCCATATCACAATCAAACTCATACTAAATCCTATAAGAGTAATCATTGTTACAGGAACAACTCTCAAGCCCCCAATTTGAGCTCCAAGTCCTCGTTGTGATCTTGGGAGAAGTCACTAGTCCCTACTTTGAACTATCAAACATTCCTCTTTCACAATAATGAGAACATATGATGCATGGCATATCTCAATATATTGAGAATAACAGAACAATGAATACAACCACACTCTGACTGTAAACGATCACACATCAACATATCAAAGACTAGAGCACTACTATGAGTTTAATTCATCATGAACTCAAGACCATACAAATAGTTCTCACTCCAACTCACCTCATCAATCACCGACAAACATGTATAATGATTCAAGCAATTATATATGCAATACACAACATATATTCACACCTTGAACATAAATCCATACATCAATTATCTCACAACGCACTACCATGAGGTAGCTATGCGTGTTATTTCTCTAACGCTTTAAACGCTAGTCCATTTAGACTTACGAAACCAAAGTTACAACCAAACTTGATGGGGAATAAAACATATCTCAGTTCATAATTTTTTCAAAAATAACTCAGCATCAATCGATTAAGATCAAATACATTTGCTCACTGACTTCTCAAAAACCTGCTTAAAACTCAATACAAAAGATTAATTTAACATGACAATCGATTGTCACTTAATTTTTTCCAAAAATACACACATCCAATCGATTGACATAGTTAAAATTTTCACACACAAAAAGAAGCCTGCAATCAATTGACATATGGTGTCTGTTAGAACACAGATTGGTTCTTAATAATTACTCTTTGTTTTGATGATAACTGTTAGGAAATTTATATTTAAGAATTATATACTCTAAAATTTGTTTGAGAGTTTTGCTGCAGATTAAAATTATATTAACTCTCTAGAAGCAAATCTGCCTTGAATACAAGAAGTTGTTCTGAATCTGAAGCGCCAGATGCACCTCACAGAAGAATCTGCTTGCTCCTTACAGAAGATCCTGAGCGTAGTCTCCAGAAGGATCTGAAGAAAGAAGCTCCAGAACATTCTGAGTCAGAAGCATCTGAAGATAATCAGAAGCATCTGAAGCTGAAGCATCAGAAGTATAGAAGAATATTGATTGAAGAGTTTCTCAAAGCATTGATCTACAGAAGTTTCTGAAAGTACCTACGCTGCCAAGTACTGAAGTTCTGTGCCAAGATGCTCTGATGATCTACACGCTAGAAGCACACAAGCTGCAGAAGACTCTGATACAGCTAGTTCTGAATCTCATCAGAAGACTCTGATCCATTCAGACTCTGAAGAACTTGCTGAAACTGAAGAAGTGTTTTCAAGAATGTATCCGTTGGAATCATTCAACGTCTCTTTCCTTATTTGTGCTAGACACACTTACACAGACAAAAAGGATTTATCTGTGCCATCTATTTCAAGGAAAGGTCAGTACATGTGAAGACAAAAAGGCTCAGACCTTTTGGACTCTCTTTTCAACGTGGATAATTCAGTTGCCTATAAAAGGAGTCTCTCACTTCATTCTTCAGTTACACACTCTTGAGCTACATACTTGCTGAAAAGAAATCACATATTCTTAAGCTCTCATTCTTATTCTTCATAGAATCTTATTGTACTTAAATCTTAAGAGAAAAATCACTGTTGTGATTATAGCTTTATAGAAGCATTAAAAAACTCTTGTATTTAATTTACATTGTTTGTAAAGGATTTTCCTTAAGAGGATTCAGTGTGAATCAGTAGCTCTTGAGAAGACTAAGAACTGTAGTTCTTAGGTGATACTATTGTAATCAGTTTGATTTAATAGTGGATTAAGTCCTTGTTGAGAAAGGCAAATCACTCTGGAAGGGTGGACTGGAGTAGTTGTTTAACGAACCAGGATAAAAATAATTGTGTGATTATTTTCAAGTATTAATTTACCAAACTTATTCAACCCCCCCCCCCCTTCTAAGTTATATCTCACCTTCAGTTGGCATCAGAGCTCCGGTTCTGAGTGTGCTATCACTTAACAGTGTCAGTAAAGATCCAGAGGAGATATACTTTGATCTACATATTTATTTGTTATCATGGCTGATAATTCAATCAACAATAAATATGAAGAGAGGGATAGGATCAGTACCAAACCTCCAATGTTTGATGGAGAAAAATTTGACTATTGGAAAGATAGAATAGAAAGTTTTTTTCTTGGGTATGATGCTGATCTTTGGGATTTGGTCATTGATGGATATGAACATCCTACTGGAGAGGATGGCAAAAAGATTGATAGAAAATCAATGACTGAAGTGCAGAAAAGAGACTTCAAGAATCACCACAAAGCCAGAACTATATTGCTTAATGCAATCTCTCATACTGAGTATGAGAAGATTACTAACAGAGATACTGCTCATGATATGTTTGAATCACTCAAAATGACTCATGAGGGAAACTCCCAGGTTAAAGAGACAAAGGCTCTGGCGCTCATACAGAAGTATGAGGCATTTAAAATGGAAGACTCTGAAAATGTAGAAACTATGTTTTCTAGATTTCAGATTCTTACAGCTGGTCTAAAAGTTCTGGACAAGGGCTACTCAACGTCAGATCATGTCAAGAAAATCATCAGAAGTCTTCCCACCAGATGGAGACCAATGGTGACTGCATTGAAGATGGCAAAAGATCTGAACAAGATCTCCTTAGAAGAACTTATCAGTTCCTTGAGAAGCCATGAAATTGAGCTGGAGGAAGATGAACCCCAGAAGAAAGATAAAGGTAAATCCATAGCTTTAAAATCTAACAAAACTGCTAAAGCTTTGCAGGTTATTCAAGAAAGCTCTGAAGAATCTTCTTCTGAAGAAGAAGATGAGTTGTCCATGCTGTCCAGAAGGATTAACAAACTCTGGAAGCACAAGGGAAAAAAGTTTAACAACTTCAGAAGATCTGACAACAGAAAAGAATCTTCTAGTCACAGAAGATATGCTAAGAAAGAAGTGGTGTGCTATGAGTGCAAAGAACCTGGGCACTACAAAAATGACTGCCCTAAACTTCTGAAAGAAAAACCTAAGAAGAAGTTCAACAAGAAGAAAAAGGTTCTGATGGCAACATGGGATGATTCAGATGAGTGTGAGTCATCTTCTGAATCAGAAGAAGAATGTGCAAACATTGCACTGATGGCCAGGACAGAGGATCAAGAAGAAGGTACCTCTGGATATGAATCAGAATCTGAATCTGATGATGATGCAGAAGAGGTAATGAACAATCTTACCAAAGAAGAACTCATTAAAGTTTTAACAGAAGTTCTTAAAAGTTACAACAACATCAAACTCAAATACAAGAAGCTGAAAAGCAATCTTGAATCTGAGATTGATCTTCTGAAAATAGAACTTGTTGAGCAGAAGGAAATAAATTTAAAAATAAAAAATGACTTTGATAAAACTCAACAAGAATCTGATTCTGAAACTAAGTCTTGTGAAAATATTTTAGAAAAATATGACTCTAGTTTTCAGAGGTTTCTCACTAAGAGCATAGACAGAAGCAAGATGGCTTCCATGATCTATGGTGTTAGTGGAAACAACAGAAGAGGCATTGGATATGAGTCTTCATCTGGAAGCAATCCAAAACCTGTTGACAAACTTTTCATCAGGAAGACACCTCTGTACTCTCAATTCAAATTTGGTCATCTGAATGACATTAAACACACAAGCTCTGAGAAGAGTACTTATGTGTTTAAACCAAAGGCAAGTCAGAATAAACATTATGTTGCAAAACAGAAGTTTAGACAAACTTGCAAACCAACTAACCCCAAAGGACCCAAGAAGATCTGGGTACCTAAAGACAAAATAATTCCTGTTGCAGATGTTCTTAGCAACAAAGTCAGGACACCAATCATGGTACCTGGACTCTGGATGCTCACGACACATGACAGGAGAAAGGTCTATGTTCCAAAGCCTGGAACTTAGATCTGGAGGGGACGTGAAGTTTGGAGGGAACCAGAAGGGCAAGATCATTGGATCTGGCACTATTGGTAATGGTAAGCTTCCCTCTATTACTAATGTTCTGTTAGTTGAAGGATTGAAACATAATCTATTGTCCATAAGTCAATTAAGTGACAATGGTTATGATATAATCTTTAATCAAAAATGTTGCAAAGCTGTATGTCAAAAGGATGGCTCTATCCTATTCAGTGGAAAGAGGAAACACAACATTTATAAAATTAACCTTTCAGAACTTAAAGTTCAAAATGTAAAATGCCTCTTATCTGTGAATGATGAGCAATGGGTCTGGCATAGAAGATTGGGGCATATTAATATGAGACGTATATCTCAGATTAATAAACTCAATCTGGTCAGAGGACTTCCTAAGTTGAAGTTCAACTCAAATGCTCTGTGTGAAGCATGTCAAAGAGGTAAATTTTCAAAATCTCATTTTAAATCAAAAAAATGTTGTTTCTACCTCCAGACCATTGGAATTACTTCACATTGATCTGTTTGGACCAGTGAAAACTGCATCCATCAGAGGCAAGAAGTATGGGTTAGTCACTGTAGATGACTACAGCAGATGGACATGGGTAAAGTTTCTAAAACACAAGGATGAGTCTCATTCTGTGTTCTTTGACTTCTGCAATCAAGTCCAGACTGAAAAAGATTCCAAAATTATTAAAGTCAGAAGTGATCATGGTGGAGAATTTGAAAATAAACATTTTGAAAAATATTTTTCTGAAAAAGGCATTGCACATGATTTCTCCTGCCCTAGAACTCCACAACAAAATGGAGTTGTAGAGAGGAAAAATAGAACATTGCAAGAGATGGCCAGAACCATGATCAATGAGACAAATCTGGCAAAACATTTTTGGGCAGAAGCAATTAACACAGCTTGTTATATTCAGAACAGAGTGTCTGTAAGACCTCTTCTGGAAAACACTCCTTATGAATTGTGGAGAAACAGAAAGCCTAACATTTCTTATTTTCATCCTTTTGGATGTATTTTTTATATGCTTAATACTAAAGATAATCTGAACAAGTTTGATTCCAAAGCACAGAAGTGTTTCATGCTTGGTTATTCTGAACGCTCTAAAGGCTACAGAGTATTCAATACTGAAACACAGATTGTTGAAGAATCTATTCATGTTAGATTTGATGATAAGCTTGGCTCTGAAAAGCCAAAGCAGTTTGAAAGTTCTGCAGATAGAGAAGTGATTCTCACAGACTCTGAAGGCTCAGAGGCAGAAAAGGCAAAAATCAAAGAATCTGAAGCAACTCCAGATGCTACACCTTTGACTTCCCAACTAAACAACCTGCAAATTTCTGAAAGACCAACTGTCAGAGGATCTTCTTCCAGAATCAAATCATCTCATCCAGAAGATGTGATTATTGGAAAGAAAGATGATCCAATAAGGACAAGATCATTTCTCAGAACTTCTGAATCTTCTTTATTTGGCTTAGTGTCAATAATAGAACCAACATCTGTAGATGAGGCTCTGGAAGATAATGAATGGATCATAGCTATGCAAGAAGAGCTGAATCAATTCACCAGAAATGAAGTTTGGGATCTGGTTCCTAGACCTAAAGGATTCAATATTATTGGAACAAAATGGGTCTTCAGAAATAAGCTGAATGAAAAGGGAGAAGTAGAAAGGAATAAGGCAAGGCTGGTTGCTCAAGGATACAGTCAGCAAGAAGGTATTGATTACACTGAGACATATGCTCCAGTGGCAAGGTTAGAATCTATACGCCTTCTGATTTCTTTTGCTGCACAGAATAACATCACTCTGTATCAGATGGATGTTAAAAGTGCTTTTCTTAATGGTATTATAGAAGAAGAAGTATATGTCCATCAACCTCCTGGTTTTGAAAGTGAAAACTTTCCAGATCATGTTTTTAAATTAAATAAATCCCTTTATGGATTAAAACAAGCTCCCAGAGCTTGGTATGAGAGGTTGAGCAATTTCCTTCTGAAGAAAAATTTTATCAGAGGAAAAGTGGATACAACTTTATTCTGTAAAACTGCTAAGAAAGATCTGTTGATTTGTCAAATTTATGTAGATGACATTATTTTTGGATCAACAAATATTACGCTTGGAAAGGAGTTTGCTAAATGTATGCAGGAAGAATTTGAAATGAGCATGATGGGAGAATTGAGATTCTTCTTGGGAATCCAAGTCAATCAGACTCCAGAATGCACCTACATTCATCAAACCAAGTATGTTAAAGAGCTTCTGAAGAAGTTTAACATGGTTGATAGCAAAATGGCAAAGACTCCAATGCATCCTACAAGTACTCTAGGTAAGGAAGAGGTAAGTAAGAAGGTAGATCAAAAACTCTACAGAGGTATGATAGGATCTCTTCTATACTTGACTGCTTCTAGACCAGATATTCTGTTTAGTGTCTGCTTATGTGCTAGATTCCAATCAGATCCTAGAGAATCACACTTAACAGCTGTTAAGAGGATTCTGAGGTATCTGAAAGGTACTGCTAACATGGGTTTGTGTTACAGAAGATCTGATGAATTTTCATTAGTTGGATTCTGTAATGCTGACTATGCTGGAGACAGAGTTGAACGTAAAAGTACTTCTGGAAGCTGTCAGTTTCTTGGAAGTCATCTGATCTCATGGTACAGCAAGAAGCAACCTACCATAGCACTATCAACTACAGAGGCAGAATACATTGCTGCTGCTGGATGTTGTACTCAGATGCTCTGGATGAAGAGTCAATTAGAAGATTATCAAATCTATGAGAGTAATCTTTCTATCTTTTGTGATAATACTTCTGCTATATGTTTGTCAAAAAATCCAATCTTGCATTCTAAGGCAAAACATATAGAAATTAAACATCATTTCATCAGAGACTATGTTCAGAAGGGTGTAATTAATTTAGCTTTTGTTGATACAGATCATCAATGGGCTGATATTTTCACAAAACCCCTTGCTGAAGATAGATTTAAGTTCATTCTGAAAAATATTTGTATGGATTTTTGTCCAGAGTAATATTTATCAGAGGGAACCTCTCAGATGCAAAATGTTTAATGATCTGAAGTATTTCTTCTGTTCATTTATTCTATTCTGATTATTATTTCTGATGTGAAAATCTGAACTAACCATCTTTAGAAGATCTGAACGTGGCTAACGTTTCATTTCTTGAGAGAATTCAGAACAGCATGCAAGCAAACACGTGTCCCACAAAATCTGAAGAGATGGCGTGTGAACAACTGAAAAGACATTTGAGGTGAAATTTGAATAGTGAATTTCTTGGTTTTCCCCCCAAATCTGTCAGAAGCATTTATTATTTGAAATGATTTTATTCTTTTCATTTAATGCTGCTCAAACGTGCTTATTTCTGTCTTTTGGTGTGCCTATGTGTTTACTATAAATACTTGAAGTGTATTCACTTTCACACTTTTCACTCTCAGAATTTATATGCATTTTCATCTCTTGTTCTCTCTTCACAAAAACTCAAAACCTAAGTGTTCTAAAAAGCATTCTTCAATGGCGTCCTCTTCTTCAACAACTGCTCAGTTTCAATCAACAATGGCTGTTGTAACCTCAAATAATCTAGGTGCAAATCCATACATTCCTCCTCAAAGAACTCTTCTCACACCAGTTGATAAACTAGAAGTATTGTGTGAATCTATGGTTGAATTTGATTCACTGGCTGAAAATGGGTTTGATTTTCGCTCCATTGTTAGGGCTCAAGGTTGGGTGAAATACTTTGATAGACTGTTTGGACCAGTTTACCCTTTGCTTGTTAAGGAATTCTGGATTCATGCATCTGTGTATCCAAAGTTTATTCTGTCATCTGTGCTGGGAAAGGAGATCATCATCACAGAGGATCTAATTAGAAAGCTGATTGGTTATGAAGAAACAGATGGTGTTTCACATCTGCCAATTGGACGTGTTGATATGGATGAAGTCTATGAAGAGGTTATGACTGCTGGACAAGCCTCTAACAGATTCAAAGATCTGAAGCCAGATTACAAGATCTGGGCCAAGATCTTCATGGGATGCATTCATCACAGAAAATCAACAAATTCCCCAGATTATGTCAACAATGAGCAGATCTATTTTATGTACTGCCTCAGTCAGAGTAATAAGGTAGATCTTCCTTACTTATTGTTCATGCATCTGTGGAATCACATAAATGCATCCAGAGAATCTGTGAAGGAAAAGAACCAGAAGATCAGGAATTGGATACCTTTTGGAAGGTTGCTCTCAGACCTTCTCACTGAAAATGGTTTAGTGGCTGCTCTGTATGATGCTGGTGTAACAGAGGAACTAGAGTTCATTATGGGAAAGCCTCTGAACGCTAAGAGCCTTCTGAGACTCAAGATTGTAGATGAACTTACCTCTGCTCCAAAGAAGTTGAACATGTCTGATCTGAATAAAAGGATTCCAGTATCAGATTTCCCTCTATTTTTTGCTGAAGAACCTAGACACATTGTTCTGATGTATATAGAGGAATGCAAAAGGGAAGGAGTGCCTGTTCCTGCAAATGTGTTTCAACTTGTCAAGCAACCCCTGCCAGATGCAGGAGAAGAAGAAGAAGAAGCAGAAGTTCCACTTCAGAGGAAAAGACCTCAACCTGCAGCAGAATCTGAACCTGTCCAGAAGAAGGCTAAGATTGCTGAGAAACCCAAGGATCTTCTGAAGAGAAAGGACTCTAGAGAAGCTGCATCTGCTAAGAGGATTAAACTCAAAGGTACTAAAGCTTCTGTCTCTTCTAAAAATGTTGTTATAAATGATTCTTCTATTAAGTCTGTTCCCAAACCTCCTATCACTCAAACTACATCTGTTGCTGCCCCCAGTTCTGTATCACCTCAGAAACAATCCACTGCTTCTGTATCAAAACCATCTCAACCAAAATTACACATCAAACACTTCACTCCTCGTTCACAACCCACAGAACCACAACCAACTGTTCCACAACCTTCTGAACCCCAACCTAAAGAAAAACAACCAACAGTCCCACAACAACCAGAACCACAAACATCAGAACTACCACAAAATTCTGATAAACAAAAATCTGCTCAACCAACAACAGAAACACAACCACAAACAGAAAATCATCCAGAAAAACAAACCACAGAAGATCAACCACAAAAAGAATCTGTCATTCCACCATCACCTATTCAATCTTCTGAACCTGTAGCAACTGTTACTTCTGAACCCACTAAAGTAACTTCTGCTCCTGTTTCATCTGAACCACCTACTCAACAACCTGAAATTCCTTCTGAACCATCTCATATCCCTGAGACGGAAGTTCTTGATATCACTCCATTAAAAACAGTGTTTCAAGTTTCTTCTACCTCTTGTACACCTGAAACATCCTCAAATTCATCTGAATCAGAAATTCATCCTGACTTTCTGATTAATCCATCTGACAAATACCCTGTTCATGACCCTGAACCTGAATCATCTGTACCTACCAAAACTACCATTCCAGAACCTATGCCTCCACCTGAACCTTCATCTAAGATGATTGTTCCTACTTCTATTCCATCATCATCTGGAATCTCTTGTGCTCAAGTGTCCTCTCTGTATCATAATTTATCTTATGGTTTCAAACTTAAAGATTTTTATGATAGAGTTGAGCCCTCTGAACCCTTGACACCTCTGAGACCTAAACTTCAACCAACCCTTCCATCTGTAATCCTTTCATATATTAAATCCATGGAGAATGAAGGATCCTTAGCCCCCATATCTGATAAATCTGGTAAAGCTGTTGTTTCAGCTCTGCATCCTGCATCTGACAACACAGTTGCATTTGATAAACCATCAAACTCTGCCTTTGTACCATACTCTAATGCAGTTTTTGATGATGTTTACCCACGCACCAGACCTCAACCAAATCTGATTAATGCCTTAAACAGATCCCTTCCTCAGAAACCAGAAATTCCATTCTTCCCATATGTTCCCCCTCCTCTGATTTCCATTCCAAAATCATTGATACCACCAACTCCAAAGCCTAAACAGATGACTCTGGAAACCTTGCTTAAACCTCCACCCAGACTTAATATTGAACATTTATTTCAAACGTTTTTGCAAGAATTACAGATGTCTTTAGGTATTGTTCAGAGAAGATGTTCTGAATCTATGGATGCAAATGAGACTGAAATCATCTGGAAAGGATTTCTGAATAGATTCAACACTGTAGCTTCTAATCTGAGGAACATCTGTTCTGATGATGCAAAGCTCAGATCTGAAAGAAATCAATTCTGGATTAACAACAAGACTGAACCTCTGCTGTGTTTGGATGCTCCTCCACCTCCTCCTCCACCAGAATCAATTGCTCCTACTCTAACTATGACTCTGGTAGAACCCTCTTCAGGATCTCCAGAACATATGGCAATTGACTCTGTTCAGAATACAGAACCTCCATCATCTGAAATCAAGACAGAAAATCCAGATTTGGCAAACAAGATTGCTGCTCTGGAAGCTGGTCAATCTGAAATCAGATCTTGGATGGCGAAGCAAGACAAGAAATCTGAGGACATGTCAGAATGGATGACCAAACAAGATGAGAAGAATGAGACCATCACTAAGTTCATGTCAAAGCAAGAGCAATCACAATCTGAGATCACAGACCTATTGAAGATGCTTTTGTCTAAACACACTTAGATTTTTTTTCTCATGTTTATGCATCTGTTGTTTTTGCATCTGTATGTTTTGTTATATTCTCTGATGTACTTTTGCTCTGCTATGATTAAATGAAACAGTTTGTTATTTTCCATTGAATTATCTGCTATTATTCCTTTTATTTGTCTTTATTAAAAGTTTTTACTTTTTGCTTATGACAAAAAAGGGGGAGAAAATAAAGATCTGAACTATGTAATATAATTTCACTAGAATGAATCTTCAGACATATCTATTCTTTCTAATATCTAAATTGACTATTTCAGAACTTTTGATAAGAACACTCTGTAAAAGAATCTCTGAGTTTCTCAGATCATTTATCTTTTATCAAACTCTGAATCTTATATCTGCAAGATATTCTGACCCTTGATTATTACAAGACAAACAAGTTCTGACTCTGAAGATTTCTCAAGATAAAAAGGGAAGTTTCTATTCCTTTTTCTTATTTAACTCAGGGGGAGATTCATCATCTCAGGGGGAGTTATAATTCTTTATGTTCAATTAAATAAAATTTCTGATACTTTTTGTCATCATCAAAAAGGGGGAGATTGTTAGAACACAGATTGGTTCTTAATAATTACTCTTTGTTTTGATGATAACTGTTAGGACATTTATATTTAAGAATTATATAATCTAAAATTTGTTTGAGAGTTTTGCTGCAGATTAAAATTATATTAACTCTCTAGAAGCAAATCTGCCTTGAATACAAGAAGTTGTTCTGAATCTGAAGCGCCAGATGCACCTCACAGAAGAATATGCTTGCTCCTTACAGAAGATCCTGAGCGTAGTCTCCAGAAGGATCTGAAGAAAGAAGCTCCAGAACATTCTGAGTCAGAAGCATCTGAAGATAATCAGAAGCATCTGAAGTTGAAGCATCAGAAGTATAGAAGAATATTGATTGAAGAGTTTCTCAAAGCATTAATCTACAGAAGTTTCTAAAAGTACCTACGCTGCCAAGTACTGAAGTTCTGTGCCAAGATGCTCTGATGATCTACACGCTAGAAGCACACAAGCTGCAGAAGACTCTGATACAGCTAGTTCTGAATCTCATCAGAAGACTCTGATCCATTCAGACTCTGAAGAACTTGCTGAAACTGAAGAAGTGTTTTCAAGAATGTATCCGTTGGAATCATTCAACGTCTCTTTCCTTATTTGTGCTAGACACACTTACACAGACAAAAAGGATTTATCTGTGCCATCTATTTCAAGGAAAGGTTAGTACATGTGAAGACAAAAAGGCTCAGACCTTTTGGACTCTCTTTTCAACGTGGATAATTCAGTTGCCTATAAAAGGAGTCTCTCACTTCATTCTTCAGTTACACACTCTTGAGCTACATACTTGCTGAAAAGAAATCACATATTCTTAAGCTCTCATTCTTATTCTTCATAGAATCTTATTGTACTTAAATCTTAAGAGAAAAATCACTGTTGTGATTATAGCTTTATAGAAGCATTAAAAAACTCTTGTATTTAATTTACATTGTTTGTAAAGGATTTTCCTTAAGAGGATTCAGTGTGAATCATTAGCTCTTGAGAAGACTAAGAACTGTAGTTCTTAGGTGATACTATTGTAATCAGTTTGATTTAATAGTGGATTAAGTCCTTGTTGAGAAAGGCAAATCACTCTGGAAGGGTGGACTGGAGTAGTTGTTTAACGAACCAGGATAAAAATAATTGTGTGATTATTTTCAAGTATTAATTTACCAAACTTCTTCAACCCCCCCCCCCCCCCCTTCTAAGTTATATCTCACCTTCAGTGTCAATCGATTGACATCATACAATTTTTTAGAAAATCCAGTTTTCACAACAACACTCATCTTCCTCATCATCTACCTCTCATACATAAACCAGTCTCTATTATAACATTCAAAATGCAACAAATTCACATTCTAACATGATGAACACATTAATTACCCCCAAATTTATCATTAATTCATTGTTTTTATCATGAATTGATCAATTATAGTCATGCCCTAAAATCCCAAACTTCAACACAACTTCATCATGCAATCAAGTGATTCATGAAACACAGCAACAAACACAATTTATCACATCAATTCATGGTGAAAACATAATCATAACATCATTCGTCATATTCATATCAAGTAATAGAGAAACACAATCTTATTGGAGGTTAAGGGAAACATGTCTACCCTTTCATGATTTAGGCACCCTTAATTGAATAATCTCCCACATACCTTGTAATTCCAGCAAAATCAACCTTCAATGTCTTTCTCCTTCAAGCCCTAGCTCTCCACTCTTGTTTCTCTATTCCCCTCTTCTATTTCGTGTACTAACAAAAAAGGATCCTATGACTCAATTTATCTATTTTTCAAAACATATAATATTCTAATTAATTTATCATAATTATTATTTTTTTCCAACTAAAACTCCACCTCTCTCCACTCACCACTTACTTCCCTCAAATTACATAATTGGTCTAACTCCTCATATTCTACCAATTTCTAATTATGTAATTAATTTAATTTCCACTAAACTAATTAAATTAGCACAACACTCTACAAATGTCGACATTGGCCAAACACATCATCAATCACAAAAATAATTATTTAAATAAATCACTCAATTAAATCAAATAAATAACTGATTAAATCGAGGTGTTACAACTCTCCTCACTTAAAAGAATTTTCACCCTCGAAAATCACCTGACGAGAAAATCTCTAGATAAGACTTTCCCATCCTACTCTCAAGCTCTCACGCCACCCTGCCACCAGCAGGACTTCCCCAAAAAACCTTCATTGAAGTGATCTTATTGTCTCGCAAATGCTTCACTTCATGATCCTTAATCCTTAATGGGAAAGTCTCAACTGTCAAGTTCTCTCTAACTTGCACAATATCCAACTGGATTATATGAGATGGATCAGGAATGTACTTCTTCAACTGAGACACATGAAACACATCATGAAGGTTTGAAAGATACAGAATAACTCCACTCGGTAGGTCGCCTATCCTACCCTCTAAAGAATCTAAAATGAACCAATGCAACGCGACGTAACTTTCTTAGACTTCAAAGCATGGCCAACACCAATTACTGGAGTAACTCTCAAGAACACATAATCTTCCTCCTGTAACATAAGTGTTTTCCTATGTTTATCATGATAGATTTTCTGATGACTCTGCAAAGCTTTCATCTTCTTCTCAGTAGTTTGCTGAACTATCTCATGTCTAAGCACAACACTCTCGCTAAAATCATACCAACACAAAGGTGTCCTACACCTCCTGTAGCACCCCAACATTTGCCTTTCATTTTAACCGTAACTGGCTTTTGTTTCTTTGCATTTTGCATTTTTTGCATATCATAGCATTTTTCCTCGAGGCATGGGATCAAGGTATTCCCGTGACTCAAGTTCATTTTAGCGCAAAAAGACAGAACCACGAACAGCGAGCATCAGAGGATCGGGCATTTATTTTGTCAGACGGTCAAGCGGCCGATTTTATTTTGCAGGAGAACAGTAGTTCAGAAAGCAGCACTCAGGCTCATCTCAAGTATTTTTACAGTGGTAACGGTCAAAAATGAGGTTCAGAAGCTTAACAGAGCTCCAAA
The DNA here is from genome assembly GCA_963859935.3 of Lathyrus sativus. Taxonomy (NCBI): domain Eukaryota; kingdom Viridiplantae; phylum Streptophyta; class Magnoliopsida; order Fabales; family Fabaceae; genus Lathyrus; species Lathyrus sativus. The sequence goes on from OZ012736.1 coordinate 458,197,367, forward strand.
CAGTTGAAACAGGGCAAATGGATAGATTTCCCTCCAAAAGGCGCCAAAATGCAAAATTTGAAGGTGTTAATCGGTTAACACATATGGTTAACCGATTAACCAAAGGAAAATTAGCCCAGATTTGGAATTTTAACTGTGTTAACCGATAAACGCATATGGTTAATCAGTTAACCATAGCAGATTTTTCCCTGTACGTGATTTTGCAAGCCAATTACACTTGGTGTCCAATTTTGATCATCTTGGAATTCAAATTTTCACTTGGGAAGGATCTAGAACATCTTTAAATTTCGGATTTCCCTCCAAAATCCCATGCCACTTTCCAAGTCAAGTTTTCCAATCCAATTTCCAAACCTTGCTTTGGGATCCAAACCTAGATGGTATTTAAGTGATTTACTCCAAACCAAACCATCCAATTTTCATTTCTCACATTCATTTTTCAGAATTGATTAGAATTCTCTCAAATTCTCTCAGCTTCTCCATTTCCAAAACCCAAACTCAAAGCTCTTTTTCATTGGAATTCTTGATTCTTCATTGGAATCAATAGATTCTTGAGCTAGAACCTCTTTCCATCACCATCATTGAATCAATTTCCTTCTTCAATTTTTGTGCAAGCTTGGATTTGAATCTGGAGTTGGATCTAGAAGTGATTATTTGAAGCTTTTTGACTCAAATTTGGTGGATCTTCATTCATACAACAATAATTATTGTGGATCTTGAAGTTTTTCGGATAATCTTGTTTGGATCTGCTCAAATTCAGTTGATCAACACTTACCGAAGCAAATCTCCGCTTCAAAGGTTGGAATTCTCGATCCAATTTAATTTTTGAGCTTATCATGTTAATCTTCATATTCGATTGAATTTTAGTTGATTTCGATCCGTTCGAATTGTGATGTTGTTGTGTAATTGTGTATCCATGATGTTGGATCTCTGCTTGCTGTCAAATCCTTTTGATGATGTGTTTCTTTAGGGTTGGTTGTCTTCTTTCTGTCAAATCCCTTTGAAAATTTGTTCTTTGGTATGGTTTTCTTTCTGTCAAATCCCTTTGACGACGTGGTCTTTGGTTCGAGTTTCTTTCTGTCAAATCCCTTTGACTATGTGTTCTTTGGTTCGGTTTTCTTCCCATCAAATCACTTTAACGATACAGTCTTTGGTTCTATTTTCTTCCCGTTAAATCCCTTTGACGATGTGGTGTTTAGTTCATTTTCTTTCCGTCAAATCTCTTTGATGACGTGTTCTTTGGTTCGGTTTTCTTCCCATCAAATCCCTTTAACAATACGGTCTTTGGTTCTATTTTCTTCCCGTTAAATCCCTTTGACGATATGGTCTTTGGTTCGGTTTTCTTTCTGCCAAATCCCTTTGACGATGTGTCTTTGGTTTGGTTTTCTTTCCGTCAAATCCCTTTGGCGATGTGTTCTTTGGTTTGGTTTTCTTTATGTCAAATCCCTTTGATGATGTAGTCTTTAGTTTGGTTTTCTTTCCGTCAAATCCCTTTGACGATGTGGTCTTTGGTTCAATTTTTTTCCCATTAAATCCCTTTGACGATATGGTCTTTGGTTGGTTGTCTTCTTTCCGTCAAATCCCTTTGACAATGTGTTTCTTTAGTTTGATTTTATTTCCGTCAAACCCCTTTGATGATATGGTTCTTTGGATATATCTTCTTTTCGTCAAATCCCTTTGATGATGTGTTTCTTTGATTAGGTGTTTGTTCAGTCAAATCTCTTTGACGATGTGGTTATAGGGTTCACTGTTCTTTCTTTTGGTATGTTTTCTTTCAATCAAATTCCTTTGACGATGTGCGACTGGGCTCTAATTACATTTTCTCCCCCCACAGTGCAAATTTTCAAGTTCTTTTTGTATTCAATCCCTTTCTACCTTGAATATCTGAAAGTCGTTGCTATCATCATTTCAGGTTCAAGTCGATTGAATAGGGGCAGCTGTAGCACCTCAAAATTTGCCTTCCTTTTCTTAATCTTTTTTGGGTTATGCTTCATTTCATTTGCATCGTCATTTATGCATTGCATAGGTTTTCTAAGACATGGGCTCAAGGTATTTGTTTACATCTTAGAGCTTCCTCCATGTTCAGGGTTATTTCAGCAGTATTCAGAGCTAAATGGATAGCTTTCAAATACATTTCAAGCATTTATTTTGCTCAATAGATGATTTGATTATCAGAGGCTCTGACAATTGCTTTTGCTCAGCGTTTCGGCATCATACAGTATTTTTTTCAGCAGGATATTTCGAGTGCGGAAAGATGTTTACAGCATATTTCAAGCATGATTCAATGGCAATATCAAATAACAAGTTTCAGAGGTTTAATATGGCTCAAAACAAGTGGCGACATGCGGTTCTCCATGGTTCCCTCCTTATAGCGCCAAGAATTGAATTTTTGAATGTGGTAATCGATTACCACAATCCGGATAATTGATTACCATAGGTGAAATTTGTCCAAATTGTTCGTTTTTCAGCACTACATGTTTGGTTTGCATTCCAATCATGTAATTTTCTACGCGCATCAGCTGGAAGGATCTAGAAGTGATTCAAATTTGATTCATTTTCACAATTTAGTGCCATTTTCCTTCAAAAATTCAAACATTTCCATTCCTTACCCCATTACTAATTTCCATTCCAAACACTAACCCACACTTCAAACCACATTTTAATTCCTAACCTAGGGATTATTTAAACCATTTTGCTCCAAACCTCTCATAACTCTCATTCATTTTCTACACGTCTCACTTCAATTCTCTCAACTTTTGTCTCATTCCAAAACCCTCACAAAAGCTCCATAACCAAAAGCTTCACAAATTGCACATTTCAATTTGTGAATTCTTGAGGTAAACCTTCATTGCATCATCATCCTTAGTTCAATTCTGGTTTTACAGTTCATTTGGATCTTAAATTAAGTTGTCAGAATCACTTTTGAAAGAGTTTTTGCTTATTTATGGATTCTTGCTTGGATCTTCAAGTTTTCTTGAAAGAGTTTCATAGATCCTTGGATTTCTTGCTTGGATCTGTTAATTGCAGCTTAACAGCACTTACCAAAGCAATTCTTAGCTTTGTTGGTTAGTAATTTCTAGATCTAGCTTGGATATTGCTTAATCTTGCATATTACAATGTAGATCTTTGGTTTGTTGTTAATATTTGATCCATTGCTTGCTTTGATCTTTGATCTTGTTGTTTCTTGGATGCAAGTGGTGTTTGATTACTATAATATGACCTAATTTTCATGCATAATTGAATGCTTGTTCATTTGGATGATCAGATAAGTCATTTGCTGCTAAAAAATGCTTTTGAAAGTTGAACATTTGCCACTGTCTAAGTGGTAATTGATTACCACAATCAAGGTATTCGATTACCCTGCCTGTTTTTCACGTTTTTTTTTTACAAATTTGCAAAAGGGTAACCAATTACTCTAATCATGGTAATCGGTTACCATGGGGAGAAATTGCCTTTTTCTTGTATTTTCAAGCTTGTTTGGGTTCTTTTTCATCCTTAAACCTCATGGATTGATGGGATGCTTTTATGTGAATTAATTTTGACATATTTCATCATTCTTGATAGCAAGTTTGTGTTTCTTCGACACGTGAATTTTGGTTTTTTGTTGACGAACATTTACGACCATTGTGTTGCATTCTTGGTGTGTTGATCATGTTGCATAATCATTTGCGCAATGTTGATTGTTGATTATTGATGTTTATCTTACTAGATTTGTATCACATACTTATGTTTGTTTCCGAGTCCGTAATTGCATAATCATTAGAATTCGTTAATCGATGTTAAGTGCATGATGTTCTTATTGCATGTCCAATTATGTGATCTTGTGGAGTTTGATTGTGTTTAATTGTTAATGCATGTTCATCAATTGACTTTGCTTGATACATGTTCATATTTGATCCGCACATTGTCATATGCCTTTATTGAATTGTGATTGCATGATTATGTTTTGTTCTTGAATTACTTGATCAAGTGCCATTTGTTGCTTAGTCTTGGATGTTTGCACTCTTGATGCTTGGTTTAGCTTGTTATGCATGCTCAATGATAATCGTTGTTTGCTTGAGGTGTTGCTTTAAGAGTTCATGTACACATGCTGCCTGCACTTTTCACACCTTCCGTTCTGGATCTTGACATGCTGTTAATTGTGCATCCATGTTGCCTACTGCATTTTACACCTGTTTTATGTTGAATATGAGCTGTTAAATGCTGTTGTGGTTTATTTGCTAGATTTTTATGGTTGTGCATTGCAGAAGCGTTGTTGTTGTTGTTGTTTCTTTGTTTTGTTGCATACATGTGTTGTTTTAATTTCCATTTTGCATCTCATTTCTTCTTCTTTGAGTCTTACATTTCTTTATGTTGTTGTGATTGAGCTTTGGTTGGTGTTTACTTGTGTTTGATCACATGCTCCCTTAAGGCTCCTAGTTTGAACTTAATTTTTAATTAGGTTCAAATTAGGATAGACATTTGAAGTTCAATCCATGCATGACAACATTAGGGTAGTCCCTTTTATCCTCAACCTTAGGTCCATCTTTATGCTAACATTAGGATGGAATTTCCTTCCGCATCCCGACTTTAGAGTCATTTTGCATGACAAGTTAGGACCGAGTTTCCCTTAGACCTTCTGTGCGTCTTTCTCTTCTTCTCTCTCAAAACAACTTCAAAACACTTAATAAATAAGATGAACATTGTGCGCCATGAGCCTTAAGTATATGGGAAATGATGAGTGGGGGATCTCTTCTTACTTGTCTAGAGTGTTTAATGTACGTCCTGTCTATGGGTGATCATGCGACGCATTCGCTTCTATATCAAATTTAGTGCAATGTGAATCTTAAACCTAATCAATTCACTTCTTTAAAACTCTCAAACAAATTCAAATCATTTTCATCCTTCGGGATCATTTGTCAAACCTTTTTTTAGAAAGGTACGTCATTTTTCCGTTCTACTGCAAGCAGGCATCGACCCTAACTACTGGAATGGGAACTTAACGTCACTCATAAAAAACACTAAGCAACCCGTGGTTAGCCAAACTACGACTGCTCTAATTTCTCATACCAGATGAGGATACGTAGGCATAAGACGGTGATGTCTTGGCGAGCATACCTTCCCCCACCACCCGTATTTGTCCGAACTACGTTGACTATGAATTTCCCATTGCATAAGGTAATACATATGCATAGGGCGGGGATGTCCTATCGAGTCTCTTCTTTTTATTTCCCCCCTTTGTTTTTGTTTCTGTTTAGCAGTAGGATTTAGATAACATACCTTTTTGATTAGACAACAAGCGTAGATCCCGTTGAGTACAATGGATGCGAGGGGGGGGTGCTAATACCTTCCTCTCACATAACCGAATCCCGAACCCAATATTTGGTTGCGATGACCTTGCCTTCTCCCTTCTTTTCAGGTTTTCTTCGATCGTTTCCTTTCCCTGCGTCGGGATAAATAACGTTCGGTGACGACTCTTCTATTTTTTCCGCCATGTGTTTTCCGCAGTTGCGACATTCATTATACACTTTTATAGGACATTATGAAAAACCTAAAATGTTAAAAATCGAATTTAATAATAAAATAAAAAAGATAAAAATGTATCAAAATGTTAATTCTTGATTGGCAGGAATTTTGGTAAAACTTGGTGATATCATAAGATGTCCTACAGGATGTTTTAACATATGTTCTTAACATTCCGCAGGTAGCTATGTTTGTTGTTGCAGGGTTTAGTTCATGATTTCAAGCATGATGTCTTGACATTTATGAACATAACATACTGTGAGAATGTGTTTGTTTGTCTGTTACTTTTTGTGCAACTCTTTGCGCTATTATGATCAGTCATTTATGGTTCGAATCTGCGTGGAAATATACTTTATTCAAAAGAGTTTTTGATGCATATTTCATGGAGTATTTATGGAATCGTGTGAGCTATTTTCTAAAGGAAATCTTGAAGATCTGAAGAGTGATTTGATTGGAGCTGATTAGGTTAAATCAAATCTGTTTTGGTTTTACTCATTGATACTATTTATTTAAATTGATTATATCAAGATCAGATATTGTTTATACCAAAGCCCAAGCCCGTCCAAGAGTTACTATTTAAATTCTTCACAATCCTATTTTAATGATCAAAGAAGCTAGGTTAAGATAGTGCATTGCGTAAGGATTAGAGCTTTTTAGCTTTGTGTGTTTGTGTTAGTTTGTGAGCCATTCACTCATTACTTTAATGTGTGAATTGGACTAAGTTTTTGTGTTATAAGTTGTTCACTCAAAGCTTGTAAGCAAGAGTGTATTGTCCTTGATTGAAGCTTTTAAGCAAGATCAAGTATTATCTTTGAAGAGTGTCTTCTAAAGTTTATTCATCTGTTGTAATCACTGCTGTGATTGAGGGGAAGTGAGAGGTATCTCTTATCTAGGGGTGTCCTAGGTAGAAATTGAAAGGGTAGAGATTAGGTGCGAAGATAGTAAACTAGAGAGAGTCTACTGTGTATCTTCAAACTAATTCTACTTAGTGAATTTCCTCCCTGGCTTGGTATCCCCCAGACGTAGGTGTGTTTGCACCAAACTAGATTAACAATTGATTTGGCATCTTATATTGGTGATAGTTCAGATATCAGTATCGTGACATCGCCTTCGACATCTTATATCTGATACCAGAATTTCAAAAAAAATTCCATCTATGTCAGTTATTACTAAAAATTCGGTAAAACTCATATATTTGATGTATTCTTTTATAAAAATCCTGTAAAAATGCATCAAATGTATGAATTTTTATCAGATCTTTTCTAATAAGACAGTAAATCTGGTAAAAAATTCAAAAGTTAAAAAAAAGGCCACTTACTTGTAAATATTTGAAAATTTCCAAAAAGTATCTGAGGCATTACAATATGTTTTGTGATAATTTGTAAAATATGTAATTTTAGTTTTTTTTTTAATTTTAGTTATAAAGATAATTGTGGTTAAATTTATCAACCTACCTATAATGGTATTGGTTATAAGTTGTGGGGTGCCCGGTATACCTTTCAATTTGGACCGATTTAATATTCTAGGGGAAGAACAAGTTTGTTGCCCACCCAAGTATACATAAAGTTGTTAGATCATCAAATCGAGGGGTCAACAGGATGGATCATTTTTAATTGGGGTTTTCCTTATGAGCAACACACCTTTGTGGTAGAAAAATAACATACTCACCCAAAATCTTAAGGTGATAGGTGTGTGAGTTCTCTCACTTATAAATGCTCAATCAACATCGGACTTCCCCACACTTTGTTTCTCAAAGTTTTCAACTCACACTTGTTATTCTCAACACTCCCCCTCAAGTGTGAGTCTATCCACAATACTCCCCCTAAAGTAGAAACTCTTTCATACACATACACTTGTACCATCGGTGACACTCTTTAATGGGACACCTCCTACCCATCACCTATGGAGAGTGCTTTTGATATAGGGAAGTTGGTCCCTCACTCAAACCAGGATCTAATACCACTTTTGGATTATCAAATCGAGGGCAACACGAGGGAATATTTTTCATTGAGGATTTCTTTATGAGAAACATACCTTTGTGAGAGATACACCATATACTCACCCAAAAAATTAAGGTGATAGGTGCTCGGGTTCTCCCATTTATAAATGCTCAAACCTCCATTTTTCTAATTAATGTAGGACTTTCCCACCCTTTTGTTAGAACAAGATTTGTTCATACCTTTAAAAGATTTTGATGATAACAAAGTATTTATAGAACAATAGGGTTTAGTAATGGTTGTTCAAGTGTGCGGGATCAAAAGACATTAACCTTGATATTAATCAAGTTAATCACTCAGAAGAACCATTAAAAGGAAGCAAAATTGTTATGAATCTGAAGGATCAGAACGAAGCTTTCAGACTTTGAAGAGTCAACTCAAGTCGTTTAGATTTTGAACTTAAGCTTACTTGAAATACAAAGATCACCAGAGCTTTAAAGATTGAATTTGTTTGAAGCAAGTAAACTTTGTTATTAAGGAATGACTCTGCATCTTCTGAATAAGCTTCATGAGAAATTTTGAAGATACTACTTCAAAGGAATTTGTCTACATCAAGTTATCAACTCTGAAAGTGTTCATCTGGACTAGTACTGATCAAGACTCTGATGAAGGCAAGCTCAAAACCTATGATCTTAAGTCTTTGAAGTCTCATTCCAACCAGGTTCTTAAGATATACTTTAGCTTCTAATCATGCATTAACTAATTTTATAAAAAGCTTCTGATTCGGGAAGCTAATTATAAAGATAATAATGACTCTGAACAAGCTATAACGAACGCTTACAAGAAGTCTCCGGTTAGAAGTTATCCAAAGAAGATCATGTGAAAAAGGTACATTACTTTATCAGCATAAAGAAATGTTTTTAGGATCATATCTCTCCAACTGTTTTGAACTTTGCTCTGCTCCTCTCAACGTCTTTATGCTAGCTGAGTTTTTAGCTCACTATATATACTCTAGCTAAAGACCTTTGACTGCTACTTTTACCATGGGTAGTGTCAATTTTCAATGGATATATTCTCATCATCTAATTAAAGAAGAAGATTGAAAACATTAATAAGAAAAATATAAGATCTCTCATAGGGAATGAATGCGAGTTGAAGAATATGTCACCATGTTCATAAGGATGTGATATCAATTCACATAAATGGGTTGAGAGAATCTGTGTTACACATAAAACACATATGAGAGAAACACACTCTAAAAGAAAATATAACCTAAAGGATTAAGTGTGTGAGAGTTGAGTGAGACATCTTCACATATAACTTGGAGTAAGAATATGTGAATATGATCAAAAAGATCAACAAAATAGAAAGGCACAACAAGAAAAAAAAATTGTGCAAGGAGAGAAGAAGAATGAAAACTTCATTCTTCTACACTTAGGAGCAATCATTTCATATTCTGCTCAAAAGTGTAAACCTTTGTGTATCTGCTTATCTAAGAAGTACACATATAAACACAAGGTTAATACCAGTTTCTACTGTTAAGAGAATTTGAAGACTCTAGCCTCTGTCCTCAGAGTAAGCATCTTTCTGATGATTGAGAATTGAAGTTTCATGATTAAGCAAGTCCCAATCAGTGTGATTGAGCATTGAAGTCTCATGCTTGAGGGAAAGCAAGAAGTCTCAATCTGGTATGATTGAGCATGAAGTATCTTTTTGCGGGATTGAGCAAGAAGTCCTGAACAGGTTGTTTAGGAAAGGAAGTCTCTTGCTTGAGGGCTTGAGAAAAAGTCTATTTCTAGGTTTATTGAGCAGGAAGTCTTGAGCTGTTAGCTTAAGTAATTATAATCAGTTTGATTATAGTTAAAAGCTATTGTGCTGCAAGAGGACTGAACTACTCTCAGTTTAGAGGAACTGTGATATATTGTGTGTCTCTTTATTTACTTTTGCTATTATATTTTATTGTGCAACAAACTCTGAAGTCAGACTCTAATTTGATTCAACCTCTTACTTGTATCAGAATCTGAGCTTGACACATTTGTTGAGACAAATTTCGTTCTTATCATGTATCCTCTAAAGTTTTGATGATAACAAAGTATTTGAAAAAACAATTAGGATTTCTAACTAGCTGGTTCGTGTGTGCAAAATTGTATTTATTTAATGTAACTGGTTCTGACTTAAAAGAAGCTTTGATACGGTTCTAATTGTACACTTGTGAGAGATTCTAATCAGAAAGTTACTGCTAGTACACTTCAGAATCAAAAGCGTGTCATGGCTACCTCTGAAACTGAGTAGTATCAACTCAAGCTCTGCTAACACGGGACTCGAGATATGTTGACATTATCTTCAAAATATTGTATTGTACTTATTTCATGGAAGTGTTCTCTAGAAAAAGACTTTGTTCCTTGGTTATTTCTTTGACTACGAGTTCCAACATCTATCTTCTGGGAAAAGAAGACGTGCTAGAAGATGTGGTCTGATTATAGCCGTTGAGAATACTTCAACGACTATATTTCTTCAGTGTGAAATCAAGATTCTCAGAGATCAACTTATGTTTTGATGAAGACAAATCACTTGACAAAGAAGGCAAAGATGTTCAACCATTTCAAGATATCAGAACCAGGACAAAGACTTAACATGAAGAAATTTTTTCCTCAGAAGGTATAATGAAAATTTTCATCAAGATTTTAAGTCCTGGTTGCTCAAAACATTGAAAATCTTTTGCATTATTTTTCACACTAACACAAGATTTTTAAAAACAGAATTTTTCTAAGTTTTTGTAAGTGCAATCGATTGCACTCTTAGAGCAATCAATTGCATGATCAAAATTTTAATTCTTTTTGCTTCTGTTTCAGTAAGCAATCGATTGTTGCTTTGGTGCAATCAATTGCATGCTTAAAAATCTTTGTATTTTCGCTTCTGTTTCAATAAGCAATCGATTGGTGCTATGGTGCAATCGATTGCTCTGCTGAAAATTTTGAAATTTCAAGTGTTTTTTTTAAGGTTCAATCGATTGCTCACTGAATGTTTTTGAAAAATCATTCTGAAAAATTGCATCTCTTCGACCAACCTTCCATGAAATGTTTCCATTGAAACATGGCAATTGTTCATCAATTTTTCTGAATATTTGCATGATATTTCAAGAGGTGTTTGTGTAATATAAATACCTAATCTTTCAAATTTCAAAAACATCCTCTTTCAAAAAATCTTTAACATTTTTTCATCTTTCCACGTCTAAATTCAAAACACTTTTCACAAAGAATTTTTTGCATAATTTTCATATTCTTTAAAGGAAAATTCTTGAGCAATAAGTCTTAGATACTTGTGGAAATTCTCATTGAAAGAGAAGATCAATCACACCATTGATAAACATTGTATACACTGTTAGAAACTCATTACAAAATCAGATTGTATTTATTTCCCCTTGTTGTTCAAGATTGTTGAAAGCAAGTGTGTGCATTGAAGAGGATTGTTTGTATTGCACTTAGTGTTTAGATCTTAAAGGTGTTTAAGAGCCTTTGATCTACCTATAGGTTAGAAAGAAAGTTCTACACTGATCTTAACTATAGTGAAATCTCTTTCGTGTGAAAGGGGACTGGAGTACCTTCGGAGTGTGAAGGGAACCAGGATATTTCTCTGTGTTCTTTACTTTCTGCACTTTACCGCTTTCATACCATCATCATATCTAAAGAAAGTAATAAATCAGTCTCTAAAACCAGAAAATTTCAAAGAACCTAATTCACCCCCCCCCCCCTCCCTCTTAGGTGCAACTCAGATTATCAATTGGCATCAGAGCAGATTTAGGTAACTTGTTCCTAATCGATCCAGTATGGCTTCCGCAAATAACAAAGGTGTGTTAAAAGACGGTGGTAGTAGCAACAAGCCTCCACTATTTTATGGTGAATACTTTGATTTCTGGAAAATTCGCATGAAGGCTCACTTAGAAGCATAAGGAGATGGAATATGCGATGTTTTCCAAAATGGCCCCTTCGTTCCTTCAACGGTTGTTAACGGTGTTGGATCAACAAAGCCCAAAGGTTCATGGGATGATGATGATAAGAAAAAGGTTCTCTATGACAAAAAGGCAATCAATCTTCTATAAAGTGAACTAAGCAAGGACGAATTCTTTCACGTCTCAACATGTACAACAGCAAAGGAAATATGGGATACTTTAGTAGAAACTCATGAGGGAACCACTAAAGTTAAAAGGTCAAGGTTGAACATGTTGAGTCAAGAATACGAGTTATTCAGAATGTAGCCAGGAGAATCAATTCTTGATTTGCAGAAAAGATTTGTGCACTTGATAAATCATCTCAGAGCGCTCGGTAAGACATTAACTAATGATGAATTAAATCTTAAAGTGCTTAGATCTTTGTCTAGAGAAAGGCAGCCCAAGGTGACAGCAATTTTTGAAAAGAAAAGCCTATCCATGATGACATCCGCTACATTGTTTGGGAAACTTCAAGAATATGAGACGGAACTTGGGCGATTGGAAAAACATTATAAATCAAGAGAAGAAATCTAAAAGCATCACATTAAAGGTTGATTCTAAAGAAGTAGAAAAAGCAGACGATCCGGTTGAAGATGAAAACTTCATGCTTCTTGTAAAAAGGTTAGGAAAATATTTTGGTTCTAAAAATAATATTTGAAATTCTGACTATATGAAAAGGAAGAAGTTTTCAAAGAACAAAGAGAAGGAGGCATCAACATCCATACAAGATGTCAAATGCTATGAATGTGGAAAACAAGGACACATCAAACCAAATTATCCTAAACTCTCCAAGAACGATGCCTATAAAAGCAAAAAGGGGTTAAAAAAATAAAGCATATGTAGTATGGGAGGATAACGAGATAAGTTCTTCATCAGAATCGGATAGTGATCAAAGCGTAAATCTAGCGCTAATGGCCTCACATCATTCTGATGATGAAGACGACAAGGTTAGTAATTTTTTAGTTTATGATAATGATGCTCAAGGGGCAATTGATGAACTTCTAAGTGAATGCAAAATTCTGTGCAAAACTATTTCATCACAAAAGAATCAAATTTCAACTTTATAAGAAAAGGTTGAAATAATGGAAAATAAGTTCAAAGATGAAAAACAAAAATTAATTAGTGATCAAAAACAGAGTTTTGTATGCACAAAGTGTGAGTCAATTTCTTTTCAAATTGTCCAATTAAAAAGAGTTCTTGAAAGATATGAAAAAGGACAAATTGGATTAGAGGTTGTTCTTAGTCAACAATGATTCTCAAATGATAAAAGTGGACTTGGTTACTCAAAATTTTCTAAACCAAGTTCCAACAAAACCATCTTTGTTAAGGCTATTGAACAAACCTCTAAAGAGAAAGTGGTCAAGCCTAAAGTGGTTCATCAATACCCTAAGAAGAAGGTTGTTAATAAGAAAAAATATTATCCTCCTAGATACAAAAGTAATATTGAGCCCACCTGTTTTTATTGTGGTATCAAAGGTCATACACCTAATGCTTGTTATGTTAGAATCTTCAGTGTTGCAAAGGGGCATTATGTGTGGGTCAAGAAAGGCACTAACTATGAAGGACCCAAGGCAATTTGGGTACCTAATGAAACTTAATCTTGTTTTGTAGGTATGCTTGAAGACCTCCTCATATCAGTGGTATCTTGACAGCGGGTGTTCAAGGCATATGACAGGTGAAATTACCAAATTTTCACATCTAACGCTTAAGGCCAAAGGATTTGTAACCTATGGTATAACAACAAAGGAAATATCCTTGGCGTAGGCAGCATTGGTGCACCACCTTTTACAACCATAGAAGATGTCCTCTATGTAGAAGGCCTAAATCATAACCTACTTAGTATTAGTCAGCTTTGTGACAAAGGTTTCAGAATCAACTTCACTAAAGATGAATGTTTGATAGAAAACGAAGTCACTTTTGAGGTAATGTTAAAAGGTAATAGAATTAAAAATATTTTTATGATTTCCCTTGATAACATGTCTTTTAAGGTTAAGTGTCATATGGCGAACAACAACGACTCTTGGTTATGGCACAAAAAATTTGCTCACATTCATATGGAGCATTTGAACAAATTGATCAAACATGACTTAGTTGTTGGTCTTCCAAAGATCAAATTCATCAAAGATAGATTGTTTGGCGCATGCCAAAAAGGGAAATAGACCAAATCAACTTTCATATCCAAGAATGTGGTGTCCACAACAAGGCCACTACAATTGTTACACATGGATCTCTTCGGACCATCAAGAACAAAATGTTTTGGAGGTAATGTTTATGCATTAGTAATTGTTGATGACTTCTCTAGATATACATGGACTTTCTTCTTAGTGCAGAAAAGTGAAGCTTTCAAGGCATTCAAGAAGTATGCAAAACAAATTCAGAATGAGAAGTCACTTTCAATTGTCTCCATTAGAAGTGGCCATGGTGGAGAATTCTAGAACGCTTTATTTGAAGAATTTTGCAAAGAAAATGGAATCTCATACAACTTCTCCACACCAAGAACTCCACAACAAAATGGTGTCGTAGAAAGAAAGAATCAGTTATTGGTAGAACTTGCAAGAACTATGCTTAGCGATTCAAACCTTCCTAAATATTTTTGGACAGATGCAGTAAGCACGACGTGTTTTGTAAGTAATCGTGTCAACATCAGACCAATTCTCAAGAAAACCCCCTATGAACTCTTCAAAGGGAGAAAACTGAACATATCATTCTTTCACATCTTTGGGTGTAGATGTTTTATCTTGAATAATGACAAAGATAATCTTGGTAAGTTTGACTAGAAATCCGATGAAGGTATTTTTCTCAGCTACTCTCTCTCTAGTAAGGCATTTAGAATTTTTAACAAAAGAACTTTAACTATTGAAGAATCTATGCATGTTTCTTTTGATGAATATAACCCCTCCAAGGAGGATGATATTATTGTTGATGATGATGATGTAGTAGAAACCTCTCAAGATGATGATCTCAATGGTATTCCAAGTGATGAACCAAAACAACATCAAGAGGATTCACAACAAAATGAAGAACACTATGATCTATCCAATGAATGGAGAACTCATAGAGATCACCCGATCGATAAAGTCATTGGTGATATCATTCAAGGTGTTGCAACAAGATTAAATCTCAAGGATGCTTGTCTGAACATGGCATTTGTTTCACAAATTGAACCGGCCAAAATCGATGAAGCCTTAGGCAATGATCAATGGATAATAGCTATGTAAGAAGAACTAAACCAGTTTGAAAGAAATCAAGTTTAGAATCTTGTCCTTATGCCAAACAACAAGCATATCATTGGAACAAGATGGGTCTTCAAGAACAAACTTGATGAAAATGGAATTATAGTTCGGAATAAAGCAAGATTGGTCGCACAAGGATACAACCAAGAAGAAGGAATCGATTTTGATGAAACATTCGCTCTAGTTGCAAGGTTATAAGCAATTAGACTTTTGTTGGCTTATGCATGTTTTATGAATTTTCAGCTTTTCCAAATGGACGTCAAAAGTGCATTCTTGAATGGATTCATAAATGAGGAAGTTTATGTCAAGCAACCCCCTGGTTTTGAAGATTACAAATATCCTTCTCATGTCTTCAAACTAAAGAAAGCTCTCTATGGATTGAAACAAGCACCAAGAGCATGGTACGATCGTCTCGGCAATTTCTTATGTGACAAAGGCTTTGAAAAAGGAAAGTAGACAAGACTTTGTTCATCAAGAAAATTAAAGAAGATATTCTCTTGGTACAAGTATATGTTGATGACATAATCTTCGGTTCAACCAATACAAAGTTATGTGAAGAATTCTCATCCATGATGCAAGGAGAATTTGAAATGTCTATGATGGGAAAAATGAACTACTTTCTTGGACTTCAGATCAAGCAACTCAAAAATGGGATCTTTATCAATTAATCCAAGTATTGCAAATAATTATTGAAGAAGTTTGATATGGACAATTACAAGACTTTGTCTACACCTATGGGATCCGGTACCTATGTAGATCAAGATGAATCCGGTGAGTCGGTTGATATCACAAAATATAGAGGTATGATTGGTTCCTTACTATACTTGACAGTGAGTTGCCCTGACATTATGTTTAATATTTTTCTTTATGCTCGCTTTCAAGCCAATCTAAAGGAATCTCACTTAATGGCGGTCAAGCGGATCATGAAGTATCTCAAAGGAATAACAAATGTCGGCTTATGATATCCTAAAGGTAGTATTTGCAATTTAATTGGATACTCTAACGTGGATTATGCAGGCTATAAAACAGATAGAAAAAGCACAGGTGGAACATGTCACATCTTGGGAAATGCACTAGTCTCGTGGGCATGCAAGAAGCAAGCATGCATAGCACTTAGTACGGCTAAGTGGAATACATAACAGTGGGTAGTTGTTGTGCACAAATACTTTGCCTCAAGAAACAACTTCGTGACTATGGACTCGGCCTTGGTAGCATTCCTCTTCATTGTGATAACACAAGTGCAATCAACATAACAAAGAATCCAGTCATACATTCAAGAACCAAGCACATCGACATACGACAACATTTTTTGCGAGATCATGTACTTCAAGGAGATGTCGAGATAACTTTCGTAGATACTCATAATTAGCTAGCCGATATATTCACAAAGCCTTTGGCAAAGGAATCCTTCTTCAAAATTCAAAGAGAACTTGGAATTCTGGATGAAACTGACGTTGAATCATGAAAGAACTTCATCTATGGTGTTTTTCTCAAATTTCACTGCTTGCAATCGATTGCACCCCTGTGTCAATCGATTGCTCACTATAAGTTTTCTAAAACTATTGAATTTTTGAAGCATGCAATCAGTTGCACCCTAGTACCAATCGATTGCACCCTGTAGCTTTTGATTTTATTCGCTTCTATTTGGTAGCGCAATCGATTGCACCACTGTGCTAATCGATTGCACCTACTGTAAATCTGTTTTTTCTCTTTCTATTTAATAGATCCATGGGTTTTTAATCTTTCCAACTACCCTATCATTATACTTTTGACCTACCTATGACTATCTTTTACTACTTAGCCCTATTCTCAAGACTTTGACCATAAAATTTCATATTTCCAAAGTCCTAATCATCAATAACCCTCAACTACTCAAATCCCACATTAACTATTATCTCTTCTCTCAACCATTATAAAACCCTCCATCTAAACCAAACTTAAACATCTCTCCCAAAACCTAAACTCCCAACAAAACTTTTCCTTCCCTCACCAAACCTAAAAACACAACCCTTTCATCATTTTCTCATGGCTTCACATTCAAAGAGAAAGATTTCAGCACAAACCAAAGGAAAAGGTCCAGCCTTTTCATCTTCAGAGACTCCACTTGTTCTTCAATACTTGAACGATGAACAACAAGAAAGATTCACTATGTTCTTTCAGAAGAAGGTTGTGCAAACCCCAAAGTATGGTATTCTCTCATCCTTTCCTGAGGAATGTTTTTCTTTTCAAAACTCCTTGATTGCATGCGGCTTGGAATCCTTAATTTCTTCATTCGGGCCATACTATCCAGATTTAGTAAGATTGTTCTACAGCAACTTGCACATGGAAGAAGGAAGAATTGTCACACATGTTAGAGGAAAAAGAATCCTCCTCACCTCAAAGAAAATTGGTAGAATTTTGGATATACCAATTGTCGGTGGGAGACTATATGAAGAAAATGAAGCAGTTTGGGAAGCATACAACAAAAGAGAATTTTATTGGACCCTTGGCTGAATGTCTGAAGCAGAATTTCATGCAAAGCGTGTCACATCTTTAGGTGGCATGGAACCCTCTCGAACCTCTTGGTCGGCAGGTATTTTTCACATTGATGATCGACTGGTTCATTACTTTATGGTATACATAATGTTTCCAAGGGCTGGAAACCACTGCATTGTGACTGATCTAGAAATGCATATTTTATACACTATTAAGAATGGCATTAAAGTAAGTTAGGTGTATCTAATTTTGGTGCATATGATGTCAATCAACGCAAAATCAAAGTTTCTGCCATATGCATGGTTTATCACAAAGATTTTGGAACATTTTGAAGTAGATTTTGAAGGATTTGATAAGTGTCTCATGGACTCAAATGCTAACAAAATCTCCATCAAGAATGCGGACTCTCGAATGGGCGTCAAGTACAACCCAAAAACAAAAACCATTGTGTACCTTGGTGATGGTATGGCTGGAAATGATGAGCAAGAGAATGATGTTCCTCTTCCGCTTCCTCCTACCGAACATGGCCATAGTAACCAACAATTGATGGATTACATGACTCAACAGTTTGGAAATCTCAACACTTCCATAAACAACCAATACAATGCACTTCAGGAGTCGACAAACACTAGGATCAACAATTTCCAAGAGGCCGTCAATCAACAATTCTCCTATCTTTACTCTCACTTATACATTTCGCCCTATGATCCTTCTAACCCGGCTATTCCTCTAACTTGTCCATCACCTCTCCAGCAAACACTTCCAAACCAACAAACCTTTGACCCCAACATGGATCTGTCATAAATTGTTAACATGTTTCTTTATGTTTCTTTAAGTTATTTATGTTGTTTGAATTCTATACTTTCTATTTTCCTTGTACTCTTTCAATTTGCACTTTCAATTTATGACTAGTTGATATTTTTTTTCAATTTAATATCTATGTCTCTTGTGTGTGTGTGTGTGTGTGTGTGTGTGTGTGTGTGTGTGTGTGTGTGTGTGTGTGTGTGTGTGTGTGTGTGTGTGTGTGTGTGTGTGTGTGTGTGTATATATATATATATATATTTCTTTTATCAATCTTTCCTTCTTTTTGATAATGTCAAAAGGGGGAGAAGGATGTTACTCTTTTCTTACTTGTTGTCTTTCCTTGATCCTTAAGGTACAAATACAAGGTTACTTCGAACCTCGATACAAAATTTGAACTTCTCAACACTTCATATATTGAGGGGGAGAAACTTGTCGGAAAGAACATCGCAACAAAAAGAGAATGCTTTGTCATCATCAAAAAGGGGGAGAATGTAAAATCAAAATTCTCAGAGATCAACTTATGTTTTGATGATAACAAGTCACTTAACAAAGAAGGCAAAGATGTTCAACCATTTCAAGATATCAGAATCAGGACAAAGACTTGACATGAAGAAATGTTTTCCTCAGAAGGTATAATGAAAATTTTCATCAAGAGTTTAAGTCCTGGTTGCTCAAAACATTGAAAATCTTTTGCATTATTTTTTACACTAACACAAGCTTTTTAAAAACAGAATTTTTCTAAGTTTTTGTAAGTGCAATCGATTGCACTCTTAGAGCAATCAATTGCATGATCAAAATTTTAATTCTTTTTGCTTTTGTTTCAGTAAGCAATCGATTGGTGCTTTGTGCAATCGATTGCAAGCTTAAAAATCTTTGTATTTTTCGCTTCTGTTTTAGTAAGCAATCGATTGGTGCTTTGGTGCAATCGATTGCTCTGCTGAAAATTTTGAAATTTCAAGTGTTTTTTTAAGGTGCGGTCGATTGGTCTATATGTGCAATCGATTGCTCACTGAACGTTTTTGAAAAATCATTCTGAAAAATTACATCTCTTTAACCAATCTTCCATGAAATGTTTTCATTGAAACATGACATTTGTTCATCAATTTTTCTGAATATTTTCATGATATTTCAAGAGGTGTTTATGTAATATAAATACCTAATCTTTCAAATTTCAAAAACATCCTCTTTCAAAAAATCTTTAACATTTTTTCATCTTTCCACATCTAAATTCAAAACACTTTTCACAAATAATTTTCTGCATAATTTTCATATTCTTTGAAAGAAAATTCTTGAGCAACAAGTCTTAGATACTTGTGGAAATTCTCATTGAAAGATAAGATCAATCACAGTATTGATAAACATTGTATACACTGTTACAAACTCATTACAAAATCAAATTGTATTTATTTCCCCTTGCTATTCAGGATTGTTGAAAGCAAGTGTGTGAATTGAAGAGGATTGTTCGTATTGCACTTAGTGTTTAGATCTTAAAGGTGTTTAAGAGCCTTTGATCTACCTATAGGTTAGAAAGAAAGTTGTACACTGATCCTAACTATAGTGAAATCTCTTTCGTGTTAAAGGGGACTGGAGTACCTTCGGAGTGTGAAGGGAACCAGGATATTTCTCTGTGTTCTTTACTTTCTGCACTTTACCGCTTTCATACCATCATCATATCTCAAGAAAGTAATAAATCAGTCTCTAAAACCAGAAAATTTCAAAGAACCTAATTCACCCCCCCCCCCCTCTTAGGTGCAACTCAGACTATCATTCAGCTATAAAAGAAGCAGAAGATTGGAATATCAACTCAAGAAATAACGCTACAACTGCAACTCAGATACATACGCACTACATCTAGCTCAAGAGAGGCTAATATGTTAAATCATTCTTATTCTTATATAGCTTAAGAATTCTTTGTGTAAAAGTGTGTTGTATAATATTTGAACACCTCATATTATTAAAGTGTTGTTGTAAGTTATTCCTTCTCTAAACAGTTTGTTTAGATATTAGTCTCTTGTTGTGGGCTTAAGCCGAGAAGTCCTAGACAATGGTCTGAGCAAAGAAGTCTTGGACAGTGGTCTGAGCAGAGAAGTCTTGAACCAAGTGGATTTAAGCAAGGGAAGTCTTAGGATCTAAGGATCAAAGCAGAGAAGTCTTGATCAGGTGTTGATTGAGCAAGAAGTCTTAGACTATAGATCTAAGGAGGGAAAGTCTCATATTTGCAGGTATAAGCAGTTGTGATTAAGTTGATTATAGTGGAAATCTCTTGTGTGGAAAGAAGACTGAAGTACACCCAGTTGGAGCGGAACCAGGATAACTGTTGTATGTTCTTGGCTATTTTTATTTGCTTTTGTTACATTTTTCAGTTGCACTAATCATCAGGTTCTGAACTCTGGTTTAGAATCTGAAATATGGTTCAGAAGTAAAAATAATTTTGCAAACACAATTCAACCCCCCCTTCTTGTGTATTTTTCTCACCTTTAACATTAGGTTCTAAAATTTGGTTAAGAGAAAAGAAGTAAGACTTTCCATTGCTATTACTTACTCTATTATCAGACTCTGAACGTGGTTTAGAATCTGATGTTCAAGAATAGTTAGGGAAACGAGATTTTTGGGCATACACAATTCAACCCCCTTCTTGTGTATATTTTCTCACCTTCAGTTGGTTTTAGAGCACGACTGTGCTTTAATAATGGAAACTACAGAAGTTAAAGAAAGTTGAGCTACAGAAAGCCATGCTAGTATTTTGCTAAGTGGTCAAACATATGCATATAACCTTGAAGGAACTCTTGAATAACCAAAGCAGGCGTTCTTTCAAATTTTTATGGATCAAGAAACTTGTTTCTAATCTAAGTCATTTGTTTTATGAGTATGAAATTATTTTGAATCTTTAAGACTGACTCATGGGACAAGTTCACTTGTTGAAAAATTCAAGAAACCTTTTCTGCTTTAAGTCATTTGCTTTATGAGTACAAAAGGATTCTTTAATCCTTAAGACCGGCTCGTAAGAAAAATGTTCTTGTTGCAGGAATCAAGGTTTAATATTAATCTATTTGTTATGGAAAAGCAAGATGTCCACTCACATCCTTGGTTGTGATGGTGAGTTGTGGAACACTCTTGAAGACAATATTGATTGGGAGATCAACAATGTTGTTATGGTAACTGATAGAAAATCTTGAGGAATTTTTCTACAAGATATAACTTCAAGGTTACAACTATTCAGGAGGCTATATACTTGAATACTCTAGGCCTTGAAAGGTTGATCTGTAACCTTCAGAGCCATGAAATGGATCTGAATGGTGATGAACCTATGTTGAAACCTAGATCTCTTGCTTTGAGGTCTAATGCTGAAAGACCTGGTGATAAAACTTCCTGATTCTCAATAGTCACAAAAACCAGAAGAAGCTTTTGTTGGATAAGACTCTAATGCGCACCCTGAAGATAACGAAATGAATTTATGATCAAGAAGTTTCATCAGTTGGCCAAGAAAAACAAGATATTATCTAGGAGAAGTGCAAAATTCAAAGGTTCAGGTTCCATAAACAATTGCCCTGATCTTCAAAAGGATAGATTCAGACAGAGAAGCTGAAGAAGTTAACCTTGCATTGATAGCTGACACGCTCTCTGATTTTGAATCCTATTTAGGTTCTGGCTCAAAATCTGATGAGACTGTTGTGAAATAGCTTAATTCTCCTTCAGAAGAATTGGAATCTTCTTAAGAAACTGTTGATACATTGGAAAGAAATCAAGCTACTCAAGCTTAAAAAGGATTTCATGGAATCTTTAAATAAACAAGTTATGGATCTCCAAGGTTTCTTGACAATGGGTCTTAACAGAACTTAGATTACTTCCATGATCTATAGAGTAAGTAAGAGAAAAGGAAATGGTTTGGGTCTTCATGAAAAATGCCTTGATTCCAAAAACCTGACATTGAGAAATCCTCAAAGCCATTTTCTTCAAGCTATACTGATATAAGGTTTAAGGACCTTGGTGTATTGCTACTGAGTGTAGCAAGATTCTGAATACACCAAAATTTTAATGACAATGAAGTCAAAGGTTTTGATCGAAATAAAACCTAAAACTTTAAAGTTGATAGTTTCTGAAGAAATCATACATTGTGATCCTTAGATCAAAAGGTGAAAGGATTTTAGAACCTAATACCTCCAAGTCAAAGGTTGCAAGGGAACCTTAACCAAATACTTTTGGATCCTAGTACCTAAAAATTTAGAACCTAATACTCTTCTTTAAGAAAAAACTCTTTCATCCACATACACTTGTACTACCGTTGACACTCTTCAACAAGACACCTCCTACCAACCACCTGTGAAAAATACTTTAGATACAAGGATGGCAATCCCTCACTCGAACCAAAGAATTATGATACCACTGTTGGATTGTTAATTTGGGGGTTTCAATATGAGGATTAAAATCAGACTCTGATACCACTGTTCAGTCGTCAAATTGGGGGCAAGACGCGAGAGCATTTTTTATTGGAGCTTTCCTTATGATTAACACACATTTGTAAGAGACATACCACATTATCACCTAAAACCAAATAATATGTGATTGAGTTCTCTCAATTATAAATATTTGACTCTACCTTTTTTTTTAATAAATGTGAGATTTTCTCGTACTTTATTTATCAAAATTTCAAACTCAAATTTATTGTTCTCAATAAAAGACAAATAAAATTATATTGTAGAAAGTAAATAATCTTAGAACTTAACTCTAATTTCTTCTACCATCTCACACAATAAATAAAAACCACCAAGTGTGCATAAAGACGTAATGGTTATATTTTAGAAAACAAATTATCTTAGACCTTAACTCGAATTGTTTCTACAATCTTACACATTACATAAAAATCACCCAAGTATACATAAAGATAAAGATAAAGACAAGTAATGATTCTCTTTTAGAAAGTAAATTATCATAGACCTTACCTCTAATTGCTTTTACAATCTTAAAAACCCTAATAAATTGTAACAATCAACCACAATAAATACTAAATAACATCTCATGCTAGCCAATAATATTAAATCTCACTAGACAAGATTCCGAAAAAGTTCAACGTGATTAATTCTCTTTAATTTCATTCCTTTTATACACTTATTTCTTATTGGTGTATCGTACAAAATTATTCTAATTGAGAAAATGCAAAAGTATTCTAATTGGAAAAATGCAAAGCTAACATTGTTTACATCAATACTCCATAGATTACCCAATATGAAATTAGTTCAGAAATTAGTCCAATATAAAATTAGTTTAGAAATTAGCTAGGTTTTATGGCTTTTAATTTAGTTTCAAGTTGAGAATATAATAAGTGCTCTCTTTTTTATGTTTTAAGTGTTTTGTGTATGTGTAACATTACTATAACAGCCAACAACTCTGACATCCTCAAAAAAATTTGTACCTCAAGTCAGTAGGCTCTTGAGACAGAAAATACTGAAAGGTGTGGTTGGTCACAAATTGTTTCTACAATCCTACATGTTACATAAAAATCACCTAAATGTACATAAACACAAGTAATAATTTTTTTCAAATTTAATGTAAGTTGTTTGATGTATAATATTTATAAGTTGAAAGTATCAATTTTGAGTTATATTTAAAAAATAATAAAATATTATATATATATATATATATATATATATATATATATATATATATATATATATATATATATATATATATATATATATATATATATATTATTTAAACAAAAATAGATACAATAACTAAAATAAAATACTACTATATTACTAAAAGATATGAAATATGTTATAAAAAATTAAATGAATTTTTATATAAATATTTAAAAATGTGTGTGTGAGTAAATAAATCACTAGTTAGAAAAAAACAATTGATGTCATTAAAAAGTTTATATTTTTAAAATATATAGTTTTAACAAATTAAACTAACAAATTTTATAATCCTTTATTATAGTTAATGTTCTGGCCTGCGCTCCGGCCACACCTCGCGGCCCATTCCAATGATGCACAATAAAGGCCAAGTGTGGTTTATGCATGCTCACCGAGCACGTGACTCCTCGACGGGAAGGGCATGCTCCCGTCGAGGAGAACAACATGCCTCAAGACGTCCTCTGCGCTCTCCCCTTCGCGAGGAGACACTGCCAACCACTGTCCCTCATCGGGCAGAACAGCCCTCCGCGGGAAGAATCTCCATGCCAACGAACGGGATAACATGTCTCTCCCATGCCCTCCTTTGCTCCCCTCCGCGGGAAGAACAACACACCTTCGGAGAACCTCGCGAGCTCCCCTCCGCGGGGAGATCAACGTGCCATTCGCACGTTCTCCATGTACTCCCCTCTGCAGGGACACGTCACCGACCAACTGCCCACCTCCGAAAGAGCAGGTCAAACCCACTTTCCGGAGATCACGGGACAGTTGGACTAGGGCGAATACCACGTCCTATTCTTCACTACGCCACGTAAGCCCTAGCAGTCACCTGGGTTGGGTCTGGCAATCCAACCCAACACAAGTGACCATTAGTCCAGCGCTGGGGTCTCTCTATAAATACCCTCTTCCACAAGAGGGTCAGGTAATTCACTTCTTACCCCTTTTTCTGTACTTGTGATCACTCTGCCCATATACTTACGTTGGTATCGGAGTGCCTTGCAGGTACACCCCCTCCTCCTCCTCATCACCGGTGAACAGGCAACAGCCCAACAGAGTGTGGCCAGCTAGTGATCCCCTTCTGATTAGGTCAGATCAGTGGCGCCGTCTGTGGGAAACTGAAACTCCCCCGTTCCTCCGAACAGCGAACCAAAGTTTCACCAACACTCCACGATCATGGCTAGCCCACGCCACGACGATGCCGTTCACGACTTCATCCTCACCCTCACCGCAAACGGCAGCAAGCAAACGGAGACGTCCCGCCGTCCGGAGACCGGCGTGAGAGACGGCCGGACTGCCTCTCCTTTGTCCGCGGAAGCTACACACCAGGCTATCCACCGACCCCGGAGCCCAGCAGTGTTCCAACCTGTTCCTGTCCCGGCCGGAGCGGACCCGACTATGGCCGCCCTCTTCGCGGCTATCAATCAGATGAACCAGCTATTATTTCAGCAGAATGCACGGATTGGCGCGTTAGAATGCGAGGTCCCGCTAAGGTCCCTTCCGCGGGAAGACCAGAACGGGAACTTGAAGAGTCCTTCGCCTCGTCCCAGGGATCGGCGACCCCGGCTGGAGAGGCTCCAACCCGAATTAGTGCGGGAGCGGACTAGATCCCCAACGAGACAAGTTCGTGAGGGACGGAAAACCAGAGCAGAGCCCCCGACCAGACCTCCACGCGTCGAACCCCCTGTCAGGAGGTCGAGGGCCCAAAACCAGGTGCCTCCACCAAATGGCACATCTCCCCCTCGGTCGCCCACTCTCAGAGACGAAGACGACTACATGACTCCTCTGTCCCGGGAAATCATGGTCGCCCCCATTCCCCATGGGATGGAGAAGCCCCCGACGCTCTCGACATACGACGGCACCTCCGACCCAGACGATCACCTGGAACACATCGAGGCCATGCTCGACTACCGAAATATCCGAGGAGCTATCAAATACAGACTATTCCCGACGACGCTGAGGAAAGGTGCCATGATGTGGTACAAAAGTCTGGAGCCATAATCGGTTACGTCATGGAGGGTTTTGAAAGACCTGTTTTTGAGACACTTCACAGCATCCCGACGCCATCCGAAGACGGAAGCCACACTCGGCGCTATAATCCAAGCTCCCGACGAGCCCCTCCGGAAGTACATCGAAAGATTCACATGGGAGGCAGTACAGGTAACGATGTCAGACGAGATGAAGTGTTACTTAATGGAGCAGGGCCTACGCCGCGACTCCAAGTTCTACGAGGCCATGGGCATACACAAACCAGCCTCTCTATAGGACTTCCTCGACAGAGCCGCACATTTTATCCGATTCGAGGAAACCCAAGCAGCCAACTCCGCCCGAGACACGCGAGACAGAGAGACCCCCCGCGGGCACCGAGAGGACGGAGCTTCGAGCCACCGGCGCGGAGGTGATTGTCGACGGGAGGATCGCCCCCGCGAACAACGCGAGCAGCGCGGTCCCGCCGGCCGATTCACGGAGTATACAGCCCTAGTCGCTTCCCGCGTGCGCATACTGGCCGAATGCGCCAAGACCGAATTTGTCCAGGGAGGCCTCCGCTTCCCCAGACTGACACCCCCCAAGCCTAACGTGGACAAATCGAAGTACTGCCGTTTCCACAGGAGCCACGGGCACGTTACAGAAGACTGCATCCACCTCAAGGACGCGATCGAAATCCTGGTTAAAGACGGCCACCTGAAGAGATACACCCGGGGAGGAGAAACCCCGAGGAAAGAAGCTCCCGAGGCCAAGAGAGTCGAAGAGCTTCCCTCTTCAGACGGTGACAACGGCCTCCAGGTCGCCCTCTGCGTCAGCCGCCCTGAGGATTGGTTCGCTCATAGAGAACTCGGCCTCCCCGACGGCCCTGATCTTCCCGACGAGTCGGTGCGCCCCACTAGTCGATGGGAATACTTTCCAAGAGCCATGGTCATCTCTGGCGAATCCCCGAGGAACCTGTCCGTAGGATCGGTAAAAAGAAAGTTCGAAGAACTCATCACCAGCAACTCCGGTAAGATGAGCACTCTCGACAAATTTCGCGGCCGATCCAATCCGATCACCTTTTACCTCGAAGAACTTCTCGGGGGCTCTCCCAACTCCAACATTCCCCTGTTGATACGGGTACGGATGGAGAACTTCAATGTCAGACGCATCCTGGTCGACGGAGGCAGCTCGGTGGACATCATGTACACCCACCTTTTCACGACCCTCCAACCCGACGAATCCAACCTATCCCCCTACGTGGGCTCTGACCTCCAAGGGTTCAACGGGACAACGACAAGACCGTGGGGGTACGTGGAGCTAAAAGTCACATTCGGGGATAAGGAAACCGCCAGGGAGATCAATATCCGCTTCCTAGTCATCGAGTGCCTGTCCCTCTACAACTGTATCCTAGGCAGGACGACGATGGCAGAACTCACCGCGGTACCCTCCATCGTCCACCTAAAGATGAAATACTATACAAGGTGGGGGCCGTGGTGACCCTGAATGGCGACATCGAGGCTTCCCGGACATGCTTCAAGGCCGCGCTGAAAGGCCTAAGTACCATCACCCCAGCAACTAAAAAGGCAGCCCCCGCCGCGACGCCGAAGAGCGAACCGAAGGAGCTCGTCGGCTCAGTGGACCTCAACAACCGCTTCACCGAAGAACACGACCGTGAAGAAGAGGCCAGCGAGGCCAACCAGTCCAACGGGCAGCCCACCCACCCAGCGCGCCCCATCCCAGACGGTGACTTCGAGATTGTGACACTCGGGAACGACGAGAACAGAACCGTGAAGATCGGAGCAGGACTCTCCAACCTAGCGAGGAGACAACTGAAGGCCTGCCTCCGCGAGAACGCCGATCTCTTTGCCTGGAGCACCGCATAAATGCCCAGACTCGACCCCGAGGTCGCCTGCCATCAATTGTCCATTAACCCGACCGCCAAGGCCGTAGTACAACGTAGGCGTAGACAGTCCCCTGAAAAATCGGCGGCGGCTGAAAAAGCTGTAAAAGACCTCCTAGAGGAAAATTTTATTTCGGAAGCCCGATATTCAACCTGGCTGTCCAATGTTGTACTTGTTAAAAAGAATAATGGAAAATGGCGCATGTGTGTTGACTACACCGATCTCAATCGGGCATGTCCTAAGGACGCTAATCCTCTCCCTAACATCAACAAGCTCGTCGACAACTCGGCGGGCTTCAAACTCTTATCCTTCATGGACGCATACTCGGGATACAATCAGATCCCGATGGCCGAGCGCGACAAACAAAGCACGGTCTTCATGACGGCGTCGGGCAACTACTACTACAACGTAATGCCCTTCGGCTTAAAGAACGTCGGCGCCACGTATCAACGGATGATGAACAAAGTCTTCCGGGGAGAAATCGGCGACATGCTCGAGGTGTATATGGAAGACATGATTGTCAAATCCTACATGGAAGTCGACCACACGGCCCATCTCAGAAAGGTCTTCGACACAGCGAGGAACTGCCAAATGCGCTTCAACCCGGAGAAATGCACCTTCGGTGTCCGCATAGGAAAATTCCTCGGCTACTACCTGACCGAGCATGGGATCGAAGCAAATCCAGACAAGTGTCACACATTTTCGGAAATCACCACGCCCACCTCGAAGAAGTCCATACAATCCCTCAACGGCGTGCTCGCCTCACTTTCACGATTCATCGCCAAATCTGCACAGCACGCCCTCGCTTTCTTCAAGCTGCTCAGAAAGGAGACCGCGTTCGAATGGACAGAGGAATGCGAGCAAGCCCTCCGCCACCTCAAACGCGTCCTGTCCCAACCACTGGTGCTGACGTGACCCGTAACAGGAGAAACCCTATACCTGTACCTGGTCGTGGCTAACGAGGCCGTCAGTGCCGTCCTGATCAGGGAAACCCAAGAGGGGCAAAAGCCAATCTACTTCACGAGCAAAGGCCTCCACGGTCCCGAAGTACGATATCAACTGATCGAAAAAGTTGCTTTAGCCCTTATCACCGCTGCACGACGTCTCTGACATTACTTCTTGGCACACACCATCATGCTCCGAACCGACCAACCCGTCAGGCAGCTCCTCGGCCGACCAGACATGGCTGGACGAATGTTGAAATGGTTATTAGAGCTATCTGAGTTCGACATCGTCTATGAAGGAAGGAAGACTCTCAAACCCCAAGCCCTGGCCAATTTTGTCGCCGAGATGACCCCCTCGCCAGACCCTACCACAGGGAGCCACAAATGGACTATCTTCGTCGGCGGCTCCTCAAACTCCGCAGGCAGCGGAGCGGGCATCATCCTCGAAAACGAAGAAGGCACCATCATAGAGTTCTCCCTGACACTGGCCTTCCCGACGACGAACAACCAAGCCGAGTACGAGGCATTCCTGGCCGGACTTCGCTTGGCATCAGATCTCGGGGCCAAAGAGATTAAAATCTACACAGATTCCCAGTTGGTCGCCTCACAAGTACGGGGAGAATATCAGGCGAAAAACGATAACCTCGCTGAATACTTGGCACTCATTACCGAAAAAATGCAAAGCTTCGACTCCCCGGAAGTTCAACACGTCCCACGCGAGCAGAACACCCGAGCCGATATTCTCTCAAAACTAGTGAGCACAAAAAAAAGAGGCGGACACAAATCGGTCGTCCAAGAAGTCCTATAACAACCGAGCACTAAAAAGGCCGACGTCCCGCTCGACGTCAATGCCATAGGAGATACCAACTGTTGGATGACATCACTACACGCCTACCTCAGCGCGGGTCGCCTCCCAGCTGACCCCAAAGAGGCCAGCACGATCAAACGACGCTCCTGCTCAAACGTCCTCCTCGAAGGCAAACTGTATCGCAGGGGCTTCGTGGTCCCACTTCTCAAATGCATCGACGCCTCCCAGGCTGCAAACGTCCTGGAGGAAATCCACAAGGGCATCAACGCGCAGCACCTCGGGGGAAGATCCCTGGCGAGAAAGGCCTTGCGAGCAGGATACTACTAGCCATCGATGCAAGTAGACGCGAGGGAGCACGTCAGGAGATGCGACAGATGCCAAAGGCACGGGGACATGCACCTCGCCCCACCGGGCAAACTCAAATCCCTCTCCTCCCCGTGGTCGTTCGCCTGGTGGGGGATGGATATCCTCGGCCCCTTCACCTTAGGTTCCTATCAGAACAAGTACCTAATCGTGGGCATCGACTACTTCACCAAATGGATTGAGGCCGAAGCCCTAGCCAAAATCACGGCCCACAACATACTCCGATTCTACAAAAGAAATATCCTCGCAAGATTCGGGGTCCCGCTCGCCATCGTCACCGACAATGGCACACAGTTCACTGACAAAAACTTTCGGGACTTCATCACCAAACTCGGGACCAAGCACCACTTCACCTCGGTCGAACATCCTCAGACGAACGACCAAGCTAAACCCGTGAACAGGGTAATACTCAGAGGGCTAAAACGAAGACTCGGCGACGCCAAGAGTGCATGGGTCGAGGAACTCCACAGCGTCCTATGGGCATACCGAACTACGCCTCACTCAAACACGGGGGAAACATCATTCCGCCTCATGTACGAAACCGAAGCGGTGATCCTGGTCGAGATGCGAGAGCCATCCATACGAACTGAAGCTCCCCTCGAGGCCGAAGACAACGACGACGTCCTCCGAGAGGAACTCGACCTAGTCGAGGAAATTCGATCGGGAGCAGCTCTTCGAGAATCCCGACTGAAACAGTAGGTAGCGCTCTGCCACGACAGCAGAGTCCTAAAACGCGAATTTCAGATCGGCGATTTAGTCTTGCGAAGAAACCAGAAGGACTCCCACGAGGGCAAACTAGCCGCGAACTGGGAAGGGCCCTACCGTGCCCGCGACAAGACGGTGCACGGGGCCTACTATCTCAAAAACCTACACGGATAACAACTAGCTCGACCATGGAACGCCGAGAAGCTGAAGCGGTACTACAGTTAAAAACCGCCCGCGACGCCAAAACGTCACGACCATTGGGGGGCAACATGGTACCACCGCACCTCCTCGCGTCTTCTAGAGACCAACGAAAAAGCAAGCCCTGCCTTTATGTGCGCGGGCAGAAGGCTCTGCTCGGCGGGGAACACCTCGATCAAGATTCCTCGTCGTCGTACCAGTACCGGCAGGACACCCAGCTCCCGATGGGACGTCCACGCCGCAGGGAGAACTACCCCCCAAACGGTCAGGTAACAAAGCCGGCCAACCGGCCAGTTCCCCACACCGCCGGAAATAATTATCGTCGAGCTACCACCCCGGACAGGCCCAAAAGCATACTAATGCATTTCAAACATACAAACATACATTTCGAGCATACAAATACGTGCAGATATAAAACGAGCATAAACAAACATGCAGAAACAAAACCGAGCGCACACTTAGAAAAATTTCAAGAGCTATGAAAAAGGCACCAGCCTAGTAGTTACGTTACACCATCAAGGGCACGCAGGCCCGTCAAAACAAAACACTTAAGAAAAATTACAAAAGCGTCGGCACGCAGGCCCAGAACCTACGGGCACGCAGGCCCGGAGAAAATCTACACATCCTCCTCGCCCTCCTTCTCAGTATCCACATTAACAACGTCGTGGCCGACAAGCTCCGGATCGATCACCTTTCCGTTGACGATCTCGTGATAGGGCCCGACCCCGTCCACAACTAGAGCGACACCAGAGTTGACGACTTGGAGCTGCGCGACGACACTTTTGAACCCGACCTCCACGGCTTCCAAACAATCATTCTCTAATACCCGAATCTGGGCAA
Source organism: Lathyrus sativus (assembly GCA_963859935.3). Taxonomy (NCBI): domain Eukaryota; kingdom Viridiplantae; phylum Streptophyta; class Magnoliopsida; order Fabales; family Fabaceae; genus Lathyrus; species Lathyrus sativus. The sequence continues at coordinate 458,228,660 of OZ012736.1, forward strand.
GCAAGTCCGCACGAGTAACCATTCGCCTGTCGTCATCGTTCTCATCCTCAGCCGTACGAAGGGCACTTTCTAGAACCCCCACGCGAACCTTCAGCGTCTGCACCTCGGCCTCCGCGGCCCCCAGCTTCTCCTTGACAGTCGTCACCTTCTCCTCAGCACCATCCGCTTGCTTGCGCTGGTCAGCGGTCTCCCTCTGAATTTTTTCCAACTCCTCAGAGAGCTTAGCCAGACGCGACTGCGTGAAAGTGAGGTCCCCCCGCAACTTGGTCAGTTCGGCAGTAGAGCAGCCTTCCTCGCTCAGGACCATTGTCGTGGTAAAGGTCCTCATCATCGCACCCAGATCCTCTGCCAAAATTCGACGATGAGAGTCCCGATCCGCATCCAGAACCGCCTTCACTTCACCAGCAGAAATAGTAGGCGACCTGGCCCCGTGAAAGTAGCCCGGGTGTTGATGGCACGGCAGGATAACATACCCCTCCTCGGTAGACCCGGTCGTCAGATCGATCAAGCCGCTCGCCTCCTCGGTTCTGGGCCTCTTTGTAGCCCCCTGAGACGAGGGAGACTAACTCCCCTGAGGAGACGAAGACGAGCTCCGACCACCCTGAACTGCAGATTCCTGCCCGATTATTTGGCTCACCCGCGTCTTCGTAGTGGTGGCAACCTTCGAGGCTCACAGCTTCTTCACCCCCTCTTTGACAGAAGACATGTTCGCTGCAAAAAATAGAAGGAAAGTCAGCAACAGACAAAACATACAAAGTCACGAGAAGAGAAAAGCATCCCCACCTAGGTAATCGAAAGCCTCCGCCTCCGAGGAGAAACCGAGCAAGGTTTTCGTATTAATCAACCTCTTCTTCGTTCGCACGTTCCCCTGCTCGTCGAAAAGATACCGACCGTCAGGCGTCATCAGTTTCGACGGTGGCAGACCCCGCACAAATGCCACTATCTTCAGATAGGTGGCCATGTCTCCCTCATCGAGGGTCCCAGCCTGCACTATAAATCGATCGGTCCTGCAGTTGAAATGCTCTGAAGTCCACAGCAAATGCACTCTCGGAAGCCACGCAACGAACCGTTGGCCATCCACCACTCGCTCCCCCTCGGTAAATAGAGAGTCTACCCCTTCTCTTGTGATCGGCCTCACGAGGTAGAAGCGACCTTTAAAATCCCGGACGGAGTCCATGTACGTTTTGAAGAGTGTGGTCGGCTGCTTAAACGAAACCCAACCATGCCGGCCATTCACCGTTTGCCGCTGTAGGTGGAAAATACGAAAAAACAAGGGCACCGTGGCGTCGACCTGGAGGAAGCGACACACCAGCTCGAACGCGCGGATAAAGGCCAAGGCATTGGGATGCAGCTGAGACGGAGCCAGGCGCAGCTAGTCGAAAAGACCCAAATGAAAGTCGGAGAACGGCAGTCTGAGCCGGGCCTCTTTGAAATAAAACTCGTGTATGGGGAATGTCCGCCGCCCATATCTCGAGCAGACACGGTGATGTTCCTTGGGGCGGTAAACTTTCCAGTTCTGCGGCTCTCCCTCCACCCGGTCCTCCATAGTGGTATGGGCGCCGGACGTGTCAAAGGTAAAACAAGAAGGGGTGGATAAAGGCTCCTCAGCCACCCATTCCTCGATAGGGAGAACTCTCTCGTCGAAATCTGGAACCTTGGGCTCGTTGTCTTCGACCATCGTCCCCGGGACCAATGCCGACATGGACACCTGAAAAGCAGAGGATAACGGTGAATTCAATAACCAAGATCAAATCCACCCTTCCACTGCAGGTCAAGTGAAAGGGCGACGAGGGCGGTTTCGCGAACAGAAGACAAAACGCCCGAGAAAGTTCCCGGGGAGCATTTCCCCACCACTTCTCCACGGGACATTCAAACTAACCTATCGCCCCTCCCCAGGGGCTTCATCGGAAGAAACACCCGTCCCCGGGGCATTCATCGGAATAATCGATCCCCCCTGGCACGTTCATCTAAACAACCCTAAAACTCCACCAAATACGGTGGGAACTCGCGTTTCTCCTCGGGGCACTCATCGTGCCACGACAACAAACCCAAAAATAAACGGTGAAAATTAAAGAAAGGAGGAAGAAAACTCACTTTATAGCGGCGGTTGACGGAATGCAAGACGGACGACGCGCCGACAATTCACGGCGGCGACGGACGGGGCGGAACAACAGAGCTTCGTAAGTAAAAAGGCAAGGTGAAAAGTAAAAAGTGCGCGGGGACTCCCCTATTTATAACCCGGCGCGGAACTCGAAGCGGCACTAGGCCCTTGAGTGCCCTAGGGTAGCCACCCTCACACCCACTCAATGCGTGACATGTGGCGGCAAGCTGACAGTCGCGTCCCTTCAAATGCTTTTGCCCCGCGCACCCGACGACATGGAGAGACCTTCGCACACACACACCTCGCCGAACACGAGCCGGCGGAGTCTCGCGCCTCGCAACCTTCTCCCCCGAAAACAACGTTTTCAAGTCCTCGCTCTCCCACCGAAGAGCTTCGACTTGGGGGCTCCTGTTCTGGCCTGGGCCCCAGCCTCACCTCGCGGCCCAGCCCAATGATGCACAATAAAGGCCCATTGTGGTTTATGCATGCTCACCGAGCACGTGACTCCTCGACGGTCAGGGAATGCTCCCGTCGAGGAGAATAACGTGCCTCAAGACGTCCTCTGTGCTCTCCCCTTCGCGGGGAGGCGCTGCCAACCACTGTCCCTCGTCGGGCAGAACAGCCCTCCGCGGGCAGAATCCCCATGCCAACGAACGGGACAACATGTCTCTCCCACGCCCTCGTTTGCTCCCCTCCGCGGGATGAACAACACACCTTCGGGGAACCTCGCGAGCTCCCCTCCGCGGGGAGATCAACATGCCATTTGCCCGTTCTCCACGTGCTCCCCTCCGCGGGGACACGTTACCGACCAACTGCCCACCTCCGAAAGAGCAGGTCAAACCCACTTTCCGGAGATCACGGGACAGTTGGACTAGGGCGAAGACCACGTCTTGTTCTTCACTACGTCACGTAAGCCCTAGCAGACACCTGGGTTGGGCCTGGCAATCCAGCCCAACACAAGTGACCGTTGGCCCAGCGCTGGGCTCTCTCTATAAATACCCTCTTCCTAGAGAGGGTCAGGTAATTCACTTCTTACCCTTTTTTCTGTACTTGTGATCACTCTGCCCATATACTTACTTTGCCATCGGAGTGCCTTGCAGGTACACCCCCTCCTCCTCATCATCACCGGTGAACAGGCAGCAGCCCAACAGAGTGTGGCCAGCTAATGATCCCCTTCTGATCAGGTCAGATCAGTTAAATACTGCACAACAATAACTATGATGATGTTGTGGCATATGAATGATTTTTTTTAAAATTAAATAAAACATGGGAAAAATTATGAAAATATACATCGATGTAAAGAATTGAAAAATAATTTATTATTTTTTATAAAGAGCTTTTTTAAAATATTATTTTGCCCTACTTCTTTAAAGTGGAAGATAAATTAACAAAAAGTCGAGTCAAACGGTACGTTTAGTATTGCCGGTGGTAACTAAGATTTGATGGGGAATTCCTATTATAAAATTAAGTAGATCTCATAGTAGAGAGAGGTACATATAAACACTCAAATATTTAAGAAAGTGGCGACTAGAATCTATAATTATTTAGAATTAGTATTAAGAAATCAAAATTGAACAACTAATAACAGTTTTTTATCATCCAGAATTATTTAAAATTAGTATTAAGAAATCAAAATTGAACAATCAATAACAGTTTTTTATCATCCAGAATTATTTAAAATTAGTATTAAAAAATCAAAATTGAACAATCAATAACAGTTTTTTTATCAATGATGATTAGTTATATATATAGAGTCGTCTCAGAAATTTTGGAGACATGTTATAATTTTCAAAAATAATTTAATAAAAAAAATATAGAGAAAAGGGTCATATTTTATAATTGTAAATAATTATTAAAGCTTAAATAAAAAATAAATTATATATTAATATTTATAATGAAATTTTTTGATAATTTAGTTGGTTGTACAAAGATCTTTAATTATTTAATTATAATTTATAAATGTTATTTAAATTTCTTTTAAAAAAATTTAAATGATAAATCAATTTCAATTAACAATATAAACGTGCAATGTAAAGAGCATTTTGATTCTCTCAATGAAAAACTGATTGACTATAAAGAACATTTTGGTTTTCACAATAGATAACATGCATCTAATGCATTTAACTTGAAGATTCTTCATTAGATCAATGACTTGTCAAGGAAGAAACATTGTCCTAAAATAAATTTATGAATATCAAAGCATCTTGCCCAATCTACATTAGAGTATCCATTCAGTTGGATAGTTGAGTCTTTAGTGAACATTATGCCACGACCAAGATATGTTTTGAGGTACTTGAGTACTATGCTAGTCGCATTGAAATGAGTGACAGTTGGAGCAAACATAATTTGGCTCAATTATTGTGTTGTGTTTATTGCAGGATATGTGGTAATGTAATCTTCAGTAAGATTTTGAGGTTGAGTTGTATGGTCAACAATTATGTTGTTTTCAAGAATTGTGACGACGTAGTCATCATTTTGATTTTGAGGATGAAAATTGTAATCTACAGGCGTATTGCAGGTATAGTTTGAGGAGATGGATCCTGGTGTGTATGGGAAGTAATCTCAAGACGTGTAAGGTGGATGATGCATTTTGATACATAGAATTGGCCTAGCATGAACTATGTCTGGACCATTATATGTACATACAAATCTAGGTGTAATGTTGAATTGGGTAATGATCTTAATTATGAAATTTTTGACATACTAAGAAACCTCATACTTGTTTTTGAGTAGTATGATACATACAAATTTTTGTATGATCATCAATAACAGTAATGAAATATCTGTGGAGTTATCTGCTTGTTTCTGAGTGTATATTGTATTATAAAAGTATAAAAGCATCTTCTAAGATATTAAGATAACTCTCTCTCTCACACACACACACACACAAAAATGTTTTTGAAGCCTATCTACTTTTATAAAACACCTAAAAACGTTTTACACAAGTAACTAGTTGGTTACTAACTTGATCAAACTTTTATAAGTGTTATTTACACTAGATAATTGATTAGCACACTAGGGTTAATCAATTATCTCTTTTGTAATGCCACTTAATCTTATAAGAAATATTCTAATTGATTATAGAAGACAAATTTGAAAACCTTTCATATTTTGCCTACAAAATCGATTAAGTCTAGCATATAACCAATTATGAGCAATTAGAAGTCCATGGATCATTTTCCTTTGAGTTATATTTTTTTCTATATTGAGAAGGCTTATCCTCATTTCAAATCATAAAAAAATTCAGATTTCTACTATCCTTTTCACATTTTCTACTTTTCTCTAATTTTTATATTCTTTCACTAAAGTTGTCTCATTGCCTTATGAGTGAAAAATACTTCAGAGTTTTTTATTTTATTGGTGTTTGTTCTTAAGTGTTCTTCATCAAGAGTATGATTCTCTTGTTTGATATCTTTGGTTCTTGAGATTGTCCTAGTAAAATATTTGTTTAGTTATTGACATCATCTCGGTAAAATATTTGTTTGGTTTTTGAAATTAGCTGGTAAAATCTCTATTTGGTTCGTGAGCTTAAAAGTTCTCTTTGGCTTAGGGGATCAACCTATATAAAATCTCTCATTTTTGTGATAAGGTTCACTGGTATATCCTTAAAATCTCAGGATATTATTTTAATGGAATTCTCAAGAAGAAATTCTTAGAGAGAGGAGTAGGCCAAATGGTTAGGCCGAACCCATATAAATTCTGGTGCAATCTCTCTATCTATATAGTTTTTATTTTTTATTTTAGTTTTCTTTCCTCTTTAAATCCTTATTTCTATTTTTTTTCTGATTTTATCTTTGTACTAAAATAAATTGTTTTAAAAGTAATATAACTTTTTAAATTAATCACAACTTGTGCGCTTCACAGCTCACCCCTTTGTATTATGTTTAGAGTCACTTGTTCAAAAAGTGACATTAGAGCCTAAATCTTGTTCAAAACTAAAAGTCCTAGGAGGAAAGAAATAACTTTAAATGGTTCACTTAGAAAACCCCCATCCTTTAATGGAGAAGGTATGATTTGTGGAAAGAGAATATGAGAATCTTCATAGAAATGAGGGATTTTGAAATGTGGAAGACTCTAAAATAGTCCATTTGTTCGTACACATGAAATCAATAATGTTGTGGTAAACAAAAAGGAAGGTGAAAGAACCAAAGAGGAAAGAGAAAAAGTGCAGCATATTCTAAAAGCTAAAATTATCACTAACACTGCGAGATGGCTAAAGAATGTGGACACGCTCCAAGTTACCCATGAAGTTACCACCAAGGTAAAGAGATAAAGGATAAACACATTTACTTATGAATATGAAATATTCAGAATAAAACCTAAATAACGGAGTATCTACTAGTCTAGATCCTAAACATTCTTGTCTAAATATGGCATTTGTTTCTCTTATTGAACCTTTTAAAGTCAAAGAAGCCTTAGACGATAACCAATGGGTTCTAGCTATGCATGAAGAACTAAGCCAATTTAAAACAAAGTCTGGGATTTGGTTCCTAAACCAAAAGATAAGCATATCATTAGCATTAAATGGATTTTCAAAAATAAGCTAGATGAAAATGGTATTATCATAAGGGATAAGAAAAGATTAGTGGCCCAAGGCTATAATCAAGAGGAAGGTATAGACTTTGAGGAAGCTTTTTCTCCTGTTTCTAGACTAGGAGAAATTAGATTATTGTTAGCATATGCTTGTTCTTTGAATTTTCAGTTGTACCATATGGATGTGAAAAGTGCATTCTTAAATGTTCACATGCTTGAAGAAGTTTATGTAAGTCAATCTCCATAATTTGAAGACTTCAAATATCCCTCTCATGTTTACAAACTCAAAAAGATTTGTATGAATTAAAGCAAGTACCAAGAGAATGGTATGATAGGTTAAACAATTTTCTTTGTGAAAAGGGCTTCAAAAAGGGTAAAGTTGACACTACTCTCTTTATCAAAAGAATTAATAAACATACTCTCTTAGTGCAAATATATGTAGATGATATCAAATTTAGATCCATAAATGAATCTTTATATGAAGAGTTCTCATCCATAATGCAAGGCGAATTTGAGATGTCCATGATGGGTAAGTTGAACTACTTCCTTGGGTTGCAAATTAAGAAAACTAAGAATGGCGTATTCATCAACCAATATAAGTATTTTAAAGAGCTTATTAAAATATTTGACATGGATACTTTCAACGAAATTTATACACCAATGGGATCTTGCTCATATGTTAATCACGATGAATCTGGTGTTCCAGTTGATATCACCAAATATCGAGGTATGATTGGTTCTTTATCATATCTAACGAAAAGTCATCTTGATATCATGTTGAACTTATATTTGTTTGCACGTTATCAAACATGTCCAAAGGAATCTCATCTCTCTGTTGTGAAAAGAATAACGAAGTATCTGAAAGGAACAATCAATGTTAGGTTATTGTACCCCAAAGGTAGTGTCTGTAATCTTGTTATTTTTGTGATTCAGATTATGCAGGATGTAAAATGGATAGGAAAAAATCCGTGGAACTTGTCATGTTCTAGGAAATGCTCTAGTATATTGGTCATGCAAAAAGCAAGCTTGTGTAGCACTTAGTACCGCAAAAGTAGAATATATTGCTGCTAGAAGTCATTGTGCACAAATACTCTAGCTAAAGCAACAATTTTATGACTATGGTGTAATTCTAGGGTGCATTGCATTAAAATGTAACAACACCAATGCAATCAATATATATAAAAAAATCTAATCATGCATTCAAGAATCAAGCATATTGACACATGACATCATTTCCAAAGGGATCATGTACTCAAAGTCAATGTGGAGATATCGTTTATAGGCACACACAACCAATTGGATGATATCTTTATAAAGCCTTTACCGAAATATTCATTCTTCAAAGTACAGTAAGAACTCGAGATTCTATATGAAAGTGATATCTAAAGGTACTCATACTTAAATGAATTCACAATTCTATTTGTGAATTACATAAGTGTTTTTCTTCATATCATCTGATTTGGTGTTCAATTGTTGATATATACATATTTATATATGTTTATGTGTGTTTACTTGTGCTAAAATCTGAAATTTTTATGAATTTTTCAAAAAAAATTAACCATGTAATCAATTTTCCTTGGCATACAATCAATTTTCATGTGTGGATCTTGCAATTTTTTCCAGACCAGAGAGTTGTGACAATTGATTGTCACAAAGGTGCAATCCATTTTCATGCGTGGTTTTTTCAATGTTTTAAACATAAACTTTACGGACTTTATGATAATCAATTGTCATGCGATGCAACCGATTTTCACTGGGCGGATTTTCAGTTTTTAATCTTTTAAATCAAATCTTGGTCTAATCACATTGTTTCTCTCTCAAAACTATGAAAGTCAAAGGATACATTCACTTGGAGAACTCTAGCCGCCCCAAGTTTCAGAATTCCCCCCCCCCCCCCCCCCCCCCCCCCACCAATTGAAAAAGTTATTCCCCACAGCCTCTCTCCAACTTCATCTTCTCAAAATGTGAAAAACTCCATTGTTGCACCTTCATCATCACCAACCGATTTTCAAACTTCATCAAAGGTTAAAGCTTTGTTTCTTCTTTAGCTATGTCTCTTTCAAAGAAAGGAAAGGAGAAGGCCTCTTTTTCAAAATCAAGGTATTCATCAAATGAGGTGACAAGGCTTGTACCTTCTACCAAACAAAGAGCACGATTTATGGATTTCTTTTAAACGAAAACTATCATTCCACCAAGGTTTGGGTGTCTTGGTAACTTTCCTTCTCCTTGCTTTAGTTTTCCTCTACAACTAAGAAATCAGAAAATTGATGAATTGATTGCAAGTTATGGAACACAATATCTTGATTTAGTTAGAATGTTCTATTGTGACTTGAGCTTTAAGAAAGATAGGATAAGTTTATCTTTGAGGGTTTCTCTATCTCCTTCTCAGTCAAGGAATTAGGATAATGGCTAGGTGTACCCGAAGGGGAAAAAGAGATTAAAAATGCAGCAAAAAATAAATAAAAAAAATTCCCTTTAGTTTATCCTTACGAATGATGCATCATCAGTGATAGAACAATTACTTCTTGATGTGATTAGAAACTTTGATACAGATCGGAATAAATGATCACAAGCGATGAACGGTGATCAATGCCTCTTGTTGTGATATATATATATATATATATATATATATATATATATATATATATATATATATATATATATATATATATATATATATATATATATATATATATATATATATATATATATATATATATATATATATTGATAGATACAATAACTAAAACAAAATACTACTATATTACTAAAAGATATGAAATATGTTATAAAAAATAAAATGAATATTTTTTTATAAATGTTTAAAAATGTGTGCGTGAGTGAATAATTCACTACTTAAAAAAAACAATTGATATCATGAAAAAAAAAAGTTTACATTTTTAAATTATGTAGTTTTACCAAATGAAACTAACAAATTTTATAATCCTCCATCATAGTTAAATACTGCACAACAATAACCATGATGATAATGTTAACACATGAAAGAATATTTTTTTAAAAAAATTAAATAAAACAAAATAATATGAAAATGTATACTGGTGTAAAAAATTGAAAATAAAGAGTATTTTTTAAATATTGTTTTGGCCTACTTTTTTAAAGTGGAAGATAAGTTAACAAAAATTTGAGTCAAATGGTATGTATAGTATTACGAGTGGTACCTTAGATGTGATGGTGAATTCCTATTATGAATTTCAGTAGGTCCGACGGTGGAGAGAGGTACGTATAAACACTCAAATATTTAAGGAAGTGGCGATTAAAATTCAGAATTATTTAAAATTAGTATTAAGAAATCAAAATTGAACAATTAATTGCAGTTTTTTTTATCAATGATGATTAATCCAGAATTATTTAAATTTAGTATTAAAAAATCAAAATTGAACAATCAATTGTAGTTTTTTTTATCAATGATGATTAGTTATATATAGAGTCATCTCAGAAAATTTGGAGACCTGTTATAATTTTAACAAATAATTTAATAAATTTTTTTAGAGAAAAGGGTCATATTTTATAATTATTAAAGCTTAAATAAAAAATAAATTATATATCAATGTTTTAAATGAAATTTATTGATAATTTAGTTGGTTGTACAAGGATCTTTAATTATTTAATTATAATTTACAAAATGTTATTTAAATTTCTTTAAAAAAATTTAAATGATAAATCAATTTCAATTAACAATATAAATGTGCAATGTAAAGAGCATTTTGGTTCTCTCATGAAAAACTGATTGACTGCAATATAAACAACATTTTGGTTTTTACAATAGATAATATGTATCTTGTTTTGGACTGGGTCAGAGGCTGGTCCACTGTCGGGCACGGCCAAACCCAACTCCTCGTTGTGGAGGCCCAATAAAGGCTCAATCCATCAACGCTTACAGGGAGCTCTAACACGTCTCCCCAATGGTCTCCACGTGCTTCTAACGCGGGGACACGTTATCAGACAACTATCCACTTCTCGAAGGTCACGAGGCAGTTGACTCAAGACAAAGACCACGTGTTAGTCTTCCCTACGTCATGTAAGCCCTGACAGTTACTCGTATTAGGCCTAGCAATCCAACCTAGTACGAAGTACCCGTTGGCCCAGTGCTGGGGACACGTTATAAATGCCCTCTTTCACCAGAGGGTCAGGTATTCTATTCTTTACACGCATTCTCTGTACTTGCTCTTTCTACTTCGCCTCTTACTTTGACATCAGAGTACCTTGTGGGTACACCCCCTCCTCTTCTCCACCACCGGCGAATTAAGGAGCTCACGACGTATTACTGGTTGCTGATCCTTTTCTGATTCGGTAAGATCAATAGCGTCGTTTGTGAGAAACTTGCTTCCAATAATCACAATCTACACAATATTTTCCTACTTAATATAGCTAATAATATCTTTGACTTATCTTAATATGGAAAAAAGTCATCGTGCTATTTTTCCTTTAAGTAATAAGAAAATAGATTTTCCTTTCTCTTTAGTACACACTGATGTTTGGGGTCCTTCTCCACAATCTACACATAATGGGAAAAAATGGTTTATTAGTTTTGTTGATGATTGTACACGGGTAACCTGGGTATATTTGCTTCAACATAAAAGTGATGTGTATGATGTGTTTCGCTCCTTTCATCAAATGATAGTTACACAATTTAACACATGTATTAAGGTAATTAGATCCGACAATGGAGGGGAATATTTTAAGAAAGAATTAAAAGACTTTTTGAACTCTAAAGACATTTTATATCAAACAACATGTCCTTATTCCCCCCAACAAAATGGAGTGGCCGAGAGGAAAAATAGGCACATATTAGAGGTGACAAGAACACTCCTAATTGATGGTAATGTTCCATCTCATTTGTGGGGCGAGGCTGTGAATTCTTCCGTTTACTTAATTAATTGAACCCCCTCTAGTGTGCATAACTTTAAAAGGCCTCTAGATGTTTTATCTGATCATCACGTTCTCCCTTCCATTGTTGATTTACTACCTCATGTTTTTGGATGTGTTATATATGTTCACTTACACCTACATCAACGTACAAAACTTGAAAAACGAGCTCTTAAATGTGTCTTTGTTGGGTATGGATCAACTCAAAAAGGTTATCTTGCTTATCATCCATCATCTAAAAAAAATTATATTTCTATGGATGTAACTTTACATGAAGATAACTTTTTTTATGTTGATTCTACACTTCAAGCGGGGAATGAAAGTGAAGTGCAGCACCATGATGTTAGCATGTTTGACTTATTTTGTGAAGATAGATTATCTTGTGAGTATCATTCTGCAGGTAATGAATTGGTCTCAAATATGGACACATCACCTTTAGATAATACAATTTCCCTTGATCATAATCAACTAGCTCAATCTTCTCCACAAGATCAAGTTGACTCTCCAGAGGTATTTCCTTATTCTATTTCTAATAATACAATTATAAATGGAGTTGATACTAATGATCATTCTGAAGTTGATTCCTTTTTTCATGAAATTGACCATGAAATTGACTCTAGTTTTCATGAGGCCACCAACACACCTAACATTGAATCCACTATTGTCCAATATAATCTTCCACCTCGTTCTAACTGTGATCAACCTCCCATTAGATATGAACCAAACCTTCAATCCAAAGTTAAATATCCCATTAGTAATTATGTGTCATCTCACAAGTTATCTAAATCATATGCATCATTTGTATCTCAATTATCCTCAATTTCAATTCCTAGTAATGTGCAGGAAGCTTTAGCAGATCCTAGATAGACTGAAGCAATGGTTGTGGAGATGGAAGCTTTAGAAAAAACAACACTTGGGATCTTATGACGTTACCAAAAGGGAAGAAGACTGTACGGTGGAGACGGGTTTATACAATTAAACACAAAGTTGATGGAACTATTAAAAGGTATAAAGCACGATTAGTGGCTAAAGGTTACACTCAATCTTATGGTGTAGACTATCAAGAGACATTTGCATCGGTAGCCAAACTCAACACTGTGAGAATACTTTTGTCACTGGCAACAAACCAAGATTGGTCGCTTCTACAATTTGATGTGAAAAATGCTTTCCTACATGGAGAAATTTTAGAAGAAATTTATATGGATTTACCACCAGGTATGATAGATTCAAATGAGATGAAGGTTTGCAAGTTAAGGAAAGCTTTATATGAATTAAAACAATCCTCAAGAGCTTGGTTTAAGATCCGGTGGACCACCTTCTATGGTTTCCACTATCGAGCCATCCACCATTTATTTCCATGCTCCAGTTGTCCAATCCTGGGCGTGGGGGTGTGTGTTAAGAGCCCCACATCGGACAATATATAACATGAACATGCGTTTATAATTGGGTCAATCCTCACCTTACCAACCTGTTCTGTAAGGTTGAGTTAGACCCAACCATATTTCTTAACAAATTCAACCCCCCTTCTTGTGTTTATTTTTCACACATTCGCCTTTATTTCTCAAAGTTTCCAACTCACACTTGTTATTCTCAACAACTCTCTCAAGTGTGAGTCTATCCACAATACTCTCCTTTAAGCAGAAGCTCTTTCAGCCACACATACCTGTACTACCGTTGACACTCTTCAACAGAACACCTCCTATCAACCACATGTGGAAAATACTTTAAATATAAGGAATGCAGTCCCTTACTCGAACCAAAGAATTCTGATACCATTATTGGATTGTCAATTTGGATGTTTCACTATGAGGATTAAAATCAGACTCTAATACCACTGCTCAGTCGTCAAATTGGGGGCAAGACGCGAGAACATTTTTCATTGGAGCTTTCCCTATGAGTAACAAACATTTGTAAGAGACATACTACATTATCACCTAAAACCAAATAATATGTGATTGAGTTCTCTCAATTATAAATATTTGACTCTCCCTTTTTTTAAAAATAAATGTGAGATTTTCTCGTACTTTATTTATCAATATTTCTAACTCAAATTTATTGTTCTCAATAAAAGACAAATAAAATTATATCGTAGAAAGTAAATAATCTTAGGCCTTAACTCTAATTTCTTCTACCATCTCACACGATAAATAAAAGCCACCAAGTGTGCATAAAGACGTAATGGTTATATTTTAGAAAACAAATTATCTTAGACCTTAACTCGAATTGTTTCTACAATCTTACACGTTACATAAAAATCACCCAAGTATACATAAAGATAAAGATAAAGACAAGTAATGATTCTCTTTTAGAAAGTAAATTATCATAGACCTTACCTCTAATTACTTCTACAATCTTAAAAACTCTAATACATTGTAACAATCAACCATAACAAATACTATATAACATCTCATGCCAACCAATAATACTAAATCTCACTAGACAAGATTCTGAAAAAGTTCAACGTTATTAATTCTCTTTAATTCCACTCCTTTTATACACTTATTTCTTATTGGTGTATCGTTCAAAATTATTCTAATTGAGAAAATGCAAAATTATTCGAATTGGAAAAATGCAAAGCTAACACTGTTTACATCAATACTCCATAGATTACCCAATATGAAATTAGTTCAGAAATTAGTCCAATATGAAATTAGTTTAGAAATTAGCTAGGTTTTATGGCTTTTAGTTTAGTTTGTAGTTGAGAATATAATAAGTGCTCTCTTTTTTATGTTTTAAGTGTTTTGTGTATGTGTAAGATTACTCTAACAGCAAACAATTCTGACACCTCAAAAAAATTTGTACCTCAAGTCAGTATGCCCTTGAGACAGAAAATACTGAAAGGTGTGATTGGTCTCAAATTGTTTCTACAATCCTACATGTTACATAAAAATCACCTAAATGTACATAAACACAAGTAATGGTTTTCTTCAAATTTAATGCAAGTGTTTGATGTATAATATTTATAAGTGAAAGTATTGATTTTGATTTTGATTTTAAAAATAATAAAATATTATATATATATATATATATATATATATATATATATATATATATATATATATATATATATATATATATATATATATATATATATATATATATATATATATATATATATATATATATATATATATATATATATATATATATATATATATATATATATATATATATATATATATATATATATATATATATATATATATATATATATATATATATATATATATATATATATATATATATATATATATATATATATATATATTAAACAAAAATAGATACAATAACTAAAACAAAATACTACTATATTACTAAAAGATAAAAAATATGTTATAAAAAATAAAATGAATATTTTTTTATAAGTATTTAAAAATGTACGTGTGAGTGAATGATTCACTAGTTAAAAAAAAACAATTGATATCACGAAAAAAGTTTTCATTTTTAAATTATGTAGTTTTAACAAATGAAACAAACAAACTTTATAATCCTCCATCATAGTTAAATACTGCACAACAATAATGATGATGATAATGTTGACACATGAAAGAATATTTTTTTTAAAAAACTAAATAAAACAAAGTAATATGAAAAAAATTATAAAAATGTATGTCTCTGTAAAAAAATTGAAAATAAAGAGCATTTTTAAAATATTGTTTTGGCCTACTTTTTTAAAGTGGAAGATAAGTTAACAAAAAGTTGAGCCAGATGGTACGTATAGTATTGCGAGTGGTAATTGAGATTTGACGGTGAAATCCTATTATGAATTTCAGTAGATTCGACGGTGGAGAGAGGTACATATAAACACTCAAATATTTAAGGAAGTGGTGATTAGAATTCAGAATTATTTAAAATTAGTATTAAAAAATCAAAATTAAACAATTAATTACAGTTTTTTTATCTGTGATGATTAATCTAGAATTATTTAAATTTAGTATTAAGAAATCAAAATTGAACAATCAATTGCAATTTTTTTTATCAATGATGATTAGTTATATATAGAGTCGTCTTAGAAAATTTAGAGATCTGTTATAATTTTAAAAAAATAATTTAATAAAATTTTTAGAGAAAAGGGTCATATTTTATAATTATAAATAATTATTAAAGCTTAAATAAAAAATAAATTATATATCAATATTTTAAATGAAATTTATTGATAATTTAGTTGGTTGTACAAGGATCTTTAATTATTTAATTATAATCTATAAAATGTTATTTAAATTTCTTTTAAAAAAAAATTATATGATAAATCAATTTCAATTAACAATATAAATGTGCAATGTAAAGAGCATTTTGGTTCTCTCATGAAAAACTGATTGACTGTAGTATAAACAACATTTCGGTTTTTACAATAGATAATATGTATCCTGCTTTGGATTGGGTCAGAGGCTGGTCCATCGTCGGGCACGATCAAACCCAACTCCTCTTTCGGGAGGCCTAATGAAGGCTCAATCCATCAACGCATACAGGGAGCTCTAACACGTCTCCCCAACGGTCTCCACGTGCTTCTAACGCGAGTGTCGCATCGCTGCAAAGAGGGGTCGGTAAAGACAGAAGAGTCGCCAACATTCGTTATTTATCCCAAAGAGAGGGAAAGGAAACAATCAGAGAAAACCTACGAAAAAGGGAAAAGACAGGTCATCGCAACCAAATCTTGGGTTCGGGAGTCCGTTACGCAAGGGGAAGGTATGAGCACCCCTCACGTCTGTTGTACTCAACGGGATCCACACTTGTTGTCTAAATCTAAAAGGGTGTTAATCTATAAGGCTGGCTCACAGGGACAAAAGAAAAGAAAAGAGACTCGATAGAGCATCGCCGCCCTATGCCTACGTATTCCCTCGTGCAATGGAAAAGTCAGAGTCAACGTAGTTTGGAAAACTACGGGTGAAGGTGGGGAAGGTTGCTCGCCAAGACATCACCGTCTTGTGCCTACGTATCCTCGTCTGGTACGAGAAATCAGAGCAAACGTAGTTCGGGCTGACACGACCATAGACTGGTTCAAGTGTTTTAACTGAGTTGGGTTAAACCTTCGTTCTAGCAGTTAGGTGTATTGTTGCACGACCATTGGAGACTTAGGCGTTACCTGTTTGCGGTAGAACCAAGAGTTAACACACTCTTTCTAAAAATGATTTTCCAAAAAATCCCGAAGGATAAAAAGGTTTGATGCTTTGTTTTGTGTTTCTTATGGAGAAGTGAATTGAGTTAAGTTTGTAACTCATGTTGCACTAAAGATTATGACTTGAGAGCGAATGCGTCGCATATCGCCCAAAGGGCATACACTAAACACTCTAGACAGTTGAGAGGAAGTCCCTCAACTATTTCCCAAGTACTTAAGGCTCGTAGCGTATAACATTTATTATCCTTTATTAGGTGTCTTAAGATTTTAAGAGATGAGAAGAGAAGACACAAACTCTAAGGGAAAACTAACCAACCCTAATGTTATCATGCACAATGCTCCTAAAGTTGGGATTAAGAGGGAAGAAACTATCATAATGTTAGCATGCTTGTATTGAACACCAATGTCTCTCCTACTCCCATCTTAAACAGAGGGACTAGGAATCCTAAGGGATCATGGCAAAAGACCAAGAAAACATAAGATAAATCAATCACAAATGAAATGTAAGAAAGAGATGAAGTTGACTTAAATGAGTCAAGGAATAAGGTAAACATGGTATGCAATGCTCAAATGATGCAACACAAACAAAAGATGAAGCAAAATGACTTAAACAAGTCAAAGAACAAGTGACATGAAATGGGAGAAGTTACAACTCCTACAACCATTCACACATCAATCACTTAAACCAAAAGGATAAACAATAATGCACAAGAAAAGATCATGATCAAAGTGTAGATTGGAGAAAGGAGCTTGGACAACAATCACATGAAAAGTGTCTCAATCAAACTCAACACATTGATCATGCAAAAAGAAGTAGCAAACAAGTGCTAAAAGTGATCCCTCATTCAAGACAAACTCAAAGTATAAACATGGATACCAAATTATCTTGAATGATGATCACAGCCCAAGGGAAAGAAGTGAAACCAAAAGAGAATGGTTCAAAACAAGAAGGGAAACAATGAAAAAGCAAGCAACAAGTCAAGGCAAGAGAAAGAACCAAAGTTCAATTCCTAATCAACACTTAAAACCAAGTGAACTGCCTTAACCTCAAAGTAACTTGTAACACAAGTTACACAAGTGTATGACCTAAAAAAGCAAAACCAGCACCTTAATCATGTCAAAAATGAGTATCAAAGCTCATAGGGTGCATATGGTATCCATCAAAGTCATTTCCCGATGGAACTAGGTCAAACTAGTTTGTATGAACTTCCTCTAAGGTGACTTGACTTGCAAGCTTCACCAAAAATAGAAGAAATGTTTAATAAATTCCAAATAAAGTGCACAAATCAACCAAGTCCATTGTCAGACAGAGGCCAAAGTTTCAAAGCCAAACTCAATCTTAGGCATCACCAAATGATTTGATCAACTAGGGTGCTCCACCTTATTGAATTATTATCGAGGGTCAAACAAAGTCAAAGCAAAGTCAAACAAAAAGTGATCAAACATTGACCAAAATCAGCCTCAAAGGTACCTCAATACATCCTCTAAATGGAGAGGAAACCTCATTCATAGGTGATGTAAAATGGTAGCTCAAATGCATATGATCAACAAAAGGCAACATTAAAAACCTCTCCAGTTACAAAATTCAAATAAAATTGCAAAATAAAATAAAATCAGAATTAAAAGTTATGAAAAATTAATTAAAGTTTCGAAATGTTTAGAAACAATTTTCATTTAATTTTTGGGCAATTGGAGCTATTTTTAATAATTAAAAATCAAAACAGAAAAGAAATAAAATAAAATAAATGGAAATGAACAGGGGGTGCAGTAGTAAAAGCCAAAACAACTGCACACAGGCAAAACACAATTGGGCTCAGAAATAAGGGAGGTGTGAAAAGCATTAGAGGCCCAAGCTAACCCAATCTTCAGACTTAAGTGAAACGATGCGTTTCACTTAAGTGACGTGGGGTCAACATGCCAAACAAGCCTGGTCAATCCAATCACAACCAAACATGCATGCCAGTCAAACATTCAACCCAAGCCACATCAGGTCTTACCTAAGATGAACCAGACGCCGGAGCTAGGGCTCCGGTCGTCTTCTTCGGTGAGCTCACCAGAGCTCAGGGGAAAAACCTCAACCAACAGGCACGGAAATGGTACCAAACGAAAGATCTCACTACAAGGATTCCAAATCAATAGATCAAACATCATAAATGTTCAAGATCAAGGAGAATCGAAGATCCAAAGTTTGAGTGCACCAAATAAAAACATGATCAAACATGAACAACAATGGAGAAAACATTGCCTACTCAACGTAGGGCTTCAGATGCAACCCAAAATGCCCTAAATATGTGCCTAGAATGAGAGGAAATGGAAGGTGAAACTTACTGAATGGAGCAACTCCGTTGGTTCTTCAGATGCGTGCAACCTTCACTTTCTTGCTTCAAACACGTTCCAAATGCTCCCAGAAAGAAGATGCAAGCCTCAATTTCAGTTGATTTTAAGTGAAAATTCAAATTCGAAGTTGAAGAGTGCTTGAGAATTTTGAATTTCAATCTGCTCTCTCCAGCTCCAATTGACACTTCTGAGCATTAGGGCGCCCTAGAATGCTTATATACTATGGACTTATGATAATCATGCAGGCCCATGTTGGTTGTTTAGTGAATTTGAGAAAAAATGCCCAAAAAAAGAAACCTCCTCATATCCATGTTGTCGCATCGCTGCGAAGATGGGCTGGCGGAAGATAGAAGAGTCACCATCGTTTGTTATTTATCCCAAAGAGAGGGAAAGGAAACAATCAGAGAAAACCTAACGAAAAGGGAATAAGACAGGTCATCGCAACCAAATCTCAGGTTCGGGAGTCGGTTACGCAAGGGGAAGGTATGAGCACCCCTCACGTCCGTCGTACTCGACGGGATCGACGCTTGCTGTCTAGTCTATGGGTGAAAAACAAACTATCTACGACTGCTAATGCTAAAGAGAAAGAACTGACTCGAGGGAGCTTGTACCTGTCAAAGCTAGGTATCTGTTGAAGACTAGGGTTTTTGTTGCTGATTGAAGCTGTCTGTTTGCTCGGGTTTAGTGCTTGTTAAAGCTGGAGATTATTAGAGATAAGAGCTTGCCTGGAAGCTTGAACATCATGGGAAAATGAAGATGGGATCTTGCTTGAAGTTGTTGCTGTCAACCCTTTGCTGTTAATCAACTGTAGCTGCCAGAGCTAGTGCTATTTGAATTGCTTACTGTAGGAGCTAGTTTGCTGTCAGAGCTGGTGTTGGATTTTATTTTTCTGTATTGTTTGTTGGCTTGTTCAGATTGCCCCCTTAGGTTTGAAGTGAAGCTGTTTCACTTTGCCTATTGTTTCCCTAGGTTCGAGGTTGAGTGGGACTCCCTTGCCTCGCTTGTTTCGCTGCATCTCATGCATTTTACTGTATATTGTATTTTTGTTGTTTCTTTTCCGTGTATCCCCTAGGATCTCTGATTTCCTCTGTGCAGGAGGGAATTATGACCGACATTAGGTTGTAATCCATGCATGACAACATTAGGGTAGTTTTGATTCCCTTTCAAACCCTAGGTTTTTTTAGACTTCTTTCTCTCATCTCAAAACAATTCAAAACACTGTAATAAGGATAATCGATGTCGTACGCTACGAGCCTTAAGCTATTTGAGAAAGGGTTGTTGGAGGGTCACTCTTCAGTACTCTGATTGCTTGGTGTGTTACCCTTAGGGTGACATACGACGTAGTCACTCTCAAATCATAGTCTCTAGTGTGTCAGAGATTGCAAACATCATAAAAGACAGTTCTTGCGTAAAAGACTGAAAACAAACATCAAAGTGTTGTTTTGTCCGCTTGGACTCTTAATCAGAAAAACCCTTTCATAAGGAGATAAAAAATAGTCATACAAATCTGTGTCTTCCGTGGCCCGAACTACGTTTTCTCTGATCTTTCAGGCTGTATGAAAGTACGTAGGCATAGGATGCGATATCCTAGCGAGCAACCTTCCCCTCCTTTCCCGTAGGTAGGCGAACTACGTTGACTCTGATTTCTCATTTCAGACGGGAATACGTAGGCATAAAGTGCGATACTTTGCCGAGTCATTTTCTTTTCTTTTTAACCCTAAACCTTTAGAGTAGATAGAATAACACACCCTTAGCTAGAAAACACGCGTGGATCCCGTCGAGTACGGCGGACGTGAGGGGTGCTAATACCTTCCCCTTGCGTAATCGACTCCCGAATCCAGGATTTGGTTGCAATGACCATTCCTTTCCCGTCTTTGCATTAGGTTTACTTCGAGCGTTTCCTTTCCCTCTGTTGGGATAAATAACGCACGGTGGCGACTCTTCTGTCATAGCCGACGCTGATTTTCGCAGTAGCGACAATGATCTATGGAATCAACTCAAGGCATCACTTGACAGTATATCAAATGTTCCCACAAATTCACCAACAGTTCCAAAAGCAGTAACAAAGCCAATGTAGAAATGAGACAAATAGCTTACAAGCTCAACTCAAGGGATTTTTCAACCTGTTGAATTCCTGATGAAGATGTAGGTTTGAAAAAGGACAGTAAGCACAATAGAGGTACAACAATCAAATTTTTACAAAAGTAGGTAGGCATACAACACCCTCAAACTGATATAGAGAGTACTTACAATTTGATGTGCCCAGACATGATTAAAAACTTCTCTTACCAACATGAATCAATCAATACAGGCTCATTTTGTCTTTTAAAACAAAAACAGAAGCAGAATTTACAATGCCAAACACCAACTCAAAGCATTGCCTCAATGATAGCTACAAACTCAATTTAGCAAACACAAACAACAAACCTAGCATAGAATACCAGATTCTGGAAGCAACTAATGTAGGCCACCATGACAATGTCAATTACACAAGAAAATATTATTCACATGATGCCACAACAAATAGAACAAAAATGCTTCAAAACAACAGTTCATACATGAACAGAAGTAGGTCTGATGGATTTCAAACATGAAAACTGAAGGCAGATAACAAGTTGATGAATCTAATAGCAAACAACATAAACCAGTCTGATAAACCACTCAAACATCAGAAGCCAAAACAGACCAACACAATTTCAACAAGAGGACCATGACTTCAAAACATTGTCAAGTCCTACATGTCCCACAAATAGCTTATTATCCATTTAAGAAAAGGGGATATAGGATATACCCAAACAAAAATCATGTTATGCAAATAGTCTTGACAGTAACAAAACCAACTTGACATCACAATGTCCAATCCTAAATCTCACCATATGTTTCAACATCATAGATCAGCATTTTTGCAAAAAAAGAAATAACATACACACATTGCCATAATGACAGCCATCAAGTTAACACACAAACATCTGGCATGAGGGCCAAGTTCTAACAGCAAAAGCCATGAGTTGACAAACTCAAACTTCAAAATGATTTTGTTTGAGAACAGAAGCAGCAACATAGTTTGACATTATAATGCCAAACACTAGTTCAAGACATTGCATTCAGAATGATATAGACAACAACTTACAAGCTAGTGTGCCTAAATAATGATTAACAATTTTGTTTTTTTTAACACAAAAATGAAAACCAAAAGAGTTTTGTTTAAAATAGGAACAGTAGCAGGTTGACATAACAATGCCAACATCAAACATCAATTCATATGTTGCTCAGTATACAACCATGGTCACAGCTCAAAACAGTATGTAGGATGCAAGGAAAACAACTTATGTTCAAAGATATAGACTTACCTCTTACAGTTGCCTTGCCAAATAAGAAAACCAGGGATCCTTAATGCCTTTCCCCAGCCCTCAAATGCTCCTAGGATGCAAGATAGCAGCTCCAATGATTCATAAATCAAACAGTTGGCAGATAGGCCTACAAATATGCATAAAACTTCAAAAACCCAAAGTTTTACTAAGTGACCTTTCTCAAACTTTGTTACAGAAGTGTGTACTTAGTTTGGATAGCTAATATATGTTGTTTATGAAGTTTTAGAAGTGTTGGAAGAGTTGGAGGAGTGTTGAGTTAAGAGTTATCTTGCTTTGAGTAAACAGTCAAAGTTTGTTAGGTTGAAGGTTGAGTTTTGGATATATGAAGTCTTGGACTGGTTTAATGGCTTGAACACCTTCCAAAGGTCATGTGTGGATGATTTTTGAGGTGATTGGATGGTTGGAGAAGGTGCTGATATCAAATTTGCACAAGGCATTTTTTGATGTTTTGAAAGGTTTGAGATGGTTCCCAAAAAATGAGAGACTTCTGGTTTCTTCATGCAGAATGGTGGCTAGAGTTGTCTAGGGTTTCTCTTTAGACTTATATATGGAGTGAAATCAAGCTTTAGAGAGTTTTACCATGGTAAAAGATCAATGGTGTAGATGTTGCATTTTCATGGTGATTCTTGAATCAATGGTTGATGGGAGGGGTAGTACACCAGCCAGCTTGCATCCTTGTCTTCTTGTTGGTTTCTTATGGGTGAAGAGAGTAACATAGCTGGGTTGCAGGAAGCAGAACAATAGCAGTTGTTTGTCCTATCCTTATTTTGGCAAAAGATTCAAAAATGGGGCAAAATGGTACAAGGGATGTTGGTTCATTTTGGGAAATGTTTGGTGGGGCTCCAAAGCATCATCCCATGCGCATGGAAATGGGACATGAGCAGATTATATGATAAAAACACCAACAAGAAAAAATTCCACATGTTTCACTCCTTGAAAAAAAGTTCAAAACACCAACTTTGAGCAATGATATCTTGATGCACAAAGATCAATTTGCCCTAAACTTGAGCTCTAAGTAAAGAGGGAATAGCAAGGAATAATTTTCATGTTGAAGAAAGTCCCATTTGATCATTGTAAGGACACCAAAATTGGGGTTGAAAAGTATGTCATGCAAGCTGTCCACAAATAACTTAGAAAAAATTCTAAGTTATGGATTTTGCCTTATTTTTCCTCAACTTTGCACATCCATAACTTGAGCTTCACAAATCATATTGAGGTCTTCTTTGACTTTTTGGAAAGCTTGGAACATGATCTATAACTTTCATTTGGGATAAAGTCTCATTTGACATCAAGAACTTGTTGGATATTGGCTTGCAAAATGGTGCAAAAATCTGTCCAAACTTAACAGTTTTGAAATCATTGAAATCTCCAACTTTGATTGATCATAACTTGAGCTCTAAGTATCACATGATTATGAATTGGTACTCAAAAGAAAGCTTGAAATAAAGGAACAACTTTTATGTTTGATCCAAGTCCATTTGAAACTTTGATCATGAAGAAAAATGGCCTTGAAGATGGTTGCTTCAACCATAAAACTTTCTAAAAATAGAAAGTTTCTAACACCCTAAATCCCAAAATGGAAACTTTCAAAAACTCTTGATTTTTCATAATTCCCTTGACTTTTATTGATAAAATTCCATCCATTTATCATATTGAAATTAAGGATCATGATCTTAACCTCAAAAAGTCAGGAGTTGACTTTTTCATTGCACAGTTTACTTTTTCTCCAAATCTCCTAATTTTCAATCAACTGATCAATTAAAGCTCTTCTGATTAAAATTGATGGTCAATCTCCCATCCCCAAACACCTTAGGGCATATGTAAGACCATGGAAACAAGTCTTTCTCCCAAAAACAAATTTATCCTGATCAAAAGTGAAACCCTAATTTCAACCTTTTTGCCTAAGCATTGTGCAAATGAACTGAGTGACCATTCCAACTCCATTATAACCTCTGAGGTACTCAACAAGCTTCCACCTCATGTTCACACCAATAATAAAACCTCATGAACCCCTTGACAACCTTCTGATGGTTTGTACCATTGCCTTTGCTTGAGCATGAAGCTAATAAAGACTCTCCTTTTGGATGATACACAAACACAATCACTTGATCCCCTGTAAGAACTATGCTATGTAGATGCAAAATGCTAAAATGCAATGAAACATAAGCCAAAGATTAAGAAAGGAGGTTGGTCAAATTTTGGGGTACAACACACACGTTTTGCTTGCTTCACACCTTATAAGATCATTAATCTGCAGCATGTGAGCTGTATTTTTTATTGGAATTGAGTTAGGCATTTGATTTAATCCACATTGCAAGTTTGGAATGAAAACTACTTGATGAAGAAACTTGGAAATGTCACATTTCCATGCATTTTGTGTCAATCCAAATCGTGGCAAACTTCTCATGCTCTTATTGTGGTGTGAAATTATTCAAAATAAGTGACAAACATGACCTATAATGAACCAATCTCATATCATGCTTAAAAGTCCAAATGTCACTTGAAAATCTTCCCACATGGCCATATAAATCCATGATTCAAATGAATATTAAGCTCAATGATGTAAATGAGACCTTTAGGAACAATTTTCATGTTGGTTGGAAGTGCATTTGAGGTACATAAGTTCATGAAAATGACCTATGAAACAAATGACCCAAAATGAAACCTTCCCAAAATACCCCTGCCTTGCCAAGACCATAACTTGAGCTCCAAAAATGATATCAAGGACTTCTAGGACTTTTTAGAAAGCTAAGACCATGAGGAATAACTTTCATGTTCACCTAAAGTTGAGGAGAAACTTAATTCTAGGTCAAACGTGCCTTGGAAGTGATTTGACTTTTAGTTGACCAAAATTGTGTTCATCTGAGACCCCTAACTTGCTTGTATCATAACTTGAGATGTACAAACCCAATGGATGAGTTCTTATACTCAAAAGAAAGCTAAGAACATGCTTTATAAGTCTCTTGTTTTCATGAAAAATGAGATTGAATTTGTATCATGTGGAAATGTCCTTGAAGTTAGGCACTAAAGAAGGGGATTTTACACTGAGATCCTTTGAAACCCTAATTTAATAACCCCTTGAACTCTTGATTCTTCTTGATTTGATCTTTCTATGACATCTTAAATGCTTCAAAATTAATTCCTATGGCCTCAATGACTTAGAACCAAATCTTGAACTCTCCCCAGTCAACAGTTGACCCTGAGTTGACCAGATGACACCCTAATTCCATTTCCTTTGACCATGCCTCTTTGCAGGTGAAATGAATGCTCAGATAAGCTCCACAATGACCTCCAAGGTACTCAACGTGCTTCTTAATCATATCCTATCCAAAATAATGACCTCATGAATCCCTGATGATCCTCTGTTGATCCCCAAGATAGGAGACAATCAACACACATCAACCATTCCTTCTAAGGAGCTTTGACAACCTTATGATGATGGCACACACTTGATGATCTGGATAATTACCCTTGCTTGAGCTTGAAACCAATGATACTCTTCTCTTGAATGGAACATCACTCTTGATACTGATAACGCGAAATCATATCATTTATTTGGCTTGATTTACATGCATTTATTTGTGACTATTATTAATTTATCTTGATTTATGTTCTATTATATGATTAATTTACTTCGTTTTGCAGATTAGGGAGAATTTGGATTAAAGAAAGAAAAGAAGAAGAAATGGAAGGAAAAGAGAGAAGAAAAACAAGAAAAAAAATGGATTTTGCTGATGTGATAGTCGTCATAGGTCCATTACGACCGTCATGCGTATGACGATCGTCACATTTCATGACGGCCGTCACGCAGACAAAATATCAGTACGTTCAAATCAAAAGCAGCCACGATCAATCTCAACTTAATTTCTTCCTACACTTTCTCCACTCACTGCCCACTACTGGAAGTTACTCCCACTCCCTCCATAACTCACCCATGATCTCTGGAAGTTGAAGAGTGAATTATCTCCTATAAATAGGCCTTAGATTCACAGTTTTAGGGGGAGCTTTCGATGTATTGAAGTGCTGCCAAAATTCCCATTTAAGACAAATTTACTTTCCTGCATTATTTTCCATTTCTCTTCCTTTTATTTCATTTGTATCGCTTTATTTGTTCTTGTACCTTTTAATTCTCGCCAAAGTAGAATCCTGCCGACATTGTGGAGGACTACTCAAGGATTCGAGATCAGTACGATTTACAGGTTTTTATTAATTGAATTATTATTTTATTTCTGTCAGTATGCATGTTATATTATTCTGCTGCCATTGTTTATTTATGTTTGCATTAATTATCATGTCTAGCTAAATTAGTTTTATCGGTATGTAACCGAATTAGTAGGACAAGATTCGATAGTAACTGGCACCTTCCCTTTTTACAAACAACCTTTCTGGCCGTAGTTTTTAATCTTAATTTCTAAATAAACCTTCGTCGCGACAGCGAGAAATTATTTACAGTAGTTTCGCCACGACAGTGGGAAATTCATTAAGGCACGAATCGGCACGCGAAAGCTAGGATTCAAACCAGATAGTAAAAACTAGGCATTGATTTTAAACACAGCGAAAGCGCTTTAAAAGAAATCAGAATCTATTTGTTTTCAAAAGGTAGTTTTAACCCCGAATGGGACTGCGAGAGCATACATTCCGCCTTAGAATTATGACCTGAGTCAACAACCATCGTGAGGCAGAGGTCTTTAAACGAGTATTTTCTCCTGAAAAGTGTTTGCAAAGAGTAAAAAGCATCGGCGACCTGTCGAATCCCCGATAACTAATTCCTTGCATATCGATATCCCTTTACCTCTTTTTCTTTAAACCATTTATCTTTATTTCCTTTGCATTAAATTTCATTCGCATTCAGCTTTCCTAAATCCATTAGCCTTAGCTTTACGCCATAATAATAGATAACGGTAGATTGACATTGGTCTCTGTGGGTTCGATAATCTTTTATATTACTTCGATATTTCCGTGCACTTGCGGACGCATCAAGTTTTTGGCGCCGTTGCCTGGGACCAACAGTCAATATTGTGATTATGTTGTTGCATAGTACAGACTAAGGCACTCTTATCTAAATCATTATGTATAACCCATATTTCCCTTATAACTACCACCCCCAATATTTCGAGGAACCACAAGATCCGTTTAAATCGGACCTCGAAATATTATTAGAAGATTTCAATACGACGCATTCTCACCCAAATTCCCTCTACGATGACGACTCCCAATGTTTTGAGGAAACACAAGATTTCGATACATCCAACCTTGAACTATTACTAGAAGAATTCGAAGAGTCGTTTACTCACTCTAGGATAGAATCTATGATGGAGCGCTTTGTGGAGACACAAACTCTCCAAAATGAAGATTTTAGAAAACAACATCTCCAAATTGATGAAGACCTTAAGCAAATGAGCATTATAGTCGATTCCCTCGCGACTCACAGCAAGGATTTGGAGACTCAAACCTCTTTGCTTACACAAACATCTCTAGGACTCTTCCTTGAGAGCCATGTGAATGTTGTAACCACTAGCAATGAAGAACAAATAGAAGATCCTAGGGAGAGTGATGATGAGTCTGAGGAGAGTTTTGGTGAGACAAGCATAATTATTGAGAAAAATCCACCGACACCACCCGAAAGGGAGATTGTCGAAGAGGTAGAGAAGGAAGCACCTATTGTTGCCCCTCCTCCCTATACCCCACCTATTTCATTCCCACAAAGGGTTGTGGAAGCTAAGGTAAACTCCAAATCCAAAACATATGTGGAGGTATTGGAAAATATCCACATTAATGCACCTTTGTCTAAGGTCCTTCATAACAAAATAAAATTCAAGGACCATGAAACTAGGGTCATCATTACTGTTAAAAGGGTAAGATTAAATTTTGAGGTGGTGGATGAAATAGCTAAGCCCAAATTTGAAAAACTGATACTTAGGATAGATCCAGAACCACCACCACAAGTTCAAAACAATGAACCACCCTATAGAAGAAAGAAAAGAAAAGGTGAGGGATATGAGAAATGGCTTGATAAGTGGCCATGGAAACCAAAGACCATTCAAAGTTCGAGCGATGAACCATTCTCGAAAGAGCCACCATGAGTACTTGCACTCCTTGGTCGTCGAGCTATCGACGATAAACAAAGCGCTGTGTGGGAGGCAACCCACAAGGTCTTTATTTTAATTTGTTTGTTTAAATTTGCAGAAAATAAAGAAATGTATCGCTTGTTACTCTTTAGCTATATCTAAGCGAAAACTCTCTAGATGACGATCTGAGAAGATGAGCTATGCCCACGGACATTCCTACGAGTGTCGCTGCTGGTGGGAACACTGATGATAAGTACTTCCTCTTGACGCGAGCAACATGATGAGCTAGTTCGAGAATTACACAAACAAAGGTATCCCAAAATGCCCGCCGCCGAAGTAGAAGTGATCAACAAAGACAAGGATAGCAAGAGCAGTAGCATTCATACAGGTTCTATCTTTCCTTTTCCACCTTTTACTAAAACATTGAGGACAATGTTTGGTTTAAGTGTGGGGGAGGAACTCTATTGTTTTACATTTTATTTCATGCTTCTAGGAATTTTTATCTATTTTTAACATTATGTCAAAGTCTTTGCATGTGCTGTCGAGTCTTTATGTGTGGTTTTCGCTTGTTATTCAATTTCCCCAAAAATTTCAAAATTTCAAAATTCTAACCTCCAACAAATTTTTGCTTCGATTCATGTCATGGTTCTCTGAAAGTATATAGGTTGTCCAGGCTATGTTAGAAAAACGTGGGAAAGTTTTGATAAAATTGATACCGCCCTGGCACCCTTAACCCCCTAAATATGCAAAATCAATTTGAGTGCCCATTATGCCGAAACCTTAAAGCTCCAGGTTCTTGTAGTAATCCCTAAGTAGTTTATTTAAGCAGTCAGCACCATCCTAAACACACTAAGTAAGAAACCGATGCAAATAAGTGTATGATCTCTAGCGTAAAATGAGAAATTAAGAAAGAAAATAAATTATGAAGAAAAAGACATGTTCCTTCTAAGTTAGGTGCTCCTCACCCGAGCACTTAGCCTAACGATACAAACTCTTTAAGTTCAATTGATGCTTAAGCATATTTGCAGAGAAAAAAATGAAATAGCATCGAGATCATAGTCACTAACAGGTTTACTTGCCATGAATGTGTATGGATAATGGGCTTCATGTGATTGCACTATAATGAAACGGGGTGAAAGAGAGCATGAGATATAGGTTGAGTTATAATGGCATGATTCCGATTGGTTTGCATAAGTAGGGAGTTTTTGAAATTGTGTCGTTACGGTATCCTTGGTATTGATATTTAGTACCTATCGATCTAACATTAGCCTAGCAGTCACGTATGATTAGAGTCTCATCATGTTTTTGTTTCGAACTATGCTTATTTCTTTTTACCATGTTGGTTGGTTGCTTGAGGACAAGCAATGGTTTAAGTGTGGGGGTGTTTGATAACGCGGAATCATATTGTTTATTTGGCTTGATTTACATGCATTTATTTGTGACTATTATTAATTTATCTTGATTTATGTTCTATTATATGATTAATTTACTTCGTTTTGCAGATTGGGGAGAATTTGGATTAAAGAAAGAAAAGAAGAAGAAATGGAAGGAAAAGAGAGAAGAAAAACAGGAAAAAAAATGGATTTTGTTGATGTGACGGTCGTCACAGGTCCATTACGACCGTCATGCGTATGACGACCGTCACATTTCATGACGACCGTCACGCAGACAAAATATCAGTACGTTCAAATCAGAAGCAGCCACGATCAATCTCAACTTAATTTCTTCCTACACTTTCTCCACTCACTG
Organism: Lathyrus sativus; assembly: GCA_963859935.3. Classification (NCBI taxonomy): domain Eukaryota; kingdom Viridiplantae; phylum Streptophyta; class Magnoliopsida; order Fabales; family Fabaceae; genus Lathyrus; species Lathyrus sativus. Next base: position 458,258,822 of record OZ012736.1, read on the forward strand.
CCCACTACTAGAAGTTACTCCCACTCCCTCCATAACTCACCCATGATCTCTGGAAGTTGAAGAGTGAATTATCTCCTATAAATAGGCCTTAGATTCACAGTTTTAGGGGGAGCCTTCGATGTATTGAAGTGCTGCCAAAATTCCCATTTAAGCCAAATTTACTTTCTTGCATTATTTTCCATTTCTCTTCCTTTTATTTCATTTGTATCGCTTTATTTGTTCCTGTACCTTTTAATTCTCGCCAAAGTAGAATCCTGCCGACATTGTGGAGGACTACTCAAGGATTCGAGATCAGTACGATTTACAGGTTTTTATTAATTGAATTATTATTTTATTTCTGTCAGTATGCATGTTATATTATTCTGCTGCCATTGTTTATTTATGTTTGCATTAATTATCATGTCTAGCTAAATTAGTTTTATCGGTATGTAACCGAATTAGTAGGACAGGATTCGATAGTAACCGGCACCTTCCCTTTTTACAAACAACCTTTCTGGCCGTAGTTTTTAATCTTAATTTCTAAATAAACCTTCGTCGCGACAACGAGAAATTATTTACAGTAGTTTCGCCATGACAGTGGGAAATTCATTAAGGCACGAATCGGCACGCGAAAGCTGGGATTCAAACTAGATAGTAAAAACTAGGCATTAATTTTAAACACAGCGAAAGCGCTTTAAAAGAAATCAGAATCTATTTGTTTTCAAAAGGTAGTTTTAACCCCGAATGGGACTGCGAGAGCGTACATTCCGCCTTAGAATTATGACCCGAGTCAACAACCATTGTGAGGCAGAGATCTTTAAACGAGTATTTTCTCCTGAAAAGTGTTTGCAAAGAGTAAAAAGCACCGGCGACCTGTCGAATCCCTGATAACTAATTCCTTGCATACCGATATTCCTTTACCTCTTTTTCTTTAAACCAATTATCTTTATTTCCTTTGCATTTAATTTCATTCGCATTTAGCTTTCCTAAATTCATTAGCCTTAGCTTTACGCCGTAATAATAGATAATGGTAGATTGACATTGGTCTCTGTGGGTTCGACAATCTTTTATATTACTTCGATATTTCCGTGCACTTGCGGACGCATCAGATACCCTGTTAATAACAACTCTATGCAAATGCAAAATGCTAAAATGAACTGAAACATAAGCCAAGAAAAGGTTGGTCAAATTTTGGGGTCAACAGTTGCCCCTATTCAAACGGCTTGGACCTGAATGGGTTAAAAGCGAATGGCTTTCACATAATCAAAGATAAAAGACAATTGAATACTAAAGAAACCATAAATTTTTCAACCGCAAAAATAGAACTGTAAACATGTTTACTGGAATAGAATAACCCGAGATAACTGTATCTGATAATCGCAACGACAATAAGCTAACTGATTACCAATTAAAAAATAACGACGTGCAGTCGGAAGAACATCTGATATCATGCAGGAAACGACACTAAGTCGGAAAGATCATCTGATTTCACCATCAGGCATCTGTTAAACAAACCAGGCATCGAACCCGAAGGCCGGCAAAACACGAAGTTAAGAGCGTCTGCTAACCAGCAGGCATTCGCTAAATAAAAGCGAGCATCGAACCTGAAGGCCGATTCAACACGAAGTTGAGAGCATCTGCTAACCAGTAGGCTTTCTCTAAATAAAAGCGAGCATCGAACCCGAAGACCAGCTCAACACGAAGTTGAGAGCATCTGTTAACCAGCAGGTATTCGCTAAATAAAAGCGAGCATCAAACCCGAAGGCCGGCTCAACACGAAGTTGAGAACATCTGCTAACTAGCAGGCATTCGCTAAATAAAAGCGAGCATCGAAACCAAAGGCCGGCTCAACACGAAGTTGAAAGCAGAATTCGTCGATTCACAATCTGAAAGAAGAAATTCGCTGGGGAAATAATGAAATTAACCCTGCAGACTCTGTTGGGGAGAAATGGTGAGATAAACACATCTGTCAATGATCTCGCTGGGGTTTGGATACCACACAGGCTCATGAAAATCACCAGCCGGGGTCTGGATACCACACGGGCTCAAGAAAATACACTGATATTTGTCGGGGACTGGATACCGCACGGGCTTAAGAAAATACATGTCGTCTAGGGAAAAAAAGACTCGGTTGGGAAAAAGGCAGCCAACTGCTGAGATCATCTCAACTCTACTAGGGAAATCAGCCCTGGATGGCCTCCTAGAACACCGAAATCTTCTAGGGTACGAAGCAAATATCCGGGGAATACCTCTACTCTGCCATAGATTCCAACTTGTTGGAGATTAAATCCAAACTGCTAGGGATAAACGAATAAGATTTACTGGGAATCCGTCCCAAACTCTCTCTGCTAAGGATGAGAAACAACCCACTCCAGCAACTCCGCTGGGGATTATTCAATGAGGGAATCAACATCAACCTCTGCTTGGGGCATGAGTCAACAACCTAGACTCTGAGGGGAAAGGAGTCAAAGACTTGGACTCTATGGGGAACCAGAACTCTAAATCTGCTCCACTGCTGGGGATAATCCCAGGTTTGCCGAGTGAAGAGAACTTCAATCTCGACCTGCTAGGGGACAAGCACATACATTCGATCTGTTGGGGATAGGTGTACACGCTCAACCTGCAAATGAACAAACAAACAATATATCCTGCACAACGGAAACTATCTCGATCGTCATCCATGACATCGTTCAAGCAAATCAAAGTTTCAATGATTATCAGCGAAGCCCACAAGTTTATGTATGCAAAGTTTTATCAAAAACATCAGGTGTTTTTTTTTTCAAACAAAACAGTAAAAGCTAAAGTAAGAACAACAATTTACTGAATAGTATATAATTTATTGATAAGTGGCCTGCAAATAAGCAGATTTTACAACAAATGCAACTCCTGAAAAGAGAAATATGCGCAAAAATTTACAGAAATGCACAAAGATATACAAAATGTCGGCAATGTGGTACAGAAAACCACCATGTGTAGATTCATCTATAACTCGCATGACTTTGATGCTTTTCCAATGCTTCGCCTTCTGAAAAGACTAATTTGAACGGATGGCCCTCGGGTCCTCCCATAATCCATTGTGCTCTAAAGATCAATACGCAGACCGTAGTCATTTCCTTTCAAATCCCTAACTTTTACCTGAATCTCCCTCACGGGTTTTCGATTCACCGGGATACCCATTTTTTCCAAAGTCGCCTTTTTAGGTTTTAAACTTTACGGGTTTACATCTTTTATTTTTATCCCTAACTTTTGCCCAAACCCATTCTTTTCATGGTTCGCCGGGATGCCCCATTTTTTCCTGGATATTCTTTTTCTTTCCAGCGGGTCTCTTTAAGTAAAGTATTTTTTAATTGCGTATGTGTTCACAGGGGATGTGAAATCTTCATCATCCATGGTTGACAGTATTAAGGCTCCTCCTAAGAAAACTTTCTTTACCACATATGGACCTTCATAGTCGGGAATCTATTTGCCCCTGTGATCTGTCTATGGAGGGAGAATCTTCTTCAACACTAAATCACCTGCCTGAAAGCTCCAAGGACGCACCTTCTTATCAAAAGCTTTCTTCATCCTGCTTTGATACAAACGACCATATGCAATGGATGCTAAACTCTTCTCATCCATCAAGTTGCGCTGATTCAATCTTTTCCTCACCCATTCTGCCTCATCAAGTTGAACGTCAACCAAAACTCTCAAAGAAGGAATCTCGACTTCCAATGGCAGGAAAACCTTCATACCATACACTAGCGAGAAAGGAGTTGCCCTAGTTGAAGTATGTATCGAAGTACGATATCTGTGCAATGCAAAGGGCAACATCTCGTGCCAATATTTGTAGGTCACAACCATCTTCTGCACAATCTTCTTTATATTCTTATTGGCTGCTTCAACAGCGCCATTCATCTTCAGATGATAGGGAGAAGAATTGTGATGCTCAATCTTGAAACTCTGGCACAGTTCCTTCATCATCTTGTTATTCAAATTTGAACCATTATCAGTAATGCTTCTCTTGGGCACTCTGTAACGACAGATGATGTCTTTCTTGATAAACCGGGCTACGACTTATTTGGTGACATTGGCATAGGAAGCTGCTTCAACCCACTTAGTGAAATAATCAATTGCCATTAAGATGAAGCAATGTCCATTGGATGCGGTCGGCTCAATCTTGCCAATCATATTAATGCCCCACATGGAAAAATGCCAAGGAGACACCATGACATTCAAAGGACTTGGCGGCACATGAACCTTATCGGGATAAATCTGGAATTTATGGCATTTCTTCACATACTTGAAGCAATCAGACTCCATAGTCAACCAATAATAACATGCCCTCAACAGCTTTCAAGACATGGCATGCCCGCCTGCATGTGTACCAAAAGCACCTTCGTGGGCCTCTTCCATAAGCAAACCTCCTTCTTTTTCGTCCACGCATCTCAACAGAACTAAGTCAAAATTTCTTCGATAGAGTACACCATCTTGGTTCAGATAGAAATTTCTAGACAACCTCCTCAAGGTCTTCTTATCCCGGACCGAAGCCCCAGGCGGATATTCTTGGTTCTTGAGAAAATTCTGGATATCATAATACCATGGCTTCCCATTTGAAGCTTCCTCTATTGCAAATATGAATGTCGGCCTATCCAGGCGCGAGATGACAATTCTCGGAGCATCGTTCCAATAGCACACCTTATACATTGAGGATAACATAGCCAAGGTATCTGCCATCTGATTCTCCGCTCTTGGCACATGGTGAAACTCTACCCTGTCAAAGAAAGGTAACAACCTCCTTGCATAGTTCATATATGGAATCAGATTAGGCTGGCGAGTCTCTCACTCTCCTTTGATCTGATTGACCACCAAAGTTGAATCACCATAAGTATCAAGGTTTTTGATTCTCAAATCAATCGCTTCTTCAATATCCATGATACATGCTTCATATTCAGCTTCGTTATTGGTGCAGGGAAAAGTTAACCTGGCAGTAAATAGGATATGAGAACCATGGGGAGTTGTAATAATTGCCCCAATTTTGCTGCCATATGAGTTAACGGCACCGTCAAAAATCATTTTCCATTGGGAGCCTGGCTAAGGACCCTCATCAAGTAACAACTCATCACAATCCTTCATCTTTAAGAACATGATACCCTTATCAGGAAATTCAAACTTCATCGGTTGATAATCTTCGATTGGTTTCTCTACGAGATATTCAGATAGAACAATCCCCTTAATGGCCTTTTGGGAGACGTATTGAATATCGTATTCTGTCAAAACTATCTGCCACCTAAAAATCCTTCCCGAAAGTGCTTGCTTTTCAAACATGTACTTCATCGGATCCATCTTCGAAATTAGCATGGTTGTGTGGTTTAGCATGTATTGCCTTAGGCGTTTGGCAGCCCAAGCGAGTGCACAACACGTCTTTTCCAACACCGAGTACCTGGACTCACAATCTGTGAACTTTTTACTCATGTAATAAATGGCATGCTCTTTTCTTCTCGTCTCATCATGTTGACCGAAAACACAACCCATGAAATTCTCAAGGACCGTTAAATACATTATTAATGGTCTTCCAGCCACTTGAGGCATTAGTATTGGAGGCTCCTGTAAATACTCTTTATCTTTTCGAATGCCCTTTGGCAATTTTCATTCCAGACCACCGCTTGATCTTTCTTTAACAATTTGAACATTGGTTCACACGTGACTGTAAGGTGAGATATGAACCTTGCAATGTAGTTCAATCTACCCAAGAAACCACGAACCTCTTTCTCAGTCTTCGGTGCTGGCATTTCCTGTATAGCTTTTATTTTTGTAGGATCGACCTCGATTCCTTTTTCACTGACTATGAACCCCAGTAACTTTCCTGACCGTACACCAAAAGTGCACTTGTTCGGATTCAACCTCAACCTAAATTTCCTTAGCCTCTCGAACAGCTTCAAAAGATTCAGCAGATGCTCCTCCTCCGTTTGTGACTTCGTGATCATGTCATCAGCATGGACCTCAATCTCATGATGAATCATATCATGAAAGAGAGTCATCATTGCCCGTTGATAGGTTGCCCTTGCGTTCTTCAATATAAAAGGCATTACCTTATAGAAAAAGGTCCCCCACAGCGTGATAAAAGTTATTTTCTCCATGTCTTCGGGGGCCATCTTAATCTCGTTATATCCGGAAAAACCGTCCATGAAGGAAAACACTAAATACTGTGTGGTATTATCAATAAGTACGTCAATGTAGGGGAGCGGGAAATCATCTTTCGGGATCGCTCTGTTTAAATCACGGTAATCTACACACATTCTAACGTTACCATCCTTCTTCAGTACAGATACAATGTTAGCACCCATGGAGGGTAATTCGTCACGGCAAGAAATCTGGTGTCCAACTACTTCTGGACCTCTTCTTTGATCTTAACTGCCATGTCCGGTCTGGTTCTTCTTAGCTTCTGTTTCACAGGTGGGCACTCTTCTCGAAGAGGCAAGCAATGAACCACAATATTTGTATCAAGTCCGGGTATATCTTCATAGGACCAAGCAAAGACATCCTTATACTCTCGGAGGATTTCTACCAGTCTTTGTTTGACATCATCTTCTAAAGCAATCCCTATTCTGACTTCCTTTCTATCTTCCTCTGTGCCCAGGTTGACGACTTTGATTTCCTCCTGATGAGGCAGAATAACTTTCTTTTCTTGTTTAAGTAGCCTGGCGAGCTCTTCAGGCAGATCTTCGTCTTCTTCAATCTCTTCTTCAGCTTGAAAGATTGGATTATCAAAGTCATATTGAGTCATAGACGAGTCTGAATCGGTGGCATCTGCAATGTGAAACCTGCAATGATGATGATTTAATGCTTAAAATGATATGCAAACAAGCATAAACTACATTGCCATTTTATTGTTAAAATAAAACAAGAAGAACAGAGATCACAATATTTGAATGCAAGAAAAACGCCCTTTGATTAATGATAAAGCGAATGTTCAGACATAAAAGATAAGGCCATACAGACAAAGGCCACTATGCTCCGGGTAGAACATAGGGCTACACATAATCAAGAAAATAGGAAAATTACTCTTCACGAGTCACTTGGATAACTTCCTTGATGGTCCAGTTGTTCAAGCTCTGACCAGGAATACATGGTCGGATCCATGCATCCATGTCGCAGTCACTATCACCTTCTTCGTCAAACACGACGTTGATTCGATCAAAAATCACCCCACCACTTGTGAATCGGACTGGTCCCCTATAGCACAGAGCACTCTGTGAATAAGAAGAAGACAGGTTGTACCCCAGTCCAAATTTGTCCTGCTTATTAGGGATGCTCAGAACTTGCCCCCAACCCTGAGATGATCCAGACTTCACCACCGCTTGCGCTTCCTTGAAAGATGACATAGCAACCTCAGACGTTCCGCTCACAACTAGTGTCTTCTCTTTAATTTGGACGGTTTCAAAAGCTTGGTACAGTGTTTCATGAATCTCCCCGTCTACCTCCACATACTTAAATGAGGACAGATGGCTTATTATAATATCCTCTTCCCCGCAAATGGTGACAATATTACCACCCACCATATACTTCAGCTTTTGATGTAGTGTTGACGTCATAGCTCCCGCCGAATGAATCCAAGGTCATCCCAACAAGCATCTATACGCTGGCTGAATATCCATAATGTAAAACACAACATTGAAAACCTCTAGTCGAACCTGAATTGGAAGAGTCACTTCTCCGAAAATGAACCTTCTTGTCCATCAAATGCTCGTACAACCAAATCACTTGGGGTGCACATTACTCCCTGGGTGTCCAGCTTCATCAAAGCTTTCTTGGGCAACACATTAAGTGAAGACCCAGTGTCCACCAGCACATGCGACAGCAGAACCCCTCTGCATTCAATGGAAATATGTAAGGCGTGATTATGGTCTCTTCCTTTAGGTGTTAAATCAAGGTCAGTAAATCCTAACCCATTTCCGGCGTTCATGTGTGCCACCACTCCTTCAAGTCGGTTCACAGAGATTTCCTGCAGTACATAAGCATTATTCAGAATCCTCAACAAGACATTCTGATGTGCCTCAGAGCATAATGACAATGATAAGATGGAAATCTTCGATGAAGTTTGTTGCAAATGGTCTACAATTTTATAATCACTTTTCCTGATTAGACGCATAAATTCCTCTGCGTCTTTCAACAAAGTTTCTTTCTCACCATGATGAGAGCTTTCTTCGACCACATCCTTCCCTTTTCCTTTATCCGACCTTTCGACATTCGCTTCTGGAGGTGCAAACACCCTCCCACTTCTAGTTACTCCACCGGTCCCTACCAGATTATCAACAGAATCAAATGGCGTACTCTTCAGCTCTTGCTTCTGACAATTGCAATAGACCTCGGCCCCATAATTCCATGGGATCGCCTTGGTGCTTTCGTAGGGTACTGGCCCCGCCTTAGTGATTATAATGGCGGGTGGCTTCGGTGGCGCAGAAATATTGATCATTTTATAAGGAATAGAAATTATTGTCACTTCATCCTTCTCTTTATCAATTACCTTTTTACTTTTCTCTTCCAAAACTCTATCGAACTGCAAAACACCCTCATCAATTAACCTTTGTACATGATTCTTCAAAATTTTACATCCCTCGGGATGAGCCAAACAGCTTGCACAGTCTCTCTCACAACCGAGAAATACCCCTCCACTCAACAGCCTATCCTTCACAAAACTCAGAGGAGTCTTCAGCTCTTCAACATCGGTCACCAAATTCAAACCTTCTTCCTTAACAATGGCATTTACCCCAGTCGCTCCATGATTTGGCATAGGGTTTCGCACAATGTTAGGCGCGTCATGTGAAAAACTGATATCTTTACTGCCGATAAGGTCTTGCATCTTATGCTTGAAGGCTTTACAATTACCAATGTTATAGCCGGGAGCACCGGAATGAAAGTCGCACCTGGCATTTGCATCGTACCCTGGGGGTGGTGCGCCAGTTAAAGGAGCTAGTGTCCTTTTTTGGATCAATTGCAACTGCATCAAATGTTGAAGTAACTGCGAGTAAGGCATCGACGGTGCATCAAAGTGTCTGTTCACTACTCTCCCGTGGTCTTGGAATCGTCGTGGAGCATAATTTTGTTGTTTTTGCTATGGACGTTGTTGCTGTTGTTGTGGTGGTGGTGGTACAGCTGGAATTGAAATGCTTACAACTTGAGGTTGTTGCTGACGATATTGCTGATTTCTATTCTTATTCCAGTTTCTGAAGCCTGATACCGCATTTGTTTCCCCCTCTCTTTTCTTACCAAAACTTTTCCTACCTCCTCCAACTGAGGATCCTTCTCCGACCTGTATCTTCCCCAATTTGATTCCATTTTCAACCCGCTCACCTGTAATGATCAAGTCTGAAAAACTACCCGACATATTGCCTATCAATTTCTCATAATACACTCTCGGCAGTGTAGCAACAAACATGTCAATAAGTTCTCTCTCCACCATAGGAGGTTGAACTCTTGCTGCCAGCTTGCACCATCTTTGGGTGTATTCCTTGAATCTTTCACTACTCCTCTGTGACAAGTTCTGCAACTATACGCGATTAGGCGCCAAATCGTTGTTATACTAATAATGCCTGACAAAAGCTTCAGCCAAATCTCTCCAACTTCTAATGTTAACCGGCTCTAAACCCATATACCATTTCAGGGATGGGCCAGAAAAGGCTATCCTAGAAGAAATGCATGAGCAGCTTCTCATCGTCGGAGTATGCAGACATCTTTCGGTAATAAGAACGGAAATGCACCCTAGGACAGGTCGTCCCCTTATACTTATCGAAGTCTGGAACCTTAAACTTCGGAGGAATCTTTAGGTCTGGGATCAGCCTTAGATTTGACATATCTAGACCCAACGAGTTTTGATTTTCAAAATTCTTCATCTTTGCAGACCAGTACCAAGCTCTCTCATAGAGAAAACATCATATTGGTCATCCTCATCCCACTAAGGGCCAGTATCCCCATGTACAACACATGTCGCTCCTGGAATGTGAACTCTAGTCTGACTTCCTCCGCCCAGAGGGACAACAACCGTTAGAATAGCGTTAGCATGTGGAGTACCCACATCATTCTGAGGAGGAACAACAACAGTTCCGCCATGAAGAACCCCACTCCCGTCAACCCTTGCAATCAGAGGTTGCACCAGTGTTCTCAGCTTTTCCTGGCCATTGGCGACCCCTTGCATCATATCCATAAAATGGGCCATACGGTCACGGAACTCCTGCAGCTCGAGTTGGATTTGGTCCATAGCTTTACGTTGATTTCCCCTGGTAGAGTAACGATGAATCGCTTGATTTTCAATCCTAAAACAAGGCTGAACAAACCATAGAAAAGATAAGTTTAATGAATCCCGGAACACCTGCGATGCAAAATGAGAAATGATGCAGTATGCAGACATGCAAGCATGCTTTAAGGAAATTTTCTCCTTGATTCTAGTTTCACGGGAACAACAGGACAATGGAGAGCTAACAGATGAAGTCATGCAATCTTCTCATAAATAAAATGAAGACCTGAGTCAATACACATCACGTCACTAAGGAAATACAACAGAATCAAACATGACCCCATCCAACAATCCTGGTGATGGTCGAGATACAACATAACAATAGATACTAAAGGAGAAAATACATCAAGTATGACAGCGAGTTTGGAACTCCTCTAATAACTCCTTTATATCAGGATGGTTTGGCCTAGCAATCAATCCTTGGATGAGCAACTCCCTCCGACTAATGGTAGCCTGCAAGCCCTGAGCATAATCTTCCCAGACGCCTTCCCCAAATGCTTCTTCAAGCTTGGGCCTCTTCAAATCTGCTCGTAATTTGTACTCTTCCAATGTTGCAAGAGCTTCATTCAACTTGCGGTCACTTTCGCATCAACGTGAGGATTCAACTATATCTTTCTCATCTTTCACCTGGAGTTGAGCTTTCAACCTGATAATTTGCTATCGCAGTCCATCTTCTCATTCTTTGTTATTAGTCAGAATAGTGTTCCATTGAGCATTGAATTTAGATATCTCTAGATGTGCTCTTTCTAGCTTTTTCTTCTTATCTTTGAGAATATCACTAGCACTCTTCAAGTCTCGGCCCACTCGCTCTCGGGCACGAATCTCCTCTGTTAGTTCTCTACCCATCTTGCTCACCAGCTCTGTCTGCTTCTTGGATGAGTAGGTAGCTCGATTCCTCTTGCTTCTGAGCTGCATAACTTCCTTTTCCAACTCCTCGTTTACCTTGCGTAATTCCTCCTTTTTGGCCCACAGTTGATTCTATCTCTGAATATCAACTGTTGTTGGTTCTCCAATAATCAGGGGATACAAAGGTTTTCGAGCTGGAAATGGTAACAACAGTCTCTCAACTCTTTCCTGAATCCATTTCACATAAGGCTCATAGACTCTGCTATTGCTCTTTCCAAAAGAAGATTCCCCCTACGGTGAATTTTACTTCAAGCCTTCTCCAATCTGATTAGGGTCTCACTGTCAATCAAGCCGGCGAAATACAGAGATTCCTGTATTTCTTCTTCCTTCGGAGGTTCCCTTAGAGCATAACCAAATTGCCTCACTGCAAGAGCTGGATTGTAGTTAATACCACCCTTTCTTCCAATTAAAGGGACATTAGGGAAATTACCACAGCTTGAGATAATCTCCATACCCAAGAAGTCTCGGTTAAACCAGACAATGTCCTCAGAAGTTAACCCCAAAAGCCTCTCTGACCAATCAGCGGTGTCTGAGATGTCTACAAATGGACCAGACTTAGGAAGATGACTCATAAACCATCTATAAAAGAGAGGTACACAACATGAGACATTCTTACCCCTCCTATTCTAATTCTTGTAGTGCACAGAGTGATACACATCTCCTAAGAGTGTTAGCACAAGATTCTTCAAGACAAAAATATGGAAAGCATCCAAGTCCACAAAGTCTAGAATGTTTGGGAACAGTATTATACCGTATATGTAGAGTGCCAAAATAGCATTGAAAACAACCCAACAACCTCCTTTTGCAAAATGTTGAGCTCTACCAACCAAGAAAGGCAATGGGAAACCAGACATTCCATTCCTCCTAACCATCTTCCCTTCCAACTCAGAAGCATCCAGATGAAGTGAATTTGCAAGCATAGTTAAGTTAGGTTCTGCTTCAGAATGATAGAAAGGCATCTGATCCAGAATAGGAACTCCTAACAACATGGAAAACTCCTCCAGAGTAGGCATCAATACATAACCAGGGAAAGTGAAACATCTCAGCTAAGGGTCATAAAACTGAAGCAGGGTGTGATGACCTCCTAACTTAAACACTGAAGCTTTACAGACACAACCCAGAAGCTTCCCATACTCTTTCTTGAAATCTTCCATCACACTATAATCAGCAACAAAAATCAAACTGAGTAAAGACCCTATATCTGGTGTTAGAAACTTATACACAATTGTCTTCTTCAAACAAGCCTCCATGTCAGTAGGGGATTAGTTTACTAGAATCAAGAGAAGAATATGCATCTGAAACATAAATACATGTCAATGTTAATATGCAAATGAATATTCAAATGCAACAGAGGTTCAAGATTGTTATGTTGTTGACCGAGATGAACCAGCGCTTCGCTTTGGCGAGAACACAACACTGACATAAGGAACCCACTGTATAAAGGATCAAAAGTTCACACTGATGAGAAAACCAAGTAGGTTGAAGGTCAAAGTTTCATGCATAACCCTCCCCACTCACAAGTATGAACCTATCTCTGATAAGGTCTGGTATCTTATGTTATAACACAGATTGGTTCTTAATAATATCTCTATGTTTTGATGATAACTATTATGAAATTTTGTAATTAAGAATTATATACTCTAAAATTTGCTTAAGAGTTTTTACTGCAGATATTAAAGTAATTATCACTCCAGAAGCAAATCAGAATTGAACATAAGAAATATGCTAGAATCTGAAGCGTCAGATGCATCCATTAGAAGATTTTGAACGCTGCCATCAGAAGATCCTGAGCGTAGCCTCCAGAAGGATCTGAAGCAGAAGCTCCAAAAGAATCTGAAGCAAGTCAGAACCATCTGAACCAAAGAAGAATTTTGTATGAAGAGTTTTCAAGCATAGTTACTACAGAAGATTCTGAGAGTACTAAAGCTGCCAGTACTGAGGATCTGACTCAAATATGCTCTGAACTTATACACGCTAAAAGCACACCTGCTGCAAAGACTCTGATTCAGCAAAACTCTGATCAACATCAGAAGGCTCTGATCAAATTAGACTCTGATGATTCTTGCTGAAAATTGATGAAGAAGAATTCAAAGATTATGTTTGTTGGAATATCCAAACGACTCTTTCCTTATTTATGCTAGACACAAGAACACAGACAAAAAGGATTCCTCTGTGCTTTCTTCTTCTAGGAAAGGTCACTTGATGTGAAGACAAAAAGGCTCAGACCTTTTGGTACACTCTTCTCAACGTGAAATACTCTTGGATCAATGCGCCTATAAAAGCAAGTCTCCAACCATCTTCTTCAGTTGACGTTTTACCTGAAAAGAATTCAATATCCAAAGCTCTCATACAATTCACATTCTTTCTAGAATTAATTTCTTTGTTCTTAATATTAAGTGAAAAATCACAGTTGTGATACAGCTTTAGTAGAAGCATTTTAAACACTTGTATTTGTTATTACATTTGATTGTAAGAAAACTTTAAGAAGATCCAGTTAGGATCAGTAGTTCTTGAGAAGACTTTGAACAGTTGTTCTTAGTGCTTATTATTGTAATCAGTTGATTAAATAGTGGATTAAGTCCTTGATTTAGAAAGGCAAATCACTCTAGGAAGGGTGGACTGGAGTAGTTGAGTTCAACGAACCAGGATAAAAATACTTGAGTTTTATTTCTAAGTTTTTATCTTCATACTTATTCAACCCCCCCCCCCCTTCTAAGTATTTTCTCACCTTCAGTTGGCATCAGAGCTCCGGTTCTGTATGTGTTATCACCTCACAGTGACAGTAAAGATCCAGTGAGAAAAACTTTGATATATATTTGGTTGTTACTATGGCTGATAATACAATGTCTAACATTAACAACAAATATGAAGAAAGGGACAGAATCAGCACAAAACCCCCTATGTTTGATGGGGAGAAATTTGATTATTGGAAAGACAGGATTGAAAGTTTTTTCCTTGGATATGATGTTGATTTATGGGATTTGGTCATAGATGGATATGTTCATCCCATTGATGGGAATGGCAAGAAAGTAGATAGAAAATCTATGACAGAAGCCCAAAAGAAGGAATTTAGAAATCACCACAAGGCCAGAACAATATTGTTAAATGCAATATCTCACACTGAGTATGAAAAGATCACAAATAGAGAAACTGCATTTGACATGTTTGAGTCCTTAAAGATGACTCATGAGGGAAACTCTCAAGTCAAGGAAACAAAGGCTCTGGCTCTAATACAGAAGTATGAAGCCTTCAAGATGGAAGACTCTGAATCTGTTGAAGCTATGTTCTCCAGATTTCAAATACTTACAGCTGGACTAAAGGTTCTGGATAAAGGATACTCTACTGCTGATCATGTGAAAAAGATCATCAGAAGCTTACCTACCAGATGGAGACCTATGGTGACTACGCTGAAAATGGCTAAAGATCTGAACAAGATCTCCTTGGAGGAAATAATCAGTTCACTAAGGAGTCATGAAATTGAACTTGAGGAAGATGAACCTCAAAAGAAAGGTAAATCAATTGCTTTAAAATCTAATAAATATGCTAAAGCATTGCAGGTAATAGAGGAAAGCTCTGAAAAATCCTCATCTGAAGATGAAGATGAACTATCCATGCTGCCCAGAAGAATAAACAAACTCTGGAAGCATAAAGGAAAGAAGTTTAGAAACTTCAGGAAGCCTGACCAAAGAAAAGAGTCTTCTGGACACAAAAGATCTGGCAAAAAGGAGGTTGTCTGTTATGAATGTAAAGAACCTGGACATTACAAAAATGAATGTCCAAAGGTGCTGAAAGAAAAGCCTAAAAGAAAATTTGATAAGAAGAAAAAGATTCTAATGGCCACCTGGGATGATTCAGATACATCTGAATCTGAATCTGAGCCAGAAGAGGAATGTGCCAATGTAGCTTTGATGGTAGACATAGAAGATCAGGAGGAAGGAACTTCAGGATCTGAATCTGACTCTGACGCTGAAGAGGTAATGGCTAAACTCACTAAAGAAGAACTTATCAAAGTGTTATCAAAAGTTGTGAAGAGCTATAACAATATTAAGCTCAAATACAAGAAGTGTCAAAGCAATCTTGTAACTGAGAATAATATTCTCAAATCAGAAGTAGCTGAGCTAAATGAAAAGAACTTAAAATTGAAAAATGATTTTGAATTAGCTCAACAAAACTCTGATTCTGAAACTGAATCTGAATGCAAAAATATTTTGGAAAAATATGATTACAGCTTTCAGAAGTTTCTTGCTAAAAGCATAGACAGAAGCAAAATGGATTCTATGATCTATGAAGTTAGCAAAAATAACAGAAAAGGAATTGGATATAAATCTTCCTCTGGAAAGGATTTAAACCAAAACCTGTTGATAAAATTATCGTCAAGAAAACTCCTTTATATTCCCACTTTAAATTTGGTCACTTGAATAATATTGAATAAACACGTTCTGAAAAGAATATTCATGTGTTTAAATCTAAGGCCAATCAGAATAAACCTTATGTTGAAAAACAAAAGTTTAGACAAACCTTCAGAACAACTAACCCTAAAGGACCCAAGAAGATCTGGGTACCTAAAAGTAAAATAATTCATGTTGCAGATGTTCTTAGCAGCAAGGTCAGGACGCCAATCATGGTACCTGGACTCTGGATGCTCACGACACATGATAGGAGAAAGGTCTATGTTCCAAAGTCTGGAGCTTAGATCTGGAGGTGATGTGAAATTTGAAGGGAATCAGAAGGGCAAGATCATTGGATCTGGCACTATTGGAAATGGTAAACTTCCCTCTATTACTAATGTTTTACTTGTAGAAGGATTAAAGCATAACTTATTGTCCATAAGTCAATTAAGTGACAATGGTTATGATATTACCTTTAATCAAAAATGTTGTAAAGCTATTAGTCAAAAGGATGGCTCTATCCTATTTAGTGGAAAGAGGAAAAACAACATTTATAAAATAAATCTTTCAGAACTTAAGGTTCTGAATGTTAAATGCCTCTTGTCTGTTAATGAGGAGCAATGGGTCTGGCACAGAAGATTGGGGCATATTAATGTGAGACGTATATCTAAAATTAATAAACTTAATCTTGTCAGAGACTTCCTAATCTGAAGTTCACCTCAGATGCTCTTTGTGAAGCATGCCAAAAAGGGAAGTTTTCAAAATCATCTTTTAAATCAAAAAATGTTGTTTCTACTTCCAGACCACTAGAATTACTTCATATTGATTTGTTTGGACCAGTGAAAACTGCATCCATCAGAGGCAAGAAGTATGGATTAGTCATTCTTGATGACTATAGTAGATGGACATGGGTAAAGTTCTTAAAACACAAGGATGAGTCACATTCTATGTTCTTTGACTTCTGTAAACAAGTCCAGAATGAAAAAGATTTCAAAATTATAAAAGTCAGAAGTGATCATGGTGGTGAATTTGAAAATAAATATTTTAATAAAAATGGCATTGCTCATGATTTTTCATGTCCTAGAACTCCACAACAAAATGGAGTTGTAGATAGGAAAAACAGAACTCTGCAAGAAATGGCCAGAACCATGATCAATGAGACTAATCTGGCAAAACATTTTTAGGCAGAAGCAATCAACACAGCCTGTTACATTCAGAACAGAGTGTCTGTAAGACCTCTTCTGGAGAAGACTCCATATGAACTATGGAAGAACAGAAAGCCCAACATTTCATATTTTCATCCTTTTGGATGTATTTGCTATATGTTAAATACTAAAGAAAATCTAAACAGGTTTGATTCCAAAGCACAGAAGTGTTTCATGCTTGGATATTCTGAACGCTCTAAAGGCTACAGAGTATACAATACTGAGACACAGATTGTGGAAGAATCTATTCATGTTAGATTTGATGATAAGCTTGGCATTAAAAAGCCAAAGCAGTCTGAAAACTCTGCAGATAGAGAAGTAGTCTTCACAGACTCTGAAGGCTTAGAGCCAGACAAAGCTCAAGTGAAGGAACCAGAAGAAACGCCAGATGTCATTCCTTTAACTTCTCAGATGAACAATTTAAACATTTCTGAAGAATCAACTATTAGAGGATCATCTTCCAGAATCAAAGCTTCTCATCTAGAGAATGTTATTATTGGAAAGAAGGATGACCCTATCAGAACAAGATCCTTTCTTAGATCATCTGAAGCATCATTATTTGGACTGGTGTCAGTAATTGAACCAACTTCTGTAGATGAAGCTCTGCAAGACAATGATTGGATTATTTCCATGCAAGAAGAGTTAAATCAATTCACCAGAAATGATGTGTGGGATTTAGTTCAAAGAACAAAAGGATTCAATATAATTGGAACTAAATGGGTCTTCAGAAATAAGCTTAATGAGAAAGGAGAAGTTGAAAGAAATAAGGCAAGGCTTGTTGCTCAAGGGTACAGTCAACAAGAAGGTATTGATTATACTGAAACTTATGCTCCAGTGGCAAGGTTAGAATCTATACGCCTTCTTATTTTATTTGCTGAACAAAATAACATCACTCTGTATCAGATGGATGTTAAAAGTGCCTTTCTAAATGGTATTATAGAAGAAGAAGTTTATGTCCACCAGCCTCCTGGTTTTGAGAGTGAAAATTTTCCAGATCATGTTTTCAAACTAAAGAAATCTCTGTATGGTTTAAAACAAGCTCCCAGAGCTTGGTATGAGAGATTGAGCAATTTTCTTCTGGAGAAAAATTTCATCAGAGGCAAAGTGGACACAACACTCTTTTGTAAATCATTTAAGAAAGATCTTCTAATTTGTCAAATATATGTGGATGATATCATATTTAGATCTACCAATACTATGCTGGGAAAAGAGTTTGCTCAATGTATGCAGGCAGAATTTGAAATGAGCATGATGGGAGAATTGAGATTCTTCCTGGGAATTCAAGTCAACCAAACTCCAGAGTGCACTTACATACATCAGACCAAATATGTTAAAGAACTTCTGAAGAAATTTAACATGACTGATAGTAAGCTGGCAAAGACTCCCATGCATCCAACTAGTTCACTAGGCAAGGAAGAGGTAAGTAAGAAAGTAAATCAGAAACTCTACAGAGGTATGATAGGATCTCTTCTTTATTTAACTGCTTCTAGACCTGACATATTGTTCAGTGTATGCTTGTGTGCTAGATTCCAATTAGATCCTAGAGAATCACACTTGACAGCTGTCAAGAGGATTCTAAGGTATCTGAAAGGTACTTCTAATGTGGGTTTGTGTTACAGAAAATCTGATGATTTCAAATTAGTTGGATTTTGTGATGCTGACTACGCTGGAGACAGAGTGGAAAGAAAAAGTACTTCTGAAAGTTTTCAATTTCTAGGAAGAAATCTAATCTCTTGGTACAGCAAGAAGCAACCCACAATTGCACTATCAACCACAGAGGCAGAATATATTGTTGCTGCTGGATGTAGCACGCAGATGCTCTGGATGAAAAGTCAGCTAGAAGACTATCAGATATTTGAAAGTAACATTTCTATATTCTGTGATAATACTTCTGCTATATGTTTGTCTAAAAACCCTATTTTACACTCTAAGGCAAAACATATAGAAATTAAGCATCATTTCATCAGAGACTATGTTCAGAAGGGAATTATAAATTTAGCCTTTGTTGATACAGATCATCAATGGGCAGATATTTTCACAAAACCCCTTGTTGAAGATAGATTCAAATTTATTCTGAAAAATATTGGTATGGATTTGTGTCCAGAATAATATTTGTCAGAAGCAAATTTTATAGATGCAAAAATGTTTAATGCTCTGAAGTATTTCATCTGATCATTTATTCATTTCCTTGAATTACTTTATTTGTGAAAATCTGAACTAACAATACTCAGAGGATCTGAACGTTGGTTAATGTTTCATTTCTCAAGAGAATTCAGAAGCACATGCAAGCAAACACGTGTCACTCTAAATCTGCAAAGGTGGCGTGTACACTACTGAAGAGACGTTTAAGGTGAAGTTTGAATAGTGAAAATCTTGATTTTCCCCCCAATTTGTCAGAATCAATTAAATGCTTGAAATGATTTTTATTCTTTTTCATTAATTGCTATGTGTGAACGTGCCATTATCTGTCTGTTTGTATGCCTAAGTGTTCACTATAAATATCTCATTTCTCACCACTTTCACACTTTTCACATCTCAAAACGTTTATGCATTTCTGTCTTCTTTTCTCTCTTCACAAAAACCCTAAATGTTTGACAAACTCATCTTCAATGGCAACTTCATCATCTACTGCTGCACAGTTTCAATCAACCATGGCTGCAGTTACTTCTGCAAATATGGGTGTGACTCCATATACGACACCAAAAAGAACTTTGTTAACACCTGTTGACAAACTGGAAGTTCTCTGTGAATCAATGGTGGAATTTGATTCACTGGCTGAAAATGGATTTGAGTTCCGTTCCATAATTGATGCTCAAGTATGGGTAAAATACTTTGACAGACTTTTTGGACCAGTTTACCCCCTTCTGGTGAAAGAATTCTGGATCCATACTGTTGTATACCCTAAGTTTATCTTGTCTTCTATTTTGGGTAAAGAGATAATCATCACAGAAGATCTGATCAGGAAACTCATTGGATATGAGGAGACTGATGGAGTATCTCATCTGCCAGCTGGGCGTGTAGATATGGAAGAAGTGTATGAGGAAGTTATGACTGCTGGACAGGCCTCTAATAAGTTCAAAGATCTGAAGCCTGACTACAAGATCTGGGCAAAGATTATCATGGGATGCATTCATCATAGAAAATCTACAAACTCTCCAGATTACGTGAACAATGAACAGCTCTACTTTATGTACTGCTTAAGTCAGAGCACTAAGGTAGATCTTCCCTACATTCTGTTCATGCACTTATGGAATCATATAAATGCCTCCAAAGAATCTGTGAAAGAAAAAGGTCAGAAGATCAGAACATGGATTCCCTTTGGAAGGTTAATTTCAGATTTTCTGACAGAAAATGGACTGGTGACTGCTCTATATGCTGCTGGAGTCACAGATGAACTTGAGTTCATTATTGGAAAGCCTCTGAATGCCAAAAGTCTCCAGAGACTCAAAATAGTAGAAGAACTCACATCTGCACCCAAGAAGCTGAATATTTTTGAACTCAGTCAGAAGCGAATTCCAGTAGAAGACTACTCTCTATTCTTTGTTGAAGAACCAAGGGAAATAATAGTGAGATATATTGATGCTTGCAAGGCAGATGGAACGTCCATTCCTGCAGATATTCTGAAAAGAGCAAGGGAACCATTGCCTGATGGAGGAGAAGAGATCACTAGAAAAAGACGTCAATTAGAAGAAGAAGATGTGACTGTTCAGAAGAAGCCCAAAGTTGCTGACAAGCCTCAGAAGCTGATAAAGAGGAAAGCATCTGGAGACGCTCCTTCTGTTCCTGCAAAACGTGTCAAGATTAAAGGTACCGAATCTTCTGTATCTTCTGTAAATAATACTATTGTAAATGATTCAACATTTAAGTCTATTCCAAAACCACCTTCTACTCAAAAACAATATGTTCCTGCTCCACCTCATATTTTTGTTCCATCCCCACAAAAATCATCTAATCCTATTTCAATCTCACCTATAAAACCTTCTACTACACAATCATCTGTACCAACACCAACAACAACACCAACCAATCAAACTCCACAATCAGAAAAACAACCTCACACAAAACAACCTACAGAACAATCTGAACAACAACCACAACAACCAGAAAAACAATCTGAACCACAACAAGAAAAAGAATCTGAACATCAACAACAAAAACAATCTGAACTACAACCACAACAACAAGCAGAACAACCACAATCAGAAAATCCACCATCAAACACATCTGACCCTATTGGATCTGCAAAAGTTACATCTGATCCTAATGAATCTGATCCACCTACATCAGAACCACCATCAGAACATCCTTCTGAAAATCCATCAGAAACAGCTAACCCATCTGAAACCCATATTCCTGAGACAGAGGCTCTAAACATTACACCTCTCAAAACTGTTTTTGAAGTGTCCTTTACCCCTTACACTCCAACCACATCATCCAACTCATTAGAATCTGACATACACCCAGACTTTCTAGTATCCCCCTCTCACAGAAATTCTGAAGTAAACCAACCAGAACCCCCTGTTTCTTCTAAAGTTATTATTCCAAATCCTATTCCAACACCTAAATCATCTTCTGAAATTACCATTCCCAATCCTACCCCTGCACCCAAGCCAATAACATCTGAGCATGTACCTTCTGCTTCATGCAAACTATCTTCTTCTAACAAACTTCCTTCTGGTTTCACCTTGAAAAATTTCTACACCAGAATTGAACCCTCTGACACTATCACTCCTCTCAAACCTAAACTTACCATCATTCTACCATCTGTGCTTCAAATATATATTAAAACAATGTCAGTAGTACCTTCATCAGATCCAAAACCATCCTCTGCTATATCTACAAAATTTGATAAACCTGTTAAATCTGCTTTCAAACCTTACTCTGATAAACCATTTGATGTGATTTTATATCAAACTAAAGCAAAACCAAATCTGTTGAATGCTTGAACCATATCAAAACCTGACAAATCATCTGAAATTCCATTCATACCCTACTACCCTCCTCCTCTGATCTCCATTCATAAATCCATCTTTCCACCTATTCCCCAACCAAAGCCAATAACCTTGGAAACTCTGTTAAACCCAAGACCTAGACTGAATGTTGATCATTTATTTACAAGTTTTTTGCAAGAAATACAGATGTATTTAGGTTCTGTACAGAGGAAATGTTCATCAACAATGGATGCAAAGGAATATAATGCCATTTGGAATGGCTTCATAAACAGATTCAACACTGTAGCATCAAATCTGAAGAACGTATGTTCTGATGATGCGAAGCTCAGATTTGCTGAAGCTGCTAGAAGTCTGTTCTGGACTGTTAAGAGATCTGGACCATTACTTCTTACAGATGTTCCTTCATCATCAGAAGAGAATACTGAATCTGCATCTGAAGACAACCCCCTGGCTATGACTCTGATAGAACATCCTTCTGGATCTACTGCTCCTAGCTCCAAAGCCCCTATGGAAATTGACTCTGTTCAAGCTTCAGAAACTGTTCCACCTTCTTCATCTGAGATCAAGAAAGAATCTCCAGATCTTGAAGATACGATTGCTGTTCTGGAAGCTGGTCAATCAGAAATCAAGACTTGGATGGCTAAGCAAGACAAGAAATCTGAAGACATGACTCAGTGGATGTCCCAACAGGATCAGAAGAATGAAACCATGGCTAAGTGGATGATAAAACAAGAACAGTCCTCTTCTGAGGTCACGGATCTGTTGAAGATGCTTTTGTCAAAACACTCTTAGTTTATTTATTTTTTCTTCTGATGTTTGCATCTAATGTTTGCATATGTATTTGAATATCTTCTGATGTGTGTACTTTTGCTCTGAAAGAATGAATGAATGTTTCAAAGTTTTCTCCACATGATTTATCTCATTTATTGTTTCCTTTTCTTTGTCTTTTCAAAATTATTACTTTTTGCTTATGACAAAAAAGGGGGAGAAAATAGATCTGATCTGTTTAATTAAACTTTACCAGAATGAAACTTCAGACATATCAATTTTATCTAACATAAAATATGAGTATTTCAGAACATTTGATAAGTACACTCTGTAAAAGAAACTCTGAGACTCTCAGATCATTTGACAATTATCAAACTCTGACTCTGAAATATGCAAGACACTCTGACTCTCAAATGTTAAAGAACAATCAAGCTCTAACTCTGAAAAACACTCAAGACAAAAGGGAAGTTTCTATTCCTTATTTATATTTAATTCAGGGGGAGATTCATCATCTCAAGGGGAGTTATAATTATTCTATTTTTCAATTAAACAAAATTTCTGATGTTTTTGTCATCATCAAAAAGGGGGAGATTGTTAGAACACAGATTGATTCTTAATAATATCTCTATGTTTTGATGATAACTATTATGAAATTTTGTAATTAAGAATTATATACTCTAAAATTTGCTTAAGAGTTTTTACTGCAGATATTAAAGTAATTATCACTCCAGAAGCAAATCAGAACTGAACATAAGAAATATGCTAGAATCTGAAGCGTCAGATGCATCCATTAGAAGATTTTGAACGCTGCCATCAGAAGATCCTGAGCGTAGCCTCCAGAAGGATCTGAAGCAGAAGCTCCAGAAGAATCTGAAGCAAGTCAGAAGCATCTGAACCAAAGAAGAATTTTGTATGAAGAGTTTTCAAGCATAGTTACTACAGAAGATTCTGAGAGTACTAAAGCTGTCAGTATTGAGGATCTGACTCAAATATGCTCTGAACTTATACACGCTAAAAGTACACTTACTGCAAAGACTCTGATTCAGCAAAACTCTGATCAACATCAGAAGGCTCTGATCAAATTAGACTCTGATGATTCTTGCTGAAAATTGATGAAGAAGAATTCAAAGATTATGTCCGTTGGAATATCCAAACGACTCTTTCCTTATTTATGCTAGACACAAGAACACAGACAAAAAGGATTTCTCTGTGCTTTCTTCTTCTAGGAAAGGTCACTTGATGTGAAGACAAAAAGGCTCAGACCTTTTGGTACACTCTTCTCAACGTGAAATACTCTTGGATCAATGTGCCTATAAAAGCAAGTCTCCAACCATCTTCTTCAGTTGACGTTTTACCTGAAAAGAATTCAATATCCAAAGCTCTCATACAATTCATATTCTTTCTAGAATTAATTTCTTTGTTCTTAATATTAAGTGAAAAATCACAGTTGTGTTACAGCTTTATTAGAAGCATTTTAAACACTTGTATTTGTTATTACATTTGATTGTAAGAAAACCTTAAGAAGATCCCGTTAGGATCAGTAGTTCTTGAGAAGACTTTGAACAGTTATTCTTAGTGCTTACTATTGTAATCAGTTGATTAAGTAGTGGATTAAGTCCTTGATTGAGAAAGGCAAATCACTCTAGGGAGGGTGGACTGGAGTAGTTGAGTTCAACGAACCAGGATAAAAATACTTGAGTTTTTATTTCTAAGTTTTTATCTTCATACTTATTCAACCCCCCTTCTAAGTATTTTCTCACCTTCATCTTATGTAGTCATCAGCGTCACAGACTTTCGAGAAACGATGATACGTTCACCATTTCTGGTTTGGCATCATAGTCTAACGAAGCGGCCTCACTTAGTTGACTTCCAAATGATCGATCCCCAGAGTCGATAATCCTCAGATCCAACATCCTCTCAACTGTCTGAAACAGACTGGAAAGGTAGTCATCAAAGAGAATCTCGTCTGAGCGCGAATTTTGTGAGAACTAGTGCATGCCAAACATACAGGTTCATCACTACTTTCCACTTCTAATGCTATGGTTATTCTCGAGCCTAGGTTCTAACTTATCACACAGTGGAATATTCCCATCCAACAGCACATCAATATGATAATATAAATGCTGAAAATAAAATGCAAATGCAGTAATGCACAAATGCAACACATATTCACATATATACACACCCAACTGTAAAACAAACAAGCGCTAGGATTGACTCGCATAAGGGATGAGAATGTCCTCAACAGAGTCGCCAGCTGTCGCATCGCTGCGAAGAGGGGCCGACAAAGACAAAAGAGTCTCCATCGTTCGTTATTTATCCCAAAAAGAGGGAAAGAAAACTATAAGAGAAAACCTACGAAAAAGGGAAAAGACAGGTCATCGCAACCAAATCTTGGGTTCGGGAGCCCGTTACGCAAGGGGAAGGTATGAGCATCCCTCACGTCCGTTGTACTCAACGGGATCCACGCTTGTTGCCTAAATCTAAGAGGGTGTTAATCTATAAGGATGGCTCACAGGGACAAAAGAAAAGAAAAGAGACTCGATAGAGCATCGCCTCCCTATGCCTACGTATTCCCTCGTACAATAGGAAAGTCAGAGTCAACGTAGTTCGGAAAACTATGGGTGAAGGTGGGGAAGGTTGTTCACTAAGACATCATTGTCTTGTGCCTACGTATCCTTGTCTGGTACGAGAAATCAGAGCAAATGTAGTTTGGGCTGACACGACCATAGATTAGTTCAAGTGTTTTAACTGAGTAGGGTTAAACCTTCGTTCTAGAAGTTAGGTGTATTGCTGCTCGACCATTGGAGGCTTAGGCGTTACCTATTTGCGGTAGAACCAAGAGTTAACACACTCTTTCTGAAAATGATTTTCCAAAAAATCCCAAAGGATAAAAAGGTTTGATGCTTTGTTTTGTGTTTTTTATGGAGAAGTGAATTGAGTTAAGTTTGTAACTCATGTTGCACTAAAGACAATGACTTGAGAGCGAATGCGTCGCATATCGCCTAAAGGGCATACGCTAAACACTCTAGACAGTTGAGAGGAAGCCCCTCAACTATCATTCTCCAAGTACTTAAGGCTCGTAGCGTACAACATTTATTATCCTTTATTAGGTGTCTTAAGATGTTAAGAGATGAGAAGAGAAGACATAAACTCTAAGGGGAAATTAACCAACCCTAATGTTATCATGCACAATGCTCTTAAAGTTGGGATTAAGAGGGAAGAAACTATCCTAATGTTAGCACGCTTGGATTGAACACTAATGTCTCTCCTACTCCCATCTTAAACAGAGGGACTAGGAATCCTAAGGGATCATGGCAAAAGACCAAGAAAACACAAGATAAATCAATCATAAATGAAATGTAAGAAAGAGATGAAGTTGACTTAAACAAGTCAAGGAATAAGATAAACATGGTATGCAATGCTCAAATGATGCAACACAAACAAAAGATTAAGCAAAATGACTTAGACAAGTCAAAGAACAAGTGACATGAAATGGGAGAAGTTACAACTCCTACAACCATTCACACATCAATCACTTAAATCAAAAGGATAAACAACAATGCACAAGCAAAGATCGTGATCAAAGTGTAGATGGGAGAAAGGAGCTTGGGCAGCAAGCACATGAAAAGTGTCTCAACCAAACTCAACACATTGATCATGCAAAAAGAAATAGCAAACAAGTGCTAAAAGTGATCCCTCATTCAAGACAAACTCAAAGTATAAATATGGATACCAAATTGTCTTGAATGATGATCATAACCCAAGGGACAGAAGTGAAACCAAAAGAGAAATGTCCAAAACAAGAAGGGAAACAATGCACAAGCAAGCAACAAGTTAAGGCAAGAGAAAGAACCAAAATTCAATTCATAATCAACACTTAAAACCAAGTGAACTGCCTTAACCTCAAAGTAACTTGTAACACAAGTTACACAACTGTATGACCTAAAAAAACAAAACCAGCACCTTAATTATGTCAAGAATGAGTATCAAATCTCATAGGGTGCATATGGGATCCATCAAAGTCATTTCCTAAAGGAACTATGTCCAACTAGTTTGTATGAACTTCCTCTAAGGTGACTTAACTTGCAAGCTTCACCAAAAATAGAAGAAATGTTCAATAAATTCCAAATAAAATGAACAAATCAACCAAGCCCATTGGTAAACAGAGGCCAAAGTTTCAAAGCCAAACTCAATCTTAGGCATCACCAAATGATTTGATCAACTAGGGTGCTCCACCTTATTGAATTATTATCGAGGGTCAAACAAAGTCAAAGCAAAGTCAAACAAAACGTGATCAAACATTGACCAAAATCAGCCTCAAAGGTACCTCAATCCATCCTCTAAATGAAGAGGAAACCACATTCATAGGTGATGTAAAATGGTAGCTCAAATGCATATGATCAACAAAAGGCAACATTAAAAACCTCTCCAATTGTAAAATTCAAATAAAATTGCAAAATAAAATAAAATCAGAATTAAAAATTATGAAAAATTAATTAAGGTTTTGAAATGTTTAGAAACAATTTTCATTTAATTTTTGGACAATTTGAGCTATTTTTAATAATTGAAAATCAAAACAGAAAAGAAATAAAATAAAATAAATAGAAATGAACAGTGGGTGCAGTAGTAAAAGCCAAAACAATTGCACGCAGGCAAAACACAATTGGGCTCAGAAATAAGGAAGGTGTGAAAAGCATTAGAGGCCCAAGTTGACCCAATCTTCAGACTAAAGTGAAACGATGCGTTTCACTTAAGTGACGTGGGGTCAACATGCCAAACAAGCCTGGTCAATCCAATCATAACCAAACACACATGTCAGTCAAACATTCAACCCAAGCCACATCAAATCTGACCTGAGATGAACCAGACACCTGAGCTAGGGCTCTAGTCGTCTTCTCTGGTGAGCTCACTGGAGCTCAGGGAAAAAACCTCAACTAACAGGCGCGAAAAGGGTACCAAATGAAAGATCTCACTACAAGGATTCCAAATCCATAGATCAAACATCATAAATGTTCAAGATCAAGGAGAATCGAAGATCCAAAGTTTGAGTGCACCAATTGAAAATGTGATCAAACATGAACAACAATGGAGCAAACATTGCCTACTCAACATAGGGATTTAGATGCAACCCAAAATGCCCTAAATATAAGCCTAGAATGAGAGGAAATGGAAGGGGAAACTTACTGAACGAAGCAACTCCGTTGGTTCTTCAGATGCGTGCAACCTTCACTTTATTGCTTCAAACACGTTCCAAATGCTCCCAAGAAGAAGATGCAACCCTCAATTTCAGTTGATTTCAAGTGAAAATTCAAATTCAAAGTTGAAGAATGCTTGAGAGTTTTGAATTTCAATCTGCTCTCTCCAGCTCCAATTGACACTTCTGAGCATTAGGGCGCCCTAGAATGCTTATATACTATGGACTTATGATCACCATGCAGACCCATGTTGGCTGTTTGGTGAATTTGAGAAAATGAAACCTCCTCATACCCACACGTTTTTCTTGCTTCACACCTTATAAGATCATTAAATCTTCAGCATGTGAGGTGTATTTTTTATTGGAATTGAGTCGGGCCTTTGATTTAATCCACATTGCATGTTTGGAATGAAAATTCCATGATGAAGAAACTTGGAAACGACACATCTCCATGCATTTTGTTCCAATCCAAATTATGGCAAACTTCTCATGCTCTTATTGTCGTGTGAAATGATTCAAAATAAGTGACAAACATGACCTATAATTAACCAATCTCATATCATGCTTAAAAGTCCAAATTTCACTTGAAATTATTCCCACATGGCCATATAAATCCATGATTCAAATGAATCTTGAGCTCAATGATGTAAATGAGACCTTTAGGAACAATTTTCATGTTGGTTGGAAGTTCATTTGAGGTACATAAGTTCATGAAAATGACCTATGAAACAAATGACCCAAAATGAAACCTTCCCAAATAACCCTTGCCTTGCCAAGACCATAACTTGAGCTCCACAAATGATATCAAGGACTTCTAGGATCTTTTGGAAATCTAAGACCATGAGGAACAACTTTAATGTTCGCCTAAAGTTGAGGAGAAACTTGATTCCAGGTCAAAAGTGCCTTGGAAGTGAGTTGACTTTTAGTTGACCAAAATTCTGTTCATCTGAGACCCCTAACTTGTTGGCATCATAACTTGAGATGTACAAACCCAATGGATGAGTTATTATACTCAAACAAGATCTAAGAACATGCTCTACAAGTCTCTTGTTTTCATGGAAATGAGATTGAACTTGTATCATGTGGAAATATCCTTGAAGTTAGGCACTAAAGAAGGGGATTTTACACTGAGATCCTTTGAAACCCTAATTTAATAACCCCTTAAACTCTTGATTCGATCTTCCCATGACATCTTAAATGCTTCAAAATGACTTCCTATGGCCTCAATGACTTAGAACCAAGTCTTGAACTCTCTCCAATCCACAGTTGACCTTGAGTTGACCAGATGACACCCTAATTCCATTTCCTTTGACCATGCCTCTTTGCAGGTGAAATGAATGCTCAGATAAGCTCCACAATGACCTCCAAGGTACTCAATGTGCTTCTTAATCATATCCTATCCAAAATAATGACCTCATGAATCCATGATGATCCTTTGTTGATCCCTAAGATAGAAGACAATCAACACACATCAACCCTTCCTTCTAAGGAGCTTTGACAACCTTATGATGATGGCACACACTTGATGATCTGGATAATTACCCTTGCTTAAGCTTGAAACCAATGAGACTCTTCTCTTGAATGGCACATCACTCTTGATCCCCTGTTAAGAAAAATACTATGCAAATGCAAAATGCTAAAATGAACTGAAACATAAGCCAAGAAAAGGTTGGTCAAGGTTTGGGGTACAACAGCAGGGACACGTCATCCGGCAACTATCCACTTCCTGAAGGTCACGAGGCAGTTGACCCAAGACAAAGACCATGTGTTGGTCTTCCCTACGTCATGTAAGCCCTGACAGTTACTCGTATTAGGCCTAGCAATCCAACCTAGTACGAAGTACCCGTTGGCCCAGTGCTGGGGACACGTTATAAATGCCCTCTTTCACCAGAGGGTCAGGTATTCTATTCTTTACACGCATTCTCTGTACTTGCTCTTTCTACTTCGCCTCTTACTTTGACATCAGAGTACCTTGTGGGTACACCCCCCTCCTCTTCTCCACCACCGGCGAATTAAGGAGCTCACGACGTATTACTGGTTGCTGATCCTTTTCTGATTCGGTAAGATCAATGGCGTCGTTTGTGAGAAACTTGCTTCCAATAATCACAATCTACACAATATTTTCCTACTTAATATAGCTAATAATATCTTTGACTTATCTTAATATGGAAAAAAGTCATCGTGCTATTTTTCCTTTAAGTAATAAGAAAATAGATTTTCCTTTCTCTTTAGTACACACTGATGTTTGGGGTCCTTCTCCACAATCTACACATAATGGGAAAAAATGGTTTATTAGTTTTGTTGATGATTGTACACGGGTAACCAGGGTATATTTGCTTCAACATAAAAGTGATGTGTATGATGTGTTTCGCTCCTTTCATCAAATGATAGTTACACAATTTAACACATGTATTAAGGTAATTAGATCCGACAATGGAGGGGAATATTTTAAGAAAGAATTAAAAGACTTTTTGAACTCTAAAGACATTTTATATCAAACAACATGTCCTTATTCCCCCCAACAAAATGGAGTGGCCGAGAGGAAAAATAGGCACATATTAGAGGTGACACGAACACTCTTAATTGATGGTAATGTTCCATCTCATTTGTGGGGCGAGGCTGTGAATTCTTCCGTTTACTTAATTAATTGAACCCCCTCTAGTGTGCATAACTTTAAAAGGCCTCTAGATGTTTTATCTGATCATCACGTTCTCCCTTCCATTGTTGATTTACTACCTCATGTTTTTGGATGTGTTATATATGTTCACTTACACCTACATCAACGTACAAAACTTGAAAAACGAGCTCTTAAATGTGTCTTTGTTGGGTATGGATCAACTCAAAAAGGTTATCTTGCTTATCATCCATCATCTAAAAAAAATTATATTTCTATGGATGTAACTTTACATGAAGATAACTTTTTTATGTTGATTCTACACTTCAAGCGGGGAATGAAAGTGAAGTGCAGCACCATGATGTTAGCATGTTTGACTTATTTTGTGAAGATAGATTATCTTGTGCGGATCATTCTGCAGGTAATGAATTGGTCTCAAATATGGACACATCACCTTTAGATAATACAATTTCCCATGATCATAATCAACTAGCTCAATCTTCTTTACAAGATCAAGTTGACTCTCCAGAGGTATTTCCTTATTCTATTCCTGAAAATACAATTATAAATGGAGTTGATACTAATGATCATTCTGAAGTTGATTCCTTTTTCATGAAATTGACTCTAGTTTTCATGATGCCACCTAACATTGAATCCACTATTGTCCAATATAATCTTCCATCTTGTTTTAACCGTGGTCAACCTCCCATTAGATATGAACCAAACATTCAATCCAAAGTTAAATAACCCATTAGTAATTATGTGCCCTCTCACAAGTTATCTAAGTCATATGCATCATTTGTATCTCAATTATCCTAAATTTCTATTCCTAGTAATGTGCAGGAAGCTTTAGCAGATCCTAAATGGACTGAAGTAATGGTTGTGGAGATGGCAGATTTAGAAAAAAATAACACTTGGGATCTTATGACGTTACCAAAAGGGAAGAAGACTGTGGGGTGGAGATGAGTTTATACAATTAAACACAAAGTTGATGGAACTATTGAAAGGTATAAAGCATGATTAGTGGCTAAAGGTTACACTCAATCTTATGGCGTAGACTATCAATAGAAATTTGCATCGGTAGCCAAACTCAACACTGTGAGAATAATTTTGTCAGTGGCAGCAAACCAAGATTGGCCTCTTCTACAATTTGATGTGAAAAACGCTTTCCTACATGGAGAAATTTTAGAAGAAATTTATATGGATTTACCACCAGGTATGATAAATTCAAATGATACGAAGGTTTGCAAGTTAAGGAAGGCTTTATATGGATTAAAACAATCCTCGAGAGCCTGGTTTAAGATCTGGTAGACCACCTTCTATGGTTTCCGCTATCGAGCCACCCACCATTTATTTCCACGCTCCAGTTGTCCAATCCTGAGTGTGAGGGTGTGTGTTAAGAGCCCCACATCAGACAATATATGACATGAGCATGCGTTTATAAGTGGGGGTATTCCTCACCTTACCAATCAGTTATGTATGGTTGAGTTAGGCCCAACCACATTTCTTAACAAATTCAACCCCCCTTCTTGTGTTTATTTTTCACACCTTCGCCTTTGTTTCTCAAAGTTTCCAACTCACACTTGTTATTCTCAATAAATCTCTCAAGTGTGAGTCTATCCACAATACTCTCCTTTAAGTAGAAGCTCTTTCATCCACACACACCTGTACTACCGCTGACACTCTTCAACAGAACACCTCCTACCAACCACATGTGGAAAATACTTTAAATACAAGGAATGCAGTCCCTTACTCAAACCAAAGAATTATGATACCATTGTTGGATTGTCAATTTGGGGATTTCAATATGAGGATTAAAATCTAACTCTAATACCATTGTTCGGTCGTCAAATTGGGGGCAAGACGCGGGAGCATTTTTCATTGGAGCTTTCCTTATGAGTAACACACATTTGTAAGAGACATAGCACATTATCACCTAAAACCAAATAATATGTGATTGAGTTCTCTCAATTATAAACATTTGACTCTCCCTTTTTAAAAAAAATAAATGTGAGATTTTCTTGTACTTTATTTATCAATATTTCTAACTCAAATTTATTGTTCTCAATAAAAGACAAATAAAATTATATCGTAGAAAGTAAATAATCTTAGGCCTTAACTCTAATTTCTTCTACCATCTCACACGATAAATAAAAACCATCAAGTGTGCATAAAGACGTAATGATTATATTTTAGAAAACAAATTATCTTAGACCTTAACTCGAATTATTTCTACAATCTTACACATTACATAAAAATCACCCAAGTATACATAAAGGTAAAGATAAAGACAAGTAATGATTCTCTTTTAGAAAGTAAATTATCATAGACCTTACCTCTAATTGCTTCTACAATCTTAAAAACTCTAATACATTGTAACAATCAACCACAATAAATACTAAATAACATCTCATGCGAACCAATAATACTAAATCTCACTAAACAAGTTTCCGAAAAAGTTCAACGTGATTAATTCTCTTTAATTCCATTCCTTTTATACACTTATTTCTTATTGGTGTATCGTACAAAAATATCCTAATTGAAAAAATGCAAAATTATTCTAATTGAAAAAATGCAAAGCTAACACTATTTACATCAATACTCCATAGATTACTCAATCTGAAATTAGTTCAGAAATTAGTCCAATATGAAATTAGTTTAGAAATTAGCTAGGTTTTATGGCTTTTAGTTTAGTTTGGAGTTGAGAATATAATAAGTGCTCTTTTTTTATGTTTTAAGTGTTTTTTGTATGTGTAAGATTACTTTAACAGCAAACAACTCTGACACCTCAAAAAATTTTGTACCTCAAATGAGTAGGCCTTTGAGACAGAAAACACTGAAAGGTGTGGTTGGTCTCAAATTGTTTCTACAATCTTACATGTTACATAAAAGTCACCTAAATGTACATAAACACAAGTAATGGTTTTCTTCAAATTTAATGCAAGTGTTTGATGTATAATATTTATAAGTGAAAGTATTGATTTTTTTTTATTTAAAAAATAATAAAATATTATATATATATATATATATATATATATATATATATATATATATATATATATATATATATATATATATATATATATATATATATATATATATATATATATATATATATATATATAACAAAAATAAATACAATAACTAAAACAAAATACTACTATATTACTAAAAGATAAGAAATATGTTATAAAAAGTAAATGATTATTTTTTTTATAAATATTTAAAAATGTGTGCGTGCGTGAATAATTCACTAGTTAAAAAAAGCAATTGATATCATGAAAAAAGTTTTCATTTTTAAATTATGTAGTTTTAACAAATGAAACAAACAAATCCTCCGTCATAGTTAAATAATGCACAACAATAACGATGATGATAATGTTGACACATGAAAGAATTTTTTTTTTAAATAAAATAAAATAAAGTAATATGGAAAAAATTATGAAAATGTATGTCGCTGTAAAAAATTGAAAATAAAGAGCATTTTTAAAATATTGTTTTTGCCTACTTTTTTAAAGTGGAAGATAAGTTAACAAAAAGTTGAGCCAGATGGTACGTATAGTATTGCGAGTGGTAATTGAGATTTGACCGTGAAATCCTATTATGAATTTCAGTAGATTCGACGGTGGAGAGAGGTACATATAAACACTGAAATATTTAAGAAAGTGGTGATTAGAATTCAGAATTATTTAAAATTAGTATTAAAAAATCAAAATTAAACAATTAATTACAGTTTTTTTATCCGTGATAATTAATCTAGAATTATTTAAATTTAGTATTAAGAAATCAAAATTGAACAATCAATTGCAGTTTTTTTTTATCAATGATGATTAGTTATATATAGAGCCGTCTTAGAAAATTTGGAGATCTGTTATAATTTTAAAAAAATAATTTAATAAATTTTTTTAGAGAAAAGGGTCATATTTTATAATTATAAATAATTATTAAAGCTTAAATAAAAAATAAATTATATATCAATATTTTAAATGAAATTTATTGATAATTTAGTTGGTTGTACAAGGATCTTTAATTATTTAATTATAATCTATAAAATGTTATTTAAATTTCTTTTTAAAAAAAATTATATGATAAATCAATTTCAATTAACAATATAAATGTGCAATGTAAAGAGCATTTTGGTTCTCTCATGATAAACTGATTGACTGTAGTATAAACAACATTTCGGTTTTTACAATAGATAATATGTATCTTGCTTTGGATTGGGTCAGAGGCTGGTCCATCATCGGGCACGATCAAACCCAACTCCTCTTCCGGGAGGCCCAATGAAGGTTCAATCCATCAACGCATACAGGGAGCTCTAACACATCTCCTCAACGGTCTCCACGTGCTTCTAACGCGGGTGTCGCATCGCTGCAAAGAGGGTTCGGTAAAGACAGAAGAGTCGCCAACATTCGTTATTTATCCCAAAGAGAAGGAAAGGAAACAATCAGAGAAAACCTACTAAAAAGGGAAAAGACAGGTCATCGCAACCAAATCTTGGGTTCGGGAGTCCGTTACGCAAGGGGAAGGTATAAGCACCCCTCACGTCTGTTGTACTCAACGGGATCCACACTTGTTGTCTAAATCTAAAAGGGTGTTAATCTATAAGGCTGGCTCACAGGGACAAAAGAAAAGAAAAGAGACTCGATAGAGCATCGCCGCCCTATGCCTATGTATTCCCTCATGCAATGGAAAAGTCAGAGTCAACGTAGTTTGGAAAACTATGGGTGAAGGTGGGGAAGGTTGCTCGCCAAGATATCATCGTCTTGTGCCTACGTATCCTCGTCTGGTACGAGAAATCAGAGCAAACGTAGTTCGGGCTGACCCGACCATAGATTGGTTCAAGTGTTTTAACTGAGTTGGGTTAAACCTTCGTTCTAGCAGTTAGGTGTATTGCTGCACGACCATTGGAGACTTAGGCGTTACCTGTTTGCGGTAGAACCAAGAGTTAACACACTCTTTCTAAAAATGATTTTCCAAACAATCCCGAAGGATAAAAAGGTTTGATGCTTTGTTTTTTGTTTCTTATGGAGAAGTGAATTGAGTTAAGTTTGTAACTCATGTTGCACTAAAGATTATGACTTGAGAGCGAATGCGTCGCATATCGCCCAAAGGGCATACGTTAAACACTCTAGACAGTTGAGAGGAAGCCCCTCAACTATTTCCCAAGTACTTAAGGCTCGTAGCGTACAACATTTATTATCCTTTATTAGGTGTTTTAAGATTTTAAGAGATGAGAAGAGAAGACACAAACTCTAAGGGAAAACTAACCAACCCTAATGCTATCATGCACAATGATCCAAAAGTTGGGATTTAGAGGGAAGAAACTATCATAATGTTAGCATGCTTGGATTGAACACCAATGTCTCTCCTACTCCCATCTTAAACAGAGGGACTAGGAATCCTAAGGGGTCATGGCAAAAGACCAAGAAAACATAAGATAAATCAATCACAAATGAAATGTTAGAAAGAGATAAAGTTGACTTAAATGAGTCAAATAATAAGGTAAACATGGTATGCAATGCTCAAATGATGCAACACAAATAAAGGATGAAGCAAAATGACTTAAACAAGTCAAAGAACAAGTGACAAGAAATGGGAGAAGTTACAACTCCTACAACCATTCACACATCAATCACTTAAACCAAAAGGATAAACAATAATGCACAAGAAAAGATCATGATCAAAGTGTAGATTGGAGAAAGGAGCTTGGACAGCAATCACATGAAAAGTGTCTCAATCAAACTCAACACATTGATCATGCAAAAAGAAGTAGCAAACAAGTGCTAAAAGTGATCCCTCATTCAAGACAAACTCAAAGTATAAACATGGATACCAAATTGTCTTGAATGATGATCACAGCCCAAGGGAAAGAAGTGAAACCAAAAGAGAAAGGTTCAAAACAAGAAGGGAAACAATGAAAAAGCAAGCAACAAGTCAAGGCAAGAGAAAGAACCAAAGTTCAATTCCTAATCAACACTTAAAACCAAGTGAACTGCCTTAACCTAAAAGTAACTTGTAACACAAGTTACACAAGTGTATGACCTAAAAAAACAAAACCAGCACCTTAATCATGTCAAGAATGAGTATCAAAGCTCATAGGGTGCATATGGTATCCTTCAAAGTCATTTCCCAAAGGAACTAGGTCAAACTAGTTTGTATGAACTTCCTCTAAGGTGACTTGACTTGCAAGCTTCACCAAAAATAGAAGAAATGTTTAATAAATTCCAAATAAAATGCACAAATCAACCAAGTCCATTGTCATACAGAGGCCAAAGTTTCAAAGCCAAACTCAATCTTAGGCATCACCAAATGATTTGATCAACTAGGGTGCTCCACCTTATTGAATTATTATCGAGGGTCAAACAAAGTCAAAGCAAAGTCAAACAAAAAGTGATCAAACATTGACCAAAACCAACCTCAAAGGTACCTCAATCCATCCTCTAAATGGAGAGGAAACCTCATTCATAGGTGATGTAAAATGGTAGCTCAAATGCATATGACCAACAAAAGGCAACATTAAAAACCTCTCCAGTTACAAAATTCAAATAAAATTGCAAAATAAAATAAAATCAGAATTAAAAGTTATGAAAAATTAATTAAGGTTTTGAAATGTTTAGAAACAATTTTCATTTAATTTTTGGACAATTGGAGCTATTTTTAATAATTAAAAATCAAAACAGAAATAAAATAAAATAAAATAAATGGAAATGAATAGGGGGTGCAGTAGTAAAAGCCAAAACAACTGCACACAGGCAAAACACAATTGGGCTCAGAAATAAGGGAGGTGTGAAAAGCATTAGAGGCCCAAGCTGACCCAATCTTCAGACTTAAGTGAAATGATGTGTTTCACTTAAGTGACGTGGGGTCAACATGCCAAACAAGCCTGGTCAATCCAATCACAACCAAACACGCATGCAAGTCAAACATTCAACCCAAGCCACATCAGGTCTTACCTAAGATGAACCAGACGCCGGAGCTAGGGCTCCGGTCGTCTTCTCCGGTGAGCTCACCAGAGCTCAGGGAAAAAACCTCAACCAACAGGCACGGAAATGGTACCAAACAAAAGATCTCACTACAAGGATTCCAAATCAATAGATCAAACATCATAAATGTTCAAGATCAAGGAGAATCGAAGATCCAAAGTTTGAGTGCACCAACTAAAAACCTGATCAAACATGAACAACAATGGAGAAAACATTGCCTACTCAACGTAGGGCTTCAGATGCAACCCAAAATGCCCTAAATATGTGCCTAGAATGAGAGGAAATGGAAGGTGAAACTTACTGAATGGAGCAACTCTGTTGGTTCTTCAGATGCGTGCAACCTTCACTTTCTTGCTTCAAACACGTTCCAAATGCTCCCAGGAAGAAGATGCAAGCCTCAATTTCAGTTGATTTCAAGTGAAAATTCAAATTCGAAGTTGAAGAATGCTTGAGAATTTTGAATTTCAATCTGCTCTCTCCAGCTCCAATTGACACTTCTGAGCATTAGGGCGCCCTAGAATGCTTATATACTATGGATTTATGATCACCATGCTGGCCCATGTTGGTTGTTTGGTGAATTTGAGAAAAAATGCCCAAAAAAAGAAACCTCCTCATATCCATGTTGTCGCATCGCTGCAAAGATGGGCCGGCGGAAGACAGAAGAGTCGCCATCGTTCGTTATATATTCCAAAGAGAGGGAAAGGAAACGATCAGAGAAAACCTAACGAAAAGGGAATAAGACAGGTCATCGCAACCAAATCTCAGGTTCGGGAGTCAGTTAAGCAAGGGGAAGGTATGAGCACCCCTCACGTCCATCGTACTCGACGGGATCCGCGCTTGCTGTCTAGTCTATGGGTGAAAAACAAACTTTCTACGACTGCTAATGCTAAAGAGAAAGAACTGACTCGATAGAGCATCGTCACTCTATACCTACGTATTCCCTTGTGCAATGGGAAAGTCAAAGTCAATGTAGTTCGGGAAACTGCGTGGGGAATTGCTCGCCAAGACATCGCGTCTTGTGCCTACGTATTTTCATCTGGCATGAGAAATCAGAGCAAAACGTAGTTCAGGCTAACTACGGGTAAACGGGGTGTTCTTGATCACATGAGGGCGAGAGAAAAGGTAGACAATACTAGTGTACGCATTCTAGCAGTTAGGTGTATTGCTGCTCGACCATTGGAGACTTAGGCGTTACCTGTTTGCGGTAGAATGGACGTAGTATGTCATTAGTTTAAAGGTACGGGTTATTTAAAAGGAAAAGGGAAAAGTGCTCGCTAGAATTATCACAATCCCATGCCTACGTACTCTCAACAGATATGAGAGATCAGAGCAGCCGTAGTTCGGCTAACTACGGAAAACGGTCTTGATCGCACGGAGGCGAGAGGAAAGGGGGTCTCGATTGCACGAGAGCAAGAGAGGGGTATCAATCGCTAGGATGCGAGATAATGGAGTCTCGATCGCACGGGGCGAGAGAAAAAGGGTTTTGATCGCACGGGGGCGAGAGAAAAGAGGAAGCAGGCCTAACACGCCTAAACGGGACGGAACTCGGGACACACACGCTAGAACCTAAGGCGTAGAAGCGAGTGCATTGCATATTGCTCAAAGGGTATAAATTAAACACTCTAGACGAATGATAGAAGGCCCCTCACTCATCATTTCCCACGTATCTATTGCTTAGAAATCACAACACTCGGCGGTTGATTAAAAGACTTGAATTAGAAAGATGTTACTGAACGGAGTGGTTCCGTTGACCCTTGACATTGTGCGCAAGCTCCATTCCAATCTTCTCCTCATTTGGTCCTTGATGATGCTTTGAATCAGGACCAATGTGACGCTAAACAGTCATAGCTCGACTAGAAGTCAAACTTTAAGAGGTCGCGTATCGATTTTCGTGCTATGGACAAGATAGAGAAACGATATTGAGGATCGTTCTTCAATTGAATCATGTCGCACGGACCAAAACAGAATGGATGTCATCTTGCGGATACAAGACTTCATTGATCGCCAAAATTCAAAATAAAATGAAAAGATGAAAAGAAATGAGGAGAGAGAGAGAGAAGGTGGTCTCGGATTCAACATTATTCATCAATAATTTGCCTGGTAATGAATTACGGAAGTGTCGTCATCGACCAAAACAAGGAAAATGGGATAAAAAGTCCAATAATAAATGAGAGATAAAATTATCACATTAAAATATGAAGAAAAAATGATTTTTGGTATTTTATGATTTTTAAAGCTATTTTAAAAAGAGAATAAAAGTAAAACAAGAAAACAATTAAAATAAAATAAAAAGAAAGAAATGAATTAGTTGCTAAAAGTTAGAAAGTGCCTCCCCCAAGGCTTGAACCCAAGACCTTGGGATCATAGGCTTAAAACAAAACCAACTCTACCACTGCAAGCGTGTGATAATGGATGGAGAAAGAAATAAAAAATATTTTAAAACAAAGAAAATAATATTAAAAAAAAGGAAGCAAAAATGCCCCCGTTGGGGGTTGAACTCAGGTTCAAGGCATGGCAAGGCAAGGTTACAACCACTGGGGTGGCGATACACCCGTTGTACCAAGCCACCCCATTAATACATATGCCACAATAAGGCGCACTTCTGGGCAAGCCTCAAGGCAAGGCAAGTGAAAAACTCAAAATGGTTCCAATCAAAACTTCAACAAATCTCAACCAATTTTCATGAAATAAAAGTCTATTCCACTTGAAATTTAGAGAGGAATGCAATGGTATCAACCAAATTTTAAAATGATGCACACAACTGAAAACATGATTGAACATGCAATGTAAAATCTTGAAATGCATTTTGAAATCAAAAGACCAAAACAGATGCAATTAAGAAAAGGTGAGGGTCTGCACACGATTTAAACATGTTGTTCATGGATTGGATTCAAAGAAAGGTCTCAGTTTTACCATGAATCAGAATATGGTTGTCAAGTTGCAAATTGGTGAAGGGGTGTTGAAATGAACTTGACA
This sequence comes from Lathyrus sativus, assembly GCA_963859935.3. Lineage (NCBI taxonomy): Eukaryota > Viridiplantae > Streptophyta > Magnoliopsida > Fabales > Fabaceae > Lathyrus > Lathyrus sativus. The sequence continues at coordinate 458,299,063 of OZ012736.1, forward strand.
TCTTGACAAAGCTAAAGTAATGATTGTTGCACCCTAAAATTTGCTCAACCTATTTCACCTGGTTTATGTTTCAATTGCATTGTCATTTGCATGATAAAGCATGTACATAGTCTAATCATTTGCATAGCATGGCATAACAAGTCATCTAACAGGGGATCAAGTGCCATTCTTATCAAAAGAGGCACATCAAGGGGTTTTTATTCTAGCTCAAGACCATCCAAGTAATCAAGAAATGAGTTGAAGCTTTGAAAAGTTTGAGGGTCAACCAGTGGATTTCTCTCCTAATCTTGGAGTGTTGAAGATCATCAATGAGTGTGTGAGCCATGAATGAGGGTATGGAATGTGTACAAAGATCATGGAATACCTAGAGGTTCATTTTGAAGATGAGACAAGTCATTGATACAAGTACAAAAGCCAGAGTTGAAGTACAGTCAACTAGGGTTTCATCTGGGTCAACCCTAGGTCAACTGAGTGACTAAAGAGCACCAAGGCTTAGTTGAAGGTTGTGGAATTCATGAATTGATATGTGGATATATGTGTGGTGTTGTGCCAAGGAGAAATCAAAAGGAATCAAGAAGAAGAGGAGTTACCAAATTAGGGTTTTGGTGTAAAATCCCCTAATTTAGGCCTCACTTCCAAGCCAGATAAGTCAAAATTCAAATTTCAAATGGATTCTTGGTCAACATGAAACTTTTAGAGCTTCTCAATAGCTTTAATTTGAGTACTATAAGTCTTCAAGAAGATTTGTAGAACTCAAGTTATGGTCCTTGCAAGTTATGGGTCCCTAGAGGACACTGAAATTTATCTGTGAAAGTCACTTGACTTCTAAGCAACTTTTGCCCATGAAGAAGTTTTCAAATGGATTCTTGGCCAACATAAGAGTTGTATATATTGATCTTAGCTTTAATTTGAGTACTATAAGTACTCAAGAGGATTTATAGAACTCAAGTTATGGTTTTGGCAACCCAAGGGTATTTTGGGAAAGATGAATTACAGGTCATTTTTCAACATAGGTCAAAATCTCCATCTTCCACTCCTCAAATGGAAAAATGTTCGACATGAGATGTGTTCAAAATGTTGTTTTTAGGCTAGATAAGAGGTCATGAGAGTTTGGAATGGCTTGCTTCACAAAATCACAAAAATGGCCTAAAATAAGGGTAATTTTTAAATAAACCAAAGTTGAAAATTGGGGTTTTTGATCTACAAACCCAAACCAAGCCATATGACATACCAATTTGTTTGTAAAATGAATTTTGAGAACATTGACATTGCCACATTTTTGAGTTGATGGATATTTCTATGACTTGCTTTGTAAATTGGTTACTTGCATCATAAGGCACATATGCAAAATCACTTTGTAGGGCATAACCAAGGCTTTAGTGTATCCTAACATATTCAATATCTCATTAGAAGACAAATTGGACTCAGAACAAGGTGAATACAAGCTGCTATCATGAGCTGGTATGAACATAGCATGACTTGAGATTTCATGACATGAGATGGTGAATTTCTCATTGGATTGATCCAGAAGATTCTAGAGTCTTCAAACACATTCTATATATACTTGTGAAGTGACTCAGATCAAGAGTTGGAGATATTTGAGAGAGATTTGAGAGATTGCATTTTCAACCTTCCATTTGCAAATCAAATTCTGTTACACAGTTTCAACCACTTTCAATCCATTCTTTTGATCTCAGAAGCTTGCTCTAGCATTGGTGGATGATTCCAGATAGAATCCAAAGCAAGAGAATTAAAGAATTGTGAGATTGCACTTGGAATTCTCAACCTGCAACTCAGAATCGGATTCCAAGATTCAAGCCATTTCAATTCATCCTTTTGCATACAGAAGCTTGGTCATGTGCTAGTGAAGGAATTTGGAACTTGTTGAAGGCTGATTTGAAGGTTTGGCTACTCTGTTCACACGAATTTTTCAGGTATGTAAATTCCAATCCACAACTTAGTATGTGCATGATCTTTAGGTTTTAGGTGGTTAGATCCAATGTAGATGATCATAGGGAGCTTTCTGGTAGCATTAGGGTTGATTTAAAGACAATTAGTTGAATGACATAAATTATGTTCATGCAATTATCTTGGTGTTCTTGATGATAGAATCTTAGTTTGATAGTTAGAATTGATCAGGGTGAAGTGGTGAAGAGTTTAGGCCACTCAATTTTAGGTTTGGTGAGATTTGGTTCTTGGTCAATTTCTGAGGTTCCCATCGTGTTTTGAGGAGGAGTATGTTTCAATGATTGTGAATGACATGGTTAGATTGCTGGGGAGAAATGGAGTAAATTAGGGTGTTCTGTTGTAATTTTTGGTGAAGGATTGATGGAGTAGCGAATTGGGGAAGATGAAGTTGTTGCTCTGCTCTTCCATGGCGTTTTCCCTCCAAGTTTTCAAAAGGTTGAAGACAACTTTCTCACCCTTGGATTGTGAGAAGACTTTAACTGGAGAGGTCATCCAACGGCCACGATTTGCTTTGATTTGTGAAGGAATTATGAGTGATCAAAACGCACATCATAACTTAAGTTTCCAGCTTGGGCTTAAGTGGAAATTGATAAAGACACCCCACTTCCAAGGCCCAATGAGAAATAGACTGAGTTCGCTTGTTATTCGTACCGTGATGTTGTCTATTTTCCTGGGATTTTCATTATTATTTCTAAATGATAGTGGGCCTAACACGCGCTTTCTCTTGACACCCCCTCTCTGGGCCCAGTTAGTGAAATGAACTGTTTCTGATTGCTATTCATCACACGCATTTGCCATTTTCTCATATTTTCTTTAATTTTTTATTTCATACCTAGTTCTTTGAAAAATCATAACTAATTCAAAAATTAACATTTTTAGATGGGAGTTTTTTTCCCCATTTTCATCAATACTTCAAGAAAATTATAGAAAAATAAAATTGACATTTCATTCATTTTTCATTTTTTGGTTTATTTTTACTTTTAATTGCTTTTATTTCATTTTTGTTTGATAAGGCAACTTGCTGATTTTAGTATGATCATTTCACTTTGATTTTTGATGTGATTCTTTTTGCTCTAGTTAGAGTATGAAGTTAGGTACACCATGGAATTTTATCACATTTTTGTGATTTAATTTTAGTTAGTTTTGAACATTAAACTTTAGGGTGATTAGGATTAGGGTTTACCTTGACATAGGTGCATTTCAACACATAGGTCTAGGGTTTTTAGTTTGATTTAGGCCTTGGGGTTTATATGGGGTATAGGGTACTTAGTTAGGATCCCTCAGAAATTAATCTAGGATTTTATGATGAGTATTTCCATTTTATTTGATTTTTGCAAGTTGGTTGATATTAGTGTGTTCCCTCTTGGGATATTGGTTGGTTTTATGGGTTTTGGGCCTTTTCTTTGGGCTTGGGGCTTGTGCTTGGCTTGAGGAGTATGTGAAGACATGGAGGATGCTTGGTGAAGACTTAGGAGATAGGAGATATAGGGAGAGCTTTAGAGTAGACTGATTTCTTCTGTCAAACATAGAGAGCTTCTTGTGCCTCTATTCCATCCTATGACATAAGGTCCCCCAAAGAAGTTCCATCTCTCCTTAGGAGAGATGTAGAGCATGCTTTGATTAGGTAGAACCTTGAGGATACCTCTCACTTGCTATGATAAGATCTTAATGATTTCCCTGGGTTATCATTGAGCCTCTTAACATTCCAACTGCATCTCTTAAGGTGACTTCTCCTGTGAGTGTTTGCCTTGAAGATGGAAGCCAATTGAAGATAAGAAGTGCATTGAAGACTGGATAAGAGGGAGCTTGTACCTGTCAGAGCTAGGTATCTGTTGAAGACTAGGGTTTTTGTTGCTGATTGAAGCTTTCTGTTTGCTGGGGTTCAGTGCTTGTTAAAGCTGGAGATTATTGGAGATAAGAGTTTGCTTGGAAGCTTGAACATCATGGGAAAATGAAGATGGGATCTTGCTTGAAGTTGTTGCTGTCAACCCTTTGATGTTAATCAACTGTAGCTGCCAGAGCTAGTGCTATTTGAATTGCTTACTGTAGGAGCTGGTTTGCTGTCAGAGCTGGTGTTGGATTTTATTTTTCTGTATTGTTTGTTGGCTTGTTCAGCTTGCTCCCTTAGGTTTGAAGTGAAGCTGTTTCACTTTGCCTATTGTTTCCCCAGGTTCAAGGTTGAGTGGGACTCCCTTGCCTCGCTTGTTTCGCCGCATCTCATGCATTTTACTGTTTATTGTATTTTTGTTGTTTCTTTTCCGTGTATCCCCTAGGATCTCTGATTTCCTCTGTGCAGGAGGGAATTATGACCAACATTAGGTTGTAATCCATGCATGACAACATTAGGGTAGTTTTGATTCCCTTTCAAACCCTAGGTTTTTTTTAGACTTCTTTCTCTCATCTCAACAATTCAAAACACTGTAATAAGGATAATCGATGTCATACGCTACGAGCCTAAAGCTATTTGAGAAAGGGTTGCTGGAGGGTCACTCTTCAGTACTCTGATTGCTTGGTGTGTTACCCTTAGGGTGACATACGACGTAGTCACTCTCAAATCATAGTCTCTAGTGCATCAAAGATTGCAAACATCATAAAAGACAGTTCTTGCGTAAAAGACTGAAAACAAACATCAAAGTGTCGTTTTGTCCGCTTGGACTCTTAATCAGAAAAACCCTTTCATAAGGAGATAAAAAACAGTCATACAAATTTGTGTCTTCCGTGCCCCGAACTACATTTGCTCTGATCTTTCAGGCTGTATGAAAGTACGTAGGCATAGGATGCGATATCCTAGAGAGCAACCTTCCCCTCCTTTCCCGTAGGTAGGCGAACTACGTTGACTCTGATTTCTCGTTTCAGACGGGAATACGTAGGCATAAAGTGCGATACTTTGCCGAGTCATTTTCTTTTCTTTTTAACCCTAAACCTTTAGAGTAGATAGAATAACACACCCTTAGCTAGAAAATAAGCGTGGATCCCGTCGAGTACGGCGGACGTGAGGGGTGCTAATACCTTCCCCTTGCGTAATCGACTCCCGAATCCAGGATTTGGTTGCAATCACCATTCCTTTCCCGTCTTTGCGTTAGATTTACTTCGAGCGTTTCCTTTCCCTCCGTTGGGATAAATAACGCACGGTGGCGACTCTTCTGTCATAGCCGACGCTGATTTTCGCAGTAGCGACAATGATCTATGGCATCAACTCAAGGCATCACTTGACAGTATATCAAATTTTCCCACAAATTCACCAACAGTTCCAAAAGCAGTAACAAAGCCAATGTAGAAATGAGACAAATAGCTTACAAGCTCAACTCAAGGGATTTCTCAACCTGTTGAAATCCTGATGAAGATGTAGGTTTGAAAAAGGACAGTAAGCACAATAGAGGTACAACAATCAAATTTTTACAAAAGTAGGTAGGCATACAACACCCTCAAACTAATATAGAGAGTACTTACAATTTGATGTGCCCAGACATGATTAACAACTTCTCTTACCAACATGAATCAATCAATACAGGCTCATTTTGTCTTTTAAAACAGAAACAGAAGCAGAATTTACAATGCCAAACACCAACTCAAAGCATTGCCTCAATGATAACTACAAAGTCAATTTAGCAAACACAAACAACAAACCTAGCATAGAATACCAGATTCTGGCAGCAACTAATGTAGGCCACCATGACAATGTCAATTACACAAGAAAATATTATTCACATGATGCCACAACAAATAGAACAAAAATGCTTCAAAACAACAGTTCATACATGAACAGAAGTAGGTCTGATGGATTTCAAACATGAAAACTGAAGGCAGATAACAAGTTGATGAATCTAACAGCAAACAACATAAACCAGTCTGATAAACCACTCAAACATCAGAAGCCAAAACAGACCAACACAATTCCAACAAGAGGACCATGACTTCAAAACATTGTCAAGTCCTACATGTCTCACAACTAGCTTATTATCCATTTAAGAAAAGGGGATATAGGATATACCCAAACAAAAATCATGTTATGCAAATAGTCTTGACAGTAACAAAACCAACTTGACATCACAATGTCCAATCCTAAATCTCACCATATGTTTCAACATCATAGATCAGCATTTTTGCAAAAAAAAGAAATAACATACACACATTACCATAATGACAGCCATCAAGTTAACACACAAACATATGGCATGAGGGCCAAGTTCTAACAGAAAAAGCCATGTGTTGACAAACTCAAACTTCAAAATGATTTTGTTTGAGAACAGAAGCAGCAACACAGTTTGACATTATAATGCCAAACACTAGTTTAAGACATTGCATTTAGAATGATATAGACAACAACTTACAAGCTAGTGTGCCTAAATAATGATTAACAATTTTGTTTTTTTTTAACACAAAAATCAAAACCAAAAGAGTTTTGTTTAAAATAGGAACAGTAGCAGGTTGACATAACAATGCCAACATCAAACATCAATTCATATGTTGCTCAGCATACAACCATGGTCACAGCTCAAAACAGTATGTAGGATGCAAGGAAAACAACTTATGTTCAAAGATATAGACTTACCTCTTGCAGTTGCCTTGCCAAATAAGAAAACCAGGGATCCTTAATGCCTTTCCCTAGCCTGCAAATGCTCCTAGGATGCAAGATAGCAGCTCCAATGATTCATAAATCAAACAGTTGGCAGATAGGCCTACAAATATGCATAAAACTTCAAAAACCCAAAGTTTTACTAAGTGACCTTTCTCAAACTTTGTTACAGAAGTGTGTACTTAGTTTGGATAGCTAATATATGTTGTTTATGAAGTTTTAGAAGTGTTGGAAGAGTTGGAGGAGTGTTGAGTTAAGAGTTATCTTGCTTTGAGTAAACAGTCAAAGTTTGTTAGGTTGAAGGTTGACTTTTGGATATATGAAGTCTTGGACTGGTTTAATGGCTTGAACACCTTCCAAAGGTCATGTGTGGGTTGTGTGGATGATTTTTGAGGTGATTGGATGGTTGGAGAAGGTGCTGATATCAAATTTGCACAAGGCAATTTTTTGATGTTTTGAAAGGTTTGAGATGGTTCCCAAAAAATGAGAGACTTCTGGTTTCTTCATGCAGAATGGTGGCTAGAGCTGTCTAGGGTTTCTCTTTAGACTTATATATGGAGTGAAATCAAGCTTTAGAGAGTTTTACCATGGTAAAAGATCAATGGTGTAGATGTTGCATTTTCATGGTGATTTTTGAATCAATGGTTGATGGGAGGGGTAGTACACCAGTCAGCTTGCATCCTTGTCTTCTTGTTGGTTTCTTATGGGTGAAGAGAGTAACATAGCTGGGCTGCAGGAAGCAGAACAATAGCAGTTGTATGTCCTATCCTTATTTTGGCAAAAGATTCAAAAATGGGGCAAAATGGTACAAGGGATGTTGGTTCATTTTGGGAAATGTTTGGTGGGGCTCCAAACCATCATCCCATGTGCATGGAAATGGACATGAGCAAATTATATGATAAAAACATCAACAAGCAAAAATTCCACATGTTTCACTCCTTGAAAAAAAGTTCAAAACACCAACTTTGAGCAATGATATCTTGATGCACAAAGATCAATTTGCCCTAAACTTGAGCTCTAAGTAAAGAGGGCATGGCAAGGAATAATTTTCATGTTGAAGAAAGTCCCATTTGATCATTGTAAGGACACCAAAATTGGGGTTGAAAAGTATGTCATGCAAGCTGTCCACAAATAACTTAGAAAAAATTCTAAGTTATGGATTTTGCCTTATTTTTCCTCAACTTTGCACATCCATAACTTGAGCTTCACAAATCATATTGAGGTCTTCTTGGACTTTTTGGAAAGCTTGGAACATGATCTATAACTTTCATTTGGGATAAAGTCTCATTTGACATCAAGAACTTGTTGGATATTGGCTTGCAAAATGGTGCAAAAATCTGTCCAAACTTAACAGTTTTGAAATCATTGAAATCTCCAACTTTGATTGATCATAACTTGAGCTCTAAGTATCACATGATTATGAATTGGTACTCAAAAGAAAGCTTGAAATCAAGGAACAACTTTTATGTTTGATCCAAGTCCATTTGAAACTTTGATCATGAAGAAAAATGGCCTTGAAGATGGTTGCTTCAACCATAAAACTTTCCAAAAATAGAAAGTTTCTAAAACCCTAAATCCCAAAATGGAAACTTTCAACAACTCTTGATTTTTCATGATTCCCTTGACTTTTATTGATAAAATTCCATCCATTGATCATATTGAAATTAAGGATCATGATCTTGACCTCAAAAAGTAAGGAGTTGACTTTTTCATTACACAGTTTACTTTTTCTCTAAATCTCCCAATTTTCAATCAACTGATCAATTGATGCTCTTCTGATTAAAATTGATGGTCAATCTCCCATCCCCAAACACCTTAGGGCATATGGAAGACCATGGAAACAAGTCTTGCTCCCAAAAACAAATTTATCATGATCGAAAGTCAAACCCTAATTTCATCCTTTTTACCTAAGCATTGTGCAAATGAACTGAGTGACCATTCCAACTCCATTATAACCTCTGAGGTACTCAACAAGCTTCCACCTCATGTTCACACCAATAATAAAACCTCATGAACCCCTTGACAACCTTCTGATGGTTTGTACCATTGCCTTTGCTTGAGCTTGAAGCCAATAAAGACCCTCCTTTTGGATGATACACAAACACAATCACTTGATCCCCTGTAAGAACTATGCTATGTAGATGCAAAATGCTAAAATGCAATGAAACATAAGACAAATATTAAGAAAAGAGGTTGGTAAAATTTTGGGGTACAACACACGCGTTTTTCTTGCTTCACACCTTATAAGATCATTAATCTGCAGCATGTGAGCTGTATTTTTTATTGGAATTGAGTTAGGCATTTGATTTAATCCACATTGCAAGTTTGGAATGAAAACTACTTGATGAAGAAACTTAGAAATGGCACATTTCCATGCATTTTGTGCCAATCCAAATCGTGGCAAACTTCTCATGCTCTTATTGTGGTGTGAAATTATTCAAAATAAGTGACAAACATGACCTATAATGAATCAATCTCATATCATGCTTAAAAGTCCAAATGTCACTTGAAAATCTTCCCACATGGCCATATAAATCCATGATTCAAATGAATCTTGAGCTCAATGATGTAAATGAGACCTTTAGGAACAATTTTCATGTTGGTTGGAAGTGCATTTGAGGTACATAAGTTCATGAAAATGACCTATGAAACAAATGACCCAAAATGAAACCTTCCCAAAATACCCCTGCCTTGCCAAGACCATAACTTGAGCTCCAAAAATGATATCAAGGACTTCTAGGACTTTTTAGAAATCTAAGACCATGAGGAATAACTTTCATGTTCACCTAAAGTTGAGAAGAAACTTAATTCTAGGTCAAACGTGCCTTGGAAGTGATTTGACTTTTAGTTGACCAAAATTGTGTTCATCTGAGATCCCTAACTTGCTTGCATCATAACTTGAGATGTACAAACCCAATGGATGAGTTCTTGTACTCAAAATAAAGCTAAGAACATGCTTTATAAGTATCTTGTTTTCATGGAAATGAGATTGAATTTGTATCATGTGGAAATGTCCTTGAAGTTAGGCACTAAAGAAGGGGATTTTACACTGAGATCCTTTGAAACCCTAATTTAATAACCCCTTGAACTCTTGATTCTTCTTGATTTGATCTTTCCATGACATCTTAAATGCTTAAAAATGAATTCCTATGGCCTCAATGACTTAGAACCAAATATTGAACTCTCCCCAGTCAACAGTTGACCCTGAGTTGACCAGACGACACCCTAATTCCATTTCCTTTGACCATGCCTCTTTGCAGGTGAAATGAATGCTCAGATAAGCTCCACAATGACCTCCAAGGTACTCAATGTGCTTCTTAATCATATCCTATCCAAAATAATGACCTCATGAATCCCTGATGATCCTCTGTTGATCCCCAAGATAGGAGACAATCAACACACATCAACCATTCCTTCTAAGGAGCTTTGACAACCTTATGATGATGGCACACACTTGATGATCTGGATAATTACCCTTGCTCGAGCTTGAAACCAATGAGACTCTTCTCTTGAATGGAACATCACTCTTGATACCCTGTTAATAACAATTCTATGCAAATGCAAAATGCTAAAATGAACTGAAACATAAGCCAAGAAAAGGTTGGTCAAATTTTGGGGTCAACAGTTGCCCCTATTCCAACGACTTGGACCTGAATGGGTGAAAAGCGAATGGCTTTCACATAATCAAAGATAAAAGACAATTGAATACTAAAGAAACCATAAATTTTTCAACCGCAAAAATAGAATTGTAAACATGTTTACTGGAATAGAATAACCCGAGATAACTATATCTGATAATCGCAACGACAATAAGCTAACTGATTACCAATTAAAAAATAACAACGCGCAGTCGGAAGAACATCTGATATCATGCAGGAAACGACACTAAGTCGGAAAGATCATCTAATTTCACCATCAGGCATCTGTTAAACAAACCAGGTATCGAACCCGAAGGCCGGCTCAACACGAAGTTAAAAGCGTCTGCTAACCAGCAGGCATTCGCTAAATAAAAGCGAGCATTGAACCCGAAGGCCGGTTAAACACGAAGTTGAGAGCATCTGCTAACCAGTAGGCATTCGCTAAATAAAAGCTAGCATCAAACCCGAAGGTCGGCTCAACACGAAGTTGAGATCATCTGCTAACCAGCAGGCATTCGCTAAATAAAAGCGAGCATCGAACCCGAAGGCCGGCTCAACACGAAGTTGAGAGCATCTGCTAACCAGCAGGCATTCGCTAAATAAAAGTGAGCATCAAACTCGAAGGTCGGCTCAACACGAAGTTGAGAACATCTGCTAACTAGCAGGCATTCACTAAATAAAAGCGAGTATCGAACCCGAAGGCCGGCTCAACACGAAGTTGAAAGCAGAATTCGTCGATTCACAATCTGAAAGAAGAAATTCGCTGGGGAAATAATGAAATTAACCATGCAGACTCTGTTGGGGAGAAATGGTGAGATAAACACATCTGTCAATGATCTCGCTGGGGTTTGGATAGCACGCAGGCTCATGAAAATCACCAACCGGGGTCTGGATACCACACGGGCTCAAGAAAATACACTAATATTTGTCGGGGACTGGATACCGCACGGGCTTAAGAAAATACATTATCGTCTAGGGAAAAAAAGACTCGGCTGGGAAAAAGGCAGCCAACTGCTGAGATCATCTCAACTCTACTAGGGAAATCAGCCCTGGATGGCCTCCTAGAACATCGAAATCTTCTAGGGTACGAAGCAAACTGCCGGGGAATACCTCTACTCTGCCGTAGATTCCAACTTGTTGAAGATTAAGTCCAAACTGCTAGGGATAAACGAATAAGATTTACTGGGAATCCGTCCCAAACTCTCTCTGCTAAGGATGAGAAAAAACCCACTCCAGCAACTCCGCTGGGGATTACTCAATGAGGGAATCAACATCGACCTCTGCTTGGGGCATGAGTCAACGACCTAGACTCTAAGGGGAAAGGAGTCAAAGACTTGGACTCTATGGGGAACCGGAACTCTAAATCTGCTCCACTGCTGGGGATAATCCCAGGTTTGCCGAGTGAAGAGAACTTCAATCTCGACCTGCTAGGGTACAAGCACATACATTCGATCTACTGGGGATAGGTGTACACGCTCAACCTGCAAATGAACAAACAAACAATATATCCTGCACAACAGAAACTATCTCGGTCGTCATCCATGACATTGTTCAAGCAAATCAAAGTTTTAATGATTATCAGCGAAGCCCACAAGTTTATGTATGCAAAGTTTTATCAAAAACATCAGGTGTTTTTTTTTCCAAACAAAACAATAAAAGCTAAAGTAAGAACAACAATTTATTGAATAGTATATAATATATTGATAAGTGGCCTGCAAATAAGCAGATTTTACAACAGATGCAACTCCTGAAAAGAGAAAGATGCGCAAAAATTTACAGAAATGCACAAAGATATACAAAATGTCGGCAATGTGGTACAGAAAACCACCATGTGTAGATTCATCTATGACTCGCATGACTTTGATGCTTTTCCAATGCTTCGCCTTCTGAAAAGACTAATTTGAATGGATGGCCCTCGGGTCCTCCCATAATCCATTGTGCTCTAAAGATCAATACGCAGACTGCAGCCATTTTTTTTCAAATCCCTAACTTTTGCCTGAATCGCCCTCGCGGGTTTTCGATTCACCGGGATACCCATTTTTTCCAAAGTCGCCTTTTTAGGTTTTCAACTTTACGGGTTTACATCTTTTATTTTTATCCCTAACTTTTACCCAAACCCATTCTTTTTATGGTTCGCCGGGATGCCCCAGTTTTTCCTGGATATTCTTTTTCTTTCCAGCGGGTCTCTTTAAGTAAAGTATTTTTAATTGCGTATGCATTCACAGGGGATGTGAAATCTTCATCATCCATGGTTGACAGTATTAAGGCTCCTCCTAAGAAAACTTTCTTTACGACATATGGACCTTCATAGTCGGGAATCTATTTGCCCCTGTAATCTGTCTATGGAGGGAGAATCTTCTTCAACATTAAATCACCTGCCTGAAAGCTCCAAGGACGCACCTTCTTATCAAAAGCTTTCTTCATCCTGCTTTGATACAAACGACCATATTCAATGGATGCTAAACTCTTCTCATCCATCAAGCTGTGCTGATTCAATCTTTTCCTCACCCATTCTGCCTCATCAAGTTGAACGTCAACCAAAACTCTCAAAGAAGGAATCTCGACTTCCAATGGCAGGACAACCTTCATACCATACACTAGCGAGAAAGGAGTTGCCCCAGTTGAAGTATGTATCGAAGTACGATATCTGTGCAATGCAAAGGGCAACATCTCGTGCCAATCTTTGTAGGTCACAACAATCTTCTGCACAATCTTCTTTATATTCTTATTGGCTGCTTCAACAGCGCCATTCATCTTCAGACGATAGGGAGAAGAATTGTGATGCTCAATCTTGAAACTCTAGCACAGTTCCTTCATCATCTTGTTATTCAAATTTGAACCATTATCAGTAATGCTTCTCTTGGGCACTCCGTAACGACAGATGATGTCTTTCTTGATAAACCGGGCTACGACTTATTTGGTGACATTGGCATAGGAAGTTGCTTCAACCCACTTAGTGAAATAATCAATTGCCATTAAGATGAAGCGATGTCCATTGGATGCGGTCGGCTCAATCTTGCCAATCATATCAATGCCCCACATGGAAAAAGGCCAAGGAGACACCATGACATTCAAAGGACTTGGCGGCACATGAACCTTATCGGCATAAATCTGGAATTTATGGCATTTCTTCACATACTTGAAGCAATCAGACTCTATAGTCAACCAATAATAACATGCCCTCAACAGCTTTCAAGACATGGCATGCCCGCCTGCATGTGTACCAAAAGCACCTTCGTGGGCCTCTTCCATAAGCAAACCTGCTTCTTTTTCGTCCACGCATCTCAACAGAACTAAGTCAAAATTTCTTCGGTAGAGTACACCATCTTGGTTCAGATAGAAATTTCTAGACAACCTCCTCAAGATCTTCTTATCCCGGACCGAAGCCCCAGGCGGATATACTTGGTTCTTGAGAAAATTCTAGATATCATAATACCATGGCTTCCCATTTTAAGCTTCCTCTATTGCAAATACGAATGTCGGCCTATCCAGGCGCGAGATGACAATTCTCGGAGCATCGTTCCAATAGCACACCTTATACATTGAGGATAACATAGCCAAGGTATCTGCCATCTGATTCTCCTCTTTTGGCACATGGTGAAACTCTACCCTGTCAAAGAAAGGTAACAACCTCCTTGCATAGTTCATATATGGAATCAAATTAGGCTGACGAGTCTCTCACTCTCCTTTAATCTGATTGACCACCAAAGTTGAATCACCATAAGTATCAAGGTTTTTGATTCTCAAATCAATCGCTTCTTCAATATCCGTGATACATGCTTCATATTCAGCTTCATTATTGGTGCAGGGAAAAGTTAACCTGGTAGTAAATGGGATATGAGAACCATGGGGAGTTGTAATGATTGCCCCAATTCCGCTGCCATATGAGTTAACGGCACCGTCAAAAATCATTTTCCATTGGGAGCCTGGCTAAGGACCCTCATCAAGTAACGGCTCATCACAATCCTTCATCTTTAAGAACATGATACCCTCATCAGGAAATTCAAACTTCATCGGTTGATAATCGTCGATTGGTTGCTCTGCGAGATATTCGGATAGAACAATCCCCTTAATGGCCTTTTGGGAGACGTATTGAATATCGTATTCTGTCAAAACTATCTGCCACCTAGCAATCCTTCCCGAAAGTGCTTGCTTTTCAAACATGTACTTAATCAGATCCATCTTTGAAATTAGCATGGTTGTGTGGTTTAGCATGTATTGCCTTAGGCGTTTGGCAGCCCAAGCGAGTGCACAACACGTCTTTTCCAACACTGAGTACCTGGACTCACAATCTGTGAACTTTTTACTCAAGTAATAAATGGCATGCTCTTTTCTTCTCGTCTCAGCATGTTGACCGAAAACACAACCCATGGAATTCTCAAGGATCGTTAAATACATTATTAATGGTCTTCCAGCCACTGGAGGCATTAGTATTGGAGGCTCCTGCAAATACTCTTTTATCTTTTCGAATGCCCTTTGGCAATTTTCATTCCAGACCACCGCTTGATCTTTCTTTAACAATTTGAACAATGGTTCACACGTGACTGTAAGGTGAGATATGAACCTTGCAATGTAGTTCAATCTACCCAAGAAACCACGAACCTCTTTCTCAGTCTTCGGTGCTGGCATTTCCTGTATAGCTTTTATTTTTGCAGGATCGACCTCGATTCCTTTTTCACTGACTATGAACCCCAGTAACTTTCCTGATCGTACACCAAAAGTGCACTTGTTCGGATTCAACCTCAACCTAAATTTCCTTAGCCTCTCGAACAGCTTCAAAAGATTCACCAGATGCTCCTCCTCCATTTGTGACTTCGTGATCATGTCATCAACATAGACCTCAATTTCATGATGAATCATATCATGAAAGAGAGTCACCATTGCCCGTTGATAGGTTTCCCCTGTGTTCTTCAATACAAAAGGCATTACCTTATAGAAAAAGGTCCCCCACAGCGTGATAAAAGTTATTTTCTCCATGTCTTCAGGGGCCATCTTAATCTCGTTATATCCGGAAAAATCGTCCATGAAGGCAAAACACTAAATACTGTGTGGTATTATCAACAAGTACGTCCATGTGGGGGAGCGGGAAATCGCCTTTCGGGATTGCTCTGTTTAAATCAAGGTAATCTACACACATTCTAACCTTACCATCCTTCTTCAGTACAGGTACAATGTTAGCACCCATGGAGGGTAATTCGTCACGGCAAGAAATCTGGTGTCCAACTGCTTCTGGACCTCTTCTTTGATTTTAACTGCCATGTCCGGTCTGGTTCTTCTTAGCTTCTGTTTCACAGGTGGGCACTCTTCTCGAAGAGGCAAGCGATGAACCACAATATTTGTATCAAGTTCGGGCATATCTTCATAGGACCAAACAAAGACATCCTTATACTCTCGGAGGATTTCTACCAGTCTTTGTTTGACATCATCTTCTAAAGCAATCCCTATTCTGACTTCCTTTCTATCTTCCTCTGTGCCCAGGTTGACGACTTTGATTTCCTCCTGATGAGGCAGAATAACTTTCTTTCCTTGTTTAAGTAGCCTGGCGAGCTCTTCGGGCAGATCTTCGTCTTCTTCAATCTCTTCTTCAGCTTGAAAGATTGGATTATCAAAGTCATATTGAGTCATAGACGAGTCTGAATCGGTGGCATCTGCAATGTGAAACCTGCAATGATGATGATTTAATGCTTAAAATGATATGCGAACAAGCATAAACTACATTGCCATTTTATTGT
This sequence comes from Lathyrus sativus, assembly GCA_963859935.3. Classification (NCBI taxonomy): domain Eukaryota; kingdom Viridiplantae; phylum Streptophyta; class Magnoliopsida; order Fabales; family Fabaceae; genus Lathyrus; species Lathyrus sativus. The sequence goes on from OZ012736.1 coordinate 458,314,977, forward strand.
TAAAATAAAACAAGAAGAACAAAGATCACAATATTTGAATGCAAGAAAAACGCCCTTTGATTAATGATAAAGCGAATGTTCGGACATAAAAGATAAGGCCCTACAGACAAAGGCCACTATTCTCCGGGTAGAACATAGGGCTACACATAATCAAGAAAATAGGAAAATTACTCTTCACGAGTCACTTGGATAACTTCCTTGATGGTCCAGTTGTTCAAGCTCTGACCAGGAATACATGGTCAGATCCATGCATCCATGTCGCAGTCACTATCACCTTCTTCGTCAAACACGACGTTGATTCGATCAAAAATCACCACACCACTTGTGAATCGGACTGGTCCCCTGTAGCACAGAGCGCTCTGTGAATAAGAAGAAGACAGGTTGTACCCCAGTCCAAATTTGTCCTGCTTATTAGGGATGCTCAGAACTTTCCCCCAACCCTGAGATGATCCAGACTTCACCACCGCTTGCGCTTCCTTGAAAGACGACATAGCAACCTCAGACATTCCGCTCACAACTGGTGTCTTCTCTTTAATCTGGACGGTTTCAAAAGCTTGGTACAGTGTTTCATGAATCTCCCCGTCTACCTCCACATACTTAAATGAGGACAGATGGCTTATTATAATATCCTCTTCCCCGCAAACGGTGACAATATTACCACCCACTATATACTTCAGCTTTTGATGTAGTGTTGACGTCATAGCTCCCAACAAGCAGCTATACGCTGGCTGAATATCCATAATGTAAAACACAACATTGAAAACCTCTAGTCGAACCTGAATTGGAAGAGTCACTTCTGCGAAAACGAACCTTCTTGTCCCATCAAATGCTCGTACAACCAAATCACTTGGGGTGCACATTACTCCCTGGGTGTCCAGCTTCATCAAAGCTTTCTTGGGCAACACATTAAGTGAAGACCCAGTGTCCACCAGCACATGCGACAACAGAACCCCTCTGCATTCAATGGAAATATGTAAGGCGTGATTATGGTCTCTTCCTTTAGGCGTTAAATCAAGGTCAATAAATCCTAACCCATTTTTGGCGTTCATGTGTGCCACCACTCCTTCAAGTCGGTTCACAGAGATTTCCTGCAGTACATAAGCATTATTCAGAATCCTCAGCAAGACATTCTGATGTGCCTCAGAGCATAATGACAATGATAAAATGGAAATCTTCGACGAAGTTTGTTGCAAATGGTCTACAATTTTATAATCACTTTTCCTGATTAGACGCATAAATTCCTCTGCGTCTTTCAACAAAGTTTCTTTCTCACCATGATGAGAGCTTTCTTTGACCACATCCTTCCCTTTTCCCTTATTCGACCTTTCGACATTCGCTTCTGGAGGTGCAAACACCCTCCCACTTCTAGTTACTCCATCGGTCCCTACCAAATTATCAAAAGAATCAAACAGCGTACTCTTCAGCTCTTGCTTCTGACAGTTGCAATAGACCTCGGCCCCATAATTCCATGGGATCGCCTTGGTGCTTTCGTAGGGTATTGGCCCCGCCTTAGTGATTATAATGGTGGGTGGCTTCGGTGGCGCAGAAATATTGATCATTTTATAAGGAATAGAAATTGTTGTCACTTCATCCTTCTCTTTATCAATTACCTTTTTACTTTTCTCTTCTAAAACTCTATAAAATTGCAAAACACCCTCATCAATTAACCTTTGTACATGATTCTTCAAAATTTTACATCCCTCGGGATGAGCCAAATAGCTTGCACAGTCTCTCTCACAACCGAGAAATACCCCTCCACTCAACAGCCTATCCTTCACAAAACTCAGAGGAGTCTTCAACTCTTCAACATCGGTCACCAAATTCAAACATTCTTCCTTAACAATGGCATTTACCCCAGTCGCTCCATGATTTGGCATAGGGTTTTGCACAATGTTAGGCGCGTCATGTAAAAAACTAATATCTTTACTGTCGATAAGGTCCTGCACCTTATGCTTGAAGGCTTTACAATTACCAATGTTATAGCCGGGAGCACCGGAATGAAAGTCGCACCTGGCATTTGCATCGTACCCTGGGGGTGGTGCGCCGGTTAAAGGAGCTAGCGTCCTTTTTTGGATCAATTGCAACTGCATCAAATGTTGAAGTAAATGCGAGTAAGGCATCGACGGTGCATCAAAGTGTCTGTTCACTACTCTCCCGCGGTCTTGGAATCGTTGTGGAGTGTAATTTTGTTGTTGTTGCTATGGACGTTGTTGCTTTTGTGGTGGTGGTGGTGGTACAGCTGGAATTGAAATGCTTGCAACTTGAGGTTGCTGCTGACAATATTGCTGATTTCTGTTCTTATTCCAGTTTCTGAAGCCTGATACCGCATTTGTTTCCCACTCTCTTTTCTTACCAAAACTTTTCCTACCTCCTCCAACTGAGGATCCTTCTCCGACCTGTATCTTCCCCAATTTGATTCCATTTTCAACCCGCTCACCTGTAATGATCAAGTCTGAAAAACTACCCGACATATTGCCTATCAATTTCTCATAATACACTCCCGGCAGTGTAGCAACAAACATGTCAATAAGTTCTCTCTCCACCATAGGAGGTTGAACTCTTGCTGCCAGCTTGCGCCATCTCTGGGCGTATTCCTTGAATCTTTCACTACTCCTCTGTGACAAGTTCTGCAACTATATGCGATTAGGCGCCAAATCGTTGTTATACTGATAATGCCTGACAAAAGCTTCAGCCAAATCTCTCCAACTTCTAATGTTAACCGGCTCTAAACCCATATACCATTCCAGGGATGGACCAGAAAAGGCTATCCTATAAGAAATGCATGAGCAGCGTCTCATCGTCGGAGTATGCAGACATCTTTCGGTAATAAGAACGGAAATGCACCCTAGGACAGGTCGTCCCCTTATACTTATCGAAGTCTGGAACCTTAAACTTCGGAGGAATCTTTAGGTCTGGGATCAGCCTCAGATTTGACATATCTAGACCCAACGAGTTTTGATTTTCAAAATTCTTCATCTTTGCAGACCAGCACCAAGCTCTCTCATAGAGAAAACATCATCTTGGTCATCCTCATCCCACTAAGGGCCAGTATTCCCATGTACAACACATGTCGCTCCTGGAATGTGAGCTCTAGTCTGACTTCCTCCGCCCGAAGGGACAATAACCGTTGGAATAGCGTTAGCATGTGGAGTACCCACATCATTCTGAGGAGGAACAACAACAGTTCCGCCATGAAGAACCCCACTCCCGTCAACCCTTGCAATCAGAGGTTGCACCAGTGTTCTCAGCTTTTCCTGGCCATTGGCGACCCCTTGCATCATATCCATAAACTGGGCCATACGGTCACGGAACTCCTGCAGCTCGAGTTGGATTTGGTCCATAGCTTTGCGTTGATTTCCCCTAGTAGAGTAACGATGAATCGCTTGATTTTCAATCTTGAAACAAGGTTGAACAAACCATAGAAAAGATAAGTTTAACGAATCCCGGAACACCTGCGATGCAAAATGAGAAATGATGCAGTATGCAGACATGCAAGCATGCTTTAAGGAAATTTTCTCCTTGATTCTAGTTTCACGGGAACAACAGGACAATGGAGAGCTAACAAATGAAGTCATGCAATCTTCTCATAAATAAAATGAAGACCTGAGTCAATACACATCACGTCACTGAGGAAATACAACAGAATCAAACATGACCCCATCCAACAATCCTGGTGATGGTCGAGATACAACATAACAATAGATATTAAAGGAGAAAATACATCAAGTATGACAACGAGTTTGGAACTCCTCTAATAACTCCTTTATATCAGGATGGTCTGGCCTAGCAATCAATCCTTGGATGAGCAACTCCCTCTGACTAATGGTAGCCTGCAAGCCCTGAGCATAATCTTCCCAGACGCCTTCCCCAAATGCTTCTTCAAGCTTGGGCCTCTTCAAATCCGCTCGTAATTTGTACTCTTCCAATGTTGCAAGAGCTTCATTCAACTTGCGGTCACTTTCGCATCGACGTGAGGATTCAACTATATCTTTCTCATCTTTCACCTGGAGTTGAGCTTTCAACCTGATAATTTGTTGTCGCAGTTCATCTTCTCATTCTTTGTTATTAGTCAGAATAGTGTTCCATTGAGCATTGAATTTAGATATCTCTAAATGTGCTCTTTCTAGCTTTTTCTTCTTATCTTTGAGAATATTGTTGCACCCCAAAATTTGACCAACATTTCTCTACCTAGCTTGTGTTTCATTTCATTCACATTAGCATTATCATTTGCATTTCATTGACATGTGTGCAGGAGATCAAGAGGTATGATTACCAATCAAGGGTTACACAAGACTAGTGAAGCTAGATAAGAAGCTTATTCAAGTGTTCAAGGGTTGATATCTTTGTCAGAGAAGTTAGAAGATCCTCAGAGAGAGTGGTGAAACCAAGAGTGTGTGCCTCCTAACTTAAGAGTTGTGGGAGCTCCTCAGATGATTCTGAAGCCAAGAATGTGGACTTTAAGCCTTGAGAGAGCTTATGAGAGGTCTTGAAAGCAATCATGAAGCCTAGACAGGTCTTTGTGCAGGATTAAGAATCCTTAGCCATGAGTGGTGTAATTAGGGTTTGACTGGGTCAACCCTAGGTCAACTGATGATTTGAACAAGGTTGAGACCTAATTCAAGGGCCATGTGATCATGGATTAACACATTGAGATGTTATAAGGATGATTCCAAGGTCAACTCCTCATGATTGAAGAGTTTGAGAAGTTTCAAGCTAGGGTTTCTAAGGCTTGATAGTGTAAAATCCCCTAGTTTGAACCCTGACTTCAAGATTATTTAACTCAAGATGTGATTGTCATCTCATCTTTCCCCCAACATGAATGTTATAGAGCTTGATCTTATCTTTAATTTGAGTACTAGAAGTCCTTGATAGGATTTGTAGAACTCAAGTTATGACTTTGACAAGTTACAGGTCATGAGGTATGTGAATCTGGGGGCTTGAAAGTTACCCAACTTGCATGACACTTTTGCCCTAGAAGGATGCTTCCTATGAACTTTTGGTAAACATGAATGTTGTTCCTTATCCTCTTAGATTTCTAGAGAGTACTAGAAGTCCTTGATAGGATTTGTAGAACTCATGTTATGGATTTGACAAGTCAAGGGCATTTTGGTCATTTGGAGATTACAAGTCATTTCAACCATAAGGCCATAACTCCTATTTCCAAGCTTCAAATGGAAAAATGTTCAACATCAATCTTGTTCATAATGATGTTTTAAGGCTATTAAAGAGGTCATGAGATGTTGGAAGGGCTTGTAGCTCAAAGTTGCAAAAATGACCTAAAATAAGGGTATAAGTTAAATAAACCAAAGTTGGAAATTGATATTTTCAATCTACACATCAAACCATGTCATGTGATATATCATTTTGACTCTAAAAAACATTCTAAGAACATTGGTTTAGCCACAATTTTGATTTGAGGTCTAATTTGTGGACTTGCTTTGAAAAGTAGTTGCTTGCATATTAAGTAACATTTGCAAAACATATGAGAGATCAATACACAAGCTGCCAAGGCCTTGTAACACCTCTAATTTCTCACTTGGGGAGATTTTAGGATCATAACAAGCTGCTGCAACTAGGGAAACAGAATTGGGGTGAGTATGGCATGAGATGAGATTTTGGATGACATGAGAAATTCAACATCTTCTTGGATGATTCCAGAAGGTTCTAGAGAGGTCCAACATGTCCTATATATTGATTAGAAGGGGTTCAAGTGCAAGGTTGGTGAGAATTGATTGAGAGGAGAGAGCTTGCAACTTCACTTTGTTCATTGCAAATTGAAATCGATTTCTGCATTCCACACCATCTTCTTCCTTTCTTTTGATTTCAACAGCTTCTATGGAGGATACTGAATGATTCCAGATCAATTCCATAGCCAAAGCCTTAAAGGATCGTGTTCTTGCAATTGATTTTCAGCACCTGCAAGTCATTATCGAGTTTGGAGTTCCAGGCATTTTCCATCAAGTTTATTGCATACAGAAGCAAGAACTTGGTACACTGAAGGATTTTGGAAGGTTTGAGAGCTTGATTTGAAGAATTGTTGCATCTGTTACTCAAGAATTCACAGGTTGGTAACTTTCATCCCTCACCTTAATTTAAGAAGAATTAGGTTAATTTGTTAGGTTAGATTGATAGTATGTGGTTAGGAGATCGTTTCTGGAAACTTAGAGAAGATTTCATGATGATCAATGAGGTGACACAATTTCTGTTTGGATCAAGAACATGTTGGATATTGAGAGATAATATGAGTATTATAACAAGAATTGATCAGTGTAACATGGTGAACATTTTGAACCTTTCAATTTGAGGAATGGTGATGATTGAGGTCAGAGCATAATTTTGATTCTTGATCGTGTTTTAGGTTAGAGGTTGATTCAATGAATTCTGAGGCTATGGTTAGATTCAGTGTTCAATTTGGAGTGATTTAGTGCTTTAGATCATGGATTTTGATGGAGATTTGAGGGAGCCCGAGTGAGGAGAAGGTTGATGTTTGAGCTCTGTTTCAATGGCGTTCTCCCTCCATTTTTGGTTCAAACTAAGAAGATGATGTTAGCACCATTGGATGTGGTGAGGACTTTGACTAAAAGAGTGATCCAACGGCCAGGATTAATTGGAATTCATGAAGGAATCTGAGTAAGTGAAATGATGCGTTTCACTTACTAGTTGGTTTTGGGCTTAAGTTCAAACTGTTATCCACACCCCCCAGCGAGCCCAATCCATGTTGTGAACTGATTTTGGTTGCTATTTGCACCGCGCGTGTGATTATTTTTGTTTAATTTTCTTTTATTTTTTTCATTTTGTTCATGGTTCTTGGAAAAATCATATAAAATTGAAAATTAATCCAATTAATCCCATTCTTTTTGAATTTTACTCATAATTGAGTCTAGTATTTTTTAGAGAAAAAATATTTTCATTTCATGTATTTTCTGATTTTATGGGAATTTTATATTTTAATTGATATTAAAATGGTTATGTTTGATACATAATTTTGTGGAATTTTGTATAATCACTTGGTGATGATTTTGATCCTAATTTTTTGTGTGTGATTAGGTTAGACATGTATGCTCCCATAGAATTTTTCTCACATTTTTGTGATGAAAATAGGTGTGCTTTCTAGATTGAGATTTAGGTGCTTCCTTTTAGGGTTTAGGTTTAGTACCTCATAATGTAGAATTTATTTCTAGGTCTTATTTGATGATTTGATCTCTGAAATTAATGTGGTAGAGTCATGATTTACCTAGGTTCCCATAGTTATTTTTGTAGGATTTTACAATTGGTTTTAGTATTTTAGTTAGGACTAACTTTAGTACTAGGTTTTAGGTGATCCTAACTTACTAACTCAACTAGATTAACTTCTTTAGTCCCCTTAGATTAGGGTTTTGCTTTGTTTGCCTTTGGTTGAGATTGAAGACAAGTTGAAGACAAGGTGAGGATGCTTGAAGTTGCTTGAAGTTTCTTGGAGCTTGGATTTGTTGGTGCCTGAAGGTGTCTGATGAAGATTTAGGAGATAGGAGACATAGGGAGAGCCTTATAATTAGAATGACTTCTTTCTCAAATATGGAAAGCATCTTGTGCTTCCATTCCTCCCAATGACTAAAAGTCCTTCTAAGATATTCACATCCCTCCTTTGGAGGGATGAGTGGCTTTATCTGGGAAGTAGAACTTTGAGGGAACCAGTCTCTCATAATGATGAACCCTTACAGGCTTCCTTTGGTTGTCAATAAGCTGTTTATCATTTCCACTCATTTTGTTAAATCAATTGTCTTCTGGTTTGAATATCTTGAAGGATGTTGGACTTGAGTTTGAAGATGAGGACTTCATTGAAGAGTGTGGAAGAGGATGATTCCTTGAGCATTGCCATTGCAGCTGAGGCCTGAAGAGCAAGCAGAACAAGTTGATACTTGAAGATCCAATGGAGATTGAATGAAGAGCTGAGGCTTAAAGAATTGAAGGATGAAGTTGACACTTCCAGGTGATTAAAGACTACTCTGAGAAGCTGAAGCTTGTAGGAGAAGAAGACCAAGTTGATACTGGTAAAGCAAAGAGAGCTGAAGCTTGAAGACTAAGTTGATACTTATGAAGAGGATTCAATTGAGATTGGGTGTAGAGTTGAGGCTTGAGGAATAAAGGATGAGTTGATACTTACACTGATGCTTGGAGAACCTGAAGGAATCAAGTTGATACCTGTGGTTAGAAGTGAAGCCTGAAGGTGGAATTGACTAAGGAGCTGAAGCTTGGAGAAGAGAGAATAAGTTGATACTTATGTTTGATAAGTTGATACTTATGGAGAAGCAAGTTCATACTTGGCATGAAGGATGGTAGCCTTGAAGGGTGGTTGAAGTCTGAAGACTGGATTGCTGTTAGAAGAGCTGAAGCTTGGAGTTGCAAGAGGGGTTGATTTGCTTTCTTGTCTGTTTTCTTTCCTGTGCTGATGTGCCTTGTTTGAATTGCTTGATGCATTAGAATAAGTTCATATCTAGACTGATTTTAAGCTAGGAGCATGATTGCATTAGAGGTTGAGTTGATCCCTCTGCTTGTATTGTTACTGTATGGCTTTGCTTGCGGGTATTCGGTAGAGCCCTGCTCCCTTGCCCATGTGGTCTGTGTGTTTGCCTGATGGCATTTCATTTCATTTCCTCTGTATGATTGCAGTTTCTTGCTATGTTGCTTGATAGCTTGTTATCTCCTGTATGATTACTGTTATTCATATCTGGCTTGAGGTTGAGATGAGCTTGTGGAGGCTGCTGCCCCACACACATTTCCTCCCTCACTTGCATTGCATGCATTTTACTGTTTACTGTTTACTGTTTAAGCTGACGCTTTATCTGTTTCTGTTTATCATTGACATGATCCCCTAGGACTCTCACTTCCTTTGATAAGGAAGTGATGATTAGAACTTTAGGTTGAAACCTATGCATGATAACTTCTAGGAGTCCCCTGTTTCAAACCTCAACCATAGGATGAATCCTTGGCATGACAATGTTAGGACTTGATAGTCTCCCCTTAGTTGTCCCTCTCTCTTCTCATCTCAAAACAGCTTAAGATACAGTAATCATGAATAATTTCTTTCGTACGTTACGAGCCTTAAACTATCTGAGAAAGGATTGTTGGAGAGTTTCTTTCCAACAGTCTGGATGTTTAGTATGGCACCCTTTGGGTGACATGCGACGCATTCACTCTCAGGTCATAGTCTTTAGTGCGATTGAAATTGCAAACACAATAAAAAACACTTCTTTCGTAAAAGACAGAAAATAAACTTCAAACCTTTTTGCCCCGTGGGCCCATAATTCAAAGGAAGCTTTTCTGAAGAAAAGAGTGTCGTTAACTCCCAGTTCTACCGCAAACGGTAACGCTTAAGTCTCCAAGGGTCGAGCTGCGTATATCCAACTGCTGGAACTGTTTGTTAACCCTACTCAATAAAACAGACGAATCTAAACTCCCGTAATCCGTATTAGCACGAACTACGTAAGCTCTGATCTCTCAGACCTGTTGAGAGTACGTAGGCACAATACTGACGTATTGGCAAGCCACCTTCCCCGTAACCCGTAGTAGGTCGAACTACGTTGACTCTGATTTCTCATTCTCTGATGGGAATACGTAGGCATAAAGTGCGACGCTTTGCCGAGTCATTTTCTTTTCTTTTTAAGCCAGCCTTGATAGGTAGATAGATAAACCAACTCGTCCAATAAACACAACAAGCGTGGATCCCGTCGAGTACGACGGACGTGAGGGGTGCTAATACCTTCCCCTTACGTAACCGACTCCTGAACCCAGACAACGGTTGCGATGACCTTGTCTTATACCTTTTTCGTCAGGTTTTTCCGATCGATTCCTTTCCCGTTCTGAGGGATAAATAACGAAAGGTGGCGACTCTTCTGTTTTGCCGGCACCTTATTTTCGTGGAAGCGACAAATATCACTAGCACTCTTCAAGTCTCGGCTCACTCGCTCTCGGGCACGAATCTCCTCTGTTAGTTCTCTACCCATCTTGCTCACCAGCTCTGTCTGCTTCTTGGATGAGTAGGTAGCTCGATTCCTCTCGCTTCTGAGCTGCATAACTTCCTTTTCCAACTCCTTGTTTACCTTGCGTAATTCCTCCTTTTCGGCCCACAGTTGATTGTATCTCTGAATATCAACTGTTGTTGGTTCTCCAATCATCAGGGGATACAAAGCTTCTCGAGCTAGAAATGGTAAGAACAGTCTCTCAACTCTTTCCTGAATCCATTCCACATAAGGCTCATAGACTCTGCTATTGCTCTTTCCAAAAGAAGATTTCCCCCTACGGTGAATTTTACTCCAAGCCTTCTCCAATCTGATCAGGGTCTCACTGTCAATCAAGCCGGCGAAATACAGAGATTCCTGTATTTCTTCTTCCTTCGGAGGTTCCCTTAGAGCATAACCAAATTGCCTCACTGCAAGAGTTGGATTGTAGTTAATACCACCCTTTCTTCCAATTAAAGGGACATTGGGGAAATTACCACAGCTTGAGATTATCTCCATACCCAAGAAGTCTCGGTTAAACCAGACAATGTCCTCAGAAGTTAACCCCAAAAGCCTCTCTGACCAATCAGCGGTGTCTGGGATGTCTACAAATGGACCAGACTTAGGAAGATGACTCATAAACCATCTATAAAAGAGAGGTACACAACATGAGACATTCTTACCCCTCCTATTCTCATTCTTGTAGTGCATAGAGTGATACACATCTCCTAAGAGTGTCGGCACAAGATTCTTCAAGACAAAAATATGGAAAGCATCCAAGTCCACAAAGTCTGGAATGCTTGGGAACAGTATTATACTGTATATGTAGAGTGCCAAAATAGCATTGAAAACAACCCAACAACCTCCTTTTGCAAAATGTTGAGCTCTACCAATAAAGAAAGGCAATGGGAAACCAGACATTCCATTCCTCCTAACCATCTTCCCTTCCAACTCAGAAGCATCCAGATGAAGTGAATTTGCAAGCATAGTTAAGTTAGGTTCTGCTTCAGAATGATAGAAAGGCATATAATCCAGAATAGGAACTCCTAACAACATGGCAAACTCCTCCAGAGTAAGCATCAATACATAACCAGGGAAAGTGAAACATCTCAGCTGAGGGTCATAAAACTGAAGCAGGGTGTGAAGACCTCCTAACTTAAACACTAAAGCTTTACAGACACAACCCAGAAGCTTCCCATACTCTTTCTTGAAATCTTTCATCACACTATAATCATCAACAGAAATCAAACTGAGTAAAGACCCTATATCTAGTGTTAGAAACTTATACACAATTGTCTTCTTCAAACAAGCCTCCATGTCAGCAGGGGATTAGTTTACTAGAATCAAGAGAAGAATATGCACCTGAAACATAAATACATGTCAATGTTAATATGCAAATGCAACAGAGGTTCAAGATTGTTATGTTGTTGACCGAGATGAACCAGCGCTTCGCTTTGGCGAGAACACAACACTGACATAAGGAACCCACTGTATAAAGGATCAAAAGTTCACACTGATGAGAAAACCAAGTAGGTTGAAGATCAAAGTTGCATGCATAACCCTTCCCACTCACAAGTATGAACCTATCTCTGATAAGGTCTGGTATCTTATGTTAGAACACAGATTGGTTATTAATAATATCTCTATGTTTTGATGATAACTATTATGAAATTTTGTAATTAAGAATTATATACTCTAAAATTTGCTTAAGAGTTTTTACTGCAGATATTAAAGTAATTATCACTCCAGAAGCAAATCAGAATTGAACATAAGAAATATGCTAGAATCTGAAGCGTCAGATGCATCCACTAGAAGATTCTGAATGCTGCCATCAGAAGATCCTGAGCGTAGCCTCCAGAAGGATCTGAAGCAGAAGCTCCAGAAGAATCTGAAGCAAGTCAGAACTATCTGAACCAAAGAAGAATTCTGTATGAAGAGTTTTCAAGCATAGTTACTACAGAAGATTCTGAGAGTACTAAAGCTGCCAGTACTGAGGATCTGACTCAAATATGCTCTGAACTTATACACGCTAAAAGCACACCTGCTGCAAAGACTCTGATTCAGCAAAACTCTGATCAACATCAGAAGGCTCTGATCAAATTAGACTCTGATGATTCTTGCTGAAAATTGATGAAGAAGAATTCAAAGATTATGTCTGTTGGAATAACCAAACGACTCTTTCCTTATTTATGCTAGACACAAGAACACAGACAAAAAGGATTTCTCTGTGCTTTCTTCTTCTAGGAAAGGTCACTTGATGTGAAGACAAAAAGGCTCAGACCTTTTGGTACACTCTTCTCAACATGAAATACTCTTGGATCAATGTGCCTATAAAAGAAAGTCTCCAACCATCTTCTTCAGTTGACGTTTTACCTAAAAAGAATTCAATATCCAAAGCTCTCATACAATTCACATTCTTTCTATTAATTTCTTTGTTCTTAATATTAAGTGAAAAATCATAGTTGTGATACAACTTTATTAGAAGCATTTTAAACACTTGTATTTGTTATTACATTTGATTGTAAGAAAACCTTAAGAAGATCCAGTTAGGATCGTTAGTTCTTGAGAAGACTTTGAACAGTTGTTCTTAGTGCTTACTATTGTAATCAGTTGATTAAATAGTGGATTAAGTCCTTGATTGAGAAAGGCAAATCACTCTAGGAAGGGTGGACCATAGTAGTTGAGTTCAACGAACCGGGATAAAAATACTTGAGTTTTTATTTCTAAATTTTTATCTTCATACTTATTCAACCCCCCTTCTAAGTATTTTCTCACCTTTAGTTGGCATCAGAGCTCCGGTTCTGTGTGTGCTATCACTTTACAGTGACAGTAAAAATCCAGTGAGAAAAACTTTGATATATATTTGGTTGTTACTATGGCTGATAATACAATGTCTAACATTAACAACAAATATGAAGAAAGGGACAAAATCAGCACAAAACCCCCTATGTTTGATGGGGAGAAATTTGATTATTGGAAAGACAGGATTGAAAGTTTTTTCCTTGGATATGGTTCTGATTTATGGGATTTGGTCATAGATGGATATGTTCATCCCATTGATGGGAATGGCAAGAAAGTAGATAGAAAATCTATGACAGAAGCCCAAAAGAAGGCATTTAGAAATCACCACAAGGCCAGAACAATATTGTTAAATGCAATATCTCACACTGAGTATGAAAAGATCACAAATAGAGAAACTGCATTTGACATGTTTGAGTCCTTAAAGATGACTCATGAAGGAAACTCTCAAGTCAAGGAAACAAAGGCTCTGGCTCTAATCCAGAAGTATGAAGCCTTCAAGATGGAAGACTCTGAATCTGTTGAAGCTATGTTCTCCAGATTTCAAATACTTACAGCTGGACTAAAGGTTCTGGATAAAGGATACTCTACTACTGATCATGTGAAAAAGATCATCAGAAGCTTACCTACCAGATGGAGACCTATGGTGACTGCGCTGAAAATGGCTAAAGATCTGAACAAGATCTCCTTGGAGGAACTAATCAGTTCACTAAGGAGTCATGAAATTGAACTTGAGGAAGATGAACCTCAAAAGAAAGGTAAATCAATTGCTTTAAAATCTAATAAATATGTTAAAGCATTGCAGGTAATAGAGGAAAGCTCTGAAGAATCCTCATCTGAAGATGAAGATGAACTATCCATGTTGTCCAGAAGAATAAACAAACTCTGGAAGCATAAAGGAAAGAAGTTCAGAAACTTCAGGAAGCCTAACCAAAGAAAAGAGTCTTCTGGACACAGAAGATCTAGCAAAAAGGAGGTTGTCTGTTATGAATGTAAAGAACCTGGACATTACAAAAATGAATGTCCAAAGGTGCTGAAAGAAAAGCCTAAAAGAAAATTTGATAAGAAGAAAAAGGTTCTAATGGCCACCTGGGATGATTCAGATACATCTGAATCTGAATCTGAGTCAGAAGAGGAATGTGCCAATGTAGCTTTGATGGCAGACATATAAGATCAGGAGGAAGGAACTTCAGGATCTGAATCTGACTCTGACGCTGAAGAGGTAATGGCTAAACTCACTAAAGAAGAACTTATCAAAGTGTTATCAGAAGTTCTGAAGAGCTATAACAATATTAAGCTCAAATAAAAGAAGCGTCAAAGCAACTTGTATATGAGAATTCTCAAATCAGAAGTAGCTGAGCTAAATGAAAAGAACTTAAAATTGAAAAATGATTCTCAATTAGCTCAACAAAACTCTGATTCTGAAACTGAATCTGAATGCAAAAATATTTTGGAAAAATATGATTACAACTTTCAGAAGTTTCTTGCTAAAAGCATAGACAGAAGCAAAATGGATTCTATGATCTATGAAGTTAGCAGAAATAACAGAAAAGGAATTGGATATAAATCTTCCTCTGGAAAGGATTTAAATCCAAAACCTGTTGATAAAATTATCATCAAGAAAACTCCTTTATATTCCCACTTTAAATTTGGTCACTTGAATGATATTGAACAAACACGTTCTGAAAAGAATACTCATGTGTTTAAATCTAAGGCTAGTCAGAATAAACCTTATGTTGAAAAACAGAAGTTTAGACAAACCTTCAGAACAACTAACCCTAAAGGACCCAAGAAGATATGGGTACCTAAAAGTAAAATAATTCCTGTTGCAGATGTTCTTAGCAGTAAGGTCAGGACGCCAATCATGGTACCTGGACTCTGGATGCTCGCGACACATGACAGGAGAAAGGTCTATGTTCCAAAGTCTGGAGCTTAGATCTGGAGGTGATGTGAAATTTGGAGGGAATCAGAAGGGCAAGATCATTGGATCTGGCACTATTGGAAATGGTAAACTTCCCTCTATTACTAATGTTTTACTTGTAGAAGGATTAAAGCATAACTTATTGTCCGTAAGTCAATTAAGTGACAATGGTTATGATATTAGCTTTAATCAAAAATGTTGTAAAGCTATTAGTCAAAAGGATGGCTCTATCCTATTTAGTGGAAAGAGGAAAAACAACATTTATAAAATAAATCTTTCAGAACTTAAGGTTTAGAATGTTAAATGCCTCTTGTCTGTTAATGAGGAGCAATGGGCCTGGCACAGAAGATTGGGGTATATTAATATGAGACGTATATCTCAGATTAATAAACTTAATCTTGTCAGAGGACTTCCTAATCTGAAGTTCACCTCAGATGCTCTTTGTGAAGCATGCCAAAAAGGGAAGTTTTCAAAATCATCTTTTAAATCAAAAAATGTTGTTTCTACTTCCAGACCACTAGAATTACTTCATATTGATCTGTTTGGACCAGTGAAAACTGCATCCATCAGAGGCAAGAAGTATGGATTAGTCATTGTTGATGACTATAGTAGATGGACATGGGTAAAGTTCTTAAAACACAAGGATGAGTCACATTCTGTGTTCTTTGACTTCTGTAAACAAGTCCAGAATGAAAAAGATTTCAAAATTATAAAAGTCAGAAGTGATCATGGTGGTGAATTTGAAAATAAATATTTTGAAAAATATTTTAATGAAAATGGCATTGCTCATGATTTTTCCTGTCCTAGAACTCCACAACAAAATGGAGTTGTAGAGAGGAAAAACAGAACTCTGCAAGAAATGGCCAGAACCATGATCAATGAGACTAATCTGGAAAAACACTTTTGGGCAGAAGCAATCAACACAGCCTGTTACATTCAGAACAGAGTGTCTGTAAGACCTCTTCTGGAGAAGACTCCATATGAACTATGGAAGAACAGAAAGCCCAACATTTCATATTTTCATCCTTTTGGATGTATTTGCTATATGTTAAATACTAAAGAAAATCTGAACAAGTTTGATTCCAAAGCACAAAAGTGTTTCATGCTTGGATATTCTGAACGCTCTAAAGGCTACAGAGTATACAATACTGAGACACAGATTATGGAAGAATCTATTTATGTTAGATTTGATGATAAGCTTGGCATTAAAAAGCCAAAGCAGTCTGAAAACTCTGCAGATAGAGAAGTAGTCTTCACAGACTCTGAAGGCTCAGAGCCAGACAAAGCTCAAGTGAAGGAACCAGAAGCAACGCCAGATGCCATTCCTTTAACTTCTCAGATGAACAATTTAAACATTTCTGAAGAATCAACTGTTAGAGGATCATCTTCCAGAATCAAAGCTTCTCATCCAGAGAATGTTATTATTGGAAAGAAGGATGACCCTATCAGAACAAGATCCTTTCTTAGATCATCTGAAGCATCATTATTTGGACTGGTGTCAGTAATTGAACTAACTTCTGTATATGAAGCTCTGCAAGACAATGATTGGATTATTGTCATGCAAGAAGAGTTAAATCAATTCACCAGAAATGATGTGTGGGATTTAGTTCAAAGACCAAAAGGATTCAATATAATTGGAACTAAATGGGTCTTCAGAAATAAGCTTAATGAGACAGGAGAAGTTGAAAGAAATAAGGCAAGGCTTGTTGCTCAAGGGTACAGTCAACAAGAAGGTATTGAATATACTGAAACTTATGCTCCAGTGGCAAGGTTAGAATCTATACGCCTTCTTATTTTATTTGCTGCACAAAATAACATCACTCTGTATCAGATGGATGTTAAAAGTGCCTTTCTAAATGGTATTATAGAAGAAGAAGTTTATGTCCACCAGCCTCCTGGTTTTGAGAGTGAAAAATTTCTAGATCATGTTTTCAAACTAAAGAAATCTATGTATGGTTTAAAACAAGCTCCCAGAGCTTGGTATTAGAGATTGAGCAATTTTCTTCTGGAGAAAAATTTCATCAGAGGCAAAGTGGACACAAAACTCTTTTGTAAATCATTTAAGAAAGATCTTCTAATTTGTCAAATATATGTGGATGATATCATATTTGGATCTACCAATACTATGCTGGGAAAGGAGTTTGCTCAATGTATGCAGGCAGAATTTGAAATGAGCATGATGGGAGAATTGAGATTCTTTCTGGGAATTCAAGTCAACCAAACTCCAGAGTGCACTTACATACATCAGACCAAATATGTTAAAGAACTTCTAAAGAAATTTAACATGACTGATAGTAAGCTGGCAAAGACTCTCATGCATCCAACTAGTTCACTAGGCAAGGAAGAGGTGAGTAAGAAAGTAGATCAGAAACTCTACAGATGTATGATAGGATCTCTCCTTTATTTAACTGCTTCTAGACCTGACATATTGTTCAGTGTATGCTTGTGTGCTAGATTCTAATCAGATCCTAGAGAATCACACTTGACAGCTGTCAAGGGGATTCTAAGGTATCTGAAAGGTACTTCTAATATGGGTTTGTGTTATAGAAAATCTGATGATTTCAAATTAGTTGGATCCTGTGATGCTGACTACGCTGGAGACAGAGTGAAAAGAAAAAGTACTTCTGGAAGTTGTCAATTTCTAGGAAGAAATCTAATCTCTTGGTACAGCAAGAAGCAACCCACAATTGCACTATCAACCACAGAGGCAGAATATATTGTTGCTGCTGGATGTAGCACGCAGATGCTCTGGATGAAAAGTCAGCTAGAAGACTATCAGATATTTGAAAGTAACATTTCTATATTCTGTGATAATACTTCTGCTATATGTTTGTCTAAAAACCCCATTTTACACTCTAAGCAAAACATATAGAAATTAAGCATCATTTCATCAGAGACTATGTTCAGAAGGGAATTATAAATTTAGCCTTTATTGATACATATCATCAATAGGCAGATATTTTCATAAAACCCCTTGTTGAAGATAGATTCAAATTTATTCTGAAAAATATTGGTATGGATTTGTGTCCAGAATAATATTTGTCAGAAGCAAATTTTACAGATGCAAAAATGTTTAATGCTCTGAAGTATTTCATCTGATCATTTATTCATTTCCTTAAATTACTTTATTTGTGAAAATCTGAACTAACAATACTCAGAGGATCTGGACGTTGGTTAACATTTCATTTCTCAAGAGAATTCAGAAGCACATGCAAGCAAACACGTGTCAATCTAAATCTGCAAAGGTGGCGTGTACACTACTGAAGAGACGTTTGAGGTGAAGTTTGAATAGTGAAAATCTTGATTTCCCCCCCCCCCCCCCCAATTTGTCAGAATCAATTAAATGCTTGAAATGATTTTTATTCTTTTTCATTAATTGCTATGTGTGAACGTGCCATTATCTGTCTGTTTGTATGCCTAAGTGTTCACTATAAATATCTCATTTCTCAGCACTTTCACACTTTTCACATCTCAAAACGTTTATGCATTTCTGTCTTCACAAAAACCCTAAATGTTTGACAAACTCATCTTCAATGGCAACTTCATCATCCACTGCTGCACAGTTTCAATCAACCATGGTTGCAGTTACTTCTGCAAATATGGGTGTGACTCCATATACGACACCAAAAAGAACTTTGTTAACACCTGTTGACAAACTGGAAGTTCTCTATGAATCAATGGTGGAATTTGATTCACTGGCTGAAAATGGATTTGAGTTTCGTTCCATAATTGATGCTCAAGTATGGGTAAAATACTTTGACAGACTTTTTGGACCAGTTTACCCCCTTCTGGTGAAAGAATTCTGGATCCATGCTGCTGTATACCCTAAGTTTATCTTGTCTTCTGTTCTGGGTAAAGAGATAATCATCATAGAAGATCTGATCAGGAAACTCATTGGATATGAGGAGACTGATGGAGTATCTCATCTGCTAGCTGGGCGTGTAGATATGGAAGAAGTGTATGAGGAAGTTATGACTGTTGGACAGGCCTCTAATAAGTTCAAAGATCTGAAGCCTGACTACAAGATCTGGGAAAATATTTTCATGGGATGCATTCATCATACAAAATCTACAAACTCTCCAGATTACGTGAACAATGAACAGCTCTACTTTATGTACTGCTTAAGTCAGAGCACTAAGGTAGATCTTCCCTACATTCTGTTCATGCACTTATGGAATCATATAAATGCCTCCAGAGAATCTGTGAAAGAAAAAGGTCAGAAGATCAGAACATGGATTCCCTTTGGAAGGTTAATTTCAGATTTTATGATAGAAAATGGACTGGTGACTGCTCTATATGCTGCTGGAGTCACAGATGAACTTGAGTTCATTATTGGAAAGCCTCTGAATGCCAAAAGTCTTCAAAGACTCAAAATAGTAGAAGAACTCACATTTGCACCCAAGAAGCTGAATACTTTTGAACTCAGTCAGAAGCGAATTCCAGTAGAAGACTACCCTCTGTTCTTTGCTGAAGAACCAAGGGAAATAATAGTGAGATATATTGATGCTTGCAAGGCAGATGGAACGCCCATTCCTGCAGATATTCTGAAAAGATCAAGGGAACCATTGCCTGATGGAGGAGATGAGATCACTAGAAAAAAACGTCAATCAGAAGAAGAAGATGTGACTGTTCAGAAGAAGCCCAAAGTTGCTGACAAGCCTCAGAAGCTGATCAAGAGGAAAGTATCTGGAGACGCTCCTTCTGTTCCTGCAAAACATATCAAGATTAAAGGTACCAAATCTTTTGTATCTTCTGTAAATAATACTGTTGTAAATGATTCAACATTTAAGTCTATTCCAAAACCACCTTCTACTCAAAAACAATATGTTCCTGCTCCACCTCATATTTATGTTCCATCCCCACAAAAATCATCTAATCCTATTTCAATCTCACCTATAAAACCTTCTACTACACAGTCATCTGTACCAACACCAACAACAAAACTAACCAATCAAACTCCACAATCAGAAAAACAACCTCACACAGAACAACCTACAGAACAATCTGAACAACAACCACAACAACCAGAAAAACAATCTGAACCACAACAAGAAAAAGAATCTGAACATCAACAACAAAAATAATCTGAACCACAACCACAACAACAAGCAAAACAACCACAACCAGAAAATCCACCATCAAACACATCTGACCCTATTGGATCTGCAAAAGTTACATCTGATCCTAATGAATCTAATCCACCTACATTAGAACCACCATCAGAACATCCTTCTGAAAATCCATCAGAAACAGCTAACCCATCTGAAACCCATATTCCTGAGACAGAGGTTCTAAACATTACACCTCTCAAAACTGTTTTTGAAGTGTCCTCTACCTCTTACACTCTGATAACACGAAATCATATAGACATTTTCATGCATAATTCAACTAAAATCTAACCGTTTTCGATCCGATTTCGGGTTATTTCCGTGTATTTGTCTGATGTTTTGCAGGTATTCAACGAGCACGTCTAAACGAGGCAACATGAAGAAAAGAAGCAATCTCAGATGAAATATGGACGAAAAAGGAGTGAAAACACAATGAAAAGCGCAGCAAGCTGTTTTTGCTGATGTGACGACCGTCACAGCTTCATGACGACCGTCACACGGGTGACGACCGTCACACCTTGTGACGACCGTCATGCAGGCAAAAACGCCCCACTCAGATTACACGTCAAAAGATCAGTTCCAATTCCCACAGAGTGGACCACTACTCCCTAAATCATCTGCCTCAAGGTCCATCATCTTCAGTGATAACCGTTGGGATTCCACTTCTATAAAAAGGGAAGCAGGGGACTTCATAAAGGGAGCTGCATTCATACCACGAAGTGCTGCCGAATTTACTTTCCAGAGCATTATTTTCCAGTTTTATTCTTATTTGTTTCTCTTTACCTTTCATGTATTCCTATTTTCATTCTTCTGTAATTTCTATTTTATTGTACGATCAAATTGGCACTAAAGACCAGAATCCTGCCGACATCTGTGGAGGATCTGCCCAAAGGCCAATTGGCATATTTACAGGTTTTCATTTTGATCGACTTCAGTTTTATTATAATGCAAATTATTATTTATTATTCTTATTTATATTTTATCTCTCCCAAATCCATGTCTAGCTAAACTTAGGTAATCGATATGTAGTAATAATTCGAATGGGATTTGATAACAACTAGTTGAAAAACTTTCTTTTCACAAAAGTAATCTATGGTCTGAGTGTTTAAAATTGATTCACTGAATAAACTTCGTCGCGAAAGCGAGAACTTATTTAAAAGTAGTTTTGCCACGAAAGTGGGAAATTAATTAAGATATGAACCAACAAGCGAAAGCTGCGGTAAGGTCAGATAGTAAACACTAGGCATTTGTTTTAATAACAGCGAAAGCACTTTAAAATGAATTAGAACTTAGAGATTTCCAAAAAATAATTTTAACCCCGAACGGGATACGAAGGTGTACGTTTGGCCCTTAGGATTATGATTAGAGTCAATAACCATCGTGAGACGAGAGTCTTCAAATCTCCATTTTCTGCTTAAATAAACTTTGAAAATTATTTCATACACCAGTAATTTATCAAATCCTTGAAGAACACAATTACTATGTATCGATTCAATCAATTATAATCTAAATAGTATTCTTAGTTCCCTTTTAGTGACAATCTTATTCCCTTAAACATATTCTACCTAGCTAAACATAGTAACTCCCGAGAACACTAGTTTGATTACGAGTCCCTGTGGGATTGATATCTATTATTACTACGCGATAGACTGTGCACTTGCAGTTAGGTTGTATTAGATATAGAAAGTCGCGATCAAGTTTTTGGCGTCGTTGCCGGGGACCCGTTTAGTCAATAGTGTAACCTTCTGTTACGCCGTATAGACTAGGTTAACAATTTTCATTTTTCCTTTACTAGTTCTGTCGATTGTATGCCAAGAAATCGCTCGCAAGGCGATATCGTAAAACCTTCGGTCGCAGAACTAGAACGCTTCTTACATTTAAGAAGTAGAATCATTGAGTACCAACTCAAACAACTCAAACATAACACTCCCGAACCTCTCACTCCCATTCCCAAATCAGAAGAAGAAGAACCAGAGATGGCTGAAGGACCTCCGAACAAACCGCTGAAGGCATACGCTACACCATCTCAGATGGAGCCTAGAAGTAGCATTGCTGCCCCAGCTATTACCCGAAATGATTTTGAGCTGAAACCATCATTGTTGTCGGCTGTACAACAAAACCAATTCTCAGGAAACGCAACTGAGGATCCGAACGAACATCTAACGAAGTTTGTACAATACGCAGACACAGTGAAAGCAAATGGAGTAACTCCAGACGCGATAAGACTTCGTCTTTTCCCATTCTCTCTTAGAGACAGAGCGTGGACATGGTTACAATCGTTACCATCCAACTCCGTTACGACGTGGGAGCAATTGAAGAACGTCTTCTTAGCGAGATATTTTCCGCCAAGCAAAACTGCTATGCTTAAAGCTCAAATCAACGGATTTCGACAAAAAGATACTGAATCTCTTTACGAAGCATGGGAACGATTCAAAGATATGATGAGAACATGTCCTCACCACGGTCTAGAAGACTGGGTGACAATCCATACTTTCTATAATGGGCTTCTATACAATACTAGATTGACAATAGACGCTGCCGCGGGCGGTGCACTTATGGATAAGCCATATGATGAAGCCTATCAATTAATAGAAAACATGTCACAAAACCATTGCCAATGGGGAGGTGAACGCACTCCAACTGAGAAAACCACAGCGAAAGGTGGGATGTACGAAATCAGCAGCCTTGAAAAGTTCAATGCTAAAGTAGATGCTCTAGCACAGAAAATCGATAGTCTGACCGTTAACCCCACTGCAACTGTCGCTGCAGTAACTCCAAATTGCGAGTTATGAAGAAGCACCACTCATAATGCACCCGAATGCCCATTGCTAGCCGGAATCCCGCCAGACCAGGTAAATTATGCTCAAGGAAATCCCTACGTGAACACCTACAACCCAGGTTGGCGAAATCATCCAAACTTTTCTTACAAAAGCGAAAATGCATTGCAAATGCCTACTGCTCCGCCAGGATATCAGAAACCAGCTGCTCAAAGTGCACCTAGGAAATCGAACCTCGAATTGATGATGGAAAAGTTCATAGCTACTCAAGCTCAAACAAACAAAGAATTCTTGAATCAAAACATACACACTAGCGAGCAAATTAAACAGTTGACAGGAAAAGTAGACGCTTTAGCCACCCACAACAAAATGTTAGAAACACAAATATCACAAGTGGCTCAACAACAAGCCTCTGCTGCCGCACCTGCTGGCATATTTCCTGGACAACCCGAACAGAATCCAAAAGGCCAAGCAAATGCTGTAATACTAAGAAGTGGAAAAGAATTGGACGAACCGATCGATCCGAGGACCGAAAACTCAGCCATGCAACAAAAACCAACTGAACAAGCAGAAAAGGAATCCGAGTTAGAGAAGAAGGAAGACAACAAGAAGGAGGATACCGCAAGTGAAAAACCCCAAGCACCTCCAGCGCCATATAAACCACCTATCCCTTATCCTCAAAGATTAATAAACTCTAAAACTTCTGGACAGTTTAAGAAATTTGTAGAGCTCCTTAAACAGTTGAATATCACTATTCCTTTTACAGAAGCGATAACTCAAATGCCGTCATACGCTAAATTTCTCAAAGAAATCCTGTCAAATAAGAGAAAGATCGAGGATAACGAGACAGTTACCCTTACTGCAGAGTGTAGCGCTATAATTCAAAACCGCATGCCTCCTAAATTAAAAGACCCAGGTAGTTTCTCCATACCCTGTGTCATAGGAAAGTTCGTGATAGACAAAGCTCTATGCGATTTAGGAGCCAGTATCAGTGTTATGCCTTTATCTATATGCAAAAAGCTGAATATGGGAGACCTAAGACCAACCAAAATGTTCGTACAATTAGCTGACCGGTCAGTAAAATACCCCGTCGGAATACTGGAAAACGTTCCAGTACGCATAGGACAATTCTACATCCCAACCGACTTCATAATCATGGACATCAAAGAGGACTCTGTTACCCCAATTATCCTAGGAAGACCGTTCCTAGCTACAGCCGGAGCTATTATAGACGTGAAGAAAGGAAGGCTAACATTCGAAGTAGGAGAAGAAAAGATAGAGTTCATTCTCACCAAGTTCTTACAAGCACCAGTCATAGAAGATACCTGCTATTTAGTAGACGAAATTGACGAATGCATAAGAGAACTTGAAAATGAAGAAACCACGTATTCAGAAATAATAAAGATTCAAATACCCGACATTTCTGAAGACGATAATTGGCGTAAACCGTATAAAGACGACAGCCTAAGCGAAAGCTTAGCACTGACCCCAAACCATATGCCAGGTCCGAAGAACCCATCTTTAGAACTTAAAACACTACCCAAAAACCTTAGATATGAATTTCTAGATGATCAACTAAAAAGACCAGTGATAGTCAACGCCGACTTAGGACAACCAGAAACCGAAAAGTTATTAGAAGTCCTAAAGAAGTACCCCACCGCGTTAGGCTATAACATAAGCGATTTAAAAGGTATAAGCCCTTCAATCTGTATACATCGAATTACAATAGAGGAAGACTCTAAAACCTCTCGAGAGCATCAGAGAAGACTGAACCCCATCCTGAGCACTGTAGTCAGAGATGAAGTAAAGAAATTGTTAGATGCAGGAATCATCTATCCGATCTCCGATAGTGAATGGGTTAGCCCAGTTCACGTCGTACCAAAGAAAGGAGGAGTCACAGTAGTTAAAAACGAAAAAGGCGAATCAATAACAAAAAGAGTCGTGACTGGAAGCAGGATGTGCATTGACTATAGAAAGCTTAACAAAGCTACGCGCAAAGATCACTTCCCGTTACCCTTCATAGACCAGATGTTGAAAAGATTAGACAAACATTCATATTTCTGCTATCTAGATGGTTACTCAGGATTCTTCCAAATTCCCATCCATCCTGATGACCAAGAAAAGACTACATTCACCTGTCCTTATGGTACTTTTGCTTACCGCCGAATGCCGTTCGGACTCTGTAACGCTCCAGCAACCTTCCAAAGATGCATGATGGCAATCTTCGCAGATTTCATAGACGACATTATGGAAGTATTTATGGACGATTTCTCGGTATGTGGACAAAGTTTCGAAGGATGCTTACAAAACTTAGAAATGGTACTAGAACGTTGCGTAAAAGTAAACCTCATCCTAAATTGGGAGAAATGCCATTTTATGGTCCGACAAGGAATAGTTCTAGGACACGTCATATCAGATAGAGGAATCGAGGTAGACAAAGCTAAAATAGAGATTATAAAAGATCTCCAACCTCCAAAATCCGTACGAGAAATACGGAGTTTTCTAGGACATGCCGGTTTCTACAGAAAATTTATAAAGGATTTCTCGAAAATCACAAAACCTCTGACCGGCCTGTTAATGAAAGATGTTGAGTTCGTCTTCGACGAAGACTGTCTAAAAGCATTCGAAACATTGAAATCAGCCCTTATCACTGCACCAATCATGCAACCACCTGATTGGCGACTACCGTTCGAAATCATGTGCGACGCGAGTGATTACGCTGTAGGCGCAGTTCTAGGACAAAGGAAGGACAAGAAACTCCATGCTATCTACTATGCCAGTAGAACCTTAGATCCTGCCCAAATGAACTACGCTACCACAGAAAAGGAACTTCTAGCAGTTATATTTGCGCTTGACAAATTCCGTTCTTACTTAGTAGGAGCAAAAATCATCATATACACAAACCACGCTGCCATAAGGTACCTAATAAGCAAAAAGGATGCCAAACCAAGACTATTGAGATGGATCCTGTTATTACAAGAGTTTGACTTAGAAATCAAAGATAAGAAAGGAACCGAGAACGTTGTTGCGGATCACTTATCCCGAATAGAAGGCATCAAACATGAACCAGTACCGGTAAATGACGATTTCCCGTACGAATGTCTGATAGCCAAATTAGAAAGTGACACACCCAATTCAATCTCGGAAGATCCAGAATTCGAAAAAGCCGTAGAAGCCGTCTATGCCCAAGTCACATTACCTTGGTATGTTGACATCGTTAATTACCTTGTTGCGGGCGTGCTTCCACCAGATCTTACTTATCAGCAAAAGAAGAAATTCTTCCACGATCTGAAACACTATTATTGGGACGAACCCCTACTCTTCAAGAGAGGGGCCGACAACATATATCGTTGCTGTGTACCAGAGGAAGAAATAGAAAATATTATTTCCCAATGCCATTCAGCACCGTATGGTGGTCATGCTAGTACATCCAAGACGTGCGCTAAGATTCTCCAAGTCGGCTTATTCTGGCCTAATCTCTGGAAAGACGTTCACATCGCTGTGCAAAAGTGCGATCGATGCCAACGAACTGGCAACATCTCACGACGCGATGAAATGCCTCAGAAAGGAATCTTAGAGGTAGAAATCTTCGACGTCTGGGGAATAGATTTCATGGGACCATTCCCACCTTCTATTGGTAATAACTACATACTCGTCGCGGTCGATTATGTGTCTAAATGGATAGAAGCCATAGCTGCTCCAACAAACGACGCACGAGTAGTAATCAAACTCTTTAAAAACACAATCTTTCCTAGATTCGGTGTACCCAGACTCGTCATTAGTGACGGATGATCTCACTTCATATCGCGAATATTCGATAAACTTCTCTCTAAATATGGAGTCCGGCACCGAGTAGCTACACCCTATCATCCGTAAACTAGCGGACAAGTAGAGGTCTCGAACAGAGAAATAAAACAGATCTTGGAAAAGACTGTCGCTACCTTAAGGAAAGATTGGTTGTCGAAGCTACAAGAAGCTTTATGGGCTTATAGGACCGCATTTAAGACACCAATAGGTACTACCCCCTATAAATTAGTTTACGGTAAATCCTGCCATCTCCCTGTAGAGTTAGAGCATAAGGCCTTTTGGGCCATTAAGACACTCAACTTCAACTACACCGAGGCAGGAGAAAAGCGAATCTTGAACCTACACGAGTTAGAAGAACTTCGATTAGACGCTTACGAAAATGCCCGTATCTACAAAGAACGAACTAAAAAGTGGCATGATAAACGTTCAATCAGGAAACAATTCAGTGTGGGAGACATCGTATTGCTCTTTAATTCACGATTAAAACTTTTCCCAGGTAAACTAAAATCTAGGTGGTCTAGACCCTATGAAGTGACTAAAGTACTTCAGAGTGGAGCTGTTGAAATTACCGATAAGACAAATGCACCATTTATCGTAAACGGGCAACGTCTAAAACATTACAATAAGAACGACAACAGTCCTCAAGTCAGCAATATAACATTGCTTGAGCTTCCAGCTCAGACACCCGAATAGCTTATCACCAAGCTATCATCAGGCTTTAGACGTTAAAAACAGCGCTTACTGGGAGGCAACCCAAATTTCCCTCGTTATTGCATTTCATTTTTCTTTAAAAGTCCACTTTGAAAATCCAACAAAGATTCTAAACTTATAATTACTACTACTTTCTACTTTCGTTTGTTTTCATATTCTATTTTTCCTCTTTTGTCTTTTGTTTCTACCGCTTTTCGTTTCTAAAAATCCTGACTTCAATTTCCTGTTTCAAACTTTTCAGGATTTTTAAACCAGTCTTCAAAACATTCCTTCTGTTTACTCTGAATTACCTGTGAGTATGGCCGAATACGACTTCACAAAGGTTCACTTCCGAGGACTCGCTCAAAAGGCAAGATTTGCAGCACTGACCGAAAGAGAATTCGCCTTAACGTTGTATTATGATAAGGCTACTATGGATAAACTAGGGATCACAGATAGCATTCAATACCTGTTCAATCAACTGGGTTGGGAGAACACTGCTCTGAAAACACGTTTCGCTACCTACAAGGATCTTACCTATGAATTCCTTAGTTCTTTCAGATACACACCCAACTATGGCTTTGGATCCAACACAGAGTTGATTACCTTCCGATTGTTTGGAATGGACCAAACCCATAGCCTGATGTCACTAGCTAACCTCCTAGGATTCCCTAGCGGACCGCATGTGTTCATCAGTGCAGAAGATGACGATATTGATTTTCAACTCGATCAATTCTGGGGTAGAATCACAGGCGACTATCACCCTAAACCAGGCAGAACGCACAATGATGACATTCACAACCCAGCCTTCAGATACTTCCATAAGATACTAGCCCACACCTTGTTTGGAAAAGAAGAAAATATTACTGCAGTATCTAAGGAGGAGTTATTCATCATGTTCTGTGCTTCTCAGGGACGGACAGTAAATGCAGTGCCTTTCATGATGAGATCTTTCAAACGCCTCACGCTGGAACCTCAGACACCTATCCTTATAGGAGGCCTGGTAACAATGATTGCCCACGAGCTTGGCCTTAGATTACATTTAAATGCCAGCACTCGTTTTGGTACCATCCGACCCATGAACATACAATTCTGCTTTAACAGGCGCATCTTAGGAACTATGGGACCTGGACCGTATGAGTACCTTATTAACGAAAAACCAGTACAGCTATTCGCACTGCCTGATCATCTGATGACAAGTATCCACAACAAGGATAACTGGCTCTATGAATTGGATGAGCCTATGGGACCTCCTTCACCACAGTCAACACCCCAGAACTATATGTATGACAGTGACCACATCTCTGAGGCACACAACTATATGTACTATGAGGACGCTGCATCTGAAACTGAAGTAGACCCTACGACTCCTCCACACTACAATACTTACCCTGAGCCTATCCCTGAGGAGACCACTGACAAAATGGATGTCGTGTTACTCAGATTGAACGACGTCGATACATCTCTGACTAATGTAAAAGCTGACATCGCAAGCATGCACAGCGAACTGGTAGGCTTCATGGATCTAGTCTGCGACCAACTCGACCACTATTCACAGAAATTCGATGAGTTGAAGGCACGAAAAGATTAGTTATTAGCTCTTAGCAGTAGTTTCAGTTTAGTTTAGTCTAGTTTAGTTTCATTCAATCATTTGGATTTTTCGCATTATTAGTTTTCTTTATGTACTACATACAATCATTTCAATTTTATGTTATTTCAATTCTAGTTTTTATTCAATTATTTTGTTTTCGCATTATTTGTTGTTTGTTGGTTGTTATATTACATCACCGTATCAATACTAAGCCTTAAAGTCACTACGAGTACGCCCTCAGAGCAAAATTCTGCGTTCTGCAGATTTTGCTGCTGTGACGACCGTCACAGACTCATAACGAGCGTCACGCGGGTGACGACCGTCACGCAGTCCAAAACTGATATTTGATAAAACAGGGTTCGTGTTCTCTTCCACTTCCCCCATTATCACTTTCAATCATCCTAACTCCTACCCCACTACGAATTTTTGTTTTCCCCACATTGAACTATAAATTTCAACTCCAAATTCAACCTCCAAACCACACTTCTGTCAGTTTTTCCCTCTCTGCAGAAAAACCCCAAAACCTCAGAAACCTCTCCACCTTTCAACAATGGCAAGGAATGCAGAAACCCCATATATCAGTAACATCACCTTCAGTGAAGGAGACTTAGGCGAAAGACAGCGAGCAAACTACATTGCATTTCATCAGAGGTCGCTCCAGCCGACTCACTACCCGCACCTTCCATCGCTTACGGAGCTCGGACTCCTTGAAGGTGTAACCTGGATGCTTTAAAGAGCAGGCATCTGGAACCTCTGCACCAACCCACAGCCAACATATGAACAACTCGCTCTTGAGTTCTTGAGTTCGTTCACTTACGCCACATCCAGCGGCGAACTTAACCAGCACACAGGTGTCGCATGCTTCCGGATGTTTGGCACCAACTATCAGGTGAACCAAAATCAGATTGCCAGCATCCTACAGCTACCTCGCGGCGACAACGCTCATCGCCGCATCACCGATCAGTTCCAGCACGAAGCTTTCGCGCTGTGGTATCAGTTGACCGGCCTCAATGCCGATGGTTGGGACTCCCTACACGCCACTCATATCCATAACCCAACCATCCGGTACTTTCACAGAGCGTTGAGCAACACTATTTTCGCCAGAGACAGCAACCACAAAGTGAACTCGAAAGAGTTTTTCTTTCTCCATTGCGTCTTCAACAATGAACCTGTCAACGCTGCCCCGTTTCTACTGGCTCACATTCAGGCCAACTGCAACCGTGGCTCGAAGCCATTCTACTTTGGCGGGATTGTCACTGCTATTGCACTTGGGCTGAACCTTGGCGACCGCCTCCAGCACCTCCATTCCATCCCCTTGGTGTTCCTAGACACCGACCACTGCAGAGCCTCCCATCTCATCCGCTCCAAAGCTGACGGCAAATACCATCCGGTTGTGCGTGGCAAGATCGTCCGAAGCATCATCCTTCCGTCCCGCACCCGCATCCATCCAGAGGACCGTACCAACTGGTTGTTCGACCTCACTGCCCCTCCTGCTGCCGCTGCTCCCACTCAGGACCACACTCACGGTTCCGACGATGAAATCCAAGCTGAGTTGGACAGGTCCGAGCAGCCAGAGGCATCGCAGCCTCCTCCTCCCGTAGGTACATCCTCCCGCCGCCGCCGTCATCATCCCGTGCCAGACTATACAGAAGAGAACCTCCGCCGCTCCCTAGCCCAGCAGGCACAGATACTCACGATACTGCAGCAGCAGAATCAGCGAGCTGACCAGTTCGAAGCTTGGCACCGGACTCAAATGCAACAACTTCACACCGGCCAAGCTACGATCACTGAGAGCCTGGCGAATCTGACCTTGCAGGTCGAAGGACTCCGAGACACCGTCTACCACACCGGAGCTATGAGCTATGAGGACAGAGTAGCCCTTGCCAGAGCCAGAGGACGCCAGCACGGACGTGACAGAGGCCGTGACTAGATTTTCATTTTTTTCCTTCATTGTTTACTATATTTTAGTTATTTGTATTTTCATTTTCAGTTGTATCTCCCTCTCGCATGCTTCAAGAATCAGTGAGGACACTGATCGAGATAGTGTGGGAGCGGAGCCTTATTTCCATTCCACTGTACTCTGAATTTCCTTTATTTCCTTTATTTCCATTTCACTGCACTTTGAATTTTCGTAATTTCTATTTTAACACTTTCTATTTTTAGCAAATAAAGCTCGTCTATATATTTTTCACGTTACGCAAACAACCCCCACATTATTCAACGTAAACAAAAATTTTCGTTCGTTCCTCAAAAGCAAAAGCATCACGAGAATGCACCTGAGTTCAAACCAAGTTTTGAAACTCCGAGGAAACGACAGTTCTAACAAAACCAGTACCGTCCTGACACCTCAGATCTCTAGTTTATGCGAGTCAGTTTCACTACCTACGCGTACCAAAGTCTCAAGTGTCTACGTAAACTCAACCCCCAGTAGTTTATACTAAGCAGTCATCACCATCCTAGAACACTTCTAAGCGAGTGACCGATGCAAATAAGTGTATGATCTCCAAAAAGATGAAAAATCATGAAAAAGAGAGCTAAAAAGCCCAAGAATATAATATACGTTTCCTTCTAAGTTAGGTGCTCCTCACCCGAGCATTTAGCCCAACGGCACGAAAAACTCATTGAAAATCAATGACATAAACTTATGATCAATGAAGAAGATCAAAAACAGAAATGAGATCATATTCACTAACAGGTCGACTTGCCATGAAAGTGTGCGGACAACGGGCTTAATGTGATTGCGCTAGAACAAACAGGGTGAACTTGCCGCGAGAACCTTGACACCAAGATACAGTAGCATGACTGAGACCGATTTGCATAAAAAGGAGACCTTCGAAGACTTGTAGTCCAGTGTCGTCATGATACTCGTCTTGTTCCTACCAAGAATCCCGGCTTTTCCAAACTCTGCGAAAGAAGAAGTTGTCTCGTGCTTGTCGACTTTTCCATGTTTTACTTGAGGACAAGCAAAGATTCAAGCTTAGGGGAGTTTGATAACACGAAATCATATAGACATTGTCGCTTGCGCGAAAATAAGGTGCCGGCAAAACAGAAGAGTCGCCACCTTTCGTTATTTATCCCTCAGAGCGGGAAAGGAAACGATCGGAAAAACCTGACGAAAAAGGGTAAGACAAGGTCATCGCAACCATTGTCTGGGTTCGGGAGTCGGTTACGCAAGGGGAAGGTATTAGCACCCCTCACGTCCGTCGTACTCGACGGGATCCTCGCTTGTTTGTTTACTTGGACGGGTTGGTTATAATCTATCTACCTATCAAGGCTGGCTGAAAAGAAAAGAAAAATGACTCGGCAAAGCGTCGCGCTTTATGCCTACGTATTCTCATCAGAGAATGAGAAATCAGAGTCAACGTAGTTCGACTAACTACGGGTTATGGGGGGAAGGTTGCTCGCTAGGACGTCGCATCCTATGCCTACGTACTTTCATCTGGTATGAAAGATCAGAGCAAACGTAGTTCGGGAAACTACAGGAAAAAATGGCTCAACTAGGAGGGAGACTATCAAGTCCTACTGTTATCATGCCATGGATTCATCCTATGGTTGAGGTTTGAACAGGGAACTCCTAGATGTTGTCATGCATAGGTTTCAACCTAAAAGTCTATCATCAAATCCTTATCAAAGGAAATGAGAGTCCTAAGGGATCATGTCAATGATACACCAAAACAGACAAAAACATCAGCTTTAACAGTAAAATGCATGCAATGCAAGTGAGGGAGGAAATGTGTGTGGGGTTTCAGCCTCCACAAGCTCGTCTCGACCTCAAGCCAGTCATGAAATAACAGTAATCATACTGAAAATAAACAACATGCTGTCAAGCAATAAACAGATAAAAGAAATGAAGTGCCATCAGGCAAACAAAACACACTTGAGAAAGAAAGAATCTAATCTTAACCCTAATCACAGAATCCTAATCAAATCTAAGCAAAGCTCTCAAGCAAAACTCTAACAAGAGAAATCAATCCCAGCCTTCAAGCTTCAGAACAAGCTTACCAAAGACAGGGAGCTAAGCAAGCAGACTCATAGTGTCTTCCTCAGGAAAGCACTAGGAGGTGTATACTCAGGAGTCATACCCTATGTGGCTCAACCACTGTGATCAGTTTACATTCCTCCTCAGGAGAAACTAAACTCACAAGCAGGCTCCAACATCACTGGATACTTAGGAAATCCTATCTGAACTAGTGGAACTAAGTGAACAGACTCATAGGACCTTCCTCAGGAAAGTACTAGGAGGCTTCCACTTAGGAGTTGTATCCCATGTGGCTCAACAACATGTGATCAGTTTACATTCCTCCTCGGGAGAAATTAAACTCACAAGTTGGCTCCAACATCATTGGATACTTGAGAAATCCTAGATAAACTAAGGGAACTAAGTGAATAGACCCATAGGACCTTCCTCAGGAAAGTACTAGGAGGCTTCCACTTAGGAATTGTATCCCATGTGGCTCAACAGCATGTGATCAGTTTACATTCCTCCTCAGGAGAAATTAAACTCACAAGTTGGCTCCAACATCATTGGATACTTAAGAAAGAGGTGAGAGGAAAGAATGAAAGTCATTCATAGTGCCTTCCTCAGGAAAGTACCATGAACTTCCTTCAAACTTCAGGATCTCAAACCTCACAGACAGGGAACAAGCCAAGCTCTGGGTCTCTGAATCTTGATCTACAATCTTCACTTCATGATGCTCTCCATCAATATCTTCAAGGCAACACAATCCCCACAACAAATTCCTCAGAATGAACCCCAAAGATGAACAGATAACCACTGAACAGACCAAATCATCAGGCAACTTCAGAAAATACCTAAAAATACTAAACTAATGGGGAAAAATCTAACAAATATTCACAAGGGTCCTCAATACCTACTCATAACATCTACAAAGGTCTCTACCTAAAAATCAAGATAAAACTCAATCAAAGAAAGGGATTCATCACCTAAACACAATCTAAACCCTAATTAGGATACCCCAAATCTACCCTAATTAAACTAATCAAAATTTAATTCTAAAAATCTAGAAAAAATCCTATGGGGAACTATGATTCATCATCTAATTGCACAAAAAAAAGAATTGATTAAAAAACCTAAGGGAAGGTCCTAAAATAATTCCTACAAAATCAAATACCAAATTAAGACTATTTAAAAGCTATTTATTTGGAAAATCTATTAAAAATATTAAACCTAAAAATAAAATCTCATTTTTATTTTTATAATTTTCTACACATTTTGATCTAATCATAGAAAAAAGAAGCATTAAAAAAGAATTAATTTCCAATTTTTAATGAATTTTCAAAGACAGCAAAATATTAAAAAGGAAATTAAAAAGAAATAAATCAATTAAAGGGAGGGGGTGCAGATAGAAACACGCGCTAGTTGAAATGAACTGGGCCAGCAACAGGGGGGGGGGGGCGAATAGCATTCTGGGCCCAGCGCTGGTTTTAAATGAAACGCAGCGTTTCAATATGTTTGAAATTTCCCTCTCTTTTCAGACTAAATCATCGCCGTTGGATTTGAATAATTTGTCAACATTTGGATCTAATCCTAGGGCTATTGTTCATCGTCCCAGATGGGACCTAGGGTTTTCAGAAACCCTCCTCTCACGCCCTAATTTTCGAGCTCCTCCATCTCCCTGCTCAGGCCACGATTCAACAAGATCCCAAAACAAAAAATGATCTACTAAATGCCTAGAATAAAATGGTACGATTAGTTTTTCTTGATTCCACCTAGGTTGTTCTAACAGAATCTTGCAATGCCTTGGTACAACCATGTTCAACTGACATCAACCTTCATCAAACTTCAGTCTAATGGTCTACAGATGCTCTACATGTTATCCTGGCTATTATACACTAATTCTTGATGATTAAAACTCCAAATTCAAACACTTCTTGAGAATCAAAGATTCTTGGTCCTGCCATGGAACTTCACAGATCGTGCCCTAACTCATGGGAAAGAATCATCTACCCTAGTGCATCAATTCTATGACTATGAAACTAACTAAACTGCAATAATTTAGGAGATATAAGGTGAAGAAGAAACCTGTCAAGAGGTTATGGTGCAGTGATGTAGAGCACGATTCAAGCCTTGGAATTGCTTCTAGATGATCCTTGGGTGACCACCAGTCTTCTGTTTGCAATGGTTGTAAAGGAGATGGCTGGTAATGCAAGATATCTTGTGTTGCTTGAACTTGAAGAAATGGCTTCAATGGCTATGTATCTCTCTCTCTCCTCTGACTTGACTCAAGTTTCACCCACCTTTAACACTCCTCATGGCATTCTTCTTATAGCACTCAATGGAAGTGGCTAGAAGTGTCTAGAACCATCTAGAAAAGTCATGAACTTCTCCTTAAATGAGACTTTGAAAATCTCATATCCCTTGCTTCAAGCCTTCAATTCTATGCCAAATTGTCCTTACATGAGTTATTGAGTGATAAGGAATGCACATCAGCCTTTAGTTTCACTTGTGTAGGGTTTTTCAATGTTACCTTCTTTTGCAAGCAACAAATTTCCAAAGGAACCTCATTTTTGGAGCCTCAAATGAAAAATCTATTTAAACCAAAGTTCTCAAAATGGTTTTTCCAATCAAAATGATATATTGGATGACCTATTTTGGATTTTTGGATCTCCCAAATCACTTTTCAATTTCAACTTTTCAAAGTTATAAGCCTTTTTTAGTTCATTTTTGACCAATCATGTAATCTTGTGCTATGAGCTTTTCCAACAATTTGTGACCTTCTTTCTAGACTTAAAATCACATTTTGAGCAACTTTCATGTTTTGAGTTTTTCCATTTGAGGCTTGGAAATAGGAGTTTTAGGCATTGGATAAAATGACCTATAACTGACAAATGACCAAAATACCCCTGCCTTGTTCAAACCATAAGTTGAGTTCCACAAATCCAATCAAGAACTTCTACCACTCAAATTAAAGCTAAGAAGATCCTCTTCAACATTCATGTTGACCAAGAAATCATAGGAGTCATCCTACTAGGGCAAAAGTTGTCTGCAAGTTGGGTGACTTTCAAGGACCCAGATTCACACACCTATGCTGACCTGTAATTTGTCAAAACCATAACTTGAGCTCTGTAACTCCTATCAAGGACTTCCACCACTCAAATTAAAGCTAAGAACAAGCTCTACAACATTCATGTTGTGGGGAAGATGAGATATCAATCACATCTAGAGCTAAAACTACCTGGAAGATAGGGATCAAACTAGGGTTTTCTCACTGACAATCCTCAGAAACCCTGACTCAAAACTTCTCAAACTCCTCAATCATGATGAGTTGGTCTAGGAATAATCTTTATAACATCTCTATACATCATTCCATGATCTCATGGCCCCTTGGATTGAGTCCCAACCTTCTCCAAATCTCCAGCTGATCTAGGGTTGACCCAGTCAAAACCCTAATTCTATCATTCATGGTTGAATCCTCTGAACTCTTGCATAATGACTTCTTTGGGCTTCATGATGGCTATCAAGACATCTCATAGGCTTTCCCAAAACATCAAGTTCTTTCTCAAAGTCTCAGAATCATCTGAGGAGCACCCACAACTCTCAAGCTATGAAGCACACAACCCTGGTTTCAATCCACTTCCTCTGAAGTTCTCTTGAACTTTCTGATGAAGGTATCAACTTCCAAACACTCAATGAGTAAATAATTGTTGGTCAAATTTTGGGGTGCAACAGCTGCCCCTATTCAAACGGCTTGAACCTGACTGGGTGAGAAGCGAACGGCTCTCAACCAATCAAGGTACGAGACGGTTGAATATCGGTAAACCCGAAAATTTGCCAACTGCACGACCACATGATACTCTGCGGAGAACAAACCTTCGAACACTGCAACACTAGCTGCTCAACAACTAGCTGGAGAGATACTGATCTGACATCGCCGCCGGAAACAAACATCATTCTGAGAGACACTCGACATCGCCGTCGTACCAACATCATCTCTGCTGGGGATTTAAGGAGTCTGACATTGCCGTCAACCAAACATCCAACCTCGCTGCCGGAAACAAACATAATCTGACCTCGCCGTCGGATAATCAAAATACCCAACCTCACTGCTGGATAACTATATCACTGAACAACTCTGACCTGGGGTTCACCCCTGGTAAATGGAACAAAAGTACACTTGCATACCTGAAGCTACTCCGCTGGGAATGAGAGACTCAACCGGGCACACTCTGATCTGGGGTTCACCCTCAGAACCATAACGAACATCGGAATACTACTGCATAATGATCCCACTGTAGAACTTCAACATCAGAACTATATGAAACCCTGGCCCCTGGCCACTTCCAGCTTCAGCTAGAGAAGACCTTCAAGTACTTCTGAAGATAAGCATCCTTGGCCTTCAAGGATGGCAACTCTGCAGGAGGTATCTTTGACTTCAGTCTGAAGAAAATGATCCTTGGCCTTCAAGGATACATGGATCTGCCTCTGCTATAGAGTACCCTAGACTTTAGTCCGGGATATACTTCGGCCTTCAGTCCGAAAAAATGAATCCTAGGTCATTCATGACCTTGGGGATAACCTTGCCCTTAGGCACCTTCGCTTCAGCTTGGGAAATCTATGACTTCAGTCAGAGAAATGGTATCCTGAGCCATTCATGACTCTACGGGGATTCAAACACTTTGCCTTCAGGCAAAACTCCGCTTCAGCTGGAGAAACATCTTCGACTTCAGTCAGAAGACAAACTATTCACTTGATCGCAATCAATCATCTCCTCAGGACAACTGACTTGGTCTTCAGGCCAACACGGATCATCTTGAATACAAAATTTGGAACCTTGTCTTCAGCCACACGTTGATTCATCAACAAGGAAATCTGAATCCACAGGAACCTTCTGATATTGCCTTCAGGCGTTTACGAAGTCAATCTTCAAATTAGACATCGCTGTTGGAGCAGACATATCACGCTGCTAAGGACTTCAAGAATCATCTTGAACAAACAAATCCGTCAGGCACCTTCAAGAATCATCTTGAACCGATAACCATTCTGGCGACTTTATTCTGCTAGGGATATTCCAGGAATCTTCCTGGGCAACTCTTGCTGGGGACGCTATTGGGGAGCTCAAGTATCATACTAGGCGAACCACTCGGGAAGCTGTACTGGGGTCTTAAGAATCGTCTTAAGCAAATGGCCCTGCTGAAGAATTCAAGAATCGTCTTGAACTGAAGACTTCGCTGGGGATCTCAAAAATCATCTTGAGCGAGCGACTGTGGGAATTACACCGGGGTCTTTAGAATCATCTAAGAAAACAACCTTGCTGGGGAGAACATCAAGAATCGTCCTGAGCAACCGGTCTTTCGGTGGAACACCTGTAAGGCAAGAATGATAATGACCTAGATCATGCCTATGATGCATATGCTTCTGCGCTATGCCCCACACGGTGGGGATGATATGCATTTATGCTAAATGCCATGCAATCATGCACAATGCTATGCAATCATGCACAATGCTATGCAGTGTTAAATGCTATGCAGTCATGCACAATGATGCGATCCCGTCAGCAAAATAAATGCCGAGGGGAGATTCTCCTGTCAAGGAGAAAGAACTACTCATATAGAGGAATCATCCTGCTGAGGAAAACGTGAACACGCCAATATCAATCAGGCTCTACCCGGGGAATTGATCTTCCGCGAACTGCTGCAGGGGAACAACTTCAGCTGACTGCTGCAGGGGACGAAGCTCTACGAGAACTTGGATCTGCTGATATCAATCGCGAGAATGAACTGCGCGGCCGTCTCGGCTACTCTTCTGGGGATGACCACTCTGTGGGGAACCAACTTCAGTTGCTCGACACTCCACTGGGGAAAAACCAATCATGATCTGATCAACTTCCAAGGACTCGGCTCTCTTGGACCTCTGCAAACTCGGCTGAGGAAGGAGAAATCATTCTGCTTTGCTGGAGAGAGTGCGACTCTGGGGAAACACAGCATTAGCTGCCCCATGCTCTGCTGGGGAACATCGATCATGATCTGATCGACTTCCAAGGATTCTGCTTTTCTGCGGACTCAGCCGGGGAGAGAAATCATTCTACTTCACTGGAGAGTGCAACTCTGATGGGGAAACCCAATTCCACTGGGGAAGAAAGAATCATCTGACTTCGGGGGAGAGTACAACTCTGCAAGGGAATACAACATCAGCCGTTCCAACACTCTACTGGGGAAGAAGGAATCATCGAACTTCAGGAGAGAGCTTGACTCTGGTGAGGAATCTCAATTCCGCTGGAGACTTCAGTCTGGCACCATCAGTTACTGCATACTTCGGTATACGAACAGCTTCCTACGAAATCTGCACTTGTGACCCGGTGCGGGGGGAAATCCTGCTTCAGTGACTTTACTGGGGGAAAACACGAGCTTCGGTACCCAAACACTTCTATGAACTCTGCACTTGTGACCTGGTGCTGGGGAAAGACGACATCATTCTTCAGCGCTTGACTCAGCTGATGAGGTGACATTCCTTCAGGATGCGTCCGCTTGGGGAAGAGAATCACCTCTGCGCGGGGAGACATATCAATGCTCACTATCTGCGTTCAGATCCTACGGAGGAGAGACTACTGAACTCTGCTGAAGAAGGAGGACTCATCCTGCTCCGGGGATACGCACGGCACATCTTCTGGCGAGGCGCTACACCTGCAACAAACAGACAAGATACCCTCCTCAAAGGGGCCTATCCAGGTTATTATCTCGTGACAATGTTCAGTTAGTTAATTGTTTCAACAATCAATGGGCTTAGGCCCGCAAGTTTATGTATGCGCATTTTATCAAAAACATCTCGGCGTTTTCATTCGCAAACAAAACAGATAAATGCTAAACAGACAAGTAGAATTGCTGAATAATGTGCATTTTATTGATGATGAACCCCTGAATGGGCAAAAATGTTTTACAACAGAGGCAAGCTCCTGGAATGAGGAAGCCGCGCAAAAAGAAAACATAAATATACATCAGTATATACAAATGTCGGCAATCGAGGCGTAGACGAACACCATGAGTTGATCCCTCTAAGACCCACTCGACTTCGATACTTCTTCGATGCTTCAGCTTTGGAAGAGATTGATTCAGATAAACGGCCCTCAGGTCTTCCGAACCACTAAACAATGAAAGTCCATACGCGGAACGCAGTCATTTGCTTATTTAAATCCCTAACTTTTGCGTGAACCGCCCTTCACGGGTTTTCAGTTCACCGGGATACCCTTTTTTGCCGAAGCCGCCCAGTGTAGGTTTTCGACTTCGCGGGTGTACATTTTTTCAATATATCCCTAATTTTTGCCCGAACCTTTTATTCTGTTTTTGGTTCGCCGGGATGCCCCTTTTTTGCCTGGACTCTTTCTTTTTTTTTTTTTTTTTGTCCAGCGGGTCGCTTTCAAGCAAAGTATTTTTTAACTGCGTCCGCGTTCACCGGGGATGCAAAATCTTCACCATCCATCGTGGATAACAACAAAGCCCCTCCTGAGAAGACCTTGCTGACGACATACGGCCCTTCGTAATTCGGAGTCCACTTGCCCCGGTGATCGGAGTGTGGCGGAAGAATCTTCTTCAGGACGAGATCACCCGTCTGAAAGCTTCGAGGACGCACCTTCTTATCATAAGCTTTCTTCATTCGGCTTTGGTACAGGCGACCAAATGCAATCGATGCTAGCCTCTTCTCATCCATCAGGCTGAGCTGGTTTAGGCGATTCGTCACCCATTCTGCCTCATCAAGTTTCACATCAACCAAAACTCGCAAAGAGGGAATCTCCACTTCTAGCGGTAGGACAGCTTCCATACCGTACACCAAGGAGAAAGGAGTTGCCCCGGTCGACGTACGCACCGTCGTACGATAACCGTGCAAGGCAAACGGCAGCATCTCGTGCCAATCTTTATACGTCACAACCATCTTCTGAACAATCTTCTTTATGTTCTTATTGGCTGCTTCAACGGCGCCATTCATCTTCGGCCGATAAGGAGATGAGTTGTGGTGTTCAATCTTGAAGCTCTGGCACAGCTCCTTCATCATCTTATTATTCAAATTCGAACCATTATCAGTAATGATCCGCTCGGGAATTCCATAGCGACAGATGATGTCCCTCTTAATGAACTTAGCTACCACCTGCTTGGTCACATTAGCGTACGAGGCTGCCTCCACCCACTTGGTGAAGTAGTCGATAGCTACCAGAATAAAACGATGACCATTGGATGCGGTGGGCTCGATCTTGCCTATCATGTCGATGCCCCACATGGAGAACGGCCAAGGGGAGGACATGACATTCAATGGGCACGGCGGCACATGAACTTTATCAGCATAAATCTGGCATTTGTGACATTTCTTCGCGAATCTGAAGCAATCCGACTCCATAGTCAACCAGTAATATCCTGCTCTCAGGATCTTTCTCGTCATGGCATGCCCGCCGGCGTGCGTACCAAATGTGCCCTCATGGACTTCTTCCATGAGCATACCTGCTTCTTTCTCATCCACACATCTGAGTAGCACGAGATCGTGGTTTCTTTTATACAGCACTCCATCAGGGTTGAGGTAAAAGTTTCCAGATAGCCTCCTCAGAGTCTTCTTATCCTGGGTTGACGCACCCACAGGATACTCCTTAGTCATAAGGAAGGTCTGGATGTCGTGGAACCATGGCTTGCCGTCAGCGGCATCCTCGATTGCAAACACATATGCTGGTCTGTCAAGACGCGAAAGAACAATGCTTGGAGCTTCATTCCAAAGATTGACCTTATACATTGAAGCCAGGGTGGCTAAAGCATCAGCCATTTGATTTTCAGCCCGGGGTACATGATGAAGTTCTACTCGGTCGAAGAACGGAAGCAGCCTCCTGGCATAATTCATGTACGGCACTAGATTCGGTTGACGAGTTTCCCACTCCCCTTTAATCTGATTGATTACAAGCGCTGAGTCACCATATATGTCTAGATTCTTGATTCTCAAATCAATTGCCTCTTCTAGACCCATAATACACGCTTCGTACTCGGCTTCGTTGTTGGTAACTGAAAACGTCAGTCTTGCAGTAAACGGGATGTGGGATCCGTGAGGAGTCGTGATGATAGCCCCGATACCACTTCCATAGGAATTAACCGCTCCGTCGAATATCAACTTCCACTGAGACTTCCTATCTGGTCCCTCGTCGGGCAATGGCTCCTCGCAATCCTTCGCTTTGAGAAACATAATGTCCTCGTCAGGGAACTCGAACTTCATCGGCTGATAGTCTTCGATCGGCTGTTCGGCAAGGTAATCAGACAATACGCTTCCCTTAATGGCTTTCTGGGAGACGTACTGAATGTCATATTCTGTTAACACCATCTGCCATCTGGCAATCCTGCCCGAAAGAGCCTGCTTCTCGAAGACGTACCTGATCGGATCCATCTTCGAAATCAGCATAGTAGTGTGATTGAGCATATACTGTCGTAGACGTTTGGCAGCCCAAGCTAACGCACAACACGTCTTCTCCAGCATCGAGTATCGAGATTCACACTCAGTGAACTTTTTACTCAAATAATAAATGGCATGCTCTTTTCTTCCCGTCTCGTCGTGCTGACCGAGAACACACCCCATACTATTCTCCAGCACTGTCAAGTACATGATTAATGGCCGTCCAGCCACTGGGGGTATCAAGATTGGAGGTTCTTGAAGATACTGCTTTATCTTATCGAATGCCTTCTGGCAATCCTCATTCCAAGTAATCGCCTGATTTTTCTTTAACAACTTGAACATCGGTTCACAAGTGGCCGTGAGCTGAGAAATAAACCTTGCAATGTAGTTTATTCGGCCCAAGAAATCACGAACTTCTTTTTCTGTTTTCGGCGCTGGCATTTCTTGGATAGCTTTTATTTTTGCAGGATCAACTTCAATACCTCGTTCACTAACGATAAACCCCAATAACTTTCCGGATCGCACTCCGAAAGTGCACTTGTTAGGATTCAGCCTCAGCTTGAACTTCCTAAGCCTTTCAAACAGCTTCAGCAAATTGACCAGATGCTCGTCCTCCGTTTGGGACTTTGCAATCATGTCATCAACATAGACCTCGATCTCATGATGAATCATATCATGAAACAAAGTTACCATTGCTCGCTGGTAAGTGGCCCCTGCGTTCTTCAGACCGAAGGGCATTACCTTGTAGCAGAACGTGCCCCAGGGGGTAATAAACGTCGTTTTCTCCATGTCCTCCGGCGCCATCTTAATCTGATTGTAACCGGAGAAGCCATCCATGAACGAAAACACGGAAAACTGGGCCGTGTTGTCGACCAACACATCGATATGAGGCAACGGGAAATCATCCTTAGGGCTCGCCCTATTCAAATCCCGATAATCGACGCACATGCGTACCTTACCGTCCTTCTTCGGTACAGGCACTATGTTGGCGACCCACGGAGGGTAGGTGGTAACGGCTAGAAATCCTGCGTCCAACTGCTTCTGGACTTCTTCTTTGATTTTTACAGCCATGTCTGGTCTCGTCCTCCTGAGCTTCTGCTTGACTGGAGGGCAATCTTCTCGCAACGGCAAGCGATGAACCACGATATCTGTGTCAAGTCCGGGCATATCCTCATACGACCAAGCAAAGACGTCACTATACTCTCGAAGCATCTCGACCAGTCTATGCTTGACATCATTCTGCAGCGCAGCCCCTACTCTGACATTTCTGATGAGCTCCTCAGAACCCAGATTTATGATCTCAATATCCTCTTCATGAGGCAGAATGACCTTCTCCTCTTGTCTCAACAAGCGGGCCAACTCTTCCGGAAGGTCTTCGTCTTCATCAATCTCATCCTCGGCTTGATAGATCGGGCAATCAAAGTCGTAGTGAGCCGTAGAGGGTCCAGAGTCGATGTCGTCTGTTACGTGGATCCTGCAATAACAAGGGTTAAGTTTAAAGCAAGAATATGCAGGTTAGCACGAACCTCATTGCCATTTTGCTGTTTTTCAAAACAAACATAAAGCATGAATAACAGAGAACACAATATTTGATTACGAAGAAAACGCCTTTTTATTTATTAACAAAATGCATATACATAATCCAACAAGGCCCTGACAGTAAAACCACTATGCCCCGGGCAGGACATAGGGTTGTACAAAGATTGTAAAAAGCAAATCATTACTCTTCACTCGTCAGCTCGATAATCTCCTTGATGGTCCAATTGCGGAGGCGCTCGCCTGGCTTGCTCGGTTGAATCCAGGCATCAAGATCACAGTCACTGTCCCCGCTGTCCTCCGACGTAGCGTTGATACTCTCGAAGATTACTCCTCCCTTGGTGAATAGGATCGGCCCTTTCCCACGAGACGAGCTGCCAGAAGAGGATGAAGCTTCAGCTTCCGGAGAATATCCCAATCCAAACTTATCCTGTTTGAATGGTATATCCAAGACATGCCCCCAGCCTGGGGTGGAACCAGCTTCGACAACAGCCCTAGCTTCCTTGAACGAGGAGAGGTTCACCTCTTGCTTCTCTGCAACAACGGGAGCTACCTCCTTCACCCTGACGGTTTCAAAAGCCTGGCAAAGAGTCTCATGGATCTCACCATCCATTTCGACATATTTGAAGGACGACAGGTGGCTTACCATGATGTCCTCCTCTCCACAGACTGTCACTATGCTGCCCCCAACAGCATATTTAAGCTTCTGATGCAGCGTAGACGTTACGGCACCAGCGGCATGGATCCATGGCCGACCTAAGAGGCAACTGTAGGCGGGCATGATATCCATAATATAGAACACTGCATTAAACGTCTCTGGACCAACTTGAATTGGCAGGGTCAATTCTCCGAAGACGTGGCGCTTGGTTCCGTCAAAGGCCTTCACGACCAGATCACTGGGCGTGCACAGCAGTCCACGGGTATCCAACTTCATCAGTGCCTTCTTCGGAAGCACGTTAAGCGAGGAGCCCGTATCCACGAGGACATGTGACATAATCGTG
The DNA here is from genome assembly GCA_963859935.3 of Lathyrus sativus. Classification (NCBI taxonomy): domain Eukaryota; kingdom Viridiplantae; phylum Streptophyta; class Magnoliopsida; order Fabales; family Fabaceae; genus Lathyrus; species Lathyrus sativus. The sequence goes on from OZ012736.1 coordinate 458,359,556, forward strand.
CCTCTGCACTCTATCGAGACGTGCAAGGCATTGTTGTGATCTCTTCCCTTGGGAGTCAGCTCCAGATCTGTAAAACCCAGCCCATTACCAGCGTTGACATGGGCTACTACTTCCTCGAGTTGATTAACTGATATCTCCTGCGGCACGTAGGCAGCATTCAACACTTTCAGCAACGCGTTGCGGTGCGCTTCAGAACACAGCAACAGGTTAAGAATCGAGATCTTCGACGGAGTCTGATGAAGATGATCTACAATCTTGTAGTCACTTTTCCTGATTAGTCGCATGAACTCTTCTGCATCTTTAACCAACAAGTCTTTCTCTGCCCCTGCAGGAACCTCTTCAACAGCTTTACCTTTTCCTTTGTCCACAGCGTCAGCCCGGACTACTTTCTCTGCTGCGACCTCTGCCGGCGCGAACACTCTACCACTTCTGGTGATACCACTGATCTTAGTAAGATTCTGCGCAGTCGATCTGGGCGGCTCAAGCTCTACCTTCTGACCATTACAATACACTTCGGCGCCGTAATGCCATGGGACGGCATTAGTGCTCTCGAATGGGATCGGTCCGGCCCTGGTGATGGTGATAGTAGGCGGTCGGGGCGCAGAAATAGTAATAGGGTGGCGAGGAATGGTAATAGTAGCAACTTCGTCTGCCTGCTTCAACACGACTTCCCTTGATGCATTCTCAACGCTTCGACTGAACTGCAAAATACCCTCGGTCATCAGACTTTGGATACCTTCGATCAACTGCTCACACCCATCAGGAAGTGTAGCACAAGCCATGCAAAACTCTCCACATCCGGGAAAGAAGCCTTTCTTTAGCAACTTAGCTTTAACAAAACTCAACGGCGTCTTCAGATCTTTGACATCAGTCAGCAGGTCTGAATTCTCTTCAGTGATAACAGCATTTACTCCGCCCCCCCTATGATGAGGCATTGGATTCTTGGTGACGTTGGGCACGCTGTCAGAAAAGTTGATAACTTTGGCGTCAACCAAGTCCTGGACTTTATGCTTAAAAGCTTTGCAATTCTCCACTGTATGGCCAGGTGCCCCAGAATGAAATTCACAAGTAGCATTAGCATCATACCCGGGTGGTGGTGCCCCTGTCAAGGGAGCCAACGTCCTTTTCTGAACTAATTGGAGCTGAAGCAGCGTCTGCAGAAGCTGTGCATATGACATAGGAGGAGTTTCCAAATGACGGTTTGCCAGGGGACCCCGATTCTGATATCTCTTATATCCCGGATTATTCTGCTGCTGGGGCTGCTGCTGGGGCTGCGGGGGAGCAACTGGGATGTTTATGCTAGCGATCTGAGACTGAGGGCCCTTGCCCTTTCTCCTAGCATTAGTGACAGCACTGGCATCGCCCTCTCGACGCTTGCCAGTATAAGGTTTCTTGCTAGCTCCTCCAGCTGAGGATGATTCGCCTTGAATCTTGCCGATCTTTATACCATTTTCAACATGCTCGCCCAAAGTGATGAGGGCCGAGAATGTTCCGGACATGCCACTGATCAGCTTCTCATAATAGACTCCGGGAAGGGTAGCCACGAACATCTGTACCAACTCACGCTCAACCATCGGCGGTTGAACCCGAGCAGCCAATTCACGCCACCGCTGGGCGTACTCTTTGAAGCTTTCATTGTTCCGCTGCGAGAGATTCTGAAGCTGAACTCGGTTGGGAGCCAAGTCGCTATTATATTGATAGTGGAGAACAAACGCTTCAGCGAGATCTTTCCACGTGCGCACAGCAGCGGGTTCCAAACCCATATACCATTCGAGCGATGGGCCAGAAAGACTATCCTGAAAGAAGTGCATCAGCAACTTCTCATCATCAGAATAAGCGGACATCTTTCTGTAATAAGATCGGAGGTGAACACGGGGACAAGTAGTGCCCCTATACTTCTCAAAGATAGGCACCTTAAACTTGTGAGGTACTTTAAAGTCAGCAATCAACCCGAGTTTGGACATGTCAACGCCCAATGTGTTCTGATTTTCTATATCTCTCATTTTATCTTCCAGCGCCTTGAACCTGAGTCGAGCCTCAGCAGTCAACTCAGCCTCTACACCTCTCTGAGAGAAAATGTCATCCTGATGGTCCTCCAGCCACGGTTGAGGCACCACCATATTTCCTGCACCAACATTGCCGCTGACCGGCCCCACGTTAACATTGGCTCCCAAACCACCATTGACGGCGCCCGCCGCGTTAAGTCCGAGATTAGTCATGAGATTGTCGTTAGCACTGCCGTTGCCCCCGGCAGCAGGAACAACGTTCTGTGGAGTATCCCCTTGAGGAGGAGTGGGTACGGCCCCGCCGTGAAGTATTCCATTGCTGTCAACCCTGGAGATGAGAGGTTGAACCAAAGTGCGAAGCTGGTCTTGCCCATTCGCAACTACTTGCATCAGCTCCATAAAACGATCCATCCTTTCACGAAGCTCCTGAACATCTGACTGTACCTGGTCCATGATTCTCGTTTGATTGGCGCGAGTTGAGTAGCGGTGGATGAATCTTTGATCAATCCTGGAGATCGAAAACAGCTCGGAACCTGAGTACCTGAAAAACCTGTCAACATCAAGGGTTAGGAAAAGGTAACAGAATGTATGTCATGCAAGAATGCTTCATGCAAATGCATGCGTGTGTCTGTGTGCTTGAGGGATTTCCCCCGATCCTGGCGCCTGCTGACAATAATAAGGAGAGGAATCCAGGCCCAATCATGGAAACAGTAACCTCACATAGCAATAGTCAGATTTGACACATCAAGGACCGAGAACTCATACGCATCAGTCTTTCTGAGAACGGCTGCAGTAACACAACAAGGGATCTTGGATCAGGGAAACGGTACCTGTCACAGACACACGCTAATGGAATGATTATGCAAGCTAATGCAAAATGCAGGTATGCAGCAATATATCCAGGTGGCTGCTGTGGGGATTCGATGTCAACAGTCACTGATGAGAAGGAAACCCCGGTGTAAAACCACTGATCTGATCTGCTGAGAATAACCATCTGGCAGGATCGAGATCAGAATTCCGCTCTGACAAGAACGAAGGCCTGATAATAAAGACCCCGGATGCAAGATCAAGGAATATCTGTTGATGAAGTCTTCAGACCCCCAAATCAAAAATCTGCCCTCTCAAGAACAAATGCACAGCTGCTGATGAGATCTTCAAACCCCACTCAAAATCTGCCCTATCAAGAACAAACAACAACTGCTGACGAGATCTTCAGACCTCACTCAAAATCTGCCCTATCCAGAACAAACTTCTGATAACAATACCTTGATCAAAGCCTGCTCTATCAAGAACAGACAAACTCCTGATGATAAGATCCTCTGATCAAACCCTTGCTCTATCAAGAACATCTCTGCAACTGAGAACCCAACATGACTGATTCACTGTCAAGAAAACCAGGTGGTATGGAGGTCAAAGTTTCCTGCAATATCCCAACCCCACTCACAGGTATGATGGACCTAATCCACGGACAAAGGTACGGCATCCTATGCGGTCGTCAGCGTCACAGACATTCATGAGTGACAATACGATTCCCAGAAGGAGTGGCATCGCCAAGTCATGAAGAGGCCTCTCTTAGCTGACTTCCAAATGATCGGTCCCCAGAGTCGACAATCCTCACGTCTGGACTCCCCTCAGATCCTCAGGACCGGAAAGGAGCACCTCTGCAAGAATCTCGTCTGAGCGCAGATTTTCGTAGGGAACTGTGCCTGCTCAGCAGACAGGTTCGTCTACTACTTCTCCGCAACTATATCTAGGTGTGTACTCAAGCCCAGGTCCGGCTTTTCACTCACAGTAACATCCCTCTCCCACAGCAGCACAGATAATCATATCAAACTGGAAATAAAATGCGGGAAATAAAGTGCGGGAAGTAAAGATGCGATAAATAAACGCAACCCAACAAGCAAACACACAAACGATAGGATTGACTCGCGTAGGGGATGGGAAACGGTCCCAGCATAAGGGATGGGAAAAGTCCCTAGATGCAATAGCGTCCCCAGCAGAGTCGCCAGCTGTCGCTTGCGCGAAAAAAAGGTGCCGGCAAAATAGAAGAGTCGCCACCTTTCGTTATTTATCCCTCAGAGCGGGAAAGGAAACGATCGGAAAAACCTGACGAAAAAGGGTAAGACAAGGTCATCGCAACCATTGTCTGGGTTCGGGAGTCGGTTACGCAAGGGGAAGGTATTAGCACCCCTCACGTCCGTCGTACTCGACGGGATCCTCGCTTGTTTGTTTACTTGGACGGGTTGGTTATAATCTATCTACCTATCAAGGCTGGCTGAAAAGAAAAGAAAAATGACTCGGCAAAGCGTCGCGCTTTATGCCTACGTATTCTCATCAGAGAATGAGAAATCAGAGTCAACGTAGTTCGGCTAACTACGGGTTATGGGGGGAAGGTTGCTCGCTAGGACGTCGCATCCTATGCCTACGTACTTTCATCTGGTATGAAAGATCAGAGCAAACGTAGTTCGGGAAACTACAGGAAAAAATGGCTCAACTAGGAGGGAGACTATCAAGTCCTACTGTTATCATGCCATGGATTCATCCTATGGTTGAGGTTTGAACAGGGAACTCCTAGATGTTGTCATGCATAGGTTTCAACCTAAAAGTCTATCATCAAATCCTTATCAAAGGAAATGAGAGTCCTAAGGGATCATGTCAATGATACACCAAAACAGACAAAAACATCAGCTTTAACAGTAAAATGCATGCAATGCAAGTGAGGGAGGAAATGTGTGTGGGGTTTCAGCCTCCACAAGCTCGTCTCGACCTCAAGCCAGTCATGAAATAACAGTAATCATACTGAAAATAAACAACATGCTGTCAAGCAATAAACAGATAAAAGAAATGAAGTGCCATCAGGCAAACAAAACACACTTGAGAAAGAAAGAATCTAATCTTAACCCTAATCACAGAATCCTAATCAAATCTAAGCAAAGCTCTCAAGCAAAACTCTAACAAGAGAAATCAATCCCAGCCTTCAAGCTTCAGAACAAGCTTACCAAAGACAGGGAGCTAAGCAAGCAGACTCATAGTGTCTTCCTCAGGAAAGCACTAGGAGGTGTATACTCAGGAGTCATACCCTATGTGGCTCAACCACTGTGATCAGTTTACATTCCTCCTCAGGAGAAACTAAACTCACAAGCAGGCTCCAACATCACTGGATACTTAGGAAATCCTATCTGAACTAGTGGAACTAAGTGAACAGACTCATAGGACCTTCCTCAGGAAAGTACTAGGAGGCTTCCACTTAGGAGTTGTATCCCATGTGGCTCAACAACATGTGATCAGTTTACATTCCTCCTCGGGAGAAATTAAACTCACAAGTTGGCTCCAACATCATTGGATACTTGAGAAATCCTAGATAAACTAAGGGAACTAAGTGAATAGACCCATAGGACCTTCCTCAGGAAAGTACTAGGAGGCTTCCACTTAGGAATTGTATCCCATGTGGCTCAACAGCATGTGATCAGTTTACATTCCTCCTCAGGAGAAATTAAACTCACAAGTTGGCTCCAACATCATTGGATACTTAAGAAAGAGGTGAGAGGAAAGAATGAAAGTCATTCATAGTGCCTTCCTCAGGAAAGTACCATGAACTTCCTTCAAACTTCAGGATCTCAAACCTCACAGACAGGGAACAAGCCAAGCTCTGGGTCTCTGAATCTTGATCTACAATCTTCACTTCATGATGCTCTCCATCAATATCTTCAAGGCAACACAATCCCCACAACAAATTCCTCAGAATGAACCCCAAAGATCAACAGATAACCACTGAACAGACCAAATCATCAGGCAACTTCAGAAAATACCTAAAAATACTAAACTAATGGGGAAAAATCTAACAAATATTCACAAGGGTCCTCAATACCTACTCATAACATCTACAAAGGTCTCTACCTAAAAATCAAGACAAAACTCAATCAAAGAAAGGGATTCATCACCTAAACACAATCTAAACCCTAATTAGGATACCCCAAATCTACCCTAATTAAACTAATCAAAATTTAATTCTAAAAATCTAGAAAAAATCCTATGGGGAACTATGATTCATCATCTAATTGCACAAAAAAAAGAATTGATTAAAAAACCTAAGGGAAGGTCCTAAAATAATTCCTACAAAATCAAATACCAAATTAAGACTATTTAAAAGCTATTTATTTGGAAAATCTATTAAAAATATTAAACCTAAAAATAAAATCTCATTTTTATTTTTATAATTTTCTACACATTTTGATCTAATCATAGAAAAAAGAAGCATTAAAAAAGAATTAATTTCCAATTTTTAATGAATTTTCAAAGACAGCAAAATATTAAAAAGGAAATTAAAAAGAAATAAATCAATTAAAGGGAGGGGGGGTGCAGATAGAAACACGCGCTAGTTGAAATGAACTGGGCCAGCAACAGGGGGGGGGCGAATAGCATTCTGGGCCCAGCGCTGGTTTTAAATGAAACGCAGCGTTTCAATATGTTTGAAATTTCCCTCTCTTTTCAGACTAAATCATCGCCGTTGGATTTGAATAATTTGTCAACATTTGGATCTAATCCTAGGGCTATTGTTCATCGTCCCAGATGGGACCTAGGGTTTTCAGAAACCCTCCTCTCACGCCCTAATTTTCGAGCTCCTCCATCTCCCTGCTCAGGCCACGATTCAACAAGATCCCAAAACAAAAAATGATCTACTAAATGCCTAGAATAAAATGGTACGATTAGTTTTTCTTGATTCCACCTAGGTTGTTCTAACAGAATCTTGCAATGCCTTGGTACAACCATGTTCAACTGACATCAACCTTCATCAAACTTCAGTCTAATGGTCTACAGATGCTCTACATGTTATCCTGGCTATTATACACTAATTCTTGATGATTAAAACTCCAAATTCAAACACTTCTTGAGAATCAAAGATTCTTGGTCCTGCCATGGAACTTCACAGATCGTGCCCTAACTCATGGGAAAGAATCATCTACCCTAGTGCATCAATTCTATGACTATGAAACTAACTAAACTGCAATAATTTAGGAGATATAAGGTGAAGAAGAAACCTGTCAAGAGGTTATGGTGCAGTGATGTAGAGCACGATTCAAGCCTTGGAATTGCTTCTAGATGATCCTTGGGTGACCACCAGTCTTCTGTTTGCAATGGTTGTAAAGGAGATGGCTGGTAATGCAAGATATCTTGTGTTGCTTGAACTTGAAGAAATGGCTTCAATGGCTATGTATCTCTCTCTCTCCTCTGACTTGACTCAAGTTTCACCCACCTTTAACACTCCTCATGGCATTCTTCTTATAGCACTCAATGGAAGTGGCTAGAAGTGTCTAGAACCATCTAGAAAAGTCATGAACTTCTCCTTAAATGAGACTTTGAAAATCTCATATCCCTTGCTTCAAGCCTTCAATTCTATGCCAAATTGTCCTTACATGAGTTATTGAGTGATAAGGAATGCACATCAGCCTTTAGTTTCACTTGTGTAGGGTTTTTCAATGTTACCTTCTTTTGCAAGCAACAAATTTCCAAAGGAACCTCATTTTTGGAGCCTCAAATGAAAAATCTATTTAAACCAAAGTTCTCAAAATGGTTTTTCCAATCAAAATGATATATTGGATGACCTATTTTGGATTTGTGGATCTCCCAAATCACTTTTCAATTTCAACTTTTCAAAGTTATAAGCCTTTTTTAGTTCATTTTTGACCAATCATGTAATCTTGTGCTATGAGCTTTTCCAACAATTTGTGACCTTCTTTCTAGACTTAAAATCACATTTTGAGCAACTTTCATGTTTTGAGTTTTTCCATTTGAGGCTTGGAAATAGGAGTTTTAGGCATTGGATAAAATGACCTATAACTGACAAATGACCAAAATACCCCTGCCTTGTTCAAACCATAAGTTGAGTTCCACAAATCCAATCAAGGACTTCTACCACTCAAATTAAAGCTAAGAAGATCCTCTTCAACATTCATGTTGACCAAGAAATCATAGGAGTCATCCTACTAGGGCAAAAGTTGTCTGCAAGTTGGGTGACTTTCAAGGACCCAGATTCACACACCTATGCTGACCTGTAATTTGTCAAAACCATAACTTGAGCTCTGTAACTCCTATCAAGGACTTCCACCACTCAAATTAAAGCTAAGAACAAGCTCTACAACATTCATGTTGTGGGGAAGATGAGATATCAATCACATCTAGAGCTAAAACTGCCTGGAAGATAGGGATCAAACTAGGGTTTTCTCACTGACAATCCTCAGAAACCCTGACTCAAAACTTCTCAAACTCCTCAATCATGATGAGTTGGTCTAGGAATCATCTTTATAACATCTCTATACATCATTCCATGATCTCATGGCCCCTTGGATTGAGTCCCAACCTTCTCCAAATCTCCAGCTGATCTAGGGTTGACCCAGTCAAAACCCTAATTCTACCATTCATGGTTGAATCCTCTGAACTCTTGCATAATGACTTCTTTGGGCTTCATGATGGCTATCAAGACATCTCATAGGCTTTCCCAAAACATCAAGTTCTTTCTCAAAGTCTCAGAATCATCTGAGGAGCACCCACAACTCTCAAGCTATGAAGCACACAACCCTGGTTTCAATCCACTTCCTCTGAAGTTCTCTTGAACTTTCTGATGAAGGTATCAACTTCCAAACACTCAATGAGTAAATAATTGTTGGTCAAATTTTGGGGTGCAACAGACATTTTCATGCATAATTCAACTAAAATCTAACCGTTTTCGATCCGATTTCGGGTTATTTCCGTATATTTGTCTGATGTTTTGCAGGTATTCAACGAGCACGTCTAAACGAGGCAACACGAAGAAAAGAAGCAATCTCAGATGAAATATGGATGAAAAAGGAGTGAAAACACAATGAAAAGCGCAGCAAGCTGTTTTTGCTGATGTGACGACCGTCACAGCTTCATGACGACCGTCACACGGGTGACGACCGTCACACCTTGTGACGACCGTCATGCAGGCAAAAACGCCCCACTCAGATTACACGTCAAAAGATCAGTTCCAATTCCCACAGAGTGGACCACTACTCCCTAAATTATCTGCCTCAAGGTCCATCATCTTCAGTGATAACCGTTGGGATTCCACTTCTATAAAAAGGGAAGCAGGGGACTTCAGAAAGGGAGCTGCATTCATACCACGAAGTGCTGCCGAATTTACTTTCCAGAGCATTATTTTCTAGTTTTATTCTTATTTGTTTCTCTTTACCTTTCCTGTATTCCCATTTTCATTCTTCTGTAATTTCTATTTTATTGTACGATCAAATTGGCACTAAAGACCAGAATCCTGCCGACATCTGTGGAGGATCTGCCCAAAGGCCAATTGGCATATTTACAGGTTTTCATTTTGATCGACTTCAGTTTTATTATAATGCAAATTATTATTTATTATTCTTATTTATATTTTATCTCTCCCAAATCCATGTCTAGCTAAACTTAGGTAATCGATATGTAGTAATAACTCGAATGGGATTTGATAACAACTGGTTGAAAAACTTTCTTTTCACAAAAGTAATCTATCGTCTGAGTGTTTAAAATTGATTCACTGAATAAACTTCGTCGCGAAAGCGAGAACTTATTTAAAAGTAGTTTTGCCACGAAAGTGGGAAATTAATTAAGATACGAACCAACAAGCGAAAGCTGCAGTAAGGTCAGATAGTAAACACTAGGCATTTGTTTTAATAACAACGAAAGCACTTTAAAATGAATTAGAACTTAGAGATTTCCAAAAAATAATTTTAACCCCGAACGGGATACGAAGGTGTACGTTTGGCCCTTAGGATTATGATTAGAGTCAATAACCATCGTGAGACGAGAGTCTTCAAATCTCCATTTTCTGCTTAAATAAACTTTGAAAATTATTTCATACACCAGTAATTTATCAAATCCCTGAAGAACACAATTACTACGTATCGATTCAATCAATTATAATCTAAATAGTATTCTTAGTTCCCTTTTAGTGACAATCTTATTCCCTTAAACATATTCTACCTAGCTAAACATAGTAACTCCCGAGAACACTAGTTTGATTACGAGTCCCTGTGGGATCGATATCTATTATTACTACGCGATAGACTGTGCACTTGCAGTTAGGTTGTATTAGACATAGAAAGTCGCGATCACACTCCAACCACATTATCCAACTCATCAGAATCTGACATACACCCAGACTTTCTGGTATCCCCCTCTCACAGAAATTCTGAAGTAAACCAACCAGAACCCCCTGTTTCTTCTGAAGTTATTATTCCAAATCCTATTCCAACACCTAAACCATCTTCTTAAATTACCATTCCTAATCCTACCCCTGCACCCAAGCCAAGAACATCTGAGCATGTACCTTCTGCTTCGTGCAAACTATCTTCTTCTAACAAACTTCCTTCTGGTTTCACCTTGAAAAATTTCTACACCAGAATTGAACCCTCTGACACTATCACTCCTCTCAAACCTAAACTTACCATCATTCTACCATATGTGCTTCAAATATATATTAAAACAATGTCAGCAGTACCTTCATCAGATCCAAAACCATCCTCTGCTATATCTGCAAAATCTAATAAACCTGCTAAATCTGCTTTCAAACCTTACTCTGATAAACCATTTGATGTGATTTCCTATCAAACTAAAGCAAACCCAAATCTGTTGAATGCTTTAACCAGATCAAAACCTGACAAATCATCTGAAATTCCATTCATACCCTACTACCCTCCTCCTCTGATCTCCATTCATAAATCCATCTTTCCACCTACTCCCCAACCAAAGCCAATAACCTTGGAAACTCTATTAAACCCAAGACCTAGACTAAATGTTGATCATTTATTTACAAGTTTTTTACAAGAAATACAGATGTATTTAGGTTCTGTACAGAGGAAATGTTCATCAATAATGGATGCAAAGGAATCTGATGCCATTTGGAATGGCTTCATAAGCAGATTCAACACTGTCGCATCAAATCTGAAGAACGTATGTTCTGATGATGCGAAGCTCAGATTTGCTGAAGCTGCTAGAAGTCTGTTCTGGACTATTAAGAGATCTGGACCATTACTTCTTACAGATTCTCCTTCATCATCAGAAGAGAATACTGAATCTGCATCTGAAGATAACCCTCTGGCTATGACTCTGATAGAACATCCTTCTGGATCTACTGCTCCTAGCTCCAAAGCCCCTATGGAAATTGACTATGTTCAAGCTTCAGAAACTGTTCCACCTTCTTCATCTGAGATCAAGAAAGAATCTCCAGATCTTGAAGATAAGATTGCTGTTCTGGAAGCTGGTCAATCAGAAATCAAGACTTGGATGGCTAAGCAAGACAAGAAATCTGAAGACATGACTCAGTGGATGTCCCAACAGGATCAGAAGAATGAAACCATGGCTAAGTGGATGTCAAAACAAGAACAGTCCTCTTCTGAGATCACGGATCTGTTGAAGATGCTTTTGTCAAAACACTCTTAGTTTATTTATTTTTTCTTCTGATGTTTGCATCTAATGTTTGCATATGCATTTGAATATCTTCTGATGTGTGTACTTTTGCTCTGAAAGAATGAATGAATGTTTCAAAGTTTTCTCCACATGATTTATCTCATTTATTGTTTCCTTTTCTTTGTCTTTTCAAAATTATTACTTTTTGCTTATGACAAAAAAGGGGGAGAAAATAGATCTGATCTGTTTAATTAAACTTTACCAGAATGAAACTTCAGACATATCAATTTTATCTAACATAAAATATGAGTATTTCAGAACATTTGATAAGTACACTCTGTAAAAGAAACTCTGAGACTCTCAGATCATTTGACAATTATCAGACTCTGACTCTGAAATATGCAAGACACTCTGACTCTCAAATGTTAAAGAACAATCAAGCTCTAACTCTGAAAAACACTCAAGACAAAAGGGAAGTTTCTATTCCTTATTTATATTTAATTCAGGGGGAGATTCATCATCTCAGGGGGAGTTATAATTATTCTATTTTTCAATTAAACAAAATTTCTGATGTTTTTGTCATCATCAAAAAGGGGGAGATTGTTAGAACACAGATTGGTTCTTAATAATATCTCTATGTTTTGATGATAACTATTATGAAATTTTGTAATTAAGAATTATATACTCTAAAATTTGCTTAAGAGTTTTTATTGCAGATATTAAAGTAATTATCACTCCAGAAGCAAATCAGAACTGAACATAAGAAATATGCTAGAATCTGAAGCGTCAAATGCATCCATTAGAAGATTTTGAACGCTGCCATCAGAAGATCCTGAGCGTAGCCTCCAGAAGGATCTGAAGCAGAAGCTCCAGAAGAATCTGAAGCAAGTCAGAAGCATCTGAACCAAAGAAGAATTCTGTATGAAGAGTTTTCAAGCATAGTTACTACAGAAGATTTTGAGAGTACTAAAGCTGCCAGTACTGAGGATCTGACTCAAATATGCTCTAAACTTATACACGCTAAAAGCACACTTGCTGCAAAGACTCTGATTCAGCAAAACTCTGATCAACATCAGAAGGCTCTGATCAAATTAGACTCTAATGATTCTTGCTGAAAATTGATGAAGAAGAATTCAAAGACTATGTTCGTTGGAATATCCAAACGACTCTTTCCTTATTTATGTTAGACACAAGAACATATACAAAAAGGATTTCTCTGTGCTTTCTTCTTCTAGGAAAGGTCACTTGATGTGAAGACAAAAAGGCTCAGACCTTTTGGTACACTCTTCTCAACGTGAAATACTCTTGGATCAATGTACCTATAAAAGCAAGTCTCCAACCATCTTCTTCAGTTGACGTTTTACCTGAAAAGAATTCAATATCCAAAGCTCTCATACAATTCATATTCTTTCTAGAATTAATTTCTTTATTCTTAATATTAAGTGAAAAATCACAGTTGTGATACAACTTTATTAGAAGCATTTTAAACACTTGTATTTGTTATTACATTTGATTGTAAGAAAACCTTAAGAAGATCCAGTTAGGATCAGTAGTTCTTGAGAAGACTTTGAACAGTTGTTCTTAGTGCTTAATATTGTAATCAGTTGATTAAATAGTGGATTAAGTCCTTGATTGAGAAAGGCAAATCACTCTAGGAAGGGTGGACTGGAGTAGTTGAGTTCAACGAACCAGGATAAAAATACTTGAGTTTTTATTTCTAAGTTTTTATCTTCATACTTATTCAACCCCCCTTCTAAGTATTTTCTCACCTTCATCTTATGTAGTCATCAGTGTCACAGACTTTCGAGAAACGATGATACGTTCACCATTTCTGGTTTGGCATCATAGTCTAACGAAGCGGCCTCACTTAGTTGACTTCCAAATGATCGATCCCCAGAGTCGACAATCCTCAGATCCAACATCCTCTCAACTGTCTGAAACAGACTGGAAAGGTAGTCATCAAAGAGAATCTCGTCTGAGCGCGAATTTTGTGAGAACTAGTGCATGCAAAACATACAGGTTCATCACTACTTTCCACTTCTAATGTTATGGTTATTCTCAAGCCTAGGTTCTGGCTTATCACACAGTGGAATATTCCCATCCAACAGCACATCAATATGATAATATAAATGCTGAAAATAAAATGCAAATGCAGTAATGCACAAATGCAACACATATTCACATATATACACACCCAACTGTAAAACAAACAAGCGCTAGGATTGACTCGCATAAGGGATGAGAATGTCCTCAACAGAGTCGCCAGCTATCGCATCGCTGCGAAGAGGGGCCGACAAAGACAGAAGAGTCTCCATCGTTCGTTATTTATCCCAAAAAGAGGGAAAGAAATCGATAAGAGAAAACCTACGAAAAAGGGAAAAGACAGGTCATCGCAACCAAATCTTGGGTTCGGGAACCCGTTATGCAAGGGGAAGGTATGAGCATCCCTCACGTTCGTTGTACTCAACGGGATCCACGCTTGTTGCCTAAATCTAAAAGGGTGTTAATCTATAAGGATGGCTCACAGGGACAAAAGAAAAGAAAAGAGACTCGATAGAGCATCGCCTCCCTATGCCTACGTATTCCCTCGTACAATAGGAAAGTCAGAGTCAACGTAGTTCGGAAAACTATGGGTGAAGGTTGATCGCGACTTTCTATGTCTAATACAACTTAACTGCAAGTGCACAGTCTATCGCGTAGTAATAAAAGATATCGATCCCACAGGGACTCGTAATCAAACTAGTGTTCTCGGGAGTTACTATGTTTAGCTAGGTAGATAATGTTTAAGGGAATAAGATTGTCACTAAAGGGAACTAAAAATGTTACTTAAATTATAATTACGTGAATCGATATGCAGTAATTATGTTCTTTGGGGATTTGATAAGTTACTGGTGTATGAAATATTTTTTTCAGAATTTATTTAAGCAGAAAATAGTGATCTGAAGACTCTCGTCTCACGATGGTTGTTGACGCTAATCATAATTCTAAGGACCAAATGTACGCTTTCGTGTCCCATTCGGGGTTAAAACTATTTTTTGGAAATCTCTAAGTTCTAATTCATTTTAAAGTGCTTTCGCTGTTATTAAAACAAATGACTAGTGTTTACTATCTGGTCTTGCCGCAGCATTCGCTTGTTGGTTCGTACCTTAATTAATTTCCCACTTTCATGGCAAAACTACTTTTAAATAAGTTCTCGCTTTCGCGACGAAGTTTATTCAGTAAATAAATTTAAACACTCAGACCATAAACAACTTTTGAAAAAGAAAGTTTTCAACCGGTTATTATCAAATCCTGTCCGAATTATTATTACATATCGATTACTTTGATTTAGCTAGACATGGATTTGGGAAAGGTAAAACATAAATAAAAACAATGAATAATAACATGCATCATAATGAAAACTGAAATTACGATTAAAATTTAAAACCTGTAAATATTCCAATTGACCTTTGGGCAGATCCTCCACAAAAGTTGGCAGGATTCTGGTCTTTGTGCCAATTGATCGTACAAGGGAAATAGGAATTACAGAAGAAATGAAAGGCAACAAAAAAAATAGAAAGAAATAAAACTGAACTTTTGCTCTGGAAATGAAATTGGGCAGCACTTCGTTGTCTGAATGCGGCTCCCTTTCTCAGCTCCCCTCCTTCCCCTTTTATAGAAATAGAATTCTAACGGTTATAACTTGAAGAAGGTGGACTTAGAGGCAGAAATATCAGGGAGTAGTGGTCCACTATTTGGGACTTGGAACTGCCTCTTGCACGTGCATTTGAAGTTGGGCGTTTTTGCCTGCATGATGGTCGTCACGGTGTGTGACGGTCGTCACCCGTGTGACGGTCGTCATGGAGCTATGACGGTCGTCACAGCAGCAAAATATGCATTCTGCGTTTTTCATGTTGTTTTCATCCGATTTTCGTCCATATTTCATCTGTGATTGCTTCTTTTCTTCATATTGCTTTGTTTAGACGTGATTATCAAATACCTGTAAAATATCAGACAAATAACACAGAAATAACCCGAAATCGGATCGAAAACAGTTAAACATCAGTTGAGTTATGCATCAATATATATATATATATATATATATATATATATATATATATATATATATATATATACGATTTCGTGTTATCAAACTCCCCTAAGCTTGAATCTTTGCTTGTCCTCAAGTAAAACAGGAAAAAGTCGGCAAGCACGAGGCAGCTTCTTCGTTCGCAAAGTTGGGAAAAACCGGGATTCTTAGTAAGAACAAAACGAGTACGGTGACGACACTGGACTACAAGTCTTCGGAGGTCTCTTTCTTATGCAAATCGGTCCCAGTCATGCTACTGTAGCTTGGCGTCAAGGTTCTCGCGGTAAGTTCACCCTGTTTGTTCTAGCGCAATCACATTAAGCCCGTTGTCCATACACTTTCATGGCAAGTCGACCTGTTAGTGAATATGATCTCATTTCTGTTTTGATCTTTTTCATTGATCATAAGCTTATACCATTGATTTTTTTTCAATGAGTTTTCGTACCGTTGGGCTAAATGCTCGGGTGAGGAGCACCTAACTTAGAGGGAAACGCGTCTTTATATTTTGGCTAAATGGCTTTCTTTTCATGATTTTTCATTTTTTTGGAGATCATACACTTATTTGCATCGGTCGCTCGCTTAGAAGTGTTTTAGGATGGTGCTGACTGCTAGTATAAACTACTTGGGGATGAGTTTGCGTAGACACTTGAAACTTTGGTACACGTAGGTAGTGAAACCGACTCGCATAAACCGGAGATCTAAGGTGTCAGGACGGTACTGGTTTTGTTAGAATTGTCGTCTCCTCGGAGTTTCAAAACTCGATTTGAACTTGGGTGCATTCTCGTGATGCTTTTGCTTTTGAGGAACGAACGAAAATTTTGTGTTTACGTCGAATAAAGTGGGGATGTTTGCGTAACGGGAAAAAGATATATAAAAGAGATTTTATTTGCTAAAACGTGAAAATGTTTGAATAGAAATTACGGAATTCAAAGTACAATGGAATGGGAAATAAACGCTCCGCTCCCACACTATCTCAATCAGTGTCCCCACTGATTTGAAGGAATGCGAGAGGGAGATACAAGGGAAATGAAAATACAAGGAACTGAAAATATAGTAAACAAATAAGGAAAATGATAACTAATCACGGCCTCTGCCTCGGTCACGTCCTCGCTCGCGTCCTCTGGCTCTGACTTGGTCGACTCGGTCCTCAAAACTCATTGCTCCGGTGTGGTAGACATAGTCGCGGAGTCCTTCGAACTGCAAGGTCAGATTCGCCAAGTTCTCAGTAATGGTTTCTTGGCCGGTTTGTAGTTGTTGCATTTGGGTCCGATGCCAAGCTTCGAACTGCTCTGCTCGCTGATTCTGTTGCTGCATCATAGCGAGTATCTAGGCCTGCTGGTCGAGAGAGCGGTGGAGGTCTTCTTCTGAGTAGTCGGGCTCTGGACGATGGCGGCGGCGGCGGTAGGATGTACCTTCGGAAGGAAGTGGTTGTGATGCCTCCGGTTGCTCTGGTCTGTCCAACTCAGCTTGGATTTCGTCATCAGAACCTTGGGTGTGGCTCTGAGTTGGAGCATCGGCAGCAGGAGGGGCAGTGAGGTCAAATAGCCAGTTGGTACGATCCTCTGGATGCATCCGGGTGCGTGATGGAAGGATGATGCTTCGGACAGTTTTGCCACGCACTACAGGGTGGTACTTGCCATCGGCTCTGGAACGGATGAGGTGAGAGGCTCTGCAGTGGTCGGTGTCGAGGAACACCGAGGGAATGGCATGGAGGTGCTGGAGGCGGTCACCGAGGTTCAGCCCAAGTGCAATGGCAGTGACAATCCCGCCAAAGTAAAATGGCTTAGAGCCACAGTTACAATTGGCCTGAATGTGGGCCAGGAGGAATGGAGCAGCATTGATGGGATCGTTGTTGAATACACAGTGGAGAAAGAAGAGCTCTTTTGAGTTCACCTTATGGTTGCTATCCCGGGCGAAGATGGTGTTGCTCAATGCTCGGTGGAAATATCGGATGGTCGGGTTGTGGATATGTGTTGCGTGCATAGAATCCCAACCATCGGCATTGATGCCGGTTAACTGGTACCAGAGCGTGAAGGCTTCGTGCTGAAACTGATCGGTGAGGCGGCGGTGAGCATTGTCGCCACGAGGGAATTGTAAGATGGCGGCAATCTGGTTCTAGTTCACTTGATAGTTCGTGCCGAACATCCGGAAGCATGCGGCACCAGAGTGTTGGCTGAGGTCGCCGCTGGAAGTGACATAAGTAAACGAACTTAGGAACTCGAGGGTGAGTTGTTCGTACATCGGCAGCGGATTGGTGCAGAGGTTCCAGATGTCAGCTCTTTGAAGCATCCAAGTGACGCCGTCAAGGAGTCCAAGCTCCGTGAGCGATGGGATATGTGGATAGTGGGTCGGCTGTAGCGACCGTTGGTGGAAGGCGATATAGTTGGCTCGCTGTCTCTCTCCTGAGTCATCGTCGTTGAACACAATGTTGTTGAGGTCTAGGGTTTCGTTGTTTCTCTCCATTGTTGGAGGATACTGAGGAAATGTGGATTGAGGTGGTTTTGTGGAGTGGAAAAATATGACAGCAGTGTAGTAGGAAGTTGAGATGGGAGTTGGAATATATGGTGCAAGGTGGGGAAAACAAAAATTGGGAGTGGGGTGTGAGTTCTTGATGATTGGAAGTTGAAAGGAGATGAGTGGGAGATAAAATGCAACCCCTGTTATATCAGATAACAGTTTTGGGCTCGTGACAGTCGTCACGTATCTGTGACGGTCGTCACCCGTGTGACGGTCGTCACACCAGCAAAATCTGCAGAACGCAGAATTTTGCTTTGGGGGTGTTCTTGCAATGATTTTTAGGCCTATAAATGATATGGCAATGTATTATATCGGCCGATAAACAAAGAATAACGTAAAAACAGAATAAATGAATAAAGACTATAATTGAAATAACAAGTAATTAGAATGATTGTAATGTAATACATAGGGAAATTAACAATGCAAAAATCAAAATAATTGAAAACGGACGGAAAACAGAAAACTAAACTAAACTAAACTAAACTAAACTAAACTAAGCTAAAACTAATATCTAGTCTTTTCGTGCCTTCAATTCATCGAACTTCCGTGTGTAGTAGTCGAGCTGGTCACAGACTAAGTCCATGAAGACTACGAGTTCGCTGTGTATGCCTGCGATGTCGTCTTTTACAGTAGTCCGAGTTGCGTCAATGTTGTCCAATCGGTGCAGAACAGTATCCATTTTGTTCGTGGTCTCCTCAGGAATGGGCTAAGGATAGGTGTTGTAATGCGGAGGAGTCGTAGGGTCTACTTCAGCTTCTGATACAGCATCCTCATAGTACATATAATTGTGTGCTTCAGAGATGTGATCACTGTCGTACATGTAGTTCTGTGGTGTTGATTGAGGTGAAGGAGGTCCCATAGGCTCATCCAATTCATAAAGCCAGTTGTCCTTGTTATGGATACTTGTCGTCTGATGATTTGGCAATGTGAATAGCTAGACAGGTTTTTCATTGATGAGGTACTCGTAAGGTCCAGGTCCCATAGTTCTTAAAATGCGCCTGTTAAAGCAGAACTGGATATTCATGGGTCGGATGGTGCCAAAACTAGTGCTTGCATTTAGGTGGAATCTAAGGCCAAGCTCGTGGGCAATCATTGTCACGAGGCCTCCTATTAGAATAGGTGATTGTGGGTCTTGAGTGAGGCGTCGGAAGGATCTCATCATGAAAGGTACTGCATTCACTGTACGGCCCTGAGAAGCACAGAACATGATAAATAACTCTTCTTTAGATACTGTAGTAATATTTTCTTCTTTCCCGAAAAGGGTGTGAGCTAGTATCTTATGAAAGTATCTGAAAGCTGGGTTATGAATCTCATCATTATACATTCTGTCTGGTTCAGGGTGATAGTCGCCTGTGATTCTTCCCTAGAATTGGTTGAGTTCAAAATCAAGATCATCATCTTCTGCACTGATGAACACATGCGGTCCGCTAGGAAATCCTAGGAGGTTAGCTAATGACATCCGACTATGGGTTTGGTCCATTCCAAACATCCTAAAGGTGATCAGCTCTGTGTTGGATCCAAAACCATAGTTGGGTAAGTACCTGAAGGAACTAAGGAATTCGTAGGTGAGGTCCTTGTAGGTAGCAAAACGGGTTTTCAAAGCAGTGTTCTCCCAACCCAGTTGATTGAACAGGTATTGGATGCTATCAGTGATTCCTAGTTTCTCCATGGTAGACTTATCATAATACAGCGTTAAGGCTATTTCTCTTTCAGTTAATGCTTCAAATCTTGCCTTTTGAGCAAATCCTCGAAAATGAACCTTTGTGAAGTCGTACGCGGCCATACTCGCAGGTAAGTCGGAGAAAAACAGGAGGAAGGTTTTGAAGACTTTTAAAATCCTGAAAAATTTAAAACAGAAATTTGAAGTCAGGATTTTAAGAAAAGCGAAAGGCGGTAAAAACAAAAGATAAAAAAGAATATAAAATAAAAATATGAAAATAAAAGAAAGTAAAAATAGTGGCAATTTTTAGTTTAGAATTTTTGTTAAAGTTTCAAAGTAGAATTTTAAATAAAAATGAAATACAGTAACGAGGAAAAATGCGGGAAAATTGGGTTGCCTCCCAGTAAGCGCTGTTTTTAACGTCTAAAGCCTGGCGATAGCTTGGTGACAAGCTATTCGAGTGTTTGAGCTGGAAGCTCAAGCAATGCTATACTGCAGACTTGAGGGCTATTTTCGTTCTTATTATAATGTTTAGACGTTGCCCGTTTATGATAAACGGTGCATTCGTCTTATCGGTAATTTCAACAGCTCCACTCTGAAGTACTTTAGTCACTTCATAAGGTCTGGACCACCTAGATTTTAGTTTACCTGGGAAGAGTTTTAATCTTGAATTAAATAGCAGTACGTTGTCTCCCATACTGAATTGTTTCTTGACTGAACGTTTATCATATCATTTTTTAGTTCGTTCTTTGTAGATACGGGCATTTTCGTAAGCGTCTAATCGAAGTTCTTCTAATTCGTGTAAGTTCAAGATTCGTTTCTCTCCTGCCTCAGTGTAGTTGAAATTGAGTGTCTTAATGGCCCAAAAGGCCTTATGCTCTAATTCTACAGGGAGATGGCAGGATTTACCATAAACTAATTTGTAGGGTGTAGTACCGATTGGTGTCTTAAAAGCGGTCCTATAAGCCCATAAAGCTTCATTTAGCTTTGATGACCAATCTTTCCTTGAGGTAGCGACAGTCTTTTCCAATATCTGTTTTATTTCCCTGTTCGAGACCTCTACTTGTCCGCTAGTTTGCGGATGATAGGGTGTAGCTACTCGGTGTCGGACTCCATATTTAGAAAGAAGTTTATCAAATATTCGCGATATGAAGTGTGATCCGCCGTCACTAATGACGAGTCTGGGTACACCGAATCTAGGAAAGATTGTGTTTTTGAAAAGTTTGATTACTACTCGTGCGTCATTTGTTGGAGCAGCAATGGCTTCTATCCATTTAGACACATAGTCTACAGCAACGAGTATGTAGTTATTACCAAAAGAAGGTGGGAATGGTCCCATGAAATCTATTCCCCATACGTCGAAGATTTCTACCTCTAGGATTCCTTTTTGAGGCATTTCATCGCGTCGTGAGATGTTGCCAGTTCGTTGGCATCGATCACATTTTAGCACAACGATGTGAACGTCTTTCCAGAGGTTAGGCCAGAATAAGCCGGCTTGGAGAATCTTAGTGCACGTCTTGGATGTACTAGCATGACCATCATATGGTGCTGAATGGCATTGGGAAATGATATTTTCTATTTCTTCCTCTGGGACACAGCGACGGTATATGTTGTCGGCCCCTCTCTTGAAGAGTAGAGGTTCGTCCCAATAATAGTGTTTCAGATTGTGGAAGAATTTCTTCTTTTGCTGATAAGTGAGATCCGGTGGAAGCACGCCTGCAGCGAGGTAATTAATGATGTCAGCATACCAAGGTAATGTGACTTGGGCATAGACAGCTTCTACGGCTTTTTCGAATTCTGGATCTTCCGAGATTGAGTTAGGCATGTCACTTTCTAATTTGGCTATCATATGTTCGTACGGGAAATCGTCATTTATCGGTACTGGTTCATGTTTGATGCCTTCTATTCGGGATAAGTGATCTGCAAAAACGTTCTCGCATCGCACATGATTTTGTACGGTAGTCGCCAATCGGGTGGTTGCATAATAGGTGCGGTGATAAGGGTTGATTTTAATGTTTCGAATGCTTTTAGACAGTCGTCGTCGAAGACGAACTCAGCATCTTTCATCAACAGGCCGGTCAAAGGTTTTGTGATTTTTGAAAAATCTTTTATAAACCTTTGGTAGAAACCGGCATGTCCTAGAAAACTTCGTATTTCTCGTACGGATTTTGGAGGTTGGAGATCTTTTATAATCTCTATTTTAGCTTTGTCGACCTCAATTCCTTTATTTGATATGACATGTCCTAGAACTATTCCTTGTCGGACCATAAAATTGCATTTTTCCCAATTTAGGACGAGGTTCACTTTTACACAACGTTCTAATACCATTTCTAAGTATTGTAGGCATCCTTCGAAACTTTGTCCACATACCGAGAAATCGTCCATAAATACTTCCATGATGTCGTCTATGAAATCTGCAAAGATTGCCATCATGCATCTTTGGAAGGTTGCTGGAGCATTACAGAGTCCGGACGACATTCGGCGGTAAGCAAAAGTACCATAAGGACAGGTGAATGTAGTCTTTTCTTGGTCATCAGGATGAATGGGAATTTGGAATAATCCTGAATAGCCATCTAGATAGCAGAAATATGAATCTTTGGCTAATCTTTCCAACATTTGGTCTATGAAGGGTAACGGGAAGTGATCTTTTCGTGTGGCCTTGTTAAGCTTCCTATAATCAATGCACATCCTGCTTCCAGTCACGACTCTTTTTGTTATTGATTCGCCTTTTTCATTTTTAACTACTGTGACTCCTCCTTTCTTTGGTACGACATGAACTGGGCTAACCTATTCACTATCGGAGATTGGATAGATGATTCCTGCATCTAGCAATTTCTTTACTTCATCTCTGACTACAGTGCTTAGGATGGGGTTCAGTCTTCTCTGATGCTCTCTAGAGGTTTTAGAGTCTTTCTCATTCGATGCATACAGATCGAAGGGCTTATACCTTTTAGATCGCTTATGTTATAGCCTAACGCGGTGAGGTACTTCTTTAGGACTTCTAATAGCTTTTCGGTTTCTGGTTGTTCTAAGTCGGCGTTGACTATCACTGGTCTTTTTAGTTCATCGTCTAGGAATTCATATCTAAGGTTTTTGGGTAGTGTTTTAAGTTCTAAAGATGGGTTCTTCGGACCTGGCATATGGTTTGGGGTCTGTGCTAAGCTTTCGCTTAGGCTGTCGTCTTTATACGGTTTACGCCAATCATCGTCTTCAGAAATATCGGGTATTTGAATCTTTATTATTTCTGAATACGTGGTCTCTTCATTTTCAAGTTCTCTTATGCATTCATCAATTTCATCTACTAAATAGCAGGTATCGTCTATGACTGGTGCTTGTAAGAACTTGGTGAGAATAAACTCTATCTTTTCTTCTCCTACTTTGAATGTTAGCCTTCCTTTCTTCACGTCTATAATAGCTCCGGTTGTAGCTAGGAACGGTCTTCCTAGGATAATTGGGGTAACAGAGTCCTCTTTGATGTCCATGATTATGAAGTCGGTTGGGATGTAGAATTGTCCTATGCGTACTAGAACGTTTTCCAGTATTCCGACGGGGTATTTTACTGATCGGTCAGCTAATTGTACGGACATTTTGGTTGGTCTTAGGTCTCCCATATTCAGCTTTTTGCATATAGATAAAGGTATAACACTGATATTGGCTCCTAAATCGCATAGAGCTTTGTCTATCACGAACTTTCCTATGACGCAGGGTATGGAGAAACTACCTGGGTCTTTTAATTTAGGAGGCATGCGGTTTTGAATTATAGAGCTACACTCTGCAGTAAGTGTAACTGTCTCGTTATCCTCGATCTTTCTCTTATTTGACAGGATTTCTTTGAGAAATTTAGCGTATGACGGCATTTGAGTTATCGCTTCTGTAAAAGGAATAATGATATTCAACTGTTTAAGGAGCTCTACAAATTTCTTAAACTGTCCAGAAGTTTTAGAGTTTATTAATCTTTGAGGATAAGGGATAGGTGGTTTATATGGCGCTGGAGGTGCTTGGGTTTTTTCATTGTGGTATCCTCCTTCTTGTTGTCTTCCTTCTTCTCTAACTCGGATTCCTTTTCTGCTTGTTCAGTTGGTTTTTGTTGCATGGCTGAGTTTTCGGTCCTCGGATCGATTGGTTCGTCCAATTCTTTTCCACTTCTTAGTATTACAGCATTTGCTTGGCCTTTTGGATTCTGTTCGGGTTGTCCAGGAAATGTGCCAGCGGGTGCGGCAACAGAGGCTTGTTGTTGAGCCACTTGTGATATCTGTGTTTCTAACATTTTGTTGTGGGTGGCTAAAGCGTCTACTTTTCCGGTCAACTGTTTAATTTGCTCGCTAGTGTGTATGTTTTGATTCAGGAATTCTTTGTTTGTTTGAGCTTGAGTAGCTATGAATTTTTCCATCATCAACTCGAGGTTTGATTTCCTAGGTGCAGTCTGAGCAGCAGCTGGTTTCTGATATCCTGGCGGAGCAGTAGGCATTTGCAATGCATTATCGCTTTTGTAAGAAAAGTTTGGATGATTTCGCCAACCTGGGTTCTAGGTATTTGCGTAGGGATTTCCTTGAGCATAGTTTACTTGGTCTGGTGGGATTCCGGCTAGCAATGGGCATTCGGGCGCATTATGAGTGGTGCTTCCGCATAACTCGCAATTTGGAGTTACGGCAGCGACGGTTGCAGTGGGGTTAATAGTCAGACTGTCAATCTTCTGTGCTAGAGCATCTACTTTAGCGTTGAACTTTTCAAGGCTGCTGATCTCGTACATCCCACCTTTCGTTGTGGTTTTCTCTGTTGGAGTGCGTTCACCTCCCCATTGGCAGTGGTTCTGAGACATGTTTTCGATTAGTTGATAGGCTTCGTCGTATGGCTTATCCATAAGTGCACCGCCCGCGGCGGCGTCTATTGTTAATCTGGTATTGTATAAAAGCCCATTATAGAAAGTATGGATTGTCACCCAGTCTTCTAGACCATGGTGAGGACATGTTCTCATCATATCTTTGAATCGTTCTCATGCTTCGTAAAGAGATTCAATATCTTTTTGTCGAAATCCATTGATTTGAGCTCTAAGCATAGCAGTTTTGCTTGGCGGAATATATCTCGCTAAGAAGACGTTCTTCAATTGTTCCCACGTCGTAACGGAGTTGGATGGTAAAGATTGTAACCATGTCCACGCTCTGTCTCTAAGAGATAATGGGAAAAGACGAAGTCTTATCGCGTCTGGAGTTACTCCATTTGCTTTCACTGTGTCTGCGTACTGTACAAACTTCGTTAAATGTTCGTTTGGATCCTCAGTTGCATTTCCTGAGAATTGGTTTTGTTGTACCGCTGACAGCAATGATGGTTTCAGCTCAAAATCGTTTCGAGTAATAGCTGGGGCAGCAATGCTACTTCTAGGCTCCATCTGAGAGGGTGTAGCGTATGCCTTCAGCGGTTTGTTTTGAGGTGCTTCAGCCATCTTTGATTCTTCTTCTGATTTGGGAATGGGAGTGAGAGGATCGGGAATGTTATGTTTGAGTTGGTACTCAATGATGCGACTTCTTAAATGTAAGAAGCGCTCTAGTTCTGCGACTGAAGGTTTTAAGATATCTCCTTGTGGGCGATTACTTGGCATACAATCGACAGCACTAGTAAAGGAAAAATGAAAATAGTTAACCTAGTTTATACGGCGTAACAGAAGGTTACACTATTGACTAAATGGGTCCCCGGCAACGGCGCCAAAAACTTGATCGCGACTTTCTATGTCTAATACAACTTAACTGCAAGTGCACAGTCTATCGTGTAATAATAAAAGATATCGATCCCACAGGGACTCGTAATCAAACTAGTGTTCTCCGGAGTTATTATGTTTAGCTAGGTAGATAATGTTTAAGGGAATAAGATTGTCACTAAAGGGAACTAAAAATGTTACTTAAATTATAATTACGTGAATCGATATGCAGTAATTATGTTCTTTGGGGATTTGATAAGTTACCGGTGTATGAAATATTTTTTTCAGAATTTATTTAAGCAGAAAATAGTGATCTGAAGACTCTCGTCTCACGATGGTTGTTGACGCTAATCATAATTCTAAGGGCCAAATGTACGCTTTCGTGTCCCATTCGGGGTTAAAACTATTTTTTGGAAATCTCTAAGTTCTAATTCATTTTAAAGTGCTTTCGCTGTTATTAAAACAAATGACTAGTGTTTACTATCTGGTCTTGCCGCAGCTTTCGCTTGTTGGTTCGTACCTTAATTAATTTCCCACTTTCGTGGCAAAACTACTTTTAAATAAGTTCTCGCTTTCGCGACGAAGTTTATTCAGTAAATAAATTTAAACATTCAGACCATAAACAACTTTTGAAAAAGAAAGTTTTCAACCGGTTATTATCAAATCCCGTCCGAATTATTATTACATATCGATTATTTTGATTTAGCTAGACATGGATTTGGGAAAGGTAAAACATAAATAAAAACAATGAATAATAACATGCATCATAATGAAAACTGAAATTACGATTAAAATTTAAAACCTATAAATATTCCAATTGACCTTTGGGCAGATCCTCCACAAAAGTTGGCAGGATTCTGGTCTTTGTGCCAATTGATCGTAGAAGGGAAATAGGAATTACAGAAGAAATGAAAGGCAACAAAAAAAACAGAAAGAAATAAAACTGAACTTTTGCTCTGGAAATGAAATTGGGCAGCACTTCGTTGTATGAATGCGGCTCCCTTTCTCAGCTCCCCTCCTTCCCCTTTTATAGAAATAGAATTCTAACGGTTATAACTTGAAGAAGGTGGACTTAGAGGCAGAAATATCAGGGAGTAGTGGTCCACTATTTGGGACTTGGAACTGCCTCTTGCACGTGCATTTGAAGTTGGGCGTTTTTGCCTGCATGACGGTCGTCACGGTGTGTGACGGTCGTCACGGTGTGTGACGGTCGTCACCCGTGTGACGGTCATCATGGAGCTGTGACGGTCGTCACCCGTGTGACGATCGTCATGGAGCTGTGACAGTCGTCACAGCAGCAAAATATGCATTCTGCATTTTTCATGTTGTTTTCATCCGGTTTTCGTCCATATTTCATTTGTGATTGCTTCTTTTCTTCATATTGCTTTGTTTAGACGTGATTATCAAATACCTGCAAAATATCATACAAATAACACGGAAATAACCTGAAATCGGATCGAAAACAGTTAAACATCAGTTGAATTATGCATCAATATATATATACGATTTCGTGTTATCAAAGGTGGGGAAGGTTGCTCACCAAGACATCGTTGTCTTGTGCCTACGTATCCTCGTCTGGTACGAGATATCAGAGCAAACGTAGTTCGGGCTGACACGACCACAGATTAGTTCAAGTGTTTTAACTGAGTAGGGTTAAACCTTCGTTCTAGCAGTTAGGTGTATTGCTGCTCGACCATTGGAGACTTAGGCGTTACCTGTTTGCGGTAGAATCAAGAGTTAACACACTCTTTCTGAAAATGATTTTCCAAAAAATCCCAAAGGATAAAAAGGTTTGATGCTTTGTTTTGTGTTTTTTATGGAGAACTGAACTGAGTTAAGTTTGTAACTCATGTTGCACTAAAGACTATGACTTGAGAGCGAATGCGTCGCATATCGCCCAAAGGGCGTACGCTAAACACTCTAGACAGTTGAGAGGAAGCCCCTTAACTATCATTCCCCAAGTACTTAAGGCTCGTAGCGTACAACATTTATTATCCTTTATTAGGTGTCTTAAGATGTTAAGAGATGAGAAGAGAAGACATAAACTCTAAGGGGAAATTAACCAACCCTAATGTTATCATGCACAATGCTCTTAAAGTTGGGATTAAGAGGGAAGAAACTATCCTAATGTTAGCACGCTTGGATTGAACACTAATGTCTCTCCTACTCCCATCTTAAACAGAGGGACTAGGAATCCTAAGGGATCATGGCAAAAGACCAAGAAAACACAAGATAAATCAATCATAAATGAAATGTAAGAAAGAGATGAAGTTGACTTAAACAAGTCAAGGAATAAGGTAAACATGGTATGCAATGCTCAAATGATGCAACACAAACAAAAGATTAAGCAAAATGACTTAGACAAGTCAAAGAACAAGTGACATGAAATGGGAGAAGTTACAACTCTTACAACCATTCACACATCAATCACTTAAATCAAAAGGATAAACAACAATGCACAAGCAAATATCGTGATCAAAGTGTAGATGGGAGAAAGGAGCTTGGGCAGCAAGCACATGAAAAGTGTCTCAACCAAACTCAACACATTGATCATGCAAAAAGAAGTAGCAAACAAGTGCTAAAAGTGATCCCTCATTCAAGACAAACTCAAAGTATAAACATGGATACCAAATTGTCTTGAATGATGATCATAACCCAAGGGACAGAAGTGAAACCAAAAGAGAAATGTCCAAAACAAGAAGGGAAACAATGCACAAGCAAGCAACAAGTTAAGGCAAGAGAAAGAATCAAAATTCAATTCATAATCAACACTTAAAACCAAGTGAACTGCCTTAACCTCAAAGTAACTTGTAACACAAGTTACACAACTGTATGACCTAAAAAAACAAAACCAGCACCTTAATTATGTCAAGAATGAGTATCAAAGCTCATAGGGTGCATATGGGATCCATCAAAGTCATTTCCTAAAGGAACTATGTCAAACTAGTTTGTATGAACTTCCTCTAAGGTGGCTTAACTTGCAAGCTTCACCAAAAATAGAAGAAATGTTCAATAAATTCCAAATAAAATGAACAAATCAACCAAGTCCATTGGTAAACAGAGGCCAAAGTTTCAAAGCTAAACTCAATCTTAGGCATCACCAAATGATTTGATCAACTAGGGTGCTCCACCTTATTGAATTATTATCGAGGGTCAAACAAAGTCAAAGCAAAGTCAAACAAAAAGTGATCAAACATTGACCAAAATCAACCTCAAAGGTACCTAAATCCATCCTCTAAGTGAAGAGGAAACCACATTCACAGGTGATGTAAAATGGTAGCTCAAATGCATATGATCAACAAAAGGCAACATTAAAAACCTCTCCAATTACAAAATTCAAATAAAATTGCAAA
This sequence comes from Lathyrus sativus, assembly GCA_963859935.3. Classification (NCBI taxonomy): domain Eukaryota; kingdom Viridiplantae; phylum Streptophyta; class Magnoliopsida; order Fabales; family Fabaceae; genus Lathyrus; species Lathyrus sativus. Next base: position 458,388,270 of record OZ012736.1, read on the forward strand.
ATAAAATAAAATCAGAATTAAAAATTATGAAAAATTAATTAAGGTTTTGAAATGTTTAGAAACAATTTTCTTTTAATTTTTGGACAATTTGAGCTATTTTTAATAATTGAAAATCAAAACAGGAAAGAAAAAAATAAAATAATTGAAAATGAACAGGGGGTGCAGTAGTAAAAGCCAAAACAATTGCACGCAGGCAAAACACAATTGGGCTCAGAAATAAGGAAGGTGTGAAAAGCATTAGAGGCCCAAGCTGACCCAATCTTCAGACTAAAGTGAAACGATGTGTTTCACTTAAGTGACGTGGGGTCAACATGCCAAACAAGCCTGGTCAATCCAATCATAACCAAACACACATGTCAGTCAAACATTCAACCCAAGCCACATCAAATCTGACCTGAGATGAACCAGACACCGGAGCTAGGGCTCTGGTCGTCTTCTCCGGTGAGCTCACCGGAGCTCAGGGAAAAAACCTCAACTAACAGGCGCGAAAAGGGTACCAAATGAAAGATCTCACTACAAGGATTCCAAATCCATAGATCAAACATCATAAATGTTCAAGATCAAGGAGAATCGAAGATCCAAAGTTTGAGTGCACCAACTAAAAATGTGATCAAACATGAACAATAATGGAGCAAACATTGCCTACTCAACATAGGGATTTAGATGCAACCCAAAATGCCCTAAATATGTGCCTAGAATGAGAGGAAATGGAAGGGGAAACTTACTGAACGAAGCAACTCCGTTGGTTCTTCAGATGCGTGCAACCTTTACTTTATTGCTTCAAACACGTTCCAAATGCTCCCAGGAAGAAGATGCAACCCTCAATTTCAGTTGATTTCAAGTGAAAATTCAAATTCAAAGTTGAAGAATGCTTGAGAATTTTGAATTTCAATCTGCTCTCTCCAGCTCCAATTGACACTTCTGAGCATTAGGGCGCCCTAGAATGCTTATATACTATGGACTTATGATCACCATGCAGATCCATGTTGGCTGTTTGGTGAATTTGAGAAAATGAAACCTCCTCATACCCACACGTTTTTCTTGCTTCACACCTTATAAGATCATTAATCTGCAGCATGTGAGGTGTATTTTTTATTGGAATTGAGTCGGGCCTTTGATTTAATCCACATTGCATGTTTGGAATGAAAATTCCTTGATGAAGAAACTTGGAAATGACACATCTCCATGCATTTTGTTCCAATCCAAATTGTGGCAAACTTCTCATGCTCTTATTGTGGTGTGAAATGATTCAAAATAAGTGACAAACATGACCTATAATGAACCAATCTCATATCATGCTTAAAAGTCCAAATTTCACTTGAAAATATTCCCACATGGCCATATAAATCCATGATTCAAATGAATCTTGAGCTCAATGATGTAAATGTGACCTTTAGGAATAATTTTCATGTTGGTTGGAAGTTCATTTGAGGTACATAAGTTCATGAAAATGACCTATGAAACAAATGACCCAAAATGAAACCTTCCCAAAATACCCTTGCCTTGCCAAGACCATAACTTGAGCTCCAAAAATGATATCAAGGACTTCTAGGATCTTTTGGAAAGCTAAGACCATGAGGAACAACTTTAATGTTCACCTAAAGTTGAGGAGAAACTTGATTCTAGGTCAAAAGTGCCTTGGAAGTGAGTTGACTTTTAGTTGACCATAATTCTGTTCATCTGAGACCCCTAACTTGTTGGCATCATAACTTGAGATGTACAAACCCAATGGATGAGTTCTTGTACTCAAAAAAGATCTAATAACATGCTCTACAAGTCTCTTGTTTTCATGGAAATGAGATTGAACTTGTATCATGTGGAAATATCCTTGAAGTTAGGCACTAAAGAAGGGGATTTTACACTGAGATCCTTTGAAACCCTAATTTAATAACCCCTTAAACTCTTGATTCGATCTTGCCATGACATCTTAAATGCTTCAAAATGACTTCCTATGGCCTCAATGACTTAGAACCAAGTCTTGAACTCTCTCCAGTCCACAGTTGACCTTGAGTTGACCAGATGACACCCTAATTCCATTTCCTTTGACCATGCCTCTTTGCAGGTGAAATGAATGCTCAGATAAGGTCCACAATGACCTCCAAGGTACTCAATGTGCTTCTTAATCATATCCTATCCAAAATAATGACCTCATGAATCCATGATGATCCTTTGTTGATCCCTAAGATAGGATACAATCAACACACATCAACCCTTCCTTCTAATGAGCTTTGACAACCTTATGATGATGGCACACACTTGATGATCTGGATAATTACCCTTGCTTAAGCTTGAAACCAATGAGACTCTTCTCTTGAATGGCACATCACTCTTGATACCCTATTAAGAACAATACTATGCAAATGCAAAATGCTAAAATGAACTGAAACATAAGCCAAGAAAAGGTTGGTCAAGTTTTGGGGTACAACAGCGGGGACACGTCATCAGGAAACTATCCACTTCCCGAAGGTCACGAGGTAGTTGACCCAGGACAAAGACCACGTGCTGGTCTTCCCTACGTCATGTATGCCCAGACAGTTACTCATATTAGGCCTAGCAATCCAACCTAGTACGAAGTACCCGTTGGCCCAGTGCTGGGGACACATTATAAATATCCTCTATCACCAGAGGGTCATGTATTCTATTCTTTACACACATTCTCTATACTTGCTCTTTCTACTTCGTCTCTTAATTTGACATCAGAGTACCTTATGGGTACACCCCCTCCTCCTCTCCACCACCGGCGAATTAAGGAGCTCACGACGTGTTGCTGGTTGTTGATCCTTTTCTGATTTGGTAAGATCAATGGCGTCGTTTGTGAGAAACTTGCTTCCAATAATCACAATCTATACAATATTTTCCTACTTAATATAGCTAAAAGTATCTTTGACTTACCTTAATATGGCAAAAAGTCATTGTGCTATTTTTCCTTTAAGTAATAAGAAAACAAATTTTCCTTTCTCTTTAGTACACACTGATGTTTGGGGTCCTGCTCTACAATCTACACATAATGGGAAAAAATGGTTTATTAGTTTTGTTGATGATTGTACACGGGTAACCTGGGTATAATTGCTTCAAACATAAAAGTGATGTGTATGATGTGTTTCACTCCTTTCATTAAATGATAGTTACACAGTTTAACACATGTATTAAGGTAATTAGATTCGACAATGGAGGGGAATATTTTAAGAAAGAATTAAAAGACTTTTTGAACTCCAAAGACATTTTGTATCAAAAAACATGTCCTTATTCCCCCCAACAAAATGGAGTGGCCGAGTGGAAAAATACGCACATATTAAAGATGACAAGAACACTCTTAATTAATGGTAATGTTCCATCTCATTTGTGGGGTGAGGCTGTGAATTCTGCAGTTTACTTAATTAATCGAACCCCCTCTAGTATGCATAACTTTAGAAGGCCTCTAGATGTTTTATCTGATCATCACGTTCTCCCTTCCATCGTTGATTTACTACCTCATGTTTTTGGATGTGTTATATATGTTCACTTACACCCACATCAACGTACAAAACTTGAAAAACGAGCTCTTAAATGTGTCTTTGTTGGGTATGGATCAACTCAAAAAGGTTATCTTGCTTATCATCCATCATCTAAAAAAATTTATATTTCTATGGATGTAACTTTACATGAAGATAACTTTTTTTATGTTGATTCTACACTTCAAGCGGGGAATGAAAGTGAAGTGCAGCACCATGATGTTAGCATGTTTGACTTATTTTGTGAAGATAGATTATCTTGTGCGGATCATTCTGCAGGTAATGAATTGGTCTCAAATATGGACACATCACCTTTAGATAATACAATTTCCCCTGATCATAATCAACTAGCTCAATCTTCTTTACAAGATCAAGTTGACTCTCCAAAGGTATTTCCTTATTCTATTCCTGAAAATACAATTATAAATGGAGTTGATACTAATGATCATTCTGAAGTTGATTCCTTTTTTCATGAAATTGACTCTAGTTTTCATGATGCCACCTAACATTGAATCCACTATTGTCCAATATAATCTTCCATCTCGTTTTAACCGTGGTCAACCTCCCATCAGATATGAACCAAACATTCAATCCAAAGTTAAATAACCCATTAGTAATTATGTGTCCTCTCACAAGTTATCTAAGTCATATGCATCATTTGTATCTCAATTATCCTCAATATATATTCCTAGTAATGTGCAGGAAGCTTTAGCAGATCCTAAATGGACTGAAGTAATGGTTGTGGAGATGGCAGATTTAGAAAAAAAACAACACTTGGGATCTTATGACGTTACCAAAAGGGAAGAAGACTGTGGGGTGGAGATGAGTTTATACAATTAAACACACAGTTGATGGAAATATTGAAAGGTATAAAGCATGATTAGTGGCTAAAGGTTACACTCAATCTTATGGCGTAGACTATCAATAGACATTTGCGTCGGTAGCCAAACTCAACACTATGAGAATAATTTTGTCAGTGGCAGCAAACCAAGATTGGCCTCTTCTACAATTTGATGTGAAAAACGCTTTCCTACATGGAGAAATTTTAGAAGAAATTTATATGGATTTACCACCAGGTATGATAAATTCAAATGATACGAAGGTTTGCAAGTTAAGGAAGGCTTTATATGGATTAAAACAATCCTCGAGAACCTGGTTTAAGATCTGGTAGACCACCTTCTATGGTTTCCGCTATCGAGCCACCCACCATTTATTTCCATGCTCCAGTTGTCCAATCCTGGGTGTGAGGGTGTGTGTTAAGAGTCCCACATCAGATAATATATGACATGAACATGCGTTTATAAGTGGGGGTATTCCTCACCTTACCAACCAGTTATGTAGGGTTGAGTTAGACCCAACCATATTTCTTAACAAATTCAACCCCCCTTCTTGTGTTTATTTTTCACACCTTCGCCTTTGTTTCTCAAAGTTTCCAACTCACACTTGTTATTCTCAACAACTCTCTCAAGTGTGAGTCTATCCACAATACTCTCCTTTAAGTAGAAGCTCTTTCATCCACAACACCTGTACTACCGCTGACACTCTTCAACAGAACACCTCCTACCAACCACATGTGGAAAATACTTTAAATACAAGGAATGCAGTCCCTTACTCAAACCAAAGAATTATGATACCATTGTTGGATTGTCAATTTGGGGATTTCAATATGAGGATTAAAATCTGACTCTAATACCATTGTTCGGTCGTCAAATTGGGGGCAAGACGCGGGAGCATTTTTCATTGGAGCTTTCCTTATGAGTAACACACATTTGTAAGAGACATAGCACATTATCACCTAAAACCAAATAATAGGTGATTGAGTTCTCTCAATTATAAACATTTGACTCTCCCTTTTTAAAAAAAATAAATGTGAGATTTTCTTGTACTTTATTTATCAATATTTCTAACTCAAATTTATTGTTCTCAATAAAAGACAAATAAAATTATATCGTAGAAAGTAAATAATCTTAGGTCTTAACTCTAATTTCTTCTACCATCTCACACGATAAATAAACACCATCAAGTGTGCATAAAGACGTAATGATTATATTTTAGAAAACAAATTATCTTAAACCTTAACTCGGATTATTTCTACAATCTTACACATTACATAAAAATCACCCAAGTATACATAAAGATAAAGATAAAGACAAGTAATGATTCTCTTTTAGAAAGTAAATTATCATAGACCTTACCTCTAATTGCTTCTACAATCTTAAAAACTCTAATACATTGTAACAATCAACCACAATAAATACTAAATAACATCTCATGCGAACCAATAATACTAAATCTCACTAGACAAGTTTCCGAAAAAGTTCAACGTGATTAATTCTTTTTAATTCCATTCCTTTTATACACTTATTTCTTATTGGTGTATCGTACAAAATTATCCTAATTGAAAAAATGCAAAATTATTCTAATTGAAAAAATGCAAAGCTAACACTATTTACATCAATACTCCATAGATTACCCAATATGAAATTAGTTCAGAAATTAGTCCAATATGAAATTAGTTTAGAAATTAGCTAGGTTTTATGGCTTTTAGTTTAGTTTGTAGTTGAGAATATAATAAGTGCTCTCTTTTTTATGTTTTAAGTGTTTTTTGTATGTGTAAGATTATTCTAACAACAAACAACTCTGACACCTCAAAAAAATTTGTACCTCAAGTGAGTAGGCCCTTGAGACAGAAAATACTGAAAGGTGTGGTTGGTCTCAAATTGTTTCTACAATCTTACATGTTACATAAAAATCACCTAAATGTACATAAACACAAGTAATGGTTTTCTTCAAATTTAATGCAAGTGTTTGATGTATAATATTTATAAGTGAAAGTATTGATTTTTATTTTTATTTAAAAAATAATAAAATATTATATATATATATATATATATATATATATATATATATATATATATATATATATATATATATATATATATATATATATATATATATATATATATATATATATATATATATATATATATATATATATATATATATATATATATATATATATATATATATATATATATATATATATATATATATATATATATATATAACAAAAATAAATACAATAACTAAAACAAAATACTACTATATTACTAAAAGATAAGAAATATGTTATAAAAAGTAAAATAAATATTTTTTTATAAATATTTAAAAATGTGCGCGTGCGTGAATAATTCACTAGTTAAAAAAAGCAATTGATATCATGAAAAAAGTTTTCATTTTTAAATTATGTAGTTTTAACAAATGAAACAAAGAAATCCTCCGTCATAGTTAAATAATGCACAACAATAACGATGATGATAATGTTGACACATGAAAGAATTTTTTTTTTTAAATTAAATAAAATAAATTAATATGGAAAAAATTATGAAAATGTATGTCGCTGTAAAAAATTGAAAATAAAGAGCATTTTTTAAATATTGTTTTGGCCTACTTTTTTAAAGTGGAAGATAAGTTAACAAAAAGTTGAGTCAAATGGTACGTATAGTATTGGGAGTGGTAACTGAGATTTGATGGTGAATTTCTATTATGAATTTCAGTAGATCCGACGGTGGAGAAAGGTACATATAAACACTCAAATATTTAAGGAAGTGGCGATTAGAATTCAGAATTATTTAAAATTAGTATTAAAAAATCAAAATTGAACAATTAATTGCAGTTTTTTTTTATCAATGATGATTAATCCAGAATTTTTTAATTTAGTATTAAGAAATCAAAATTGAACAATCAATTGCAATTTTTTTTATCAATGATGATTAGTTATATATAGAGTCGTCTTAGAAAATTTTGAGATCTGTTATAATTTTAAAAAATAATTTAATAAATTTTTTTAGAGAAAAGGGTCATATTTTATAATTATAAATAATTATTAAAGCTTAAATAAAAAATAAATCATATATCAATATTTTAAATGAAATTTATTGATGATTTAGTTGGTTCTCTCATGAAAAACTGATTGACTACAATATAAACAACATTTTGGTTTTTACAATAGACAGTATGCATCTTGTTTTGGACTGGGTTAGGGCTGGTCCACCGTCGGGCATGACCCAACCCAACTCCTCTTCGGGGAGGCCCAATAAAGGCTCAATCCATCAACGCATACAGGAGCTCTAACACGTCTCCTCAACGGTCTCCACGTGCTTCCAACACAGGGACACGTCATCAAGCAACTATCCACTTCCCGAAGGTCACGAGGCAGTTGACCCAGGACGAAGACCACGTGTTGGTCTTCCCTACGCCATGTAAGCCCTGACAGTTACTCGTATTAGGCCTAGCAATCCAACCTAGTACAAAGTACCCGTTAGCCCAGTGTTGGGGCACGTTATAAATACCCTCTTTCACCAGAGGGTAAGGTATTCTATTCTTTACACACATTCTATGTACTTGCTTTTTCTACTTCCTCTCTTACTTTGACATTAGAGTACCTTGTGGATACACCCCTTCCTCTTCTCCACCACCGGCGAATTAAGAAGCTCACGACGTGTTGTTGGTTGTTGATCCTTTTCTGATCCGGTAAGATCAGTGGCGTCATTTGTGAGAAACTTGCTTCCCCATTCTTCCTTCTAGAGAAATCCAAGAACCAAAGCATACTTCAACCTCTATTGATCATGGTCAGCCCACACAATGATGACAACATCCATGAAACTGCCTTTACCTCGTTCACCAACGGTGACGATCACGATCCCAACGTGACCGTTCACGTCGAGGAAGGCGATGCCAGAGATGGGCATACCGCCTCCCCTTTCCCTGATGATGCAGCATTCAAGGCCGCATAACGCTTTGACAACCCGACTATCTTCCAACCAATCCTTGTGCCTCCTAACGCCAACCCGACCATGGTGACTCTGTTCGCGACAATCAATCAGACCAACCTGATGATCTTCTAACAGAACAAGCAGATCTGAATGTTGGAAAAAGACCGATAATCATGCTCTCCCCCACGGAGACATCATCTCCCGATTTCTTGCAACTGTCCCTGCGACGACGAGAAACCCACACTTCACCTCCCCCGCGGAGGTTGCAACATGATGAGTCCCTGATTCCTTCTCCATGACAAGTCGGGCGTCATCCGCGACTGGAAAGACCTCGGCCAGTGGCCGCCCAGAAGCGTGATTGTTCTCCTCCTGGGAAGCCGAACAGTCGCCGGAGGATCCCCCTGCGTCGCAATAGAAGCTCTCAATACGACATTTCCCCCCTCACAATCACCCATCAGGAGCGACAAGGACGAACCTTGCACTCTGTTATACAAGGCTATCATGGAGACTCACATCCCCACCTGGATGGAGAAGCCCCCGACCTTGGCTACCTACGATGGTACAACCGACCCGGACGACCACATTGAAAGCATTGATGTGATGCTCGACTATAGGAATGTCTGGGAAGCCATCAAGTGCATTCTCTTTTCCACGAACTTAAGGAAAGGCACGATGGCATAATATAAAAGCCTCGAGCCCGAGTCCATCACCTCTTAGAGAGAGAGATGAAGATGCAGTTTTCTAGGCGCTTCACCGCTTCCCGGCAACACCCGAAGACGGAAGCATCCCTGGAGGTCATCATCCAGGGGAAAGACGAATCTCTCCGAGAGCATATAGAGAGATTCAACCAAGAAGTTGTACAAGGGTCCACCTCGGACGATATGAAGAGGTATCTGACTGAACGAGGACTGCGACCTCGCACGAATTTTTCTATGGTCGTCAGCGTCGAAAGGCCTAACACGTTGGACACACTCCTCCACAAGGCCTAAACATACATCCAGTATTAGGAAAAGAAGGATGCCAATTGCGCCCATGACTCGCGGGACCAAGAGAGTGCTAGGAATGTCAGGCACGAAGACTCTGCCGCTCCCCGATGAGGCGAGAGAAGGAGATAAGATCAGCCTTGGGACTCCCGGGAACAGAGGGGACTAGCTGGCCGATTCACCGAGTACGCACTACTCATAGCTCCCCGCGAGCGTATTTTGGCCGAGTGCATAAACTCGGAGTTCCAAAGAGGTGGCATCCACTTCCTGAAGCCAAGAAACTCTAAGCCCAACATCAACAAGTCCAAGTACTTCAGGTTCCACCGGAACCATAGACACGTCATAGAAGATTACATCCACCTCAAGGATGCCATCCAAATCCTAATCAAGGAAGGGCACCTGAAACAATACACAAGGAGAAACGAGGCTTCTCGACACGAAACTCGCGAGGCAAAGAGAGTCAAGGAGGTTCTACCACCCTCCAACGAGACCAGACTACAAGTCACCTTATACATCTCCCGACCAGAGGACTTCTACCTCCCTTATGAGGTCGACACAACATTATTCGCTCGCAGCCCTTGGGAGAACTTGCCAACCGCAATGGTCATATCCGATGAGGATTCCTGCTAACTCTCAGTGGGGTCGGTCAAGAGGAAATTTGAGGAGTTGGTTGACAAGAGTTCAAAATAGAACGCCACCCTCGAAAAGTTCAAGGGGAACTCGAACCCGATCACCTTCTACCTTGAGGAGCTTCCAGGAGGCACCCAAACTCCAACATTCCCCTGCTAATCAGGGCTCAGATGGAAAACTTTGACGTCCACCACATTCTCGTCGACCAAGGAATCTCGACGTACATAATGTATGCCTACCTTTTCACCATTCTCCAGCTCAACGAGAGCCATCTGACGCTGTATGTCAGCTCTGACCTGCAGGGCTTCAATGGTACCACCACGAGGCCATGAGGGTACATGGAGCTCCTCGTCACCTTCGGGTTCGAAGAGACTGTGAGACAGGTCAAGATCCGCTTCCTGGTGATAGAATGCCATCATTGTATCAATGCATTATGGGGAGGCTGACCCTGGCCGAGCTAACTGTGGTGCCATCCATAGTGCACCTAAAGATGAAGTACTACACTACCAGGGGTCAAGTAGTTACCCTCCATGGAGACATCGAAGTGGCAAAAAGATGTTTCAAAGTGGCCATCAAGGGACTCAACTTAATCAACATCACGCCCAAAAATGCTGACAAGCCAGTCCCTGACTAAGGAGCAGAAGCTGCTGCCTCGCATCAACTCTGTCGACCTCGACAACCGCTACCCCAATAAGCAGGAGTACAATGAAGTACCGGAAGGCGCACCTTCAGCAAATAAAGGATAGCCACTCCACCTAATACGCCTCATTCTAGATGGCGAGTTCGAGTTCGTTATGCTCGGTAACGACCCCGACAGAAGCGTGAAGATTGGAATTGTGAGGGCAAGTTGTCTCACAATACAGGCCTCCGAGTTTTCGATGATGACAAAACAAATTAGAAGCATCATGCTATATCTCTGTTTTCATTGCTATACCTCTTTTTCAGTATTAAATCATTATACCTTAATATGTGTCATGACTGAATGTGGCAGGATATGCAAAATGGAAAAAGCTGTTAATTTTGCAGGTTTCTAAGCAGTGAGTCGACCATACAGTCGGCGCATGAAGCCTGGCATTTCTCACGGCTCAGCGCATGGAAGCTATGCGTCGACCGTACAGTCGGCGCATGAGTGTTTTGATTTTCCACGGATCAGCGCATGAAGACATGCGTCGACCGTGCCACTCAGCGCATGGAGCTGAGGATTTCCCACGGGTCAGCGCACGCCGACCCTATGGTCGACCGTTCGCGCGCTGTGCTATTTTTCTTGCTGTGTTTAAAAATCTGTTTTGTTGGCTATTTTGGTTATTACTATAAATAGAGTTTTGTTCAGTTTTAACAACTAACAATTGAAATCTTGAGTAAATTTTCAGGGCAAGAAACGTGAAATAGGTGCAACATATTTCTTCATCTTCATCCCTCACACAACACACAAATCCACAAATATACACAATCATTTTTGCTGAGATTAGTGTCTTGTTCAAAGGGTGATAAGGTTCGAACGCGTTGATTGAAGATCCGGTTCGAGTGGAAATTGGGGAAGGTGTTTCTTGCAGAAAACCTTGAGGGTTTTACCCATCAAGACTAGAAGGTTTTGAGGGTTTTTGATACGGAATAGTTCTTTCAACATTCAAGCAGGTGCGAAGGTAATTGATCAACGGAAGGTTCATCAATTTAGTAGCGAGGGCGTTGAAGTGTTGAAGACTTTCCGGGTTTGATTTGTTGGTGTCTAAGATCAGTCGAGCCGAAGGTTTGAACAACAGAAGGTTTTTCATTAAGGTGGCTGGAACCGGAGGTCATTCACAACAAATTGAAGGGCTTGATTCATCTTGAATCAAGGTGCAAGAAGATATAGCAAGCATCAACAACATTTGAGATTGTTTGTATCATTGTCTATCAACTCTTGTGTAAACTGTTCATTCCAACAGGTGATATATATTCAATATATCTCAATTTTAATTTTAGAATTGAGGGCAGACGTACCCCGAAGCGAGGACGACGGGGGAACTGCCTCATCAAATCGTGTGTTCTTCATTTTCTGTCATTTTCAATTCAGCTTATAAAATAAGTGATTCTAGCTTAAGTGATTATTGTCAAACTGTGATACAAATTGAGTAAGGTGTTGAAACTCTGTTTTAACTACTAAGTACAATAAGAATATTGTACTAAGGCATTTCCAATCTCTTACTCAACATAAATATCCTTTGTGATATTTGTGCACACAAACTGTTCGACAAAAGTCCTGAACTAAAATTGTCTTATTTTGCTTCTAGTTTTTGTGTGCCTTGTTTTTCATTGGAACTAGGCAACCTTGCAAATTTAAGTATACAATTGATAAGCATAGTTTGTGTTGTGATTTTATTTTTCGGAATTGTCATAAATCCATAGGCTTACGTATATCCGGTTTTCCAATAACCGTTTGTTTTAGACTATAATTTTCCTTGGCCGCTTCCGCACTTAAAACCTTTTTAAAACCAATTTCAAATTGGTAGCGCCGACTCAAATTTTAATTGGGGATCTATTCAACCCCCCCTTCTAGATCCGTGTCATAGTCTAACAAGTGGTATCCAGAGCTCCGGTTATTCGGTGCTTCAAATACAACGAGATAGAAAATGGCAAACAAACCTAAAGGGGCGTACAATAGGGCTCCTGTTTTCAACGGTGAAAATTATAGTTATTGGAAAGACTGTATGCGTGTGCATATCAACTCCATAGATAGAAAAATATGGAACGTTATCCTTAATGGTCCAATAGAAATTACTATGACCAATGCGGATAATGTAGTTGTGCCAAAGCCTGAAGCGCAATGGACCGATGACGATGAGAAAAAATACAATTATGATTGGAAAGCTAAAAACATCTTAATCTCCTCATTAGGTGTAGATGAGTATTACCGTGTATCCCATTGTCCTACTGCTAAGGCCACGTGGGATTCACTACAAATAGCCCATGAGGGGACAACCGATGTTAAGTTAGCTAGGATCAACACTCTTATACAAGAGTTCAATCTATTTTTCATGGAGCAAGGGGAAACCATTGCTGACATGCAAAAGAGATTCACTCATCTTATCAATCGTTTACATTCATTAGGTAGGCCTATTTCCAATGACGTTGCTACTAATAAAATCTTGAGATGTCTCAACAGGGAGTGGCAGCCAAAAGTAACCGCCATCAAAGAGGCAAATGATCTTACCATATTAGATTTGACAACACTGTTTGGCAAATTGCAAGAGCATGAACAGGTACTCTTGAGCCTAGATTAATGTGAGAAAATGGAAAAGAAAGACAAAGCGAAGGTGAGTAAAAAGAAATCGATAGCTCTCAAGACTTCCTCTTCGAAGTCTCAAGCAAAAGAGCAAAATGATTATTCCTCGAGCGACGAAGAAGAAGAAGACACAAGCGAAAATATGGGGTTGTTTGTGTTGCACCCTAAAATTTGCCCAACCTTATTCACTTGGTTTATGTTTCAATGTCATTAGCATTTGCATATAGAGTCATGTACATAGACTAATCATCTGCATAGCATAGCATAACAAGTCATTCAGCAGGGGACCAATCATTATTCTCATCTCTAGAAGCCTATCAAGAGGTTATTATCTTAATTCAATCTCATTCAAGTCATCAGGAAAGAATTTGAAAGCAAAGAGTTCAGCAGATCAAGCCTTGAGTCCATCTCCTAGCTGAGGGTGCCTGAGGGTCAACAAGAGGGTTGTGAGCTGTGAGTTGAAGACATGGAGAGTATCTAGACATTAGGAGAGACTTAGAAAGTCATTTAAAGAAGGAGACAAGTCATTGATGAGAGCACAAGAGCTATAGCTGAAGACAGTCAACTAGGGTTTCATCTGGGTCAACCCTAGGTCAACCCTAGGTCAATTGACTGACTTAAGGGGCATTCAAGTCTGGTGGAGAGATGTGGGGTTCATCATTGGACATATAAAGAAGGATATGGAGATATGCCAAGGAGAATTCAAGAGAAATCAAGGAGAAGAGGAGTTTCTAAATTAGGGTTTCTGTGTAAAATCCCCTAGTTTAGGTCAAATTTCCAAGCAAGATAAGTCAAAATGCTAGCTTCAAATGGCTTCTTGGCCAACATGAAACTTGTAGAGGAGCTCAAGACCTTTAATTTGAGTGGTGGAAGACATCAAGGAGATTTATAGAACTCAAGTTATGGTCCTTACAAGTTACAGGTCATCTGAGGTATCTGAAATTTTGTCTGTGAAAGTGACTTGACTTCCAAGCTAGTTTTACCCCTCAAGGAGATTTCAAATGAATTTCTGGTCAACACAAGAATTGTTTCTCATTGTCTTAGCTTTCTAGAATGGTATAGTATGCCTTCATATGATGTGTGGAACTCAACTTATGGTCTTGACAAGCAAAGGGTATTTTGGGCATTTGTGAATTACAGGTCATTTTAACCTATGTCCAAAACTCATACAAGGAGGCCTCAAATGGAAAAACTTACAACATCAAACTTGCTCCAAATGACATTTTGAGTCTAGAAAGAAGGTCACAAATTGTTGGAAAAGCTCATAACATGAAGTTGCATGATTGGTTAAATTTGAACTAAAATGGCTTATAACTTGAATAAAGTCAAAGTGAAAAATGGTTTGGGTGATTTATAAGTCCAAATGGAGACTTCCAATATATGATTTTGGGTCCAAAAGACATTTTAGAGACAATGGTTCAAGCACTTTTTTGAGCTTAGTGGAAAAAATCAAAGTTATTCATGGTTACTTGTATTTGAAGAAACATAACCAAAATCAATCAAAGTTGGAAGGCAAGGGAAGTTGTAAGATGGATCTAGAAGTTTCCATTGAGCCCTATATATTCATGAAATCAGAATTGAGCAGGGGTTGGATTCATTTTTCACCAAAATTTCCCAAAGTTCTCTCATTCTTTCTCATTGCAATTTCCTCCAAATTTCCCAAAACCTTCATCAATTCTCATCAACATTGATCCTCCTACATTCAATCATCATCCTGGATCAGAATTGAATCAAAGATTTGGTGGTTAGAGCTCAATTTCGTGCACTTCCATCAAGAACACACAAATTGCAATTTCCATTGGACAGCAAGATCCAAGCCAAGTTTCATCCAAGTATTGCAAACAGAATCAAGTATATCAAGAATGGACCAAGATTGAAGCATACAAGAGCCTGGATCCACGTGATTACTCAGCCTCCATTAGAGCTTGCTCAAGGTGCAAATCTTTCTAACTTATTCAATCTAGGGAGATTTAGGTAGTTTTACTAGTATATTCATGGTCTATGATGTTAGGAGGTTAGTTTAGATGAATTTGAGGCTGGATAGAGACAATTCATAACAGGTGTACCAAACTGTTTGGATCAAGAACTCGTAGGATCTTGCATGATAACCTTAGCTTGTTAGTTTAGAATGATCACCATTATGCATAGAGTAGATTAGTATAGGTTTGGTTGAGAATTATTGTGATGCATCTCAGTGTATTTTCATGGAGTCAGAACTTGTCTCGATCGGTTTGAGTGTTTTGCTGAATTTCAGAACAATCTATGACCATAGACGTATAGAGGGAGAGATTTAGAGTATTTTTCATGTTTGGATCGTGTTGTTTCGTGCACTGTGGAGAGAGAACCGAGAGCTTGAAGTTGGTTCGTGCATGGCTGCCATGGAGGGAAACCCTAGTTCTCATATGATCCAATGTAGAAGACGCAATCCTGAGCGTCCATTATGTGTTAGACCATTGACCTGAGGAGCCATCGTGTGGCTGGCGTTTAATTCAGAATTTGGAGGGAAGAGTGGTGCCCTAAACGCACCGTTTCATTTAATGAAACGGGCGGGCCTAAGTGTTAGTGATATCCACACCCCCGTGACCTGAGCCCAATTCCATTTGCACGTGAATCCATTTCTGAATGCACCCCCTGCGTGTTTTTTTATTTTCATTAATTCTGAATGGTTCTGGGCCTAATTCAAGCTTTCTATTCGCACCCCCGTTTGCTGGCCCATCCTGGATTATGAACTGAGCGTGTTTGCTGAATAAACCCCCCCTCCACTTTATTTCATTATATTCTTTTATTTTCTTTAATTTTTTTTATGCATTTTCCAAAATTCATAATAAATAGATAAAAAATCATTTTTAATCCATTCTTTTTACATCATTTTCATTAGAATGTGTAGAAAATTGTCATTAAATAAAATTGCATTTTTATTTTTATTTGATATTTTTCTCATATTTTCTAAATAAATGACATTTTTAATAGTTTCATTTCATGCATGATTTTATTAATTTTTGTTCTATTAGATACTTTCATATTTTTTGTTCATTCTTTTTAGGTTGTTTAGATGAGATATTGAACTTGTAGAAACAATTTAGTTCCCATTTTTAGAAATTAATTTTAGGTGCTTAATGTAGGCTTGAACAACATGAACAAATTAGGGTTTTTTAGGTGATGACTTAAGAAGTTTGATTTCATTTCCCTTAGGACTTAGGGTTTGACTAGATTAGTTATGGGACTATAGGGGCTATGGGTAGTTATTAGATCCCTTAGAGAAAAAGTCAGGATTCCCCTACTGCTATTAATGCTCTGTGTATGTCTGATTGACTGGTGTGGTGTGCCCTCTGGGGATTATTGCTTGCTTGCTTGGGTATTGGGATTGTCTGGGGACTTGGGAGAGCTGAGGACTTGAGGTGATGAAGATCATTGGAGATCCAGAGATTGAAGATCAACTGCCAGAGTTGGAGAAGAGGTTCTTGCTAGCAGCTGCTGAGGAGACTAGGGTTTAGGAGCTAGGCAGAGCTCTAGATTAGAAAGCTTGTTTCTCAAACATGGAATGCCTTGTCTGCATCCATCCTTTCTCTATGATTCAAAGTCTCTTTCAAATATCCACCTCCTTCCTTTGGAAGGATCAGTGAATATATTTGAAAGATAGAACTTTTGAGAGGAAACTTTCTGTTTAATGTTAACAGTTGATGAACCACCCTTGGTAGGTAATTAACTGTCTAACATTCACTTCACTCTTGTGACTGATTCCTCATCCTGGAGGTTTGAGCTTGAAGAAAAGCCATTGCAGATGGAAGACAGATGATCAAAGCCCTTGCCTGAAGGCCATGTAGATGGAGATTGATGCTTGTTGAAGCCTGTAGCTGATTGGAAATTACTTGAAGCCAGATGTTGAGTCAGAGCTGCTGAAGCTGTTTCTTTTTGCTGTATTTCATTTCTTGATGTATTGATTGGTTTTCTGGACTGTATTGTTTGTTGTTTACCCTGCTGGGTTGAAAGTGAAGCCTGTTCACTTTTGCCTATTGTTTTCTAGGTTCGAGGTTGAGTGGGACTCCCTTGCCTCGCTTGTATTGTTGCATCCATGCATTTTACTGTTTTACTGTATATATCTGTTATTGTTTCTGTTTCTGCCTATCCCGTAGGATCTCTGTTTCTCTCTGTGCAAGAGAGGAGCATGATAGACACTAGGTCTTAACCCATGCATGATAACATTAGGTTAGTTTGATTCCCTTCGCAACCGTAGGTTAGAGTTCTATCTCTTCTTCCTCAAAACAAACAGAAAAACACATAAAGATTTCAAACTCAATAAAAGACACTTCTTTCGTAAAAGAATGTGAACTCATCAAGACGTCATTTTTGTCCGCCGGGACTGCTAATCAGAAAACCTTTTTTCAGAAAGAATAACATCAACCAAGATAAGCTTGTGTCTTCCGTGGCCCGAACTACGTTTGCTCTGATCTTCCATGCTGTGTGGAAGTACGTAGGCATAGGATGCGATATCCTAGCGAGCAACCTTCCCCTCCTTTCCCGTAGGTAGGCGAACTACGTTGACTCTGATTTCTCGTTCCAGACGGGAATACGTAGGCATAAAGTGCGATACTTTGCCGAGTCATTTTTATTTTCATTTTATTTTCTTTTTAACCCTCGACCCATAGTTTAGATAGAATAACAATCCATACCCGAAAACAAGCGTGGATCCCGTCGAGTACGACGGACGTGAGGGGTGCTAATACCTTCCCCTTGCGTAACCGACTCCCGAATCCAGGTTTTGGTTGCGACGACCATACCTTTCCCATGTTGTGCGAGGTTTACTCTGAGCGTTTCCTTTCCCTCCCGTGGGATAAATAACGCACGGTGGCGACTCTTCTGTTCAGCCGGCGCCGATTTTCGCAGTAGCGACAGCTGGCGACTCTGCTGGGGATACAACGTCCCCTGGCTGCTAAGGACTGCGATGGTTCTTATGCATTTGGGATCCAACGTCCCTTGAGAGAGTCAATCCTAACGCTTGTTTTCCCGTCGAGGATTTTGTATGGAGTTATTTTATATTTCTAACCTTCTATTTTTCAGCTTTATATATTGATTATTATTGCTGTATTTGGGGTGTGACGGGTGTTCTGATATTGAGAGATAAGCCAGACCTGGGCTTGAGTGCACCTAGAATTAGCGTAGAAAGTAGTGGGCGCGTGCCGGCTTTGCTTGCATCAGTGTCTCATGAAATCTACACTCGGACGAGGTTCTTCTGGTTGGCTTCTTTTTCTACCCTTTGGGTCGAAGGGGTTGTTGGTCAGCTGAATTGTCGACTCCGGGAACCGATCATTTGGAAGTTGGCTGAGTGAGGCCTCTTCAGGATTTGATGATGCCACTCCTTCTGGGAATCGTATCATCAACCCTGAAAGTCTGTGACGCCGACGACCGCATAGGATGCCGTACCATTGCCAGTTATAGGGCCACCCACCTGTGAGGGGATTTGGGGTTATGCAGGTAACCAGACCTTCAGATACCGGTTATTTCTTGATCAGAGATCCTGGTTATTTATGGAGAGTTATGAGGTCTGTCAGAGACCATGTGGAGATGTGTTCTGAGGTCTGTCAGAGACCATTTGGAGATGTGTTCTGAGGTCTGTCAGAGACCATTTGGAGATGTGTTCTGAGGTCTGTCAGATACCAATTGGAGATATGATTTGAGGTCTACCAGAGACCAGTTGGAGTTATGGTTTGAGGTCTGTCAGAGACCAGTGGTGGAGCTTTGTTTTAGGTCTATCTGAGACCAGGGTTTGAGGACTTTTGGATGGTCTATCTGAGACCTTTCTTGATTGGGTTCAGGCTATGCAGCTACAGCTTTGGTCCCTGTTGCATGTTACTTGCATTGCATGGTCTGCATATCCATTACCATTTGCATTTCACTAACGTGTGTCTGTGCTGCAGGTGCATTTGCATATTCCTCGGTTCTAGTGCCCCGACTTCTGAGTATTGATTATGGCTAGTTTGAGGAAGACAGTTGCGTATAAGCTGCCTTCACCTGATATTACTTCTTTGCTTGGTCTGATATCTCTCGCTAATGAGGAGGTTAGGAGGAGCTTCAGAATGAGCCATGGGAGATTACTGAGATTAGTCTGCAAGCCCACTGCTGATGAGATGAATGGGCTATACACCTTGATGCAGTTCTATGATCCCGCATTGAGATGTTTTACGTTTGCTGACTTTATTCTAGGGCCTACCATTGAGGAGTATGTGGAGTTTACCGAGCTTCCCGTGCAAAACAAGGTTCCCTTTATTCACTCTGCCGCTGAGCCCAAGTTGGAGGACTTAGCCAAAGCCTTACATATGGACGCTGCAGAACTGTTATTGACTTCTTGGCTTGGGGTTTCAGGTTTCTCTCTTGATTTCTTAGTTGTCAAAGCTCGAGAGTACGCCAAGAACGGTTGTTGGGTGGTTTTCAATGCTATTTTGGCTTTATGCATCTATGGAATTGTGCTGTTTCCTAACTTGCCCAACTTTGTGGACCTGGACGCTTTCTATCTGTTTGCTGCAGGCAACCCAGTGCCAACTTTGATTGGAGACTTCTATCATTCATTGCACTATAAGAATGAGAACCGAAGGGGAAAAGTTGTTTACTGCTGTACTCCTCTATTGAATATGTGGTTCAAAAGTCATCTCCCCATGAAGGGACCATTTGTAGACAGTGCAACCTCAGCCAGTTGGTCAGAACGCCTGATGAGGCTATACTCCGAAGACGTTGTATGGTTTGATCGAGATTTGTTGGGGTCTGAGCTCATCTTTAGTTGTTCTGGGTACCCTAATGTGCCGCTGATAGGAAGAAAAGGGTGCATCAATTACAACCCTTCTCTATTCATTCGCCAGTTCGGATATGCACTGAAGAATCCACCTCAGGAGGAAGAAGTACAGGAATCTCTGTACTTCACCGGTGACTTGAAAGGGGAATTACTAGCCAAGCTGCAGCATGCCTGGACGCGTATTAACCGCAGAGGGAAGCCTTTGTTAGGAAAGAATGACTGTCAGGCCTATGCACCTTATAGAGTTTGGATTCAGGAGAGGTCTAGCCAGTTGAGGATGCCGTTTCCAGATGCACCAATTCTTGTTCCCGTTCCGGTAGCAGAGCCAACTACTGTTTCTAGGGAGGCATACGAGCAAATTGTGAGAGAAAAAGAAGCCTTAATGAAGATTAATGAAGGGTTAGAGCAAGAGCTAGCTCAAGTACGCAGCGAGAAAAACAAGGCCGTATATGCTTTCCAACAACAGATCGAGCTGTTAAACAGGTTAGGGGCTGAGTTGACTGAAGAAAAGAAAAAGCATGAACGTCTGGGGCAAGAGTTCAGAAGTTCCCATGACATGTTGGAAGCCAAAAAGAAGGCGCTCGACGCAGCACACCGAGAAATCTCCTCTTGCAATAAGACTTGGAACGCCACACTCACCAATAACAAGAAGAGGGAAGATAAGCTGAAGCAGCAAATTTCCGACCTCGAAGAGAAGTTGAAGTCTAGCATCAAGAAGTGTGAGGAGGAAGTGATGACCCGGTATAGTGTCCAGCATGCACTGAACAAGGCAATCAAATCCAGAGATGAAGCAGTGTCTCAGAAGCGAAAGTTAGAAGATTGCTTCGGAGAAGCAACATGGGAAGAAACTGCTGAAGACGTACGCCGTGTCCTTAAGAGGAGAAACCAGCTTGTTGAAGGGCTGCTTGATCGACCAAGCCATCCGGAGACCAAGAAGTTGATAGAGGAGTACCAGACTTTTGGGAGGATTTGATCATTTCATGTAGTAACTTGTATGCTTTATTTGCATAGTGCTGACCATCACCAGGATTGTTGGTTGAGGTCATGCCTTCTTTGTACTCTCAGTGATATTGTACCCTGGGCTTATCGATTCTCCCTGCAATATATGAGGCTTTCTATGATTCAGCTCCGATATTCCTATTGTCAGCACTGTCACTGCACCGGCACCTTCGCACTAGAACTGGGGGAACGAACCTCCCTAATGCACAGACACATTGCATTGCATTCATATTCATATTGCATTACAGGTAATCTTTGGATGGTGTCTTATTTCCTGCTCTGTACCAGGTACCTTTCAGGATTGCAGATCAGCATTCGCACCGCTATTCTACACGCTCTAATTGTCGAAAAATCATGGACCAAATGCAGAACGAGATGCAAGATGTGCGCGAGAAGCTCGCCCTCTTCATGCAGACCATGGAAGCTATAGCGAAAGGGCAAGAGAATTTGCAGGCCATGGTCCAGCCTCTGTTGGCCCGAAACGCTGGTCATGGTAATGAAGATCATCAGTCTGTCCGGGTTGATGCTGCTCATGGAGACGGTACTCCCACGCCAGTGGCTCCTCCTGTAATCAATATACCTGCTGCTAATGTCAACAACGCTACCGATGCTGTGAATGGTAACGTCGGAGTGGGGAATGAGACTGTTGTCCATAATGCTGGGCTGGGTGATGTCAATTTGGGAGATAATCTAGGAGGCAACGGCTTTGTCAATACTGGATTCGGATTCAACGATCAGGGATTCGATAACACTGGCAAGTATGGCTTTAATGCTCAAGGCTTTGGGCAAGATGGTTATGGTATGGTCAATCAGGGTTACGGAGGCTTTGGAAACGGAAACGGTGCTGGGTTTATGGCTTTCGGTCCTGCTGGAGGTGTTCAAGGGTACGGCAACAGAGGCCGAGGTCCGGGGATGAATCAGATCAGAGCTGGACGTAATAATGGATATGATGGGTACGGACCTGGAAACGGTATGTGGCAAGAAGATCAGCAGGAAGACGCCTTCTCCGGAGGAGGTTTTGAAGGGCCGATGGATGATTCCCAAAAGATTAGAATGCTGGAAGAGCAGATGAAGGGAGTCTTAAATCAAAGTGCTGTGGGATTGGACATGGCGACCATGGGTCTGGTACCTGGCTTGAGGGTGCCAATTAAATTCAAAGCTCTTGTGTTTGACAAGTACAAAGGAGACACATGTCCGAAAGTGCATGTACGAGCTTATTACAGAAAGATGTCTGCATACTCAACTGATGAAAGAATGCTAATGCATTTCTTTCAGGATAGTCTATCGGGCCCTTCCCTAGAGTGGTACATGGGGTTGGAGCCAACTGATATCAAGACATGGAAGCAATTAGCAGAGGCATTTGTAGCCCATTACAAGTATAACAGCGACCTGGCGCCCAATCGGGTCCAGTTGGCCGGGCTTTCGCAGAAGAAGGGGGAGAGTTTTAAAGAGTACGCGCAAAGGTGGCGCGATATGGCTGCCAGGGTCCGTCCTCCTGTGGAAGATAAGGAAATGAATGATATGTTTGTCGGCACATTCACCGGGCTGTTTCATGATATGCTGTTTCATACGTCTCTAGCCAGTTTTTCAGACCTGATTCTGATGGGAGAAAAGATTGAACGTAACATTAAGCAAGGAAAGTTCCAAGTCGAGGAATCAACTGCATCTGGCAGTAATAGGAAAGCTTATGGTGGGCGCCGTCAGGGCGAAGCCAGCGCAGTATTTGGAGGCCGAGGCCGGGGCCGAGGCAGGGGACGAGGTCAATACCGTCAGCCGCAGCAGGTGTCGAGTGTTACTATCCCATATCAACAACAACCACTCCAGCAACAACAACCGGTTCAGCAACAGCCAATGCCACAGCAGCAGCAGCCTCAGCAGGGGGCACAGCAGGCTCAACGGAGATTCCAGGGTAGTAAACCGAGAAGAGTGTTTGAGAAGCCTCCCTCAACATATGCCGATTTGTTGCAGACATTGTTGGGATTGAATCTGGTAGAGAAAAGAACTCTGGCACCAATAACGGGAGCTCCCCCGTTTGGCTACGATGCAAGCAGGCACTGTGAGTTTCATTCTGGAGCCCCGGGTCACGATATAGAAGGTTGCCATGCTTTTAAGCACGTTGTGCAGGATCTTTTGGACAACAAGACTATCAACTTCGGAACGGCCGGTCCGAATATAGTCCAGAAACCCATGCCTAATCATGGGGCAAACGCCGTTCTGACTGAGGAAGGTCTGAATCTTATCATGAATGTTGAAGATTTAAAGACGCCGCTGAGCGAGATAAAGAGCCGACTGTTACAAGGAGGTGTTTACCCAGGATGTAACGAGTATTGCTTAGACTGTTGGACCCTAGCTAGGGGGTGTGAAGATTTGAAGAAAGGCATTCAGGCTTTAATTGATGAGGGCATATTGCAGTTTGATCGAGCGGCAACTGACGAGCCTGCAGGGGCAGTAGTGGATAATCAGAGTGATGTGGCCACTGTGACGATTCCTCGGAAGACGATCACTATTGCAGCACCAGCTCAGCGACCACCGATCACCATAACTAAAGCCGGGCCAATCCCGTACGAGAACACGAAAGCAGTCCCATGGTCATATGGGTTAGAGGTGTATTGTGACGGGATAAAGATTGATGTTAACAAGCAGCCAGTGGAGATTGTGGATAATGTTGTTGGCTCAGGAGGCATGACGAGGAGTGGCAGGATCTTTATATCTCCTGAAGTGGAGGCTGAAAGACTAGCGAAAGGAAAAGGGAAAGTGGTTGAAAATGTTCCGGTACAAGCAAGTGAAAAAGAAGCAGCATCGAAGGATGTAGAAGAGTTCATGCGCTTAATTCGAAAAAGTGATTATAAGATTGTGGAGCATCTGCAGCAGACACCGTCCAAAATATCTATCCTATCATTGCTGTTGTGTTCGGAAGCTCACAGGAACGCTTTGCTGAAAGTCTTGGACACTTCTTTTGTACCCCAAGACGTCTCCGTGAATCAGCTAGAAGGAGTGCTGGCACATGTGAATGCAGGCCACAGCCTGGGCTTTACCGATTTTGACTTGACTCCGAAAGGGAGAGATCATAATATGGCATTACACGTATCTGTTGAGTGTAGAGGATCCGTAATGTCGCACGTATTGGTTGACACCGGGTCATCTCTGAATGTGTTACCTAAGAAGGCGATGATGAAGCTGGATGTTCGAGGGATTTTGTGTACACCCAGTGATTTGGTAGTCAGAGCGTTTGACGGCACGCGGAGAACAGTCTTCGGATCGATTACCTTGCCTCTGCAAGTGGGGCCGGAAGTGTTTGCAACGGAGTTTTATATCATGGATATACAGCCTGCGTATAGCTGCTTGCTTGGAAGACCCTGGATTCATGGGGCAGGGGCCGTCACGTCTACCCTGCATCAGAAGTTAAAATATATGGTCGGAGACAGCGTAGTCACCGTGTGCGGAGAAGAGGACATCCTGGTCAGCCATTTATCGTCGTTTAAATATGTGGAAGTCGACGGGGAGATCCACGAGACACCATGCCAGGCATTCGAAGGTTTGCGCATCAAGGACAAAGGTCCCGGGCCGAGCAAAGTGCCAGAGATAGCCGTCTCGTCGTATAAGGAAGCTCAAGCTCTAGTGGAAGCAGGAGAAGCCAAGGGCTGGGGCAAAGTGCTAGACATTCCTGTGAAGATGGACCGGTTCGGACTGGGGTACCAACCGTCGTCATCAACTCCTTCCGTGGGGGGCCCCCGTTTCAGAAAGCCAATTACCATCTCTGCCAGTGGAGTATGTCAAGAAACTGTCAATGCTGCTTCAGAGTCTGATGAAGGAGACAGCGACTGTGATATGGATGCCTGGATTCAGCCAAGCACGCCAGGACAAGGACTGTGCAACTGGTCTATTCAAGAGCTTGTTCCTGTGACTTTTAAACAGTAATGCTTTGCTTTATTAATTGTTGAATAATCTTATGTCTTGCCCGGGGCATCAGGATTTGCTTAGGGCTGTGTTGTTATAAACATTGCGTGTTAATCATTAAATAAATGGCGTTTTTCATGTGCAAATACCGTAATCCCTGTCTTTCTTGTTTTGTATTTTTCAATAAAATGGCAACAGGGTTATTCGTTTTATACGCATTTTGAAGCACTTAACCATTCCTTTTGCAGGATAACATTTTCAGATGACATCCTTGAACCACCTATGACTCGTCCCGACTTTGAGCACCCGGTGTTTCAGGCTGAAGAAGAGGTTGTCGAAGATAGCGACGTTCCTGAAGAACTGTCCTGGTTAGTAAAGCAAGAGGAAAGAGCCATTCTGCCTCACGACGAGGTCATCGAAATTATCAATTTGGGGTCGGAAGGGGTTGAGAAGAATATTCGTATCGGAGCCGCACTGCAGAGTGATATCAAGCGGAGACTGGTTGAAATGCTCCAAGAGTATAGTGATGTATTCGCTTGGTCGTATGAGGATATGCCGGGGCTCGATACAGATATGGTCGTGCATCGTCTGCCACTGAAAGAAGATTGCCCGCCGGTCAAACAAAAGCTTCGCAGAACTCGACCAGATATGGCAATGAAGATCAAAGAGGAGGTTCA
Organism: Lathyrus sativus; assembly: GCA_963859935.3. Classification (NCBI taxonomy): domain Eukaryota; kingdom Viridiplantae; phylum Streptophyta; class Magnoliopsida; order Fabales; family Fabaceae; genus Lathyrus; species Lathyrus sativus. The sequence continues at coordinate 458,413,768 of OZ012736.1, forward strand.
GAAACAGTGGGACGCTGGTTTCCTGGCTGTGACGAAGTATCCTTCATGGGTTGCCAACATCGTACCAGTGCCAAAGAAAGATGGCAAGGTTCGGATGTGCGTGGATTATCGAGATTTGAACAAAGCAAGCCCAAAAGACGATTTTCCGCTTCCTCACATTGACGTGTTAGTTGATAATACCGCTCAATACTCTGTATTCTCCTTCATGGATGGCTTTTCAGGCTATAATCAAATTAAAATGGCGCCAGAGGATATGGAGAAGACTACTTTCATAACGCCATGGGGAACATTTTGTTACAAAGTGATGCCCTTTGGTTTGAAAAATGCTGGGGCAACATATCAGCGTGCGATGACGACTCTTTTCCACGACATGATGCATAAAGAGGTCGAAGTTTATGTTGACGATATGATTGCCAAATCCCAGACGGAGGAAGAGCATCTGGTGAATCTGCTGAAGTTGTTTAAAAGACTTAGGAAGTTCAGGCTGAGGCTGAACCCTAATAAATGCACCTTCGGGGTGAGATCGGGTAAACTGCTGGGGTTTATCGTAAGCGAAAGAGGAATAGAGGTCGATCCTGCTAAAATAAAAGCGATTCAAGAAATGCCGACGCCTAAAACAGAGAAAGAGGTGCGCGGGTTTTTAGGGAGATTGAACTACATCGCCCGGTTCATATCTCACCTAACGGCCACGTGTGAACCATTATTCAAGTTGCTAAAGAAAGATCAAGCTGTAACGTGGAACGAAAATTGTCAAAAGGCGTTCGATAAAATAAAGAAGTATCTGCAGGAGCCTCCTATTTTGATACCCCCAGTGGCAGGGAGACCCTTGATCATGTATTTGACGGTTCTTGAGGGAAGCATGGGTTGTGTTCTCGGTCAACACGACGAGACAGGAAGAAAAGAGCATGCGATCTATTACTTGAGTAAGAAATTTACAGACTGTGAATCTCGATACTCAATGCTGGAGAAAACCTGTTGCGCGCTAGCCTGGGCCGCCAAGCGTTTGAGGCAGTACATGCTGAATCATACAACCATGCTCATCTCGAAGATGGATCCTATCAAATATGTATTCGAAAAGCAGGCGTTGTCAGGTAGAATTGCCCGTTGGCAGATGGTCTTGACTGAATATGATATCCAATACGTCTCGCAAAAGGCTATAAAGGGGAGTGTGCTGTCTGAGTATCTGGCGGAGCAGCCTATTGAAGAGTACCAATCGATGAGGTTTGATTTTCCTGACGAGGATATCATGTACCTAAAGATGAAGGATTGTGAAGAGCCGTTGCCAGACGAGGGACCAGAGTTGGGGTCCAAATGGAAGATGATATTTGACGGAGCCGTGAACGCTTACGGTAGCGGAATAGGGGCAATCATCACTACGCCACACGGGTCGCATATCCCGTTTACTGCCCGATTGACCTTTGCCGTTACTAACAATGAGGCCGAATACGAAGCTTGTATAATGGGGCTTGAAGAAGCCATTGATTTGCGAATCAAGCATCTAGATGTATACGGAGACTCAGCTCTGGTAGTGAATCAGATAAAAGGGGAATGGGAGACACGTCAGCCTAATTTGATACATTACATGAATTATGCAAGGAGATTGTTGCCTTTCTTCGACAAGGTTGAATTGCATCACGTACCGCGGGCAGAGAATCAAATGGCTGACGCCCTTGCCACTTTGTCTTCCATGTACAAGGTCAACTTCTGGAACGAAGCTCCCCAAATCACTATCTCTCGGTTGGACAGGCCAGCTTATGTATTTGCTATTGATGAAGCATCTGATGACAAGCCGTGGTATTTCGATATCCTTAATTTCCTGAAGAATAAAGAGTATCCGGCTGGGGCATCCAGTCAAGATCAGAGGACTCTCAGGAGATTAGCGGGTAATTTTTACTTGAATCCGGATGGTGTCTTGTACAGAAGGAACCACGATTTGGTGTTGTTGCGTTGTGTAGACGAGAAAGAGGCAAAGCTTCTCATGGAGGAAATTCACGAAGGCACCTTTGGTACGCATGCTGGTGGGCATGCTATGACGAGAAAGCTGCTGAGGGCAGGTTACTTTTGGCTGACGATGGAAACTGATTGTTTCAAGTTCGCAAGGAAGTGCCACAAGTGCCAAATCTATGCTGACAAGATACACGTGCCTCCGAGTCCTCTAAATGTGATGTCATCTCCATGGCCATTCTCGATGTGGGGAATCGATATGATTGGAAAGATTGAGCCGACGGCTTCTAATGGGCACCGGTTCATCTTAGTAGCAATCGATTATTTCACCAAGTGGGTGGAAGCAGCGTCTTACGCAAATGTAACGAAACAAGTGGTGGCCAGATTCATCAAGAGAGATATCATTTGCCGATATGGGATTCCCGAGCGGATAATCACGGATAATGGTTCAAATCTGAATAACAAAATGATGAAGGAGCTCTGTCAGAATTTCAAGATCGAACATCACAACTCCTCTCCTTACCGACCCAAGATGAATGGCGCTGTTGAAGCGGCCAACAAGAATATAAAGAAGATCGTCCAGAAGATGGTGGTGACCTATAAGGATTGGCATGAAATGCTACCTTTTGCTTTGCACGGTTATCGTACGACGGTACGCACATCAACCGGGGCAACTCCGTTCTCGTTGGTATACGGAATGGAAGCGGTATTACCATTGGAAGTTGAGATCCCTTCTCTGAGGGTATTGCGAGACGTTCAGCTGGACGAGGCAGAATGGGTAACGAATAGGTTGAATCAACTGAGCTTAATGGACGAGAAGAGGCTAGCTTCCCTAGCATACGGTCGTTTGTACCAAAGCCGAATGAAGAAAGCGTACGACAAGAAGATACTTCCGCGAAGCTTTCAGACGGGCGACCTTGTGCTGAAAAGGATTCTCCCGCCGTAAGCAGATCACAGGGGCAAGTGGACCCCCAACTACGAAGGGCCATACGTTGTCAGTAAAGTCTTTTCAGGAGGAGCGTTATTGTTGTCCACCATGGACGGAGAAGACTTTGCGTCACCTGTGAATTCGGACGCAGTTAAAAAATACTTTGCTTAAAATAGACCCGCTGGACAGAAAAAGAGAGTCCAGGCAAAAATGGGGCATCCTGGCGAACCAAAAACAGAATGAAAGGTTCGGGCAAAAATTAGGGATAAAATTGAAAAAAATGTACACCCGCGAAGTTGAAAACCTACACTGGGCGGCTTCGGCAAAAAAGGGTATCCCGGTGAACTGAAAACCCGTAAAGGGCGGTTCACGCAAAAGTTAGGGATTTGAAAAGCAAATGACTGCGGTCCGAATTTGATATTACAATGAGCATCAATGCGGGAGAATATGTTTGAGGAGCCAGTTATCGGATACCATCTCTTCAGAAGTGGGGATACCGGGAAAGCGTTAGAGTCGGATGAGTCATGGGAGGATCATTTCGTGGTGTTCATCTGCATCCCGTTGCCGACATGTGTACAGATTTAAGTTGTCAATATTCATGCCTCTTGTGCATACTTGCATACTTGTATATTTGCTTTGCGTAGCTTCCTCTTTTCAGGAGTTACATCCCATGTACAAAAACTCCGCCCATTCAGGGGCCCAATCAATGAAAATATGTTATTCAGTACTTGATGCTGATTCTTTACTGTTTTGTGCATGATAAAACGCCTAAGTTTATTGAAGCTAGCATGAGTATAACATCACTGGCCCTTGCCAACAATTGTTAAAGCTTTGAATTAACTGAGTGTAACGTCACTAACCTGGATTGATTTGATTGCATAGGCTTGTCGTGTCTTGTTTGTGTTGTTGCAGGTTTTATAACCGTACGAGGGAGATAAACGAAAGATCGCGATAACGAAAGACTTAGTCCCCACGCAGGTCATGCATGTTCTTCCTGAAGAAGGATAGAATTCCCCAGCTAGCCGTAGCTTATCCAAAGGACGTGCTCCAGAAAAGTTATTCGTCCTCAATAGAGTTTGGCGATTCCAAGATCGTAAGGCTGTATTCAGACAGGTTCATCTTTCCCCGCAGGGTCATGCACTCTCCCCCAGTGGAGTCAGTGGATTTTCCCCAAGAGAATCATCCCATCCCCAGCGGAATTCTCTTTGCAAGTATTTTCATTCCTTCCAGTGGAACTCGAAGATCAAGACTCTCCCAAGCAGAGTTGATGGTGGGTCCAGTCATTTATTTCGTCAGGGATACGGTGTAATATCAGTTTACGTTCCAGCAGAAAGTCCGATCGTACCATGCACATCTGCTATTCCCCAGCAAGGTTATTTTCCCCAGCAGGGGGTTACCTCAACAGGGTGCTCGGTTTGAGTTCCCAATTTCCCAGTATGGTTGACTTCACCCTTCCAGCATTTATTTTGCTGGAATAATTCTGTAGCATCTGGCTATCCCCGGTGGAGTTGGCATTATCCTTCCAGCATTTATTTTGCTGAAGCAGTTTCTGTACTCTAGCAGTTCAGGTGGAGAGAATTCTTGCTCAAATGAATTACCAAACATTCAAGATCTCGGCATGAGATATTCAATGATAATGTCAGTTTCGGCTGTATTCCCCACAGAGTTGCCAGGATAAGTTTCTCTTTATTCCCAGGCAGAATTTGTTGTCGTCAAGGGTGCCATGAATCAGAAGTTCAGAGGCCACCGCCGGTTATCAGAGCAGGCGTCCGGTAGTTTGGTTTCCAGACATCCCAGTAGAGTCCATCTCAAAGTCGCTGTCACGTCATTGCAGAGAAGTTTGTGGGTGAGGATCATTGGAGAACTAAGTCCTGACGTGGACAATTTATTACTATATTGACGGGATTTCTTCAGAAGTGGGCGTCCTAACGTGGACAGGTTTATTTCCCCGGACTGGTGAGGTGTGGTAGCCCTAGCGTGGGCAGATTCGGGTTCTCGAAATTAGTGGAATGAGAGGTCATGACGTTAACAAAAGTGATTACTCTTTGTGTTGGTGCCCTGACGTGGACAGATCAGACGAGGGTGTGAGTCCTTACGTGGACAAGTCTTATTTCCTCAGCAGGCCGAAGACGCCTGAGTCCTAACGTGGACAAATCAAGACGAGATCAGTGTCCTGACGTGGACCAATCAAAGAAATTATTATTCCTAACGTGGAAGTGGGTCCTAACGAGGACGATGTAGTCCTTACGCGGACATATCAAAGATGATTCCTTACGTGGAAAAAAGGATGGTTTCCTTACGTGGAAATGACAGCATTCCTGACGTGGAAAGAGGGGAGTCCTTCCGTGGACAGATTAAGATGGCATTCCTTACGTGGAAAAATGTAGTCCTGACGCGGACAAATCGGAAAGAAGTTGGTATTCCTTACGTGGAAAGATCAGAGTCCTTACGTGGACATATCAAGAGCATCCCTTACGTGGAAAAAAGGATGGTTTCCTTACGTGGAAATGACAGCATTCCTGACGTGGAAAGAGGGGAGTCCTTCCGTGGACAGATTAAGATGGCATTCCTTACGTGGAAAAATGTAGTCCTGACGCGGACAAATCGGAAAGAAGTTGGTATTCCTTACGTGGAAAGATCAGAGTCCTTACGTGGACATATCAAGAGCATCCCTTACGTGGAAGAAAAATGGTTTCCTTACGTGGGAAGACAAGTTTATTCCTTACGTGGAAGGATTGAGTCCTCACGCGGACATATCAAGACTGATTTCTGACGGGGAAAGAAATGGATTATTCCTGACGTGGAAGAGTTTAGTCCTGACGCGGACAGATTCAAGAAAAGTTGATTCCTGACGTGGAAGAATGATGTACTCCTTATGTGGAAAGTTGAGTCCTGACGGGGACAGGTTCAGAACCAAAGTTGAATTCCTTACGTGGAAAGATTGGAGTCCTGACGCGGACATGTCAAGTGGTATGGGAGTCCTTACGTGGACAGATTGATATAGTTCTCCTTATGCGGAAAGAAGATTGCTTCCTGACGTGGAAAGATGAAAGGGTTAGTCCTGACGTGGACAGATACAGAAGAAATGATTCCTAACGTGGACAGGTATTACTCCTAACGTGGAAGAGTTTTATTCCTAACGTGGACGATTCAGTTTATAGAAATACAGACGAATTACCCCCAGCGGAGTTGCCGAGATTTTTCCGGGTTAACAGCAAGTGGAGTCCTAACGTGGACAGGTTTTAGTTGAGATTTCTTCGTATTGATGACGGACAGAGTCCTAATGTGGACAAGCAAGCAATCTGTTATGACAGAATCCTCTTCAGGACGATGAAGACAATCCCCAGCACGGTTGCACGAGATCAGTGGGTGCTGTAACAGTCAGATTCAGCTGATGAATGTCGTTCCTCAAGCAGGAGCGCAGTTTATTTCTGCGGTTGGCAAATTTCTGGGTTCTTAGTATTCAACCGTCTCGTACCGCGAATGTCTGAAGGCTCCGGGCTCTTCACCCAATCGGGTCCAAGTCGCTTGAATAGGGGCAGCTGTTGCACCCTAAAATTTGCCCAACCTTATTCACTTGGTTTATGTTTCAATGTCATTAGCATTTGCATATAGAGTCATGTACATAGACTAATCATCTGCATAGCATAGCATAACAAGTCATTCAGCAGGGGACCAATCATTATTCTCATCTCTAGAAGCCTATCAAGAGGTTATTATCTTAATTCAATCTCATTCAAGTCATCAGGAAAGAATTTGAAAGCAAAGAGTTCAGCAGATCAAGCCTTGAGTCCATCTCCTAGCTGAGGGTGCCTGAGGGTCAACAAGAGGGTTGTGAGCTGTGAGTTGAAGACATGGAGAGTATCTAGACATTAGGAGAGACTTAGAAAGTCATTTAAAGAAGGAGACAAGTCATTGATGAGAGCACAAGAGCTATAGCTGAAGACAGTCAACTAGGGTTTCATCTGGGTCAACCCTAGGTCAATTGACTGACTTAAGGGGCATTCAAGTCTGGTGGAGAGATGTGGGGTTCATCATTGGACATATAAAGAAGGATATGGAGATATGCCAAGGAGAATTCAAGAGAAATCAAGGAGAAGAGGAGTTTCTAAATTAGGGTTTCTGTGTAAAATCCCCTAGTTTAGGTCAAATTTCCAAGCAAGATAAGTCAAAATGCTAGCTTCAAATGGCTTCTTGGCCAACATGAAACTTGTAGAGGAGCTCAAGACCTTTAATTTGAGTGGTGGAAGACATCAAGTAGATTTATAGAACTCAAGTTATGGTCCTTACAAGTTACAGGTCATCTGAGGTATCTGAAATTTTGTCTGTGAAAGTGACTTGACTTCCAAGCTAGTTTTACCCCTCAAGGAGATTTCAAATGAATTTCTGGTCAACACAAGAATTGTTCCTAATTGTCTTAGATTTCTAGAATGGTATAGTATGCCTTCATATGATGTGTGGAACTCAACTTATGGTCTTGACAAGCAAAGGGTATTTTGGGCATTTGTGAATTACAGGTCATTTTAACCTATGTCCAAAACTCATACAAGGAGGCCTCAAATGGAAAAACTTACAACATCAAACTTGCTCCAAATGACATTTTGAGTCTAGAAAGAAGGTCACAAATTATTGGAAAAGCTCATAACATGAAGTTGCATGATTGGTTAAATTTGAACTAAAATGGCTTATAACTTGAATAAAGTCAAAGTGAAAAATGGTTTGGGTGATTTATAAGTCCAAATGGAGACTTCCAATATATGATTTTGGGTCCAAAAGACATTTTAGAGACAATGGTTCAAGCACTTTTTTGAGCTTAGTGGAAAAAATCAAAGTTATTCATGGTTACTTGTATTTGAAGAAACATAACCAAAATCAATCAAAGTTGGAAGGCAAGGGAAGTTGTAAGATGGATCTAGAAGTTTCCATTGAGCCCTATATATTCATGAAATCAGAATTGAGCAGGGGTTGGATTCATTTTTCACCAAAATTTCCCAAAGTTCTCTCATTCTTTCTCATTGCAATTTCCTCCAAATTTCCCAAAACCTTCATCAATTCTCATCAACATTGATCCTCCTACATTCAATCATCATCCTGGATCAGAATTGAATCAAAGATTTGGTGGTTAGAGCTCAATTTCGTGCACTTCCATCAAGAACACACAAATTGCAATTTCCATTGGACAGCAAGATCCAAGCCAAGTTTCATCCAAGTATTGCAAACAGAATCAAGTATATCAAGAATGGACCAAGATTGAAGCATACAAGAGCCTGGATCCACGTGATTACTCAGCCTTCATTAGAGCTTGCTCAAGGTGCAAATCTTTCTAACTTATTCAATCTAGGGAGATTTAGGTAGTTTTACTAGTATATTCATGGTCTATGATGTTAGGAGGTTAGTTTAGATGAATTTGAGGCTGAATAGAGACAATTCATAACAGGTGTACCAAACTGTTTGGATCAAGAACTCGTAGGATCTTGCATGATAACCTTAGCTTGTTAGTTTAGAATGATCACCATTATGCATAGAGTAGATTAGTATAGGTTTGGTTGAGAATTATTGTGATGCATCTCAGTGTATTTTCATGGAGTCAGAACTTGTCTCGATCGGTTTGAGTGTTTTGCTGAATTTCAGAACAATCTATGACCATAGACGTATAGAGGGAGAGATTTAGAGTATTTTTCATGTTTGGATCGTGTTGTTTCGTGCACTGTGGAGAGAGAACCGAGAGCTTGAAGTTGGTTCGTGCATGGCTGCCATGGAGGGAAACCCTAGTTCTCATATGATCCAATGTAGAAGACGCAATCCTGAGCGTCCATTATGTGTTAGACCATTGACCTGAGGAGCCATCGTGTGGCTGGCGTTTAATTCAGAATTTGGAGGGAAGAGTGGTGCCCTAAACGCACCGTTTCATTTAATGAAACGGGCGGGCCTAAGTGTTAGTGATATCCACACCCCCGTGACCTGAGCCCAATTCCATTTGCACGTGAATCCATTTCTGAATGCACCCCCTGCGTGTTTTTTTATTTTCATTAATTCTGAATGGTTCTGGGCCTAATTCAAGCTTTCTATTCGCACCCCCGTTTGCTGGCCCATCCTGGATTATGAACTGAGCGTGTTTGCTGAATAAACCCCCCCTCCACTTTATTTCATTATATTCTTTTATTTTCTTTAATTTTTTTTATGCATTTTCCAAAATTCATAATAAATAGATAAAAAATCATTTTTAATCCATTCTTTTTACATCATTTTCATTAGAATGTGTAGAAAATTGTCATTAAATAAAATTGCATTTTTATTTTTATTTGATATTTTTCTCATATTTTCTAAATAAATGACATTTTTAATAGTTTCATTTCATGCATGATTTTATTAATTTTTGTTCTATTAGATACTTTCATATTTTTTGTTCATTCTTTTTAGGTTGTTTAGATGAGATATTGAACTTGTAGAAACAATTTAGTTCCCATTTTTAGAAATTAATTTTAGGTGCTTAATGTAGGCTTGAACAACATGAACAAATTAGGGTTTTTTAGGTGATGACTTAAGAAGTTTGATTTCATTTCCCTTAGGACTTAGGGTTTGACTAGATTAGTTATGGGACTATAGGGGCTATGGGTAGTTATTAGATCCCTTAGAGAAAAAGTCAGGATTCCCCTACTGCTATTAATGCTCTGTGTATGTCTCATTGACTGGTGTGGTGTGCCCTCTGGGGATTATTGCTTGCTTGCTTGGGTATTGGGATTGTCTGGGGACTTGGGAGAGCTGAGGACTTGAGGTGATGAAGATCATTGGAGATCCAGAGATTGAAGATCAACTGCCAGAGTTGGAGAAGAGGTTCTTGCTAGCAGCTGCTGAGGAGACTAGGGTTTAGGAGCTAGGCAGAGCTCTAGATTAGAAAGCTTGTTTCTCAAACATGGAATGCCTTGTCTGCATCCATCCTTTCTCTATGATTCAAAGTCTCTTTCAAATATCCACCTCCTTCCTTTGGAAGGATCAGTGAATATATTTGAAAGATAGAACTTTTGAGAGGAAACTTTCTGTTTAATGTTAACAGTTGATGAACCACCCTTGGTAGGTAATTAACTGTCTAACATTCACTTCACTCTTGTGACTGATTCCTCATCCTGGAGGTTTGAGCTTGAAGAAAAGCCATTGCAGATGGAAGACAGATGATCAAAGCCCTTGCCTGAAGGCCATGTAGATGGAGATTGATGCTTGTTGAAGCCTGTAGCTGATTGGAAATTACTTGAAGCCAGATGTTGAGTCAGAGCTGCTGAAGCTGTTTCTTTTTGCTGTATTTCATTTCTTGATGTATTGATTGGTTTTCTGGACTGTATTGTTTGCTGTTTACCCTGCTGGGTTGAAAGTGAAGCCTGTTCACTTTTGCCTATTGTTTTCTAGGTTCGAGGTTGAGTGGGACTCCCTTGCCTCGCTTGTATTGTTGCATCCATGCATTTTACTGTTTTACTGTATATATCTGTTATTGTTTCTGTTTCTGCCTATCCCGTAGGATCTCTGTTTCTCTCTGTGCAAGAGAGGAGCATGATAGACACTAGGTCTTAACCCATGCATGATAACATTAGGTTAGTTTGATTCCCTTCGCAACCGTAGGTTAGAGTTCTATCTCTTCTTCCTCAAAACAAACAGAAAAACACATAAAGATTTCAAACTCAATAAAAGACACTTCTTTCGTAAAAGAATGTGAACTCATCAAGACGTCATTTTTGTCCGCCGGGACTGCTAATCAGAAAACCTTTTTTCAGAAAGAATAACATCAACCAAGATAAGCTTGTGTCTTCCGTGGCCCGAACTACGTTTGCTCTGATCTTCCATGCTGTGTGGAAGTACGTAGGCATAGGATGCGATATCCTAGCGAGCAACCTTCCCCTCCTTTCCCGTAGGTAGGCGAACTACGTTGACTCTGATTTCTCGTTCCAGACGGGAATACGTAGGCATAAAGTGCGATACTTTGCCGAGTCATTTTTATTTTCATTTTATTTTCTTTTTAACCCTCGACCCATAGTTTAGATAGAATAACAATCCATACCCGAAAACAAGCGTGGATCCCGTCGAGTACGACGGACGTGAGGGGTGCTAATACCTTCCCCTTGCGTAACCGACTCCCGAATCCAGGTTTTGGTTGCGACGACCATACCTTTCCCATGTTGTGCGAGGTTTACTCTGAGCGTTTCCTTTCCCTCCCGTGGGATAAATAACGCACGGTGGCGACTCTTCTGTTCAGCCGGCGCCGATTTTCGCAGTAGCGACAGTTTGTTAAAAGGTATAACCGTTACGTAAGGAAGAACGACATACAACATTCCGAGAAGAATTTGGTAAACTTCCGGAAACAATCAAGACACTCCAAGGATGATGACTCGAAAGGTAAAAAGACCAGAGGGACGTGCTACAAGTGTGGAAAGCCCGGTCACTACAAATCGTACTGTCCAATGAATAAAAAGGGAAAGGATAAGGAATCCTCAAAATCACACAAGAAATCATCGAAGCCTAGGAGAGCGTACATAGCATGGGAAAGTGACAGCAACTCTTCCTCCTCTGATGAAAGTTCTAGTGATGAAGAAGAGTCTGTAAATCTATGCCTCTCCGCAAATCAGAAAAATAAGAAAAAACAGGTACGTAACTCTAAATATGATAAGTCATCAAATATGTCGCATTCTGAATTACTAGCCGCATTTCATGCCTTACATAATGAAGCAGTTGAAGCCTTTAAGAAACTTGCTTCTAATAAGAAAATCTTTACGCATTTAGAGCATAAGGTTAAAGAGTCCGAAAAGAAATTAGAGGACCTAAAGGCTTCCATTGTGAAAGGAAATGAATCAGATAGTAAGGACGATAGAAACCCTTTCAACTTCGGGTGTGGCACTTGTCATATTTGGCAAGGTGAGGTAAGACACCTCAAGGCCAAATTAAACAAGGCACTCGAGCCTAAAATTACATATGCTATTGATAAAAAGGATTTTAGAAAAAGTATGATTAATCCATACCAAAAATATGCATATGTGATTAGGGATCAAGCAAGTGAAAGTGTCTCTAAAGTTGATTTTGCTTGCTTATACTGTTGCAGGAAAGGCCACTCCATTGGTAAATGCCGTTTTAGAAGATTTCTTGTTCCTAAAGGCATCTACCAATGGTTGCCCAAACGCAACCATTTTGTCGCTAACCTATTAGGACCCAATATGCCATTGGGTACCTCCTTGTGCTAATTATGTTTTGACAGGTGAAATGTGTCGAGACCACCGAGAGAAGATGGGTTCTCGATAGTGGGTGCTCAAGACACATGTCTGGAGACATATCCTTATTCATAGACTTTGTGGCTAAGAAGAAAGGGTTTGTAACTTATGGTGATAACAACCGCGGAGCAATACTAGGCAAAGGTAGTGTAGGTAATTCCGCCTCTGCTATGATTTCCGATGTATTGCTTGTCGAAAACCTTAAACATAATCTGCTTAGCATTAGCCAATTGTGCGACAAAGGATACAATGTATCTTTTTCAAAAGATTGTTGCAAAATTATGCATGAAAATGATAAGAAGAATATGTTCAATGGTTTTAGAGTAAACAATGTATATATGCTTGACTTAAATGAAGTATCATTAATAAGCGACAAATGCCTCGTAACTATGAGTGAAGACTCATGGCTATGGCATAGGCGTTTAACGCATGTTAATTTTGATTTACTCAATAAGGTAGTCTCAAAAGACCTAGTCTTAGGACTTCCCAAAATAAAGTTCACCAAGGATCACCTTTGTGATGCTTGTCAAAAAGGGAAGCAAACGAGGATCTCATTTAAATCTAAAAAGATAATTTCAACAACGAGACCTCTTAAACTTCTACACATGGACTTGTTTGGGCCGTCTAGGATCAAAAGTCTCGGAGGAAACTATTACGGGTTCGTAATAGTGGACGAATTTTCTAGGTTTTGTTGGACCATCTTCTTAGTAAGTAAAAGTGATACATTCGCTGCTTTTGAAAAGTTTGCTAAGCTTTCCCAAAACAAGTTAAATACAAACATAGTGTCCATAAGGAGTGACCATGGAGGTGAGTTTGAAAATCATTTGTTTGAAGAATATTGCGGTAACCATGGTATTGATCATAACTTCTCCGCTCCACGCACTCCTCAACAAAACGGGGTTGTGGAGCGCAAAAACCGTATTTTAGAAGAATTGAGAAGAACAATGATTAATGAGAGTGGTTTACCTAAATATTTTTGGGCCGACGCCATTAGTACGACATGCTATGTTTTGAATAGGGTACTTATTCGCCCCATTCTAAACAAAACACCGTACGAACTCTTAAAAGGGCGAAAGCCAAATGTCTCTCACTTGCACGTGTTTGGATGTAAATGTTTTGTATTAAACAATGGTAAGGAAAACTTGGGCAAATTTGATTCCAAAGTCGATGAAGGTATCTTTCTCGGATACTCTCACTCGAGTAAAGCATATAGAATATATAATAAACGATTACTTGCTGTAGAAGAGTCTGTGCATGTTACTTTTGATGAGTCCTATCCGAGAAATGTCGGAAAGGATAGTGTTGTTCATGGTGCAGGTACATCCACAGAAGACATACTCAAAGATGGCGAAACAGGGACTGATCAACCTGACAAAGTCAAAGTTGAGGAGGATAAGGATGTATATCATGAAGCAAACGAGGAAGCTCATCCGCCTACAAACGATGATCTCCCTCAAGCTTGGAAATCTTCTAAAGATCATCCAATCGACAACATTCTCGGAGACATCACAAAGGGAGTCACTACTCGATCGAAGCTAAGTAATTTCTGTTATCACTTCGCTTTCGTGTCACAAATGGAACCTAAAAATCCTAAGGAAGCCCTACTCGATGAACATTGGTTTCTGTCAATGCAGGAGGAACTAAATCAGTTTACTAGAAATGAGGTTTGGGACCTTGTCCCTCCTCCGCGAGGTCATCGAGTAATCGGCACCCGATGGGTGTTTAGGAACAAGCTGGACGAAAACGGGGTAATAACTCGTAATAAGGCGCGTTTAGTCGCGCAGGGGTATAACCAAGAGGAGGGCATCGACTATGAGGAAACTTATGCTCCGGTTGCCCGACTCGAGGCTATACGCCTTCTTCTTGCTTTCGCATGTGCGAAAGATTTTAAGTTATTTCAAATGGATGTCAAAAGTGTGTTCCTTAACGGGTACATAAATGAAGAGGTTTACGTGGCACAACCTCCGGGTTTTGAATCTCATGAGTACCCCGATCATGTTTATAAACTAAAACGGGCGTTGTATGGTCTCAAGCAAGCTCCTAGAGCTTGGTATGAACGCCTAAGAAAATTTCTACTTGGTCAAGGTTACTCAAGAGGAAAGGTTGACACGACACTCTTTATTAAACGTCAAGGAAAGCACTTGATATTAGTTCAAATCTACGTTGATGATATAATCTTTGGATCGACTAACATGAATCTCGTGAGAGAGTTTTCTGTTCTTATGCAGGGTGAATTCGAGATGAGTATGATGGGAGAGCTCACATACTTTCTCAGCTTGCAGATTAAACAATTCAAGGAAGGAACTTTCGTGAGTCAAACAAAGTATTGTTTGGACCTTCTCAAGAGATTTGACATGGCAAAATCCAAGGCCATAGACACCCTCATGCCTACATGTGCAAATTTGAATAAGGATGAAAGCGGTAAGGACATAGAGGTAAAAAGGTATAGAGGTATGATTGGATCACTTCTCTATCTCAATGCGTCGCGTCCTGATATTATGTTTAGCGTGTGTATGTGCGCAAGATACCAATCATGTCCTAAGGAATCCCACCTAAAAGTTGTTAAAAGAATACTTCGGTACCTATCCGGTACTCCAAAGTATGGCTTGTGGTATTCCAAAGGTAGTGATTGTTCGTTGTTAGGTTATTCCGACTCCGACTTTGCGGGTTGCAAGTTGGATAGGAAAAGCACTAGTGGTACGTGTCACTTGTTTTCAAATTCTTTGGTTAGTTGGCATAGCAAAAAGCAAGTTTCAGTTGCTTTGTCAACCGCCGAAGCGGAATACGTTGCCGCCGGTAGTTGCTGTGCTCAAATCATGTGGATTAAGCAACAACTATTGGATTTTAACCTCAAACTTGAACGTATCCCAATCCTATGTGACAATACCAGTGCTATTAATCTCACAAAGAATCCGGTATTGCACTCTCGCACTAAACATATCGAAATTCGACACCATTTTCTTCGTGATCATGTTGAGAAAGGCGACGTTGTATTTGAACATGTTGATACTAAGAATCAACTAGCGAATATTTTTACTAAGCCGCTAGCCACCGAACCTTTCTTTCATATTTGTCGAGAACTCGGTATTCTCGACATTTCAGAGCGGGAGTCATAAATTACTTAATTCAGCTTATTTCATTCACATCTATATTTTGTACTTCTAACAAATTTGATGTTTTTGCAAGTACAAGTATGTTGTTTATCAAGCTTATCCGGCATTGAGGTGATATTGTTCCTTTTCCCTCTCTCTCTACATACAAGTGTTATTTGTGATCTCAAAGTAAAATATATTAACTATGGTGCATATGTGAATCATCTGTTGTGTATCTAAATTGCTTGATTGAACATTTTTGTTGTGGCATTATTGTTTGCATCTATTAAGCATCATGTCATATGAAACCAGGCAAAATTCTGCATTTTCAGGTCTTGAGTCGACCATACCAGAACAGAGGTCGACGCACGCTGCTTAAACTTTTAAAATTATTGAAATTTTTATAGCATGCGTCGACGCATGCAGAGCTATGGTCGACGGCTCGCTGAAAAATTCAGTTTTTCTGGCTGTTCGTTTCAGGTCTCCTCATAAATGGTAGTTACATGCATCCACTCATATTCCTAGGGAGTTGCATCTATTCTCTCCACTACTTCTTCTTGTCTCTTCCACTTTCCAACAAACCCTCTGAAATTATTGTTCTAAACCCACAGCAAAAACCTCTCATTTCAGAATTCTCCAACTTCTCATTATCCACCAAAATCTCTACCCATGGCTTCATCTTCTCACAGACCCACCAAAAAGAGGTCAAGAGGGTCAACTTCTGCCTCAATACCCATTACCCCCGAATCTCTTGTTCATCCATCTCTCCGAGAGAACTTCAACAAGGATATTGGTCGAAGAAAGGTTGTACGACAACATGCATTCTACGAACTTGTCACCGAACACATGCATCTTGGAGAAATCATGACCTATCTCACATATCACGGCATTGAGAGATTTCTTGAATGCAATGCCAAGTACAGTGAAGACCTGGTACGTATTTTCTATACTGGTCTCAATGATAAATTTCATGGTGAAAACTTCCACTCTGTTATCGGACCCACTCAGGTATCTCTAAATTCTGAAATTTGGACCAAATATTTTGATATGACTGTGGAGGAAAATGAACCTCCTCTGGCTGAAGTAACTGATTCACGCACTATTGAAGGTTATGAGTTCAAAACTGCTCTGAATGGTATGCTTAAGCGACCCTATCCTGACCACATTGTGAACAGTGCTGCTTTTCCACGATCTGTCACTTCAGGAAAACTCAAAACTTCAGCAAGAATTCTTCAATGGATTGTGGCGCGCATTCTGCGGCCCAAACAGGGTGGATTATCGAGGGTGGAACAGGCTGAAGTTCATCTCATACATATTCTGGGTCACGGCATCAAAATCAACTGGCCGTATTACATTGCGAGTCGTATGTATGAATTGCGTGACTCCAAACGAAGTACGGCACTTGCCTATGGATCCTTCATCCAAGAAGTCCTGAATTCTGCAAATGTGAACTACCCCTCCTTTGCATACACTTCCACTTCCGCTGACAAAGAATTCAGTCCAAAAGTTTTCTCAATGATGGGATACGTCTGGATTCGTAAATACCAGAAATACAAGTTCTATCGTCGCGCAAATATGCCTCAGTCAGAATCATCGAGTGAAGAGAGTGCAGATGAGTCTGAAGGTGAAGAGAATGAAGCAAGTGCAAATGGTTCAGATGAAAGTGAAGAAGAACAAGAACAGGATACACAGGCTGCTGACACAATGCAACCAAACCAAGCTGATCATACAGAGCGTCAAACATATGAGCCTCCAGACAACTATCAAGAGCCGCCACCAAGTTTCAACCTCAACTATCAAGAGCCGCCACCAAATTCCAATCTCAATAATGACTGGACTGCTTACACGGGTCAACAAGAAACTGACAGTGAGGAAAACAACCAAGGCTGGGGTGAATGGCAATACACTGGGTGGACCACACTTGGGAGATTCTATCAGCCCTATCAATATAGCTCTGAGGCACCTCCTTCTCCTCAACAGCCATCCAACAACTCCGACATTCTGGAAATGATGCAGTCCATGCAATTAGACCAACGTAATTTCATGACCACTATGCAGGAACAGCAACAGAATTTTATGAGAAGTCAGGATGAACGGATGGAACAAGTTCGCTCTGAGCTGCAAACTCAAAATGAACGGATCAGTGGAATCTCCACACAGCTGGATGCTCGCTTTGAGATTCTCGTTCACTCCCATCAAGCTGAAGAACGGGCAATTACTGAGAGTCTCGATTTCCTGAACAACATCACTGAAGAGTTCACTGATTTAGCTCATCCTCAACGTCACCCCTATTTCTATGAGAGGCGTGGCCGTGGTCGTGGACGTGGACGGGGTTATTAGCTTGTGTTCACCGTATTATGCTTTCATTTGCTGTTTTGAGTTCATGCATCATAGTCTCTTTCGTTGTTTTTGGTTGCAAACTTTGTTATGGTGTTTTGTTTAAATTCCTAATTTCTGTCCAGACTTTATGTGTTACTACTTTATGTTTCTTATCAATATTATGTATTAATCTTGGTGTATGCTTAATTATCATCTGTTGGCTATATTGTATGGCTTTTTTCTTGATTTTATGTTAGTTATATTGTTAATCCGTCAAGACTTTATAGCTCTCGATTTCTTTTTGATGTTGTCAAAGGGGGAGGAAAGCGTCAACCACCACAAATGCTTTGACTGAAAAAGAAAGGGGGAGAGCGTAGACATCGCATGTTGTGTTCAACAGGTTGTCATCATCAAAAAGGGGGAGAATGTGAGGGCAAGTTGTCTCACAATACAGGCCTCCGAGTTTTCGATGATGACAAAACAAATTAGAAGCATCATGCTATATCTCTGTTTTCATTGCTATACCTCTTTTTCAGTGTTAAATCATTATACCTTAATATGTGTCATGACTGAATGTGGCAGGATATGCAAAATGGAAAAAGCTGTTAATTTTGCAGGTTTCTAAGCAGTGAGTCGACCATACAGTCGGCGCATGAAGCCTGGCATTTCTCACGGCTCAGCGCATGGAAGCTATGCGTCGACCGTATAGTCGGCGCATGAGTGTTTTGATTTTCCATGGATCAGCGCATGAAGACATGCGTTGACCATGCCACTCAGCGCATGGAGCTGAGGATTTCCCACGGGTCAGCGCACGCCGACCCTATGGTCGACCGTTCGCGCGCTGTGCTATTTTTCTTGCTGTGTTTAAAAATCTGTTTTGTTGGCTGTTTTGGTTATTACTATAAATAGAGTTTTGTTCAGTTTTAACAACTAACAATTAAAATCTTGAGTAAATTGTCAGGGCAAGAAACGTGAAATAGGTGCAACATATTTCTTCATCTTCATCCCTCACACAACACACAAATCCACAAATATACACAATCATTTTTGCTGAGATTAATGTCTTGTTCAAAGGGTGATAAGGTTCGAACGCGTTGATTGAAGATCCGGTTCGAGTGGAAATTGGGGCAGGTGTTTCTTGCAGAAAACCTTGAGGGTTTTACCCATCAAGACTAGAAGGTTTTGAGGGTTTTTGATACGGAATAGTTCGTTCAACATTCAAGCAGGTGCGAAGGTAATTGATCAACGGAAGGTTCATCAATTTAGTAGCGAGGGCGTTGAAGTGTTGAAGACTTTCCGGGTTTGATTTGTTGGTGTCTAAGATCAGCCGAGCCGAAGGTTTGAACAACAGAAGGTTTTTCATTAAGGTGGCTGGAACCGGAGGTCATTCACAACAAATTGAAGGGCTTGATTCATCTTGAATCAAGGTGCAAGAAGAGATAGCAAGCATCAACAACATTTGAGATTGTTTGTATCATTGTCTATCAACTCTTGTGTAAACTGTTCATTCCAACAGGTGATATATATTCAATATATCTCAATTCTAATTTTAGAATTGAGGGCAGACGTACCCGAAGCGAGGACGACGGGGGAACTGCCTCATCAAATCGTGTGTTCTTCATTTTCTGTCATTTTCAATTCAGCTTATAAAATAAGTGATTCTAGCTTAAGTGATTATTGTCAAACTGTGATACAAATTGAGTAAGGTGTTGAAACTCTGTTTTAACTACTAAGTACAATAAGAATATTGTACTAAGGCATTTCCAATCTCTTACTCAACATAAATATCCTTTGTGATATTTGTGCACACAAACTGTTCGACAAAAGTCCTGAACTAAAATTGTCTTATTTTGCTTCTAGTTTTTGTGTGCCTTGTTTTTCATTGGAACTAGGCAACCTTGCAAATTGAAGTATACAATTGATAAGCATAGTTTGTGTTGTGATTTTATTTTTCCGAATTGTCATAAATCCATAGGCTTACGTATATCCGGTTTTCCAATAACCGTTTGTTTTAGACTATAATTTTTCTTGGCCGCTTCCGCACTTAAAACCTTTTTAAAACCAATTTCAAATTGGTAGCGCCGACTCAAATTTTAATTGGGGATCTATTCAACCCCCCCTTCTAGATCCGTGCCATAGTCTAACAGGAATTGGGTTCCCCGGCCTGGCGCGAAAGCAGTTGAAGGCCTGCCTCTGGGAGAATGCTGACCTCTTCGCATGGAGTGCTGCAGAGATGCCCGGGCTTGACCCCGATATAGCTTTTCACCAGCTCTCCATAGATCCGGCCGCTAGGGCCGTAGTACAATGTAGGCGTAGCTAGTCTCTCGAGAAAACAGAGGCTTCTGAAAAAGCTATAAAAGACCTCCCAGAGGAAAATTTTATTTCGGAAGCCCAGTACACAACCTGGCTGTCCAACGTTGTATTGATTAAAAAGTCTAATGGAAAATGGAGAACAGATAAGGTATCCTAATAGAAATCTCCCTCGCCTTAGACTTTTTAACCGGACATGTCTCAATGATGCATATCCATTTCCTAACATCTACAATTCTGCAGGTTTCAAACTATTGTCGTTCATGGACGCCTATTCGGGGTATAACTAAATCCCTATGGCAAAGGCTGATAAACAGCACACGACTTTCATGACCAAGTCGAGAAATTATTACTACAATGTAATGTCCTTCGGTCTGAAAAACGTCGGCATGACCTAACAGTATATGATGAACAAAGTCTTCCAGGGCGAGATCAAAGACACGCTCGAGGTCTACATGGATGACATGATTGTGAAATCACGTAAAGAAATCAACCACACTGCCCATCTTATAAGGGTCTTCAGTACGGCGAGTAAATGCAAAACGAGGTTCAACCCGGAGAAGTGCACCTTTGGCGTCCAAGCAGGCAAGTTCCTCGGCTTCTAATTGACGGAGCAGGGAATAGAGGAGAACCCCGAAAAGTGCAGGGCCTTCTCCGAGTTCCCAACGTCGAACTCGAAGAAGTCGATCTAATCCCTCAACGAGATGCTCGCCCCACTGTCCTGCTTCATGGCCAAGTTTGTCCAACACACTCTCCCATTTTTCAAGCTTCTGCGCAAGGAGGCCACGTTTGAATGGAACGAGGAATGCGAATAAGCCCTCCTCCACCTCAAGCAAGTCCTCTCAGAATTCCCAGTTATGTCGTGATCTAAGGATGGTGAGACTCTCTATATGTTTCTTGTCGTCGCAGTTGAAGTTGTTAGCGTGACCTTCATCTGTGAAACCCCCGAGAGGCAAAAGCCAATCTATTTCACCAGCAAAGCCCTACAAGGCCCCAAACTCAGGTACCAGCAGATCGAGAAGGTGGCTCTGGCCCTCATTAACGCATCCAGAAAGCTACGACACTACTTCTTGGCCCACACGATCATGGTTAAGACATATCATCCTATAAAACAGCTGCTCAGACACCCCGACATGGCGGGCCAGATGCTCAAATGCTCGCTCAAACTCTCCGAGTTCGACATCCAGTATGAAAGCAGAAAGACCCTTAAGGCTCAAGTCCTGGCCGACTTCGTCACATACATGACGGTCGCGTTTTCCTCAACACTAGGAGCCCACAAGTGGACCATCTTCGTCGACGGGGGCTTCAGCTCGACAGGAAGCGGAGCAGGCATCATCTTGGAGAACAAAGAGGGTATCCTAATAGAAATCTTCCTCGCCTTAGCCTTTCTGACATCAAACAACCAAGCCGAGTACGAGGCCTTCCTCGCAGGGTTTCGCTTGGCGGAGGACCTTGGCACGAAAGGGATAAAAATATTTACCGACTCCCAGCTCGTAGCCTCTCAAGTACGAGGAGAATAGCAGTCCAAGAAGGATAACCTTGCCGAGTACCTCGCCCTAGTCAAAGAGAGGATGAAAACATTTGACTCCACAGAAGTGAAACATGTTCCTCGAGAACACAAAACTAAGGCAAACATCCTCTCGAAGCTGGCAAGCACGAAGAAGAAAGGCGGGAACAAGTCTATCATCCAAGAAGTGCTCTATAGATCGAGTATCAAGAAGCCCACATTGACCGTCGATGTGAACACCATCAACGATAATAACTGGTGGATGACCCTGGTATATGCGTACCTCAGGACGAGCGAACTTCCTGACGACTGATTAGTGCATTTTGATGCACATTCTCTTATGTTTGTACTTAGGCATTTACTTAATTTGTTTATTTATTTTACTATTTTATTATGTTTTTATAATTAAGTTTTTATTTGCCGTTAATCTATTTTCGCAGCTTATTTTCAGCTCTAGCGGTTATTTGATACCTGTCCACTGCTCGGATCGTAACTAAAGCTACGAGAATTGAATTTACGTGTTCTACCAGACGTTGGAAAGCTGAGACAAAGAGATACAACTTTTATGTTTTATTCAGAAGCTGATTCGGAGTGTAACTGGTTCGAATAATTCGTTGAAGTCAGGACCCGAATTTTGCCTTTAAGAATATTTAATTTTGGGCTGGGTTATTTTTATGTTTTTCAACCCAGTTGGGTTAGAAACCAAATTTGATGCTTCCCTATACCTAGTTGCAGCAGCTCTACTGTTCACAACTTTATTTTCACGATTTTACTTTGTTTTTTACAATTTTAATGGAGAACTGATTTCCATGGGCAAATCCTGCTGTGTACGGGTTCCATCGCTTTGAGGTTATTCTAATACTAATTTAAATTCAATTCTTTTTAAGCTTTTTCTATGCAGTCATTTGATTAATTTGATTTTAATTGTTTGCTTAATTCGATTGTTTTTCATAGGATATAATTGATTAAATTTGATTGTATTCATGTTCCTAAATTTAATTGCGTGTTATCGTTGCTTAATTCGTTAACTCATTATATTCTTAACCGTTTGCTTAATTCGATAAACAAGAACATAATTCATTTGATTTTGATAAGCGCTTGTCTAATTGATCTCATAATCGAATAGGATCGAAGCCACTCAGGGATTGGTGTTATAATAGCCGATGATAAGTCGGAATCTGAATAAGTAGGATTAGCCGTTTAGCTTATTTTTATAATTACTTATTTGCAATATTTCTTTTATTGAAACTCAACCCCCCCCCCCAATAAACTGTTACTATAGTTGATTAAATTCAATACTAGAATCCTTGCGATACGACTCGAGTCATTGTCGATAAACTACCGTTTTTCAAACTACTTGTTTTTGATCCGTGCGCGACAGCGGATCAAATTGGCGCCGCTGTTGGAGATTCTTGTTAATTTTAGCAAATTTTAGAATTTTAGTTTAGAGTTTTGTTAGATTTTTTTTTGCTTTTTTGTGTTTGCTTGTTGATTTTTCAGGGTTGCAGTATAGGGGTAAGTGTTTCAACCTATCAGGTAAGTTGGAAGCTACTGTTTCGATTTGCTCCAAATATTTTTCCAGAAAATTCAAAAAAGATCGACGAACAATACTCCTTTAGAATAAAATTCTAAAAGATTTTGACCCTAAAAATCGCAAATTCATTATTTTTTCTATTTTATTTGATTTAATTTATATTTTCATATTTTCAAAAAAATCCGAAATTTTTTGTAAAGATTTATTCTGATTTTATTTGATTTTTAGTAATATTTTGATAATTTTTAGATTTTATTTTATTCGCTTTTCTATTTTTTCATTCTTTTTCTAAATAGGGACATTGTTGGTATTTTTTAATTTTTGCTGCATTGCTGAATTAGTTCTTTGTTTTCTTTTTCTTTGTTGATTTTCCTATTAAATTTAATATGGCTAGCCAAAGAACTCTCAGAGAACTTGCTGTTCCTAATGTGAATTATAATGATTTATGTATTAAATATCATGTTGTTATTGTATCTTTTGAATTGAAATATGGTTTAATACACTTGTTGTCAATGTTTAATGGTCTTGCAAGTGAGGACCCGTATAGGCATCTGAAATAATTCTAGGTTGTGTGCTCTACAACTTTGAGACCTGAAGGAATCATAGAAGATCACATCAAGCTGAGAGATTTCCCGCTTTCACTACAGGGACCTCTCAAAGATTGGTTTTACTATCTTGAGCCCAATTCTGTCACAACTTGGAACGATTTAAAGAAAGTCTTCCTACAGACATACTTTCCTGCCTCAAAAGCTGCCTCAATCAGAAAAGATATATGTGGTATTAGACAGATTAACATGGAATCATTGTCCGAATACTGGGAGAGATTCAAACAATTAATGTCCAGATGTCCGCAACACCAGATTATCGAACAGTTGCTTATCCAGTATTTATATGAGGGGTTGCTACCAATGGATAAAAACATTTTAGATACTGCTAGTGGTGGAGCACTTGTTGATAAGACCCTGGATACTGCCAAAGCCTTTATTGAGAATATGTCACTCAACTCCCAATAATTTAAAACTAGAAACAATTATGTCCAAATAAAAGGTGTGAATGAGATTCAGGTTTCTTCTTACAACAAAGCTTTATAAACTAAACTTAATGAGCTTAGTTATTTAGTGAAACAACAATTAATGTTAACATTACCACCACCACATAACCATCCACAAATAACCACCTATGCACCTTCTGGACCTTCACTAGAGAACCTTGTCAAGCAAATGGCTGTAAATGATCTCCAATTTCAGCAACAGATAAATTCTAGTATTCAGACCTTACAGACACAAATTGGACAGCTTGCCACTTCAATGAATGCATACAACAAGATCAAGGATCAAACCAACTACCTGCCCAAATAGTAGTAAATCCTAATGTCTGTAACCTTAATGTGAGTGCAATGTCCTTAAGATCCGGAAAAGTTGCAAAACCAGCCCTAAGAAAAAATAAAGAAGTTGTTGAGGTCACACCTGAACCTGAACCTGAACCTTCCATTGTTGTTGAGCCTGAAAAAGAGTATGTACCACTGATTCCTTTTCCACATAGAATACTGAAAAGTAAGAAGATTATTGAGGAATAAGAGCATTTTGTTTTTCATATTGAATTGATTTTTGAGTTAGTTGATGATACTTGTATTGATTTGTTTGCAGTTGATTTTGCATCATTGTCTTATTTTGATGATATTTACTCATATGATGATTGTATTGAAACTAACCTTTGTTCTGAGATTGAGGTTACCTTGCAGGTTAACATTTTTCTACAAATGGAGTTGTTGAAGTTGTTTATACAACTGAAGCTCTCGACATCCCGGCTGTCCAACTAAACATTCTACTGTACAACCACTTTCTGAATCACTTCCTGAGGATTTATATTATTCATCAAAGCTTCAATTTGAGCAGGAAGAAAAGTTATTGCAGGAACATAAGAAAGGAATTGGATGGACCTTGGTTGACACTTGTGATTTTAGCCCATCTATGAGTATGCGTAGGGTCTCAATTGAAGATGGAAGAAAAGCGGTGAGGCAGTCCCTTAATCCTTTGGTTTTTGATGTTGTGGAAAAGGAGACCACTTTCACGTGCTCATTCGACATTTTTACTTATCGAAGATTCTTCTTTGATCCTGGAATAAAATTCGAAGGCACTAATAAATATTTCAAGGTTAATGGATGCTACCCAAAGTTACTTTATGAGATCCCCACTTTGGGAGAAGAGCCTGTAGAAGATCTCTCTTCCAAAAAGGTTGCTTATGTGATCACCTATCCACGTTGGCTCTTAGGGTGTGTTCTTTACTTTTCTCACTCTTATTTAATAGTTATGTCCTTTCATTGAGGACAATGCATGTTTTAATTCTGGGGGAGGGAACCATTCTTTGTTTTCTTTTCTTTCTGTTTTCTTTGTTTTGTTTTGTTTTCTTTAAGTGAAAAAAAATTTAAAAAATTAAAAAAAAGAATTAAACTTAGAAACACAATGCATCTTTTGAAAATTTTATACTATAGATTAATTTGAGGTAAGATTATAGAGATTTGGGAAAAATTTATAAGATCGGTACCGTTTTAACACCTTAAGTCTCCCAAATATGGAAATTGATTTAAATACTTGTTATGACATAACCTTGAGTTCTCATCCTTTAATAGCTCTTAAGTAGTTTATCTAGAAGTCATCACCATCTAGAAATCACACACTAAGTAATTAAGCTGATGCAAATAAGTGAATGATCTCGTGCTTAATAAGAAATCTAAATAGGAATCCGCCTTTTAAGTTAGGTGACCCTCACCCGGTCACATAGGCTAACGGTTGTGAAACCTTCAAAAAAGTGTTTAATTTTGAATTATTGAAAATATATGGATCATAGTCCCTAACAAGCTTATTTACCATGTGTGTAAATAGATAAAGGGCTTAATGTGATTGCATTAGAATGAAAGAGAGCAAAAAGAAGGATGAGTAAGTTAGACTTAAGCATAATGACATGATTTGGATTGGTTTGTATAGGAGGGAGTTTTATGACCACACAATTGCGGATTTGTATTCTTATGATATCCTTAGTGTGCAAAATTAGTATCTATTGATGCAATCTTGACCGAAGAAGAGTTTACAGCCTAGAATGAGCATCTAAATGCTTTTGTTTTTCATGAGTCTTGATAATATTTTGCTCAGAGTGCAAAAGTTCAAGTGTGGGAGAATTTGATTAGTGCATTTTGATGCACATTCTCTTATGTTTGTACTTAGGCATTTCCTTAGTTTGTTTTATTTATTTTTCTATTTTATTATGTTTTTATAATTAAGTTTTTATTTGCCGTTAATCTATTTTCACAACTTATTTTCAGCTTTACCGGTTATTTGATACCTGTCCACTATTTGGATCATAATTAGAGCTACGAAAATCAGATTTATGTGTTCTACCAGGTGTTGGAAAGCTGAGACAAAGAGCTACAAAATTTATGTTTTATTTAGAAGATGATTCGAAGTATAGCAGGTTAGACTAATTCGTTGAAGCCAGAACTCAAATTCTGCCTTTAGGAATATTTAATTTTGGGCCGAGTTTTTTATGTTTTTCGACCCAGTTGGGTTAGAAACCGGATTTGATACTTCCCTGTACCTAGTTGCAGAAGCTCTACTATTTCACAACTTTCTTTTCATGATTTTACTTTGCTTTTTACAATTGTAATAGAGGACTAATTTCCACGGGCAAATCCTGCTCTGTACGAGTTCCAAAGCTTTGAGGTTATTCTAATACTAATTTAAATTTGATTCCTTTCAATCCTTTTCTATGAAGTCGTTTGCTTAATTTTATTGTAATTGTTTGCTTAATTCGATTGTTGTTCATAGGATAGAATTGATTAAATTCAATTGTATGCATGTTTCTAAATTTAATTGCGTGTTATCGTTGCTTAATTCGTTAACTTATCATATTTTTAACCGTTTGCTTAATTCGGTAAACATGAACATAATTCATTTGATTTTGATAAGAACTTTTATAATTGATCTCATAATTGAATAGGATCGAAACCGCTTACAGATTGATGTTATAATAACCGATGATAAGTCGGAATCCGAATAGGTAGGATTAGCCGTTTTAGCTTATTTTTATAATTACTTATTTGCGAGATTTCTTCTATTGAAACTTAAACCCTCCCATAAACCATTACTATAGTTGGTTAAATTCAATACAAGAATCCTTGCAATACGACTCGAGTCATTGTTGCTAAACTACCGTTTTTCAAACTACTTGTTTTGTATCCATGCTCGACAGTGGATTAATGACCTCAAGAAGGCGGGCGTGGTCAAACACTGAGCTTGCTCGTACGTCTTGGTCGAGGATAAATTATATCAGCGAGGATTCTCCATTCACCTCCCCAAATGCGTAGAGGAGTCTAAAATCCCTAACATACTCCAAGAGATCCACGAAGGGATCAACGCTCAGCACCTCGGTGAAAGATCCTTCGCCTGTAAAGCTATGCGGGTGAGGTACTATTGGCCCACCTTGCAACAGGATGCCAAGGAATACGTCTAGAAGTGCGAAAAGTGCCAACGACACGAGGACATGCACCTAGCCCCACCCAACGAGCTTAAAACGCTCTCGTCCCTTTGGCCTTTCGCATGGTGGGGTTGGACATCCTCGGACCCTTCACCATAGGTTCATACCAGAACAAATATTTGATAATCAGTATTGACTATTTTATGAAGTGGATAGAGGCTGAAGCCCTCGCCAAAATCACGACGCATAACATACTCCGTTTCTACAAACGGGACATCCTTTTCCAGCTCGGCGTACCCCAAGCAATCGTCACCTACAACGGAATACAATTCACCGACATGAACTTTCAGGACTTCGTTATTTAGCTGCGTATAAAGCAACACTTCACATCGGTCGAGCACCCATAAACGAACGGATAGGTTGAAGTCGCGAACAGAGTGATCATGCGCGGGCTGAAATGAAGACTGGGCGATGCCAAAAAGAGGTGGGTCGAGGAGTCACAGATCGTGCTCTGGGCCTATAGGACAACCCCACACTCGAAGACCGGGGAAACCACATTCAGACTAACCTACAAAACTGAGGCAGTAATTTCGATGGAAATAAAGGAACCCTCCAGGAGGACCAAATCTCCCCTTGACGAAAAGATGAACGATGAGGCCCTAAGGGAGGAGCTCGACCTGGTCGAAGAAATTTGGTCGGGGGCATCCCTCCGTGAGGCCTCACTAAAAAATATAACTCTACGCCATGAGTGCAAAATCATCAAATTTGAGTTCCAGGTTAGCATCCTAGTCCTATGAAGGAACCAGAAAGACTCATGTGAGGGCATACTCGCTGCGAATTGGGAAGGTCTCTACCGCGCCCGTAGAAAAACAAGAAACGAGGCCTACTACCTTGAAAACCTACACGAGGAGGAAGTTGCTCGAGCATGAACGCTAAAAAGCTTAAACAGTACTACAGTTAAACCCTGCCTGTGACCATAGGGGCGCGCTAGGGTACAAACGCGACTCCTCAACTCAAGAAAAAAAGACAAGAACTTGCTTTTGTATGTGTTCAAGTGAAATCTTGTTCCGACAGAGACACCTCAATCAAGCTCCACTGTTGTCGTACCAACTAGGTAAGACGCCCAACTCGCGATGGGAAGTTCACGTCATGAGGCAAAGACCTCGATTGACGTCTTAGCTTCGTCAACAGCTGAAACCCAACTCTAATGTCTCGGCCAATTCCCCGCACGACCGATGATCAACTATGTCGAGCAAAAGCCCCAATCATTTAGTGAAAATACACAAATACAAAGAAAGCATATAGTTAACATATTAGGAGCTTGTGTTTACCCTTTCCAAGTGGAGGACTTGGTTAAAGAAGAAACTAAGACCCATTCGTGACTTTTGACCCGAAGTGTGGGGAGGTTTATTTTTATCCTTTTCAAGTGGAAGACTTGGTTAAAGAAGAAACTGAGACCCGTTTGTGGCTTGTGACCCGAAGTGTGGGGAGGTTTATTGTTATCTTTTTCAAGTGGAAGACTTGGTAAAGAAGAAACTGAGACCCATTCATGGCTTGTGACTCGAAGCGTGGGGAGGTTTATTTTTATCCTTTTAAAGTGGAATACTTGATTAAATAAGAAACGGATACCCGTTCGTGGCTTGTGACCCAAAGCGTGGGAAGGTTTATATTTATCCTTTTCAAGTGGAAGACTTTATTAAATAAAGAAATGAGACCTGTTTGTGGCTTGTGACCCGAAGCATGAGGAGGTTTATTATTATCCTTTTCAAGTGGAAGACTTGATTAAAGAAGAAACTGAGACCCGTTCGTGGCTTATGACCTAAAGCATGGAGAGTTTTATTTTTATCCTTTTCAAGTGGAAGACTTTATTAAAGAAGAAACTGAGATCTGTTCGTGGCTTGTGACCCGAAGCGTTGGGAGGTTTATTTTTATCCTTTCAAGTGAAAGACTTAATTAAAGAAAGAACTGAGACCCGTTCGTGGCTTGTGACCCAAAGTGTGAGGAGGTTTATTGTTATTCTTTTCAAGTGGAAGACTTGATTAAAGAAGGAACTGAGATTCGTTTATGGCTTGCGAATTGAGGCGCAGGGAAATTTATTATCCTTTCAAACATATTATTTGGTTATTCAAAGTTGAATCCTATTCCAGATATAGGGGTTTATTATTATCTTCAATTGTCAGAGTTGTCAATCTTTACCCATTAGAGTTACAACTTTTCCCCAGTATATTCATCTCACGTGGTAGCATTCCCCACAGAATCCTCGTCTTGTATTCATACCATATCATAAGCATTTTTGGGAAAAAACTGTGCATGTTTGTATTTAAGTCCCTCCTATCACGTCGAGATGAATATTTAAATGTCCATATCTCTTGATAAAAGAAACTTAAATAGGGGCATCTGTCATATCCTAATTTTTAACCATAAGATTCCACCTTCATTTTCATCATTTTCATAACATAAACCACCTTTTGTGTGTGTCTTTTATGTTTAACTAACCCCATTGAAAATACAAAATATGTCTTACTTTGCTTTGATTACAAGTTAGGGTTTTTGCACCAAGGAAGCCAAGAGGTTGATCAATCAAGATACCTCAAGTTCTATATCCTTCATGATTATCAAGAGTTTCCCACCATCAAAGAATCAAGATTGAATGTGCATCAGTTCAAGTTCCCTAAGTTCTAATTATCAAGTGCTCCAAATTAGGGTTTTGGTCAAAATTAGCCTAGGGTTGACTTTTTTTTATCAAAACATAATATCATAGCTTGGAAAATGATTTAAATGTGTCAAGTGCATCGTTATAGTTCATTCACGTGTTTGGATTATCTCAAGAAGTTTGATTTGTTGACAATTGAAAGGTTTTGATTCAACCGATGAAAAGTCAACTAATGACCAAAGTCAAAGTTTGACTTTTGGTATTTTCGGTCAATTATGGATTTATCAAGTCAAGGACCATGAAAATATGGAAAATGACTGAGTTTGATCATGTTAAATCAAATAAATCAAGAAAAAAATCAAGAATTAATGAAATTAGGGTTTTTGAAATTTCCCTAAGTACAAAATTCCATGATCAAATGGCCAATTTTCCAAGGTTTCTTCCTCAAGCATCCAATGAAAACACTTGAGGGTTGCTTTAAAAGAGGGAATTTGATACTAAAAGTTGATAAAAAATTGGTGGCCAAATTCTTTCTTTAAGTGGATGAAATTGGTGACCAAAGTTAGAGTTTCAAGTTAGTGTAAGATTCAAAGTACTTAGAAAATTTTCTATGTTTTTGACATGTTCAAGTACATGACTTTGAGGCTAGTTTGTGAATAATCCAAGAGTCCAATTGCAACACTTGAGGGCTGCATTTAAAGATCACATTTCCTACTTCATCATAGTGGAAATTTTGAGATCAAAATCTTTCTTGAGATGGAAGATATTGAAGGCCAGAGTTAGGAATTTTCATTGATGAACATTGGCATGATGGACCATATTTTTCTAAGTCTTTGTCAGCTTGTTATGCACGATTTTGAGGCCAGTTTTCTCATCTTTCCAAGCCTGTTTTCAGCATACCATAAACACCAAAGTTGGTTATCTATGTGCTAACTTTGCAAGAACCCCATATTTGTGAAATTTCTGACCCTACACATGAGACAAAAATCTATCTGAACTGTCCCATCTGATCAACTTTGGCATGTTATGTAAAAGGTGCTTTGAGTCAAAACCTGTCAACCAAGTTTGCTATGCTGCCACAACTTCTTGCTGATGCTTCAAACTAACTTGCGCAAGCTAGAAATAAAGCTTAAATTGTCCATACACAACAAGAGCCAAGCAATGGTACATGTCACTTTCATACCACTTTCATGGCAAGTTCACAACATGACAAAGCTCATCAACCAAAATCAGAAGTCAAGCATGCTTCAAACATATTTCAAATTCTCTTCATAAGCATTAGGAATTAAGAGAAAACAACAAGAAGCAAGCTGAGTAAGAATCACTCTTCACAAAAAACTTCAAAACACCATTGAAACCATAAACTCGAATATGTTGATTCTTCAAGTTTTCCTTCATTTTGCTTGATAAAAAACATTCCAAACATCTCTTCCTAGCTTATGTATGCACTAAAATATCCCAAAAACCACTCAAACCTCCATTTCCAAAATTCATTTTTCATCTTTGCAACTTGATTTGGGGGGACAAATTCAGAGGGATTCAAAAAGCTTTGAGCACATCTTCATAGTCCTAGAGCATCAAGAAAGCTAAAGAAGTGTTTATTTCACTTCTGCAAGGCCATCTAAAGAAGCATGAGTTCACCATTGTAGGTATCTTTCCATGTTTCCATTCTCATATTTATGAGTACCTTTTGAACTATCTTTTGTTATTATCATGTTCATTTTTTTGTGTTGATAAAAAACCATCTAGTTATATATATTAATCGTATGGTATATAATTTAGTTCCTCTTTTAAGAACTAGGGTTTGTCTGGTTTTATTTGAAATTCATGATATAGAGATAAAATCATTGAAAACTAGGCTAATATTTGAATTCCTCATGAAATTTTGAGTGAAATCCTATTTTTACTTTTCATGTTTGATGCGTATTTTGGAAGATCATAAATTTGAGTTTCTTGAGTTCACACACGGTTCAGAGGTTGAAGATGATAATGTGTTTGCACATTTTTGTTATTTAAATATTTTCATAATATATTATTTTTTAGAGGCAAATATTGAACAAGGCT
Organism: Lathyrus sativus; assembly: GCA_963859935.3. Taxonomy (NCBI): domain Eukaryota; kingdom Viridiplantae; phylum Streptophyta; class Magnoliopsida; order Fabales; family Fabaceae; genus Lathyrus; species Lathyrus sativus. The sequence continues at coordinate 458,445,837 of OZ012736.1, forward strand.
TTATGGCCCGACCTAATGGTTATTTGTTTTGGTTAGTCACTTGAGGGGCACGGGTTTAAATCACAACAACCCCTCATTTCTTTTTATCATTGTTTTTCTTACATTTCTATTCTCACTTTTATATTTTCTTTATTTTTTTTATTTTCTCTTTTCATTTTTTTATCCTTTTAATTTCCTCTTCCATATTTTGACTTAGTTTGTTCACACATTTAAAAAACCAAAATATATTATTTTTTAAAATATTTATTTATTTTAATTACTTTTGTATTTCATATTAAAAATATAAAAATATTTCAGTTGTTTTTATTTTCATTTTGGTCATATGATTTATTATATATCCATTTAGCTTGGCATAGTTTCTTGATGAATCATTGTTGATCTCTTGTTTCATGTGTTTTTTTTTCCTGTGAATGCCATGATGTTGTCACACTTATTTCTTTGTTTGATTCACAAATTGATTCTTAAAATATGAATGCATGTATACTCTTCATGTGATGGTTGTCTACTTGTTTTGACCATGCCTTAGAAATTATACTTGATGAGGATATTTATGTGATGTCTTGGATTTTGTTTCATTTAATCTGACTTAAGTTGTTTATTGTGAATAATGTTTCTTGACATGCTTTGATTACCTTTTGTTTGGTGATTCCATAGTGTACATGATTAGGGTTTCATTCAAATGTGCTTAAGATACTTTGCTTTGTGAACTTGCTTTGATTACATGTCTTGATGCTTGCTTTATACATGTGATGTTGCTTGTATATGAGTTTAACTTTGACGTTCACTTGAAGCTTTGTTTTGTGTTCTTGAATATTACCCTCATGATTATAGCTTGTATGAAATTCACTTGAGGATTTTAGATCTTTATAATTGTATATGTCTAAATTAGGGATGACAAACAAACCCGGACCCGCTCACACTCGCTCGGGCCCGCTCTGAAATTAACGGAGAAAACCCGATTTAATTGGGTGCGGGTGTGGGGGAAACCCGGTTCTTAACTACGGGTGCGGGTGCGGGTAGACATTAAAACCCACCCATACCCGCCCCCGAATAATGTATTTCACTTTAATTCCCTTATTTTACTTATTATAATATTCATTTATCAATTATATTTTTAGTTAAATTATTAATGCCCTTATTGCAATTAAAATAATCAAAGTAATCAAGTTAATATTCATTTACTAATTAAGTTTTTAATTAAATAATTAATTAATTTATTAAAATAATCAATTTTTTAATTAAATTATTAATTTTTATTGTAATTAAAAAGAAACTATTTTTTTACGGGTAGGGGCGGGGCGGGTGGACCCGTTCTCCACTGAGGGCGGGTCTGGGTAGTAAATTTTCACCTCCGATTAGGCTTGGGGTGGGGGCGGGTGCGGGTGTGGGTATAGTTAAACCTGCCCCCGCCCCGCCCCGCCCCGTTGCCATCCCTAGTCTAAATCCAATAGAAGGGTTCATGGTTGACTTTATTGTCATATGCATATGCATTTTATTTCTTTGCATCCTTTACTTACTTGTATGATCCTTGTTTCCCCTTAGTTTGTTGCATTTATATTGATTATCTTAGATTGTTTACTCTTAGGTTGTTCACCTTTAGATAACTCACTATTAGGGTTCCCTCTTTTTTTTTTTTTAAACTTAAACCTTTTCATATAAAAACCTTGAGATTAAGTTATTGACTTTTTAAACCTTTTTTTCTAATGAATATTTCAAGATATCTTAAGCATATTCAAACCTTTTCATAAGACTAAAAGACGCAAACCATATTCAAAATATTTGGCCACTTGACTTTTCATTTTAAAACTTGTTCTCAAGAAAAATCAAACATGAGTCATCCCTAGTTGAGATGTAAATCTCCTACATCATGAAATTGTTGAGAAAGATGTTGATTCTTTTCCACTTGAGAGAGGTATGTGGCATACTTGTTGATTATATATATCTAAGTTAAAGCCCTTCTCTTGATGTGAAGCAAAGATCCATCTTTCACATTTTGTGCTGGATTAGTTGAGTATTCTCCTTAAGATGACAATTTGTCTCTTATTCATTAAAATCCACCATAACAAACCCTTTTCTATTTGTACCATGAACTACGAGGTTTTGATCCTTTGTTGGTACATAGGCACAAGACTTTATGTCTTGCCAAACACAAAAACAATAAAAAACACTTATCTTCCCATCTCCCAATCAATTTTTAGCAAACACTTTTAACCTAACACAAATAACACTAGAGGTCCTTATAGGATATTATAGATACTTAGGGTGCTAATACCTTCCCTTAGTTCAGAATCATTGGTAAAAGAAATTCTGCATGAACAACCTATAAAACAAACACATTAATATAACCAAACCCTAGCTCCAAAATCACCCTCTCACTTGACCCCTAACCCAAGGATCTAAAACAAGAGAGAAAAAAAACAAATTAACAGCCTATCTCACAAACAGATCCAAACCCCATACCATTCTGGTTGGAGAAAAAAAAACCTCAAACAGACTAAAGCTCCTGGACAAAAGCTGAAAGATAAACTCATCACTACGTAGCTGGACAAACAAGTTGGACAGGTTGCTGACAAAAAACCTCTTATGCAAAGCAATAAAGAAAAACAGACCGAACTGCCATAAAACAAAGAAACACCAAAATTGGGAAAAAATATGAACAGAAACCCTAAAGCCACTCTGCACTGCAATGAACAACAACAAGAATCTGAGCCAACTACAAGCCAACCACGCCGCCAAAAACTTGAGCACAAGATACTCCAAACAAAATAAAACAATCCAGTCTACTCGAGATACAAGACAAGCACAAATCTATTGATCGCGGGGACTGCAACCTGCACCAAAACATGACAGCGGACCAAAAAACCGGAGGCACTACAACACTGGCGAGACCCCTAGACTAATAAAAACCAAAGCTAAAACAGAAAAGCTGGACTTAAGGAAATGTAATGCCTATGATGGCTCTTGGGTCAACATGTCATTGAGCTATATTAATTTTCAAGTTGATTAATTTTACGAATATCCACCTCCAAGAATAGTCTTTTGCATTCTTGACATGCTTTCCATAATCTAGTTCCTTGTTACGAAACATTTTGTCGTTTTTCAAATACTCCACGCACACGCGAACCAAATCACACCTACTTTTAAAGACAACACCCTTCCGCCTCCAACAGCCCTTCAAATTGAGACAAGTGGGTCAATCCTTCTTTGTGCAGGGCCTTGTCTATCTTAAACCAATTACAAATGTTATACCACACACCTGCAAAAACGGACACTCAAAAAAAAGATTAGAAGTTGTTTCAATATTTCTGCACTCTACGACACAATTGAAGGCACCACTCCCGATAATACCTATTCTAAAAAGATTATCCTTAATTGCAATTTTGTTTTGAAATAATCTCCAAACAAGCCTTATATCCTAAGGGATTAATTTGACCCATTTTAATTAGTTTCTCAAATTAAAAGAACATATTATCTTCTTTAGTTTTAAATAAGTTTTGAAATAAAATTATTTTTTATATGCCCTTAATACTTTTGGGCGACAACAACGTGTTTCACTTCCCTCTCTCTCAGAAGAAAAAAAAGAAGAATGCCGCGCAGAGGAAGCAGTTCACGGCAGAAGAAGAAGCCATCTTCAGGTTGTTACTTTCTTTCCATTCCCATTTTTATCTATTCTCTTTCTTCTAAACCACAACAATGATAAATTCAATTATGCATATAAAACCAAGTGTTTCCTTTTTTTTTTTTCTTTTTTTTTTACTTTTCCCCTTTTTGATTTTGCATTAAACCTTATAGTTAACCTCTCAAATGATGAACTTTATCTTTCTATTTTGTTATAATTATTGATTTGTGAATAATTTGTTTTCAGTATATGTTTTGTTTGAGCATGTAATTTATTTCTAATGCTTATTATTGTTAAATTTGCAGAAGATGAAACGAAACCCCAACACAATGCAGAAGGTGGTAACAAATTTCAATCACCTAGGGTTAATGGTTTTGATAATATTACGTCCAACGAGATTTACCGAGTAAGATCATTTTACTTGTGAGTGATCGAACGATGCTAATGCTTGATTGATTTTAGGATCATTGACGGAAATATCTCGGGATGCTGTGGGAAAGCTTCTACGTCGTGCTAACAAAGGTAGCACTTCCAAGAAAAAGACTACGGTTGGTGCCTGTAACTTCCCGTTGCTTTTTCATAATTTGTTCGGTTTAGGTCTTATGGTGACTTTGCACATAGTTTAACTTGATTGTTAGTGTTTGGAATTGTATATTCATGGCCGAATAAAGCTCTTTTGATATTGCTATAGGTTGATTTTGAACCAGGACAAAATGGAACTCAGGTCTTGGAACCGATTGTCCCGCCAAAAACTTCAGAAGTTGGATACTGTAGTAGAAATTCTATTGGAAAGGATTCTGCAGAAGAGAAATGTGGTCGTGTAAGTTTAGATGAGGGATACGTGGATAAAAAGGAAGAACTGGATGACTCTGATTGGGAAGATGGTACAGTTGCCATGGATGATTTTCCCGTGACAATTGAATTGAATGTGACTCCTGATTCATCTGTAAAGAAACAAATACGCCGAGTTTCTGCTGAAGACAAGGTCTGTTGTTATATTTGAATGTCACTAGAGTTGGCTTTAGTGTCAATAAATTTTAGCCAGTTGCTAAATGCTTTTTCTTTCTGAATTCTTTAGGAATTGGCTGAACTTGTGCACAAGGTTCATTTGCTTTGTTTACTTGCTCGGGGAAGATTAATAGACAGTGCTTGTGATGATGTTCTTATTCAGGTGAACTATTATTGACATTTTTTGAACAGATGAAAAGTTTTTCTGAATAAAAAAGAAAAAATCAGCGTAGCTTTGCCATTATGTATAATATTATTTTGTCATCATTTCCGTGCTTCCCTAACATTCCTATTTTTGTGATATTCAATAGCTCAATTCTTTAGTCGGATTTATTCACTGTGTTTTAAAATCTGTTGTTAATATAGGGCTTTTCAAATGATATTTTTATTTTTTTGTATACTCTCTGTTTTATCTTTCATTAAGTTTGTGTATCATCCAGTTTTGTTAATTCTATTTTCTTGTATAAATTTTAACTCTTTTTTAGCTCAGAGAATTGGGAGTTAAGTTGTGCATTTCTTGATAATGGCAGGCTTCTCTGCTTTCTCTACTTCCAGTGGACTTGTTCCCGCAATCAAAAGTCACAAAACTCACTTCAAAAGATCTACATCCTTTAATCTCATGGGTATGGTTTGATTTAACTAGTATACTGTATACTTATTATTTTGTTTCATTTACTGGTTAATCTTGGGTGGCTTTATCCTATATGACTTGTTATATCTTGTTTGATTCCTTGTGTGTAACACTTGCAGTTCCATGACAATTTCCGTGTTAAAAACTATACAAATGGAGAGAAGTCACCACACTTTGCTTTGGCATCTGCTTTAGAATTACGTGAAGGTAGTTCTGAAGAGGTAGATCTCTTTTAATAGAAGCTTTGTTGTTTTTGTCTTTACTGCATGATATATACTTTGCTGGAATCCTAGTTTTTCATTAGTAAGCTTTTGATATTTGATAGATGAGGGAGTTAAAACGACTTAGTTGGTAGTTGGGGGCTTGAAATCCTAGTCCAGAGTCCAAACTCACATTCATTTTTGTTCCCTTCAATTTGTGAGCAATGGGATGTAATCCCTGTTATTTTAGTTTTTAATCACGATTAATACTATTATACACGCATGTTTCTTTCTTTCGTGTTATTCATTAATACCATTACATCCCTATGTTTTTTTTTCTTTTCGTGTTATTCACTTCACCAGCAAGAATACCATTACATCCATATGTTTCTTTCTTTCGTGTTATTCACTAGGAAGTGACGCCCCATCATCATGTTGCTTCCGTGATGTGTACACAAGGCGTCACGAGAAATAGATTAATAATAAATCACAAAAACACCATGTAGATGTAGATCACATTGAGTAGCAATTCCAAAGCTATTTTTTGCTATGGCCAATCAAATGTTGCATAACCTGTACTATTTATTATATGCAACATAGAATGACCTTTTGTTTTGGCTTGTTGTAATAATGGAAAACTTATAGTACTATTTAATTTAATAACATAAAACAAGTGAACTATTGATTAAAGTATATTCTTCAAAAAACTACTGAACCATAATCACTAATTATATTGTTCTTAAAAAACATCCAGACTAAAAATATTATTAAAAATAATAATGAAGTTTTAGTTATTAAGAATTTTCCATTCAAAAAACCATTATAAATATTTCATTGATGTTGTTTTCCCTTTTATTTAATTATAATACAGTTACAGTATAGTTTATGTGTTTAGTTAAACATAATAGTATTTTTTAGACAAGTTTAAAATTGAAATAAAAAAGTTATAACGTATTCCATTCTGCCAGCTTTCCAAATAATGGAATTGAAACTCTGGTCTGTTCCATCATAAAATATCCAATTGAATGGAACCTCTCCGCTCCATTTGTTTTCAAATATCCAATGGAATTGATAGCTGTTAGTTGACACAGATAAAATAGTTATATAGTTAGGGCCATTGGGCCGGGATGATTAGAGAATTAAGTCATGTTGCTCATAAATAATAAAAGGGATGAGAGTTAGAGGTATCTTGTCATTTGAAATACTTGGTGCCTTTGAGCATTAGGAGGATGTAGTCCCTCATAGTTTTGTAATCTGTACTGTATTGAGAGGAATTCTTCCCTAATTCTTCTAAATAGAGATACTAGCTCCTATCAGGTTTGTATTCATTGCAATAAGATTAGCCAGGCATTAAATGGTTGAAAATGCAGGATCTGTTCTTAATTCTGTCTCAGAATGAAATGGTTTGATGGTATTTTAACCACCCTATTCATCTGCTTACAGTGAAAGTGAAATGATTTTTTTGTTACAGATTGCAGCTTTATCGGTGGCACTATTTAGAGCTTTAAATCTTACAGCCAGGTATTTCATAAGAACTCAGAATGATATCTTTCTTTAGTTCATCAACTTTTATTATATTGTTCGGAAAAGTTTGTATATTCAATAATTCAATAGTAATGTTAATATCAACTTTTCTGTTACATTGGAAATTTCATGGTATTATATAATTTATTTTGTTGAATTCCAAATGAATGAAGCAGCCCTTCCAAAACGGGCTTTACATGAATTATTCACTCCCGTATCCTCTCATGTCTTGTAAGTTTTAACCACCTGCAGGATTTCACTTTTTATTATTTGGGATGTGAGTGTAATCTCCAAACAGTGGTGTTGTATGTGATTAAATGAATCTAAAACGGAAAGATAACAACAATAATAAAATAATTATGTTTTGATCTTCACGGTGAAAATTTTGTAGCATTATAAAGTTCTGTGTATATAGCCAAGTCGGTAGCCTAGTTTTATTAAAGAGATAAGACAAAATATGCCTACTATAAGGTTTGGAAGAATTTAAAGTCTTCTGATTAAGCAAATATATGGAGTTTTCTTATTGAAGGCATCTTTCAGGTTTGTCTCCATTTTGGATGTTTCACCTCTTAAACCAGATCAATCCTTTAGACCAATTGCAAGTGGATCTAGTAAGGGGATATTTAATACTTCGACACCAATGGTATCTAAGCAAAAGTTGGATTTTAAGTCTCCTAAAAAATCACTGTCTTGTAAGAGAGACAAACTATGTGAAAGCTCTCTTGGTCATTCACTGAATAGCAAGGAACGCATTGCACCGAGCGATATGGATCAGTCTAAAGATCCTTCTGTTGCTGAAGATTTGAATCGTACGGTGGCAAACTTCCCAACTTCTGAGGCACAAGTCAATGACCCTGAATCACATATAACTGACAAATCTCATAAATCAAAGAGGAAGGGGGATCTTGAATTTGAGATGCAGATGGAAATGGCTCTTTCTACTACAGCAATTGAATGTTCCAAGAGTAAAGAAGGGTCTGGTGAACATATTGATTCATCAAATTTTTCTCGTCCATCAAAAAGAATAAAAAGAGTTATAGGTGAAGAATCTTCAACCTCCCCCAAACTAATTTCTACAGCAGTTGGATCAATGAGAGTAGGATCTCCTTTGTATTGGGCAGAAGTATATTGCAGTGAAGAAAATTTGACAGGAAAGTGGGTGCATATCGATGCTGTGAATTTGATTATTGATGGAGAAGACAAGGTTGAAGCTATGGTTGCTGCATGCAAATCTTCTCTGAGATATGTTGTTGCTTTTGCTGGGCAGGGGGCCAAAGATGTGACCCGCAGGTTTGATATTTTCTACTTTGTATATGTTCAGCATGAATGCAGTGATGGTTTGTAACTTCGTTAACAGGAGTCAATTTCTTGATAGCTTTGTTTAAATACTTGCTTGTTTATACTGCTTAAGTTGCCATTTTATTTGTTTATGGAAATTTCTCATATTTTTAGAATAACATGCGATTGTGTCATAACATCCCATTGAAAACATTATTGACCATTAACAGAAAGGCAGCACATGGGAATGTTTGACATGAACAAGTATTACGGATTTCTATATGTATCACACTTTTTCCTTTTTAACGATATATATTTTCCAATTGGTGTCTGTATTGTTTTAGCTCTACTCAACTCTGCATGCATGCTAATTTGTAGCTTCCATAAGGTTGTAAAGTTACATTTCATTGCCTGAAGATGCTAGTCATATTGACACATTAGGTACTGTATGAAGTGGCACAAAATTGCATCACAACGAGTTAATTCAACATGGTGGGATTCAGTGTTGGCACCACTGAGAAACTTAGAGTCTGGAGCAACTGGAGGCGTGGCTCATTTGAGAACAAACCAATCCACTGCAACAGAAGCCAACAAGAATGATTCTTTTGTTCCTACAAGGAGCTCTCTTGAGGACATTGAATTAGAAACCAGGGCATTAACTGAGCCTCTTCCAACCAACCAGCAGGTAGTTTCAAAATTAACTTTAGCAACATGATGTTACATATTATAGATAGTAGTGATATTATGTCATACGACTCTCCCTTTGCAGGCCTACAAAAGTCATCCACTTTATGCCATCGAAAAATGGCTTACAAAATATCAACTACTTCATCCAAAGGGTCCGATTCTGGGGTTTTGTTCAGGTCACCCGGTTTACCCTAGGACTTGTGTACAAACTGTTATGACAAAAGAAAGATGGCTCCGGGAAGGGCTGCAAGTGAAACCCAATGAAAACCCTGCGAAGGTCTAATCTGGTTGACAGTGCTCAATATTGTTTTCTGATTTCGTTGTATTGTATATTTTTCCTATTTATATCCACATGTAATTGTTTTGTTACCCGGAAAATCATCCAGGAGCTTAAACGTTCCATTAAGCCTCAGAAAGTACAAGATTTTGAAGCGGATGACCATGACTGCACCACTGATTCTAAGGAAAATATTAAACTTTACGGGAAGTGGCAACTAGAACCATTAAATCTTCCTCATGCAGTGAATGGAATAGTTCCTAAGGTATTGTCTTTACGTTCTATAAATACTCTTAATGTAGAGTAAAGGTATAGGTGTGAAAGACAGTTTTCAACTGTTTACCTTTGGAAACTTCTTAAATAGAGATGGTGCCCCATGTGATTTGCACACTGGATTGAGACAATATCTGTTAGTTAGACATTCTTTAGATTTGGGTCTCGAAAGGTAGATTTTATTGCACCACCTACATGTTCTTAATGGACCAGTGGACGACTGTTCTGATGAATACTATGTTCCAAGTTACCTTATTCTGTAAACAGTGAGGTTGTAGTTGAAAAGACCATAAAAATTTCACAACCAAGGCAATAATTTGGAAACTAGATTCCTTAAGCCCAAACCTTTTATTTCATTTCCATTTTTAAAACAACACTTCAAACTTCCGATCTTGATTCTGTGGTTGTGTGCAAAGCTACAAGCAGTATTTTTCTATGAAGTATGAAAGGAGAAGCTTTAGTGAGAAGACCCATAGGTTTTGAGTTAGGCAAATGAATTTGATATAATTTGATATAGCTTTAACTTATGTTCTGGTGGCATAACTTGCTGCAATGTGCTAAACATACATGCATATGAACTAACTGGACAGTGCAGAAGTGCAGATTTGAACAAAATTATATTTGCTTGTTTTCTGAGATTATAGAAATTTTCATATTGCTGACAGTTACAATTTCTATTGTACATATAGAACGATCGCGGTCAAGTAGATGTTTGGTCTGAGAAATGTCTACCACCGGGTACTGTGCACTTGAGGTTTCCAAGGGCATATACTGTTGCCAAGAGGCTAGAGATTGATTATGCGCCTGCTATGGTTGGTTTTGAATTTAAAAATGGCCGATCATATCCTGTCTATGATGGTATTGTGGTGTGTACTGAGTTCAAGGATACACTGCTAGAGGTATTTCTTTTTCCCAATGAATAAGTTATAGTATTGCAGCATTACGGATAAACTCGCGCTTGACTTGTGAAATGTTTATTCTGTCATCTATGTTATGCCCCTCCATATATTTTCTGAAATTAATTTGATGTACATGTTGCATTGTAATGGTAGACTAGGATGATTCTGCTTATATTTTTCTGAAATGGTTTCTTTAGATAGTTTTTTAAAGTTCTAAAATTGCAGCTTATGTGAATGTCATCCTATTTTTACAGTTATATGCACATGATATAAGTTGTTTTCTTTCTCTTTTTCTCAGGCATTTGCAGAAGAAGACGAACTGCGGAAAGCAGAAGAAAAGAAAAGAGATGAAGCACAAGCTCTTCGTCGATGGTACCAGCTTCTCTCATCTATTGTAACTCGTCAAAGGTTAAACAATCGTTATAATAACAATTTGAAATCAGAAGTGGCAAATGTTGTCCATGATATGAATGATAATGTGTCAAATGCTACAGTTTCTGGCAGTAATGACCAGAATCAGACTCCAGTAAACCATCAGATGGACAACCGCAATACTAATCTTGATGATTCGTTAAGTATTTCAGTAAAAGACCATAAGCATGTATTTTTGAAAGAGTACGAGAGCTTTGATGAGAAAACGTTTTTACTCACAAAGCGATGCCAATGTGGATTTTCTGTTCAAGTAGAAGAATTATAAATTTAAATGAAACACCTCCATGTTCATGTTCATGCCTTGATGTATTAGTCAGTTCATGATATTTGGAGTCTTTCCCCTAGTTTTGTAGTCTCTAAAACTCATAATCATTGTTCAATTAGAGACTTAGGGTTAAATGTAAGATATAATATGTGATATATATAATCAAAACAATGACAAACGCTAGTTTTTGCCAGGAAAGAATGTAGACATGCTTACAATCTAAAGAATGAGAGTCCATGTTAGTTTTTAATTCTTCGGTTTTTTCTCATGCTAGTTATTTACATTTATTTAATTAAAGATAGATTTGTACTCTAATGAATGGAATCACTGGTTCACTTTTATTACTCCTCTAAATTATATGTATTATTTTACCAAAGAATATTTTAATCAGTACCTTTAAAACTTTTGCAATTTGTTAATTCTATGACTAATAATTTATAACAAAAAAAGTTCTAAAACCAAGTCTCAATCAGTATTCTTTTTTTCTATGTTGTATTTTCTTGAAAAGAGAGATTGAGAATAGAAAAGATGACAAACTCAAATGGCAGTCAAGATGTAAAAAATTAGAAAAATAAAGTACATTTTTCTAATTTTAGTTTTACTAGGTGGATGAATATTTTTTTTTATTTTTAAAGTTGATGAATATGATGAAAGAAAAAAAATAAAAATAAGGCCTTTTTAAATGTTGTTTTATATTTTTATTCTAAAAAATATATTTTATTAATTAATTCTCAAGTATATAAAAAAATGAGCAAATATATTATTTAATAATTTATTTATTCATCATTTGATATTCTCCTTGTAATTTTGACATCTGACTATATAAATCAAATAGCCCTAACATCAGACTATTTTGAGTTGCGCTATCTCTTTTGGTTACTTTATTCTGGAGATATATTTTCAGAATAATTTTGTAGTTTTATCTCCGAATTCACACCATAAATAGATTCAACAGAAAAGTAATTTTCTAAAATAAAATTGACATTCATAACATAAAATGATCATTACAATGATGCTTTCAACAGAAAATTCAATATTACATTTCAATATCCTAATAAACGCTTGCACATCTTCAGAATATCTTCGACTGATTTTTGTAGTGTCATTTCCTACTCGAGCGAAACTTTCTCTTCGAAACTGAAAAACGTATTACACATAGCCCTAACATCAACTTGTGTCTTGAGCTCAAATTTGTTGAACTTAATGTTCCCTTTGTCGTCAACCGAAGGTGAACGATACCCGAACTTCACAAATTTTCGATTGTCTCCATAAGGTAGAAGATGGTGGATTTCGTCTTTGATATCTTTGAGGGAGGTGAAGTCGGTGAGCTTGAACATTCACCAAGGTGTAGAGCCGAAGAAGGAGACATTTGCAACGTACCAATAAATTTTTATTTGTGACATTTGAGACATTTTGAGTTTGTGTGAAATATAACATTAGAGCATATTGATTTCTATATCTCCGGAACCACACTCTATTATCTTGTTCTGGAGATGCATCTCCAAAACTTCTCCTGAACTAGTTTCACAACAGAATCATATAACAAAACCTTTGTTTTTCCATTGACAAGATAACACATGTTGATATGGGGAAGATAAAAAATGCATAAAGACAAAATATGAACAAAAGGTGAATATATAACACTTTATTATTATTGAAACACAATTACATACAATTATTTGTCTGGTTAAAAAAGAAATCAAAACGAATCGAAACATATGTCGCCGGCTAAATCTATAGGTGATACCTCCTTAGACTTTTGTGTGTTCAATTCTTTTTCAATGTTGTTCAATCTCTCGAATTTTTGCATCCTTTCCCCAAAATGATCCGGCCAGGTCTCACTTTTATGGTTGAATGAGTCGTCTACTCTAGTGATGTAAGTGGTATAAGACATTCTGATTTCAAGTAAACTTGAACAAAATGACTTGATTTTGAAATCCATCAAATACACATGATACGATCATTTGGATTTTGGGGTGGGGAGGTGCGCAATGGGAAAAAGGTTTCTTAAAAATCGTAGCGTGTCAGGTCAACACACACTTTATCATACGCACATTATATTAGGTGACCCATATCAAGGAAGCACATCCATTTTGCCTCTGGTGCCGAACCGCTCAAACAAGGAAAAAGAGACTTATAAATCACATTGAATTTTTCTTTATTTCCGTAAAACCGTGTGTATGATTCTTTATGCATCTTCAACTCTTGGATAAGTTGATGTCAGACAAGTGTATGCCTATCTTCTCCTTTATCGAGTAAAGCCAAAATGACTCGGTAACTGCAATTACCATCCCCTAAAATATTGACGATCCTCTCGATATATTTGTCATAAAAACTGGCATCTTGTCAATGAACGAAATCTTCGGTGGATGCGGCATCAGAGTTGGTTTGCTAATGGGGTCTCCTTTCACAACACTTTTTTTTTAGATTTTGGAATTGGTGAGTCGAGAAACACTTTGTTAATGTATACAAAATATGAAGGAGACCATGTAGTCGAGTTGTCATTCAATGTAAGCTTCATTTTCTTCGGAGAACCTTTTATTTTTATCGGTTGAGAAGGCAGTTTCATATCGATGGTTTCCAGATATGCAATCTTCCTCAATTATTCTTTGATGTGGAGTTTCATGTTGTCATCGACCTTTAAAAATCTCTCTTGTATTACTTCCCATTAGGTCAAAATAGAAATATTTGATTACCGTCATCCATGCATCCATCATCATCAAACTTAAGTCTCTTCCAATGAGTGCAAACCTCATCCATTCCTATTGGTTCACCAAGTTTCATTTTTTTAGCAATAACACAAGAACATGGAATACTGTAACACCCCAAATTTAATCATGATATTTGAATTAATTATTTAATTGTGAATATTCATGTTTTGGTGAATTTTCTGTGGTTTTGTGATTATTGGAAAAATGTGCATTTTTGGATATTTATTTGATTAATAGCATATAATATTAATTTATTAGTATTATTATTAATTAAATGGAATATAAGTGAAATAAGGGCAATTTGGGCATTTGAGGAAGTTAGTAAGGGTAATGAGGGAAAAACCCAATGTGTGAGGCTCATGACTAAGTTAGACAAAATAGAGTTCTGGGAGGAAATTGGAATTCATTTTTGTGTTTAACGTGAAAGTTCGGTGTGGCCAGAGCTCTGAAGGAAAGGTTGGAGGCAGAAGGTCCCAAAGAGAAATCGTGAAATCTGCGAATCACTAAGGTATGGGGAGTATTTATGTTCATGATTTTCCATGTATACCTTTAGATGTATTCATGGTGGATTTAGGATTTGAAGGTTTCTGAGTTGAATTGGGGAAACTAAGAGGTTCGATTATAGAACTCTGAGATTGTGGGTTATGGTATGCATCACTGAATATTATTGTGAGGAAGGAAACCTTAGGCCTTTGTGGCAAAAAACCTTTGATAGTTGTGTGTTTGACCCTGTAGGAATAGGAAGATTCATATGTGAGTAACTCTGATGTACTCAGAACAATTGCAGGAAATAGTGTTTTAGGCAGTGCAGATGTTGCCGAATTAGCCTAATGAACCATAGAGTTCGTACCGTTATTGTCGTATAACCTTAGGGATACTTTGGGGGCATTGGGTAAATTATTCGTATGAGTTTTTGGGTGGAAATCAGTTCTGGTGCGTAGCAGAAGTTGCTGTCATTGCACTGTTTGCCTAGCGAGCAAGCCACCGAAGGTTCGCTACAAGACTCGCCTAGCGAGCAAGCCATCGAGGGGCTCGCTACAGGACTCGCCTAGCGAGCGAGCCAGCGTGTAACGCCCTGTTTCTGAATTTCCCATTTTGTTGAGTCTTTTGATTTATTTTGAATTATTTTGATTGATTATTATTTCCTTTGTGAAATTTGAATATTAATATGTTAAGTGTGCATATTATGTTATTTCATTATTCTGAGAGTTTTGGGAATTAATTAGAGGGAGTTTTAGATAATCCTTAATTAATCGTTATTTGAGAGAAATAGAATAGAAAAAGTATAAGTGGAAATAGAGAGAAAAGAAAAGAGATAGAAAGAAATAGAAAGGAAAGAAGAGAAAAGAGGAGGAATAGGAGAAAAACCTAGAACCATCAAGAATCAAACTTCTAAGCTTCGATTAATCGGGTAAGGGTGTGAAACTTTATTATTCTTTCGATGTGTATGATTATGTATGTTCTATTGGTTTAATTTTGGATTGGGGAGAGTTTTACTCATATTCCATTTTTAGGTCGAATTTGATTTAATCAGTAGAAACTGAGTTTTAACGGTTAAAAATGAGAATAAGTGATAAAGTTTAGTCGAGGAGTGTTAGACTAAGGCGGTTGAAACTGGTTTGGAGAGAATCGGTTGATTTTGGGAGGATTTGGCGATTTTGACAGTTAGGGATTTCTGAGTTTGCAGATTCGCTAGCTTTTGCTAGGCGAATGGGAGTGAAGGTTCGCCAGGCGAATCCCAGCGAGTGGGTAGCGAACCAAGTCAGTAGCCCAACTCTGTCTTCGCCAGGCGAAGGAGGCGGCGAGAGGCTTCGCCAGACGAGTGTGGTAGCGAGTGGTAGCGAACACTTCCAGTAGCTACTGTCTGTCTTTGCCAGCGAGTTCTCCAGGCGAGTATGGTGGCGAGCATTCGCCAGAGGCTTCGCCAGGCGAAGGTCGGCGAATGTGACAACATTTTCTTTTATTTCCTGTGCTTTCCATCCAATTGTCGATTGTTTGGTTTAATTATGTTGAATCCTTATCTGAATGGATAGTTGTATGTTGTTGTGCTGTGATGTGTTGTGGGTAGCCGTAAGGCGTGAATCCTAGATTGTGAATCATGGAGTGTGGAATATGGCAGTTTGGCAGTTTTGTGCATTTGTTTGAATTGAATGAAAATGCATGATGAAATTGATGTAAATGTGCACAATTGTATGTGCATGTATGATGTGGATAATGTATGATTATATATATTTGTGAATATGTATGCATTTCAAGAGTATGTTGGGTCATTTTGCATGTGAAGCATCATGGTTGCATTCTTGTGTGTCTGATCCCGCGTAGGATCTGCAGAAACCTCGTGTGCCCTTGTGGGGTGTGAGCGATGGTTTATTTTTGATCCCTAGGAGGATCTGCAGAAACAATCGTGTGCCCTTGTGGGGTGTGAGCGATGGTTTATATTTGATTCCGTAGAGAATCTACAAAACGATTGTGTGCCCTTGTGGGGTGTGAGCAATCGGATTGTGTGTCCGTGTGGGGTGTGAGCAATCCTGAAACATCGTGTGCCCATGTGGGGTGTGAGCGATGGGTGAACATCGTAGGCCCAACGGGGAGTTACTTCGGTAACGAGCGATGGTTCCATTTGGTTCTTCAATTGAACCTGCTGAATGAGTCGGTACCGCATTTGCATCTGCATAGAGTCGTGAGTCGGTCTCTATGAGTTGCATTATCATCTTCATATGATGTATTAGTGTGATGAACATAATCGTGTATGTTTGTGTGAATTGTTGAAGTAAACATAAGTGTAAATGTTTATGTGGAAATGTTGTGAGTTGTGAAGCATGATTGGTGAATATGCTTAGTTGTGTAGATATACATTGTGAAGTATGTGATGAATTGTGATGAGTAGCGGTGAGAAATATGTTATGTGTATTCTATGTTGGTGTATATAGATATATAGTTATATGCATTGTTTGTTATGATAATGTTTCTCACCCTTCTGCTGTTTTATGATGCTCTTTGAGGCATTGCAGAGTAGGTTTGCTGGAGGTCTTTTGTGAAGCGTGGCTTCATTCTTTTTGGTTAGTTGGCTCTGATATGTAGCATCGGGTAGTTAGGAATTGTTTTGATTCTTTTGTGATACATTTGTGTACGTATCTGCTGACGAATGTTCTGTAAACATGACTTATGACTTGAATTAAACTGTTGATGTATATAATGTTTATATGAATGAAGTGATTCAATGTTTATATGTTTCCGCTTTTATTCTAAATATTGATATGTGGGTTTTAAGGACTAAGTTCCTTTGTGGTGATTTACCCTTTGTTGCATATCCTTATGAGCAGGTGTTGTATGTGTTTTGAATTTCCTGGATAATGTGACATGCCTCTTTTATACCATGTGTTAATTTATACTCTGATGAAAATTTTTATTAAGTGCCTAAATGATTTATTGTTTATTTGGGGGTATAGAAAGGGGGTGTTACACAGCGAATGTAGCAGAAGTTCGCGAAATTGAGTATTGTGAAGCGATGTCGTGATGTGTGATTCTGGGATTTCTGGAATGAGTTGCCATGAGTGTGACAATGGGTTTTAGGTAATGTGTACATGATGTTATGATAGTTTTCCATGATGTATCGATTGAGTTAATATGATGAAATTACCATGATTTGATGAACTATGTGATAACATGAGATATGATGCTTTATGTGATTTATGTGATGATGATGAATATGATGAATGATGATGCACCATATGCTGTATTATGAGGATTATTATTTTGACGTGTGCATCATGCATTCATGCGCATTCGATTGCTTTGGCTTCAATCCCACTGTGTGGATGTGAAGTATTTTGACGTGCTCCGATCCTATTGATGGGGATCTATGGAGGGTTGATGGCCCAGTGTCCATCGAGATGATTGGTACCACATACATTGAGTTGTGTTGCATTGCATTTATGATTCTTTGCGTATAAATTATGATGTGGTGACCTTTGATGCATATGTGAGTAATATGAATGTGTTGAATATGATTATGATGTCGTTTATACATTAATTGTCATACATTGATTATTATGAATTGTTTTACTCACCCTGCCTGTTTGAATGTTACCTCCACGTGGGTAACGTGCAGATGATTCAGTTTAGCCGTGGACGCCGGCGAGGAGTTAGTTTTGAAGTTTTTAAGCGTTTTAGTCTTTTAGTCAGCTTAGAGGGTCTTGCTCTGATATGTAACATCGGGTTGGGTTCCTTGAGTTGAGTTTATTCTATTGATGTTATTTTGATTAATTTCCCTCTTTGAGGAAGATTTTGAAGTATGTTTTGAATTCCGCTGTTTTTGATGCTTTGATGTATTTTTGGGAAAAATACGTAGTTACGGAGTATGGATCCTATTTTGATGAATTTGAGAAATGTCCACCCTTTTAGTGGCATTTTAATGAGATTTATTTATTCACTCTGATTTATGTGTTATTTGCCTTAATATTTTTGGGGTAGAAAAACGGTGTTACAAATACCATATGTTTTCATAATTGTGCATCCATATTTTGCGCTATCGGAGCCTACATTATCAACTCGTTTAGCCTCGTGAAAAGTATAGTTCAAACCCGCTTGAGAAATGTTACCAACCAACTGAGAATATAGAGTGTTGTCTTTAAATATGTGTTCCAAAATTGTGATGCTCCGATCAAATGTTATTTGTATCTTATTATGGTGGTTTTGAATCATGTGGTTCACGGAGTCCTAGTCTCTACACAAATCCCTCTTACTATTTCCCAACCAAATTTTCAAAGTAGCATGGATAGACTCAACTCTGTTAGTTGTTGTATTTCCAAGGTGTTTAACATTATTTGTCCACATGCAAATTATCTTCTCCTTCACCTGGTCAAGAATTGTGCTTTCAACATATTTCAAAAAATCTCGATACTTTTCACACACTTTCTTGAAATGAATTACAAAATCGACATATAGTTCTTTTATGGAAGAATTAGTTATACAATTCCATGCATTCATTATTTTTTCCCCAACCACACCCGTCTTCACCAATTTTCCACCTTCGGACTCTATTTGTTTCATCCCTACTACGGGTTTAACCCGACTTCTCAAATTCTTTGTTATGTGATAGTTATAAAGTAATGCATAAGAAGAAGGAAATACCTTTGCAACTAAATTCATCAATGCGGTATCACGGTCGGTAACAATCACTTTAGGCATCTCACCTTGGACCTTCATAAGTGACTGATGATCAATCACCATTTGTGCTAGAGTTTTTATCATTTATGTGTCAAGAAACTAGGTGAACTGTAGAGTTTTGATCTTAATTTGTGATATTTCGAGTCAGTTTTTGCCATGTTAGTATCTTTCTTGGTTTGAATTTCTTTTGGCTATTTTTACGTTTTTGGGTATGTCTGGCATGTTTAATGCAGGTATGAAGGTACAAGGAATCAAGGATCGGACGAAGGACCGGGCAAAAACAAGGAAGCAAAAAAAAATGACATTTTTGCCCTTACGCGTAAGAACAAGACATTACGCGTATGGCCTTGTCCTATTACTTGTACCATACATGATCCAACAGAAGGGAGGAAAAAAGCACCATCTGCTCATACACGGACCATACGCATAATGACATGTCTGGGATGCCATTATGTGGGCTTACACATAGTATTCTGTTGCAAGAGCTAAGGCATTACACGCATTGAAGCCCAAAAATGCAGCAAGTCCAAAACGTGTCTACTTAACCGGGAAACACAATATTTCGAGGCTGGACGATTTTACACTGCAAACACATGTTTTAAAGGCTTGAAAAATCATATTTTCAAGGTGGATTCAAATTTTCAGGAGCTTTCCACGATTGAAGATCAATTCATCTAAGATTTTTGTAATGACAACAATCTTTATCATGTTTTCTTTTCTTTTTATGAGTAGTTAAATCCCTAATCGCTATGGAGGGTCTATGATTCAGATTTGTAATGGATTCGATTTTCTTTGTGCAATAACAAACTTATTTTATCATATTTGATTTATTTTCTTATCTGTTGTTAATGCTTTCTCCGTCGGACAAATAGAGTTTAATTTATTTTAACAATTAACCTGGACCTTCATTGTTTATGATCTACTTAATAATATATTATAGTAGATGTCACCTAGGACTAGGGATACCCTGTAATAACCGGTCTATTCTTGATAAAATAATACTTGATTTCATTCGTAATTTTCTATGGACATAGGAATTAGGTTGAACGATTAAAGGTTTTATCGCTAAGGACTTAGGAGTAAACACCCTTAAGAACCGCGGTAATCAATTATCTAAAATGCATTATTGCACTAGAAGTTTGGAATCATTACATAATTGAACCATACACTTTCCCTATCATACTACTCATATTTGTTTAATCCGTTCAATTACTTTATTTATTTTATTCGCAATTCCTTTTATAATTTCACCAAACAATCCTAAAACCCCCAAGCTTTTGTTTAATTGAAATTAATCAAGAACTCTGTATCGTTAAACAGTCCTTGAGATTGATACTGGGGATTTCCCCCCTTATTACTATATTGGCATATTGGCACATTACTAATTTATCGATCAACCGACATACCTCTAATGCCCAAGTAAAATTGTCCTTTTTTTCACACTAAAAAAATGCAAAACCAACAAAGTAAGTCTTCTCAGTTGAGGTAACACCAACCATCTCAAATAATGGAAGTCTATACTTGTTGGTCTTGTAGGTTGAATCAAATATTAGCACCGTAGGAAACATGTTGAACAAATTTGTGTAACTAGGATGAGTCCAAAAAATATCTCTAAGCGTAACTCCATCATCGCATGTTCAGTACTTGGACACGTAATTGTTATCATATAACAATTTCAAGAGTTGTTGCATCTCAGTTCTATCCCTCCTAAGTGCCTTGTTAGTGAGGTACCGAATATTATACACTTGCTTGATATTTGATATATTGTCGGGTCGTTTCCGTTTCAATGTTGCAAGTATATTTTTCGGTTGAACAAGATTCAAGGTCATGTCAGCAATACATTCCTTCTCTTACGGCTTGAGCCGACAAAAACTAGGATGACCGACTAATTTTAAATAAAAATTAAGGTTATGTGAACCACATATCACATTAAATCTCCAATTTTTGTTTGTCAACATGTAACCACAAACCTTAACGGACACTCACATTTTCTACTACCTATGCCGTCTCTTTTAAAATTCCAGAGAGGAGTTTACTATTTCTCGCTTCTTTCGTACATCATTGTCACAACGACACATCTTCTATCTGAATCATTACTGGACCTTTTGATAACCACACCAAATACAAGTTTAGAGGCCTCCATACGAATCAATTCAAGCATTTTATCACGAGATTCAAACTCTTGCTTGTTTTTAACGTCATTGCCAATATTTACGGCCTTCACAACAACTCCTTGAACATTCGAAGAAACAATCACACCTTGGATGTTTGGAGAAACAACTTGTTTTAGGAAAACATTGGGGTGCACCATATCTAATTAAAACAATAACAAAACATAAGGTCAACTACTGCTATAGATTTAATGCAAAAATGAACACAAACAACTTCCGAAAATGCATCTCTAGACAAGTTCATACACATTCCAGAGATACATTTCCGGACACAGCGTAACTTTTTTCAAAAAAAAAAATTGATGATTAATATGAGCAATACAAAGGGAAAAGAACAATATTTATGTGCAATTATATCTTATTTTGCTCCTTGTGATATGTTGAACCAAAAGGATGTAGATTTGGAGTGAAAAAATGGATTGAGAATGAAGGGTTTTTAGGGTGAAGGGTTTGGTTGAAAACTAACTATGTCAACAATCAAGTAGTGATCATGCAGCTGGGTTCTATATCAAATATTTCCGGAGATGCATCTCTAGAAATACTTGACATGCAAAGTCATTAGATTCCAAACTTTAATTATTTGACCTATCAAATGTTGACATCTTTCATCCTTTTTATAGGTGAATTGAATTGAATCACCTATGTTTTCGATGATATGCTTCATTGTTTGAAAATGTCTTGGTTGCTTTGATTTGTATGCTATTGTACAGGAATTAGGCACAAAACAAGTGAAGAGTAAGACAAAAGAAATTGGGCAAGAAAACCAAGACAGCAGAAAAACATCATAAAACTCGTCGTGCGAAGCTCCCAGCGAACTTCCCCAGAAAAATCATCACCAACTTTACACAACGAACTTGCCAGCGAAGACCCTTGGGAGACTGAGTACTGTTTACTCAGAAAGAAAAGAGATTGAAACTCGATGTGCGAACTTGTAGCGAGATGGTTCACAGTGCAAAGAATTGCCCACACAACGAAGTTTAGATATTTCTCAAGGGCGGTTTAACTGTTCAGAGGCACCTCAAGTGCCTAATTTGATGCTCGCTAGGCGAAGGATATGTTCACAGTGCGAACAAGACAGATCCTGAATGTACTATATAAGTACTTTTCTTGCTTTTTTGGTTAGAATGTTATGTTTTTTACATCAAAACTTATCTCTCTTCATTTCAAGTTTATTTTAGAGAGAGAAATACAAAACCTAAGAGGGAGGAGGTAAGATCTTTGATCTCTTGTTGGGGTTTGGATGTAATCTTTTGATACCTTATGTATTTCATCTAATATATGTTTGTGAACTAGTTTGGATTCTCTATTGATTGATTATCTTTGATTGCTTATTTGTGGGTCTTGACAAAACCTTTTCACATCTTTGATCTAAGATTTCCATCTATCAATGAACAAACTTTTGACATGGTTTTGTAAGTTGATATTCATTGTATCTTCTATTTTATTGTGTTGATTAAGTAGCATGAGTAAGATGAATACGATATTGTGCGGGTGCGTGAGAATAGTGATGAAGAACGATGTTCATAACCATTTGGCAGATTAGGTGAATACATGTAAAAAGGGTTAAGCGTATGTACGCATTCTGATCATTGCGTTTTATTCAAAACAATCATTTATCTAATATGGGTGTCGTCTTTGTATACTTGTTTATCTTTAATTTGAACTGCTATAGACATGTACTCTTCAGATCTGGATCTAGGATGATTACCTGTTAGGTCCTAAACTCTAGACATAGATTTACGCTTAGCATTTGCGTGAGTATCAGTTCTTAATGCTCTGTATTGTGTTTTTGTTGCGTAAGACATCACCAATGAGACAATACAATTGTTCTCTTGATGTTGCGTTAGAGATGACCTCTGTTGTGGGTGATACGTGAGGATATTAGATGAATAATTGAGTTGTGTTTAACATGATCAGAAGAATGCATGTGTTATCAATTGATGAGATCCATTCCCGACAAGGCTCCGTTTATAATTCAGTCTTTACTTTATATTTTCCGTCTTTATATTTTCTGCCTTTTATTCATGGTTCCTTGAACCTTTTCAACCAAACCTTTTAAACAACAAGCTTAAAAATGTAGAGATTGTTGAACGGCGTTCTTTCATCATACCGATCCCTGTGGAGACGATATAAATCCCGGAGGGAACTCCTTCAAAACTAAATTTTTGCTTCTTGCCGCTTTACCGCAGTTCAAACAAAATGGCGTCGTTGCCGGGGATTGGTGTTGAGATATTGAAATGCATTGCAACTGTTCTATATTAGTGATGAGAAATCCTGCTAGAGTGGTTGCTATTTATATAAAAGCATTCAACGAAGATTCGGTCGAGTTTAGATGGAGATGATAATATGGAACAAGTGAATATTGTCAAGGTACATAGTTACTTTTGTTTAGAATTTTATAATGCTTAAGAACTTAAGTCTTTGTGCATATGAAATTTGTTCTTTTAGCAACTTATTTGAATAATTGTTTCACTTAGGACCAAAAATCACAATTTGTGAGAAAGCTTCCATTGTTTACTAAATGCTGGATTACTAATAAACTTTGTTGATTCGTTTGATTCATGTTTTATCTTGTTACTATTGTGAATTTGTGGAAGCATTAGAAATGATCAAGGCACTTGTTTATATTGAGCACAACCATGTCCAAATGCAACTTACCCATGAGCAGAGAGAATTCGTTAACTCCCTTTGAGCCTAAACAATGTGAATCTCATTCTAAGTTTTGTGAGATTCTAAAAAAATTTCTTGAACCCTTGAATTTGTTTTAATTGATTTATTTTCCATAAAAAAGTAAAGAGCATTCACTTAAGGGTTGAGTAATAAGCAAGTTAGGGAGAATGAAAAAGAAGATGGGAGGTTGCTACAACTTTTGAAAAATTCAAGCAAGTATTGAAAAAAAAATTGTTATGTGAATATGAATGTAAAAAAAAGAGAAAAAATGCTTGCTTGGAAAAGATAAATAGTGAAAGAATATGTTGTGAAATAAAGTTGGAAAGGTTTGCAATGGAGAAACAAATGGAATGAAGTTGGGATGTGTAAATAACGTGTACAGTAAATGTCTCTTTTGCATCGGCAATTTCGTTTCAATGGCCTTAGAAATGTCCCTTGTTTGTAAACCCGACCAAGCTACAACCTTAAAGACCTTAGTGATCTTCTTGCTTCCATATTTTCACTTTTGATTGCTAGATATTGTATGAATTGGATTGATATTGGCATTGTTTGTTAGGTGTGTAAAATTTTCCCCGTGGTTGCAAACACGTAATTTCTTCAATCCTTATTTGAAGAGAAGAGATAGAGGGATTCATTCATGAAAAACTTAGTTGTTGATTGATGCATGTATTTATATTTTTTTTAAGAATTTATTTCTTGTGCATTGTTTGATTCTCAACATTTGAAACCATTGCTTGTTTGCATTCTTTGTGTTTGACCATTTTATCCATTCTTGGGTGAATTTTAGTCTTGAGCAAATCCTCTTGTTGTGAAATGAGAGGCATACTTTGCTTGAGGACAAGCAAAAATCTAGTTAGGGAGAGTTGTTAGATGCCAAACTTTGATTATTTGACCTATCAAATGTTGACATCTTTCATCCTTTTTATAGGTGAATTGAATTGAATCACCTATGTTTTCGATGATATGATTCATTGTTTGAAAATGTCTTGGTTGCTTTGATTTGTGTGCTATTGTACAGGAATTAGGCACAAAACAAGTGAAGAGTAATACGCAAGAAATTGGGCAAGAAAACCAAGACAGCAGAAAAACATCATAAAACTCGTCGTGCGAAGCTCCCAGCGAACTTCCCCAGAAAAATCATTACCAACTTTACACAACGAACTTACCAGCGAAGACCCTTGGGAGACTGAGTACTGTTTACTCAGAGAGAAAAGAGATTGAAACTCGTCGTGCGAACTTGTAGCGAGATGGTTCACAGTGCAAAGAATTGCCCGCACAACGAAGTTTAGATATTTCTCAAGGGCGGTTTGACTGTTCAGAGGCACCTCAAGTGCCTAATTTGATGCTCGCTAGGCGAAAGATCTGTTCACAGTGCGAACAAGACAGATCCTGGATGTACTATATAAGTACTTTTCTTGCTTTTTAGGTTAGAATGTTATATTTTTTACATCAAAACTTATCTCTCTTCATTTCAAGTTTATTTTAGAGAGAGAAATACAAAACCTAAGAGGGAGGAGGTAAGATTTTTGATCTCTTGTTAGGGTTGGATGTAATCTTTTGATACCTTATGTATTTTATCTAATATATGTTTGTGAACTAGTTTAGATTCTCTATTGATTGATTATCTTTGATTGCTTATTTGTGGGTTTTGACAAAACCTTTTCACATCTTTGATCTAAGATTTCCATATATCAATGAATAAACTTTTGACATGGTTTTGTAAGTTGATATTCATTGTATATTCTATTTTATTGTGTTGATTATGTAGCATGAGTAAGATGAATACGATATTATGCGGGTGCATGATAATAGTGATGAAGAACGATGTTCACAACCATTTGGCAGATTAGGTGAATACATGTAAAAAGGGTTAAGCGTATGTACGCATTCTGATCATTGTGTTTTATTCAAAACAATCGTTTATCTGATATGGGTGTCATCTTTGTTTACTTGTTTATCTTTAATTTGAACTGCTATAGACATGTACTCTTCAGATCTGGATCTAGGATGATTACCTGTTAGGTCCTAAACTCTAGACATAGATTTACGCTTAGCATTTGCGTGAGTATCAGTTCTTAATGCTTTGTATTGTGTTTTTGTTGCGTGAGACATCACCAATGAGACAATACAATTGTTCTCTTGATATTGCGTTAGAGATGATCTCTGTTGTGGGTGATACGTGAGGATATTAGATGAATAATTGAGTTGTGTTTAACATGATCAGAAGAATGCATGTGTTATCAATTGATGAGATCCATTCCCGACAAGGCTCCGTTTATAATTCAGTATTTACTTTATATTTTCCGTCTTTATATTTTTTGTCTTTTATTCATGGTTCCTTGAACCTTTTAAACTAAACCTTTTGAACACTAAGCTTAAAAATGTAGAGACTATTGACGGCGTTCTTTCATCGTACCGATCCCTGTGGAGACGATATAAATCCCGGAGGGAACTCCTTCAAAACTAAATTTTTGCTTCTTGCCGCTTTACCGCAGTTCAAACAAAATGGCGTTGTTGCCGGGGATTGGTATTGAGATATTGAAATGTATTGCAACTATTCTATATTAGTGATGAGAAATCCTTCTAGAGTGGTTGCTATTTGTATAAAAGCATTCAACGAAGATTCGGTCGAGTTTAGATGGAGATGATAATATGGAACAAGTGAATATTGTCAAGGTACATAGTTACTTTTGTTTAGAATTTTATAATGCTTAAGAACTTAAGTCTTTGTGCATATAAAATTTGTTCTTTTAGCAACTTATTTGAATGATTGTTTTACTTAGGACCAAAAATCACAATTTGTGAGAAAGCTTCCATTGTTTACTAAATGCTGGATTACTAATAAACTTTGTTGATTCGTTTGATTCATGCTTTATCTTGTTACTATTGTGAATTTGTGGAAGCATTAGAAATGATCAAGGCACTTGTTTATATTGAGCACAACCATGTCCAAATGAAACTTACCCATGAGCAGAGAGAATTCGTTAACTCCCTTTGAGCCTAAACAATGTGAATCTCATTCTAAGTCTTGTGAGATTCTAAAAAAATTTCTTGAACCCTTGAATTTGTTTTAATTGATCTATTTTCCATAAAAAAGTAAAGAGCATTTACTTAAGGGTTGAGTAATAAGCAAGTTAGGGAGAATGAAACAGAAGATGGGAGGTTGCTACAACTTTTGAAAAATTCAAGCAAGTATTGAAAAAAAAATTGTTATGTGAATATGAATGTAAAAAAAAGAGAAAAAATGCTTGCTTGGAAAAGAAAAATAGTGAAAGAATAAGTTGTGAAATAAAGTTGGAAAGGTTTGCAATGGAGAAACAAATGGAATGAAGTTGGGATGTTTAAATAACGTGTACAGTAGATGTCTCTTTTGCATCGGCAATTTCGTTTCAATAGCCTTAAAAATGTCCCTTGTTTGTAAACCCGACCAAGCTACAAACTTAAAGACCTTAGTGATCTTCTTGCTTCCATATTTTCACTTTTGATTGCTAGATATTATATGAATTGGATTGATATTGGCATTGTTTGTTAGGTGAGTGAAATTTTCCCCGTGGTTGCAAACACGTAATTTCTTCAATCCTTATTTGAAGAGAAGAGATAGAGGGATTCATTCATGAAAAAATTAGTTGTTGATTGATGCATGTATTTATATTTGCTTTAAGAATTTATTTCTTGTGCATTGTTTGATTCTCAACATTTGAAACCATTGCTTGTTTGCATTCTTTGTGTTTGAGCCATTTTATCCATTCTTGCGTGAACTTTAGTCTTGAGCAAATCCTCTTGTTGTGAAATGATAGGTATACTTTGCTTGAGGACAAGCAAAAATCTAGTTAGGGAGAGTTGTTAGATGCCAAACTTTGATTATTTGACCTATCAAATGTTGGCATCTTTCATCCTTTTTATAGGTGAATTGAATTGAATCACCTATGTTTTCGATGATATGCTTCATTGTTTGAAAATGTCTTGGTTGCTTTGATTTGTGTGCTATTGTACAGGAATTAGGCACAAAACAAGTGAAGAGTAAGACACAAGAAATTGGGCAAGAAAACCAAGACAGCAGAAAAACATCATAAAACTCGTCGTGCGAAGCTCCTAGCGAACTTCCCCAGAAAAATCATCACCAACTTTACACAACGAACTTGCCAGAGAAGACCCTTGGGAGATTGAGTACTGTTTACTCAGAGAGAAAAGAGATTGAAACTCGTTGTGCGAACTTGTAGTGAGATGGTTCACAGTGCAAAGAATTTCCCGCACAACGAAGTTTAGATATTTCTCAAGGGCGGTTTAACTGTTCAGAGGCACCTCAAGTGCCTAATTTGATGCTCGCTAGGCGAAGGATCTGTTCACAGTGCGAACAAGACAGATCCTGAATGTACTATATAAGTACTTTTCTTGCTTTTTAGGTTAGAATGTTATATTTTTTACATCAAAACTTATCTCTCTTCATTTCAAGTTTATTTTAGAGAGAGAAATACAAAACCTAAGAGGGAGGAGGTAAGATCTTTGATCTCTTGTTGGGATTTGGATGTAATCTTTTGATACCTTATGTATTTCATCTAATATATGTTTGTGAACTAGTTTGGATTCTCTATTGATTGATTATCTTTGATTGCTTATTTGTGGGTCTTGACAAAACCTTTTCACATCTTTGATCTAAGATTTCCATCTATCAATGAACAAACTTTTGACATGGTTTTGTAAGTTGATATTCATTGTATCTTCTATTTTATTGTGTTGATTAAGTAGCATGAGTAAGATGAATACGATATTGTGCGGGTGCGTGATAATAGTGATGAAGAACGAAGTTCACAGCCATTTGGCAGATTAGGTGAATACATGTAAAAAGGGTTAAGCGTATGTACGCATTCTGATCATTGTGTTTTATTCAAAACAATCGTTTATCTGATATGAGTGTCATCTTTGTTTACTTGTTTATCTTTAATTTGAACTGCTATAGACATGTACTCTTCAGATCTGGATCTAGGATGATTACCTGTTAGGTCCTAAACTCTAGACATAGATTTACGCTTGCATTTGCGTGAGTATCAGTTCTTAATGCTCTGTATTGTGTTTTTGTTGCGTGAGGCATCACCAATGAGACAATATAATTGTTCTCTTGATTTTGCGTTAGAGATGACCTTTGTTGTGGGTGATACGTGAGGATATTAGATGAATAATTGTGTTGTGTTTAACATGATAAGAAGAATGCATGTGTTATCAATTGATGAGATCCATTCCCAACAAGGCTCCGTTTATAATTCAGTCTTTACTTTATATTTTTTGTCTTTATATTTTCTGCCTTTTATTCATGGTTCCTTAAACCTTTTAAACCAAACCTTTTGAACAACAAGCTTAAAAATGTAGAGACTGTTGAACGGCGTTCATTTTCATGCTTTCATACAATCAAAACAATCAAAAGGTTAAACATAATAAAATCCAGTTAAAACAACCATAAATATACATATAATTAAGATAAACTTACATACAAAACCCCAACAAATAGAGGGTACAAAGAGAAGAGAGAAGAAGAAAACAAATCTCACAATTTGTCAACTCCAATTGAACTGGATTTGACTACGGATCGTCAAGATATACATTCCATGTGTTGTTTCTAAGCTAAATCTACTCAAGAATGAAGGTTTGATGAATTGGGAACAAATACCCCAAAACATAACCTAAAAAGTGTGTTTTTACCCCCTTTAAATGCGTCGGAAAGCTTATTCAATGCTCTATCTAACAATGACTAGTTATCAATGCTTGAATACCTATAAAAATGGGATAAAAATAATTAAATTCAATGATATTTACACAAAAAGACTAGTATACACTAAATATACACTTTTACAAACAAAGTGGAATTTTATTCAAAGAATTCAATACAAATGAATTGATAAGTGCCGCAAAACTACTACTCAAAACATAACATTTTGGAACTTATCAGCCAACAACAACGGAAAAAACATCACTCTCCACGTCCATATCGAACCATTCAAACAACCACCTCCAATTGAATCAACAACAACAGGGAGAAGAGAAAAATCGCGAGAGACGCGCAAGAAAGAGAAGGAGAAATATCCCCACTGGGAGAGATACGAGATCGAGTGAATGAGAAACCTTGCAAGTGTCGATGAAGCAGAACGATTGAGAATGAGAAGAAACAAGGTCAAATGGTCGTGATTTATACTGACTTTCTATCTGGTTATTTCTTTTAAAGTTTTTCCATATTTTTTTTCAAACTGGGCTCAGCCCAATTTATTTCCTCTATTTACACCATCACCTTTAGATCATACACCCTTTATTTTCTTCATTTCTTTTGAATTTTAGAATTTATTTAGGATTAATTAATTGTTCTTTTGTTTAGATTATGTATTCTACTAACTATTGTTTTTAATATTTGAATTTTCTTGATTATTTGTTAATCCTTTTAATAACTTTGTTAACTAATACTGCTAATTATTTTGTCCATATTGTTTATTTTAATCTATAATATGTATATTAATTAGTTTTCTCTAATTGCTAATATTTGGTTAATTAATATTTTTTATTTTTGGAACATATTTTCTTATTTAATTTACTTGTTAAAATAATAAAAAACTTCAAAAATATTTTCTTATTAGTTCTTGATTTATGTTGATTTCCTTTTAGATTTAATTGTTTAGGTTTTTATCCTCTAGTCATTTAGGTTTTATTTAGTTAATTCCTTTATCGATTTAACTACTAACTTGTGATTTGAAGCTTGATTCCTTAGCATAGAATTTTGGCTCCTCTGGTTCAATTTTCATGATTTTGACTCCTATCTTAATTTTCGCCATCACTTATTGCTCATCATCATCGTGTCATTTGCACTTTTGATCATCATTATATGCTTTTGCTTTATCGCTTTGTCAACTAACATTTTATTGTTTCTTGTTTCATAGAAATACAAAAAACATCATAAATAACAAAAACCCTAAAAAATTTCAATTGGTGGACTGTAATTTCTTAGCTTTGACACTTAAGACTTTTCTCTGTATTCCATTGATGTTGTTTACCTATGCCTATTTCCAAAGGAAAAGATTCCTCTCTGTTGACTGCCATGTCATATTTATAATAGCTTAGTCTACCTTTCCCTTGAGATCTTGTTAGAGTCTCTAGCCTTCCCATCATAAACTTAGGATTAGAGTCGCTACAATCTATGTAAATGTCTTTCCATAGACACTTACCTCCCCTTTTATCCTAGCCTTAGAATTAGAGTCGCTGCACTCTCTGTAAGTGTCTTTCCATGGACACTTAGCTCCCCTTTTATCCTTGCCTTAGGATTATAGTCGCCGCACTCTATGTAAGTTTCATGCCATGGACACTTCCTTCCCTTTTATCCTAGCCTTAGAATTGGAGTTGCCTAACTCCATGCAAGTTTCATGGTTATGAACACTTACCTCCCCCTTGGAACCTTGATCACTATCAAGAGTTCCTCACCCTTAGTAAGATGAACTATGAATGCTCTGATTCCATCCTAGTTAGGATACGTAGGCATGAGATGTGATGTTTTAGCGAGCATACTTAGTACATACTTAGAAATAAACCCATATGTCTTTATCTTAACACTTTTTCCTTAGCAAGTAAACTTTAGCATAACACAAATACTAACAAGAGGTTCCTGTAGAGTACTACAGATACTTAGGATGCTAGCACCTTTGTAACAACCCCTTCTAAACCCCCAAGTAATCAAATAAATCATTTAATCACATATTAAAATTTTATCAGAGTAAAATTAAAACATGGTATAAAAGAGGTATGTCACATCATACACGAAATTGAAACATACAACACCAGCTCTATAGAAGACATGCAACAGTGGGGTAGCCTTCAACCTAGAAACTTAGTCCTTACACCCACATCTCAATATTTAGAATTAAAAGTGGAAAATCTAAACATTGAATCACTTTAAACATGTAATCATATAAATACATATCATCCAGTTTGATTCACCACATCATTCATGATTACATAAACATTTGTCAGCAGATACATATACAAATGTATCACAAAAGAATGCTATACAATCCTAGCTACTCGATGCTACATATCAGAGCTAACCGACCAAAAAGAATGAAGTTACACTTCACAAAAGACCTCCAGCAATCCTAATCTACAATGCCTCATAGAGCATTATAAAACAGCAGAAGGGTGAGAAATATTATCATAATAATCAATGCACATAATTTATATATGTATAAACATAAAATACACATTCCCACACTTCAATCCTCATTAATTACTATCATTCACAATTATACACATGCATACTTTCATACAACAATCATATATATGCCATGTGACTCACATAAAACTCATCAATTTTCATCAGTGCCCATTTAGAATTATGGATACATCGCTTATACCTCACCAGGAACAAAATCTCGGTCGTTCTACCCCGGCGATTACTCCACTAGGAACGACACCTTGTCATTCTACCCCAGTGATTACTCCACTAGGAACGACATCTTGTCATTTTACCCCAGTGATTACTCCACTAGGAACGACACCTTGTCATTCTACCCCAGTGATTACTCCACTAGGAACAACAGCTGGTCATTCTACCCCAGTGATTACTCCACTAGGAACAACATCTGGTCATTCTACCCTAGTGATTACTCCACTAGGAACAACATCTGTCATTCTACCCCAGTAAGTACGAGTTTTGCACATACACATATTTTCATAAAACAATCATATGCACTTAAGACCGTTCTCGCATCTTAATCTCATGCATACTCAAATAATTCATCACACAAGAATTATAACATGACTGCACACACAACACATCTCATAATAATTAAAGTGTTCATACTTTCATTCATCAGCACTACATTTATCAAGCAACGCACACATATTCACTAATATGTTCCCATGCATTCTTCACATACAGTCACATACAATCAATATGAATTCACAATATCGTGCCAACGACAACGAACTCAATCACATTCATCATGCATTTTTAATTAATTTAAACAATGCATATATTGGTCAAAAGACCACATTCCACAATCGATTCCACAATCTAGGATTCACGCCATACGGCTACCCACAACATATCAGATCACAACACACAACTATGCATTAAAAGAAAGGGTTAATAACATTCGAATAGGAGAATCGACATTGGATGGAAAACACAAGGAAATGAAAATGTTGTCACACTCGCTGGCTTGCTCGCCTAACGAGTTCATGGCGAATGTTCGCTACTGGCTCGCCTAGCGAACAAGCTCGCGAAGGAAAACAGAAGCTACTAGAAGGGTTCGCTACTGGCTCGCTACAGCCTCGCCTAGCGAACAACTCACTACAATACTTGCTACTAGTGAAGAGGGTTATTTACATTCTGTCAAAGTCTGGGACCATTCGCTACTTGTTCGCTACAGCTCGCTTAGCGAACACTCGCTATCCTGCTCGCCTAGTGAACGTGCTAGCGAACGTCTGCGTACTCCAAAACCTCAACTGTCCAAAACTCTCTGAAACTTCCAAAATCACTCGATTTCCACCAAACCAGTTCCAATAGTCTTAGTCTAACATTTCTCGACTAAACTACACCATTAATTCTGGATTCTAACCATTAGAACATCGATTTCTACCGATTAAACCATTTATGCCCTAGAATGGAAAATGTAGAAAAACACCCAACAATCCAAACCAATCATACATAATCATATACATTGGTAAGATAACAATATTTCACACTCTTACCTTGATTAAATTGATTCCTAGGAGTTGATCTTGAAGAATCCAAGCTTTCCTCTCTTTTCCTTCTCTTTTCTCTTCTTCCTCTTTCTTTCTCTACTCTTTCCCTTATGTTTCTATTCTTCCCTTTTCTTTCCACTCTTTCTTATATGTCTTTCTATTTTCCTCCATCATATTTCTTCTCTCAAAATATCTACCAATAATTCCAATAATTAAAATCATCTAAATAAATCAATTAATTAATATGAATAATTAATTAATAAAAATTGGGTTGTTACAACCCTTCCCCACTTAAAAGATTTTCGTCCTCGAAAATTACCTTAAACGAATAATTCGGGATAAGACTCCATCATCTGACTCTTAAGCTCCCAAGTCACACTTCCACCAGCCGGTCCTCCCCAAGCGACCTTCACCAAAGCAATCTCTTTACCTCGAAGTTGCTTCAGCTCCCGATCCTCTATCCGCATAGGTGATGTCTCCACAGTCAGGTTATCTCTCACCTACACATCATCTACTTGGACTACATGAGATGGATCTGCAATGTATTTCCTCAACTGAGATACATGGAACACGTCATGGAGATTAGCAAGCGACGACGGTAAAGCAACCCGATAGGCTACCTCTCCTATCCTCTGCAAAATCTGATAAGGACCGATGAAACGCGGCGTCAACTTACGCGACTTCAACGCTCTACCAACACCAGTTATTGGAGTAACTCGAAGAAACACGTGATCTCCTTCTTGAAACTCAAGTGCTTTCCTCCTCTTGTCATGATAACTCTTTTGACGACTCTGAGAAATCTTCATCTTCTCTTGAATCATCTTAATCTTATCGGTAGTCTGCCGGACTATCTCGGGTCCAACCACAAAACTCTCTCCAGACTCATACCAACACAATGACGTCCTACACCGTCTACCGTACAATGCCTCAAACGGTGCCATACCAATACTCGAATGAAAATTGTTGTTGTAACTTGTAAGTAAATTCAATAAAAGGTAAGTAGCTACCCCAAAATCATCCCTTCTCCAACACACAAGCTCTCAAAAGATCCTCAAGTGACTGAATCGTCCTCTCAGTCTGACCATCGGTCTGCGGATAATAAGCTGAACTCAAACGCAACTTCGTACCCAAAGCACTTTGCAAACTCTCCCAAAATCTCGAAGTAAACCTCAGATCTCTATCTGACATAATGCTAGACGAAATACCATGCAAATTGACAATCCTTTCAATGTACAGCTTTGCCAATTTCTCCAACGGGTAATCCATTCGCATAGGAATAAAGTGAGCAGATTTGGTCAATCTATCCACAATAACCCAAATGGCTTCAAAGTTAGTCGGCGTCCTAGGTAAACCAGACACAAAATCCATAGACATGCTATCCCATTTCCACTCAGGAATAAACAACGGTTGCATCAAGCCTGACGGTTTCTGATGCTCAATCTTTGACTTCTGACAAGTCAAACAATAATACACAAACTTGACAATATCCTTCTTCATACGAGGCCACAAAAATACTTTCCTCAAATCTTGATACATCTTAATAGCACCCGAATGAATACTCAATCCACTACGATGCCCTTCTTCAAGAATACTCTTCTTCATCTCAACGATATCAGGCACACAAACTCTATCACGACATCTCATGATACCATTTTCATCAATCCGAAAATCACCACCTTGACCTTGATTGATCAAAGTCAACCGGTTAACTAAACTCAAATAAGATTTTTGTCCTTCTCGAATCTCGTCAAGAATGCCACTAGTAAGCTTTAGCATACCAAGTTTAACTCTGTAAGAAGTCTTCTCACATACCAAGCTCAAATTGCGAAATTGCTCAATCAATTCCAACTCTTTCACCATCATCTTCGACATATGCAACGATTTCCTACTCAATGCATCAACTACCACATTTGCTTTACCCGGACGGTAATTCAACCCAAAATCATAATCCTTCAGAAGTTCCAACCATCTCCTCTGCCTTGCATTCAATTCTTTCTGATCAAAGAGATACTTCAAACTCTTATGATCACTAAATACCTTAAATCTCGAACCAAACAAATAATGCCTCCAAAGCTTCAACACAAATACAACAACAACCAACTCTAAGTCATGCGTCGGATAATTCCTCTCATGAACTTTGAGTTGCCTCGAAGCATAAACTACAACTTGTTTATTTTACATCAACACACCTCCTAAACCCATCAAAGAAGCATCACAATACACGACAAATAGTTCTATTGGATTCGGCAAAATCAAAACAGGAGCTGTCGTCAATCTTCTCTTAAGCTCTTAAAAACTTCCTTCACACTTTGCATCCCAAACAAAAGCTTGACCCTTCCTAGTCAACTGCGTCAACGACAATGATAACTTAGCAAATCCCTCAATGAATTTTCGATAATATCCTACCAAACCAAGAAAACTTCTAATCTCAAAAACCGATTTCGGAGTCTCCCATTGCGATACCGCTTCAACCTTCGACGGATCAACTGCAATACCTCTGCTCGAAATCACATGACCAAGGAAACTCACTTCCCTCAACCAAAATTCACACTTAGAAAGTTTAGCATACAACTGCTTCTCTTTCAACATAGATAACATAATCCTCAAATGCCCGACATGTTCTTCTTCACTCTTCGAATAAATCAAAATATCATCAATGAACACAACCACAAACTTGTCCAAATAAGGATGGAAAATCCTATTCATGTACTCCATAAATACACCTGGTGCATTAGTCACACCAAATGGCATCACAGAATACTCATAATGTCCATACCTTATTCCTAAAGCAGTCTTCTGAATATCCTCAGCCTTCACACGGATCTGATGATGCCCAGATCTCAGATCTATCTTACTGAATACACTTGCACCAACCAACTGATCCATCAAATCAGCAATCCTCGGAAGTGGATACTTATTCTTGATAGTCACCTTGTTCAATTGTCTGTAGTCCACACAGAGTCTTATAGAACCTTCTTTCTTCTTAACCAACAAAACTGGTGCACCCCACGGTGACACACTCGGACGAATAAACCTCTTCTCAAGTAGATCTTCAAGTTGACTCTTCAATTCTTTCAATTCTGATGTGGACATACGATATGGAGCCATCGATATCGGACTAGTTCCAGGAATTAAGTCGATCGTAAACTCCACTTCTCGTTCCGACGGTAAATCTCTTATCTCATCAGGAAAAACTTCCGGAAAATCACGGACAATTGATAAAGCATCACTTGCTCCATTTTCAATAATGTTCAAAGTTGCCATCAACATAAATACCTTCGCACCATCTTGCATTGATTCCTTCACTTGCTTAGCAGTCATAAACAAATCTCCTTCATCATCAGGTTCAGGAGAAATAATCGTTTTGTCAAAACAGTTAAGATAGACACGATTGAATTCTAACCAATTCATCCCAAGGATAACATCAAGTTGATCTAAGTGAAGACACACTAAATCATCTCCAAAGTCTTTACCAAAAATAATCAACGGACAATTCAAACACACATACGGGGTAGTTACCGAACCCATAGCAGGAGTATCAATAACCATACCTCCATTCATAACAGACAACTCAAGATTTAACCTCTTAACACAATTAAAGGAAATAAAAGAATGTGTAGCTCCAATATCAATTATAACGACCAAAGGTATACCATTAATGAATCACGTACCTCGGATCAATCGATCTTCACTAGCAATCTCCGATCCTGATAGAGCAAACTCTTTCCTATTCCTTTGAGTCTTCTTTGACTTGTCACACTTGGTACTAATGTGGCCTTGCTCACCACAGTTGTAGCAAGTCACATTCGCACCACTTATGTACTCAAAAGCCTTGTGGCCTGGCTTCCCACACTTGAAACACTTCTACTCAACACTCGTGCACTCAGGAGCACGATGTCCTTCAACACCACATTTAAAACATTTCACTAGAGTGGAAGCTCCTCCCCCACTCGGCTTCTTGCCGTAACCAGCTTTCTGTTTCCCCTTATCAACAGAAGTCACATACGACTTTCCTCTGACATGACCTTTTCCCTTCTTATCATTTAAACTCTTGTAGTGACTAGACCGAGCCCTACTATCTTCATCATAAATTCTGCTCTTGTTCACCAACTCAGAAAATCGCCTAATTTCCTAATAACCAACGACTTGCTTGATTTCAGGCCTCAAACCATTCACAAACTTGAGACACTTGGATCTCTCAGCATTGGTAGTGTTGTAATGGGGCAAAACTTAATCAATTCCTCAAACCTTGCCGTATACTCGGTTACAGTTGAGTTACCCTGCTTCAACTCAAGGAATTCAATTTCCTTCTTACCACGCACATCTTCTGGAAAATACTTCTCCAGAAATGTCTCTCTAAAAACATCCCAAGTAACCACAACCTTATCTTCTTCAAACCTTTGGCGAGTATTACCCCACTAGTCCTCAGCTTCCTCTTCAAGCATATGAGTGCCAAACTGCACCCTCTGCGCATCCGAACAATTCATGACTCGAAAGATCTTCTCAATTGCTTTCAGTCATACCTGTGCTTTGTCAGGTTCATGGGTTCCCTTAAAAATTGGCGAATTGTTCCTTTGAAACCTTCCCAAAGCACGAAACTCATCATCAGCGTTGTTTCAAGCATTCACATTGGCTTGAGGATTCTGTCCAATCGCCCCATCCAACCTCTTCAAAGCCTCAGCAATCACTTCATCATTCCTACCGGCGACCATCCTTCTGAATCCCAACAACAAAACTTCATAAGATCAAACAATATCGATAGTGTCATACACACAATCAGATATATATAGGAAATAAACACATTAACAAATTGGCCAACTGGCCGACCTGCTCTGATACCAATTAATGTAACACCCCCTTCTAAACCCCCAAGTAATCATATAAATCATTTAATCACATATTAAAATTTCATCAGAGTAAAATTAAAATATGGTATAAAAGAGGTATGTCACATCATACACGAAATTGAAACATACAACACCTGCTCTATAGAAGACATGCAACAGTGGGGTAGCCTTTAACCTAGAAACTTAGTCCTTACACCCACATCTCAATATTTAGAATTAAAAGTGGAAAATCTAAACATTGAATCACTTTAAACATGTAATCATATAAATACATATCATCCAGTTTTATTCACCATATCATTCATGATTACATAAACATTTGTCAGCAGATACATATACAAATGTATCACAAAAGAATGCTATACAATCCTAGCTACTCGATGCTACATATCAGAGCTAACCGACCAAAAAGAATGAAGTTACACTTCACAAAAGACCTCCAGCAATCCTAATCTACAATGCCTCATAGAGCATTATAAAACAGCAGAAGGGTGAGAAATATTACCATAATAATCAATGCACATAATTTATATATGTATAAACATAAAATACACATTCTCACACTTCAATCCTCATCAATTACTATCATTCACAATTATACACATGCATACTTTCATACAACAATCATATCTATGCCATGTGACTCACATAAAACTCATCAATTTTCATCAGTGCCCATTTAGAATTATGGATACATCGCTTATACCCCACCAGGAATAACATCTCGGTCGTTCTACCTCGGTGATTACTCCACTAGGAACGACACCTTGTCATTCTACCCCAATGATTACTCCACTAGGAACGACACCTTGTCATTCTACCCCAGTGATTACTCCACTAGGAACAACATCTGGTCATTCTACCCCAATGATTACTCCATTAGGAACAACATCTGTCATTCTACCCCAGTGAGTACGAGTTTTGCACATACACATATTTTCATAAAACAATCATATTCACTTAAGACCGTTCTTGCATCTTAATCTCATGCATACTCAAATAACTCATCACATAAGAATTATAACATGACTGTATACACAATACATCTCATAATAATTAAAGTGTTCATACTTTCATTCATCAGCACTACATTTATCAAGCAATGCACATATATTCACTAATGTGTTCCCATGCATTCTTCACATACAGTCACATACAATCAATATGCATTCACAATATCGTGCCAACGACAACGAACTCAATCACATTCATCATGCACTTTTAATTAATTTAAACAATGCATATATTAGTCAAAATACCGCATTCCACAATCGATTACACAATCTAGGATTCACGCCATACGGCTACCCACAACATATCAGATCACAACATACGACTATGCATTAAAAGAAAGGGTTAATCACATTCGAATAGGAGAATCGACATTGGATGGAAAACACAAGGAAATGAAAATGCTGTCACACTCGCTGGCTTGCTCTCCTAGAGAGTTCATGGCGAATGTTCGCTACTGGTTTGCCTAGCGAACAAGCTCGCGAAGGAAAACAGAAGCTACTGGAAGGGTTCGCTACTGGGTCGCTACAACCTCGCCTAGCGAACAACTCGCTACAATACTCGCTACTAGCGAAGAGGGTTATTTCCATTCTGCCCAAGTCTAGGACCATTCGTTACTTTCTCACTACAGCTCGCTTAGCGAACACTCGCTATCCTGCTCGCCTAGCAAACGTGCTAGCGAACGTTTGCGTACTCCAAAACCCCAACTGTCCAAAACTCTCCAAAACTTCCAAAATCACCCGATTTCCACCAAACCAGTTCCAATAGTCTTAGTCTAACATTTCTCGACTAAACTGCACCATTAATTCCGGATTCTAATCGTTAGAACATCAATTTCTACCGATTAAACCATTTATGCCCTAGAATGGAAAATGTAGAAAAACACCCAACAATCCAAACCAATCATACATAATCATATACATTGGTAAGATAACAATTTTCACACCCTTACCTTGATTAAATCAATTACTAAGAGTTGATCTTGAAGAATCAAAGCTTTCCTCTCTTTTCCTTCTCTTTTATCTTCTTCCTCTTTCTTTCTCTACTCTTTTCCTTATGTTTCTATTCTTCCCTTTTCTTTCCACTCTTCCTTATATGTCTTTTTATTTCCTTCCATCATATTTCTTCTCTCAACATATATACCAATAATTCCAATAATTAAAATCATCCAAATAAATCAATTAATTAATATGAATAATTAATTAATAAAAATTGGGTTGTTACAACCTTCCCTAGGCATAACCAACCCCCGAACCTTAGATTCTCTTAGCTTTGTTATTACATAGCGCACTTAGGATTTTCTTTGATATTTACCCTTTTCTTTGGATAAATCAAAGCTCGGTGGTGAATTTCAAAGATTTGTGATTCATGTTAATTCAATAGTTTGATATCTTATTTTCACCATAAAAAAATGATATTAGTTTAGACTCATTTTATCAAACATTTCCTTTACATGTACGTCAGTCAGAACTCTAATTATACCTCTCATTGACACATCCAAAAGCATCATAGTTTGACTTCTGAGCCCCTTGGTGAAATTTTACATTTATTCCATTATACTAATATTGTGATTAGGACACCTTCGTAGTAACAACTTAAACCTCTCTCGTGCATCATACAACGATTTTATTTCTTGTTGCTCAAAATTAGGAATCTCAACCCTTCGTTCATTAAATTGAGTGGTAGTGAAAAACCACTCCATAAGTTTATCTTCTAACTCTTCCCAAGTTGAAATTATTCAGCTGGATAAACATAATAACCAATCCTTAGCCCTTCCAAATAGATAAAAACTAAATAACCACAATTTAACTTGATCTTCAGTTACACCCTCTAGTGTGCATATTGATGACGTTTCATAAAATCGAGCCATATGTACCCAAGAATCTTTGTTCACATTGCTGTCAAATTGGTGTCTCACAAACCTGAAAATACAAAATTTCTTATAGAAAAAATAATAGGGTTAGAAAGTTGAAAATCCCTTGATATATGTCCTGCACCAGTTCTTTTACAGTAGTCTCTCATGGTTGGTAGCGACGGCTCTGCCATGGTTGTTCCTGAAACTTGTCGTAAACTAAAAATACCCTTAATAGTATTGTACTAGACAAAGAGTAACTAATAATGACAATAAATAAAATAAAATAAAAAGTAAGTAAAAACAAAAAATTAAGTAATAATATAAAACAAAAATAAAAATAAAAGGAAAATAAAAAATAAACAAGGAAAAACTAAACTAATTAAGAAATAGGAATAACTAAAATTTAAATCTAAACCTAAAAATAAAATAAAAAATAACAAAATTCACACAAGCGTTGTCTTCTTGAAATTATCAACAATACCAGACAATATCGCTAAAAACTTGATAACTTATCGACAAGTGTACCGATAATGTCAAAGTAATAAAATAAAGATCGTATGCACATGGATTGCTATTTAACAAAACTACGATTGTGTGAATAGTAAAAGTAACTATTGAGGTGTAGGGTTCAAATTTTTATGCAAAAATTAAACTTGTTCTGAAATTAATGTGAGAAAGCGAATAAGTTTTGCGTGAATCCCTTGTTTATCCCCTATTGATGTTTAATGCATTATAAAGTGTCACAGTGAAAATTAGAGACCAAAGCTATCGACTAGCTTGACTTGCAAAACAAAGATGTCATCACCGAACTTTTATTTTTCCAAGGAAAGGGAGAAAATATCGAACAAAAATCCTAAGTAAACATGCAAAGCAAAAAAGCAAGGCCTAAAGCTAAGCAAAGAGAGATCAAAGTTATGGGGATTGGTTATACTAAGGGAAGGTACTAGCACCCTAAACATCTGCAATACTCTATAGGAACCTCTTGAAATATTTGTGTTTTGCCTAAAATTGTTTGCTAAAGGTCAAAGATGGGCAAGGCAAAGAAACAAACATACAATGGACATGCACATAACAATAAGTCAACACACGCTCCCTTTACCTTGGATTAGGTCACAAGTGTCAAAAGAAAGCAACAGATATATGACAAGTCATCATGTAATCAACAAACAACAAAGTCTGGTCAAACAACAAATGGAATGAACAAGTACACATGGCAAAACATCATGTATGATCAACAAATAAAATCAACAAAGCACATGGCAAATCATCGTGTAGCATAAAAAAACGGATGAAATCAACAAGGCACATGACAAAACATCATGAAGATAAACACAAAAATTGAATCAAAAGCGTACATGGCAAAGCATCATGTAGAAATAGACATGAAGTACGATCAGACAACAAAGATAATCAACAAGCGCATGGTAAAGCATCATGTAAACAACAGATGGAATCGACAAAGTACATGGTAAAGCATCATGTCGATAGAATGACAAATAGAATCAACAAAGGTACATGGAAAAGCATCATGTATGATAAA
Source organism: Lathyrus sativus (assembly GCA_963859935.3). Classification (NCBI taxonomy): domain Eukaryota; kingdom Viridiplantae; phylum Streptophyta; class Magnoliopsida; order Fabales; family Fabaceae; genus Lathyrus; species Lathyrus sativus. The sequence goes on from OZ012736.1 coordinate 458,488,621, forward strand.
ACAACAAAGAATCAACAAAGGTACATGGCAAAACATCATGTAGTCGTCAAGAATTAATCAGATGTATTAAGGAAAAGCATCAAGATTAAATCAAAGAAGAGCAAGCCCAAAATATGAAAGCAAATAAGCCGCAAAATAGAATCGGACAACAAAAGAATTACTAATCAAGTTAAATATAAATATTTAATAAAATTAATTAATAATTTAATTAATCAATATTAAATATAAATATTCAAAGTGATTAATAAGTATAACATATTCTTTTTTTAATTTTTTTTGATATTATACAAATAAAAACTTAAATAATTAAACAAGTAATTAAAATACAAATTTAGCATTTTTCATGTAATTGGGCCAAAACCATTTCTTAACAAGCCGTTGTTACATGAACGTCGTCGTCAGAGCTACAAGTCGTTGTTTCTGGAGTTGAAGGGAGGAGTTTTGCTGCTAGAAACTTAATCCAGAACAAATCATTATCAAACTTCGAATGTCGTGGGTCCGTGCTATGGTGATGCATCCTCGCGGTCGTGAAGGTGTGTTGCTTTTGAGATGTTGTAGTTGTGATGGTTATGTCGTGTAAATCATAGTGTTTCAGTGGTGCTGAAAAGATGATGATGAAGTGAAGTTGAGGTTGTGTCTCCTTTCTTAAGCGAGCTTGTGTATGGGAAACTAAGAAAGATGAAAGGGAGTATGTTAGTGGTGGGTTGGCAGTATATGATGGTATCCAAAGGTTTGTTATGTGTGTTTCCTTCCTTTTATGAAAAGTAGATGATGGATGTGGTGTTATTTTTTTCATTTTCTTTTTCTTTGAATAAAGCTTGTCTTTTTGGATTTAAGGAAGTGAGGTGAAGATGATGGTGATGAAGAGTTTAATGTTAGATGAGTTTGTTAAGGTTTTTGAGTGGGAATGCAGCTCGGTTCATGGCTAGTTTTTTGTGTGAGAAAAGTATGGGAAAAATGTGATGTGTACTGTGAGGAGAGGAAAAAATGAGAGGGTGAATAGTTTATGGTTTGTCAAGTGAAGAGGTTAATGGAAGTTGGAGGAAGGTTTTTTTTAGTGTTGTAGTAATATGAGGAGTTTGTGTTTTATGGGGGAAAGTTCACATGGAGAAGATGATGAATAGTCGCAGTTTGAGTTGTTTTTGTATGGTGAAGAGTTGATGAAGTAGTTTTTGTGTTGATGTTTTAATATTGATGGAAGGAGATGAGGAAAGGTGAGATTGTGTATGGTGTCATGGAAAAGTGAGGTGGAGTGAAGGTGTTAGTGGATCCGTGTGGAAGAAAGTCAAGGTTGTGTTGTTATTAGTTTGAATTGTTGAGTGATGGTGGCTTGTGTTGTTATTGAAGGAGCACAATGGTGTTGTTATGGTAGGGAGGTAGTTTTCAAGTGTATGAAGCCATGGATAATGATGATTGAATAAATATATGGAAAAATGAGTTCACATGGTGGTGCCTGACGTGTTGAGGAAGATGGTGTTGTTCTTTTTGCTAAAGGAGTGAAGGTGTTAATGTTGTGAGGATAATGTGAGGTTGCACATATCTAAGAAAAATTAAAAGGGTGAGGGATGAAGAGAGGTTACATGCATATGGTACTGGTGTTATATGATGAAGTAGAGATTTAAAAGAATGGTGTTAATGTGTCTTTCATGGTCTGGTAGTTCTTGGTCTTTTTAGGCTATTCTTTTTGGAATTAAGAATGAGAAAGAGTGTTATGAGAATGGTTTATGCAAAATATGGAGATGAAATTAGTTGTATTAGGTGGTATATGATGTTTTGCGTGTGTGGTTATGATCAAGAGCACATGTGGTTTACCAAAATGAAGCTAAACATAAAATCACTTTTGAAAACTTAAGTATTAAGGGTTACCTTTATTGAGTTATACCACATGCATAAGTTGAGTCGTCGTTGCATTGTATTACATAAAGGTTGTATTGATTTGTGTAATTGAAATTTATGAAACTTGATGTTTTCCTTTAGGCTACCCTTGCACTATTTTGCACCATTATATATATTTTGAGTGTATTTTTACCTCTTTGATTTATTGTGGTGTTCTGTGCTCCTTCTTGGGATACAAACGAACAGTTAGATGAGCAGCTGCTTTATAGCTGAAAGATGGAATTGAAGTTAGTCTTTCTTTCTTGTTTTATGCGTTTAAGATTATCGTTGCTCTGATCTGTAACATTGGACGGACAAACATTATGTTTTATTTTATTCTGAGTTATTGTTGTGAGATTAAATGTTATAACTCCTGGTTTTTAGTTGCTTTGATGTTGAAGGCACATTTCCTTGATTGAGTATACTTTTAAATAAAATTTATATTTGAAATTATTTAATGGAGTAGTCATTTTTAATGAGAAATTTCAACGTGATGAGCCTAAATAAAAGCGAGCATGTGATGATAGGTGTTTTGAATTAAACGTTTTATTTTAATAACTATCATATAACAAGTTAAATGTGGAGATTTTGTGACACCTTATGTGAGGTAGTGGTTTATAATTTATTTATTCCATATAATTTCGAGTGAGGATTTTAGGGTGTTACACTCATCGTGCCCACAATACCTTTTATTGCACTCGCGATACCTTGCTATCGTGCCCACGATGGGGCGCGAGAAATCCAGTAGCTTTTTTCATCCTTTTGTGCCTTTTCAACAATTTTCACTAAGTCCATATTTTCTTCACACTTGGTCATTCTAAGCACTTATTTGACACTTTTGCTTTATATTTGACTGAAATTGCTCTAGATTCTTGTCAAAAACATATAATAACAGAGTGTCATCACAACCCCAAACTTAATCAATTGCTTGTCCTCAAGTAAGTTACCTGCCACTTTACATTTCAACAGAAAAACAACATACTAACTATAACCAACGAACATAATTTATTTTTTTTAAATTTTAAATAAAAGTATAACTTCAATTACCTATATAACATCAAATTAAACATGTGATCCAATAGGTTCCTAACAAGTTCATAAAAAAAACCTAATTTGTAGGAGTTTAGATACTCATATTGATACAAAGAAATACCAAGAAATAAGACGAAGATAACGTGTGAAATCCTTGAAGAGTTTGACCTCCAATGCTTCCAAAATCGCCTTATTGTACCTTTTGTTGTCACTTTCAGTCAAAATAGCAGAACCCTTGTAAAAGTACCAAAGTTTCCATTTTATAGTCATTAAAACGCGTAAGAAATGTGTCATAAGAGTCTAAATTAAAGGCTCGTCTCACCCACATTACTTTTTATCGCACATGATATACCTTGCTGTCGTGCCCATAATGAGGCACGATGGGGTGCCCATAATAAGATATTGGATTAGTATTACATAATTTAGTAATCAATAGTAAAATAAGATTGGATTAGTATTACATAGTTTAGTAATCAATAGTAAAATAAGATTGAGAGTTATTTATGAACCTTAACTAACTTCTTAAGTGTAACAAACTTATGCAACCAACTTTACACTTGCATGGCTGATATATATATGCTCCATGCAATCTTCATTGATATATAGAGATTATGAACAAAGTTCAATGAAAAACTCAAGATGAATTCAATTCTTAATAAACAACGAGTGATAAAATGAATTGACAATTAAAACGAGTATAACTAATCATTATGTATACATGTAGATATAGTATTAGCAATCTAATCCTAACATCCTTTTATCATTGTTATTCTCTTATTTTTATTTAATTTGTTATTGGTTTAATTTCTCAAACAAAACATCTTTCAAAACAAATCCTAAATTGCTTAAAATAGTAAGAATTACCTCAACATTACAAACTTTTAGTTCTACCATATTATAGGTATCTTATTACATCTTAAGATCCCATTTATTTTCTAAATTTCTTAAAATAGTAACAATTACTACAACAAAAAAAAAGACTTTTAATTCTATCATATTTTGGATATTTTGTATAGACATCTCATACATTTTGAATATTCACTTATTCTTCAACAGTTATCTTAAATTACTTAAAATAATACCAATTATCTATAAGTTGTACTGTAAGGTGGTACAAATATACTAAAAAATTATAATAACTTATAACTTATTTTTTTTCTTTTCAATTTCAGTCATACTATCTTAATTGAAAAAAAATATATTATTTAAACATATTTTTAAATTATTTTATAAATATAAGTTAGTCTATTTTAATCAACATTACAAATTTAATCAATTAACTTATTTACCACCACCCATTACCAATTTATAAACTAAAAATAAATAAATAAATTCATCAACAATAAATTAATTATCAACTATCCATCATTTTTTTTACAAACAAAGTGTATACATACATATCACATTTTTCTAATATCACATTAAAAATATTGGATATGATTTTCACTTTTGATTTTTTCAAATTAAATTACGCAAAAACATTTCAAAAGTCGGCACATTCCAACATATAATCTTTAATATCAAAATTGTAATTATCGATAATATACAAATCGAGTCAAACCGTTTCTTATTTTAGCAATAAAATTCACATAAATATTTATTATTTTCTTTTCCTATTGAATAGAATACAATGTTTTTTCATTTATTTAATCTTTAAACAATTTTTCTCTTGTTTATTTTATCATATTGAATTACATTTTGATAACTATGAATTTGAAAAGCATATCCTTTTCAATTAAAAATTCAATTTATTTATTTAAATTCATAAACAATATTCATAAAAATTAAATACAATACAATTCAAACTCTCAATAAATTTTAGTCAAAAAAACCTTAAATAAAAATAAATAAAAATATTAAAAATTGAGATAGTCTACATCACAAATCCTCATCTAAAAGAACAAAGAATACAAAAAACAGTAGGTACCCCAAATATTTCTATGAACTAACACATTTTTGCCATGTCATCAATCCATGTGAAATTCTCCATAATATAATATCAACCCTTAGATCATCATCATTCTATTGATTCCTAGCCGTTCATTGTCTTGTTCAGACAAACACAAGATATATCTTGGGAAAAAGAAGAGCAAACTTTTTTTAATATATTTAATTTCTTTCCAATCTTTTAATACATTTATCTCCCTTTAAATTCAATCCTTAGTTCTTCCATCAATCACTCACAATCTCATTTCTCATAACAAAATTTCTGTCTCTCTCAGATTTTTTAACTCAAATTTTTAGCTTTTTTTTTCATCACTCTTTTGCAGCTTCAATGGCAACTAGAGAGGTTAATAAGCCTCAGTCACTTCCTCCTTACCCTGAGGTAAACACAAATATAAACCCTAAATTTTACTTTTTTTTTCATGAATATTTATTCTGTACTATTTTCTTAGTAAAGGTGAAATTTTTTCATTGATCCGTTTCTTCTAACCATTTTCACTTACTTGGGTTGTTTTTTTTTTATTTTTTTTTTTTAATATATTTTTTTAATCTCACTTGTATATTTGAGCTAGTTTTTGCTTTGGGGTTTTGAAAAATTTATGGGTTCTTTGATCTTTGCATGATTTTCACAACATGGTAGCTTTCCTGGTGTAAAAGATTGATTTTTTTGTTGGTGCATGTGGTTTTGTTGTAGTTGATACTGAAGGCTATTGATGCGTTGAATGAGCCAAATGGATCAAACAAATCAGCAATATCAAACTACATAGAATCGATTTACGGTGATCTTCCAGAAGGCCATTCGGTTGTTCTTTTATATCATCTGAACCAGATGAAGGAGAGTGGAGACCTTGCTTTTGCGAAGAACAACTACATGAGGCCTGATCCAAATGCTCCACCGAAGAGAGGGCGTGGTAGGCCTCCAAAGGCGAAGGATCCGTTGGCCTCACCACCTTCTGGTGCGGTGTCGACACCGAGGCCAAGGGGTCGTCCGCCTAAGGAGCCTAAGGATCCTAATGCGCCACCAAAGACTCCCAAGACTTCTGGGAGTGGTAGGCCAAGGGGTAGGCCGAAGAAGATTGCAAGAACTGATGATGCTGATGTTTCAACTCCTGCTCCTCTGAGTGTTGCTGCTGTTAATGTTGATGTTGTTGTTCCTTGTGTTGCTGCTGTTCCTACTTCGAGTGGGAGGCCAAGGGGTAGGCCTCCAAAGGTGAAGCCTCAGATGACGCAAGTGAGTGTTTCTTAGATGGATGGGGAGTTTGAAAGATGAGTAGTGATGATGTGTAGAACTAGAAGTGGGTGTGGTCTTATATTAGATTATTATTATTGTTACTGTGATGTGTTGTGTTGTTGATGTAATTGCTTTGTAAAATTCATGTAGTGGTAGCTTAGTTTAAGAGATGGTTTGTTGGTGTTTAATGTCAATGAAGACAGTGACTTTGGGCTCATATTATTATCTTGACTTGTTTTGTCCTCTTTTTATAAGGCTATGCATCAATGAAAGGGATTCGAGTTATTATTTTGGTAACCAATTAGTATTACAATAGAAATAATTGGTATTGGGATACACCCATCTTGTAGTCACATTTTTGATAAACTAGCTAGTCTATAGTCACATGAATTTGCATAAACAAAGTCCTATTTGGGCCCCAAAATCCTAAATTTTCTGCCAAATATTTTACATCTCGCGTTAGAAGATGAACATTTCTCTTTATTAATGTAGATGTTAAAGGAAGATGAGGGAAAAGGACAATGATTTAATCCCTCAATCATTGGGTTTAGTATCTAATATGCTATTTTAGGTTTTCACATTGTTGAACCATTTTTTTTTTTACAAACTTCGAATTAAGTAGGCCAGTAAAAACTACATTGGTGAATTTTTGCCGCGATTTGTTCTTTGCTATGGTGGTGTCAGAAGATACTTACAAAAGTTTTTGAATGAATGAGTGTAAATCTGTATCTAAATCTAATTCTAAATGGTGTAGTCTACAATTGCTTCATCAAACCATCAGGACTCGCCTCAAATAAATAAGGGTCGTCATATAGAATTTCTTCTTTTGCTACATGTGACATCATTTGAATGATATTTAAGGATATATAGCATATTAGAAAACCATGACCTTTTAGTCACCGTAAGGCTCATCCAAAATTCATCATTTCTTTCAGGGTTCTTTAGCTTTGAGAGATGGTCAGCCACTACTTTACTAACTCTCTTTGTAAGTCAAACTCTAACGACAAAAATATCTATCAGAGTAACTAAGGCTTAGAATCCTCCTGATGAATAAATAATTAAGTAGTATACGATTTACCAAAACAACTTTTAAACAAAGGCAAAACTTTTGCAAAGCAAATAATATCGTTAATAGTCCTATTCTTCATTTGATTGATGGTTTTAGGTAAAAAAACATGTGTAACAAGATGAAAAAGTGAAGAGGCATCATATAGTACATGATGTTTCAACATGAGGTACAATATCTAACTTTAGTCTGTTAGCGAGATTTCGTGAGTAAATTTGTGCGCTATTGTGTTTGTTTTTACGAAGATTTGTTGTTTATAAGTTGTATCTTTTAGCAAAGATATTTTTAAGAAAGATTTGATAAAAAGATTGCTGAAGACCAAATCAAATTAAATGAAGATTTAAAGTGAATGAAGATCATATCAAATCAAATCCGTTGTTCAATTTAAATGGACATTGAAGAAAAGTCCAGCATATGAATTGTTATATAAAGACTCATTCCTAACAAAGAAAACACAAGCAAGAGTTGAAGATCTAATGTGTTAGTGTTTATTATTCGAGTCTTTGTTCTTGATGTTATTTGTGTACCTATATAGCGGCTAAATTTCCTATCTAAGAAAAAAATGATTAATCAACAAACCACTTGTGTTGAATGACACCAACTATGATTATTAGAAAGCTAAAATGATTTTTCCTTAAATCCATGGAAGATCTTGTGTCTATCTCTCAAGATGGAACATCAATATTAAAGCTAGAAGTTGCGTGATCTAATGCCGAAGATGAAAAAGCTCTTGGAATCCCAAAGCCTTGAATTCTATTTCCAATGGTGTGGACAAGAACCTGTTTAAATTAATAATCAAATGTACCGAAAGCAAAGATGTGTGAGAGATCCTAAAAAATGCACATGAAGGCACATCCAAAGTTCTTATGTCAAGGTTGCAGTTTCTCACAACTAAATTTGAGAATATTAGAATGAAAGAAGATGAATCCATCTCATACTTCAACGTTCCCCTTCGTGACTTAGCCAACACTTCTTTTGTCTTAAGGGAGAAGATGTTTTAAGAGAAACTAGTAAGAAAAGTCCTTAGATCACTACATAAGAAGTTTGATATGAAGGTTAAATCTATTGAAAAAGCTTAAGACTTAAATAAAATCAAAATTTATGAACTCATTGGTTCTCTACAAACCTTTGAGATGACTATAAGTGATAAGTCTGAAAAGAAGAATAAGAGTATAATTTTTGTATCCAACTCTTAAGAAAATGAAGATCAATGTGAAAAGGATACTAAAGAAAGTTTCTCTGATGCTATAACTTTTCTTGGTAGAAAGTTTAACCAAGCCTCGAAGATACTGGACAAAATATCGAGGATAAATATTGAAGATTAAATGTCAAACAATTTGCAGAATATTGGTCCCTAACGCAAGAGCAAAGGTGAAGACAAACCCAACAAAGGCTAAGGAATACAATGTTTTGAATGTGAACGTTCTAGTCACATTAAAGCTGAATGTCCTATATTTTTAAAGAAGCAAAAAAGGGAATGTCAACCACTTTGTATGATTCTTAAGATGAGATTGAAGAAGAAACAACTAATAGGGTGATGAATTTCATTGGAAAATATGAACCTAGTTGTGAGTTTAGTGATAAAGACATCTCTGATGAAGAGTTTACTGAAACATACAAACTTTTGTACATCAAGTGGAAGGAATCATGCATGGTAGGAGAGAACAAAAGAAAACTATAAGTGCTCTCCTTCAGGAAAATGACAAATATTTCTACCATCACCGGTCTAGAAGAGGAGGTCACCCTGTTAAATTCCAACTAGAAAATATAAAAAAACATGTTCGTATATTGAGCAATGGTTCAAATATGCTGGATGAAATCCTAGAAGTTGGTAAGATATCTAGGAATGTGAAAGGAATAATATTTGACTACGTCTACATGAGAAAAGAAACAAAAGTTCCCACTAAAAAGTTATTCCCCCTTGAGAAGAAAACTGAGTATCTAATGGTGGATCATATGTCTCAACAACTTGATCGACATATGTACCATCAATATTGAGGAAAAAAGAGCTCTTCTTGAAAATTTCATCATTGTGGAAGATATGGCCATATAAGGCTCTATTGCTATAAATTGCATAAATATCCTCAGTCATATGGTCAACCAAAGCTCAATAGAAAAAAAGGCAAGAACATTCGAGCTAGAAAGTGTGGAAACCCAAAGAAACAACCACAAGTCCCATTGCTCATACAACTCTTAGATTTTCCTCAAGAGAAAATTGTTACTTTGATAGTGGATGTTCAAGGCACATGACTAGAGAAAATAACTATCTAGAAGAGTTAAAACCATACTCCAATAGTTATGTTACTTTAGGTAATGGAGTTAGAGGAAAAATTAAGGGTATATGCAAACAAGTTTGTCCAAGTTTCCCTTGCCTTGATGATGTGCTGGTGGTAGAAGGACTCTAACTTCTAACTTGAGCATTATTAATCAACTATGTGATGAAGGTCTGAATATGATCTTCAAAAAATCAGAATGCACTGTTACCAGCAAAAGCAGAGAGAGAGAGAGAATAAATTCTTGAAATAATCAACCACATGAGAGCTATGAACCTCTTGATTTGAGACAATATTTCCATCAATGATAAAAGCAAATATATTCCTAGTAGCACTTTTTATCTTAGAACTTATGTAAAAGTATTTTACGTTTCTATCTCCATCTAAATGCGATTTGACATTAGATTTTTATTTCCAAAATAAGTTTTCCTTATGAAAATATTCCTCAAGATTATTCATGCAAATATTTTCCTCAGACTTGAGAGTTTTAGAGTAACCATTAGCTTGTATCTTGAGTTGCATTCAATTCAACTTCTTTTTTACATTAGTAACTAAGTGGTGGACATTGCTAAAAGTTTCTTTGTCCATATTTTCAAGTTATTTTTTAGCAACTTTAGCTTTTCGATAGGATAAACATATGGCAATCTGAAACTTTCATATTCCGAGTGGATTTGATAACATCTAAGCAAAGAGGGTGAGAAATCCACATTTGTTGAAATTTAAATTGGCAAGCATTAGAAACTATGGTGTTATTAAAATTAAGCATAAAATAAAAGTAGCCAGATCTTACTTTAGTTAGCATGCAACAAGAGTTATGATTGAAAAGTTCGAGTCATTCCATGTTACAGATTACTCTATCCAGTCTCTTGAGAGTGCTAACGCTACCAACTCTACCATTAAACAAAGTGTAATAAGCTCAAGCTGTGGACAAATGCAACAACTCATTTTGATTGGACCAATCTTGAGATTCCTGAATTGGGAGTTTAATAGGGGAGGTGGCTCTAATGTGCTCATGGGCACCAATGACCACATTAAAGTCACCCAAGATGCTCCAAGGAATTTTTTGATTCGAGATGATATCAGATAAATCATGCTAGAGGAATCTTCTTCTGATATAACTAGTTGATGCATAAATGGAAATCAACCCAAAACAATTATTCTCAAAATTAGAAGTGAAAGCAATGTGATGTTCACCTATAGATAAGATAACATGATCAAAGGAACACTTGCAAAAACACCATAAATTAGAAATTTTATTATGCCTATCATTAATAGAAATAAGTTTTAAACCAAGATTAGAAAACCAATTTCGAGAGAAATTTTCATAATTCATCCAAAGTTTAGAAATAAATAGAAAATCAAGATTTTTCTTAATGACCAATCTTCTAAGAGCCAATTTAGTGGGATTATTGGACAAACATATTGAATTCCAATAGAGAGAAATCATATCAAAGGATAAGTTTGACCAACCTTAGAACGGGTGGATACATCCACTAGAAAACTTGACTTTTTTCTTCTTACTCTCGCCTCTGACCAAGGTGAAACCCGGAGGTTCAGTTGAGGACTCTTCCAAATCCGAAGGATCCAAATCATACTCACTTTGTTTTTTTTCCAAAGCCTCCCAAGAGTCATGTAAAAATTTCTTATTCCTGTCTGTTCCCGAAAGGATAATTTTCAATAGAGTCATTATCATCTTTAATAATTTGTATTGCATCTACAAATTCCTTATCCAAAAAGTTGTCTTCAGATTCCAACAGTTCTTTTTCATTGACCTAAAGGAGAGCTGAAACAATTTTTCTTTAGAATTGGAGATTTTACAACTCCACTCGCTTCCGCTTGATGTTCTCCAATTTGATCAATGTGTGTTTGTGAAATCAAATTTAGATAAACATTTTTGAAGGTATTGATAGGTCCCTTCCCATTACTGTAATCAATCTTAGTTGTTAGATGACGATAATGATCTAGAAGGGGGGGGGGGGTTTAATAGATCACTAATTCTTGTACAGAGTCGGCGCTTATGATAAATTGATTTTTAACACTTTTAAGCAGAAGCGGCCGAGGAACTAGATTCGTCTAAACGAACCGTTATTGAAAAGATCAGATATACGATAAGCCTAGATGGAATATCGATTCTGATGAGAAACCGAATCAAAAGTTTGAACACAAGTCAATACAATTTTATTCACTCAAAGTTGTTCAATTTCCAATGCCTTGTGAAAAATAAACTCAAGTTGAAAATAGCCCAAATGGTTTGTGTTCAAGCAATTTGTCGAACACTTGGTGCGCGAAGCACTCCAAGTGAAACTCACTAAGTAATGATAGTGCTAAACTTTTCTAATTACAATCAAAAGGATTGTAATGAGTTTTCCAAATACTTTTCAGCACTACACTATACCAGAATTTTAATCAAGCAATTTGATTGTACACAAACGTTAAAATTTAGAAATAGAAAAATAGCGAAAAAGAGAACAACATCAAATTTGTTGAGGTAGTTCCCCCATCGTCCTCGCTCGGGGTACGTCTGCCCTCAATTCTAAAAGTAGAATTGAGACCTGTATAAATCTGTTACAAATTGTTTGTACAAGAGAAGCAATAATAATCAAACACTCAAGCCTAGTTGTTAATGTTGAAACTATGTCTTTTCTCCCCTTGATTCAAGATGAATCAAGTTCCTCGAATGTGTTGAATAAACCTCAGATTCCAGCTACACGTTTGAACCATCCAATAGTCTTTAAATATTTAGCTCGGATGATTTCAATCACACACAATTCGAACCCAAATCTTCCACAATCCTCTAGTTATCGCTACTAGATTGATAGAACCACCCGTTCTTCAATCACCTTCGCTCGACTGAATTGTGAAGAAATGATTTGTGCAAAACCCCCTAAAATCCAAAGATTCTTAGAGGATAAAACCCTAACAATTTTATTCAAGAAAAACCCACCGATCTCTTAACCCAAACCCGATACAAATATCATATGTTTGGACGTTATCACCTAAATGATGCAGAATGATCAACAAAAATAGTTATGTGTATTTGTTGAGAAAATGCAAGAAAGAGGATGAAGATGATGAGAGAAAATCAGTGTCAATTTTCACTTTTCTTCTTGTTGTTGTTGTTATGAAGAATGAGCCAAAAACAATATATATGTGAACCTAGGACCAAGTAACAAACATAACGGCAATTTGAAAGTCAAACACAACAGAAAAATAGAGTGACACGAGCGAATGGTCAACCTAAAGAAAAGGGGGATCGACCTAAGCACTCCCGCTTTTAAAATTATGCAAAAACTGACCCTATGCGTCAACCAGAACAGGTCCATGCGTCGATGCAAACATGCCCATTATTGAAAATAGAAATGCTAACAGTATGAGTCAACCATAGGGTCGACACGAGCACTCTCGAGAGAAAATCCTTAAAATTCACTCTGTATGAGTCGACCTAAGTAGGGCTTTGAGTCGACTCAAATGCTCAGAACTTCCAAAAATGCTCTTTTTGACATGTCTTGCTATATCTAAGCACTTTTAATGCATATGTCAGTCTATCAACATGATTAAACCCACGCAAAACACATATAATGCTTTTCTATTTGAATAGACACGTGTTTTTGAGAAATTGTTGTGCACAAGAGAACTACGAATGCATATGCGACTCAATGATACCGTCCAAAATACAAACTACTAACTAGATGCTTTTTGACATCATTAAAACAATTATTGAGACAACTTGCCCTCACATTCTCCCCATTTTTGACGATGACAAAAAAATAGCAAAATCAAGCACTTTGAGTGGTATCATCCTCCCCCTAACTTTATGCATTCTTCTAAAAACAATCTGAATGTTTGATCAATCTTTGTAGGATGAATTTCTTCTTTTCCATAGTCTCTTCTCCTCCTTTGACAACATCAAAAAGAAAGAAGAAAAAGGTCAAATAAAAACACAGTATATTGAATTGAGTACATTCACATAATTTGCAATATGTACTCATTAACAAGCACTCACATAAAATGATGTTAACGAGAACATATAAGAAGATAAATAGAACAAAAAGCATATGAACAAAAACTAAATGCCTTTAACAAACATTAGAATCCAAAGTATTTCCATGTCTTAGTCAAACAAACAAACATAATGATAAGCGAACATTCAGATGAAATGAACAATATGACATGCACAAAAAAATGATCCTTAAAGTCTCCCCCCTAAAATGATGGCCCCTTCCTTTGAATTGATAGTCTTGAGGTGGTGGAGGTCTTTGCCAAAATCCCTCAGAGAATAAATTATGCTTGCAATATAGTGAGACCAACTGATTTTTATCTTTTTTTTTCCAAAATGTACACCAAATGAACTTCAGCTTGATCGATCAGAGAGTAACCTACTTTCTTAGGCCAAAGTTTATGAGAAACTATCCATTGTAAAATTCGATCAACTGGTTTCAAACGACTAGTAGTTACCGACTTAGGGAAGAGATCACTTGCCACGATTTGATCAGTATATGATTTCTTTAACATTGAGTTCAAGGCTTCCTTGAACTCGTAACCATCCACGGTTATGATGTCAGTGACATTGATGAGTGGAGTAGCAGAGAGTGGAAACATGTTAAACAGATCACTCCAAACTGCATCATTAACCGAAATCCTATTATATCCTATTTTGCAACTAAACTCATACCCGTCAAACTTGTCTTGAAGCCCCGTATAGAAAACTCGAACGAGATCCTCATTATATTTCATGTCACATTCCAAGAATAGATTGAAGTCTTGAAAATTCATAAGTTTGAGAACTTCCTGAATGTGCATTCTTTCGGCGGTTTTGTGATGATAAACGAATTGTTTCACAATCGATGGTTTGCTAAGATTCTTTACGTATAATTCAACATATTCAGTCGGTAGTAAAGAAAGAGCAGTCACCGGTAGACTTGTCCTTGGTTGGGAAGTGCCAGCTTGAGAAGATGGAGCTCTAGTTATTATTTTTTTGGTGACACTTCTTGTAGCCATGAGATTCAACAGATAAGGAAGATGAACAGTGGATTTAGTTTGTTTGTTGATGAGAAAATTAGTTGAAGCCTTGTGGTGTTTGATGATATTAGGTCTTTGTAGGGATTTTGGCAAGAGGAGAAGTGGAAGAGATTTTGTATGTGGATGCGAAGAACTAATGCTAATGATGATGTTTGAAAGCATAGAATGAATGAAAACATTTGATGGGTCAAAGAAATTGAAACGATGCAGAAAATTCAAGAATTTTTCAGAATCATTTAGCGAGGTGTCGACCTAAGCAGTCTGTGCATCGACGCATACTGGCATTTTTTTTACAATGAGAAAAATACACAGTTTGAGTCAACCAAAGGGTCGACCCGTGCATACCCGATCCTAAATCATGAAAACTTACATTTTTATGAGTCGACCTGTGACCTGCTTAGGTTGACTCAAACAGTAAAAATGAGTAAAAAAACATCTTTTTAAGCCATATATGCATCAAATAAGAATAAATAGAGAGCCTACACACATTTAAAACTCACAAATGGATAAAACATGTTCAATCATGGAATAATCATCAATTTTAACATGCAAATTGGCACACTAACTTACACAAATTATGTGATCAAATTTTTTTTCTAGAGAGGAACAATATCATCTCAACGACGATCAATGATAGATGCCCTCACATATAGCTTAATACTTTTTCACATTGTTAGACAAAGATATAGACAAGCACACACACACACACACACACACACACACACACACACACACACACACACACACACAAGCAATTATGAAGCCCTAAACACGGTCCGAGATGTTGAGAACGCGTAGTTCCCTACAGATGTTAAAGAAAGGCTCTGTAGCGAGTGGTTTTGTTAAGATATCCACAAGTTGATTTTTAGTATCAATATGCTCAAAGACCATATCACCTTTTATCCACACGATCCCTAAGGAAATGATGGCGTATTTCGATATTCTTGGTGCGTGAATGCAATACGGGGTTCTTGGTTAGATTGATGGAACTTGTATTATCATAAAAAATAGGAATACACTTGAGTTTTACATTGAAGTCGAGTAATTTTTGCTTAAGCCACAAGACTTGAGCGTAACAACTACTGGCCGTAACGTATTCCGCCTTGGCTGTTAACAAAGCAACGCAAACTTGCTTTTTGCTATACCAACTCACTAAGGAGTTTGAAAAGAAATGACAAGCGCTACTTGTGCTTTTCCTATCTGAATTGCAACCGGTAAAGTCAGAATCAGAATAGCCAACCAAGGAACAATCACTACCCTTGGAATACCAGAGCTCATACTTCGGAGTACTAGAGAGGTATCTAAGTATGCGCTTGACTGCTTTCAAATGAGATTCCATAGGACATGATTGATACCTCGCACACATACAAACACTAAACATGATATCGGGTCGAGATGCGGTAAGATAGAGGAGAGAACCGATCATACGTCTATACTTCTTCACCTCTAAATCCTTACCATTCTCATCTCCATTCAGGTTTGCACAAGTAGGCATCAGAGTGTCAATCACTTTGGAGTTAGCCATGTCAAAACACTTGAGAAGCTCAAGGAAATACTTTGTCTGGCTTATAAACGTTCCTTCTTCGAGTTGCTTGATTTACAATCCGAGGAAATAGTTGAGCTCCCCTATCATGCTCATCTCAAACTCTCCCTGCAGTAATCTTGAAAACTCCCTGACCAGATTCATGTTAGTAGATCCAAATATAATATCATCTACATAAATTTGTACCAAAATTAAGCATTTTCCTTGACGTTTAAGAAGAGGCTTGTGTCAACCTTCCCTCTTGAATACCCTTGATCAAGTAAAAATTTGCTAAGACGGTCATACCAAGCCCTAGAGGCTTGTTTGAGTCCGTACAAAGCCCGTTTAAGCTTATAAACATGATAAAGATACTAATGGGATTCAAAACCAGGAGGTTGGGCTACATAAACCTCTTCATTGATATATCCATTTAGGAAAGCACTTTTTACATCCATTTGAAATAATTTGAAATTCTTAGTGCATGCGTAAGCAAGCAAAAGGCGTATAGCCTCGAGTCAGACAATTAAAGCATAAGTCTTCTCATAGTCTATGCCTTCCTCTTGGTTATACTCTTGCGTAACTAAGCGTGCTTTGTTTTATGTTATAACTCCATTTTTATCAAGCTTGTTCCTAAACACCCATCGGGTGCCAATTACTCGATGGCCTCGCGGAGGAGGGACAAGGTCCCAAAACTCATTCCTTTTAAAATGACTTAGTTCCTCTTGCATTGATAAGAACCAATGTTCGTCGAGTAAAGTCTCTTTTGGGTTTTTAGGCTCAATCTGAGAGACGAAAGCAAAGTGATAACAAAATTTGCTTAGCTTGGATCTCGTGGTCACTCCCTTTGAAATGTCACCGAGAATGTTGTCGATAGGATGGTCTTTAGAGGACTTCCAAGCTGGAGGAAGGTCATCGTTATTAGTCAGAAGATCCTCTTCAATCTCCTCATGATGGTTATCTTTTTCCTCCTCAACCTTCACTGCTTCATGTTGATCAATTACTTTTTTAGTGTCTTTGATTATGTCTTCTGAACATACACCTGCACCATGAAAAGAAATACCTTTTCTGACATTTTCCGGATAAGTTTCATCAAAAGTAACATGCATAGATTCCTCAACAATAAGTAACCTCTTATTATATATCCTATATGCTTTACTTGAATGAGAATATCCAAGAAAGATACCTTCATCTTCCGTGGAGTCAAACTTGCCAAGACTCTCCTTACCATTGTTCAAAATAAAACACTTACAACCAAATACATGAAGGTGAGATACATTAGGCTTCCCCCCTTTCAAAAGTTCATACGGAGTTTTGTTAAGAATAGGACGAATGAGAACTCTATTCAAAACATAGCAATCCGTACTAATGACATCAGCCTAAAAATATTTAGGAAGACCACTTTTATTGATCATAGTTCTTCCTAATTCTTCAAAAATTCAATTTTTATGTTCCACAACCCCGTTTTGTTGAGGGGTACGCGGCGCGGAAAAATTATGATCAATTCCATACCTACCACAATATTTTTCAAAGAGATGATTTTCAAGCTCACCTCCATGATCACTTCAAATTGATATAATGTTTGTGTTCAACTTGTTTTGAGAAAGTTTGGCAAAATTTTTCAAAAGCGGAAAAGGTATCGCTCTTGCTAGCTAAGAAAATAGTCCAGTAAAATCTAGAGTAATCATCGACAATCACATAATCATAGTAGTTACCATCTAGACTCTTAATTCTAGATGGTCCAAAGAGGTCCATATAGAGGAGTTCAAGCGATCTCGTGGTTGAAACAATGTTTTTAGATTTGAATGAGATCCTTGTTTGCTTCCCCATTTGGCATGCATCACATACGTGATCCTTTGAAAACTTGATTTTGGGTAAGCCAATTACTAGGTCCTTAGAGACTATCTTGTTTAGATGATCAATATTGACATGTGCCAAACGCCTATGCCACAACCATGAGTCTTCACTCATGGTGACAAGACATTTGTCGCTACTCAATGATACTTCACTAAATTCAAGCATATACACATTATTCACCCTCAAGCCTTTAAACACATCACCCTTTTATCATTATTTTCAATTATGCATCAATCTTTTGAAAATGACACTTTATATCCCTTGTGTTGCGGTGAGAATAGGATATCAAATTATTAATTAATTTGAATCGCATCTTTAGTTCACAACCGATCTTTGATTTATCCGAAGGAAAGGTTAAAGAAAGGAAAAACCTATTTTGCATCGTAAACACAATGTTGGGAGAGATCTAGGTTTGGGGGTTGGTTAAGCTTAGGGAAGGTATTAGCATCCTAAACTTCTGTAGTACTCTACAGGAACCTCTTGTTTTAATGTTGCTATTTTTCTATAATTATTTGCTTAAGGGTATATGCTAAGGGTTAGAAGGTGAAAAGAAAGACCTAAGGGGTTAGTCCTAAGTTTACTCGCCAAGACTCGCATCTTGTGCCTACGTATCCTGGGTAGGGGATGGAATCAGAGTAATCGTAGTTCCCCTCGAAAAGGAGGAATTGAAACTTCTCGACGGTGGTCAAGGTTTCAAGGGAATGCAAACGTTCTTAAGGAAGCACTTACGTGGAGTGCGGCGACTCCTATTTCTACGTTGTAATTAAATTGAATTGAAAAGGGTAAGATACGTATTCCGCGGCGGGAAACCTAATACGGAGTACGACGACTCCTTATCCTAATGCTAGGGTAAAGGGTAAACTTGGTCCACGGCGGGACGCCTAGGCAATTAGGGTTTGAAAGGTGAAAGTGTCAAGGGTAAGGACTATTGACGCGACGGTCAAACGGCTAGACCTATCCTTCAGAGGGAAAATTATCGGTAAATAAAAATAATGAAAAATAACTATCAAGCGACAATATTGAAATATGGAAAAATTTGCAAGAGTAATAACGGAATAAAAAAGCGACGATGTCCTCGCATAATTTACAACCACGAAAAATGAAATACGAACAAAAGAGATTAGTAACCAAGTACAAATGAGAAATAATGTTAGGATTGAAATAATAGTTAGACGAAAGTTCAACGGGAATGTTAAGAATTTTTATTTTAGAATTTTAATTTATTTTTAAAAGTTAGAATTTAATCCTTACAAAATTTAGAATTTTAAACAGAAAAAATTGTACCAATAAACTATTAACTAAGTTAAAGATTTATTAGATTTATTTAGAAATGTTAATTTTAAACTATAAGAATTAAATCTTTTAATTAGAAAATTAAATTTCAAATTAAGTTTTCAAATTAAGTGTTAAATTAAGTTTTTTTAAAATTGGTTTTAATATAAGTTTTAAAATTAAGTTTTTATTTAAGTTTTAAAATTAAGTTTTTAGAAAATGTTTTTAAATTTGAGTTTTAAAAAGAGGTTTTAATTATTAAGCCTAAATATAATTTATGTTTTTTTTTTTTTTTTTTACATAATTCAATAAATAAATTAAACTAAACAAGTTATAAAAAAAATAGAATAGAAAAAAAAACAAAAGGAAAGGGTCAAGTTGTTGCATTTCATTTAGGGTTGGCAGAACCCATTTCCTCTTCTTCCTCATGCGCGGCGGCATCCATGGAAGCTTCCTCTGCTTTTTTTTCTTGTTCATTCTTCTTCGAGCTTCTTCCTTCATCTATATTTCTCTTCTATTCTTTGCATGACACCTGAAAAAACAAAAATAAAAACATGCAACAAAAATTGCTCACCCTTTGAGGGTTTGGAGCGGTTTCGCCGGTGGCTTGAGGTGGCTGAACGACGATGATGAGTGAAAGCTCTCAGTTTCGTGGTGGTGATGTGGTCGGCGGTGGTTTGTGGAGTTTTCGAAAATCCTCTTCTGATGCTCGCTGTTGACGAACTTTGATGAACTTGTGATGTTGAATTTCCAAAACTCTCCTTTCTTCTGATTAACTGATGAACCTCCTCCTTTTATGATGAACAAACTGATGAACTTTGCTTCTTCTATTCTTGCTCGTGACCCCCTCTCTTGATGAACTTGATGTTGCGTTTTTATATTGTGATTTTTCTGGGCCTGGATTTAACTATGTTGTTACGATTTTTAATGATTTTTTTTTGTTTTATTGGTTTTGAAGTAGATGAATTTGTGGAGAAGTTTGTTGCGTTTGTTCTACTTCTGGGGATTCTGTTTTAAAACGGAGGAGCTGCGAATTTGTTTGTTATTATGTGATGATTCGGTCTTGGTTGTTTGGAAATGGAGAAATTTATGGACTTCTGGTATGGTTTTAACGTTTGATTCAGTTTGGACCCAGATGAATTTTCCGAATGGTTTGTTTTGATCTTGTTGGAGCAGAAACATTGGGGATGCTTGCGTTTGAACTGGATATGGGTTTTCTTCCATTTTGGATATCCATGAATTCTTTTGGGTTATGGATTTTTTTAAGCCTTGTTTGGCATGGACGCAAAAATCAATTTTTTTTTGAAATAAGCACTTTTCCAAAATCAATTTTTCTAAAAGCGCTTTTTCTCTCTCCTGTAATAATTGGAACAGATATTGTCGGGTCGTGCCGGGGTCGGAAATTAAAAGTCGGGGGATGCGACAACATTTATTTGTTGCCCCTCCCGACGTACCCGATGATGAAACTTTAACTGAGGGTATCAAAATGATTAACAAAAAACCTTTTTTTGATTAATTCTAACTATTTAACAACTGTTTTCATCTGTTGTCGGTTTTTGCAGATTCAAAAAGTCGAAGCGAATAATTGGACGCGAAGACGATTAGGACTTTTAGGAAAATAATTAGGAATTTTTAGGACTTAATTTTGTACCTTGAAGCATATTGTAATAAAAAATATGTAGGATTTGAATAAATAAATTCAATTTTTCTTAATAAACTGAATTCATTTCCCGATCAAATTTCTCAGAATAAATTCACCCGATTAAACTTATCCGACTAAATTCATCTGATTAAGTTCCTCCGATTAAAATCATCTGATTAAGCTTTGACGTTCCCAACTCCGAATTCGACAATTAGAATTACATCCAACGTGAAAACTAACCCTTGACGATTAATCCGTATTCGAATATGAAAAATGGTGAATATTTCCTTTGACCAGATAAACAGAGAGATCCAATTTTTAATAACACGAATTTTCCTCTGACCAAATTCTTCTGACTAAAATTTAGCGTTTCAATGTTCGACTTCGACAACTAGACATCCCGCACAACTTAGCATTAAATTTCATCCGACGTAACTCCTGAGTTCAAACAAACTCCCTTTGCAAATTAAATCGTACTCAATAATAAAATTGGCGAATGTGTCCTCGAACGGATAAGCAGAGAATCCAGTTTAGTGGCCAAAATGAACTTTCTTCCGCATTTAAAATCCCGACTGTATCTCGAACAATCTAACTTTATAACCTGAATCAACTCGACTGATAATCGTAATCAAACTGACTGATATTTATCATGCATTCAATGCAAACGGCAATTCCACCGCTCCTCTAAAACTAACTTGTAACTAGCAGAAAAACAGGGAAACATGCGTATGTTAGAATAAATTCCTTGAAGCTGATTCTCGCACCGATTTAACCTAAATTCAATTATATTTTAGCGCCCTTAACTCCATATGGTTTATGATAACGACCCTTCTGCCCTCATAAATTAAAGCACACCCAATGTTATTTTCTTGTAAAAACCAACAGACTGAGCAAACCGGTTAGCTGTTAGTTAAAACGAAATACAAAATGAATGCAAATGTGAAATGAACCTAATGATCTAAGGGTAAAAGTTGGGGAATGACACCTTGTCACATAATTTACTAATGCTTATAAGGTTGTGTTTAAGGCCCTCAACTAAAAGCACGTCAGAAATAGTAGTAGACGAGGGGTTACCTACAATATCTTTTCCAAGTATTGCCCCTATATTGTTGTCTTCATAAGGTACAAATCCCTTCTTCTTTGCCACAAAGTCAATGAGTAGAGATATGTCTCTCATTATATGTCTTGAGCACCCACTATCGAGAACCCATCTTCCCTCCGTAGACTCAAGACTATGTACCTACACAAATAATCAAGGGAAATAGGTACCCAATTTTTTACCGGGTCCTTCGTTGTGAGTGAAATCTTGGTTGCATTTGGGAAACCATTGATAAAACCCTTTAGGAACTAAAAACCTCCTAAAGAGACATTTATCAATGGTATGACCCCTTTTGCAACAATACAAGAAAGTAAGGTTAACATTGGTATCACTTTTGTTAACTTGATCTTTGATCACATACATATATTTTTGATAAGGATTAATCATGCTTTTTCTAAAGTGTGATCTATCAATAGCAAAAGTGATCTTTGGTTCTAGAGCCTTGTCAAGTTTGGCTTTAAGAGTTCTAACCTCTTTTTGCCAAATATGACAAGTATCATAACCCTAATTTAACCATCTACTCTTTTCTTCCTCAATATTTACCTTTGTTGCTTCCACCATGGACGCTTTGAGAGCCTCCAATTCCCTTTTGGACTCGAAGATATTTTTCTCTAAGTGAGTAAAAATTTGTTTGTTAGATGCCAAACGTTTAAAGGCTTCCTTAGCCTCATGTTGTAAAGTGTCAAAGGTATGTTGTAATTCAGAATGAGACAGTTTACTAGAGTTATCGTATTTAGCATGTCGTACCTTTTTATTCTTCTTCTTTTGATGAGCCGAGAGGCAAAGGTTAACAAAATCTTCCTCGTCACTTGAACTATCATCCTTAGATGACTCACTATCGCTTTCCCAAGCGATGTAAGCTCTTCTAGGCTTACCTTGTTTCTTTTATGAATGATTAATTTCCTTCCCTTTGTCCATCTTCATCAATGGATAATCCGACTTGTAGTGCCCGACTTTTCCACAGTTATAGCACGATCCTTTTATTCTACTACCCTTGTTGCCTTCATTCTTGGAAGACCTTGTTTGTCTTCTAAAATTGACGAAATTCTTTTCGGAATGTTGAATATCATTTTTATTTACATAGCGATTGTATCACCTCATGAACAACCCCATATCCTCATTCGTTTCTTCATCATCGTCATCACTCGATTCATTATCACTTAGCTCTTTTGCGAAGGACTTTGAACAAGAAGCCTTTAGAGCTATTGACTTCTTTTCTATATTTTTGGTCTTTTATTTATTTTCCTTTTTCTCAAATTGATCAAGACTACTGAGAACTTGATCATGTTCTTGGAGCTTTCCAAATATGAGTTGTAAGGTCCAAAGTCATGATGTCATTGACTTCCTTTATGTCCGTGACCTTTGGTTTCCACTCCCTGGCAAGACACCTTAAAACTTTGTTAGTAGCAACGCCATTGGAAATTGGTATACCAAGTGAATTTAGTCGATTGATTAAATGATAAAATATCTTTTGTATGTCAACAATGGTTTTCCTTTTCTACATGTGAAAGAGATCAAACTCTTGAGTCAAAGTGTTGATTCAAGCTAGTTTGACATTATCAGTTCCCTCATGGGCAACTTGCAATGCGTCCCACATAGCTTTAGTAGTCGTACAATGTGAAATTCTATAATACTCATCAACTCCCAAAGAGGAGATCATAATATTTCTAGCCTTCCAATCGTAGTTGTACTTTTTCTCATCTTCATTATTCCATTGCCCTTCAGACTTAGGCACAACAACGTTATTTTCATCGGTCATGGTAATTTCCATAGGACCGTTTAATATAACGTTCCATACCTTTCTATCAATGGAATTGATATGCACACGTATACAATCTTTCTAGTAACTATAGTTCTCACCGTTAAAAACTGGTGCTCTATTGTAAGCCCTTTTTGGTTTGTTTGCCATATTCTAAGAAGTTATATGTGAAACACGTAATGAACAAGTGCTTTTGATACCACTTATTAGATGACAACAATGATCTAGAAGAGGGGTTGAATAAATCACTAATTCTTGTAAAGAGTCGATGCTTATGATAAATTGGTTTTTAAAACTTTTAAACGGAAGCGGCCGAGGAACTAAGATCGTCTAAACGAACCGTTAACGAAAAAATCAGATATGCGATAAGCCTAGATGGAATATCGATTCCGATGAGAAACCGAATAAAAAGTTTGAACATAAATCAATACAATTTTATTCACTCAAAGTTGTTCAATTTCCAATGCTTTGTGAAAAATAAAATCAAGTTGAAAAACAGCCCAAATGGTTTGTGTTCAAGAAATTTGTCGAACACTTGGTGTGCGAAGCACTCCAAGTGAAATTCACTAAGTAATGGTAGTGCTAAACTTTTCCAATTGCAATCAAATGGATTGTAATGAGTTTTCCAAATACTTTTCAGCACTACACTATACTAGAATTTTAATCAAGCAATTTGATTGTACACAAACGTTAAAATTCAAAAATGGAAAAATAGCAAAAGAGAGAACAACACCAAATTTGTTGAGGCAGTTCCCTCGTCGTCCTCGCTCGAGGTACGTCTGCCCTCAATTCTAAAAATAGAATTGAGACCTGTATAAACCTGTTGAAAATTGTTTGTACAAGAGAAGCAATAGTAATCAAACACTCAAGCCTAGTTGTTGATGTTGAAACTATGTCTTTTCTCCCCTTGATTCAAGATGAATCAAGTGCCTCAAATGTGTTAAATAAACCTCCGATTCCAGCTACACGTTTGAACCACCCAACGGTCTTCAAATATTTAACCCGACTGATTTCAATCACACATATAATTCGAACCCAAATCTTCCTTCCACAATCCTCCAGTTACGCTACTAGATTGACAAAACCACTCGTTCTTCAATCACCTTTGCTCGACTGAATCTATGAGAAATAATTTGTGCAAAAATCCCCCAAAATCCCAAGATTCTTGGAGGACAACCCTAACGATTTTATTCAAGAAAAATCCACCAATCTCTCAACCCAAACCCGATACAAATATCCTATGTTTGGAGGTTATCACCTCAATGATGCAGAATGATCAACAAAAATGATTATGTGTAATTATTGAGAAAATGCAAGAAAGGGGATGAAGATGATGAGAGAAAAATCGTTGTCAATTTTCACTTTTCTTGTTGTTGTTATGAATAATGAGCCAAAAACAATATATATGTCAACCTATAACTAAGTAACAAACATAACAACCATTTGAAATTTAAACACAACAGAAAAATAGAGTGACACGAGCAAATTGTCGACCTAAAGAAAATGAGGGTCGACCTGAGCACTTCCACTTTCAAAATTATGCAGAAATTAACTCTATGAGTCGACCGGAACAGGTCCATGCATCGATGCAAACATGCCCAGAATTGACAAATAGAAATGCTAACAGTATAAGTCGACCGGAGGGTCGACGTGAGCACTCCTGAAAGAAAATCCTCAAAATTCACTATGTATGAGTCGACCTAAGCAGAGCTTTCAGTCGACTCAAATGCTCAGAACTTCCAAAAATGCTTTTTTTTACATGTCTTGCTATATCTAAGCACTTCTAATGCATATCTAAGTCTATCAACATGATCAAACCCACACAAAACACATATAATGCTTTTCTATATGAATAGACACATGTTTTTGAGAAATTATTGTGCATGAGATAACTACGAATGCATATGCGACTCGATGATACCGTCCAAAATACAAACTACTAACTAAATACTTTTTGACATCATTAAAACAAGTATTGAGACAAATTTCCCTCACAAGTCTTATAGCTATGTACATTTGGTGTCAGATCTTTTTCCAGACCTTGTGCTTCTATTGTATTGTCCTTACGAACTAGGACATGAATTTTCTCTTGGCTAACTTTGTTCTTGTTAGCAGCAACACTGTCATTTTTATTGAATCTTTTGCAGAATTCCACAAAATAACCTAAAACTTTGCAAGCATAACAAAACAAAGGTAAATTTTCATATTCGATATCTACAAAGAAAGCAAAACCCAATCTTTTCACCAAAACATTGAAGACCATAGGGCCAGCGAGATCAACATCAACCAGAAGTCGAGTGAAGTGACCAAAAGGGCAGTCGAATATTGATTTGGAAGCAACAAAATTAGTATAAACCGGTGTTCCAACAATACTCGTAATTGAAAATAAAATGTTAGGACACCAATACTCTTGAGCCAGACCAAACAGACGAATCTAAACCTGGGAATTAGATGATCTTTGTTGATTAGGGTTGAAGTCTTTGGACCATGGAAAAAGCTTTATAGTACCCGGCGAAAGATTCTATCTATCATTGGACATGACCCTCTTCGCATCTTTGAGTGAGAAGAAAGAAAGCTTGTAAAAGATTTCTTAAGAGAATTTATTCCCCAATGACCAAGATTGTTCCATACATGAGAAAGCTTGTGTCTCAAAGCCACAACTGTCATCGGAGTTGCCCCTTTGTGCCGAGAACCCGACATTGAAGGTTGTGCTTGTAGGCCTCGTCCCCCGCAAGATATTCCTCCTCCGAAAGTGATATAGCTAGACGACCCCTTTTGAAATGAAGGATGTATACAAAAATATAATATCTTAATAAAAAGGAAGGATGTACTATGGCTCATATATTTAATTTTTTTAACATGTATGCCACTAGTTGAAATAAAAAATACCGAATTGCCACAAGTTGAAAAAAATGTACCAAACTGTCATGATTTCTTATAGGGGTCGTTCAATGGAGGGACGAACCTATGAAGGTGCTTTCGCCCATGAAGGGGCTCGACCAACCATTGGCCGACCCATTGAAAGCTTTTTTGTTTTGTTTTAAATATAAATATAAAATATTTATCATGATTTTATATATTTAATTTTTTTTAAATATTAAAAACTCTTTTGATGATTTAAAATATTAATAAATAAATAATTTAATTAATTTTATAATGTTATTAAATATTTTCCATAACATTTAATTAATTATCTAATTAATTAAAATAATTTGCTTATTAAACAAAATCACAAATAGAAGCAATTTTATTAATACCAATGAGTGAAAAAGATACATCATTTTTGTCTACGTAAATGACCGCCAGTTCCACACATTTTACTCTTTTTCACGTGTTTTCCCCTGCCTAACTCTTCGGGTTGCTGTCTTGTAGGTAATGGAGTATAGCCGAAAGATAACTCTTCATCTTCACATACATGTTCAGGTTGATGTGATGTATCGACCATGTCTACATCAGTAATGGAAAAAACCGCCCATTCCATGAGCTACTAATCAGTTAAGAGATAGTTAGGGACTGACTGAGATGGTTGGTTAAAGGTGGTTGGAGGGCTTTGTTGGATGAGAGGGTAATCAACATCGTCAGTGAGACCGGTAGAAGTGGGTTGAGAGAGTGAAGGGTCAAATGTTTGGTGTTGTTATTGAGGGTAAGAGAAATAAAAATTAGGTCGAGGAATTGGAGTGAATTGGAAGGATGGTCGAAATGTGGTTTGTTCCTGGTATTCTTGGTGGTAGTAGAAGTTAGGTTGCATGGTTGGGGATGTATGATATTGGTTGTTGAGAGGAGGTGGAAAAGAATGTGGTATGAGTGCGTTGATATGTTGGTTGGAGTTGTGTGGGTTAGGGGTGTTGGTATGTGGTATGGGGGAATGAAGATGTCTGGGATTGAAATTACGAAGGGTTCATTTGGGGGATTTTCTGAGGCATGGACAATGAGGATCTTTGCTGTGATGAAGACGATGCATATTGATGGGGGTCTTCTAGGAATTGGCCTTGAGAAACATGCATAAATGGAAAGGATAAAAACCGTAGCATATATGCAGTAATATGAACATAGTTACCGTTAACCATGTTATCTTGTAAGGTCATTTTTTTCCTTCTATTTTTCCACTCGTTGTTCTCTTCTCTATTTATATTGCGCTAATGATCTCCCCATGTATTAGGCATTTCAGTTTCATGCTGTTCGCGTAGACATCTAGGCTGAGAAGGATATCTTGTTGAAATCCAAACTGCAATTTGACCCTATCAGCTTGATGCATTTCAACAATATGAAAATTGATAATTGAAGTGGTCACGCTCCAAATCTGGCTATCTGCAAGGACGCATTCTGGGTAGTTCGGGTAGGGCCTCCAAATAAACTGTTACAAAAAATATAATAGTTAGAGTTTAAATACAGATGTTAGCATATATTTAGAGAATGTAGCAGTAACAAACTTACATCGTTAGCCCTCAATCTATCTAGTGCAAATCTAAATCCTCGGATGTAGTGCCGAGGATTATTTTGGTAAGCCATACCACTTCGAAAAAATCTTGCAATTTTAAAAGAAAGAAATGTAATAAAGGGATGTAAATAAAAGAAAAGAAAAGAAAATTTAAATGATTTTTACCTTGTTGTGTAAGGATGGTATGAATCGACGGAACTCTCTGGAGCAATTAGTGGTATATGCCAATATATCCAAACACTTAGTAGGAGAACACATCCTCCAATACTTTTTACTCCTACCCTACATGCTTTACACATATGCCTATATAATGTAGCTAAACAAGCAGAATCCCAACTATATCTATTGCATTTATCTAAATCTCCTACTAGGGGTATCCAAGAAGAATTTAAATAGTTATGGCTCTTGTCTGGCATCAATACTTTTGCTATGAGTAGTAATATATAAATTTTTGCATGGAGAAGGTTCTCCTCATTGGATGGCGATGCGTTTTGTCGTAGTTGTGATAATATAGTTTGTAGCCAAACAATTTTAACACATGCTTTATGTTTATCGGATGTCGAAGGTTCGATACCTAAATTTTCCATATATACCTCACTGCCTACCTTAGTAGGACCATTCACAGTGTTACCATTTACACAGAGACCTAATAATATACTTACTTCCTCCAACGTGATGGTACATTCACCTGTTGGAAGATGGAAAGTATGTGTTTCTGGTCTCCACCTCTCTACCATAGCAAGTACGAGCTTTGAATCAACATTGATAGTGGTTATTTCTACAACTTTTGCAAAACCTGCTTGTCCCAAATACGGTTTGATTGCGTCACTTAGTGCATCGATAGCATGAGAATGAAGTCTAAATCTTTCGTTGTTGGACTGTTTCAAATATTGAAAAAAAAAACAACGTAATGATGTAATATTAAAAATAATTGTATAACAAAATGTAATGATGTAATATTAAAAAAAAAACACAAGTATGAAGAAAAAAAATTACATAGGCGAAAACATTGGTCGGTGTTCCCCGATGATTTTCTCCCATCCACAACATTGCCATTTAGAATATTTTATAACTGATGAAGTAATGAAGGTGTTGAAGTATTGAATTAGTTTGTTGTTTTTGCAATGCATATGAATAAAATTTGTTGCTATTTATAAGAAAACGAGATGAGTGAAATTATTGAGCCATGCAATTATATGTTGAAAAAAAAGATGAGTTAAAATTATTGACTCTGCATGATTCCCTCTACACGATTCCCTCTACATCCCTATAGATTGCATGAAAGAATTAAGGCTAGAAAAGACTTCACACTACACCCTATGCAGCTCGACCAATGGAATGACATGCAGTCACACGTGCTTCAAGGGTTCGTCACTTGGTTGGACGACCCTACACGTTAACTTAAAGGGCTCGTCATTTAGTTGGACGAACCTACACGTTACACTCAAGGGTCCGTCATTTGGTTGGACGACCCTACACGTGTTCAACATGGACTCATCATTTGGTTGGACGAACCAATACTGTTCCGTATCACTATATATTTTGCATGCATGTCTTGTAGACTACCATCCAACTTACACACATTGTCTGTATCAAAGCTATGACAGGTAGAAATACAATGGTCACCATGCAATATAATGGTTCTATGTTCACTGATCAAAGTACCGGTTTCTCATTCAACGGAACAAATACAGTGATGTTCAAACTTCATCGTAGTTCTGATATTCTTCATCTAAAAGAACGAATCGTAAAAAAGTGCAACGCTCAGTTCAGGAAATTATTTACCGTCAACCATTACCTAATGGGTAGATGGTGGTGTCTTCTACGTAATGATGCAGATAGATACATGCAACTCAGTCAAATCAATGTTCCAATGTCATTACACAATGCCTCATTTGAAGACGATTGAGTTATATGTTCGCCTTAATGACGAAGCATATCCAACGCAGTCATCATATTCGCATCAATACGGAGTGAGCCAAGCAATTGATAAGGAATAACACAATAATGAACCTTTCATACGTAACGAGGAGGTTGGTGAATGCAGTGACGATGGACTCCATGATGTTCGCTTTAAAGATCTATTCGATGATGGCGATGAAGAGGATGTTTTCCCCGTGCATTCGCAGGTAATAAATGCTCAACCCATTAATCTGTACAATCCACCAGTGCATATGTCAAACATATGTCTGGAGTCTTCTCAACCCATCTATATTTTTGAAAACGACAAACCAAACCATATTGGTGACAATTTGAAAGTAGGTTTGGTGTTTGAAAATAAGGAAGCGTGTGTTCTTTTTTTTGCAACATTGGCATATAAGTAATAATCTTGACTATGCAGTATATAAATATGATTCAGTAAGGTATATAATAAAATGTAAGAATTCACAATGCATGTTCACATGTAGAGCTACATTGCGTAAAAAGAGCACATTATGGGAGATCACTACTATAAGCGGATCCCACACTTGCACAACAACTTCTATATCACAGGATCATAGAAATTTAGATTATGAAGTTATTAGCCACAACATCAGGGAACTTGTTAACAGCGACGCTTCACTAAAAGCCAAACTGATACAAGCCCATATTACTGAAAAAATACGGTTATAAAATCTCATATCAGAAAGCTTGGATTGCAAAGATTAAAGCCATAGAACCACTTTATGGGAATTGGGAGACGTCTTACAATGAATTACCACAATGGTTGTTGGTGATGAAGACATATCTTCCTTGAACTGTTATACAGTTGGAAACATTGCCAATTATTACAGACGACAGATCCCAATTGGGCTTCAAACGAAGTGGTCGAGGGCGTTCGACGGAGGACAGCAGTAGGGACACATAACAACAAATTTGGCTGAAGCTATGAATTCAGTACTTAAGGCTACCCGAAATCTTCCTATTACTGCATTGGTCAAGTCAACGTTCTATCGTTTGTGATCACTGTTTGGAAAACGAGGACACGGTTGGACAAAAATGTTGGCATCCGGTCAAACTTTCACGGAAAACTGTAATAAGGGAATGGCCGACGAAGCGAGTAAATCTAGCAACCATAATGTCATCCAATTTGATCGCGAGAGATTCTATTTTATGGTTGCCGAAAGTATTAATCAACACGATGGCCGATCATTAGGTACTTTTAGCGTTGATCTCAGGAGAGGGTGGTGCGATTGTGGGAGGTTTCAAGCATTTCATTTACCTTGCTCCCATGTAATCGCAGCACGTGCCAGTATACAACAGGACCACAACATGCACATAATAGATGCTTTCAAGGTTCTGAGTGTATTCAAAGTCTACACCGAAAGCTTCCTTGGACTTCCACACCACAAAAATTAGCCAACATATGAAAGATTCACTCTTTGCCATGACGAGACAATGCAAGGGAATAAGAAACGACGTCCAAATAGTACAAGAATTAGAACCGAAATGGACGATCTTGAGAAAGAAAAGAAAAGATGTGAAATATGTCGAGAAATTGACCATATGTGTAGAAAATATCCGAATATAGTAGGTCCGTCAAATCGGCCCGTCGAAATTAATTTATTTGTTTTTTAAATTATTTTTAAAAATATTTCTTAAATTATAATGTCTATTATATAAGTTTTATATATTTTAAATCATCAAAAGAGTTTTTAATATTTAAAAAATAATTAAATATATAAAATCATAATAAATATTTTATATTTATAAATAATTTTTTTTTCCAATAAATTGACCAATAATTAACCGAACCCCATCATAAACAAAAACACCTTCATAGATTTATTCTTCCATTAGATGACCCCTATAAAAAAATCATAACAATTTAGTATTCCTTTTCAATTTGTGACAATTCAATACTTTTTATTTTAACTAGTATATATTCTCTTTATAGAGTACATTTCTTTTCACAAAGTTCTATATTTAAGAATCTAACTTAGATTACCTAATATGAAAAAAGTGGAGAGTGCCGCCTAACTCCTTATTGTCACGATCATGATTGCTGCTACCATTAAGTGCCTATTCTCTTTCCTTTCGGCGTTTTTTTTCTTCTTTTTCCCAAGGGATTGTTTAGCTGAACAAAAAATAATGGCCTGGAATCTAGTCTAGAGAGTGTAGGCTTTTAAATTTTAACTAATAATTATAACAATAAATGTTAAAAAATTATATTGTACTAAAACAATTACATATATTTTACATTTTAATTGTATAAAATCATTAAATTGATTATCAATTTTGCTAAACACATCTTTCATCGGTATTTAAGATAATACAACAAGCACTTTGTTAGAGGTAAATGAATTTGCCTAACATAAATAACTCTTCAATGATTTAAGTTCACCATATTTTGTTGTGCAAGTCTGCAAGTTATTATAAATTAATAAATATTTAATCAATATTTAAGTTCATCAAAATTATAAGCTACAAATATTTTTTTTAAAACTCAGTTACTTCTCAATTTACAAAGCAAAAGCAAATTAAACAAACTACTTTTTGGTGCAAACTTTTGAAAATATAAGCAAGTGATTACCTTTTAATGTCTCATGTTGGAGATGTTATTTCTTTGGATTTTGGTTAACGCTAACAAGTAACAACTCATTTATAGGACACTATTTTTTAATGCGTGTGTAATGTGGCTTCGGCTTTGACTGATGATATGTTTTTTTTTTTTTTTTTTTTAAAATTAAAAAACATGTTTTTCATAATGTTTGCATAACCAATTCTAAAACCTCTTTTCAGATGTCTATATATACATAGACCAATCTATCTATGATACTTATAACACAATTTAAATTACACTAATCACTCCATTCTATCGCTAAAATAATAACATTAACATATTATTGTTCATAGACATACCAATCTATCTATTTATGGTTAAAACAACAAAATGCCAACTACAACTCTACTAATTCAGAGATATTCATATAATCCATTAAAATATTCAACTACAAATAATCCATATAAAAAAATGTCAAACATAAAATGAACGATTGGATTCATCACTCATCTTTGCTAGGGAGACCGGAGAAGGCGGAAACACTAACAGACACCTACGCTTTCAGGACCACAAGAGAGATGCCACATCTCCACCCAAAATTTTAAGGCTTTAGTGAATGATTTCTCTCTCTTATAAATTCAACATTCCCCTTCATAAGTATGAGTCCCCCACATAATATAACAGAATCCAACACTGGATCCAACTCCCACTCCTCCAACAAGCCTAACCTGACTCTAATACCGCTGTTGGGAAGTCCGTGGAGCACTGAAAGTGTCATTGGGCTAAATTTTCATGGATTCAAGAGACTTTGATACCACATATCCTCTCAAAACCTTAAGGTATTAGGGGTATGAATCATTTCTCTTATATATCCAACATTTCCTCCATTTCTAGTTGATGTGAGACTTAGTTACTCACACTTGATACTCAACAATCTCTCCCACAATTGTTATTCACCCACATCACTAGCTTTAATCCATACTATGATCCACTTCTGCTCTCCCACCGAGCCTAACCATGGCTCTGATATCACTTATTGGAGATTCTGGGGAGCAAAGTCCTGAAAGTGTCAATGGGCTAAATGTTCATGGATCTAAGAGAACTTGATACCACATATCCAACCAAAATCTTAAGGCAATAGGGGTATGAGTCATTTCTCTTATATATCTAACATCTCCTTAATTTCTAGTCGATATGGGATTTAGTCACTCACACTTGATAACCACTCACATTTGCACCCAACAATCTTCATCTACCATTTGATCACCAAATTAATCATCATAGCGAGGATGGGTACCATAACCAATGTAACACCCGAGGCCGAAGAGGGAGGGGAGTGGATGTAACACTCGAGGCCGAAGAGGGCGAGGAGTGGTCGCCCGAATTCACATCCGAATAAGAGGATTCTAAGACTGTGTAGGTATGTGAGTGAATGGTTGAAGGAAAGCTTATAAGGATTAATTGGTACTACCTATACCAACAAGATGCATCTTCTTTTTAGTAGCCTAACAAATAATAACTTCATAGGTAAGCATGCTTGACTTGGAGTAGTATTTGAATGGGTGACCTTCTGGGAAGTTTCTCGGAAAGTGTGTGAGATAGGATAAAACATGCTGAAAAGACTCGTGTTGGTTTGTGGGGTCAGCCGGTAATCCTAAAGGCATTATGGGGCGTTACAACCAACACTAGAATAAATCTGTCTCCAAAGTCAATACGTGTCATTGAAATTCTTCAAACTTACTTTCCAAAAATATGCTCGCTCATTAGCTTTAGCAGGTCTCATTACAAGTGCAACAACACCTCAACTCTATAAGCCTCAATTTCCTTGTTACGATGTGTCTCTGCCATGTGGGTAAAGTATGACTCTTTATATCTAATGTTCAGCACCATGTTTCCAATTTCGTAACACCTTCTTGAGAATTACCCCCAAAAACTGTTAGACGATGACGCAGATCTAGAAGAGGGGTTGAATAGATCGCTTGCTTAAAAGAGTCGACACTACCAATAGAAATGGTTTTTAAAATTTGTTTAATTGCGGAAGCAGCCGAGGAACTATAAACTTCTAAAACGAACAGTTACTAGAAAAGCGGATATGCGTTAAGCCTATGGAATCGAATAAACGAGATATGAGAATCACTAAGTTAATCACACTTTCAATTTGTTTATGCTCACTATACAGTGTGACAAGTTCCAATGCCTTTAAAATATTAACAATATGAAAAGACAACACACAAGGTTTTTTAGTTCAGACAATTTATCAAACACTTGGAGTGCAGAGCACTACAAGTGAGTTCTATTTTGAGAGTTCGATGCTCAAATTCCCTCTTACAATCAATGATTGTACTAGGTTCAAAATTAGTTCAGCACAACTTAAATCAGACCTAGATTGATATAATCGTTTGCACTAAAAATATAGATATTAAGCAATATAAATGTAAAGCAAAAGACACAACGATTTGTTGAGGCAGTTCCCCCGTCGTCCTCGCTCGGGGTACGTCTGCCCTCAATTCTAACAATAGAATTGAGACCTGTTTATAGATAGATATAACCTGTTGGTCAATGTTAATACAAGAAGCGAATAGCTATCACACAAACGAACACAAATGTTGTTGTAGATCCTATTTCTTCTTGCCCCTTGATTCGAGTTGAATCAAGTACTTCAACAGCTGTGAATAAACCTCTGATTGCGGAACTCTCTTTGAACAACCTTCGGTCTTCAAAATCTGGTCCGACTGATTTCAATCACCTGTGTGTCGAACCCGAAATTCCCACTCGCAATCCTCCGTTTACCGTTACTAAATCGACAGAACCTCCAGCTCTTTGATTACCTTCACTTAGCCAAATATGTGATGGAACGAATCGTGCAAAAACCCCCAAAATCTAAGATTCTTGGAGGGTAAAACCCTAAAGGTTTTATTCAAGAAAAACCTGTCGATTACTCAACCCAAACTAGATAAACCAACCTTCGGCTTTGGACGTTATCACCTCGAACATGCACAATGTACAACAAAGATGATTATTTGTGATTGTTGTGAATTGCTATGAAGATGATGAGAACCAAATCGGCACCTATTTCACTTTTCTTGTTTTTCTCAATGTTATGAAATGAAAGAGCAAACTGAACTTATATACCAAATATAACTGACATAACAAACAAAACCAATTCACAAAGACAGTTGACATAATAGAATTTTGACACAAACAGCGAGCGGTCGACCTATGCAGTAGAGGGGGTCGACCTGAGCAGACCCGAATGCAAGATTGTGCAAAAAACAGGACCATGCGTCGACCGGAGCATAGCATGAGTCGACGCATAGCATGCATTTTTATCCAAATAAAAATGCTCACAGTATGAGTCGACCGGAGGGTCGACACGAGCCCTCCCGAGACTAATACACAAAAATGACTTGCAGTGTGAGTCGACCGAAACAGATCTTTGGTCGACTCAAAGTCCTGAAACACTCAAAAATGCCTATTTTCATACTTTATGATGCTTTTGATGAAACCTATAGTATAGCAACCAACACCAACTAAGTGAACCCTATGTGACATACATATTTGGCTATTTATATGCAACAATCATGATTTCTACGAGCATTTGAATAATGAGAGATAAAACATGCAACTATGACAAGATGATAACGTCCAACATATATTCTTCTATGGAGCCGAGTTTTGACATCATCAAAACGAGCACATCAATATATGAGGCTTTTCCCTCACATACTCCCTCTTTTTGATGATGGTAAAACACATAGAACCTGATTGTATGATATATCACATTATCCTCCCCTTGCTCGATGCCTTCATCCCTACATACTCTTTCGTGTTAACACTCAGTCTTCACCTGTGATGGTTCTGGTTCTACTGCAATGCTTGACACTTTCTCCCCCTTTGACAACATCAAAAAGAAAGAAACACCTGTCAATGAATGGTATAATAGTAACAGAAAGACACACATTTCAAAACATTCGCAACAGACTATACATTAAAATACATCCACATATAACGTAGTTAATGCACATATAACAGAAAGAAATGATAAATAGAGCCACACACAGATAAAAAAGATAAGGATTGCTAGGTTAATCAAGAAGGAAAAAGTCATTTAGCATATATACGTTCATAATCCATGACAATCAGATGCAACAAAAATGCATAAGTGCAACAATACATAGCAACATTGAAAAACAGAATAATGAGATGCAGGATGCAGGATACAAAGCAGCTTCAAGGTCTCCTCCCCCTGAAATGGTGGCCACGCCCTCGAGAGGGATACTCTGGAGGTAATTGGGAATCGGCTCTTTCGGTGAACTCCAAAACCGCTTTATTTAGGGTGTTGAAGCTAGTGGCAAGAGCCTTGTGTTGATTGGAAGCTATTTCAACAAACCCATCGAACCTTCTCATGACACCGGATGAAAAAGCATTGAAATTTTTGGTGTGAGTTTCAAATTGACTTTGGAGTTGAGAAAGACGCTCATCCTGAGCATTCATGAAGGAACGCTGTTTAAGCTGCATAGTCCTTGATATTCTGGCAAGCACACGATGGGTGTTATCACGGATTTTATGACATCCAATTTGACACTGACTACTGAACTAACTAATAAGCTGTAAATGGAAAGCAATAAATAACACAAGTAATTGTTCACCCAGTTCAGTGTCAACACACCTACATCTGAGGGCTACCAAGCCAGGGAGGAAATTCACTATCAGTAGAATTAATTCAGAGTCAAAAAACCCATTTGCACTCTTCACTTAAGACCTACCCAATGACACTTCAGCCTAGAGACCACTAGACCAGAGTTTCCCACTCACTCCCCCTCAATCACCTTAGTGATATAAACTAATTTACAATAGAGTTATGAAGACACACTTCAAACACACACCTTGATCTTGCTTCACAGCTTTGATCAAATGACACAACCCTCTTGCTTAAAAGCTTTGAGTGGCACAATAAACACAACAGTTCATACACACTAAACCAATGCAATTGTATACCTGACAATTGCTTGGCATACAAGTATCCTAAGACACACGTGAAGAACCAAACTTCTTCACTCACACAAACCACGTGGAGAACAACCTCTTCACTCACAAGATACACACTTTAATCTCTCTGCTAGCTCTCTCCTTTATTAAGGTTCATCCTCTTGTTATTTATAGCAGCAGATATCCTTTGGGCCTTTGTGCAGAATTTAGGTTTACCCAAGCCTTTCTTTAAGAATCTGCATCCTTACCAGTTAGGTCAGGGACATTTTATTTCTCCAGGGCTTCTAAAATGTTTCCTGACTTCCAGCTTGAGCTTCTAAAATATTTCCTATATTCTAGCCTGAGTTCCCTCATTCTAAATACCAGAAAACTAAAATTGCGCACCTGATGTCATACGATTAATGTTACAGCATCCAGTCATGACATCCAACTTCACTTACCCTGCAAAATACTCTTATTGTATGTTATGACATCAGTTGTGACATTCATACATACAACAATGTTTTGCCATAAAATGCAGCCAATCAAGAGCATCTACAAACTCCCCATTTGGCAAATTTTTGGCTAAAACACTTTGTTATAGCATCAGAAGTCTAACATATCATGCAGGAAAGCTACTAGCTACACACTATCAGTGTTACACACACTTACACTGTTAGCTCTCAGGATCAACCTGTTCACACATAATGTTGCGGTGGAAATAGGATATCAAACTATTAATTAGTTTGAATCGCAATTCAATTCACAACCGCTCTTTGATTTATCCGAAGGAAAAGGTCAAAAAGGGAAAACCTATTTTTGCATCGTAAACACAATGCGGGGAAAGATCTAGGGTTCGGGGGTTGATTAAATTTAGGGAAGGTATTAGCACCCTAAACTTCTGTAGTACTCTACAGGAACCTTTTGTTCAGATGTTTACTATTTGCTTTATTTATTTGCTTAAGGTATATGTACAAAGATTAAAAGTGAGAAAATAAACCTAAGGGGTTAATTCTAAGTTTACTCGGCAAGACATCGCATCTTGTGCCTACGTATCCTTACGGGAGTGGAATCAGAGTAATCGTAGTTCCCCTCAAAAGGGAGGTTAGAGACTTCTTGACTGTGGTCAAGGTCTCAAGGGGAATAAACGCATCTTAAGGACACGCTTACGTGGAGTGTAGAAACTCCAAATCTCTACGTTGAAATGTTAAGTTGTAATTAGGGTTAGGTTAGGGATTCCGCAGCGGGAAACCCTAAAATGAGCGCGGCGACTCTTTGACCTAATGCTAAGGGTAAAATTGTAATTTTGCCTGCGGCGAGGCATTTGTGAAAATTAGGGTTTGATCCATTAAAGGGGTAAGGCTATTGACTCGGCGGCCAAAAGGCTGGACCTAATCCTTCGGAAGGATAAAACTGTAAAAAATGTGAAAATATGACAAATCATTATATGGAGGAATAATTAAGGTACAGAAATAAGAAAAGTAATAAAGGCAGAGGGTATAAAGAAACAAAGAAACATTTCTGAAAACATGAAGAATATGAAAATATGTAATAACACTTAGAATGAAGTGAGGGAGGAAAATAGTGTGGGGCTGTGGCCACCACAAGCACATCTCAACCTCAAGCATGCAAATGAAATGCAGGAATAAAGAAAATAAAAGGTACACAAAATGACACGGCAAAGGAGTTCCTTACGAAAAGGTTTTAATTTTTTAATATTTTAATTATGTAAAAAATGTTTTAATTTTTTTAATATTTTAATTATATATATAAAAAAAGGTTTTAATTTTAAAATGGAATTACTTAGTTAAAAAAAATTTAAGTTTAAATTATAAAAAAATGTTAAGTTTAAATTATATATAAAAAAAAATGTTTTTGGGAACAAAAAGGTTTTTTTGGAAAAAAATGTTTACGGGAACAAAAAAAAAAAAGCTTTTTTGGAAAAAAATGTTTACGGGAACAAAAAAAGGTTTTTTTTTGGGAAAAAAATGTTTACGGGAACAAAAAAGGTTTTTTTTTTGGGAAAAAAATGTTTACGGGAACAAAAAAGGTTTTTTTTGGGAAAAAAATGTTTACGGGAACAAAAAAGGTTTTTTTTTGGGAAAAAATGTTTTGATAAAAAAAAAAAAAAATAACAATAGAATTGCAAATGCAAACAGACAATTAATGGACATGCAAACAATCCTATACGACACAATCATGGTTCATACATATCAAAATCTACGGATCTAAACAACAATGAAGGTTAACATGGCAAGGATGCAAATAAATATGAAAAATGCAAAGGATTTAGTAATTTAACGGACCTAAACACATTAACATGGAAAAATATGCACATAAACATGAAAAGGCAAAAGGTTTAGTAATTTAACCTACGAAGCGGAGGTTTGCTTCGGTAAATGTGAAAAAGGTTTGAATAAGGGAACACTGGAGAGCTCCAATCCTTCTAACGAGTTGTGGGAACGACCGCCTTTCTTCTCTGGGGATCTCCTTTGTTTCTCCCTCTCTCCCCTTTTTTCTGAAGAAAACCTTCTGACCCCTCTTAGGTTTTTTTCATTCTCTCCCCCTTTCCAACAAGGCAACACATGTATATATAGGGAACAAATTAGGGTTAACACCAAATTGTCAATAATGTCCCTAAAGCCCATTTTAAAGCCCAAACTAAATAATTAGTTAAGAGAAAAAATAAAATTAAAATAATTAAAATAAACTAAAAATAAAACTAATAATCCTATTGATTCCTAAAATCAAAAATATTATAAAAAGAACAAAATTTTTTTCAATATATTTTATTTTATGATTTTTTTTGGATATTTTTATGAATAATTTAGAAAAAAGTGAAAAAAATAATATTTTAAAAAATGATTTAATTAAAATACGAAAATAATAATTAAATAATAATAAAAAACTATTTTTGTTATTTTTTAATGAAAGATAGAAAAATTTAGAGTAAAAATAATAAAGAACAAAAAAAGTGACAAAGGTGAGATTTAATTTTTAAAATAGTTAGAAAAAAAAAGATTTAATTTTAAAAAGAAATTAGAAAAAAAAAAGATTTAATTTTATAAAAGTTAGAAAAAAGATTTAATTTTTTTAAAAAAGTTAGAAAAAAAGATTTAACTTTATAAAAGTTAGAAAAAGATTTAATTTTAAAAAGAAGTTAGAAAAAAAGATTTAACTTTATAAAAGTTAGAAAAAAGATTTAATTTTAAAAAGAAGTTAGAAAAAAATATTTAACTTTAAAAAAGTTAGAAAAAAAAGATTTAGTTTTTAAAAAAAGTTAGAAAAAAAAAAATTTAACTTTTAAAAAAGTTAGAAAAAAAAGATTTAGTTTTAAAAAAAGTTAGAAAAAAATATTTAACTTTAAAAAAAGGATTTAGCTTTAAAAGGTTAGAAAAAAGATTTAATTTTAAAAAGTTAGAAAAAAAAATTTAATTTTAAAAAAAAGTATTAGATTTTTATTTTAAAAAAAAAGTATTAGAATTTGATTAAAAAAAAAGTGTTAGAAATTAATTTAAAAAAGGTTATGAAAAATTTACTCTTTAAAGAAAAGAAGAAAGAAAAAAAAAAAGTTAAATTTTAATCTAAATCCTAAAAGTTAGTAAGAAGAGCTTAAAATGACTTAAATAAATAAACTAAATAGAAAAAAAAAAGTTAATAAAAAACATTAGTAAAGTTAAAAAAAAATTTAATTAAATTATTATTAGTTAAAAAAACAAGATTTAAAAAAAAAAGGTTAATCTATTAAGTTAATAAGAATTTAGAATAAAAATAAAAAGGAAAGGGTAAAATTTGGGGTATTACAGTTGCCCCTATTTAAATAACTACACCGGATGATTTGAGTGGCGGAGACTCGTGGAATCGTGGTGGAGAGATTTAAATATAGATAACCGAAAATTTTGCCCTTATATGCGACGATATGCAATGCTATGGACAAAACTGGAACGACTTAATGCAGATGATGCCATGACTGTGATATGATGCGTATGCTGGAATAATGAATGCGAAAATGCTGACGAAACATGACGACACCGAGACAGACGCCACGAGAAGAAACACACTGGGGAAAATGACGCGCTGAGACACAGTACATCACTGGGGAATTCTAAAAATGATAGTCAACTGGTGCGAATGACCAATTGTCACTTTTAGAAAAGGAACGAGATCCTCGAATGGAGATGGTACCTATGAGACGGCCTCCACTAGGGAATCTAAAAATAAAACTGGATCACGTACGATTGTAAGATCGATTACAGAATGCTGGAGCATTGAGCAAGGAATAACATCCAAGCTTCTGTAAACTACCCCTCGTGACAGGATCAAACGGACTTTTCGGAACTCCGTAGCAAATATACAGGGTAAAGACCGACTGTATGCCAAAATAAATGGACTTTGATGGGAATTGCCCTGATAAGCTTCTCGAGGGAGAACTGTCACTTATCGTTGGAAGGGACTTATGTGCAAAAAATGGATAAGCACTCAAATAAAGAGGCTGCTGCTTATCTGATAAATAAATCTTCTCGCATTTAAGGTCGGCGCCTGGAATACGATTCTGATTCTTCTCTTACTGAAGGATAAATAAACTTCTTCATGCTTCAAGATTATGTTCTCCTGAACATGAAAAGGGTAAACTGAACTTCCTCATACTTCAGAATCGTGCTCTCCTGAATATGATACTGGATGACTGAATTTCTTCATATTTCAGAATCGTGCTCTCCTGAATATGAAACTGAATGACTGAAGATACTCATATTTCAGAATCGTGCTCTCCTGAATATGAAACTGGATGACTGAAGATACCCATATTTCAGAATCGTGCTCTCCTGAATATGAAACTGGATGACTGAATTTCTTCATATTTCAGAATCGTGCTCTCCTGAATATGAAACTGGATGACTGAATATACTCATACTTCAGGATCGTGCTCTCCTGAATATGATTCCGCTCCTTCTTTTACTAAAGGATAAATGAACTTCTTCATAACTCAGAATCGTGCTCTCCTGAATATGAAACTGCTCAAACCTCCCCGTAACTCAAGATCGTGCTCTCCTGAATACGATTTGGTTCAAACCTCAAGACGGCAGGTAAATGGAAGCCCAACTGCTCCATGGAGATGGCCATTTGCTGCGAGTCATAACGAGGATATGATCGACTTCTTAGGTGAGAAATGTCGTATGTTGATGCTGTAAAATGTAAAGTGTAAAGGGTTGTAACATGTAGGATTGTAAAGTGTTTTACTGATAGATTTTCCAGGCGTGAACTGGCATGTATCTGTAAAGGATTGTGCTGTTTTTCTTGAAAGATAGTGCAAAATAAATGCACGTCCGGGTATAGTGATAAACTTCTCAAGTGATATAGTCGCGTATCTGTCATGGTATGGTGAAAATCTTTAGATGGTGCAAAATAAATGCACGTCCGGTTGGGATTGACGACCGACAAGACTGAGATTCAATCTAGAATCGAGCTAGAAAGAAGACTGGTAATCAAAACTCCATCGAGGGAATGATCTCGAAGGGTAAATATCTAATCCTGGCGAGGAAAGATAGCTGAAGTAACCGTCATCCACGAGGATCGAGCTCTGTGGGGAAACTGGAAACAAGTAAGCATTTTATGCTTAGGGCTGACAATCTATTTGGAGAGAATGGACAAACCCCAATTACTCGGTGGTAACGACCAATGATGGAGACACGATGAACCTGTGCATGTTATCGCGTATGTTAATGGATATGTTAATATGAATGTATGTTGATGTCTATGTATGTAACTATGCAAGATGTTATGAAATGAGTATGTAATGAGTATGTAATGAATATGTAATGAATATGAAATGAAATAGGCATGTGATGCTTATGCCCCTGCGTATGTTGACGAAACAGACTAGAGACAGGACGAGAGACGAAATAAACATCTCAACGGAGATACCCTGCGTTCTCTGCAACCAATACGTCAATCATGGGTAAGAAAGATCAATGGTAGAACCAAGTCTGGTTTTAAAGTTCTGAATTCTCTGCTGGGGACTGTGATGAGGCAATAGTTTAGGAGCCTGTTGCAACACTGAGGTTTATTGGGGAATGAAGGCCGCCGTGAGTAAAATCCATCGGGTGCATGAAGAAAAGTTGTGAAACCACATGAAGGACCTTATAGTAGTCGCCATTTGTTTCTTCAAAAAACACGGTGCCCCAGGATATTTGTGTTGTAAAGTATGGTCATCTCAAGAGGATTTTATAGAGAACACGGAGTCTGGTTGCCCCACTGTTTTCAAACTCTTTGAGAGATTTGTCAGGTCTCGACGTAACTGGCACAAATTAATCGTGTTACGACAAAATCTTTGGGAAATAGCTCTTAAGAA
Source organism: Lathyrus sativus (assembly GCA_963859935.3). NCBI lineage: Eukaryota > Viridiplantae > Streptophyta > Magnoliopsida > Fabales > Fabaceae > Lathyrus > Lathyrus sativus. Next base: position 458,532,447 of record OZ012736.1, read on the forward strand.
CGTCAGACTCGCGTTGGTAAGCGAATTGGGAAACTGCCTGCCCCTGTTTAGCAGGATCTTCAAGTTCCATGGGTTATGTTCATATGTAAATCTCTAAGATATCAAGCAAAGTTGTCATGCCTGAAATGCCTATCCTGAGCTTGTCAATGTACACATATATTTGTCTTGAATTTTTGTTTTGAAAAAAAGATATCGCAACAACTTGTGACCGAAATCACTAGTCAGGATATAAGTTTTAATTATAATGCCATCATGAATTTTTTTTCTGAGCATAGCTCGTAGGAGTCAGGAAACGTGATCTTGTCAAGTATGCTTTCAACCGAAGTCCTACTTCAATTAGGTCTTTTAAAGGTTGTATCGTGGCTCAGTTCACGGTTTAAGAAACAAAAGGATAAAGGCTCAAAGTTATATTTGTACCCACCCATTCTTCGTGATGTTCTCCAATCCTAATTCAGTTAACCGGATACGAACGCTCATATCTCAAGCGGATTTGCTATGGTCGAGAACTTATCAAGGCTTTGGACATGGCAGTCGCTCACCTATTACACGATCTTGTTCTTTACTAGGGACTATTTATTGTACCCTCTTGTTTTGCTTTTATTCCCTAACTTTTTCCTGGACAACGTCTTTTGATCTGACTTTGGAGTCCAGCGGGATGCCCCAGTTTTGCCTAAGTCTCCTTCATAGGTTTTGACTTAGCGGGCTCTTATTTTTTTTGAATATTCTTTTATGCACAAGTCGTGTAAATCTTTTGAAAGGCTCGTGACTGCCCCACTCCTTAGGTAACCGAGGGATAGCCATTGTATTGGACTTCTTAAGATGCTAAGGATAAATTCTCGAAGGTTGGCTCTTCCTTTTTAAGAGTCTAAGCGCTCGATCGGTTTAACTGAAACCTACCCTGCCCCAGGTTAGGATGAAGGTTCTTAAAAAGAAAGAAAAAACTCCTACTTCAAGGCTCAAAGAGGTTAACGAGGGATTAACATCCTTATATCTCCAGTGTTTGGGATTTGAAACAATGCCTTACATCATCAGCGGGCTTTAATTGAAAGCATACGACAAGAAATCTGACGTTTTAGGTTCGTCATCCTCCCCCTAATTCTCCATCAGAACAAGAGATCGGGTAAAGTTGGCATTATGATTCATGAAAACGTTTTTTTTTTTTTTGAATGAGTGAAACGAATGGATTTATTCAAGACAAACATATGCGTTGCATTAATTAATCGAAGATAAACAAGTTCATACATGATAAATATGCTTAATCAAAGAGAAATACATATAAATGAACTGTCGGAAAAATCCTTCTAAATGTTTATGAGATCTTGCATTCAAGAGTAACAGTTTCCTTTGGCGGAGCCTCAATGGAAAGGACGTCTGATTTACGATCACTGTGAGTCGTCATGGCTTGCCCCAGTTATGATGGTCACATCTTCAACAGTTTTCAGTCGTTGCTTCAAAATAACTTTCCCAGATTCTTTGTTGATCCCGGTCATATCATCTTGAAGGTTACTGAAATGAAGCGAGCTAGGCCTTTGAATAATTATTGGATCCGACTGATTTGCTGAGGGGACAACATACTTTGCAGAATCCAAGCTTGACAAGCGGGGAACCCCGAGGGGAGTCTCGATCTTCGGCTGTGCATCGCCAAAAGACAACTTCTTCGTTTCTAGCAAATTTCTGACACAGTTCTTAAGAGCGTAGCAGTTCTCTAGATCATGGCCGGGCGCACCCTCATGAAATAAACAATGAGCGGTAGCGTTGTAACTTGCAGGTAATGGATTAGGTGGAGGATTAGGAGGCGGACCCAAAGCCCGAGTAGTGATGAGACCTTGCTTGACCAAAGAGGGACACAACTCGGTAAAAGTCATCGGGATCGGCGGACAAGGTTTATACGTTCTTCTGTTTGGCATATTCTGGCGAGGAGCCGGACTCTTTGGCTGTTGAGGAGCAGGAGTAATGGGTGCCTGTAGGTAGTTGATAGGAGGCGGATAAACAGGAGGTTGTTGCATAGGTTGATACATGGGAACCTGTTGATTGAAAGAAGGTGTAATAGCTGCCACATAGGGTTGTTGAGCATATTGGACTGGGTACCCTTGAGGTTGAGCATAACCTTGCAGATATTGATAAAAATGGTCTCTTGGTCTACCGGAGGATATAGCATTAGTCTCGCCCTCTTTCTTCTTCTGGGAACTATACAGAGGTTTCTTCGGCTGATCCTTAGAAGCACCATGATTATTTGTCATTTTACCACTTTTCATACCCAATTCAATCTTGACACCCACAGCAACGATGTCAGAGAAATTTGAAGTCACACTACCCACCATTCTCTCGTAAAATTCTGGACGAACCGTGTCGACAAACCAATCATCTAACTCTTTCTCGGTCAAAGGAGGTTCTACCTGCGAAGCAATCTCTCTCCACCTTTGAGCATACTCTTTGAATGACTCAGAATTCTTTTGTGACATACTCAGCAACTGTCTTCTGTCAGGAGCCAGATCCATATTGTACTTGTAGTGTTTGATGAAAGCGTCAGATAAATCCTGGAAACTCTTAATGCGAGACTGGTCTAAAGTTAAATACCACTTGGAGGAAGCACCCTTCAAACTATCTTGGAAGCAATGAATCATCAGTTTATCATTCTCAACATGGGCAGCCATTTTGCGATAATACATGATCAAATGGCTCTTAGGACAGGTGGCACCTTCATAGCGATCGAAGCCCGGAGTTTTGAACTTCGGGGGAATAACTAAACCTGAAACCAAACAAACATCCCTTGCAGCAGTCCCAAAAATTTGATCACCCTCTACCTTTTTCAATCTCTGGACGATAGTGTTTACTTCCTCACGAAGCTTATCATGTTTCTCATAACCCTCAACATTCTCATCAAGATTATCAAAAGCTGTCTCATTGAAGTACGGTTGCGCACGAGTGTGTACAACAGGTGGTGCAAAGATAGGAGCCCCCCTAGAAACTTCAGAAAACAAGGGCACGGCTTGCTGAACAGGTTGATTAATCGGAACAGTGGCTTGAGGAGGCACAAAACCCGGAACAAGACCATAAGGTGGGTCCCTTGCTACGGTCACACTTGGTGGAGGGTCCACAGTAACGCCGGTAATCTCAGAAACAACAGTGGGCTGGGTATCCATCTTAGCATTCATGACATGTAACAATTCCATCATACGCCCCATACCCCCTCGAAGGTCTTCGAGTTCATTGCTAAGGCGATCAATCTCTTTTGCCTGATCCTCCATTCTTTTCCGAGTTTGAGCTCTGGTGTTGTATTGGTGCCGAGAACTCAGGGTGACGAAACTGGAAGGTGAGAGAACCGAGTGTGAGAAATCGGGAGACACATGTAATGCAAAAGTATGATGCTAAAATGTGAATGTAAATGAAGATTTCATGGAATTCAAAACATTTACTAATGCCGTGGGGTACCAAGGAAATCTTTTCCTTGTTTTTTCATTTTATATTTTTTTTATTTATGGTATCCCGCGATATCCATAAATGATGTTTGACCTCCATGAAATACAATGCGATGAGATGCTTTATGGATGCAATGCATGAAAACACACAAAGTCCTAGGTTAAAGGCTTGCATGAGGTTCAAAGGCAAGTACCCTCCCCTGAAGTTAGATGGTTCATCCTGTCCTACAAAAGTAACCAGGTTCTAAGGGATCTCAATATCATTGATCCTTCACAAGGGTGGTTGTTCAGAAGGCAACTTACTTGCCAACCAAAACCCTCCAAGTTTAAGATCTCAATGAGCGTAGTATCGAGTGTCAACCAACTTCAGTCTGCACCAAAGCCGGTTACCTCACTACTTTCTAAAGGCCAAGATGAGTTAACTAGGGTTCTAAAAGTCAGTTAGTGCGTTGACAACATATGGCAGCCTCAATATTATCCTCAACTTGACTTAAGGAATATAAGCACCAACCAAGAAGTCGCACTAACCATGGCCACCAGATCAACCGTATCGATATACGTCGTACAGTTTCCTTGGTCTATTGCCATTTACCTAAGGTACACTAGATCCGGGTGTAGGACCTATCTCACAGCACAAGGAACAGTCCCACAATCAAAGCACAAATATATACATGCAAATGAATAATGTCACAGATAGTAATAAATATGAACAAGTTAGGGATAACCCTCAAAAGTTAAAGGAGTCCCCAGTGAAGTCGCCATTTGCTGTTGCGGTGGAAATAGGATATCAAACTATTAATTAGTTTGAATCGCAATTCAATTCACAACCGCTCTTTGATTTATCCGAAGGAAAAGGTCAAAAAGGGAAAACCTATTTTTGCATCGTAAACACAATGCGGGGAAAGATCTAGGGTTCGGGGGTTGATTAAATTTAGGGAAGGTATTAGCACCCTAAACTTCTGTAGTACTCTACAGGAACCTTTTGTTCAGATGTTTACTATTTGCTTTATTTATTTGCTTAAGGTATATGTACAAAGATTAAAAGTGAGAAAACAAACCTAAGGGGTTAATTCTAAGTTTACTTGGCAAGACATCGCATCTTGTGCCTACGTATCCTTACGGGAGTGGAATCAGAGTAATCGTAGTTCCCCTCAAAAGGGAGGTTAGAGACTTCTTGACTGTGGTCAAGGTCTCAAGGGGAATAAACGCATCTTAAGGACACGCTTACGTGGAGTGTAGAAACTCCAAATCTCTACGTTGAAATGTTAAGTTGTAATTAGGGTTAGGTTAGGGATTCCGCAGCGGGAAACCCTAAAATGAGCGCGGCGACTCTTTGACCTAATGCTAAGGGTAAAATTGTAATTTTGCCTGCGGCGAGGCATTTGTGAAAATTAGGGTTTGATCCATTAAAGGGGTAAGGCTATTGACTCGGCGGCCAAAAGGCTGGACCTAATCCTTCGGAAGGATAAAACTGTAAAAAATGTGAAAATATGACAAATCATTATATGGAGGAATAATTAAGGTACAGAAATAAGAAAAGTAATAAAGGCAGAGGGTATAAAGAAACAAAGAAACATTTCTGAAAACATGAAGAATATGAAAATATGTAATAACACTTAGAATGAAGTGAGGGAGGAAAATAGTGTGGGGCTGTGGCCACCACAAGCACATCTCAACCTCAAGCATGCAAATGAAATGCAGGAATAAAGAAAATAAAAGGTACACAAAATGACACGGCAAAGGAGTTCCTTACGAAAAGGTTTTAATTTTTTAATATTTTAATTATGTAAAAAATGTTTTAATTTTTTTAATATTTTAATTATATATATAAAAAAAGGTTTTAATTTTAAAATGGAATTACTTAGTTAAAAAAAATTTAAGTTTAAATTATAAAAAAATGTTAAGTTTAAATTATATATAAAAAAAAATGTTTTTGGGAACAAAAAGGTTTTTTTGGAAAAAAATGTTTACGGGAACAACAAAAAAAAAGCTTTTTTGGAAAAAAATGTTTACGGGAACAAAAAAAAGTTTTTTTTTGGGAAAAAAATGTTTACGGGAACAAAAAAGGTTTTTTTTTTTGGGAAAAAAATGTTTACGGGAACAAAAAAGGTTTTTTTTGGGAAAAAAATGTTTACGGGAACAAAAAAGGTTTTTTTTTGGGAAAAAATGTTTTGATAAAAAAAAAAAAAATAACAATAGAATTGCAAATGCAAACAGACAATTAATGGACATGCAAACAATCCTATACGACACAATCATGGTTCATACATATCAAAATCTACGGATCTAAACAACAATGAAGGTTAACATGGCAAGGATGCAAATAAATATGAAAAATGCAAAGGATTTAGTAATTTAACGGACCTAAACACATTAACATGGAAAAATATGCACATAAACATGAAAAGGCAAAAGGTTTAGTAATTTAACCTACGAAGCGGAGGTTTGCTTCGGTAAATGTGAAAAAGGTTTGAATAAGGGAACACTGGAGAGCTCCAATCCTTCTAACGAGTTGTGGGAACGACCGCCTTTCTTCTCTGGGGATCTCCTTTGTTTCTCCCTCTCTCCCCTTTTTTCTGAAGAAAACCTTCTGACCCCTCTTAGGTTTTTTTCATTCTCTCCCCCTTTCCAACAAGGCAACACATGTATATATAGGGAACAAATTAGGGTTAACACCAAATTGTCAATAATGTCCCTAAAGCCCATTTTAAAGCCCAAACTAAATAATTAGTTAAGAGAAAAAATAAAATTAAAATAATTAAAATAAACTAAAAATAAAACTAATAATCCTATTGATTCCTAAAATCAAAAATATTATAAAAAGAACAAAATTTTTTTCAATATATTTTATTTTATGATTTTTTTTGGATATTTTTATGAATAATTTAGAAAAAAGTGAAAAAAATAATATTTTAAAAAATGATTTAATTAAAATACGAAAATAATAATTAAATAATAATAAAAAACTATTTTTGTTATTTTTTAATGAAAGATAGAAAAATTTAGAGTAAAAATAATAAAGAACAAAAAAAGTGACAAAGGTGAGATTTAATTTTTAAAATAGTTAGAAAAAAAAAGATTTAATTTTAAAAAGAAATTAGAAAAAAAAAAGATTTAATTTTATAAAAGTTAGAAAAAAGATTTAATTTTTTAAAAAAAGTTAGAAAAAAAGATTTAACTTTATAAAAGTTAGAAAAAGATTTAATTTTAAAAAGAAGTTAGAAAAAAAGATTTAACTTTATAAAAGTTAGAAAAAAGATTTAATTTTAAAAAGAAGTTAGAAAAAAATATTTAACTTTAAAAAAGTTAGAAAAAAAAGATTTAGTTTTTAAAAAAAGTTAGAAAAAAAAAAATTTAACTTTTAAAAAAGTTAGAAAAAAAAGATTTAGTTTTAAAAAAAGTTAGAAAAAAATATTTAACTTTAAAAAAAGGATTTAGCTTTAAAAGGTTAGAAAAAAGATTTAATTTTAAAAAGTTAGAAAAAAAAATTTAATTTTAAAAAAAAGTATTAGATTTTTATTTTAAAAAAAAAGTATTAGAATTTGATTAAAAAAAAAGTGTTAGAAATTAATTTAAAAAAGGTTATGAAAAATTTACTCTTTAAAGAAAAGAAGAAAGAAAAAAAAAAGTTAAATTTTAATCTAAATCCTAAAAGTTAGTAAGAAGAGCTTAAAATGACTTAAATAAATAAACTAAATAGAAAAAAAAAAGTTAATAAAAAACATTAGTAAAGTTAAAAAAAAATTTAATTAAATTATTATTAGTTAAAAAAACAAGATTTAAAAAAAAAAGGTTAATCTATTAAGTTAATAAGAATTTAGAATAAAAATAAAAAGGAAAGGGTAAAATTTGGGGTATTACACATAATCATCTGTTAGTTAACACTCCAGATGTCACAATATGTTGAGTAACATTCTGGGTTACTCCCCCTCAACTGATGCACAACACATCAGTGCACACAACCTGCATCCAACCTGTAGTCACACAAATTCATCCAACCTGCTCTATATTATGGATGTTATGACATTCAAGATGACATCCTGAAGTGCACAATTTCCTGTGAAGCACAACATCCTATGCTACTCCCCCTAAAGAGGTGCACAACCACATATATTCTGCAAACACCCTGCAGAAACACACCCTACTAGAAACTACAATACTACTAGGTTCCATCAAGGAACACACACAGAACTAACAGTATCAGCTATTATCACACATGCATATTTGCAGCAGCACCTTGCAACAGCACCTGCAACAATAATACACACAAGTCTTCCACCTACATCATCTCTAACCTGTTGTTATCTACCACTCTCCCCCTTTTTAGCCACAAATTAAGATCAAACTAATACAATAATATAGATCATAATGTGTAACATGACACAAGTTAGGGGTCATTACGCACAAAAACTGCTCATGAAGAGCATCACAAATTCAAGCTGTTACAAAAAAAAACACAAAATTCTAAGCAAATAACCAACAAAAACACATCAGCAGTACACCATCAGCTCATCAACCATCAGCCTGAGCCACACGATAGGCTACCACTTCATCAACCTTCTTTCTCTTCAGAGCTGGAACCAATGTTATGAGCATCAGTTGAGACATCCTTGTCACAATCATCAGAATTTGCACCTGGCATAGCTACACCATCAGGAGTATCTCTTTCAAGACTTTGAATAAATGATTCTAACTTGATCTTTCATGTAGTTGCTGTCCTGATGCTTTCTCCCAATTACTTACATGTTTCCTTTAATTCTGCTATTACCATTCTTTTAGAGATCTTGGCCCTCTCACTAGAAGTGAAACCCATATCTGGCACATGTCTTCCTTCAAATAGTTTAAAGTGAAGGGACAGTACAGGTTCCCTTTTGCTGGCAACATCACTTGAATTCTGGGTTCCAGGGTATTGATTGAGTATGATCTCACAAATGAGGAAAGGGAAAGCAATGGGCAGCTTGATAGCACTGGTTATGGAGTGCTTAACAACTTGATCAAAGATGTATAGACCAAGGTCAAAATTAACTTTAGTACCTATGGCATGAATGATCTTGCCAAGGCCAATTATAATGGTGGAAGTATGGTTGGTAGGCACCCATTTAGTTGCACCAATTCTATGAAGAATGGCATACTTTACACTCAGCAGTGCTGTAGAGAAATTACCTTTGGATGGTCAGGTAGTGACTTGATTTGCAGTGATCACTTTGCAAATCTGGTTGTCTGAGGCAACCAACTCCTTCTCACCCCCATTTGCTCGCCCTAAGTACCTGTTGATCACAGCTGGTGAAAACTGCACACACCTTCCTCTGACAAATGCCTTCATGAACTCCTTGCTGTCCCTTTTTAAGATTGAATCAGGTATGTTGATAATAAACTCCTTCACCAGTCCTTCGTAACATTTTGAAAAACCGACGACTGTTTTGATCAGTCCTGCCTTATTGATAAGATCCATTACCTCCTTGATTTCTAAGGCATCCTCTCCTAAGTCTCTCTCATGGGTTATTCTTCTTTGATAAACATATCTCCATTTTGTCACACTGCGAATGGAATGAAAGGAGATATTGTCTAGAGGAGCAGCTGACATGGGTTTCAGAGTTTTCTTACATGAGGATTTCTTCACATTGAAGATGTTATGAACATCTCTCACAACATCACCATCAGACTCAGAGTTACTATTCGTAAATTTCTTTCTCTTGATGCAGTTGATGCCTTGTTCCAAGATTTAGAAGGACCAGCAGGAGTTCTTTTTCTTTGGTTTTTGGAGGGATTTTCCTTAAGACCAGTTTTTCCTTTCCTGGCTGCTAGGTTTTTAGCTACACCAGGAGCAACATTCTTGATGAGTTCATCATCTGATGACGCATCTTCAATATTTACCTCATTGCAAGGTCCTTCATCCATGTCCTTCTCATTTTCTGAGCTCTTGGTTTCATCATGTTGGTCATCATCCAGACCTCCCTCCTGTACCACAGAATTAGCTAGATTTTCTAGGTTCTCTATGTTAGGGTTAAACTTAGCAGAGAAGCACTCAAAGTCATCTTCATGGTTTTCATTGTGACGCGGAGATGGATCTACCCTAGACAGGGGAATGGTTATCCCTTGTGCTTCACAACCTTCATGGAATAGTTTGGAGACCAGATCATCTACATACCTGTCCTTATATGTAGAGTCCTTCATTTTGTTATTGTTGTTTATGGAGGATTCAAAATTCTTTGTTAGAACACAGATTGGTGTTTAATTATATCTCTATGTTTTGATGATAACTCTAATGAAATTTTGTATTAAGAAAATATATACTCTAATTTTGTTCAAGTGTTTTTGTTTTAGATATTAAAATAAATATTCTTACGGAAGCGAAAATGCATCTGAACAGTATTCTACGCAAATATCTGAAGCATCAGAAGCAAGTCATCAGAAGACTCTGAGCGCTGCCAGAAGAGACTTTGAAGCAGAAGCTACAGAAGACTCTGAAGCGTAGTTGAAGGATTTGTATGAAGAGTTTCAAGCATTATTTCAAGAAGACTCTGATGTACTTTACGCTGCAAGTACAGAGGCTTTGTTATTCAAACTCTTCTCTGATTGACATTCACGCTGAAGCACTTTGGCTGCAAGTCTCTGATAACATCAAGACTCTGATGTTGATAACTTTGAGACAGAAGCATTGTTGAAGAAAATATTATTCAAAGATATATCCGTTGGCTTATTCCAAACGACTATTTCCTTATTCATGTATGACACAAGAAATCAGACAAAAGGGATTTGTCTGAACATTCCTCTTCTAGGAAAGCTAGAGTCAATAGAAGACAAAAGGCTACAGCTACACAGCAGTGCACGGTCTTCAAGCATTGGACCTTCAGCTCTATAAAAGGACGTCTTCAACAACATTTCAAAGTTGACGATTTATTTGATTCATCAAATTGAAAACTACTCTCAAACTCTCATAAAATTTATTTCATAAGCTGAATAGTTTTATTCGTTCTTAAACTAAGTGTAAAAATCACAGTTTGTGATATAGCTTTTTAGAAGCATTTTAAACACTTGTTTAGTTTACATTAATTTGTAAAAGGTTCCTTAAGAAGACCAAGTTGTGGTCAGAATTTCTTGAGAAGACTAAGACAGTTGTTCTTAGTGGTTAACACTGTGATCTGTTTGAATATAGTGGATTAAGTCCTTGTGAAGAAAGGCAAATCACCTTGATAGGGTGGACTAGATTAGTTGAGTTCAACGAACCAGGATAAAATTCTTTTGTTGTTTTTATTGCCATATTTATTTCAAAACCCTTATTCAAGCCCCCTTCTAAGTGTTTTTCTCACCTTCAGTTGGCATCAAAGCTTCGGTTCTGTTAGTGCTCTCACTTCACCATGAACATAAAAGATCCAGTTGAGAAAACTCCATACATCTTGTTCTTTATTCATCATGGCTGTTGAAGCTTCAACTTCAACTTCATACAACAACAGATACGATGATAAAGATAGAATTAGCACCAAACCTCCCATGTTTGATGGTGAGAATTTTGACTACTGGAAAGACAGAATATAAAGCTTCTTTATGGGTTATGATGCTGATTTGTGGGATATAGTAACTGATGGTTACACTCATCCTACCAATGATGAAGGGAAAAAGATTGACAGAAAATCTATGTTTGATTTTCAGAAGAAGGAGTTTAGAAACCACCACAAAGCAAGAACCATCTTATTAAATGCAATATCTCATACAGAGTATGAGAAAATAACAAACAAAGATACTGCATTTGATATGTTTGAATCTTTGAAGATGACTCATGAAGGGAACTCACAAGTAAAGGAGACCAAGGCTCTGACGCTGATCCAGAAATATGAAGCCTTCAAAATTGAGGAGTCTGAATCTGTAGAAACTATGTTCTCTAGATTTCAGATTCTCACAGCTGGCTTGAAAGTTCTGGACAAGGGTTATTCCACTGCTGATCATGTCAAAAAGATCATCAGAAGTTTTCCAACCAGATGGAGACCAATGGTCACAACTCTAAAGCTAGCAAAGGATCTGAACAAGATCACGCTGGAGGAACTGATCAGCTCTCTGAGGAGTCATGAGATTAAACTAGAAGAAGACGAACCCCAAAAGAAAGGTAAGTCAGTTACTTTAAAGTCTAACAAATCTGTTAAAGCATTGCAGGTTATAGAAGAAAGTTCTGAAGAATCTTCTGAAGAAGAAGAAGATGAATTGTACCCGCTATCCAGAAGGATCAACAAACTCTGGAAGCATAAATAGAGGAAGTTCAAAAACTTCAAGAAGGCAGATCAACGTAAAGAGTCTTCTGGACACAGAAGATCTGGAAAGAAAGAGGTTGTCTGCTATGAATACAAGGAACCTGGGCACTATAAGAATGAATGCCCAAAACTTCAGAAGGAGAAGCCAAGAAGAAAATCTGATCATAAAAAGAAAGTTCTGATGGCAACCTGGGATGATTCAGATGCATCTGATTCTTCATCAGAGTCAGAAGAAGAATGTGCAAACATGGCACTCATGGCTGACGTAGAAGACCGTGCAGAAACATCTGGATCAGAATCAAAATCAGATTCTGAGGAGGTATTTTCTGAACTCACTAGAGCAGAACTTTCTGAAAGTTTATCAGAAATTCTGGAAAGCTACAGCCCAATCAAACTCAAATACAAGAAGCTTCAAAGCTGTCTTGCATTTGAGAATGATCAGTTGAGGTCTGAGGTTGCTGAGCTTAAAGCAGAAAATCTTAAAATAAAAAATGATTTAGAAAATGCTCAGAAATCTGACTCAGAACCTATATCATTCTCTAAAAATATTTTAGAAGAGTATGACTATAGCTTTCAGAAGTTTGGCTAGAGGCCTAGAGAGAAGCAATATGGCTTCAATGATCTATTGCGTTAGCAAAAACAACAGGAAGGGTATTGGATATGAATCTTCTTCTGGGAAGGATTTAAATCCAAAACCTGTTGAATGATCATAAAGTATTCACCTCTATATACTCATTTCAAATTTGGTCATCTTAATGATATTAAACACATACGTTCTAGTCAGAACATTCCTGTGTTTAAACTTAAAGTTAGTCAGAACAAACCTGCTGTCAGAAGACAAAAGTTCAGACAAAACTTTAAGGCAACTAACCCTAAAGGACCCAAAAAGATCTGGGTACCTAAAAACAAAATAATATTTGTTGCAGACATCTTTAGCAGCAAAGTTGAAACACCAGTCCTGGTACCTGGACTCTGGCTGCTCGCATCATATGACGGGAAGAAGGTCTATGTTACAAAGCCTGGAGCTTAGATCTGGAGGTGATGTCAAGTTTGGAGGGAACCAGAAGGGCAAGATAATTGGCTCTGGAACCATAGGTAATGGTAACCTTCCTTCCATTTCTAATGTGTTACTTGTTGAAGGATTAGCGTATAACCTATTGTCCGTAAGTCAATTAAGTGACAATGGTTATGACATAATCTTCAATCAAAAATGTTACAAAGCTGTCAGTCAAAAGGATGGCTCAATCCTCTTTAATGGAAAAAGGAAGAACAACATTTATAAAATCAATCTTTCAGAACTTAAGGTTCAGAATGTAAAATGCCTTCTGTCTGTTAATGAAGAGCAATGGGTCTGGCACAGAAGATTGAGGCATATTAGTATGAGACGTATATCTCAGATTAATAAACTCAATCTGGTCAGAGGAATTCCTCAGTTGAAGTTCGACTCATATGCTTTTTGTGAAGCATGTCAGAAAGGAAAATTTTCAAAATCTTCTTTCAAAACAAAAAATGTTGTTGCAACCTCAAGACCATTAGAGCTGCTTCATATTGATCTGTTTGGACTAGTGAAAATTGCATCCATCAGAGGCAAGAAGTATGGATTAGTCATTGTTGATGACTACAGCAGATGGACATGGGTAAAATTCCTGAAACACAAGGATGAGTCCCATTCTGAATTCATTGACTTCTGCAAACAAGTCCAGAACGAGAAGGATTTTAAAATTGTTAAAGTCAGAAGTGATCATGGTGGTGAATTTGAAAACAAATATTTTAAGAAAACGGCATTGCACATGATTTCTCCTGCCCTAGAACCATGATCAACGAGATAATCTGGCAAAACATTTTTGGGCAGAAGCAGTGAATACAGCTTGTTATATTCAGAACAGAGTGTCAGTTAGACCTCTTCTGGAGAAGACTCCTTATGAACTGTGGAGGAATAGAAAGCCCAACATTTCTTATTTCCATCCTTTTGGATGTGTATGTTTTATGTTGAATACTAAAGAGAATCTGAACAAGTTTGATTCTAAAGCACATAAGTATTTCATGCTTGGGCATTCTGAATGCTCTAAAGGCTACAGAGTATACAATACTGAGACACAGATTGTGGAGGAATCAATACATGTTAGATTTGATGATAAGCTTGGCCATCAAAAGCCAAAGCAGCTTGAAAATTCTGCAGATAGAGAAGTCATTCTCACAGACTCTAAAGACTCAGAGGCAGACAAAGCTCAAGCAGAAGCACTAGAAGCAACGCTAGATGCAACTCCATTGGCTGCTCAGATAAACAATTTGAATATTTTTGAAGGACCAAATGTTAAAGGTTCATCCAGAATCAAATCTTCTCATCCAGAAGAAATGATTATTGGAAAGAAGCATGACCTTATCAAAACAAGGTCATTTCTCAGATCATCTGGAACGTCACTTTTTGGGTTGGTGTCTATCATTGAACCAACTTCTGTGGATGAGGCTCTGAATGATAATGATTGGATACTTGCTATGCAAGAAAAGCTTAATCAATTCACCAGAAGTGACGTCTGGGATCTGGTTCCAAGACCAAAAGGTTTCAACATCATTGGAACTAAATGGGTCTTCAGAAACAAATTGAATGAGCAAGGAGAAGTTGTAAGAAACAAAGCAAGGCTAGTTGCTCAAGGATACAGTCAGCAAGAAGGAATTCACTACACAGAGACTTATGCTCATGTGGCCAGGTTAAAGTCTATACATCTACTCATTTCTTTTGCTGCACAAAATAACATGACTCTGTATCAGATGGATGTTAAGAGTGCCTTCTTAAATGGTATTATAGAAGAGGAAGTTTATGTTAATCAACCTCCTGGATTTGAAAATGATAAATTTCCAGAACATGTTTTCAAACTTAAGAAATCACTCTATGGCTTAAAACAAGCTCCCAGAGCTTGGTATGAGAGGCTGAGTAATTTTCTTTTGGAAAAGAATTTCATCAGAGGAAAAATGGACACAACTCTCTTCTGTAAATCATTTAAGAAAGACTTGTTAATTTGTAAAATTTATGTAGATGATATTATATTTGGATCTACCAATATTACGCTGGGAATGGAGTTTGCTCTATCTATGCAGGCTGAATTTGAGATGAGCATGATGGGAGAACTCAGATTCTTTCTGGGCATCCAAGTCAATCAAACTCCAGAATGCACTTACATACATCAGACTAAGTATGTGAAGGAGCTTCTGAAGAAGTTTAACATGACTGAAAGCAAGTTGGCTAAAACTCTAATGCATCCTACAAGCACTCTTGGTAAGGAAGAGGTAAGTAAGAAGGTTGATCAAAAGCTTTCTAGAGGTATGATTGGATCTCTTCTGTATTTGACTGCTTCTAGACCTGATATTCTATTCAGTGTTTGTCTGTGTGCCAGATTCCAATCAGATCATAGAGAGTCTCACTTAACAGCTGTTAAGAGGATTCTAAGGTATCTGAAAGGTACTACTAATGTGGGTTTGTGTTACAGAAGATCTGATGACTATAAATTAGTTGGATTTTGTGATGCTGACTATACTGGAGACAAAGTAGAGCGTAAAAGTACTTCTGGAAGTTGCCAGTTTCTTGGAAGTCATCTGATCTCTTAGTTCAGCAAGAAGCAACCCACTATTGCGCTATCAACAAAAGAAGCAGAATACATTGCTGCTACTGGTTGTAGCAGTCAGATGCTCTGGATGAAGAGTCAACTAGAAGACTATCAGATCCATGAGAGTAATATTTCAATCTTCTGTGATAATACTTCTGCTATATGTTTGTCTAAAAATCCTATTTTACACTCTAAGGCAAAGCATATAGAGATAAAACATCACTTCATCAGAGACTATGTTCAGAAGGGAATTATCAGTTTAAACTTTGTTGATACAGATCATCAATGGGTTGATATCTTTACAAAACCCCTTGTTGAAGATAGATTTAAATTTATTCTGAAAAATATAAGTATGGATTTCTGTCCAGAATAAAATGTTTATCAGAAGAAAATTTCCTCAGATGAAAATGTTTTAACTCTGAAGTATTACATCTATTTATTTATTGTTTATTATTTTATTTATTGTGTGCAAATCTGAATTAACAAGACTCAGAGGATCTGAACGTTGGCTAACGTTTCATTTCTCAAAGAAGCTTCAGAAGCACATACAAGCAAACACGTGTAACTCTGAATCTGAAAAGATGGAGTGCATATTACTGAATTGATGTTTGAGGTACTGTTTTTGAATATTGAGTTTCTCGTTTTCCCTCCAAAGTGTCAGAATCATTAATTGCTTGAAATGATTATATTCTTTTTATTAAATGCTAAGTGGAAACGTGCTGAACATGTGATTCTTGTGTGCCTTAATTTCTTCTATAAATACCACAACACTTCACTTTTCACACTTTTCACTCTCTCACACTCTTGTATGCATTTCTGCTTGTTTCATTGTTTTCATTTCTCTCCCAAACCCAAAACTGTTCGTAACCCTAAAACTCTCTCAAGAACAACAATGGCTACTTCTTCATCAACTTCTGCTCAGTTTCAATCAACCATGGCTGCTGTCTCATCTTCCAACATGGGTGCTGTTGCCTTCAAGGAACCTGTTAGAACTTTACTCACACCTGTTGACAAACTGGAAGTCTTGTGTGAATCCATTGTGAACTTTGAATCTTTTGCTGAAAATGGGTTTGATCTTCGTCCCATTATTGATGCTCAATGCTGGACAAAGTTCTTTGATAGGCTGATGGGACCAGTTTATCCTTGTCTGGTAAAGGGATTTTGGATTCATGCTACTACATGCCCTAAGTTCATTGTTTCATATGTTCTGGGTAAAGAAATCATCATAACTGAGGATCTGATAAGGAAGCTCATAGGCTATGAAGAAACTGATGGTGTCACAAATCTGCCAGCTAGGCGTATTGATATGACTAATGTGTATAGGGAAGTTTGCTCATCTGGAGAAGCTTCTAACAAAGTAAAAGATCTGAAGCCAAACTACAGAATCTGGTCTAAGATCTTTATGGGTTGCATTCATCACAGGAAGTCGTCAAACTCTCCTGATTATGTAAACACTGATCAGATGTACTTCATGTACTGTTTGAGTCAGAGCACAAAAGTGGATCTGCCTTATCTACTTTTCAATCATCTGTGGACACACGTAAAACAATCAAGGGAAGAAGTCAGAACCAAACATCAGAAGATGAGGCACTGGATTCCTATGGGAAGATTCATTTCAGACATTCTGACTGAGAATGGTCTGGTTGGACATCGGAAAAAAGCATGATTAAAGGAAGAGTTAGCTTCTGTAGTTGGAAAACCTCTGAATGGGATAAGTCTTCAGAGGAGAATGTTGTAGAAGAGATCAACCAAAGTAAATAAATTCTGAAGAGGTCAGTAAAAGAAGGATACCAGTGGATGATTTTCCTATGTTCTTCGCTGATGAACCAAGGGAAATTATTCTGGAGTACATTGCAACGTGTCTGAAAGATGGAACTCCTCTACCAGCAAATCTGGTTCAGAAAGCAGGCGAACCCACTCCATACCTTTATGAGGCAAGACACGAGAAGAAGAGGAAAGTTTCTGAAGAAGGATCTTCAAAACCCAAGAGGAAGGCTACTGGTGAAGCTGCTGCTGTCAAACCCAAGAGGGTCAAGAAGCAAAAGGCTAATCCTCTTGAGGCTAGTTTAGATTCTATCTTGCAAACTATCAAAGAGGTACTAACATCTGATCAACCTATCCATGAACCTATACCCTCTCCTTCACCCTCTCCTCCTCGTGTTTCTAAACCAAAGAAACTTTCTGTTACAGTTCCTTCTGTACCCCAACAACAAGCAACTCCATCTGAAAAGCAAAACTCTGCACCAAAACAACCATCTGATATTCCCTCCTCTGACAAACAAACCTCTACACCACAACAAACATCTGAACTTCCCCCACCAAAACCATAAACTACTGAACAACAACCAGAACAACCCATTCCCTTTGAACCCTAACTAAAACAACCCATCCCCTCTGTTCCTCAATCAGAACAACATCAACCTTCTGAATCATTCATATCTAATTCTGAGGTTATTGACGTTCAACCTTTGAAGATGCTGTTTGATGTTTCTTCCATATTCTGTCATTCTTCTGCATCATTTGATTCTTCTGAATCTGATGTTCCCCCAGAAGTAAACTCACCTCCCTCACTACATGGCTATGAACCAAGATCATCTGATTTTGTTTCTTTTACTTCTTTGAAATCCTTTTCATCTGATGACTTTCCATCTGGACTCAAACTTAAACACTTCTATCCAAAACGTCAAGATTCTGCTGAATCATCTGGCCAAACATCTTCTACACCATATCCTCGTCCTCTGTTCATTATCCCAACCTTTACAATACCATCCCCACCAGAACAACCAAAAACACCATCTCTAGAAAACTTCCTAAAACCTAAACCTAGAATGGATGTCGGTACGCTTTTTGATGGCTTCAAGAAGGAAATGAATGTGTGGATCTCTTTTGTGAAGAAAGACTGTTTGTCTAGTGTGAATCTAGATGCTTCTGAAGCTACTTGGGGCAGATTCATCTCAAGGTTCAAGATAGTTGCTTCAAATCTTCGCACCATTTGCTCTGATGATGCAAAGGTGAAAATTTGCTGAAGTTATCAGGCAGATTTTTCTAAACATGAGTAGACCTCCAGTTATTCTTCTGGATAATGCACTTGTTGATGATCCTATGTCTAAAGATACTCCTCCAGAAGCTGCTGTTGCTGAAGAAACTTTTGTGCCTAATCAGTTAGCTCTGATGATTGTGGAACAAGCTTCTACTTCTGAGATTTAAGAACCTGCATCTGCATCTGCAATGGTCACTGGTAGTGCTCCAGCTATTGAATCTGCATCTGCACCTGCTTCTTCTGAAGTCAAGACTGAAAGACCAGATCTAGAAGAAAAGTTTGCTCTGCTAGAAGCCAGCAACAAAGAGATCAGAACATGGATGGTCAAGCAAGAACAAACTACAGATGAGATTAAGACTTGGATGTCTAAACAAGAGGAATCTAATTCTCAAATTATAGATCTTCTGAAGTTGATAGCCTCTTGCCAATCTTAGTTTCTTTTTCTGTTATGTTTGTGCACATGTTTTGCTGTGTTTTGTTATCTTGTTGTTTTCTCTGAATGTTTTCTGGATTCTGTTTATCAATGAAATTGACTATTTCCTTATCTATCTTATATTGTTTTTCTCTGTTATTCCTTTCTGTCTTAAAAAGTTTTTCTTTTTGATTATGACAAAAAGGGGGAGAAAAAGAAATTATGTTTGTTCAAATATAAATAGTTACTAAAATGGAATTCAGACATAATAATTTATAACTAACATTAAATTTTAGTCTTTCAGAACTATAACATATCATTTGACCAAATTCATTGAAGTTACCCTGAGAATCCCCAAACCAGACTTTTATTCAAACCAGGTTCTGATTACCAGGCTCTGATAATTCAAACCTGGCTCTGATCCTAAAAGTAAACCAGGCTCTGATTCTGGAAAGAAAATCAGTAAAAGTAAATCAAGCTATTACCAGACTCTGATTCTGGAAAGCAAATCAAGCTTTGTTTCCAGAAAGCATACTCTAACTAGGATTCTAATCAGGCTCTTAATCTGAAAAGTATACTCATGCAAAAAGGGAAGTATTTTCTTCTATTAGAGTATTCATTTCAGGGGGAGATTCTTTATCTCAGGGGGAGTTATATATTTATCCTTTCTATTGAACAAAATTTCCTATGTTTTTGTCATCATCAAAACAGGGGAGATTGTTAGAACACAGATTGGTGTTTAATTATATCTCTATGTTTTGATGATAACTCTAATGAAATTTTGTATTAAGAAAATATATACTCTAATTTTGTTCAAGTGTTTTTGTTTCAGATATTAAAATAAATATTCTTATGGAAGCAAAAATGCATCTGAACAGTATTCTACGCAAAGCTCTGAAGCATCAGAAGCAAGTCATCAGAAGACTCTGAGCGCTGCCAGAAGAGACTCTGAAGCAGAAGCTGCAAAAGACTCTGAAGCAGAAGCTGCAGAAGACTCTGAAGCGTAGTTGAAGGATTTGTATGAAGAGTTTCAAGCATTGTTTCAAGAAGACTCTGATGTACTTTATGCTGCAAGTACAAAGGCTTTGTTATTCCAACTCTGCTCTGATTGACATTCACGCTAAAGCACTTTAGCTGCAAGACTCTGATAACATCAAGACTCTGATGTTGATAACTTTGAGACAGAAGCATTGTTGAAGAAAATATTATTCAAAGATATATTCATTGGCTTATTCCAAACGACTCTTTCCTTATTCATGTATGGCACAGGAAATCAGACAAAAGGGATTTGTCTGAACATTCCTCTTCTGGGAAAGCTAGAGTCAATAGAAGACAAAAGGCTACATCTACACAGCAGTGCACGGTCTTCAAGCATTGAACCTTCAGCTCTATAAAAGGACGTCTTCAACAACATTTCAAAGTTGACGATTTATTTGATTCATCAAATTGAAAACTACTCTCAAACTCTCATACAATTTATTTCATAAGTTGAATAGTTTTATTCGTTCTTAAACTAAGTGTAAAAATCACAATTTGTGATATAGCTTTTTAGAAGCATCTTAAACACTTGTTTAGTTCACATTAATTTGTAAAAGGTTCCTTAAGAAGACCAAGTTGTTGTCAGAATTTCTTGAGAAGACTAAGACAGTTGTTCTTAGTGGTTAAACTGTAATCTGTTTGAATATAGTGGATTAAGTCCTTGTGGAGAAAGGCAAATCACCTTGATAGGGTAGACTGGATTAGTTGAGTTCAACGAACCAGGATAAAAATCTTGTGTTGTTTTTATTGCCATATTTATTTCAAAACCCTTATTCAACCCCCCTTCTAAGTGTTTTTCTCATCTTCATTCTTACCTTTTTGCTCTGCATGTGAAGGAGCTGAAGTTTGGCCTTCACTACCTCTTCCAAAAATCATACTTAGAGGAATGACATCCATCACATCATCCAAAGAGATGCTCTTATGCTGAGCAGAGTCGGGCTTGGAAGGGATGGAGGTATGATGTTGAGACATTGTAAATGACTTAGGCTGTATCGAAAGAGGTTTTCTGATGAGGTTATGTGAGGTAAGGAAAGAGGCGAATTGGTAGAAGCAAAAGGGGCTAGAAGGGTTTTCTTGAAGAAGTGGAGGGAATTCAATATTTTGACCAATCAGAATATGATTATTTTTCAAAATATAATTCCCTATTAATTGCTAAAACTCAGTATTAGGCCTAGTTCTCAACTTACTTAGTGAATTTTCAAATTGAATGGTCTTGAGATCCCTTGTATCCCTGTGATAACTGTATGCTTCTGAGTCTCCTAGTTCCTCATATTCTTTCCCAAGGTGATGCCAGTCAATATTTTTCATGGCTTTCTCTTGCTGACTTGGATTCCAATTTATGGCACTGAGATTGTCACAAAACAATGTCATAACATTCTGAGTGACATTGCTTCTTGTATGCTGGGTAACTTCCATGGACTTTATCAGGTTCCAATATAACATATCTAGATTTCCCTGATGACCATTCTTTGGGTGTCCCTTCTTCGCTTGCTTGCCCACACGATATTTACCACATCCCGTCCTACTATCTGAAGTAGACTTTGAAGTTCCTCTTGCTACTATTTTGGACATGGTCCTTTCTATTTTTAGAAGATGTTTTCCTTTCTCCAGCCACAGTTGATCCTTCTTCTCTTTTTGGACCAAGCCATTGAGGTTACTTCTGGGCTCTCATAGGTAACAATTGTTCTTGGCTCTGGACCCCCTGATGACTTCCTCACCATTTTCATTGACGACCACACACTTACCCTTAGAAATTTGACAGTTAGGCCTTGGTCACATAGCTGACTGATACTGATCAGATTAACAGTCAGTCCTTCAACCAACAAGACATCATCCAGTTTTGGAACACCAGGATAATCTAGTTTTCCAGTACCTTTGATTTCTCCTCTGGCTCCATCTCCAAATGTTACATGACTTGAGGAATGAAGTCTTATGTTAACCAAGAGATTCTCTATCCCAGTCATGTGTCTAGAGCAACCACTATCAAAATACCAATATTCTCTTGTAGGCATCCTTAGAGAAGTGTTGGCTACTAAAGTCACATTCTTGGCAACCCATTGTCTCTTCTTGATAGGAGCTTCCTTCTTGGATTTAGCATGATGCAGTTTCTTGACATGAGCACCCTGTTTGGATTTTCCTTGATGAGGATGACAAGGAAATCCATGTAGCCAGAAACAAGCAGATTTAATATGTCCAAGTTTTCCACAGTGGTAACACTTATACCCTTGGAATTTGTTCTTGGTCTGGTGCCAACTTCTGTTCCTTTGATGTTGTGACATTGCTGGTGACATCCATGTTGACCTCTTATTCTCAGTCTTTGGCTTCTTGAACCCCAAGATGGGTTTCTGTTCACCAACAAATCCCAGTCCAGACATGTTGCTTGTGGTCTGACCACTCTGTAGAATTTTTTCTAGAGTGTCAGTCCTAGGGTTCAGCATCCTTATAGATTTGGACATTTGATCAAGATTAGATTTCAACAAGCTGGCTTCACTTTTGAGAGACTCTATTGTTACAAGATTCTCCATCTTCTCAGCTTCTAACTCCCTTATGCACTTCTTCTGTTGTTCTCCTTGCTGATATAATTATACACTTCTTGTGCATAGCTTTTTGTATGAATCTTTAAGTTCATCATAAGTTAGCTCTTCTTCACTTGAGTCACCATCAGATATGCATACACTGTTCAGAATAGTGACATGTTTAGCACATTCTTCTTCTGATCCACTTTCAGAATCTCCATCTGACCAAGTCACTGTTAATCCCTTCTTTTGCTTCTTGAGATAGGTGGGATACTCAATTTTAATGCGCCCACAACCCTCACATTCATAACACTGAACTCCTTTGCCTTGGTTAGATCTATCATCATATTTTTCCCTTCTGTTGGTGTCGGAAGAATTGTTCTTGGCATAAGGTTTAGACTTATAGTCTATTCTCTTGATTAATTTGTTAAATTATCTTCCAAGCAAGGCTATTGCTTCTGACAAATTCTCCTCATTTTCACCATCTTCTTCTTCTGAATCATCAGCAGTGTTTGAGATAAGAGTTATGCTTTTGTTCCTTTTCTCCACAGCCTGATCACACATCCCCATCTCAAAGGTTTGGAGAGAACCAATGAGTTCATCCACCTTCATACTGCATATGTCTTGGGCTTCTTCAATGGCAGTGACCTTCATGGAAAACCTTTTAGGTAAAGACCTGAGAATCTTTCTGACAAGCTTTTCTTCAGACATCTTTTCTCCCAAGGCTCCTGAGGTGTTTGCAATTTCATGTAGAAGTCATGAATAGTCTCATCCTCCTTCATCTTCAGACTTTCAAACTTGGTTGTCAATATTTGTAATCTTGACATCTTGACTTTAGAGGTTCCCTCATGAGTTGTTTTGAGAGTATCCCAAACCTCTTTAGCCAGCTCACAATGATGCACCAGTCTGAAAATGTTCTTGTCTATACCATTGAATAATGCATTCAAGGCTTTAGAATTCCCAAGAGCTAAGGCTTCTTACTCTTTGGTACATTCTTCTTCACGTATAAGCACATATAATCCATCTTTATCAGTCTTTACTGGATGTTCCCATCCTGAGTTTGTAGCTCTCCATGCCTTGCTATCTAAAGACTTTAAGAAGGAAATCATCCTAGGTTTCCAATAGTCATAATTTGAGCCATCCAGAATTGGTGGTCTATTCGTGAATCCTATATCTTTATCTATAGTACCAGAATTTATCTTCCGTAGATCTCACCCAGAAAATAACAGGCAAGGTGCCTGCTCTGATGCCAATTGATATTCTGGCAAGCATACAATGTATGTTATCACGGATGTTATGACATCCAATGTGACACTGACTACTGAACTAACTAATAAGCTATAAATGGAAAGCAGTAAATAACACAAGTAATTGTTCACGCAGTTCAGTGTCAACCACACCTACATCTGGGGGCTACCAAGCCAGGGAGGAAATTCACTATCAGTAGAATTAATTCAGAGTCAAATAACCCGTTTGCACTCTTCACTTAAGACCTACCCAATGAAACTTCAGCCTAGAGACCACTAGACCTGAGTTTCCCACTCAGTCCCCCTCAATCACCTCAGTGATATAAACCAATTTACAATAGAGTTATGAAGACACACTTCAAACACACACCTTGATCTTACTTCACAGCTTTGATCAAGTGACATAGCCCTCTTGCTTAAAAGCTTTGAGTGGCACAATGAACACAACAGTTCATACACACTAAACCAATGTAATTGTACAACTGACAATTGCTTGACATACAAGTATCCTAAGACACACGTGAAGAACCAAACTTCTTCACTCACACAAACCACGTGAAGAACAACCTCTTCACTCAAAAGATACACACTTTAATCTCTCTGCTAGCTCTCTCCTTTATTAAGGTTAATCCTCTTGTTATTTATAATAGCATATATTCTTTGGGCCTTTGTGCATAATTTAGATTTACCCAAGCCTTTCTTCAAGAATCTGCATCCTTACCAGTTAGGCTAGGGACATTTTATTTTGCCAGGGCTTCTAAAATGTTTCATGACTTCCAGCTTGAGCTTCTAAAATATTTCCCTATATTCCAGCCTGAGTTCCCTCATTCCAAATACCAGAAAACTAAAACTGCGCACCTGAAGTCATACGATCAATGTTACAGCATCCAGTCATGACATCCAACCTCACTTACCTTGCAAAATACTCTTATTGTATGTTATGACATTAGTTGTGACATTCATAGATACAAAAATCTTTTGCCATAAAATACAACCAATCAAGAGCATCTACAATCCTCATTAACTCAAGTAGTTTATCAGAGTGTTGTTGTGGCGGATTCGGGAATAGTGGAGGCTCAAAGCTCCAGGTTGGAGTTTCTTGATACTCCGGATGGTGTTGAGGCCTATAATTGTCGCCTAACAATGTCCAACCAGTATGTTGCCATTCGCCCCACCCTCGGTCATTCGCATGATCCGCAGGAGGAGGTTGGTCAAACCACTTTCCATCATCTTGGTGTTTAGTCTCCATTGGTTGTCCGCCAACCTGTTCATCTTGGTCTTTTTCCTGTGCCTCTTTGTTCTGATCATCACTCTTGTCTAATTCTTCCAGCCGAGAGGTAGTTTCCTTGACAATGAACCTGCAACAACTTTGTGTTTGATCCCAGATATATCCCGTCATTGTAAGAGCCTTTTGGAAGAACTCTTTATCAGAGGTTATGGATTTATACGGAATACCTGGAACTGTGATTTTGGCATGGTTGAGAACTTCTTGAATGAAAGACCATACGAGAGAGCAGTTCCTCTACCCGAGTCTCTGAGTGAATAAATCCGGCTGGCTATATAGTGAGGCCAACTGATTTTGATATTTTTCCTCAAAATGTAGATCAAATGTACCTCAGCTTGATCAACGCGCGAATATCCGCCTTTCTTGGGCCGTATAATGTGCGCCACAATCCACTGTAAGATTCTATCCATTGGTTTTAACTTTCCCGTAATGACAGTCTTAGGAAAGAGGTCACTTGCCACAATATCATCCGCATAAGGTTTCTTTAGCATGGAGTTCAAGGCCTCTTTGAACTCGTAGCCAATGACAATTTTAGCGTCTATGGCCTTAATGATAGGCTCAACGGATACTGGAGACATATTAAACAAAGTTTTCCAAACGGAGTCGTTCACACATACCTTTGTAGTTCCGACTTTCGTGTTGAACTCAAAATCTTGAAATTTTCCTTGAAGACTAGTGTAGAATACCCTGACAAGGTCTTCATTGTACTTGGTATTGCACTCTAAGAAATTATTAAACCCTTGAGCATCAAGAAGATTTATCACTTGTGGGATGTGCATACGCTCAGCAGACAGTCGGTAGTACGCATGCTGCTTTATGACAGATCGCTTATTGAAGTTTTTGTCATAGATCTCAGCAAATTCAGGAGGGACAAGGGACATAGCAAGTGTCGGAAGGTTTGCAGATGATGGACCTGCATAGGATGAAGAAGATCTAGTTGATCTTTTGCCGGTGATTCTATGGGTGGACATTTTCACTTTCAAAGTTGGAGAAGAGGAATGGGTGATGAAGAGATTACTCTTGAAGATAGAGGAATGATGATGATTTTACCCCTTCGTGGTAGATACTAGGTTTTGGGAAGAGAGGAAGAGGGAAGATAGCCTTGATGTAGGTTACAATTTACAATGCAAAATATCTTAATAAAAATGACTTGGAATGAACAATATGATTTAATTGAGAAATGAACAGTTGCATCAGAAATTTTTTCACATAATTCGCGCGATGTGTCGACCCGAAGGTCTATACATCGGTGCATACTGTGTTGAAAATGACACGTTTAAAATAGCAGAGGCATGCGTCGACCGGAGGGTTGACCTGAGCATACCCGTGTCTCAAGCAAAACAAATGTTCATTTTGTGAGTCGACTGTTACCCTGCATAGGTCGACTCGTGCAGACAAAACCAGCAAAAACTTAAATTTTTGACCATTTTAGCATACATAAAGACATAAATAGCAAGCCAAAACATATTTTTAAGCATACAAAGGAGAGAAATACGCGCAAACATGATATACACGACAATGGTGACACATAATTTGATACATTTCATTTTGTGAACATGAAATTTTTGAGAGATTCTAGTTAAGGAAGGATATTACCTCAGCTCCAAATGTACCGAGATGCACTCACATATTTCTTTTAACATCTTCATTTGTTAGACAATAGATGGAAAAAGCACATGTAGATACAAATATATAGAATATACTAGAGATATCGCTAAGCACGATCCGAAATATAAAGAACACCGAGTTCCCGTCGGATATGACAGAAAGGCTCAGTAGTAAGAGGTTTTGTAAAGATATCAGCTAGTTGATTTTTAGTATCAACATGCTCAAAAACCATGTTGCCTTTCTCCACATGATCCCTAAGGAAGTGGTGCCGAATTTAGATATGTTTGGTCTGTGAATGCAGCACAGGACTCTTGGTTAGATTGATGGCACTTGTGTTGTCACAGAAAATTGGAACACGATCGAGTTTGAGGTTAAAGTCGAGCAATTGTTTCTTAAGCCATATGACTTGAGTGCAACAACTGCTGGCCGCAACGTATTCCGCTTTGGCGGTTGACAAAGCTAGATATACCTGCTTTTTGCTATGCCAACTTACCAAAGAGTTTGAAAATAAATGACACGTGCCACTCATACTTTTCCTATCTGATTTGCATCCTGCAAAATCATAACCGGAGAAATCAACCAAGGAGCAATCGTTTCCCTTAGAATACCAGAGCTCGTACTTTGGAGTACCCGAGAGGTATCTAAGTATGCGCTTTACTACTTTTAGATGGAATTCTTTAGGAGATGATTGATACCTAGCGCACATATAGACACTAAACATAATGTTGGGTCTAGAGGCAGTAAGATAGAGGAGAGATCCAATCATACCTTGGTACTTTTTCACCTCTACATCCTTACCACTTTCATATCGGCTGAGATTAACACATGTTGACATTGGTGTATCGATAGCTTTGGAGTTTATCATGTCAAACCGCTTGAGAAACTCAAGACAGTATTTCGTCTCGCTCATAAAGGTACCCTCTTGTAGTTGCTTAATTTGCAATCCGAGGAAGTACGTGAGCTCTCCTATCATACTCATCTCGAATTCTCCCTGCATTAAAGTAGAAAACTCCCTTACAAGATTCATGTTAGTTGACCCAAAAATGATATCATCAACATAAATTTGCACCAAAATTAAGTGTTTTCCTTGACGCTTAATGAAAAGGGTTGTGTCAACCTTTCCTCTTGAGTACCCTTGATCAAGAAGAAACTTGCTTAGATGATCATACCAAGCCCTATGGGCTTGCTTGAGTTCATACAAGGCACGTTTTAATTTGTATATGTGATCAGGATACTTATGGGATTCAAATCCCGGAGGTTAGGCAACATAAACTTCTTCATTTATATATCCATTAAGGAATGCACTTTTCACATCCATTTGAAATAACTTAAAATTTTTCGCACATGCGAAGTGTAACACCCCGTTCTAACCCAACGCATATTTAAAATAAATCAAAATCAGAGTGCATGAAATTTGTACGCATGACGGTCGTCATGGACTTGTGACGGTCATCACACAGACAAAAACCTGGGCGTCACATTTTTCAGCTAGCAGAAGCATGCATTTTACCATTTAATTTAACTAGGTAACATGCATTCAGTGATGATACATATCATATACTCTTGGATGAACAACTAATAACAACTCATATAACATCTTAATTACATAGCAACATATTCATTCGCAGCGGAACATAATGCACTTTCAACATTTATGAAAATCAATGTGATACCAGAAATTACAACCAAAACTCCATTAAAATTCAGCAAGTACTTCAGCTTGCATATATTCATTAAACAACTAGTTTTCCATCAAAATTCAGCACTACCGATTCTTCGGCTTAATGCGTACAACCAGCATTCGGTGCATTAACAAAAAAAATAACCAATTCAACTAAAATACTTAGTAAAATTCAGCAACAAGAAAACATCAAATAAACAACATAAACAATCGTTCATCCCCCTCAAGAGTGCTACGTATCAGAGCGACCAACGACACCTTACAGGAACTACGCTCTATTCTTGACTACCTGCAAATTACCACCAGAGGAGGTAACATACAACGGAAAAGGGTGAGATATCAATAATATAACATAAAGCATGATAGAAAACATGTCGGAACTCATCACAACATTATAGGTTTCGAAATCATAAACATCATCGACAACAACTGCGAGTAATCCATATCTCACATAAACAACATTAACATACAACTAGCGTAATTATGCGACTTTATGCGACTCAACTGTGCATATGTATGTGGTACCATTTTGGGAGACAACTCTCCACAACTCGGGACAGGGCCAACACCCCGAACCCATCTAGGAGCCAACACTCCAAAACTCGGGACAGGGCCAACACCCCGAACCCATCTAGGAGCCAACACTCCAAAACTCGGAACAGGGCCAACACCCCGAACCCATCTAGGAGCCAACACTCCAAATAACGCCAATACAGGCACAACCGTCGCTAATCCAGGCCAAATGCTATGCCATGAAATGCATCTATTATGGACTACAACACAACCATATCAACCATATAACAAGGCATTATGCCTACAACCAGAATGTCCATAACATCATACCACTCATACAACTACCACTTTCTACTCGTTCACATATGGGAACAATAACAACATAATATCAACATTTACGACTGTTCATGTAAAGGAACATTGCAACATCGTATCAACAAATAGGAACTCAAAGTGTTCACACAAAACGGCTATTCCTATACAGGTATAACATCAACATCAGTTCTACAATTAATCTTTAACATTTTATCGTAATAACAACATTACAACATCTTCTCACATAATTAATTACAAATCAATCACAACCAGGTAACTGTCCTTTTTGGACCAGTACCTGAAACTGGCGCCTTAGACCAACTTGGCCATCTTGACGCCCATTAGGGAAAACCATTAGAGCGTTGTACGAATAACCGTATAGCATATTCGTTCTACGTATTTTCCCATAAGGAAAACCTTAGAGCATCGCACTAATAACCACATAACACATTCATTCCTACATAGAATACTGGTCCCATTAGGGAAACCTTTTCCTTACATTTATCGATTAACGAAAGCTATACCTATGACTCGATCTCCACATGAATTTGATCATACTCCCAGTTATAGAATTGAACCCTACCCTTACCTTAGAACTGAGGCCAATTCCACGCTTTCCGATTCCGCTTCTGCTCTACGGTGATTTTTTTGCAGAAATCTCCCGAATTCGCCGATGGATGATTCTTCGCTCTCCACTTCTCTCAATGCGTAACTTCTCTTTTCCGTCTTTCCTTTCCCAAAAAAATGATGTAATTGAGGGTAAAAGAGTCTACGGGAATATATTTTTGCTACAAAATCTCATTCCACCAGAACACGTTCAAATTCTGCATAACTGCAGTTTTTGCTTGTGTGACGGTCGTCACACTCCTGTGACGGTCGTCATAGCAGCAAAATTAAATTCTTTCCAATTTTTTTCTAAATAGAACATCTCTTTAGCTTTCCAACGCTTCGAACGGGGGTCAAATCCGACTTACGGATCAAGAGATATGAATTTTCAAAATTTTCCGACAAAACCAGAATTTTTCCGACAATTCGACCGATTCAATTCCTTTCTTCGAGACGGACTCATACTCAAATACGACTACGACACAACGAGATCTGGAAAAGTCATAATTGGATTTAATCGAAATAAAACGGGCGTTACAACTCTCCCCCACTTAAAAGAATTTCGTCCTCGAAATTACCTCGATTCAACCAACTCCGGATACGACTCTCGCATCCCAATCTTCCAAATTACCTCTACCAAAGAATCCTTTTACCTCTAAGTTGCTTCTCGTCCATCAACTTGAACTAGCAATGCCTCAACAATCAAATCATCCTTCACTTGTACACTATCCATCTGAATCAATGTACTTCCTCAGCTTGGACACATGAACACATCATGCAATTCCCACAAGCGACAGCGGTAAAACAGCCTAGCATGCTACTTTCTCCATGCTTCCGCTGCGCCACTCTGATACAGATAAACAAAACATAGTGGTATTTCCGAGACCTCATGCTCGACCAACACTAGTTACTATCGTAACTCTCAAAACACATCTTATCTTGGATCCTTTTAATCTTTTCAATCGTCTCTTACACAATCTCATGTCCGAGCACAACACTCTCGCCGGACATACATCAACATAACTCAACAAATCCTCTACATACTGAATAGTTCTCTCTGTCTACCCATCCGTCCACGGATGCTAGAAAGAATCCAACTTTGACATGACATTCAAACGTCTGCAAAACTCTCCTAAAATCTCAATGAAGAACTCAAGTTCCCATCTGACACAAAATTCGACGGCACCTCATACAACTTCACAACTTCATCGATACACATCTCAGCTAGCTTCAGCATAGACTGGTTCTCCCTCATTGGTAGGAGATGGGTTAATCTTGTCAATTCATTCATAACCAACCAAATCGAATCATATTTCTTCAAATTCTTTGGAAAACCCGTCACAAAATCCATGGAAACACTATCCAATATCCATTCTAGAGTTTCTCACAGTTGCATCAACCCAACAGGTTTCTGATGCTCAACTTTCTACTTCTGGCAAGTCAAACATGCATACACAAATCGTGTTACATCACGCTTCATACCAGGCCACCAAAACAGATTCTTCAAATCACTATACATATTCGTCGCTCCCGGATGAATACTCAACTTACTCCTGTGACTCTCTATCTATGGCCACCAAAACAATTTCCTTAAATTCGGTCGCATCCTCATGGCACTTGGATGGATACACCATCTATCTCAAGGCACTTCTTCAAGAGTATTCTTACTCCACTCAACAACATTTTTCTGCCCAGGACACTTCGCTAGGCGAATCTCTCGGCGAACATGACAGTCTGGATTTCTATTTTCGACCGTTAAACGACTTCCGTATGTCCGATTTTGATTCCGTAAAAAGCTGCGATCTTAGAATTCGACGTACAACAACAATTTCACACTTAGGAAACCATTCAGCACAGTTTCAACTTGAAATATTTTAAACCTCAAGTACACTAATATTGCTTTCCACGCCCAACCTCTTCTCACAATCACCAGAAATCACTGTCCACCCTCTATTCGACTTCACAATCTGCTGCCTTGGAATACACCCCAGACACAAGTCTAAAAACCACTCAATCAAATTAATTCTTCGACCATCCAAACAGACATACAACGTGGAGTTCTCAATATCGGACTAGTTTCCGTAACTAAGTCGATCACAAACCCCATCACGACATATCGCGATACCACTTCCACAAATCCGAAAATCAACTCTTCGACTTTGATTCATCAACTTCAACCAATCTACCAACTCAAACCAGATTTTCTGACCTTCTCGAATCTCCTCAAGAATACTACTAGTAAGTTCTAACACACACGGCTTAACTCCATAACAAGTCTCTTCACAGACCAAACTTGTATCGCCAAACTGCTCAATCGGTTCTAACTCTTTTCACCATCATCATCGTTACTGGTAAGGTTTTCAAATCAAAGCATCAGCTACCACGTTATATACCGAAAACACACAGTATGATAACACATCAACCGCACCTGTTCACGACGGTAAAATTGCCAAAATGACACGTTTTGAATATTCTGCTATAATTGGCTCATTCACTGACTCCAAAATCATTTTTCCTAGAAAGATCATCTCGTTAGCTTCCCGTCACTTCGAACGGGAGTCAAAACCGACATACGGTTCAAGAGTTATGAATTTTTGAAGTTTCCGAAAAACCAGAATTTTGCCCAAAATCTGCTGCGGGAATTCTGCATTTTTGCCCGAAAATTCGACTGATTCAATTTATTTCTTCGAAACAAACACATACTCATACTCCCCTAACATATGGCATTGAATTAGAACCATCAAACGCGATTTCTACGACGTCCGATTTCAATCCGAATCTTAGATCCTCAAATCTCCAAAATGCCAAAACTTGCCAAATCAACCACATTTTATAAAACAAGCATACTCAATCACGACTTAACATTACCCGACACAACTATGCAATCTACTCCGACTTTCGTCTGTAAAACATCGCTTCCTCACAAAATCTCAGATTAAGCAATTTCAGCCTCCAACTCCGGCACAACTACAACAATGACCAACTCTTGAACACTGGTCAGATAATTCTTCTTACGTACTTCAAGTTGCCTTAAAGCATAACTAACTCGCTGAAGTTACTTTTAACATATCTCCAAATCATATCAACAAAGCATCTCCAAACACCACCACTAGTCCTGTCGGGTTTGGCAACAATCAACACACGAGTCGTCGACAACTCTCTCGAAAATTCCAATCAAAATGCACATCTCTGCACCTTCTTACATCGACCGACTCATCAAAACAATTCTTGAGCACTTAGCTCCACTCCAAACAATTCACTGCTCACGCCATCCAAGCTTGCAAGACACGTCTATCCCATCCAACACAATCCCGTCTACTATTAACAAGAGATTAAGGGTGATCAGTTCCTCAATTTGTCAATAGGCAGCCGAAAATCATGATGGGGTACAAACCATCTTTGCCAAACTATGAGAGCATTCAACCACACACTGAGCCTTCACTCTGCACTTGCAGCATTCCGGAGAAACACATGCTTCTCCCCCACTTGAATCCTTCCCACTTCTGCAGACAAAGGCTAGACAACAAACATGTACCGGCAGTGTTTTCACACACATGCCGCATACCAGGAAACAACAACAGTAGACAACTTGGCCGGACGGACCGACCTGCTCTGATACCAATTGTAACACCCCATTCTAACCCAACGCATATTTAAAATAAATCAAAATCAGAGTGCATGAAATTTGTACGCATGACGGTCGTCATGGACTTGTGACGGTCGTCACACAGACAAAAACCTGGGCGTCACATTTTTCAGCTAGCAGAAGCATGCATTTTACCATTTAATTTAACTAGGCAACATGCATTGAGTGATGATACATAACATATACTCTTGGATGAACAACTAATAACAACTCACATAACATCTTAATTACATAGCAACATATTCATTCGCAGCGGAACATAATGCACTTTCAACATTTATGAAAATCAATGTGATACCAGAAATTACAACCAAAACTCCATTAAAATTCAGCAAGTACGTCAGCTTGCATATATTCATTAAACAACTAGTTTTCCATCAAAGTTCAGCACTACCGATTCTTCGGCTTAATGCGTACAACCAGCATTCGGTGCATTAACAAAAAAACAACCAATTCAACTAAAATACTTAGTAAAATTCAGCAACAAGAAAACATCAAATAAACAACATAAACAATCGTTCATCCCCCTCAAGAGTGCTACGTATCAGAGCGACCAACGACACCTTACGGGAACTACGCTCTATTCTTGACTACCTGCAAATTACCACCAGAGGAGGTAACATACAACGGAAAAGGGTGAGATATCAATAATATAACATAAAGCATGATAGAAAACATGTCGGAACTCATCACAGCATTATAGGTTTCGAAATCATAAACATCATCGACAACAACTGCGAGTAATCCATATCTCACATAAACAACATTAACATACAACTAGCGTAATTATGCGACTTTATGCGACTCAACAATGCGACTCAACTGTGCATATGTATGTGGTACCATTTTGGGAGACAACTCTCCACAACTCGGGACAGGGCCAACACCCCGAACCCATCTAGGAGCCAACACTCCAAAACTCGGGACAGGGCCAACACCCCGAACCCATCTAGGAGCCAACACTCCAAATAACACCAATACAGGCACAACCGTCGCCAATCCAGGCCAAATGCTATGCCATGAAATGCATCTATTATGGACTACAACACAACTATAGCAACCATATAACAAGGCATTATGCCTACAACCAGAATGTCCATAACAGAGCATCATAACATCATACCACTCATACAACTATCACTTTCTACTCGTTCACATATGGGAACAATAACAACATAATTTCAACATTTACGACTGTTCATGTAAAGGAACATTGCAACATCGTATCAACAAATAGGAACTCAAAGTGTTCACACAAAAAGGCTATTCCTATACAGGTATAACATCAACATCAGTTCTACAATTAATCTTTAACATTTTATCGTAATAACAACATTACAACATCTTCTCACATAATTAATTACAAATCAATCACAACCAGGTAACTGTCCTTTTTGGACCAGTACCTGAAACTGGCGCCTTAGACCAACTTGGCCATCTTGACTCCCATTAGGGAAAACCATTAGAGCGTTGTACGAATAACCGTATAGCATATTCGTTCTACGTATTTGCCCATAAGGAAAACCTTAGAGCATCACACTAATAACCACATAACACATTCATTCCTACATTGAAATCTGGTCCCATTAGGGAAACCTTTTCCTTAACATTTATCGATTAACGAAAACTATACCTATGGCTCGATCCCCACATGAATTCGATCATACTCCCAATTATAGAATTGAACCCCACCCTTACCTTAGAATTGAGGCCAATTCCACGCTTTCCAATTCCGCTTCTGCTCTACAGTGATTTTTCTGCAGAAATCTCCCGAATTCGCCGATGGATTATTCTTCGCTCTCCACTTCTCTCAATGCGTAACTTCTCTTTTCCGTCTTTCCTTTCCCAAAAAAATGATGTAATTGAGGGTAAAAGAGTCTACGGGAATATATTTTTGCTATAAAATCTCATTCCACCAGAACACGTTCAAATTCTGCATAACTGCAGTTTTTGCTCGTGTGATGGTCGTCACACTCCTGTGACGGTCGTCATAGCAGCAAAATTAAATTTTTTTCCAATTTTTTTCTAGATAGAACATCTCTTTAGCTTTCCAACTCTTTGAACGGGGGTCAAATCCGACTTACGGATCAAGAGATATGAATTTTCAAAGTTTTCCGACAAAACCAGAATTTTTCCGACAATTCGACCGATTCAATTCCTTTCTTCGAGACAGACTCATACTCAAATACGACTAGGACGCAACGAGACCTGGAAAAGTCATAATTGGATTTAATCGAAATAAAACGGGCGCTACACGAAGGCAAGTAAAAGGCGTATAGCCTCGAGTCGGGCAACCGGCGCATAAGTCTCCTCATAGTCGATGCCTTCCTCTTGGTTATACCCTTGCGCGACAAAACACGCCTTGTTACGTGTTATTACTCCATTTTCGTCCAATTTATTCCTAAACACCCATCGAGTACCAATTACTCGATGGCCTCGTGGAGGAGGGACAAGGTCCCAAACCTCATTTCTCTTAAACTGATTAAGTTCCTCTTGCATTGATAGGAACCAATGTTCATCGAGTAAAGCCTCTTTTGGGTTTTTAGGTTCTACCTGAGAAACGAAATCAAAATGATAACATAAATTACTTAGCTTTGATCGAGTCGTTACTCCCTTTGAGATATCACCGAGGATATTGTCGATGGGATTTTCTTTGGAAGACTTCCAAGCTGGAGGAAGATCATCTTTGTCAGACGGATGAACTACCTCAGTCTCTTCATGGCGGTCATCTTTTTCCTCCTCAAATTTGGCTAGGTCTGGTTGATCAATTCCCGACTAAGCACTTTTGAGTATGTCTTCCGAAGATATACCTGCACCATGAACTAAACTACCTTTTTCGACACTTCTCGGACAAGACTCATCAAATGTTACATGAACGGACTCTTCGACAGTAAGTAATCTCTTGTTGTATATTCTATAAGCTTTACTTGACTGAGAGTATCCGAGGAAGATACCTTCATCTGCCTTGGAGTCAAATTTACCTAAACTTTCTTTTCCATTATTTAATACGAAACACTTACAACCGAAGACATGTAGGTGAGACAGATTTGGCTTTCGCCCTTTTAAAAGTTCATACGGTGTTTTGTTTAGAATAGGGAAAATGAGCACCCTATTCAATACATAACACGCCGTACTAATGGCGTCAGCCTAGAAATACTTAGGTAACGCACTTTCGTTGATCATAGTTCTCCCTAACTCTTCCAAAATTCAACTTTTGCGCTCCACAACCCCGTTTTGTTGAGGGGTACGCGGAGCAGAGAAGTTATGATCAATTCCGTGTCTACCACAATATTCCTCAAACAGATAATTCTCGAACTCACCCCCATGATCACTTCTAATTGATATGATGTTTGTGTTTAACTTGTTTTGAGAAAGCTTAGCAAATGTTTGTGAGGATCTTCACCTGCAAGACCACTAAACTTGGGCAACAAGTGTATTAAACCCGATTTTAATTCAAAAGGAACAACATCAGCAGCATACTCAATACACAAACCGTTATAATTCACATCAGGAGCAGCTAATTTCCTTAAGGTTCTATTATCAATCATTTCAAAATCAAATTCAGTAACCGAAGCAAACAAGTTATGCAAATAGTCAGACTCAATGGTGGGTGGTGGTGAACTAGTGGTAACCTGGACTGCTCTACGTCGTGTGTGCAAAGTTCTCTCTACTTCAGGATCAAAAACAACAATATCAGAACAAGATGACCTAGTTGCCAAGACTAATGCACAACAATGCAACAACAATGTTCAAAATGCCAACAATGTCCCTAAAAGACAAAAACGAAAACAAAGAAGGGAATCAATCAAAATAAGTTCTGAAAAATAAACTGACATCGAAATTAATCTAATGACTTAAAAATATAATTTTGAGAATTTTTTCGATTTTTTTCGACTCTATGAAAACAGTAAATAAATCATTAAAAATAGTAAAAAGGGTTTTTTGGCGATTCCGATGGCAAACTCCCGTAACTACTTTGTAGTACAAGACAAATGAGCAAAAAATTATTTTACTACTAATGCCCGGAACAGATTTCGATTCGGACGCAATTTTTCCAAAAACCGATTTTTTCGACTCTAGACGCGAGAAGGCCAAAAACGTGGGGAACCTAGGGCCTAAGCGCAACAACACTAAACCTATGACTCTAATATCGATTAATAACGACAAGAATCCCCAGAAATGGCGCCAATTTGATCCGTTGTCGCGCGCGGATCGAAAACGAGTTATTTTTGTAAAAACGTAATATCGTGGTAACGGTAACTCGGATATCGTCTCACAAGGATTCTTGATTTTATTAACTAACAGTACAAACGATTAATATGGAGTTTGTTTGGCTTAGGATCGATTAAACAAAGAGGTTGCAATTAAGCGGTTAAAATAAGTGATTATCAAAATAAGCCAATCTACTATTTTCGGTTCTGGGTTATCACGGGTTTCTACCTTACCAATTTCTTAAGCGGCTTCAATCTCTATTCAATTCCTATGTCAATTGACAAGCACAAAAGACATAAACTAGATTGACAATCCTATATTCCAAATTAAGCAAACAGATTAAGCTTTCGTGAATTAAGCAAACACGAATTACAAACGCGAATTAACGACAAAGCGACGTAACGACGAATAAAAGTTAAGGATGCAATCATACGAATTTAATCAAGACAATTCTATAAACTTACAGATTAAGAAAATTCAATTCATAGAATAGTATTGAAAGAGAAAAAAATTAAATTGATAAAGTATAAACCTTAAAGCGTTGGAACGCGATTACAACAGATTGACTCTCAGGAATTAGTTCTCATTCGAATCGTACAAGCTTCAAAATATTTTCGTCAATAGTGTCTAAGAGCTTCGGTCGTACAACCAAACCTAGACTAAAGAGGAGACAAAAGAGGATTCTGGTCATAACCTAACTGGGTCAAATAAACATAACCCAAACCCAAAACTTAATAAAACTAATGCTGCCGGTTCAAACGAAATTCTGAAAAAATGTGCTCCGAATCTGACTTCAACTCCAACACGAGAGTTGTAGCTCTCTCTCTCTCTTAGCTTTACGGCGATTATTAGAACGCCTCAAACGGATTCCCGGAACTCCAGTTATGATCGTTTCCGTGCAGACTGCTAAAGCTGAAAAATAAAGTAGGTAAATCAAATTAAACCAAAAATAAAATAAAATATAAAAACATAATAAAACATAAGAATAATCAAAATAAAGTAAAGAAATGTCGAAGTAAAAATATAGGAGAATATGCATAAAGATGCACTAATCAAGGTTTCTTATCCATCCACAGGGCGAGTACAGAACATTTGCGGGACTAATCAACAGCAAGAAGTGGGATACATTGGTCACTTCAGTGGATAGTTACAACATTGAGATTGTGCGTGAGTTTTACGCTAATGCACTTCCGAATGATGATGAACCGTTTACTTGGATCACGAAGGTGTCAGGAAGATAGACATTGTTTGATAAAGATGCCATCAATAGAGTGCTTGGAGGACCTCTCACTTTGGGTGAGGAAGAGATTGAAGATTATCACCGTGATTTGAGGCTGCATAGAAACACATATGCCATTTCTGAAGCCATATTGATGGAGGGCAAGACAGTTGAGCTGAACTCATCTGGGGTTCCTAGGAGGTACCACCGTGAGGATATGACACCCTAGCCCAGTTGATATTGCTGCTGGTTTTGACCATTATCAAACCAAAATCCCACACTTCAACCGTGCCAATCCCAGTGGCACACTTGGTTCACTGCATCTTAACTAATGTACAGATTGACGTGGCGAGACTCATTGCTGATGAACTGAAGTCCGTGGTGGAGAGTGGGCTGAAAGCGGGGGCGCGAGTTAATTTCCCCCTTGCTTTCCCATGTCTCATCATGGCATTGTGTGTTTAGTCGAGGGTGAAATTACCCTCCCACATGCAGGTGAGGATTCTAGCCACGATCGATGACCGTTATGTGGACAAGTATTTCCGTTCGAAGAACTTCAGAGCAAGTGCAGCTGCTGCAGATACCGGGACTACTGATGGTCCTGGTGTTGCTTTTTCGCAGGGAGTCGATCCATTCGACCAGGCTGTGTGCAACTACAAATGGGATTGGATCGCGGTGACTCAGCATGCCATGATTGACATTCATGATTCTATGCAGGTACTCCAGTTGCAGTGTCGTGATCCTTCTATGGAGCGCAGTATGATGACGCGTGAGCAGTTCCTGCAAAATGCGAGCTGGCCTGAGGTCAGGCCTGTTTTCGGAGAGGGGGCGGGTGCTTCTGGTGGTCTTGGTGATAGTGACGTTGAGGTGGATGCTGATGCTGATGATGACGAGGATGATGATGATGCTGATGGTTCTGGTTCTGGTTCCGAGAGTGTAGAGGGGACCGAGTCCGATGAGGACTAAGTTTTTTTTGACTTTATGGTTTTATTTCTTTGTACTTCGGTTATTTTATTTTGTATTCCAGAATGTTGATTGTGTACTATTTTGGGGTGTTTTTCCCCCATGCACATTTTAGTTTGTTGAAGTTATGATTAAGTTTTTTTTTATGTTTAAATTATTTTGTTTCTTTTAAGTGATTTTTAATATTTTTTTGTTTGTTGAGTTGTCAAAACCTCTAGATTGGTTACTCTCCATGAAGAAGTATCCAATGAAGGTGCACCCGAGTTGGATGATAATGATAAAAATAAACAAGCGAATAATGCTAAGGTACATGGTTACCTTCGGTTAGAATTTTAGAACGCATTAAGAACTTTAATCTTGTCGTAATTGAATATTGTTCTTCTTGCAACGTTGTTGAATGAATGATTCACCTAGGACTTAGAATCACAAATTGTGAGGAAATCTCCATTGTACACTAAATGATGGATTCTAATAAACTGTGTTGATTCATGCTGTGTATTTTATTATTATGAATTTGTGGAAGCTACTAGAAATGATCAAGGCACTTGTTTTCTATCGAGCACAACCAGTTCCAAATACAACTTACCTGTGAGCAGAGAGTATTCGTGAACCCCCTTGAGCCTAAACAGTTGAATCTCAGCTTGAAATATTGTGAGATTTCAAAAACTTTTTTCTTGAACCCCTGAATTTTTGTTAATTGTTCTTTGTGCCTAAAAAAAAGTCAAGAGCATTCACTTGAGGGTTGAGTAAAAGATTAGTTGGGGAGAACGGAAATGAAATTCGGTAGGTTGCCACAACTCTTGAAAAACCGAGCAAGCATTGAAAAAAAATATAAAGAGAAAAATTTGTTTTGTGAATATGAATGTAAAATATAAAGAGAAAAATTTGTTTTGTGAATATGAATGTAAGAAAAATAGTGAAAAACAAAAATAACTTGTGAAATCTCTCTTACTTGTTGGGATGTAAAAAACAAAAAAGGAATAAGTTATTTTTGTTAATTGTTCTTTGTGCCTAAAAAAAGTCAAGTTATTTTTACATTCCTTTTTTGTTTTTCACAAATGAGAATAAGTGGAATGAAG
Source organism: Lathyrus sativus (assembly GCA_963859935.3). Taxonomy (NCBI): domain Eukaryota; kingdom Viridiplantae; phylum Streptophyta; class Magnoliopsida; order Fabales; family Fabaceae; genus Lathyrus; species Lathyrus sativus. Next base: position 458,573,088 of record OZ012736.1, read on the forward strand.
TTGGGATGTGTGAATAACTTGTACAGTGAATGTCTCTTTTGCATCAGCAATTTCGTTTCAATGGCCTTAGATATGTCCCTTGTTTGTAAACCCGACCAAGCTACAACCGGAAAAGACCTTAGTGATCTTCTTGCTTCCATATTTTCATTTATAATTGTTAGATATTGTATGAATTGAATTGATTTTGGCATTGTTTGTTAGAGAGTGAAATTGTCCCCGCGGTTGCAAACACGTAAATTTCTTCAATCCTTATTCGAAGAGGAGAGATAGGGTGATTCATTCAGAATAACATTGTTGTTGATTGATATATGTTTGGCATTACTTTAAGACTTTAGTTCTTGTGTGTTGTGTTATTCTAACCATTGGGAACTTGTGTCTGGTTGCATTTCTTGTGTTTGAGCCAATTGATCCAATTTCGGAGAAATCTTTTTCTTAAGCAAATCCTCTTGTTCGTCAAAAGGCATACTTTGCTTGAGGGCAAGCAAGAATCTAGTTGGGGAGAGTTGTTAGATGCCTAATTTCACTTATTTGAGCTATCAAATGTGGGCATCTTTCACTCCTTTTTGTCAAGAAAGTATTCAAAATCGCTCTTACTTTTGTTGGTTTGCAATGTATTGTGAAAGTATCTTGGTACCTTTAATTTGTGTGTTATTGTGCAGGAATCAGGCATGAAGAGTGGAAAATTAAGACACAAGAAAGATGAAAAAAAAACCAAGACAGCAAGCAAACAACATCAAGTTCGCTAGGCGAACTTGCCAGCGAAGCTCCCTCCAAAACTTCATGAAGTTCGCTAGGCGAACTATGTAGTGAAGGCCAAAAATCAAGGCACTATTCACAACAGAATGGAAAAGGCCCTAAACTCGCTAGGCGAGGGAGACAACGAAGACCTCGCTAGGCAAATAAGCAGTGAGCAGTCAGCGAACACTCCCAGACATAAAACAGCATGGAAAGGACCATAAACTCGCTAGGCGAAGTGCACAACGAAGGCTTCACTAAGAGAAGAATTACTCGCCTAGCGAACATTTGGAAACTTGTCTGGGGAGAGTTCTTAGGACACAGACATTTTAGGTGGCACTTTTGGGGTTCGCTAGGCGAACCACTTTGTTCGCCTAGCGAACATGACAGTTCACCAGACCCTTATATAAATAGCATGGGCTACTTTTTGAAAAAAATATATTTTTTCTTGTACTTGCATTTGAGAGGATTTTTCTGACCTAGAAACCCATTCTTTAATTTATCATCATCTCTTAGCAACATTTCACAAAAAGAACGTGAATTCCCATCCAATCTCGATTATTCGACTCGGATGTTGATCAACCTTCTTTCGAAACTTGTTGCTCAAGCTATCATGGAAATGAGTGGCTAAATCCCTCTCTTCTCAAGGTTAGGAGTAATTAGTTCAGATTTTATGTATTTTTCTTAATCTCTTGTATGCGAACAATGTTATGATCAATGTAGATGAAGTTATTTGCTACTATTTGTACATTTATGGTTTGGATTGCTTTAGACATGAACTTTCCAAGTCTTGACCTAATATCTTCATTTATCAACTATACAAATGCTAGAGATAAATTTGAAAGTTGATATCCGCTTTGTATCGATCTTAATGACTATTGTTTCGATTGTTATTTAGAGAGATCATCTAACGGTCGAAACAATAACATTCACGAAATCGCTTTAGAGATGAACGTTTTTGTGAGGATATGCGGTTATGTTGGTTAGAACTTCGTTCACATATTTGATTGGTTGGATACATTTAGGACGAACTAGCGAACCCTAATCTTGGCATGCTTTTATCAAACTTAGATAGACTTTTATTCCGTTTTAAATCTTGCAAACTTATGTTACAAAATTGAAACCATTATAAAAACCCCCCTTTTTCTTAAGTCATTAAACCGTTGAACGACAAACATCGATATTCTCTTCAATCCCTGTGGATACGATAAAACACTACCGCAAAATACTTTCTAACATTTACACATACATCAAATCAAACCATTTCATATAAATATCTGTAAAACTATTTTTAAAACTAATCTATAAAAGTGGCATTTTCATGGTTGAATACACGCGTAAACAAATTTTACAATGTCAACACATAATTATTAATTTCTATATTATACTGTAGTATGTATTTAATACTAAATAAGTGAATTTAATTAAAATTATTAATGTGTTTTATTTTATTAAAAATTGACTTATGTTATAGGAAACAAAATGTTATTTGTTGGGACAAATTAAAAGAGTTTATGACATATTTAATCAATATTGTTTTCTCTGTGGGGGCTTGAGCCCCCTTAGCATTGTACATGTATCCTACAAGCCCCCTTAGCATTGTACATGCATCCTCCCCTGCCTATATTTTAAGATTTCAAAATACAACAAAATGTATAATAAGGGGTTAAGAAAGAGTTAGTTCAATATTAAACCTCCAAAACTAATTGTCAAACCCAAATAATATAATCCTAAAAGCATAAAATAGAATATTATAAATAAATTACCCATGTAAGAGTTGTATATTTTATTACAACAACAACAATAAACCTTTATTCCACTAAGTGGGGTCGTCTAGATGTATAAATTTTCACTATAATCTTCTATTCATAACCATGCTTCTATCAAAATCATTAATCTCAAGATCTTTCTTAATAACATCTTTTATAGTCTTTCTAAGTATTCCTCTTCCTCTATTTGTTTGACTTCTCTCCATCTGATATACTCTTTTTATCACATAATTTACATTTCTTCTCTTTACATGCTCAAATCACCTAAGTCTATTTTTCACCATCTTCTCTACTATAAGTGCTACCCTAACACTCTCTAATATTTTCATTTATAACTCTATTTTGTCTAGTCTTGCCACATAACTAACACAACATCATCATCTCATCTACACTTACTTTATTCTCGTGTTGATTCTCAATTTCCTAACATTTTGTCATGTACAACATCACAGGTCTTACCGCAATTCAATAAAATTTTCACTTTAGCTTTAACAGTACCTTTGCGTCACATAAAACCCCTTAAGCCTTCCTCTATTTCAGTCACCCAACTTGAATTTAATGGCTAACATCCCATTCTATTTCTCAATCATTTTGTATTACGGACCCAAGATATTTAAACCGTATGATTAAGGGATGATGTATGATGTAAGTCGCAAGTGTATGACAATACAAAGTAGTAAAAGATATCGAACCACAAGGAGATATATTTGAATATCGGTTTTTACACTAACAAAGTGTAGCTAAAGCGATCAAAATTGGTGGGGATTCAATGCAAGTGAATAAAATTAACATAATAACAAAGCAGAACACGGGGCGCGTGTTAATCTATCTCAGCCTACGAATTGGCTTTCCAAAATCATATGACAAATATTGAATGAGTTATCGAAAAATAGATAAAAATATACAACACATACTGACTTTTCACTAGCCCGTATGATTCATCCGACACTACAACAAAAAGCGCTTTTCATGACAAAAATTTCACCATGAACAATATAAAATCGAAGGTGTATGTAATGGGAACACCTTGTTTTATTTCAAAAAATCAATATGTTACCTTGGTTTTATGAAAAACTGACATAAATATATGCTCATGGTTTGAGATTCGATTCCTAGCTCCTACGGTTTTATGTTTTATATGGAACAAAAAATGCACCTTTAATTTTTATAAATTTTACGTCAGATATGTTACCATGATTTTCATTAAAATCGAGATAAGTACTCTCTAATATTTTATTATTTTTTGAACCAAAAAGGTGCCTTTATTTTTTATAGATTTTACGTCGGATATGTTACTTCGATTTTTAGTATTATCGTGATAAATACTCTTTATATTTTTTATTCACTCAGTGTCTACCTCATTCACATCTCGAGCTCTAACGAAAGAACATTTCTTCTCCAGCCAACGAAAGATCACTTATTCTCCAAGGAGCCCTAGCAAACAAAAAAACTCTCTCACCATTATTCTCCAGTATGCTATTATTATTGTTGTTGTTCTTGTTCTTGTTATTGCTTGGGTCCATTACTGTAGTTCTTATTATTCTCCATTACTTATGTTCTTGTTATTCTCTTTATATTTTTTATTCCCTCAGTGTCTACCTCATTCACTTCTCTAGCCCTATCGAAATGACACTTCTTCTTCAGCCAACGAAAGAACACTTATTCTCCAAGATGCCCTAGCGATTGAAAAAATTCTCTCACCATTAGTGTTGTTCTTGTTATTCTCCATTAATGTTGTTGTTGTTGTTGTTGTTGTTGTTGAGAAGCTTTATTTTTGTTGGTTATGTACTATTTTTTTTCCAGAAGCTTTATGTGATTATGGATCGTAGTTAGATGAAATCCAATAGATTAAGTAAAGAGTATTAGAATGGAGTGAAATAATTTTTTGATTTTGCAGAAAAAACCTTCCTGACAATAATGAGATTTTTATGTGTCCTTGTAAAAACTGCTTTAATACAAAAAAAACATCATATGGGTGTTATATTCAATCATTTTGGTTGTGATGGAATGATTCAAAATTACACAAAATTGGTATGGCATGGTGAAGAGACATAAAAGAGACGTCTGTCACATACAATTAAAGATGATGAAGTTATGAATGATACTCTAGAAGACATCATTTGTGATATTGGAGTTGATGCTTTTTAGAGTGCTAATGTGGTAGATACTTTGTGAAGAGACATGGAAGATTCGTTGTATCTGGGATGTAAAATTTTTATAAGATTGTCAGTTGTGTTAAGACTATTTATTCTTAAGGCAAGAGGTGGGTGGACGAATAAAAGTTTCACTGAATTGCTTAAGTTTTTGAGAGGAATGCTTCCCGAAGGTAACGCACTTCCGAACCGTACTTATGAGGCCAAGAAGATATTGTGTCCAATAGGTTTAGACTATGTCAAAATACATACATGTCATAATGATTGAATATTATATAGGAATTTTTTTGAAAACTTGAAGGAATGCCCGAGGTGCACGGAGTTACGCTACAAGGAGAAGGACCATGGTGTTGATGACAATGATGGTGTAACTAGCAACGGTGTTCTTGTCAAGGTGATGTGGTACCTACCGATAATTCCAAGGTTCAAGATATTGTTTGCTAATATTAGTAACGCAAAGAATACAACATGGAATGCATAAGAAAAAGTGTGTGATGGAAAAATTTGTCATATAGTTGATTCATTGCATTGGAAAAAAATTGATTCCTTATATCCAGATTTTTCCCTTGAACTGAGGAACGTTAGGCTTGGACTTGCCACCGACGAAATGCACCCTTTTGGTAATTTGAGTACTAACCATACGTCATGGCCTGTTCTTCTCATGCTTTACAACCTATCTCCATGGTTGTGCATGAAGCGCAAGTATATGATGCTATAGATGATAAATTCGGGTCCAAAACAACTAGGGAATGATATTGATATTTATTTAATACCATTCGTTGAAGATTTAAGACTTTTGTGGGAGGAAGGTGTTGCTGATGCGTATACATGTGATAACTTTAAGTTGTGTGCCATGTTGTTTTACACAATTAATGACTTTCCTGCATACATTAATTTGTTTGGATACCATGTCAATGGACATAAAGCGTGTCCTATATGTGAAGTTGATACATGTCACCACCAATTAAAAAAATGGAAAAAGACAGTTTATCTTAGGCATCGAAAATTTCTAAGACCTAATCATCCATATTGTAGATTGCAGAAGGCTTTTAATGGAGAACAAGAGTTTGATATCAGTACAAAGCCCTTAACTGGGAAAGAAGTTTATAGAAAAGAACAACATATTAAGGTTGTCTTTGGAAAGAAACAAAAAAAGTTCGCAGAGAAAAATATTTGGAGAAAGAGGTTAGTATTGTTTGATCTTCCATACTGGTCTAGTCTTGATGTAAGATATTGTCTTATATGATGCATATGGAGAAAAATGTATGTGATAGTCTGATGAGAACACTTCTCAACAGTAAAGGCAAGACAAAAGATACTAAGAAATCCTGCGAAGATATGGTTGTGATGGGTATACGGAAAAGGTTATCCCCAAAATAAGTAGGAATATAACCTATTTGTCCCCAACATGTCACACTCTTTCTAAAAAAGAAAAAATAATTTGTGATTGCTTGTAGGGTATCAAAGTTTCCCAATGGTACTCATCAATTATGAAGAAACTTATGTCAGAGAGCGATCACAAATTAGTTGGCTTGAAATCTCATGATTGTCATGTCTCGGTGCAACAACTTCTACCAGTGGCTACCCGTGGCATTTTACCAAGAAAATGCAAGGGTAACTATAACCAAATTGTCTTTATTCTTCAATGCTATATGTAGTAATGTTATTGATGCTAGAAATTTAGATGACTTGGAACACAGAGTTGCAGTTATCTTGTGGCAATTAGAGATGTTTTTTTCCTCCATCATTCTTTGACATTATGGTTCACTTAGTTGTTCATATAGTAAGGGAAATTAGAATATGTGGTCCAGTTTATTTACAGTGGATATTGTGAGGGCAAAGCCTCATATACCATACATGTGTGTTTCAATGATGTCAAAACACAACCGCATGGAAGAAGTGATTACCTTATCCAACATATTTCATTTGCTTGCATCAAACATCTTGTGTAGTACATTGGTATGTTAAAAGTCGCATCTAGAAGAGTCAAAAATAGCAAAATTGGTATTTTTGTAAAATACAGGTGTAGATGTTTTGATTGGCTGCATTTTATGGTAAAAACAATGCTGTGTATATAGATGTCATGATTGATGTCATGGCATGCTAGTGTAGTGTTCTGCAGGGTAAGTTTGCTTAGTTAGAGCAAAGTGTATTGGATGTCATACTGAATGTCATGACATCAGGTAGCTGACATCAAGGGCACGTGTTTTAGTTTTCTGGTATATTGCATGAGGAAGCTCAGGCTATACTTCAGGAAACATTTTAGGAATCCTAGTTATCTCAGGCGAAATGCTAGGCAGTGCTGAGCATAACAAGAAATGCCTATGACCTAATTAAAAGTGCGCTGTTTATGAAAAGAGGCTAACTTGGTTAAACCTAATTTCTGCACTTAGGTCCAAGATCTTTCTGCTGCTTATAAATAACAAAGTAGCAATCCTAATTGAAGACAGTTTTTGACAGAGAGTTTACAGAGTGTTTTGTGAGTGAAGAACTCAGTCTGTGTATTGTGATCTTCACGTGTGTGATTGTGTCTTAGGATTTCTTATGAGCCAAAAAATTATCTGTTGTATGATTGCATTGGACTAGTGTGTTTGAGTTGTATGTTAATTGTGTTACTCAAAGCTTTTAAGCGCGAGTGTTATGTCTCTTGATTGAAGTTGTGAAGCAAGATCAAGACTTGTTTGAAGTGTGTCTTCATTTTAATCTGTAATTTAATTGGTTGATATCACTGTTGTGATTGTGGGGGAGTGAGTAGGAACTCAGGTCTAGTGTTAGGTTGAAGTTGCATTGGGTAGGTCTTAAGTGAAGAGTGCAAACTGGTAGTTTGACTCTGAATTAACACTGCTTATAGTGGATTTGCTCCCTGGCTTGGTAGCCCCCAGATGTAGGTGTGATTTGCACTGAATTGGGTCAACAATTCTCTGTGTTATTTACTACTTTCAGTTCCTGTTTTATATTAAGTTTAATAGTCTGTTCTATAGTGGATGTCATAACATCCACTGTAACATCCACTGTCTGTTACTAGAATTTCAATTGGCATCAGAGCAGGCACCCTGCCTGTTATTTTTTGGATGAGATCTAGGGAAGATAAATTATGGTACTACGGACAAGGATATAGGATTCACAAATAGACCACCAATTATGGATGGTTCTAACTATGACTATTGGAAACCTCGGATGATAGCCTTCTTGAGGTCTCTGGATAGCAAGGCTTGGAGAGCTAATTTAGGATGGGAACATCTAGTTAAAATAGATAAAGATGGAGCAACTGTACTAATACCTTAAGAAGAGTGGAGCAAAGATCAAGAAGCCTTGGCTCTTGGGAATTCTAAGGCCCTGAATGCTTTATTCAATGGCATAGATAAGAACATCTTTAGACTTGTGCATCACTGTGAGCTGGCCAAAGAGGTTTGGGATACTCTCAAAACAACTCATGAAGGTACCTCTAAGGTCAAGATGTATAGATTGCAAATGCTGACTACTAAGTTTGAGAATCTGAGAATGAAGGAGGAAGAGACTATTCATGAATTCTACATGAATGTTTTGGAGATTGCCAATACTTCAGGTGCTTTAGGAGAAAAAATGTCTGAAGAAAATCTTGTAAGGAAGATACTCAGATCATTCCCCAAAAGATTTGCCATGAAGGTTATTGCTATTGAAGAAACGCAAGACATAAGCAATATGAAGGTGGATGAACTCATTGGTTCTCTTCAAACATTTGAGATGGGAATGTGTGATCATGCTGAGAAGAAGAACAAAAGCATGGCTCTTGTATCCAATCCTGCAGAGGACTCAGATGAAGACAATGATGGAAGTGAGGAGAATCTATCAGAAGCTATAGCTATGCTTGGTAAACAATTTAACAAGCTGATCAAAAGAATAGATCAGAAGACTAGACCCAATGTCAAGAACACTTCCTATGACATCAGCAGAAGAGGTAGATATGAAGATAAGTCTAACAAAGGCAAAGGAATTCAGTGCCATGAATGTGAAGGATATGGTCACATTAGAGCTGAATGTCCCACTTACATCAAGAAGCAGAAGAAAGGACTAAATGTCACTTGCTCAGATGGAGATTCTGATAGTGGATCAGAAGAAGATTCTGCAAAACATGTCACTACACTAAATAGTGTATGTGTATCTGATGATGATTCTAGTGAAGATGAGCTACTTTTGATGAGCTTACATCTTCATATAAACAGCTGTGTATCAGAAGTGCAGAAGTGTATCAACAAGGGGAGCAACAGAAGAAACTCTTAAAAGGGTTAAAAGCTGAGAAGATAGAACATCTTGCAACCATAGACTCACTCAACAGTGAGATCAATATGCTGAATTCCAAACTTGATCAGATGTCAAAGTCCATCGGGATGCTAAACAAAGGCACTGACACTCTAGATAAAATTCTACAAGTTGGTCAGAAAGCAAGTGACAAGTCTGAAATAGGCTTTGTTGGTGAACAGGGACCCATCTTGGGGTTCAAGAGGCCAAAACCTGAAAATATTAGGTCAAACCAGATGTCACAACCAATGTCTCAACATCAGAGGAACAGAAAAATGAACCAGACCAAGAAAAAATTCCAAAGGTGGAAGTGTTACTACTGTGGAAGATTTAGGCACATAAAGCCTTTTTGCTTCAGGCTGCATGAATTTCCCAGCCACATGCACCAAGTCAAATCCAAACTAGATGCTCATCAAGTCAAATCCAAACAGGTTTCTCCTATCAAGAAATGACAATGGATTGCTAAGAATGTGGCTCTAATAGCTCATACTTCTCTAAGGATGCCAACCAAAAAAGACTGGTATTTTGACAGTGGCTGTTCTAGACATATGACTGGGATAGAGAACCTTTTGGTGAACATCATACCTCATTCCTCAAGTCATGTAACCTTTGGTGATGGAGCTAGAGGAGAAATCAAAGGTGCTGGAAAACTAGATTGTCCTGGTGTTCCAGAACTGGATGATGTCATGTTGGTTAAATGACTGACTGTAAATCTTATCAGTATCAGTCAGCTCTGTGACCAAGGTATCAGTATCAAATTCACTAAGGGTGAATGTGTTGTCACCAATGGAGAAGATGAGGAAGTCATGAGGGGATCTAGAGCTAAGAATAACTGTTACTTATAGGAGCCTAAAAGTAACTTCAAAGTCTTGACCAAAGAAGAGAAAGAGGAGCAATTGTGGCATAAAAAAGGTAGACATCTTCAAGGGATAAAAAAGGACATATCCAAGGAAGCAGTAAGAGGAACTCCAAAGTTAACCCCAGATGAAAGAACATGTTGTGGTAGATGTCAGGTTGGCAGGCAAGCCAAGATAGGACATCCAAAGAATGGACATCATAGAAATCTAGATCTGTTATACTGGAATTTGATGGAGTCCATGAAAGATGACCAGCATAAAGGGAGCAATGTCACTCAGGATGTCATGAAATTATATTGTGACAATCTTAGTGCCATCAATATGAACCCAATTTAGCCTAATGGAGCCATGTATAGGGATAACAGACTTCACTCTAGAGAAGATTGTGTGGAGCTTGGGGACTCTGACCTACAAAGTGCTGACATTTTTACAAGATATCGCAAGACAACTCAAAGTGAAAACTTAAGAGGAAAATTAGGAATGTGTCTCTATAAGGAGTTATAGTAATTAATGGTATTTCGGAATTGTAGTTTGAATAATCTAAAATTTAATCATTTGCTGATTGGTCAGAATTTTGAGTTCCCTCTTCTTTTGCAATCAAATTTCTCTACCCCCTATACACTAGTTTGCTTCTTTTGGTGCCCATACAACTTCTTCATCTTCCATACCTCCTTCAACAACCACAGAAAACCTGCTTCCTCACGACCAAAGTATCCTAAAATGTATCAACAACCAAAATCTATCCCTACCAAGAAAATGACCACTATCGCTGATCCAAACTCTGGTGCTAGCAACCCTAACCAGGTTCTTGGGGTGGCACCCCTACGCATGGTGATCCCTGAAGGTCTGAGTGTGAAGAAACCACAGACTTCGTATGCAAGAAGACCTAAAGAACTAGTCACAGGTCAGGCCCCCCACATTTCAACCTCCACCCCTTCTGAGGATACCAATAAGGAAGGCTCTAGGGATATCCACAACAACATTGCTAATTTTGTATCTAGGATATTGAATGAGCCACATGATGTGCCAAAGATACCCATTCCCCAACTGGATCAACAAGCTGATGCTACTCAAGATGTTGAAACCTTTGGAACAACCTCAAAAAAGGATGATGATAAGGGTCAAACTTCTGAAAGAAATGATGTTAATATGCAAGGTGATAACAGTAATGGTAATGATGTCCAGAAAGATAAGGCTGATGTAGTGAACCTTGATGACTATTCAGACAATGATCTGATAGCCACAATCAACCCTAGCATAGCCAAAAGGCTCATGACTAGGAAAGGGAAGAAGGCAGCTGTGCAGAGTCCTTCTAAGAAGAAAGTTGTAACAAAGAGTACTCTTGTTGGCCCTACCAAAGCTTGGAGCAAGGTGGTTCCAAAGAAGAGAAAGGCTCAAACTAGTTCTAAATCTGATTCTGACTCGGATGTTGTATGTGATGTCACTGACATCCCACCAAAGAAGAAACCCACCACTAAAAAACTTGCTGCTAGTGTTCATGTTGTTTCCATTGATAATATCTCATTCCATTATCCCTCAAGTGTCAACAGATGGAAATATTTGTATCAGAAGAGGTTGGCATTGGAAAGAGAAATGGCTCAGAATGCCCTTGAAAATAAGGAGATCATGAATCTTATCCATGATGCTGGTTTAATGAGGAATGTCACTCAGTTTTCTCAGTGCTATGAAATACTTGTTAAGGAGTTCATAGTGAACCTATCAGAAGAATGTGCTGATAGAAAATCAATTGAGTTTGGCAAAGTGTATGTAAGAGGAAAATGTGTCACTTTCTCCTCAACAGTCATCAATAACTTTCTGGGGAGATCAGATGAGGCTCAAAATGATTTAGCTTCTTCTGACAATAAAGTTTGTCAAGTTATAAATGCCAACTAGGTCAAGAGATGGCCCTCAAAAAGGAAACTGGTTTCCAGTAAACTTAGTGTGAAGTATGCTATGTTGGATAAGATTGGGGCTGCCAACTGGGTGCCTACAAATCATAAATCAACTGTTGCAACTATCCCGGGGAAGTTCATTTATTATGTTGGGACCAAAACAAAATTTGACTATGGAACCTACATCTTTGATCAGACCATGAAGCATGCTGGAAGTTATAGTGTAAAAGGCCCCATTGCATTTCCATCTCTTATCTGTGGGATCATATTGAATCAGTATCCCAATATACTAAAAGAGAATGACTCTGCATGCAAGAGAGAGAGCCCATTGTCTTTTCACCACAAGCTGTTTCAAGGAACTCATGTTCCTGACATTGTCATGACATCTGCAGAAACATCCAAAGGGAGTTCAAAGACAGGAAAAGTTGAGGTTATTGCCATGCTCAAAGAAACATGCAAGGAGTTGGAGACAAGGAAGCAAAATCTTGAAAAGTTGATCAGGTCTCTTGAGCAAGATGAAGGTACTGAGTTTACTGAAAATGATGAGGATAAGCATGATGATGGCTTAGGGGAGGGTGATGAACAGGAAGCTAACTCATAAGAAGCTGCTGTCAGTTCTGAGGAAGACTTTGATGAAGAAGGAGATAGTGAAGATGCTGGCTTTGAGTCTGATGACTAGAGTTCTTAGTTTGGTTGCTCCAGAACAATTGTATTTATGAACAGTTTTTTTGTGTTGATTATTTGTAATAATCCTTTAAATTTTGTGTTTCCAACCTTATTTGATCTATGCTAATTCATTAGTAGGATCATAGTTTTGTGGCTAAAAAGGGGGAGACATAGTTGTTATCAGCAGGTTGTGTTGTATGTGTAGGATGTGTTGTGTGTATGCTTCACAGGTGGATTGCTCTGAGCAGGTTTGCATGTGTGATAATGATATGTTGCCGCTCTGAGGTGTGTTACAAGAGTGCTGAAGATGTGCAGGTGTATGGTTGTGAGCAGGATGATGATCCTGTGTGTGTTTGGCTATTGTTGTTATATGTTTGTCTGTGGTTTGGGCATAGTGTTTATAGGAGTGTGTGTTAGTAGAACTGTGTGTTTCTGCATGTTGCTGGTATGTTGTGGTTGACATGTGTGCCATGATTGTTATGCATCCCTTGAGGGGGAGAATCATAGGATGTTGTACCAGATGTTGTGACATCTGTAGTCTGAACTAGTAGGTGGTTTGTGCTGTGGAACAGGTGTATTTCAGGATGTCATAGTAGAAGTCTGGACATTCATAATCTGTTTTGGTAGTGTAGTGAATCCGTTTTGGTAGTAGTGGTAGTATAAGCTAGTAGCCTTCCTGCATGATTAGATATATGTTATGAACTTTTATGCTGCTTGTTCTCTGATATGATGACACATTGTTTTAGCCAAAAATTTACCAAAGGGGGATTTTGTAGATGTTTTGATTGGCTGAATTTTATGGTAAAACAATCTTATGTATGTAGATGTCATGATTGATGTCATGACATGCTAGTGTAGTGTTCTGCAGGGTAAGTTTGCTTAGTTAGAGCAAAGTGTATTGGATGTCATACTGAATGTCATGACATCAGGTAGCTGACATCAAGAGCACGTGTTTTAGTTTTCTGGTATATTACATGAGGAAGCTCAGGCTATACTTCAGGAAACATTTTAGGGATCCTAGTTATCTCAAGCGAAATGCTAGGAAGTGCTGAGCATAACAGGAAATGTCTATGACCTAATTAAAAGTGCGTTGTTTATGAAAAGAGGTTAACTTGGTTAAACCTAATTTCTGCACTAAGGTCCAAAATCTTTCTGCTGCTTATAAATAACAAAGTAGCAATCCTAATTGAAGACAATTTTTGACAGAGAATTTATAGAGTGTTTTGTGAGTGAAGAACTCAGTCTGTGTACTGTGATCTTCATGTGTGTGTTTGTGTCTTAGGATTTCTTATGAGCTAAGCAATTATCTGTTGTATGATTGCATTGGACTAGTATGTTTGAGTTGTATGTTAATTGTGTTACTCTAAGCTTTTAAGCACGAGTGTTGTGTCTCTTGATTGAAGCTGTGAAGCAAGATCAAGACTTGTTTGAAGTGTGTCTTCATTTTAATATGTAATTTAATTGGTTGATATCACTGTTGTGATTGTGGGGGAGTGAGTAGGAACTCAGGTCTAGTGTTAGGCTGAAGTTGCATTGGGTATGTCTTAAGTGAAGAGTACAAACTGGTAGTTTGACTCTAAATTAACACTGCTTATAGTGGATTTCCTCCCTGGCTTGGTAGCCCCCAGATGTAGGTGTGATTTACACTGAACTGGGTCAATAATTCTCTGTGTTATTTACTACTTTCAGTTCCTGTTTTATATTAAGTTTAATAGTCTGTTCTGTAGTGGATGTCATAACATCTACTGTAACATCCACTGTCTGTTACTAGAATTTCAACAGGTCTTTGAGTCGACCATTCATCTGCTCCGGTCGACTCATAGAAGGTGTCTCTAAAGTGCATTTTCCACAGGTTGGCGAACATCGACCTACTGGTCGATGCATACTGTTGTTATTTTTGTTTGTCTAAAAATGTAGACTTTGCATCGAAGCATGGTCCTATTTTGGTCGACACGTAGCTTGATATTTTGCATAATCTGTCTTGCTTGGGGTAGCTCAGGTCAACCCTTTCTTTTGTATGATCGACTGTTCGCTGTTTTACTGCATAGTTTTGGTATGTCCACTTATTTCGAAAAGTGGTTATGTCTATTATTTTTGGCATGATATAAATAGATATTTGCTCATTTTCATTCAAAAATAATTTAATCAATTGCAAAACAAGAAAAGTGAAAGAGGTGCCATTAGTTCTCATCATCTTCATCTTCTACATTTCGTACCACAACAATCACACACAATAATCTTTACTGTGCATTATGGTTTGTTTGAAGTAATAACGTCTGAAGTTGTTGATTGGGAATCCGGTTCGGGTTGAGATTTTGGCAGGTTTTTCTTGAATAAAACCTTGAGGGTTTTGTCCTCCAAGATTCACTGAATTTGGTGGTTTTTGGTACGAATCTTCTCAACATATATTCAGCTGAGAGAAGGTGATCGAGGAGCGATGGGTTTTGTCGATCTAGTAGCGGTAATCGGTGAATTGTGAAGGAGAGGTTTGGGTTCCATTGGCAAGTGTTTGATATCAACCGGGTTGGGGTTTGAAAATGCAAGGTTGTTCAACCAAGGAGCTGTAAGCGAAAGTTCATACACAAGCAACCAAAGGACTTGATTCGACTCGAATCAAGGGAGAAGAAGAGAAAGCATCTTCAACAACAAGGGAGTTTGTTTGTGCATTTACTTGTCTATTTTTGTATAAACAATTCAAACAACAGGTTACATTTATATTATACGAGCTCAATTCTATTACTAGAATTGAGGGCAGACGTACCCCGAAGCGAGGACGGCGGGGGAACTGCATCAACAAATCTTTGTGCCTTTTACTTTTCTCATTTTCATTTTGCTTAATATTTGCGTGAATTTCGTTCAACCAATAATATCGAATTAAGGACTGTTTTGAGTAAGTGCTGAAGTAATTTTGACTATAGTACATTAGTTTATTGTACAAGGAAAGTAGTGCTACTTACTCAAAGCCGAAATCACTTGGAGTGCTCCGCACGCCAAGTGTTTGATAAATTGTCTAAACCAAAATTCTCGTGTGCTGTCCAATTATCTTGTTGGCATATTAAGGCATTGAAACTAGTCATACCTGTTGCACCCTAAAATTTGCTTAACCTAATTCACTTGGTTTATGTTTCAATTGCATTAGCATTTGCATATAGAGTCATGTACATAGTCTAATCATCTGCATAGCATAGCATATCAAGTCATTAAACCAGGGACCAAGCACTATTCTCATATCTATGGGCCTATCAAGAGGTTATTATTCTAATTCAATCTCATTCAAGTCATCAGAAATAATTGGAAAGCTAAAGAAGTCAGTGGATCAAGCAGTGAATCTATCTCCTATCTGAGTGTATTTGAAGATCATCAAAGAAGTTGTGAGCTGTGAATTGAGCATGAAGAGTATGTAGACATCAGGGAAGACTTAGAAAGTCATTGGGAGAAGGAGGCAAGTCATTGATATGATCACAAGAGTTGCAGTTGAAGACAGTCAACTAGGGTTTCATCTAGGTCAACTCTAGGTCAACCCTAGGTCAAATGACTGATTGAAAGGCATTGAGGTCTATTGGAGAGATGTGGGGTTCATCATTTGACATATAGAGAAGGATATGGTAATGTGCCAAGAAGAAATCAAGAGAAATCAAGAAGAAGAGGAGTTTCTAAATTAGGGTTTCTGGGTAAAATCCCCTGATTTAGGTCAAACTTCCAAGCAAGATAAGTCAAAATTCAAGCTTCAAATGGATCCTTGGCCAACATGAAACTTGTAGAGGATCTCAAGACCTTTAATTTGAGTGGTGGAAGACATCAATGAGATTTATAGAACTCAAGTTATGGTCCTTGCAAGTTACAGGTCATCTGGGGTATCTGAAATTTTATCTGTGAAAGTTACTTGACTTCCAAGCAACTCTTACCCCTCAAGGAGATTTCAAATGAATTTCTGGTCAACATAAGAGTTGTTCCTTATTGTCTTAGCTTTCTAGAAAGGTATGGTATGCCTTCATATGATTTAGGGAACTCTACTTATGGTCTTGGCAAGCAAAAGGTATTTTGGTCATTTGAGAATTACAGGTCATTTCAAGCCTATGCCCAAAACTCATACAAGGAAGCTTCAAATGGAAAACTTCACAACATCAAACTTGCTCCAAATGACATTTTGAGTCTATAAAAGTGACCATGAAAGATTGGAAAGGCTCATAGCTCAAGGTTTCAAAATTGGTGAATTTAATGAATAAAAAATGACCTAAAATGGAGATTTTTCATAATTTGGCCAAATGGGATGAAATTATAGGTCATTTTGATTGGAAAAAATGTTTTAAGAACATTGGAAAAAGTGGATTTTTGAGTTTGGTTCAAGATTTAGAAGTTATACTTGGTTACTTACAAAGGAAGTTACATAATCCAAATCCAAGGGAAAGTGTGCATGAGAAGATTCTACAAACTTCTAGGGCTTTCGAATGACATCTATATATTGCATTGAGTGGCTTCATGCCATGGTTGGTGATTCATTATGCTCATAATACCAAGTTACACTTCAATCTTCCATTTTGCAAAACCATCTCAAACTTCATCAAATCTCCATCAAATTCCAAATTTCTTGATCTGATCATCATCAACATCATTCATATATCCAATTTCCATCAAGAATTTGGTTGAATTGAAGAGAACTCGTGCTATCCAATTCCATCATCCAAGGTGCAAGAAAGTTGGGATTGCAAGATTCAAGAGGCTTGAACAAGAACTTTTGCATACAGAACTCAGAATCAAGTTCACTGATCCAATCTAGATCATTGCAAGCATTGGATTGGAAGAATTCAGCACCTGTTTTCATCATTTACACCAGGTTGGTTTCTCATTCGAATTGCTTGATTTAGTTAGAATCATAGAGATTTGTTAGGTTAGATCTGTTAGGATAGGTTAGATGATTAATTTTGGTGAGTTTGAGGAAGTTTCATGAAGTTTGCCATAGGTGTACCAAATCTGTTATGGTTTATAACATCAAGAATAATGCATGATAATCTTGGATGAATAGCTTAGAGTAATCAACATGAAGTGTAGATTAGGTTAGGGTAAGAATTAGTGAGAATTGGAATGGTTGATGACAGTGCATAATGGTGGAACCAAGTTGTTTTACCTATCGGGTTTGAAGTTTGGTTGAGTTTTAGAAGGAACCAATGGCATGGCTGTGTAGAGGGGAAGGAATGGACCAACTTTGCTCTTTATATCGTGTGAATTCATGGAGAGACGAGGGAGAACAGAATGGTTGAAGGTGCGTGCATGGAGGTGATTTCTGAAAACCCTAGGGTTTCTAAGGTTGAAGATGAAGGAGAGCCACACGATTAAGGGTTTGACTTGGACTTGGGTCTTGATCTGAAGGCCACGATTTAAAACGAAATGTGGAGGGAAATCCCAAAGGCGCTACGCTGCGTTTCATTTATTTCTTCTGATGGGCCTGAACCAGGCTTGCTATTTGCACCCTATTTTTCCAAGCCCAAAACCAATTCAACTAAATTTCTTGCTATTGGCACCGTTTCAAGTTTTTTTTTAGTTTTTGTTGTGTTTTCTGATTACTGGGCCCAGACGCGCATTGCTAGGCGCGCCCCCCAGTCTGG
The DNA here is from genome assembly GCA_963859935.3 of Lathyrus sativus. Lineage (NCBI taxonomy): Eukaryota > Viridiplantae > Streptophyta > Magnoliopsida > Fabales > Fabaceae > Lathyrus > Lathyrus sativus. The sequence goes on from OZ012736.1 coordinate 458,591,041, forward strand.
GCCCATCTCTCATTTTTAACTGAATAATATACTTTCTGCACCCCATTCTCATTTAATTCATTTTTAATTTCTCTCATTTTCTTTTAATTCTTCAAAAAAATCATAAATAATTGAAAAATGCTTATTTTCAATTGGTTGTTTTTGCATATTGTTCATAATTCTGTCAAGAAAATTACCACATAAAAAAATTAACATTTCATTTTATTTTCATATTTTTAGCATATTTTTCTTTTAAATAGGATTAAATAATGTTTAGTTTAATGCATGAATTTGTTGATTTTAGTTTGATTAGATGCTTTTATATTTTGGACTCATTCTTTTGAGGTTGATTAGTTTAGACCTTTATCTTGTATATAAAATTTAATTCATAATTTTAGGATTAATTTTTAGGTGATTTGTTTAGGTGTGATTAGTGTGACCAAAACTAGGGTTTAGGAGATAACATAGGTGTGATAGATTAATTCATTTAGGAGTTGTAGTTTGAATCTTTGGGGTATGGGACTATAGGGATTATGGGTAGCTAATAGATCCCTTAGAAATTGATAGGTTTCCCTTATTCTACTATTACTATCAGTATACTGCTTATATTTGTTTGACTGTGTGGTGTGCCCTCTCTAGGGTTATTTCATTTGTCTGTGTGGGGTATTGGGTTTGATTGGGGATTGGGAGAGCTGAAGACTGTGTTGATGAAGGCCATTGGAAATCAAGGAGAATGAAGACCAACTTCCAGAGTTGATGAGGAGCATCCTTTGCTGGCAGATGTTGAGGAGTATAGGGTTTAGGAGCCAGGCATAGCTCTAGAGTAGAAAACTTGATTCACAAACATGGAAGGCTTTGTCTGCCTCCATTCTTTCTCTATGATTCAAAGTCTCTTTCAAATATCCACCTCCTTCCTTTGGAAGGATTAGTGAATGTATTTGAAAGATAGAACTTTTGAGAGAAAACTGTCTGTATAATGTTAACAGTTAATGAGCCACCCTTGGTAGGCAGTTTACTGTGTAACATTCATTCCATCTTGTTGACTGATATTCATCCTGGGGATTGAGACTTGAAGAAAAGCCATTGCAGAATGAAGACCTTGATCAGAGACCTTGCTTGAAGGCTGTGAAGATAAAGACTGAGGCTTGCTTGAAGCTGGAGGACAGATGATGATGACTTGAAGACAGATATTGATGCAGAGCTGTTGTGGCTGTTTATTTTTGCTGTTTTTATTTCTTGATGTATTGATTGGTTTTCCCTGACTGTATTGTTTGCTGTTTAACCTGTTGGGTTGAAAGTGAATTCTGTTCACTTTTGCCTATTATTTTCTAGGTTCGAGGTTGAGTGGGACTCCCTTGCCTCGCTTGTATTGCTGCATCCATGCATTTTACTGCTTTATTGTATATATGCTATTGTTTCTGTTTCCGTTTATTCCCTTAGGATCTCTGTTTCTCTCTACGCAAGAAAGGATCATGATAGACACTAGGTCTTAACCCATGCATGATAACATTAGGTTAGTTTGATTCCCTTTTCAACCATAGGATAGAGTTCTGTCCCTTCTTTCTCAAAACAAACAGAAAAACACAATAAATATTTCAAACACAATAAAAGACACTTCTTCCGTAAAAGAATGTGAACTCATCAAAACGTCATTTTTGTCCGCTGGGACTGTTAATCAGAAAAACCTTTTTCAGAAGGAATAAAATCAATCAAGACAGGCTTGTGTCGTACGTGGCCCGAACTACGTTTGCTCTGATCTTTCATGCTGTGTGAAAGTACGTAGGCATAGGATGCGATATCCTAGCGAGCAACCTTCCCCTCCTTTCCCGTAGGTAGGCGAACTACGTTGACTCTGATTTCTTGTTCCAGACGGGAATACGTAGGCATAAAGTGCGATACTTTGCCGAGTCATTTTATTTTCTTTTAACCCCTGACCTGTAGAGTAGATAGAATAACAATCCATACCCGAAAACAAGCGTGGATCCCGTCGAGTACGACGGACGTGAGGGGTGCTAATACCTTCCCCTTGCGTAACCGACTCCCGAATCCAGGTTTTGGTTGCGATGACCATACCTTTTCCCGTCTTTGCGGTAGGTTTACCTCGAGCGTTTCCTTTCCCTCCGTTGGGATAAATAACGCACGGTGGCGACTCTTCTGTTCAGCCAGCGCCGATTTTCGCAGTAGCGACAGCTGGCGACTCTGCTGGGGATCTCAACGGTTCCCTACGCGAGTCAATCCTAGCGCTTGTTTTCCCGTCGAGGATTTTGTATGGATTTATATTTTTGTCATTTACCTTCAGCTATATTATTGATTATTATTGTTGTATTGGGGTTGTGACAGGTGATTCTATGATTGAGAGATAAGCCGGACCTGGGCTTGAGTGCACCTAGAATTAGAGTAGAAATTAGTGGGCGCGTGCCGACTTTGCTTGCATTAGTGTCTCACGAAATCTGCACTCGGACGAGGTTCTTCTAGTTGACTTCTTTTTCTACCCTTTGGGTCGAAGGGGTTGTTGGTTAGCTGAATTGTCGACTCCGGGAATCGATCATTTGGAAGTTGGCTAAGTGAGGCCTCTTCAGGATTTGATGATGCCACTCCTTCTGGGAATCGCATCATCAACCCTGAAAGTCTGTGACGCTGACGACCGCATAGGATGCCATACCTTTGTCAGTTACTAGGACATCCACCTGTGAGAGGGTTTGGGGTTATGCAGGTAACTAGACCTTCAGATGCCGGTTATTTCTTGATCTGAGATCCTGGGTATTTATGGAGAGTTCTGAGGTCTGTCAGAGACCAGTTGGAGAGTTCTGAGGTCTGTCAGAGACCAGTTGGAGTTATGATATGAGGTCTGCCAGAGACCAGTCAGAGTTATGTCGCGGGGTCTATCAGAGACCAGTGTTGGAGCTTTGTTTTAGGTCTATCTGAGACCAGGGTTTGAGGAATTCCGGAGGGTCTATGAGACTTCTTGATATGGTTCAGGCTTCTCAGCCATGGCATTTGGTCCCTGTTGCATGTTACTTGCATTGCATTGCTTGCATACTCATTATCATTGCATCCCATTAATGTGTGTCTGTGCTGCAGGTGCATTTGCATATTCCCTGGTTCTAGTGCCCAGACTTCTGCTTATTAATCATGGCTGGTTTGAGGAAGACAATTGCGTACAAGTTGCCCACACCTGATATTACTCCCTTACTTGGTCTGATGTCTCTTGCTGATGAGGAGGTTAGGAGAAGCTTCAGGATGAGTCATGGAAGATTGCTGAGATTAGTCTGCAAGCCAACTGCTGCTGAGATGAATGGGCTGTACACCTTGATGCAGTTCTATGACCCCGCATTGAGATGTTTCACGTTTGCTGACTTTATTTTGGGTCCTACCATTGAAGAATATGTGGAGTTTACTGAGCTACCAGTACAGAACAAGGTTCCCTTTATTCATTCTGCCGCTAAGCCCAAGTTGGAGGACTTAGCTAAGGCCTTGCACATGAACGCTGCTGAACTGTTAGTGACTTCTTGGCTTGGGGTTCCAGGTTTCTCCCTTGATTTTCTGGTTGGCAAGGCTCAGGAGTATGCCAAAAACGGGTGCTGGATAGTCTTTAATGCTATCTTGGCTTTATGCATTTACGGAATAGTGCTGTTTCCCAACTTACCCAACTTTGTGGACTTGGACGCTTTCCATCTGTTTGCTGTTGGCAACCCGGTGCCCACTTTGATCGGGGATCTCTATCATTCATTGCAATACAAAAATGAAAATAGAAGAGGAAAGACTGTTTACTATTGTGCGCCGCTATTGAACATGTGGTTTAAGAGTCATCTGCCCCTGAAGGGACCTTTTGTGGATAATGCAACTACAGCTAGCTGGCCAGAGTGCCTGATGAGGCTATCTTCCGAAGACATTGAGTGGTTTGATCGAGATTTGTTGGGGTCCGAGCTTATTTTCAGTTGTTCTGGGTATCCTAACATTCCGTTGATAGGAAGAAAAGGGTGTATCAATTACAACCCTTCTCTGTTTATTCGCCAGTTCGGATATGCGTTGAAGAACCCACCAAAGGAGGAAGAAGTACAGGAATCTCTGTACTTCACCGGTGATTTGAAGAGAGAGTTACTAGCCAAGCTGCAGCACGCATGGACGCGTATCAACAGAAGAGGGAAGCCGCTGTTGGGGAAGAGTGATTGTCAGGCTTATGCGCCATACAGAGTTTGGATCCAGGAGAGAGCAAGGCAGTTGCTGATGCCATTTCCATCTGCACCAGTCCCTGTTCATATTCCGGTGGAAGAGCCAACCACTGTTGCTATGGAGGCCTACGAGCAAGTTGTGAAAGAAAAAGAAGCCTTGATGAAGATCAATGAAGGGTTAGAACAAGAGCTAGCTCAGATACGCAGTGAGAAAAACAAGGCCGTGCATGCTTTCCAACAGCAGATCAAACTAGTAAACAGACTAGGGGCTGAGTTGACTGAGGAGAAAAAGAAGCACGAACGTCTGGGTCAAGAGTTCAGAAGCTCTCATGACATGTTGGAATCCAAAAAGAAAGCACTCGATGCCGCTCACCGAGAAATCTCTTCTTGTAACAAGACTTGGAATGCTACGCTAACCAACAATAAAAAGAGGGAAGATAAATTGAAGCAGCAAATTTCTGACCTCGAAGAGCAGTTGAAGGCTAGCATTAAGAAGTACGAAGAAGAAGTGATGACCAGGTATAGTCTCCAGAATGCGTTGAACAAGGCCATCGAAGGCAGGAACGAAGCTGTGTCTCAGAAGCGGAAGCTAGAGGATCGCTTCGGAGAAGGGGCATGGGAAGAAACCGCTGGTGACGTGCGCCGTGTTCTCAAGAGAAGAAATCAGCTTGTCGAGGGTCTGCTTGCCCGACCAAGTCATCCGGAGACCAAGAAGTTACTAGAAGAGTACCGGGCTTATGAGTGTACTTGACTGTTGCATGTATTAATTTGATGCTTTATTTGCATAGCGCTGACCATCACCAGAATTGTTGGTTGAGGTCATGCCTGCTTATTGTACTCAGTGACGTTGTATTCTTGGCTTATTGGATTTCTCTGCAATATATGAGGCTTTCTTTGATTCGGCTCCAATATCCGTATTGCTAGCACTGTCACTGCACTGGCACCTTTGCACTAGAATCGGGGAATAACTTTCCCTAAGGCACAGACACATTGCATTGCATTCACATTCATATTGCATTACAGGTGATTATTGGATGATATCTTATTTCCTGCTCTGTACCAGGTCTTTTCAGGATTGAAGATCAACGCCCACACCGATACTCCACTCGCACCAACTGCCGAAGAATCATGGATCAAATGCAGAATGAGATGCAAGATATGCGCGAGAAGCTAGCGCTCTTTATGCAGACAATGGAGACTATTGCAAAAGGTCAGGAGAATTTGCAAGCTATGGTGCAGCCTCTGTTGGTCAGAAATGCTGGACATGGAAATGAGGATCATCAGTCTGTGCGAGTCGACACTATTCATGGGGATGGTACTCCCACACCAGTGGCTCCACCTGTAGTCAACATACCTGCTGTTAATGTCAACAATGGTACCGCTGCTGGGAATGGTAACGTTGGAATTGGGAACGAGACTATCGTTAACAATGTCGGGCTTGGCGATGTCAACCTGGGTGATAATATGGGAGGCAACGGCTTCGGTAATGCTGGATTCGGGTTCAATGACCAGGGATTCGATAATACTGGGAAATATGGTTTCAATGCTCAAGGCTTCGGGCAGGACGGATATGGCATGACTAATCAAGGTTACGGAGGATTCGGAAATGGAAATGGCGCCGGGTTAATGGCTTTTGGACCTGCTGGAGTTGCTCCGGGGTACGGTAACAGGGGGCGAGGCCCGGTGATGAATCAGATTAGAGCTGGCCGTAACAATGGATACGATGGGTATGGAGCTGGAAATGGTAACTGGCAGGAAGATCAGCAAGAGGACGCTTTCTCCAGTGGAGGTTTCGAGGGGCCTATGGATGACTCCCAGAGGATCAGAATGCTAGAAGAGAAGATGAGGGGGGTCGTAAACCAAAGTGTTGTGGGCTTAGACATGTCAACAATGGGTCTGGTGCCTGGCCTGAGGGTGCCAATTAAATTCAAAGCTCCCACATTTGACAAGTATAAAGGGGACACTTGTCCAAAAGTGCACGTGCGGTCATATTACAGAAGGATGTCGGCGTATTCAACTGATGAGAGAATGCTAATGCATTTCTTTCAAGATAGCTTGTCAGGCCCTTCCCTCGAGTGGTATATGGGATTGGAACCAACTCATATAAAGACATGGAAGCAGCTGGCAGAAGTATTTGTAGCTCACTATAAGTATAACAGCGACTTGGCACCCAACCGGGTCCAACTGCAAGGGTTGTCTCAGAAGAAGGGTGAGAGCTTTAAAGAGTATGCGCAAAGATGGCGCGACATGGCTGCTAGAGTCCATCCCCCTCTAGAAGACAAGGAAATGAATGACATGTTCATAGGAACATTCACCGGCATGTTTTATGACAAGTTGTTTCACACATCTTTGGGCAGTTTCTCAGACTTAATTCTGATGGGAGAAAAGATTGAGAGTAACATTAAACAGGGAAGATTCCAAGCTGAGGAATCTACTGCATCTGGCAGTAATAGAAAGGCTTTTGGTGGGCACCGTCAGGGCGATGCAAGCGTAGTGTTTGGAGGCCGAGGCAGAGGCCGGGGTAGAGGTCGAAACCAGTATAATCAGCCGCAGCAGGTGGCGAGTGTTACTATTCCGTTCCAACAACAACCGTTTCAACAACAACAACAGCAACAGCAGCCACAGCAGGGGGCACAACCTGCCCAGCGCAGATTCCAGGGGGGTAAACCAAGGAGAGTGTTTGAGAAGCCTCCTTCAACATATGCAGATTTGTTACAAACATTATTGGGTTTGAACCTGGTCGAGAAGAGAACTCTAGCACCAATAACAGGCACTCCTCCGTATGGTTATGATGCAAGCAGGCACTGTGAATTCCACTCTGGGGCTCCGGGCCATGATGTCGAGGGTTGCCATGCATTCAAGCATGTAGTACAGGACCTATTGGATAGTAAGGCTATCAATTTTGGGACGGCGGGTCCGAATATAGTGTAAAAGCCCATGCCCAACCATGGGGCAAACGCCATTTTAACTGAGGAGGGTTTGAATTTGATTATGAATGTCGACGATTTAAATACGCCGTTGAGCGAAATAAAGAGCAGATTATTGCAAGGGGGTGTCTATCCAGGATGTGACGAGTATTGTTTGGAATGCTGGACCCTAGCAGGGGGTTGTGATGACTTAAAGAAGGGTATTCAGGCTTTAATAGATAGCGGCACATTGCAGTTTGACCGAGCAGCAATTGAAGAACCTGCAGGGGCACTAGCAGACAAGCAAAGTGATGTGGCCACTGTAACGATTCCGCGAAAGACAATCACTATAACGGCACCGGCCCAGCGACCACCGATCATTATCACTAAGGCCGGACCAATCCCGTACGAGAGCACAAAGGCAGTCCCATGGTCTTATGGGTTAGAAGTGTATTGTGATGGAGTAAAAATTGATGTTAATAAGCAGCCAGCCGAGACTATAGACAACGTTGTCGGTACCGGAGGTATGACAAGGAGTGGAAGAATCTTCATATTGCCTGAGGTAGAGGCTGAAAGACTGGCGAAGGGAAAGGGAAAGATGGTTGAGAATGTCCCTGTGCAGGCAAGCGAAAAAGCAACGGCATCGAAGGATGTGGAAGAGTTCATGCGCTTGATTCGAAAAAGTGATTATAAGATTGTTGAGCATCTGCAACAGACGCCGTCCAAGATATCTATAATGTCGTTGCTATTGTGTTCTGAAGCTCACAGAAATGCACTGTTGAAAGTCCTGGATACTTCCTTCGTACCCCAGGATGTCTCCGTGAATCAGCTGGAGGGGGTGTTAGCGCATGTGAACGCGGGCCATAGCTTGGGCTTCACCGATTTTGATTTGACCCCGAAGGGGAGGGAGCATAATATGGCGTTGCACGTCTCTGTGGAGTGCAGGGGATCAGTCATGTCTCATGTACTGGTCGATACCGGATCGTCTTTGAATGTGCTGCCCAAGAAAGCGATGATGAAGCTAGATGTCAGAGGAATCCTGTGCACGCCCAGTGACTTGGTGGTTAGGGCGTTTGATGGTACGCGAAGAACAGTTTTTGGATCAATAACATTACCTCTACAGGTGGGGCCGGAGGTTTTCGCAACTGAATTTTATATCATGGACATCCAGCCTGCATATAGCTGCCTGCTCGGACGACCCTGGATTCATGGTGTTGGGGCAGTCACGTCTACCTTGCATCAAAAGTTGAAATATATGGTGGGGGACAACGTGGTCACTGTATGCGGAGAAGAAGACATCCTGGTTAGCCATCTGTCGTCATTTAAGTATGTGGAGGTCGACGGAGAGATTCACGAAACACCCTGTCAGGCATTTGAAGGGTTGCGCATCAAGGACAAAGGTCCCGGGCCGAGCAAAGCGTCGGAGATAGCCGTCTCGTCATATAAAGAAGCTCAAGCTCTGGTAGAGACTGGTGAGACAAAGGGCTGAGGCAAAGTGCTGGATATTCCTGTGAAGATGGACCGGTTTGGGCTGGGGTATCAACCGTCGTCATCAACACCTGCTGTGGGGGCACCCCGTTTCAGAGGACCAATAACCATCACTGCTAGTGGAGTATGTCATGAGACCATCAACGCTGCTTCAGAGTCTGACGAAGGAGACAACGATTGCGATATGGACGCCTGGATTCAGCCGAGCGTGCCAGGACAGGGATTGTGCAACTGGTCTATTCAGGAGATTGTTCCTATGACTCTTAAACAGTAATGCTTTGTTTTTTAATTGTTGAACAATCTGGTGTCTTGCCCGGGGCATCATGATTTGCTTAGGGTTGTGCTGTTATGAACATTGCGTGTTTATCATTAAATAAAAGGCGGTTTTCATGTACAAATATTGCGATCTCTGTTTTTCCTGTTTTGTGTTTTACAATAAAATGGCAATGTGGTTATTCTCTTTATACGCATTTTGAAGCATTTAACCATTCCTTTTGCAGGATAACATTTTCAGATGACATCCTTGAGCCACCTATGACTCGTCCCGACTTTGAGCACCCAGTATTTCAGGCCGAAGAAGAGATTGTTGAAGATGGTGACGTTCCCGAAGAATTGTCTTGGTTAGTGAAACAAGAAGAACGTGTCATTCTGCCTCATGAGGAGGTCATCGAAATTATTAACCTGGGGTCGGAAGGGGTTGAAAAGAATATCCGAATAGAAGCCGCGCTGCAGAGCGACATCAAGCGAAGACTGGTTGAAATGCTCAGACAGTATAGTGATGTGTTCGCTTGGTCGTATGAAGACATGCCTGGGCTCGATACAGATATGGTTGTGCACCGTCTGCCGTTGAAAGAAGAATGCCCGCCGGTCAAGCAAAAGCTTCGCAGAACTAGACCCGATATGGCAGTGAAGATTAAGGAAGAGGTTCAGAAACAGTGGGATGCTGGTTTCCTAGCTGTGACAAAATATCCCTCATGGGTCGCTAATATTGTACCAGTGCCAAAGAAAGACGGTAAAGTGAGAATGTGCGTAGACTACCGTGACTTAAATAAAGCGAGCCCAAAAGATGACTTTCCACTTCCTCATATCGATGTGTTAGTTGACAACACTGCTCAATACTCCGTATTCTCCTTCATGGATGGCTTCTCGGGCTATAATCAGATTAAAATGGCGCCAGAGGACATGGAGAAGACTACTTTCATTACGCCTTGGGGAACATTTTGTTACAAAGTGATGCCCTTCGGATTGAAGAATGCTGGGGCAACGTATCAGCGTGCAATGACGACTCTTTTTCATGTTATGATGCATAAGGAGATCGAAGTTTACGTTGACGATATGATTGCCAAATCCCAGACGGAGGAAGAGCATCTGGTGAATCTGCTGAAGTTATTCAAAAGGCTTAGGAAGTTCAGGGTGAGACTGAACCCTAACAAGTGCACCTTCGGGGTGAGATCGGGTAAACTGCTGGGGTTCATCGTGAGTGAAAAAGGAATAGAGGTTGATCCTGCAAAAATAAAAGCAATACAAGAGATGCCGACGCCTAAAACAGAAAAAGAGGTGCGCGGGTTTTTAGGGAGGTTGAACTACATCGCTCGGTTCATCTCTCACCTGACAGCTACGTGTGAACCATTATTCAAGCTGTTGAAAAAAGATCAAGCTGTGACGTGGAACGAAAATTGTCAAAAGGCGTTCGATAAAATAAAACAGTATTTGCAGGAGCCTCCTATTTTGATACCCCCAGTGGCAGGGAGACCCTTGATTATGTATTTGACAGTTCTTGAGGGAAGCATGGGTTGTGTTCTCGGTCAACACGACGAGACAGGAAGAAAAGAGCATGCGATCTATTACTTGAGTAAAAAGTTCACTGAATGTGAATCTCGATATTCAATGCTTGAAAAAACTTGTTGCGCGCTAGCCTGGGCCGCCAAGCGTTTGAGGCAATACATGCTGAATCATACAACCATGCTCATCTCGAAGATGGATCCTATCAAATATGTATTCGAAAAGCAGGCATTATCAGGGAGAATTTCCCGTTGGCAGATGGTCTTGACTGAATATGACATCCAATATGTCTCGCAGAAGGCTATAAAGGGGAGTGTACTGTCTGAGTACTTGGCGGAGCAGCCTATTGAAGATTACCAATCGATGAGGTTTGATTTTCCTGACGAGGATATCATGTACCTAAAGATGAAAGATTGTGAAGAGTCGTTGCCAGACGAAGGACCAGAATTGGGTTCCAAATGGAAGTTGATCTTTGATGGAGTCGTGAATGCTTACGGTAGCGGAATAGGGGCAATCATCACTACTCCACACGGGTCGCACATCCCGTTTACTGCTCGATTGACCTTTTCAGTTACCAATAATGAAGCCGAATACGAAGCTTGTATCATGGGGCTTGAAGAAGCTATTGATTTGCGGATCAAAAATCTGGATGTATATGGAGACTCAGATCTGGTGGTGAATCAGATAAAAGGGGAATGGGAGACACGTCAGCCCAATTTAATACCGTACATGAACTATGCAAGGAGATTGTTGCCCTTCTTTGACAAGGTTGAATTGCATCATGTACCGCGAGCGGAGAATCAGATGGCTGACGCCCTGGCCACTTTGTCTTCCATGTACAAAGTCAACTTCTGGAACGAGGCTCCCAGCATTGTTATCTCTCGGCTTGACAGACCTGCCTTCGTATTTGCCATTGATGAAGCATCTGACGATAAACCATGGTATTTTGATATCCTTAATTTCCTGAAGAATAAAGAGTATCCGGCTGGGGCATCCAGTCAAGATCAGAAGACTCTTAGGAAATTGGCGGGTAACTTCTATTTGAATCCGGATGGTGTCTTATACAGAAGAAATCACGACTTGGTGTTGCTCCGTTGCGTAGATGAAAAAGAGGCAAAGCTGCTCATGGAGGAAATACATGAGGGTACATTTGGTACGCATGCTGGTGGGCATGCCATGACGAGGAAGCTGCTGCGGGCAGGTTATTTTTGGCTGACTATGGAAACTGATTGTTTCAAGTTTGCGAGGAAGTGCCACAAATGCCAAATCTATGCTGATAAGATCCATGTGCCTCCGAGCCCTCTAAATGTGATGTCATCGCCATGGCCATTCTCGATGTGGGGAATCAATATGATTGGAAAGATCGAGCCGACGGCTTCTAATGGGCATCGGTTCATTCTAGTAGCAATCGATTACTTCACCAAATGGGTAGAAGCGGCGTCTTACGCAAATGTAACCAAGCAGGTGGTAGCCAGATTCATCAAGAGAGATATCATTTGCAGATATGGAATCCCCGAGCGGATAATCACCGACAACGGTTCAAACCTAAACAACAAAATGATGAAGGAGCTCTGTCAGAATTTCAAGATCGAACATCACAACTCCTCCTCTTACCGACCCAAGATGAATGGCGCTGTGGAAGCGGCCAATAAGAGTATAAAGAAGATTGTTCAAAAGATGGTGGTGACCTACAAGGATTGGCATGAGATGCTACCTTTTGCTTTGCACGGTTATCGTACGACGGTACACACATCAACCGGGGCAACCCCATTCTCGTTGGTATACGGAATGGAAGCAGTGCTACCATTGGAAGTCGAGATTCCTTCTCTGAGAGTACTACGAGATGTCCAATTAGATGAGGCAGAATGGGTGAAAGACAGGTTGAACCAACTGATTTTAATGGACGAGAAGAGGCTAGCTTCTCTAGCATACGGTCGTTTGTACCAGAGCAGAATGAAGAAAGCATATGATAAGAAGATACATCCTCGGAGCTTTCAGACGGGCGACCTTGTGCTGAAAAGGATTCTCCCGCCGCAGGCAGATCACAGGGGCAAGTGGACCCCCAACTACGAAGGGCCATACGTTGTCAGAAAAGTCTTTTCAGGAGGAGCTTTATTGTTGTCCACCATGGACGGTGAAGACTTTACGTCGCCTGTGAATTCGGACGCAGTTAAAAAATACTTTGCTTAAAATTGACCCGCTGGACAGAAAAAAGAGAGTCCAGGCAAAAATGGGGCATCCTGGCGAACCAAAAACAGAATGAAAGGTTCGGGCAAAAGTTAGGGATAAAAATGAAAAAAATGTACACCCGCGAAGTTGAAAACCTACACTGGGCGGCTTCGGCAAAAAAGGGTATCCCGGTGAACTGAAAACCTGTAAGGGGCGGTTCACGCAAAAGTTAGGGATTTGAAAAGCAAATGACTGCGGTCCGAATTTGATACTACATTGAGCATTGGTGCGGGAGGATATACTCGAGAGGTCGATTATCAGATACAATCTCTTCGGAAGTGTGAATACCGGGAAAAGCATTGGAGTCGGGCGAGTCATAGGAGGATCAGTTCGTGATGTTCGTCTGCATCCCGTTGTCGACATGTGTACAAATTTAATTTGTCATTATATTTATGCTTCTTGTGCATACTGGTATATTTGTTATACGTAGCTTCCTCTTTTCAGGAGTTACATCCCTTGTACAAAACTCTGCCCATTCAGGGGCCCAATCAATAAAATATGTCATTCAGTATTTGATACTGGTTCTTTACTGTGTTGTGCATGATAAACGCCTGAGTTTAACGAAACTGACATGTGCATAACGTCGCTGGCCCTTGCCAACAATTGCTAAAACTTTGAATTAACTGAAAATGATGTCACTAACGCTAACCTGAATAGATTTTGTTGTATAGACTTGCCTTGTCTTGTTTGTGGTGTTGCAGGGTTCATAATCGTACAAAGTGGACGATCAAAAGATTGCAGTATGGACCAGAAGCTCGTAACGAGGGAACTTGATCGTTATGTGAAGTGAATCCCCACGCAGGTCGCGATTCCGAGATAACAATGTTCCTCACTGAAGAAGGATCGAATTCCCCAGCTAGTCGTAGCTTATCCGAAGGACATTCTCCAGTCAAATCGTTTATCCTTAGCAGAGTTTTGCGATTCCAAGATTGTAGACTGTACTCAGACGGTGCATCTCAAGCAGAGTGGTTTAGCCTCAGAAGATCAATGTTTCCAACTTGCGAGCTGTATTCAGGCAGTCTACCCTTTCCCCGCAGGGTCATTTACTCTCCCCCAGCGGAGTCAGTTGATTTTCCCCAAGGGAATCGTTTCGTTCTCAGTAGAGTTCTCTTTCCGGCAAGTGTTCCCTCCTCCCAGTGGAATCCGAAGATTAGGACTCTCCCCGGAAGAGGTGGTTGTGTATCCCGACATTTATTTCGTCAGAATACCGTGAGATGTCCGTTCATTCCCCAGCAAAAGTCCAATCATACCGGGCTCATCTGCTATTCCTCAGCAGAGCTATTCCCCAGCAGGGTTGACTTCACTCTTCCAGCATTTATTTTGCTGGAATAATTCTGTAGCACCTGGCTATCCCCAGCGGAGTCGGCATTGTCTTCAGCATTTATTTTGCTGAAGCGGTTTTCTGTATCCCAGCAGTTCGAGTCTGCATTTGCATCTGCATATAGTGTCATACGTGCATCCACCGAATAAGCACGTAGCATTTCCATGTTGAATGGAGCATTACGTCATTGTCAACACATGCATTTTGAAACATAAACTAGGTTGATTACCCATTTGTTTCAAGTATTGTTTTCCTCGCAGGTGGAGGGAGCTCTTGCTCGAATGAATTACCAAAAATTCAAGATCTCGACGTGAGACATTCAACGAAAGTGTCAGCTTTGGCATTATTCCCCGCAGAGTTATCATAATGAAGTTCTCGTTGTCTCCGAACAGAGTTATTTGTGCAAATTTCTCTTGTTTTCCCCGCTAGAGTTAGTAGGCAAAATCTCTCCTTGTCCTCAAGCAGAGCTTATTTGTCATCAAAGGGTTCCATGAATCAGAATTTCAAAGGCTGCCGCCGGTTATCAGAACAGGCGTCCGGTAGCTTGGTTTCTGAATATCCCCAGTAGAGTCCACCTCAAAGTCGCTGTCACGTCAGTGCTAAGAAGTTTGTGGGTCGGGGCCAATGAAAAATGAGTCCTGACGTGGACAATTTTATTGGTGGACTTTCTTCGTGCTAGAGAAGTGGGTGCCCTAACGTGGACAGATTCATCTCCTCAAATTGACGATATGTGTTAGTCCTAACGTGGACAGGTTCGACTTCTCAGAATTGATGGAATGTGGAGTCCTGACGTGGACAGATTGATTTCCTCAAGTTGACGATATGTGCTAGTCCTAACGTGGATAAATTTGATTACTCAAAATTGATTGAATGTGAAGTCCTGACATTGACAAAATTGATTACTCTTCGTGTTGGTGTCCTGGCGTGGACAATTTATTCTAGCATATGTTTTTCTTCATAATGGTGAAACGTGCGTCCTGACGTGGACAAGTTTATAAGTCTTCGTGATGACAAGAGGCGAGAGTCCCGACGTGGACAAGGTTATCTTGCTTCGTGTTGGTGAAACGGGAGTCCTGACGTGGACAAGTTTTATTTCTTCAGCAGGTCGAGATATGAGTCCTGACGTGGACAAGTCTTATTTCCCTAGCGGGTCGAAGAAGCATTAGTCCTGACGTGGACAAATTTTATTTCCTCAGCAAGTCAAGAGGTGGGTCCTGACGTGGACAAATCAAGGTGAAGCGTGAGTCCTGACGTGGACAAGTCTTATTTCTTCAGCGGGTCGAGATGCGAGTCCTGACGTGGACAAATCAAGACGATACGGTTTCTTACGTGGAAAGATGGTTTCCTTACGTGGAAAGATTGTATTCCTTACGTGGAAAGATTGGAGTCCTTACATGGACAAATCAAAACGAGATGGGAGTCCTTACGTGGACAAATCAAGGAAAAGATGGTTTCCTTACGTGGAAAGATTGGAGTCCTTACGTGGACAAATCAAAAGATGGTATTCCTTACGGGGAAATTGTGTTCCTTACGTGGACGGAGATGTATTCCTTACGTGGAAATTGTGTTCCTTACGTGGACGGAGTTGTATTCCTTACGTGGAAAGATTGTGATTCCTTACGTGGAAAGGTGTTATTCCTAACGTGGAAAGGTGTCTTAGTCCTCACGTGGACGGTGTTATTCCTAACATGGAAGAGTTTATTCCTAACGTGGACGATTTATTCCTGGTGAAATGCAGACGAGTCATCCCCAGTGAAGTTGCCGAAGTTTTTCCGAGTTGACGACAGATGGAGTCCTAACATGGACAAGTTTTGGTTGAGGTTTCTTCGTGTTGACGAAACAGGCATCCTGACGTGGAAAAGTTCTATCCTTGCGATGATAGAATCTTTTTCAGGCTGATGAAAATAATCCCCAGCACGGTCGCTAATGGATCAGTTGGTTGCCATAACAGTTAGATTCAGTGGACGAATGTCGTTCCCCAAGCAGTGGTGCAGTTTATTCCTGCGGTTGGCAAATTTCCGGGTTCTTAGTATTCAACCGTCTCGTACCTCGAATGTTTGAAGGACGTTCGCTCTTCACCCAATCGGGTCCAAGTCGCTTGAATAGGGGCAGCTGTTGCACCCTAAAATTTGCTTAACCTAATTCACTTGGTTTATGTTTCAATTGCATTAGCATTTGCATATAGAGTCATGTACATAGTCTAATCATCTGCATAGCATAGCATAGCAAGTCATTCAACCAGGGACCAAGCACTATTCTCATCTCTATGGGCCTATCAAGAGGTTATTATTCTAATTCAATCTCATTCAAGTCATCAGAAAGAATTGGAAAGCTAAAGAAGTCAGTGGATCAAGCAGTGAATCTATCTCCTATCTGAGTGTATTTGAAGATCATCAAAGAAGTTGTGAGCTGTGAATTGAGCATGAAGAGTATGTAGACATCAGGGAAGACTTAGAAAGTCATTGGGAGAAGGAGGCAAGTCATTGATATGATCACAAGAGTTGCAGTTGAAGACAGTCAACTAGGGTTTCATCTAGGTCAACTCTAGGTCAACCCTAGGTCAAATGACTGATTGAAAGGCATTGAGGTCTATTGGAGAGATGTGGGGTTCATCATTTGACATATAGAGAAGGATATGGTAATGTGCCAAGAAGAAATCAAGAGAAATCAAGAAGAAGAGGAGTTTCTAAATTAGGGTTTCTGGGTAAAATCCCCTGATTTAGGTCAAACTTCCAAGCAAGATAAGTCAAAATTCAAGCTTCAAATGGATCCTTGGCCAACATGAAACTTGTATAGGATCTCAATACCTTTAATTTGAGTGGTGGAAGACATCAAGTAGATTTATAGAACTCAAGTTATGGTCCTTGCAAGTTACAGGTCATCTGGGGTATCTGAAATTTTGTCTGTGAAAGTTACTTGACTTCCAAGCAACTCTTACCCCTCAAGGAGATTTCAAATGAATTTCTGGTCAACATAAGAGTTGTTCCTTATTGTCTTAGCTTTCTAGAAAGGTATGGTATGCCTTCATATGATTTGGGGAACTCTACTTATGGTCTTGGCAAGCAAAGGGTATTTTGGTCATTTGAGAATTACAGGTCATTTCAAGCCTATGCCCAAAACTCATACAAGGAAGCTTCAAATGGAAAACTTAACAACATCAAACTTGCTCCAAATGACATTTTGAGTCTATAAAAGTGACCATGAAAGATTGGAAAGGCTCATAGCTCAAGGTTTCAAAATTGGTGAATTTAATGAATAAAAAATGACCTAAAATGGAGATTTTTCATAATTTGGCCAAATGGGATGAAATTATAGGTCATTTTGATTGGAAAAAATGTTTTAAGAACATTGGAAAAAGTGGACTTTTGAGTTTGGTTCAAGATTTAGAAGTTATGCTTGGTTACTTACAAAGGAAGTTACATAATCCAAATCCAAGGGAAAGTGTGCATGAGAAGATTCTACAAACTTCTAGGGCTTTCCAATGACATCTATATATTGCATTGTGTGGCTTCATGCCATGGTTGGTGATTCATTTTGCTCATAATACCAAGTTACACTTCAATCTTCCATTTTGCAAAACCATCTCAAACTTCATCAAATCTCCATCAAATTCCAAATTTCTTGATCTGATCATCATCAACATCATTCATATATCCAATTTCCATCAAGAATTTGGTTGAATTGAAGAGAACTCGTGCTATCCAATTCCATCATCCAAGGTGCAAGAAAGTTGGGATTGCAAGATTCAAGAGGCTTGAACAAGAACTTTTGCATACAGAACTCAGAATCAAGTTGACTGATCCAATCTAGATCATTGCAAGCATTGGATTGGAAGAATTCAGCACCTGTTTTCATCATTTACACCAAGTTGGTTTCTCATTCGAATTGCTTGATTTAGTTAGAATCATAGAGATTTGTTAGGTTAGATCTGTTAGGATAGGTTAGATGATTAATTTTGGTGAGTTTGAGGAAGTTTCATGAAGTTTGCCATAGGTGTACCAAATCTGTTAGGGTTTATAACATCAAGAATAATGCATGATAATCTTGGATGAATAGCTTAGAGTAATCAGCATGAAGTGTAGATTAGGTTAGGGTAAGAATTAGTGAGAATTGGAATGGTTGATGACAGTGCATAATGGTGGAACCGAGTTGTTCTACCTATCGGGTTTGAAGTTTGGTTGAGTTTTAGAAGGAACCAATGGCATGGCTGTGTAGAGGGGAAGGAATGGACCAACTTTGCTCTTTATATCGTGTGAATTCATGGAGAGATGAGGGAGAACAGAATGGTTGAAGGTGCGTGCATGGAGGTGATTTCTGAAAACCCTAGGGTTTCTAAGGTTGAAGATGAAGGAGAGCCACACGATTAAGGGTTTGACTTGGACTTGGGTCTTGATCTGAAGGCCACGATTTAAAACGAAATGTGGAGGGAAATCCCAAAGGCGCTACGCTGCGTTTCATTTATTTCTTCTGATGGGCCTGAACCAAGCTTGCTATTTGCACCCTATTTTTCCAAGCCCAAAACCAATTCAACTAAATTTCTTGCTATTGGCACCGTTTCAAGTTTTTTTTTAGTTTTTGTTGTGTTTTCTGATTACTGGGCCCAGACGCGCATTGCTAGGCGCGCCCCCCAGTCTGGGCCCATCTCTCATTTTTAACTGAATAATATACTTTCTGCACCCCATTCTCATTTAATTCATTTTTAATTTCTCTCATTTTCTTTTAATTCTTCAAAAAAATCATAAATAATTGAAAAATGCTTATTTTCAATTGGTTGTTTTTGCATATTGTTCATAATTCTGTCAAGAAAATTACCACATAAAAAATTAACATTTCATTTTATTTTCATATTTTTAGCATATTTTTCTTTTAAATAGGATTAAATAATGTTTAGCTTAATGCATGAATTTGTTGATTTTAGTTTGATTAGATGCTTTTATATTTTGGACTCATTCTTTTGAGGTTGATTAGTTTAGACCTTTATCTTGTATATAAAATTTAATTCATAATTTTAGGATTAATTTTTAGGTGATTTGTTTAGGTGTGATTAGTGTGACCAAAACTAGGGTTTAGGAGATAACATAGGTGTGATAGATTAATTCATTTAGGAGTTGTAGTTTGAATCTTTGGGGTATGGGACTATAGGGATTATGGGTAGCTAATAGATCCCTTAGAAATTGATAGGTTTCCCTTATTCTACTATTACTATCAGTATACTGCTTATATTTGTTTGATTGTGTGGTGTGCCCTCTCTAGGGTTATTTCATTTGTCTGTGTGGGGTATTGGGTTTACTTGGGGATTGGGAGAGCTGAAGACTGTGTTGATGAAGGCCATTGGAAATCAAGGAGAATGAAGACCAACTTCCAGAGTTGATGAGGAGCATCCTTTGCTAGCAGCTGTTGAGGAGTATAGGGTTTAGGAGCCAGGCATAGCTCTAGAGTAGAAAACTTGATTCACAAACATGGAAGGCTTTGTCTGCCTCCATTCTTTCTCTATGATTCAAAGTCTATTTCAAATATCCACCTCCTTCCTTTGGAAGGATTAGTGAATTTATTTGAAAGATAGAACTTTTGAGAGAAAACTGTCTGTATAATGTTAACAGTTAATGAGCCACCCTTGGTAGGCAGTTTACTGTGTAACATTCATTCCATCTTGTTGACTGATATTCATCCTGGGGATTGAGACTTGAAGAAAAGCCATTGCAGAATGAAGACCTTGATCAGAGACCTTGCTTGAAGGCTATGAAGATAAAGACTGAGGCTTGCTTGAAGCTGGAGGACAGATGATGATGACTTGAAGACAAATATTGATGCAGAGCTGTTGTGGCTGTTTATTTTTGCTGTTTTTATTTCTTGATGTATTGATTGGTTTTCGCTGACTGTATTGTTTGCTGTTTAACCTGTTGGGTTGAAAGTGAATTCTGTTCACTTTTGCCTATTGTTTTCTAGGTTCGAGGTTGAGTGGGACTCCCTTCCCTCGCTTGTATTGCTGCATCCATGCATTTTACTGCTTTATTGTATATATGCTATTGTTTCTGTTTCCGTTTATTCCCTTAGGATCTCTGTTTCTCTTTGCGCAAGAGAGGAGCATGATAGACACTAGGTCTTAACCCATGCATGATAACATTAGGTTAGTTTGATTCCCTTTTCAACCATAGGATAGAGTTCTGTCTCTTCTTTCTCAAAACAAACAGAAAAACACAATAAATATTTCAAACACAATAAAAGACACTTCTTCTGTAAAAGAATGTGAACTCATCCAAACGTCATTTTTGTCTGCTGGGACTGTTAATCAGAAAAACCTTTTTCAGAAGGAATAAAATCAATCAAGACAGGCTTGTGTCGTACGTGTCCCGAACTACGTTTGCTCTGATCTTTCATGCTGTGTGAAAGTACGTAGGCATAGGATGCGATATCCTAGCGAGCAACCTTCCCTTCCTTTCCCGTAGGTAGGCGAACTACGTTGACTCTGATTTCTCGTTCCAGACGGGAATACGTAGGCATAAAGTGCGATACTTTGCCGAGTCATTTTATTTTCTTTTAACCCCTGACCTGTAGAGTAGATAGAATAACAATCCATACCCGAAAACAAGCGTGGATCTCGTCGAGTACGACGGACGTGAGGGGTGCTAATACCTTCCCCTTGCGTAACCGACTCCCGAATCCAGGTTTTGGTTGCGATGACCATACCTTTTCCCGTCTTTGCGGTAGGTTTACCTCGAGCGTTTCCTTTCCCTCCGTTGGGATAAATAACGCACGGTGGCGACTCTTCTGTTCAGCCGGCGCCGATTTTCGCAGTAGCGACAATACCAAGTAGTGATATAAATCAATTGATAGTGTGACTAGCATGGTGATTCTCTTTGCTCATTATCAATATCCATAGGCTAGACGCATGTCCGGTCCTCTAGTAACGGTTAATTATAGACGGTAATTTTTCCATGGCCGCTTTCGCATATTAAACATTTTTAAAACCAATTTTATTGGTAGTGCCGACTGATTTTTTAATTAGGGATCTATTCAACCCCCCTTCTAGATCTGTGTCATCGTCTAACAAGTGGTATCAGGAGCACCAGTTCACTCTGTGCTTCAAGTATAACTTTGTAGAAAATGGCTAACGAACCTAAAGGGGCCTATAATAGAGCTCCTGTTTTTAATGGAGAAAATTACAGTTACTGGAAAGACTATATGCGGGTGCACATTAATTCCATAGATAGAAAAAGTGTGGAATGTTATTCTTAATGGTCCAATTGAAATAACTATGACCGATGAGAATAATATGATTGTGCCTAAGCCCGAAGCACAATAGGCTGATGATGATTAGAAGAAATATAATTACGATTGGAAAGCCAAAAATATTTTGATCTCCTCATTAGGAGTTGATGAATATTATAGGGTTTCTCATTGTTGAACGACAAAAGCTATGTGGGACTCATTGCAAGTTTCCCATGAAGGAACCACTGATGTTAAGCTAGCGAGAATCAATACGCTAACACAAGAGTTCGATCTCTTTTACATGGAGTAAGGGGAAACCATTGCGGACATGCAAAAGAGATTCACTCATCTTATCAATAGATTGTATTCACTAGGTAGGCCAGGTCCCAATGATGTTGCTACTAACAAAATTTTGAGATGTCTTAACAGGGAATGGCAACCAAAGGTAACCGCCATCAAAGAAGCTAATGACCTCACAATTTTGGATCTCACAACATTGTTTGGAAAGCTGCAAGAGCACGAACAAGTGCTTCTAAGCCTAGAGCAACATGAAAAGAAAGAAAAAAAGGACAAAACAAAGAATAATGAAAAAAAGTCAATTGCTCTCAAGACTTCTTCCACAAAGTCCCAATCTAAGGAGCATAGTGATTGCACTTCGAGTGACGAAGAAGAGGATGACAAGAGTGAGGACATGGGGCATCCAACACTCCGAGAAGAATCTTGTCAACTTCCGGAAACAATCTAGGTACTCTGGAAGTGATGACACTAAGGGGAACAAAACAAGAGGATCATGTTATACTTGCAGAAAGACCGGACACTACAAACCGGATTGTCCCCTGAACAAAAAGGGCAAAGAAAAGGAAACAAATAGACCACTGTTACACCCTAAAATTTGCCCACCAGTTTTCTAGCTTTGACTGACTTTTGCTTCATTTTCATCTGCATATCATTTAGGTCGCATTTTGCCCGTGTTATTGGCCGAATTGAATTTATCACGATTTGAGCCGCTTTGCTCGCGTTTCAGGCGATTCAAATCAATTCAAACGGAAAGTTCAGTGTCAAAATAGAGCGAGAGTTGCTTTCCTCTTGATGATTCAATCCATGTTGATAATATCGGCGCATTTCGGTGCTTGCCCGTCTTTCCATGGCATTTTGCATTTTTATGGCTATTTTGTTTTTTATTTAATTATGTAGAAAATATTTTAAATAGGAATAGATATTTATTTTTAATATAGATTTTATTTGGTTAGATTTTTATTAGTTTTAGAATATAATTTTCTTTAAATAGATTTTATTAGTAAAGAAATAGATTTTTTATTTTTAGAATAGACCTTTTATTTAGTATTTAAACTTTTATAGAATTTTGAATTAAACTGATTTATTAGAGAATAGTTTAGTTTTTTTTAAAAATAAGATAGCTTTCATTAAACTAGACTTTAGAAATTAACTTTTAAGATAAAATTTTAATATTGATTTTATAGAAATAGAAATTATTAGAATTTAATTAATTTTTATTTAGAAGCAAATTTTGGATTAGTATTTAGGATTTAATTAGTTTTTTTATTTAGATTTGTTAGCATTATTTGAGTCAGCTTTTAATTGTCAGCATTTTTATTAATTTTAATCAATCGTTAGCATGTTTAATTCAGTCATTAAGCTTTAATCAGGATTATTCAGCCAGGGCCACGTGCCAGCTTGGGGGTATAAAGGCCCCTGTTCATCATCTCTTTCAGCAGGAAATTGCACAACCCTAGGAGCGGCAGCTCTTGTTCATCGTCTCCTCCAAATCCATTGATGTTCATCATCCTTTCACCATTACGAAAACAAACTCACCGTAAATCCACCATTTCAACTCTCACAATCCATCTTCAAAGCTCCATTAAAATCACTATCCAAACTAAAAAAAACCTAGAATCCATGAAACTCGTTTTCGCGACGACACAAAACAAAACCCAAAAAACTCCTTTCATTCGCCTTTCTCAAGCTCTTCACAGCACATCAAACCCACTTCTCCCTTTTCTCCTAGAAATCCCTTCAGTCCTCTTCTTCTTCAAGTCCATTCCAACAACATTCTTCCATTAAACCACAACCTCCAAACTCCCAGATCAAAACCCCTTCACGCCAGCTCCAAAACGAATCACTCCAAATCCTCACAAAATCCATCTGAACCACCCTTGACCTCCTTCTGCCATTTCCGAAACTCACCACCAAAGCTTCAAACCCAGAAGTTGAAACTCAGACCACTCTCACAAACCTATTTTTATATACCAACCCACCGTGAAAACCATAAATCCAAACCCATTTCACCAACAGAGCTTCGATTTTCACCAAACAAACTTCAGAAACCACAAACTCTCAAACTTTCCTCCATCTTCAACCCATATCCAGCATTCACTCCAACTTCAAATAAACCCAGAAAATCAAAGCCATCTTCAACCACCAACCAACACTCGTCGCCTCCAAACCGTGAAGTAGCGAAAGAACGGAGAAGGGATGAGCTTGAGAGAGGATAAATCTGAGAGTGAGAAAGCGCAGTGAGAGAGTGTTAGAAAGGGTTGAGTCGAGGGAGACAATGATGAAGCAGAGAGAGAGCGAGAGTGAACGGAGAGAGTGACGAGTGAAGTGGAGAGGGTTTTCATTTTGATTTTGTTTTTTTAATTTCTATTTTTATTATGATGTTGATTTGGGCTTTCTGTCTTGGATCTCACCGCCCCCATTAATTTCATACCCCTCCCCTAATTTCTTTTACTTTTATTTCTTTTATGTAATATATTTTATAAACTAATTTTTTATATTTTTGTAAATATTTTGTTAACAGACTGTTATTATATTTTTATATTATAATTTAGTTTTAGTTTTATATTTCTTTTAAAACTTTGTAAATATATTATTATTATTATTATTATTATTATTATTATTATTATTGTTATTATTATTATTATTATTATTATTATTATTATTATTATTATTATTATTATTATTATTATTATTATTATTATTATTATGTAATATAGTTTGTAATATAGTTTTATATTTAGAATTTCAAATCTCTTTTCATTTTAGAGTTAAATTCTATTTCTCTTTTGTCATGGGGCATTTTGTTCCATTTTCTGTTTTGGGTCGATGACGAGACCTCCGTAATCCATTACCACTCAAATTATTGATGAATAATGTTGGATCCGAGACCACTTCTTTTCTCTCCTCATTTTTCTTCTTCTTTTCGATTTTCATTTTGACTTTTGGTGATCGATGAAGTCTTATATCTGTAAGACGAGATCCCACTGTTTTGGTTTGTGTGACACGATTCAATTGGAGAATGATCCTCAATATCATTTTTCTATCTTGTCCATAGCACGGAAATCAATACGCGACCTCATATAGTTTGATTTCTCTTATAATTCAAGCTACGACGGTTCAGCGTCACATTGGTCTCGATTCGAAACATCATTACCGAGGATCAAAGAGGAGAAGCTTGGAAATGAGCATGCACGTAAGATCAAGGGTCAACGGAACCACTCCGTTCGGTAACATTGTTTTAATTTCATTTTTTATTCAACCGTCGAGTGTTGTGAGCCATTAGCGATAGATACGTGGGAAATGATGAGTGGGCGGTCTCCTCTCACTTCGTCTAGAGTGTTTAGCGTATATCCTTTGGACAATATGCGACACATTCGCTCCAACGTCTTAGGATTTAGCGTGTGCGTCCCGTTCCGAACCTTTTCTCTCGCATCCTTGCGATCGAGACTCCCTTTTCTCTTGCCCCCGTGCGATCGAGACTCCATTTTCTCTCGCCCCCGTGCGATCGAGACCGTTTTCAGTAGTTGGCCGAACTACGACTGCTCTGATCTCTCATATCTGTTGAGAGTACGTAGGCATAGAATTGCGATAATCCTAGCGAGCACTTTTCCCTCTTTTCCTATAGTTAGATGAACTACAACTGCTCTGATATCTCATACCAAATGAGAATATGTAGGCACAAGACGTGATGTCTTGGCGAGCACACTAACAACTAACTTCTCTCTTCTCTCGCTTCCCTGTGATCAAGACTTTCACACTAACAACTAATTCTCTTTTCTCTTGCCTCCGTGCGATCGAGACATTCCCGCTAAGGACTAACCTCCCTTTCTCTTGCCCCAGTGCAATTGAGACTAGCCTGTAGTTCTGAACCTTTAGGTAACCCGTACCTCTAAACCCGTGGACATGCTACGTCCGTTCTACCACAAACAGGTAACGCCTAAGTCTCCAATGGTCGAGCAGCAATACACTTAACTGCTAGAATACATGCGCTAGTATCGTCTACCTCTTCTCTCGCCCCCGTGCGATCGAGAACCCATGTTTTCCCGCGGTTAGCATGAACTACGTTTTTCTCTGATTTCTCATACCAGATGAGAATACGTAGGCACAAGACGCGATGTCTTGGCGAGCAACCTCCCCCGTAGTTTCCCGAACTACGTTTGCTCTGATTTCTTCTACCAGACAAGGATACGTAGGCACAAGACGATGATGTCTTGGCGAGCAACCTTCCCCACCTTCACCCGTAGTTTTCCGAACTATGTTGACTCTGACTTTCCCATTTCACGAGGGAATACGTAGGCATAGAGCGGCGATGCTCTATTGAGTCTCTCTTTTCTTTTCTTTTGTCCCCGTGAGCCAGTAGCTTAGATAGTTTCACACCCTTTTAGATAGATAACAAGCATGGATCCCGTCGAGTACAACTGATGTGAGGGGTGCTCATATGTTCCCCTTGCGTAATTGACTCCCGAACCCAAGATTTAGTTGCGATGACCTGTCTTTTCCCTTTTCCGTAGGTTTTCTCTGATCGTTTATTTTCCCTCTTTTGGGATAAATAACAAACGATGGAGACTCTTCTGTCCTTGCCGACCGTTTTTCGCAGTAGAGACTCTGCTGAGGAACTTTTTCCATCCTCTAGGCGAGTTAATCCTAGCGCTTGTTTATTTTGTTTGTGGGTGTGTGTATCTGTATATTTGTGTGTTGTATTTGTATATTGTTGTATTTAAATTTTTCGCACTTTATTATTATATTGTTATTGTCGTGTTGTTGGATGGTTGTTCCTTTGAGAGATAAGCCAAAACCCAGGCTTGAGGATACACATAGCATTAGAGTGGAGAGTAGTGAGGACTTGTATGTTTTAGCATGCATTAGTCCCCACGAAATTTGCGTTTAGACGAGGTTTTCTTTGAAGACATCTCATCCTGCTGGTCAGGACGGGGATGTTGGATCTGGAAACTGTCGACTCTAAAGACCGATCACTTGGGAGTCAGCTAAGTGAGGCCGCTTCGTTAGACTATGATGCCAAACCAGAAGTGGTGAACGTATCATCGTTTCTCGAAAGTCTGTGAAGCTGACGACTGCATAGGATGCCGAACCTTATCAAATTAGGTCCATACCTGTGAGTGGGACGGTTATGCAGGAAACTTAAATTTCAACCAACCCGGTATTCTGGTTTTCTCTTCAGAGGGAACTTTTGAACTTATCCAGTCAGCAGTGCAGCAGTTTGTACAGAGCTTTGTGGGTGATGTGATCCCTTTGTTTGTTGCATTAGCATCTTGCATTGTATTGCATTTACATCTCATGTTTGCATTTCCATCCTCGGCCCGGAACAGGGAGCTTACCCATCTTTTGTCCAACCCGTAGTTGATTTTCCGACATTCGCATTGGACTTGAATTAGCTTCTGGAAGGATCATGAACTCAGGAGAGCAGAACTTGGTTGTTACAAGGGAAGAGTTTGAATTGATGAAGAATCATTTGGATCAACTCATGGAAGCCATGACAGCTATGGCCAAAGGAGAGGCCAGTATTCAGAGGACTCTAGTGAACAATGTTGCTCAAGCTCAACCTGTGCAGATTCCTGTCAATCAAGGGCATACTACTGTCTGAGATAGAGATTCATCTTCCCTCAATGACTCAGACTATCAGAGCTTCACTTTCCCTGTGCCAGATTCTCAAAGGGTTGTTCCGAAGATTAATCCTAAGAACTCACAGACTGTTGAATTTATGAGAAGGTGTCATATGTTGGAGGAAAAGCTTGACGCCCTGATAAGTCAGGATACTCTTAATCTGAATGCTTTGAGCATGTGTTTGGTGCCAGGCCTTGTGATGCCTCTGAAGTTTAAGACACCAAATTTTGAGAAGTACAAGGGGGATAGTTATCCGAAGCAGCATTTGGTAATGTTTTGCAGAAGAATGACTTCATATGTCCATGATGACAAGCTGTTGATTCACTGTTTCCAGGACAGTCTGAGTGGGGCATTGTTGAGTTGGTATATGTAGTTGGAGAATAGTTGCATCCGATCATGGTCAGATTTAGCCAACGCCTTTGTGAAGCAGTATAACTACAATCTCGACGTGGCTCCCAGTGGCATACAGTTGCAAGAATTATCTCATGCGAACAATGAACCTTTCAGGGTGTATGTTCAGAGATGGAGAGAGTTAGCTACTCGTGTTCAACCACCACTTCTGGACAGAGAATTGGTTGACCTATTCATGGATACTTTGCATGGCCACTACTTTGATAAGATGGTTGGTAGTAGGGTTGTAAAATTTTCTGACTTGGTGATAGTGGGGGAACATATTGAGAGTGGACTCAAGAATGGAAAGATTCGAGACATCTCAGACACCTCAGTTTATGAAGGCGAATCAGTTGTCAGTTCTCAGGAAGAATGGGAGAAAGAAATTGATGCTATCCCGGAATCTCCGATACCTCAAATTCAATTTTTAGACATTTTGAGTGTTCAGAGTCAACAACCTGTTGGGTCTGTGTATTAGATATCCGCTCCCCTCCAGAGTCAGCAGTCATACCGTCATCAGCCGCGTCAACACGCCCGACGAAGACCAAGGAAGCCAGAGAGGCATTTTACTCAGTTGCCAATTTCGTACAGTCAAATGTTGCCAGACTTGATCAGAGGTGGATTGGTAGTGCCGAAGAAGATTAATCCAGAGATTCCTCCATACCCGCTAGGTTTTGATGTCAACGCCCGTTGTGAGTACCATGCTGGGGCACAGGGGCATTCAACTGAAGAATGTGAGGTGCTCAAAAGAAAGATTCAGACTCTGCTTGACTCCTACATGTTCTCAGTCACGCCTCAGGGTATCCAGATCAACAATCCTCTTTCATCCAGTCATGTGGGTTCAGAAGATTATCAGACTGACTTCGACGAGCAATTTTGAAGATGGTTGGTTCAGCAGCAAATCAAGACTTGAAAGCCCAGTTCCCAGAAGCTGGCAATCTTTTTATCATGTTATTTCTTTGCATTTGTAGTTTCTTTTCCGTTTAAGTGCAAATTTTATCTTTAAGACTTGTTTGTTTTCATTGGATAATGATAATGAAATGAATATGCATGTTTTGATCAAATCCATTCGTGTTCACTCAATGCTTTTTATTGATGTCAAACGCTTGTTTAAGCGAAATCCTTTGAGGGAGAATGACGAAATTGAAAGACGAAAGCTTCTGATTGTATGCTTTTGAATTAAACCTCTGCTGATGATGTACAGACATTGTTTTAAATTCCTAAACACCGAAGATATAAGTATGATAATCCCTTATCAACCCCTTTTGAGCCTAGTTGTAGGAGTTTCTTTTTGAAAACAAAAAACCCTCAATCGTAACCTAGGGCAGGGTAGGTTTCAGTTAATTTGGCCGAGCATCCGAATTGCAGAAGGAGTGTTCCCGTTCGAGGATCAATCACATCTGTAGAGGTCGAACCTAAAAAATCCAAGGAGTGAGACAATCAAAATCCTTTCAACAAGTCAGACAAGTCGGTGTCACATGATTTGTTCTCGAAAAAAAGAGAGAAAAGAAAAAGAAAAAAAAATAAGAAGCCCGCTAAGTCGATAACTTGAAAACAAGTGGCTTAGGCAAAAATCAGGGCATCCCACTGGACTTCGAAGAAATATGTACTCAAAAGAGTCAGTCCAGGCAAAAATAGGGAATTGGAAAAAATGATAAAGAACAAGTCGTGTGATTCCAGACACCAAAGACGAAAAGCGAGTGACCGTCACTCTGAAAACTTGTGGTTTCCTGAACCATCACTCTTGTCATTTAACCTTCGAGAAGTGAGTGCTTGTGTCAGATTAGCGGAATATAGGATTGGAGAACATCAAGGAGAATGGGTGGGTTAAACAGAACTTTGAACCTCATATCATTTTCTTTTAAACCATAAACCTGACCACGTTTTAACTTTCAAAAGTCCTAAT
This sequence comes from Lathyrus sativus, assembly GCA_963859935.3. Classification (NCBI taxonomy): domain Eukaryota; kingdom Viridiplantae; phylum Streptophyta; class Magnoliopsida; order Fabales; family Fabaceae; genus Lathyrus; species Lathyrus sativus. The sequence goes on from OZ012736.1 coordinate 458,620,342, forward strand.
TGAAGCAGGTTTGTTTCGAAAGCATACTTCGGTAAAGATCGCGTCGAAACTGACTCCTAAAAGGATTTTTATTACCCTATGGGTATTGATATTGACATTCTGATAAGTGATGCGTTCACTAAAGGTCACAAATTTTTTCCAGTGAACAGACTTGGATTTCAAAACTGTCATATGCATTGCATTAATATTACCTTTTGCAAAATAATTTGTCTTACTTGCGAGTAAGCACTTGACATCAGGAGAGTCTCTACAATGGAAAGTTTGATCGAGCTAAGATTCGGAACGCCTGATTACTCCGTTGAGCAGGGGAAAGTCATATCAAATGATCATATCACGAGAGTTAGCCACCCAAAGGTCAGTTAATCTGGTGCAATCAGGTCGAGATTGGGTAAATCTCTCGAAGTCAGTCAGAGAAACTTCTCCACAGATCAGCCAACCAGGGGCAAAGTTATTTCAAGGCTGGGGCAGGTCACTCCAAGAGCATAGAGAGTTATCCTTATCCAGAAGGCGATAAATCTAAAGCACTTCTCCGAGTTTCATGATGCTGAGGCAGTTCATATCTAACCATCAGGGTACAGAGATTCAGTTCCCTTTCGAGGAAGGTTCATACAGAAATCCCTTAGTCTGGGGAAAATTTGGAAGCGAAGGAACTTGTCCTCTCCATATCTTCAGAGCTACTCAGAGCTATTCAAGCAGGTTCAGTCAACCTTCAAGTTCAAGACGAATGTCGGGAAGTCATGTTAACTATCCCCTGACCCTTTCACCTTAAGCCTTGTATCCAGACAAGCCATCATTAACCCTTGTATCCAGACAAGCCACTTTCAAACCTTGTATCCAGACAAGACACTTTCTAACCCTGTATCCAGACGGGACATTTTCCAACGTCAGCCGTACCTGACCCCTCACAGATAACCTAAAAGTCCAATTTCTATTGACAACCACCAGAAATCCCAATCCCTATTGGCGCCTCTTTTAAAAAACCAATCATTGTTAGGTTTCACCTATTTCCCCAGCAAAAGTTCAATCATACTTGGTACATATAGTTATCTCCAGTGGAGTTGGCTTCACCTCTTCAGCATTTATTATGCTGGAGTGGTTCTTTTACATTCAGCTCTCCCCGGCGGCCCGGGCCTGCATCTGCATTTTTGCATATAGTTATCATATTTGCATCATCTTTGCATTTCATCCTCAAATGCGTAGCATTTCCATTTCGTATGGAGCATTACACCATAAAAAAAATTCAAACATATGCATGTGAAGCATAAGCCATTTTTTGTTAGCCTTCCGTGGCAACCTGGATCAACTCTTCAATCAAGACAGTGGCATATATCAACAGCCTGGTTCAGTTAGCTTATCTGTTTTCTTTTGGGTTCCAGATTGTACGTCGGTCATGCTTTTTCCATCAACCCTCTGATGATGACGTCTCCAAGCATATTTTCTTTGTCCATCATCCCTCCGATGATGACATCTCTAGGCAGATTTTCTTTGTCCATCAGCCCTCTGATGATGACATCCCCAACAGGTTTTCTTCCCGTCTATCCTTTGACGATGTGAGTTTGGTATTTTCTTCCCGTCTATCCTTAGACGATGTGGATTTTTCGGATATGGTTTTCTTCCCGTCTATCCTTAGACGATGTGATATTTTGGATATGGTTTTCTCTCTGTCTACCCTTAGACGATGCGAGATTCGGGATTTGGTTTTCTCTCCGTCTACCCTTAGACGATGCGAGATTTGGATATGATGTTTCTTCCCGTCTACCCTTAGACGATGTGGATTTTTGGATGTTGTTTTCTCTCCATCTATCCTTAGACGGTGCGAGATTTGTATGTGACTTATGATGTTTCTTCCCGTCTACCCTTAGACGATGTGGATTTTTAGATTTTGTTTTCTCTCCGTCTATCCTTAGGTGATGCGAGATTCGGATGTGGATTTCGGTTACGATGTTTCTTCCCATCTACCATTAGACGATGTGACTTCGGATATTATTTCTCTCTGTCTGTCCTTAGACGATGCGAGTTTTGGATAAGATGTTCTCAACTTCGGGTTGAGCCGGACTTCAGGTTCGATGCCTGTTTTTATTTAACAGATGTCTGACGACGAAGTCAGATGTTCTTCTCAACTTCGGGTTGAGCCGACCTTTGGGTTTGATGCTCGCTTTTATTTAGAGAATGCCTGCTTGGATTAGCAGATGTTTCTTCCCACCGCATGTCGATGCTTTTCTGTATTGGTATTGAGTTAGCTCATTTCAGATACTTTTCTCAGGTGAGCCTGATTGACAGATTCTACAGTTTACCATGCCTAGCAGACTACACATTTATAGATTCTTTTGTGTTCAATCACCTTCTACCTTGAATGTCTGAAAGCGATTGCTTTTCATCCCTTCAGGTCCAAACTGTTTGAATAGGGGCAGCTGTTGCACCGAAAAATTTTCCCACTGTGTTATCGGTCGGACTGAATTTATCACGATTTTAGCTGCTTTGCTCGCGTTTCACGCGATTTAAATCAATTCAAACGAAAAGTTCATAGTCAAAATCGAGCGAGAGTTGCTTTCCTCTTGATGATTCAATCCATGTTGATAATATCGACGCATTTCGGTTCTCGCCCGTCTTTCCATGGTATTTTGCATTTTTATGTCTATTTTGTTTTATATTTAATTATGTAGAAAATATTTTAAATAGGAATAGATATTTATTTTTATTATAGATTTTATTTGGTTAGATTTTTATTAGTTTTAGAATATAGTTTCTTTAAATAGATTTTATTAGTAAAGAAATAGATTTTTAATTTTTAGAATAGACCTTTTATTTAGTATTTAAACTTCTATAGCATTTTGAATTAAATTGATTTATTAGAGAACAATTTAGTTTTTTTTTAAAATAAGATAGCTTTCATTAAACTAAATTTTAGAAATTAACTTTTAAGATAGAATTTTAATATTGATTTTATAGAAATAAAAATTATTAGAATTTAATTAATTTTTATTTAGAAGCAAATTTTGGATTAGTATTTAGGATTTAATTAGTTTTTTTATTTAGATTTGTTAGGCATTATTTTAGTCAGCTTTTAACTGTCATCATTTTTATTAATTTTAATCAATCATTAGTATGTTTAATTCGGTCATTAAGCTTTAATCAGGATTATTCAGCCAGGGCCACGTGTCAGCTTGGGGGTATAAAGGCCCCTGTTCATCATCTCTTTCAGCAGGAAATTGCACAACCCTAGGAGCGGCGGCTCTTGTTCATCATCTCCTCCAAATTCATTGATGTTCATCATCCTTTCACCATTACGAAAACAAACTCACCGTAAATCCACCATTTCAACTCTTACAATCCATCTTCAAAGCTCCATCAAAATCATTATCCAAACTAAAAAAAAAACCAGAATCCACGAAACTCGTTTTCGCGACGACACAAAACACAACCCAGAAAACTCCTTTCGCATTCCTTTCTCAAGCTCTTCACAACACATCAAACCCACTTCTCCATTTTTGCCCTGAAATCCCTTCAGCCCTCTTCTTCTTCAAGTTCATTCCAATACCCTTCTTCCATTAAACCACAACCTCCAAACTCCCAGATCGAAACCTCTTTACGCCAGCTCCAAAATGAATCACTCCAAATCCTCACAAAATCCATCTGAACCACCCTCGACCTCCTTCCGCCATTTCCGAAACTCACCACCAAAGCTTCAAACCCAGAAGTTGAAACTCAGACCACTATCGCAAACCCATTTTTATCTACCAACCCACCATGAAAACCATTAATTCAAACCCATTTCACCAACAGAGCTTCGATCTTCACCAAACAAACTTCAGAAACCACAAACCCTCAAACTTTCCTCCATCTTCAACCCATATCTAGCATTCACTCCAACTTCAAATAAACCCAGAAAATCAAAGCCATCTTCCACCACCAACCAACACTCATCGCCTCCAAACCGTGAAGTAGCGAAAGAACAGAGAAGGGATGAGCTTGAGAGAGGATAAATCTGAGAGTGAGAAAGCGCAGTGAGAGAGTGTTAGAGAGGGTTGGGTGGAGGGAGACAACGATGAAGCAGAGAGAGAGCGAGAGTGAACAGAGAGAGTGACAAGTGAAGTGGAAAGGGTTTTCATTTTGATTTTGTTTCTTTAATTTCTATTTTTATTATGATGTTGATTTGGGCTTTCTGTCTTGGATCTCACCGCCCCCATTAATTTCATACCCCTCTCCTAATTTCTTTTACTTTTATTTCTTTTATGTAATATATTTTATAAACTAATTTTTTATATATTTGTAAATATTTTGTTAACAGACTGTTATTATATTTTTATATTATAATTTAGTTTTAGTTTTATATTTCTTTTAAAACTTTGTAAATATATTATTATTATTATGTAATATAGTTTTATATTTAGAATTTCAAATCTCTTTTCATTTTAGAGTTAAATTCTATTTCTCTTTTGTCATTGGGCATTTGGTTCCATTTTCTATTTTGGGTCGATGATGAGACCTCCGTAATCCATTACCAGTCAAATTATTGATGAATAATGTTGGATCTGAGACCACTTCTTTTCTCTCCTCATTTTTCTTCTTCTTTTCGATTATTATTTTGACTTTTGGTGATCGATGAAGTCTTGTATCTGTAAGACGAGATCCCACTGTTTTGGTCTGTGCGACATGATTCAATTGGAGAATGATTCTCAATATCATTTCTCTATCTTGTCCATAGCACAAAAATCAATACGCGATCTCCTATAGTTTGACTTCTCTTATAAGTCGAGCTACGACGGTTCAACGTCACATTGGTCCTGATTCGAAACATCATCACTGAGGATCAAAGAGGAGAAGCTTGAAATGAGCATGCACGCAAGATCAAGGGTCAACGGAACCACTCCGTTCGGTAACATTGTTTTAATTTCATTTTTTATTCAACCGCCGAGTGTTGTGAGCCGTTAGCGATAGATACGTGGGAAATGATGAGTGGGCGGTCTTCTCTCACTTCGTCTAGAGTGTTTAAAGTATGTCCTTTGGACAATATGCGACGTATTCGCTACTACGTCTTTGGATTTAGCGTGTGTGTCCATTTCCGAACCTTTTCTCTCGCATCCTTGCGATCGAGACTCCCTTTTCTCTTGCCCCCGTGCGATCGAAACTCCCTTTTCTCTCGCCCTCGTGCGATCGAGACCGTTTTCCGTAGTTGGCCGAACTACGGCTGCTCTGATCTCTCATATCTGTTGAGAGTATGTAGGCATAGGATTGTGATAATCCTAGCGAGCCTTTTTCCCTCTTTTCCTGTAGTTAGTTGAACTACAGCTGCTCTGATTTCTCATACCAGATGAGAATATGTAGGCACAGGACGCGATGTCTTGGCGAGCACACTAACAACTAACTTCTCTCTTCTCTCGCTTCCGTGCGATCGAGACTTTCACACTAACAACTAATTCTCTTTTCTCTCGCCTCCGTGTGACCTTCCCGCTAACGACTAACCTCCCTTTCTCTTGCCCTAGTGCAATTGAGACTAGCCCATAGTTCTGAACCTTTAGGTAACCCGTACCTCTAAACCCGTGGACATGCTACGTCCGTTCTACCGCAAATAGGTAACGCCTAAGTCTCCAATGGTCGAGCAACAATACACATAACTAGTAGAATGCGTGCGCTAGTATCGTCTACCTCTTCTTTCGCCCCAGTGCGATCGAGAATCCCCTGTTTTCTCGTAGTTAGCATGAACTACATTTTGCTTTGATTTCTCATACCAGATGAGAATACGTAGGCACAAGACGTGATGTCTTGGCGAGAAACCTCCCCCGTAGTTTCTCGAACTACGTTTGCTCTAATTTCTCGTACCAGACGAGGATACGTAGGCACAAGACGGTGATGTCTTGGCGAGCAACCTTCCCCACCTTCACCCGTAGTTTTCCGAACTACGTTGACTCTGACTTTCCCATTGCACGAGGGAATACATAGGCGTAGAGCAACGATGCTCTATCGAGTCTCTCTTTTCTTTTCTTTTGCCCCCGTGAGCTAGTAGCTTAGATAGTTTAACACCTTTTTAGATAGATAACAAGAATGGATCTCGTTGAGTACAACAGATGTGAGGGGTGCTCATACCTTCCCCTTGCGTAACCGACTCCCGAACCCAAGATTTGGTTGCAATGACCTGTCTTTTCCCTTTTCCGTAGGTTTTCTCTGATCGTTTCCTTTCCCTCTTTTGGGATAAATAACGAACGGTGGCGACTCTTCTGTCCTTGCCGGCCCCTTTTTTGCAGTAGCGACAATCACATAAGAAGCAATCAAAACCAAGGAGAGCATATATAGCTTGGGAAAGCGATAGTGATTCCTTCGAGGATGAAAGCTCAAGTGATGAAGATGAATATGTAAATCTCTGTCTTTCCACTCACCAAAAGAACAAGAAAAAACAGGTACGACATGCTAAATATAAAAATTCCTCTAACATGTCTCATTTTGAATTACAAACTGCGTTTAATACTTTGCATTGTGAAGCAAAAGAAGCCTTTAAAAGGCTTGCCTCAAATAATCAAATATTTGCTCACTTAGAGCAAAAGATTCATGAGTCCGAAAAGAAACTTGAGGCACTTAAAGCTTCCATAGTGGAAAGTAATAAAGCAGGTTGTGAGGATCTAAGAAGTAGAGTAGTTAACTTTGGGTGTGACACTTGTTACATTTGGCAAAATGAAGTTAATAGCCTAAATGCCAAACTTAACAAGGCTCTAGAGCCCAAAATTACCTTTGCCATCGATAAATCTAATTTTAGAAAGAGAATGGTTAATCCATATCAAAAATACAAATATGTTATAAGAGATCACGATAGCAAAGGTAATTCAAAATTTAACTTTTCTTGTTTATATTGTTGCAAGAAAGGCCATTCCATTGCTAAATGTCGTTTTAGGATATTTTTGGTTCCTAAAGGCATTTATCAATGGTTGCCTAAACGCGACCATTTTGTCATTCACGACTTAGGACCCAATAAGCCATTGGGTACCTCCTCTTGTTAATTGTTTTTCATAGGTACAACGTCTTGAGACCACTGAGAGAAGATGGTTTCTCGATAGTGGCTGCTCAAGACACATGACAGAAGACATATCTCTCTTCATCGACTTCGTGGCAAAGAAGAAGAGGTATGTAACCTATGGAGATAACAATCGCGGTGCAATACTTGGAAAAGGTTGTGTAGGTAACCCTTCTCCCACTACCATATCTGATGTATTGCTTGCCGAGGGTCTTAAACATAATCTCATTAGCATTAGCCAACTATGCGACAAAGGATACAATGTATCATTTTCAAAAGATTGTTGCAAAATTATGCATAATGATGAAATGAAGAGTGTGTTTAATGGCCTAAGAGTAAACAATGTCTATATGCTAGACTTGAATGAAGTATCTTTGACAAGTGACAAATGTATCATGACAATGAGTGAAGACTCATGGTTATGACATAGACCTTTAGCACGTGTCAACTTTGACTTGCTTAACAAAGTAGTCTCAAAAGATCTAGTCTTAGGTCAGCCCAAATTAAGTTTACCAAGGATCACCTTTGTGATGCTTGTCAAATGGGAAAGCAAACGAGGATCTCTTTTAAATCTAAAAATATCGTTTCAACTACGAGACCTCTCGAGCTTCTCCATATGGACTTATTTGGGCCATCTAGAATTAAAAGCCTAGGTGGAAATTATTACGGTTTCGTGATAGTTGATGACTTTTCTAGATTCTATTGGACTATATTCTTGGCTAGCAAGAGCGATACATTCGCCGCCTTTGAAATATTTGTTAAGCTTTCCCAAAATAAATTAAACACAAACATTTTCTAAATTAGGAGTGATCATGGAGGTGAGTTTGAAAACTATTTGTTTGAAGAATATTGCGGTAAACACGGAATTGATCACAACTTCTCCGCTCCACGTACTCCTCAACAAAATGGGGTTGTGGAGCGTAAAAATCGTATTTTAGAAGAATTGGGGAGAACAATGATCAATGAAAGTGGATTACCTAAATATTTTTGGGCCGACATCATAAGTACGGCATGTTATGTTTTGAATAGGGTACTCATCTGCCCCATTCTAAACAAAACACCGTATGAACTTTTAAAAGGACGCAAGCCAAATGTATATCACTTGCATGTCTTTGGTTGTAAATGTTTTATGTTGAATAATGGAAAGGAAAACTTAGGAAAAATTGATTCCAAGGCTGACGAAGGTATCTTCCACGGATACTCTCAGTCAAGTAAAGCTTATAGAATTTATAATAAGAGATTACTTACCGTTGAAGAGTCTGTACACGTAACATTTGATGAATCTTATCCGAGAGATGTCGGAAAAGGTAGTGTTGTTCATGGTGCAGGTACATCTACGGAAGACATACTCAAAGGTGCTGAGCCGGGAATTGATTAACCCGACCAAGCCAAAGTTGAGGAGGAGAAAGATGACCGCCATGAGGAAACTAAGGAAGTTCACCCGTCTACAAAAGATGATCTCCCTCCAGCTTGGAAGTCTTCCAAATACCATCCAATCGACAATATCCTTGGTGATATATCAAAGGGAGTTACAACTCGGTCTAAGATACGTAATTTTTGTTATCACTTCGCTTTCGTTTCACAAATGGAACCTAAAAACTCTAAAGAAGCCTTACTCGATGAGCACTAGTTTTTATCTATGCAAGAGGAACTTAATCAGTTCAAGAGAAATGAGGTTTGGAAACTTGTCCCTCCTCCGCGAGGTCATCGAGTAATCGGCACCCGATGGGTGTTTAGTAACAAGTTGGACGAAAACGGGGTAATAACCCGCAATAAGGCGCGTTTAGTCGCACAAGGGTATAACCAAGAGAAAGGCATCAACTATAAGGAAACTTATGCGCCAGTTGCCCGACTCGAGGCTATACGCCTTTTACTTGCCTTCGCTTGTGTGAAAAATTTTAAGCTATTTAAAATGGATGTAAAAAGTGCATTCCTTAACGGTTATATTAATGAAGAAGTTTATGTTACTCAACCTCTGGGTTTTGAGTCTCATGAATATTCAGATCACGTATACAAGTTAAAATGTGCGTTGTATGGACTTAAACAAGCTCCTAGGGCTTGGTATGAGCGCCTAAGCAAGTTTCTACTTGATCAAGGGTATTCAAGAGGCAAGGTCGACACAACCCTCTTCATTAAGCGTCAAGGAAAACACTTAATATTGGTACAAATTTATGTTGATGACATTATATTCTGATCAACTAACATGAATCTCGTAAGAGAGTTTTCTAACCTAATGCAGGGTGAATTCGAGATGAGTATGATGGGGGAGCTCACATACTTTCTCGGATTACAAATTAAATAGCTTGAGGAAGGAACGTTTGTAAGTCAAACAAAGTATTGTCTTGATCTTCTCAAGAGGTTTGACATGGCAAATTCCAAAGCCATTGACACACTAATGCCAACATGTGCAAATCTGAATAGATATGAAAGTGGTAAGGACGTAGAGGTAAAGAGATATCGAGGTATGATCAGCTCTCTTCTTTATCTTACCGCCTCTAGACCCGATATTATGTTTAGTGTTTGCATGTGCGCTAGATATCAATCTTCTCCTAAGGAATCCCATTTAAAAGTTGTTAAGCGCATACTTCGATACCTTTCGGGTACTCCAAAGTATGGGTTTTTGTATTCCAAAGGAAACGATTGTTTCTTGGTTGGATTCTCCGATTCCGATTTTGCCGGGTGCAAATCGGATAGAAAAAGTACTAGTGGTACTTGTCACTTATTTTCAAACTCTTTGGTTAGTTGGCATAGCAAGAAATAGGTTTTTGTTGCCTTGTCAACCGCCGAAGCAGAATACATTGCTGCCGACAGTTGTTGCGCTCAAGTCTTATGGCTTAAGCAACAATTGTTAGATTTTAACCTTAAACTTGAGCGTATTCCGATCTTTTGTGACAATACTAGTGCAATTAATCTTACAAAGAATCCCGTGTTGCATTCACGCACTAAACATATCGAAATTCGACACTATTTTCTTAGGGATCATGTGGAGAAAGGCGATGTTGTTTTTGAACACGTTGACACTACAAATCAACTAGCGGATATATTCACAAAACTGCTTTCTACTGAACCTTTCTTTCATATTCAACGAGAACTTGGTATTCTCGACATTTCGGGTCGTGTTTAGTAATATTTCTTGCACATATTTTATTCATCTATGTTTATGCCTATTTTGGTCATCAGATATCTAACCAATTGAAGATGTTGTAAGTATAAGCGTATATTCATCAAGTTACTCTCGGCATGAAGGTGATATCTTTCCTTAACTCTCTCTCTCTCTCTCTCTCTCTCTCTCTCTCTCTCTCTCTCTCTCTCTCTCTCTCTCTCTCTCTCTCTCTCTCTCTCTCTCTCTCGATTTTTATGTTCACACAAAATGCTTTAAATTGTGTGTTATATGTGTCACATATGTCATAATATATGTATCTTGTCTACTTGAATGCTTGATATTTGTTGTGGTTGGTTATTTATGTATCTTTGTTGCTTATATGTTCATAAATGTGAAAATATGCGTGTTTTATCTGCATGAGTCGACCCAAACAGCGTGTGGTCGACTCATAAAAGTGTCCCCAAAGTTGAAATTTTGTTTGGGTATGCTCAGGTCGACCAACCGGTCGTCGCACACCTGTTGAGTTTTGAACATGGTAATTTTAACACAGTATGCATCGACGCATACAAGGAGGGTCGACGCATCGCGCGAAAACTGACAATTTTTTTTCAAAACCGTTCAAAATTCCCATTATTTCAATTTTTGATAACTCATTAACTGTGCATCATTACATATACATTGTAACTTGACACTATATCATACCTATACCCTATCACTCTCCTCTTCCCAAAACCTAAATAGCTCCTACAAAAAGGGTAAAACTCTTAAACTTCTTAACACATTCAAAGAATCTTCTCCAACTCTGCATATCATCATTAATCCATATTTTTCTTTTCATCTCTTTGAACTCAACAACCATGGCTGCCAGAAGAGTGACAGGTAAACGATCTACAAGGGCCTCCTCATCTGCATCCATTCCGATTTTCGCAGTATCTTTAGTGCCTCCAAAGTTTACTGAAAGCTTCACCAAGAATTTTAGTAAAAGATATGTGGTCAAGCAACACGCTTATTATCGTCTCTCGGCGGAGCGCATGCACATTCCTCACATCATCGATCTTCTTGATTTTCAAGGGGTAAACAACTTTTTGGAGTGCAATGAAAAGTATAATGAAGACCTTGTATGCATCGTCTACACATGTCTTCACGGAAAATTTCTAGGTTCTCAATTTCACACTAAGATTGGCAACACAAAGGTTAGTGTCACTACTGCTGTCTGGAAAAAACACTTTGATATGTCTCTTGATTCGGACAAGCCTCTCTTTGAGGTCACTGACACCCACACGGTGGAAGGCTATGAGTTCAAGACAGCTTTGAACTCTATGTTGAAAAAGCCGTATGTTGATCATATTGTGGCAAGCGACTTATTTCCGAAGACCGTCACTACAGGAAAGTGGAAACCACAGGACAGGATTCTGCAATGGATAGTGACTCGCATTCTGCGGCCTAAGAAAGGTGGTTTTTCTCGTGTTGATCAGGCAGAAGTTCACTTGATGTACATTTTTAGAAACAAGATTAAAATTAATTGGCCTTACTACATTGCAAGTAGGATTTACGCTTTAAGGGACTCAGGTCGTGGTACAACTCTCTCTTATGGGTCTGTTATTTAAGAGATCCTAACTAATGCTAAAGTTGCACTTCTGAAATTTCCGTATAAATCGCTCACCTCTGATCAAGAGTTTTGTCAGAAAACTCTTACCATGATGGGTTATATCTGGCTTCATGATGAACAGCGGTACAAATTTGTTGTTAAACCCACTACTTCCCAGTTAGAAGAGTTCGATGAGAGTGAAGAGGAAAGTGAAGAGGACGAAGAAGAAGAAGAAGAAGACGAATAAGATGAGCAAGATGATCGACAACCAATGGAAATTGTCGATCAAATAAATGAGGATTGGGTTGCACACACACCTCCCACAGATTCTAGTAATGATCAAGGCTGGGGCCAATGGCAACATACAGAGTGGACAACATTGCGTGACTATTATCAGCCCCCACAATACTCGGAGCATCACGAAAACTCGCAATGGGGTCATGGCAATCTCAAAATTGGGGTTATGAGGAACCTCCCCAGTGGGGCTATGAAGCGCAACCACACTTCACAAACCCTCTGCAACAACATTCTTCAGAACTTCTAGACATGATGAGGGACATGCAATTAGAGCAACATGCCTTCATGACTTCTCAGGATGAGCGTCTCGCCCAACTTCAAAGTCAATTCGAGACACAAACTGAAAGATTCAACACTTTCTCCTCAAATGTCAATAAAAGGTTAGATGCTCTAGTTGAATCATCTAAAAGTTATCACTGAGTCATCTCAAACAGCCTCAATACCTTGAACAATGTTGTTTTGGAATTTACCGACATGGTGGATCCATATCATGGAAGAGGCCAACACTTCAGGGGGAGGAGATATTGAAGCCTCTGTATTTAGCATACTTTCATTTCATCTTTTCATGTTGTCTTGTTCTTTTTGCATTGTATTGAATAATTTCCAACTGTGACAATGCCTTGCATTTTTGAATGCTTTATGACCTTCCTTAGTAATAATTGTTATATGGTTTGTTTATCTATTCGTCTCTTGTTCTATGCAATAATTGTTATATGCTTTATGATCTATTTTGATTTGAGCTTTTTTTCTTAATCGATCTCTCTTTCTTTTTGATGTTGTCAAAGGGGGGAGAAGAGTGTGCCAAGATAATAGTAAAACTGTGAAGAGTCGCAAATGGAAGACGTCGCATATAGAGGCATTAAGCAAGGGGGAGGTTAATACCGCACATCACACAAGCTGGTTTCACATGTTTTACCATCATCAAAAAGGGGGAGTATGTGAGGGAAAAGCCTCATATACCATACATGTGTGTTTCGATGATGTCAAAACACAACCGCGTGGAAGAAGTGATTACCTTATCCCACATATTTCATTTGCTTGCATCAAACATCTTGTGTAGTGCATTGGTATGTTAAAAGTTGCATCTAGAAGAGTCAAAAATAGAAAAATTCGTATTTTTGTAAAATACAGGTCTTTGAGTCGATCACTCATCTGCTTTGGTCGACTCATAGAAGGTGTCTCTAAAGTGCATTTTCCACGGGTTGGCGCACGTCGACCTACCAGTCGATGCATATTGTTGTTATTTATATTTGTCAAAAAAATGCAAACTTTGCGTCGACGCATGGTCCTGTTTTGGTCGGTGCATAGCTTGATATTTTGCATATCTGTCTTGCTTGGGGTAGCTCAGGTCGACCCTTCCTTTTGTATGGTCGACCGTTCGCTGTTTTACTGCATAATTTTGGTCTGTCCACTTATTTCAAAAAGTGGTTGTGTCTGTTATTTTTGGCATGATATAAATAGATATTTGCTCATTTTCATTCAACAACAATTGAATCAATTGCAAAACAAGAAAAGTGAAAGAGGTGCCATTAGTTCTCATCATCTTCATCTTCTACATTTCATACCACAACAATCACACACAATAATCTTTGATGTGCATTATGGTTTTTTTGAAGTGATAACGTCCAAAACTGTTGATTGGGAATCCGGTTCGGGTTGAGATTTTGGCAGATTTTTCTTGAATAAAACCTTGAGGGTTTTGTCCTCCAAAATTCACTGAATTTGGGGGTTTTTGGTACGAATCTTCTCAATATATATTCAGCTGAGTGAAGGTGATCAAGGAGTGGTGGGTTCCGTCGATCTAGTAGCGGTAATCAGTGAATTGTGAAGGAGAAGTTCGGGTTCGATTGGCAAGTGTTTGATATCAGCTGGGCTGGGGTTTGAAAATGTAAGGTTATTCAACCAAGGAGCTGTAATTGGAGGTTCATACACAAGCAATCGAAGGACTTGATTTGACTCGAATCAAGGGACAAGAAGAGAAAGCATATTCAACAACAAGGGAGTTTGTTTGCGCATTTCCTTGTCTATTCTTGTATAAACGATTCAAACAACAGGTTATATTTATATTATACGAGCTCAATTCTATTGCTAGAATTGAGGGCAGACGTACCCTGAAGCGAGGACGGCAGGGGAACTGCCTCAACAAATCTTTGTGCCTTTTACTTTTCGCATTTTCATTTTGCTTAATATTTGCGTGAATTTCGTTCAAACAATAATATCGAATTAAAGACTGTTTTGAGTAAGTGTTGAAGTAATTTTGACTATAGTACAATAGTTTATTGTACAAGGAAACTAGTACTACTTACTCAAATCTGAAATCACTTAGAGTGCTCCACACGCCAAGTGTTTGATAAATTGTCTGAACCGAAATTCTCGTGTGTTGTCCAATTATCTTATTGGCATATTAAGGCATTGGAACTAGTCATACCAAGTAGTGATATAAATCAATTGATATTATGACTAGCGTGGTGATTCTCTTTGCTCATTATCAATATCCATTGGCTAGACGCATATCCGGTCCTCTAGTAATGGTTCGTTATAGACGGTAATTTTTCCATGGCCGCTTCTGCATATTAAACATTTTTAAAACCAATTTTATTGGTAGCGCCGACTGATTTTTTAAATAGGGATCTATTTAACCCCCCCTTCTAGATTCGTGCCATCGTCTAACAGGTATATCCGGTAGAGCGTTACATGAAGATTTTTAAAGGTATACAAAGAATCATCACCGTCCGAAAGCTTCGATCGTAGAAAGGTACATCACAGAAGAAGCTATTGAGTTTTGTACAAGCTATTTGTCAGAAGCTTGCATTATAAGAATTCCCGAGTCTCATCATGATGGATTTTATGATGGTAGAGGTATTCAAGGTTTAAATGTTAAGACATTTCCCCGAGAAGTAGTTATTCAAGAACATTTGAATATATTGAATAACATTAGTGAAGTTCAACCTTACTTGACCGCTCACAAAAGTCTTTTAAAGGAAAAATTCCCCCGAGTGAACGAAAAATGGTTGTTGAAAGAGCATAAAAAAACTTTCATAAATTGGTTTAATGAAAGTATTTCTAAAGAGAGTAGTGCATCGGATCTTTGCAAATGGTTGTCACGTATGCCTAAGTTTAATGTAATTACTTGGAGTGCATACAACATTTCTAAATATTCCTTCTATACAAAATCAAAGGATGACCGTAGCACCATGCAAAATAATGGGGTTATGGTTGAGGTTGAATCTATGTACTTTTCTAGTTCTAAAGATAAAAACCATATACTAGCATCTAGAGCGTACTTTGGGGTCATTAAAAATATTTTGGAGATTGACTATGTTTCTTTTAAAGTGCCTTTATTCATGTGTAATTGGATTCACAATAAAATGGTGTAGAAAACATTGAATTGGGATTCACACGGGATGGTATTCGTATGACAACTTATAAGAACAAGCCTTTCATCATGGCAACCCAAGAAAAAACAAGTTTTTTTTATGTCACTGATCCTTCTAACACTAGATGGTCAACTATTTATCAAGGTAAACATCTTCCGATAGTACTGATGAAAATTAAGATGTTAACTATGAGACGCCTTGTTTAGCAACACATGTACGTCAAGAATCTGAAGAAAATGATTCAGATGATGTGCATGTTATTCATCATGATCATGAAGGGGGGATATGGGAAAACTAGTAAGTAAATGTTTTATATCCCTTTGAAGTTTATAATTAATCATTGTACTATATATTTAAAGTTGTTTCTGATTAACCTAATTAGTTTCAAATGTTGTTTAAACTATATATGCTTAAGGACCAGTGACAAATCCTATTGGACAGCCTACAAAACTTTCCATTTTTGCTTTTGTTTCATAATCCTTTGTTTTAGTTTTGATGTAAAATTATAAAGTGTGTGCCATTTTGGGTTTGCATTTAATATTTGTGGTACAATGTTTCACATTGAGAAATTGGCAAAATGTACAATGTTTTTGTTTCAGGAATCTGCAAAATATGGTTCTATATTTAAGAATATGGTTCTATAAATGGTTTTGTAATATAGGTGCAAACGAGAGTACAAAAAAAACTTATTTCCTCGGTGTTTACATGAAACTGAGGTAATAACATTGAGATATTACCTCGGTCCTACAAAACATTGAGCGTTAATATTGGGCACGCCGTCTAGTTCTGAAAATAATAAAAATGTTGATGCTAGGGATAGAACCCACGCCTGTGTAGTCGAGGTTAAATACATTTCACAACCGATGTTAGATGTGTTATTTATAATAGTGTGAGAACTCGTATTTTTGGCGCAACTATTAAAATTTATCAACAGAGAGCGAGGCACCTTGTCATGTGGATGCCTCGAACATGACTTTCTCAACCATGAGCAAGACACATTGTCAATGGCACTATAACTTGGATGTTTAGCAATCTGCTCTCAGATACCAAATAATTACATTTCAGTACATGATTAGTATTTGGGTTGGCTTTGCTTTCACAATCGACATAAATAAGTTTAAGCTCCTGGATTCTAAAATAACAATTAATCTCTCTTTTCTCATTATTTATATGAGGTAAATTCATTTGGAACTCACCGTGAGATATATCTCACGACCCCTTGTCCTTAATGAACTACTCACATGGAAATTGGTCACAAATAAATAAGAAATAGACATAGCATGCAAATTCCAATATATAAAGTAAAGGTGGTACCAACGGAGAGGATGAACCTGTATGAATATAATAACTTAAAATATAAATAAATAAATAAAAAACAGCTCCAAATCTCCTTAAGTGTCCTTACAATAGGGTAGAAGTTACAACAAAAACTTAGAACAAAAGCTCAATGTTAAATGTAAACTTAGAATGTGAAATAGTAAACCTTGGTGATTGTTAACAATGAATCAAGGTCTATTTATAGCCTTTAAATATATCCAAGGCCCTAAATTCGTGTAAGTGATACTAATTGTCATTAAGTACTTGAATTGGAATAACTTGGAGGCACCAAAGGCCACAAAACGTCCAAAACTCCAAGAAATTGTAATTGTCGTTGGGCTGAATATGGGAAGTGTCAAGAAACACTACTTGTGTTGTTTCCGAGTTTTTACTATAGGTGCAACTCTTTGAGCCAACACGGCTCGTGTTAGTTGACACGGCCCAACCGTGTTGGCCTCAGGTCCTTTGTATGTGAGAACTTCCTTTTTGTGCATTTCTTAATCTTTTACGCTCCAGCTTGGTCTGACACTCCCTTATTATCTGAAAACAACAAAAGCACAACAAAACGTGTAAAAGTGGAATAAAACAAAAAATAAATAAAGCAGAATAAACCCTGCTATAAACACACAACAAGTGGTATAAATACCACTTATCAAACTCTCCTAAACTAGAATCGTTGTTTTTCCTCAAGCAACACGGCTTGCATATGAAAATTTTAGGCCAAGCAGTTCAATTTTGTAAAAACTTATAAAATTAAAATCACTGGTATTCATAGGTGAATTTTTGTTCAAACTGCTACGACCTAGTTTCCCTTGTACTTGCTTGACACTAGAAGTATTACAAGAATACACTTTGTAGTAAAAACACATACTAAAGTCTCTTGTTTCAGATACCTCTCTAACTATGCTTTGGACTTAAGTCTCTTTTTTCACACTTCTTTCCCTTTTGTTCAGGACAATCAAATTAAGAAAATTAGAATACAATAACCATCACATACACACAAGTTTGATCAAGTAATTTATTATAGTATTTACAACGCCTAAGCAAACTAGTTGCCCTTTTTTTATTTGTAGATGAAAGTACACACAAATGGGTGATTATTTATTGTTTCCCTTTTTGGATTGACGTTGGGGTTCAACCACTGATGGGTTGAATAATCAATAGGGTGAGGGTTATCCAACTTAATTGGTGCAGTTGCATTTTACCGCCATTTTCATCTTTTTGGTGTTATTTTTCCTCAATCAATCAAATGTGATATGTAAATCAATGGTATGCCATACTGTCTAGGATACATTACTTAGGAAGCACTTCTTAAATTCGGAGGCTAAGGTACAAAATACGTGTTAAACTAGTATCTTTCTTGGGAAACTTAGGGTATTGAAGTAATACTAATTTTATCAAGCTTTCATGGGGACACTAAGCTCAACTTCTCATTCCTCAAACTCTATATACTTTCCTGGTTCTATCATAATCAAAAGCTTTTTCAGAAATTTTTTAAAACGACTCAAAATTTGGTAAATTTTCAAAGTAGTGCATATACAGCTAGAGGGAAATCCCCCCAAACTTAAAGCGAACATTGTCCTAAATGTTCCAGAATAAGTGAGGAGAGGGTGAAGATAAACCTTACAAGGCATCTCTAGAAGGAGAGGGATAGTACATCATATAAGAGAATTGTAAAATTCCTTCTCTTTTTGTTTTATTCTCTTGAGTTTTCCTTTCTTATTCAAACCTACCAAATGAAACAATCTTAAAAGGCATTAGCAATTAAAAGCGCAATATGAATCTCATGAAATGCTTAACGATGTTTAACTCAACGGTCCGTGAGTGCAAGCACTCATGGTGGTTCCTTGGTCTTTCAACCTTAGGCTTAGTGGTTTTAGGGACCCATGCTCACCTATCTAGCCAACTCTCATATTTTCTATTCCCGTTTTTATTTCTTCTATGGGATGGTTCATACTTCTTAACTGGTGGATATGGTTTCTGTTCAATTAAGGGCTTTGCTTCTTCACATATTTCTTTCCTTCTATGGAGTGGTTCATACTTCGTAACCGGTTGTGGTTTTTGTTTTTCCTTCTAAGTCAGGTTTTCGGTCTTAGTTTCCTCATAAATTTCAACCTTATCAACCGAGTAACAAGAAATTTTTTATAAGGATCTTTCAGAATGCTAGTCATTATGAATTCAACTCTCTCATTTCCTACCTTAAATGATAACCTTCCCTTCTTAAAATCAATAGTTGCGCCAACAATTCACAAGAAGGACATACCAATAATGATAGGTACTTGGAAATCTTTCTTAATGTCCATGATAATATGATCATTAGGTATATAGAAATGTCTTACTTTTAAAGGAACATCCTCTAACACCCTGATTGGGTATTAAACTAATTTGTCTACAAGTTACAGAGAAACATTAGTAGGCTTTTACTCACCTATTCCTAACCTCTTGCACAAGGATAAGGGCATCAGGCTAACGCTAACCCCTATATCACATAGTGCTCTATCAAACTCCATAGTGCCAACATTATAAGGAATTGAAAAACTCTATGGATCCTTCAATCTAAGTGGCATACTTTGAATAATAACACTGGTCGTAACGGTCATTGCGACAACCTCATGTTCCTCTATTTTTATCTTCTTAGACAATATTTCCTTTAGGAACCTGACATAAGTGGGAATTTAGTTGAGAACCTCAGTGAAAGGTACATTAATGTAGAGCTTTTTCAGAATCACTACAAATTTTGAAAAATGAGCCTCTACCTTAACTCTCACCAATATTTGTGGATATGGAATTTTTGGCTTGTAGGGAAGAGGAGAAACATATGGTGCTTCCTTATCTTCCTCTTCGAACACCACCATTTTCGATGGTATCAGAAAACTATCCTTATCCTATAAATTTTCCTCTCTTAGAATCTCAACCCTTTTACCTTTTTCTTCGGGACTCTCAATTTGTTTTACTTGATTCTCATGACTCTCAACTAGTTTTCCACTTCTAGTCACCATAACATTCACATGTCCCCTAGGATCCTGCTCGTTATAACCCGGAAAAGATCTTAGAGGGAGGAAAGATTAAGATTGTTGGTGTGCAACTTAGGAGATCTGCGTCTCCAACATTTTATTATGTGGGGAAATGGATTTAAGTTTTGTGATCAAGTTCTTAAGAACCTCAATAGTTTGGATGTTTTGATTTTTGAACTCTTAATTCTTGCAAGCTTGATTTGCCATAAAACCGTCCATCATGGTTTCCAAATTATAATTCTTAAGGGTTATGCCTTGTTGAAAACCCATAGGTCCCATGGAGTTTTGGGGCTGATTGTTCTTATAAGAGAAGTTAGGGTGATCTCTCCATCCAGATTATATGTGTTAGAATATGGATTCCCCCGTTGGTCGCTAACATAATTAACATTGTCTTAAGTAGATCCTCCAACTAGAACCATTTGACAGTCTCTAGAGGAATATCCATTTAACCCACAAACCTCACAGTAGAGGACCACTGGGGTGGCATGAGCTACAGAAGCAACAGGTGCAAGCATAAATGGTGTTACACTCATGCTTTCAATCTTTTGGTAGAGTGTGTCTACCTTGGTGCTCATATGATCTAATCGACTTACTTCATAAAGCCTGCCTTTTTGAGGGGCTTTAGAAGTTTTTTCTCTGACACTTCCCCATGAATGATGGTTCTTAGCCATGCTCGTGATCAAGTTATATGCCACATCTTGTGGGCTATTCATGAGCACACCACCGTCAGCCACATCTAAATCCATCCTTATAGAATAGAGGAGACCATTGTAAAAGGTGTGTATTATCAACCAACTATCTAACCATGGAATGGACATTGTCTCAATAGATCATTAACACCCTCATAGACGTCAAAGATATATTCTCCTTCCTTTTACCTAAATTTATTGATCTCACTACTTACTTGGGATATCTTGATTAGCAGAAACTACTGTGCAAGGAAAGCAACCTTGAATTGTGCCCATGTAGTTAAGGAGATTGTTGGAAGACATTAGAGGAACGCTTAGGCTCAGTCTATTAGTGAGAAGGGGAACAATCTAAGTCCGATGGAATTTTGTTCAATGCCATAAGCTTTTAGAGTACCATAGAACTCGACGAAATGGATAAGTGAATATTCGGGTTTTCAGTAGGTAACCCTGAGAATTGGTTCTACTAAACTATACCCGCCAGCGAGGGTTTAATCTCAAAGTTATTAGACGCGATAGGCGGATAAAAAATTCTACTATGTGGTTCCTCATCGATGGGAACCATGTTGTATTTCAACGGTTTGGTGTCAGCAACAGGTTCAACCATTTGTTTGAGAATTCAGTGCCTCTCATGAAGAAAATGTTGAATTTTGTTCACATGTTCAAAAAGATTTCCTACAGACCGGGTTCTTCGCATATGCAGATAATGAAGAAATAATATATAGCAGCAAAAACAAAAACTAAAAGGTGTTTTAGTTTATATGGTGATAGAATAAAACTTCAATATCAAAATTATCTCCCCGACAACGGTGCCAAAAACTTGATGCAAGTTTCAAGTGCACGAAAATACGAAGTAGTAAAAGATATCAAACAATACGTAGCTAAAGCGGTCAAAATTATTGTTGATTCAATGCAAGGGAATAAAATTAACATAATTACAAAGCAGGACACAAGGTACGTGTTAATCTATCTCAACCTGCCAATTGGCTTTCCAAACTCGAATACGATTCATCTTCTTTCATAGCGTGTTTACTCTCTCAAATGAATGATTTATCTGTGTTTGCTAACCTGTATCATTCATCCGAGAACTCGTACTTTTGGCATGGCAATAAAACTTTATCGACCGAGAGCATGACACTTTATCACGTGGATGCCTCAAATGTGACTTTCTTAACCAATAGCGAGGCACCTTGTCAGTGGCACCGCAACTTGGTTTTTTATCAATCAGCTTTCAAATACCAAATCATTACCTTTGAGTACATGATTGATATATGGGTTTCCTTTACTTTCGCAACCGATATAAATAAGTTTAAGATTTCAGAATCTAAAATAACAATTATTCTTGTTTTCTCATAATTCTTATAGGGGAAATTTTCATTTGGAACTCGCCATGAGATAGGTCTCACGAACCCTTGTCTCAAAATGGACTACTCACTCATAGTTAGATTGATCACAAATAAATAAGAAATAAACGTAGCATGCAAATTCTAACGAATAAAGTAAAGGCGATATCAATGGAGAGGATGAACCTGTATGAAGATAATAACTTAAAATATGAAAAGAAGCTCGAAAGATTCGTCAGTGCCTTTACAATAGAGTAGAAGTTATAGCAAAATAGTTCACTAAAAACTTAAAACTAAACCTCAATGTAAAAAGTAAACTTAGAATGTGAAAGAGTAAATCTTGGTGATTGTTAACAATGATTCGAGGCCTATTTCTAGCCTCTAAACACATTCAAGACCCTAAATTCATGTAAATGATATAATGGTCATTAAGTACTTGAATTGGAACAGCTTGAAGGCACAAAAGGTCACAAAACCTCCAAAACTCAAAGAATTTGTAATTGTCGGTGGGTTGAACATGGGAAGTTTAAGTAAACACTGTCTAGTCGTATTGTTCTCAAAAAATTGGGGGAAAAGTTTGGGAACAACACGACCCGTGTCATGGAACATGACCTGCTCGTATTGTTCCTGGGTTTTTACTAAGGGCGCAACTCTTTGAGCCAACACGACCCGTTTTAGATGACACGGACCAACCATGTTGGCCTTGGGTCTTTTTTGTATGTGAAATTTTCCTTTTTGTGTTTTTCTTGATCTTTTCCGCTTCATCTTGGTCTGACACTCCCTTATTACCTGAAAACAACAAAAAAGCACACCAAAGAGCATAAAAGCGGAATAAAACAAAGAAATAAAGCATAATAAACACTGTTATAGACATAGAATAATATGTATAAATATCACTTATCAATATGGTCTCCAACTTTCACCTCTAAGTTAAAAATGCTTTTTCTTTTTTTGAACTTACATTCCATATACTTTATCTTACTTCTACTTAGACGAAAACCATATATTTTTAAAGCTTGTCTCCAGGTTTCCAAACTCTCATTTGAATCCTCCTTTGACTCTACATATAGGATTATACCATCTACAAAAAGTATACATCTCAGTATTAACTCTTGGATGTATTCCTTTAGTAAATCTAAAATTAAGATAAAAAAGTACGGACTTAGGGCTTAACCTTTTGCAAACCTATTGAAAAATGATCATATCAAACTCTCATTTGAAAACAAACTCTTCATTTCAAAAGGGACTCCTCATTCTTATTTTTGTGGGTGACCATGAAGAGTTTGTCATGATGGACGAGTAACTTGAGCTTGTTAGCCAATAAATAAAGACAATATATATGGTTATAATTTTTATCAATTATAATTATATTAATGCATTGTCATTATAAATTGAATACACATTAATTCAAGAATAATGTCATGATGAGCTTTACGGCTCGTGGTATGGACTTCCCCCACCTTTACTTAAAGCTCAATTAATCTTATTTTGCATCGAGAGCCTTTTGAAATAATCTTCGTCCCAACGGCTAAGAAGAAACACCCACGCATCTTATCCTATCCAGAGAGGTTTTTTCGTATTCTTCCCAGCCTTGGTAAGGATATTGGTCAAACGTTTACCACATCTCCGATAAAATATGTTTTTGATTTTTTCCTCTTCATAGGATTCCTATGAAACTGTTGTTTACCATAATATATAATAATAGTAAGGCTTAAATACAGTTTTGGTCCCCGTTCTTTCATTTTTCTAAACTTTTAATCCCCTTTAAAAAAACTAGATTTTAAGTCCCCTGTTTTTTTTAATATTCTTGATTTTTTTTTCCCCTCCTCAAAATTGGTTATGCGGCATGTTCAGGTATGAGGTGGCAAGTAAACTGTTGACCAATTTTTAAAAAACAATGCCACCACATTAAAAAAACATTTTATTTTGTATTTTTTAAATATAAATTAAATATAAAATGTTTTTAAATGATTAGTTTTGAAACAATAAATAATTAGTTTTTATTCTAATCTTCATCATTTATCATTCATCTTCATCCCCTTCGATACATACCTTCATCTAAATTCAGAAATTTCAATTATCCCAACTCAAGAAAAATTCAATACTTGTCAACAACAACCATTCCAAACTCCAAACTCTACCAAATTTGTTTACGTTTTTCATTTTCCCCCAAATCAGTAAATCAATTTTTCCAAGAAGTATATAAACTCTAAGCCATAACCATAGTTACTCTAAACTTCAAGAATCCATAAAAAAACAATCTACAAAAATTCTAAACTGCAATAACATTTTGTAGCAACATCAACAGAAAAAAAATCAAAAAAATTCAACTCTAAAAACTCAATTTTTTCAATAACAACAATCTAGAAAAAGTTGAAAAAAAATCTCAACTCTAAAAACTCAATTTTTTTAATAACAATAATCCAGAAAAAAAATTGAAAATAAATGAAGAGTCAATTGCAAAAATTGAAGTTATACTATTGCAAAAAAAAATAATCTTTTAAACTAACAACATAGTTATAGAACATTAGAAACAACACACTCACTTTTATTAAATTCTCCAATTTTATATACCAGACTTAAATCTTGAACAAATACATCTTCAAAATCAATAAGTCTAACTGACACACTTTTAAGCTAAACATTCAAAAAAAAAATAAGTAAGTCTAAAAATTACAAAGATTCATGTGATAATAATCTAAAAATGACAAATGATTTTTTTAAGGTTTATGAAAGAAGGTGAGGAAGACGATAGGTAGGAAGAAGAAGGTCGTGTTTAAAATTTCTTTTTTGATTTAATAATTAATAATAAATATAAATTATTATTAAGTAAAATGTTAATAATAATAAATAATGTTTTTTAGGAAATGATTTAAATGATGCGGCATTGTTTTTTTAAAATTGGTCAACATTTTATCCCGAACATAAATATGTCACATAGTCAATTTTAAATAGAGGATAAAAAAAAACCAATAATATTCAAAACACGGACTTTTAAAAGAAATAAAAGATGTGGAATCAAAAGTGCATTTAAATCTAATAGTAATTTCTTACAATCTAATAGTAATTTGTTACATAAGCTCGTAAAATCATCATACATTATTATCAAACTACTTAAAAAAATTACATATCGTACTTTAGATATGCCAAACCATTCGTGTTTTTCTTTTCCATTATCACCCCTATAGCGATTGAAAGTTCCTCGTAATTGCTTTTCTATAGTATGTCTAATCACTGCAATAACAACATTTCTTGGACTAATCCTACCAAAACATTATGAAATTCTGCACAACTATGGATAAAGGTTGTTTGCCTTGAGTTCCACGACATAATCAATGAAAATTTCTTTTCTATATCACTGATATTATCAATATGATAAGCAATAATGCATAAAAAAGGTATTAAATTGTAATAAAACCAAATGGTGAAAGTTATAGCCATCTTACTTATTCTTACTAGTTTGAAAGGTATATAAGGTTAATTGGAATATCATTATCAAGTATTCTACCATGATAATGATAAGTCCAGTTTGAAGGTTGTGAAGTAAGGTTATATGGTAAAATATTACCATGATGTGGTATTTATAGAAATAAATATTTCCTTATTGTCTAGTTTTATTTTTAGATTTTTTTTTTTAGAATAATTCATATATATCTACTATAATTATTAATAACAATAAGAAGCTCCGAAGATTGGCTTAATGGTGGAGGTTTGAGTCTTGAGAATTTACTCCTCTCAAAGTCTGAAGAAGTGATAGAAGAGTGTTGTACTTACTCAATAGTGAAATGAGGTGTAGGTTGACGATCAACAGAAGAGTTACAACTCGAATCAAGAGGAGCAATACACCCTACGTCTTACTCATATATAACGGCGAAATATCAAAAACACTCCTAAAAGTCAGATTTTAAAATTTAGACATGTCAAATATACAACAAAGTCTGTCTGAAAACAAAGCAAATCATAAGTATGTGTCCGAATTTTGAAATTCAGATTAACAACACCACCCACCAATTATACACAATGATCCACACATGATTTTCTCTTGAGGTTTGTAGTCTTCATATTACCAATGTAACAAACCATGACATTACACCAGAAAACTAGATTTAGATTCAATACAAAATGCATATACCTTATATCTAATACAAGTCTTTGCATGGTGAATGTAACTCAACTATAGTGGATGGGTCATTATCCAAATTCTTCAAGCGAAGTTCAACATTCTTAAGATCGCGAAGATGTTGCAAGATTTCTTGTAGCAAATCCTTTCCTTCATCTCCACCATTTTGTATAGATCCCATACAATGTTGTAGAAACTCTCTATCTGTTTCAAGAGCTTGTAATCTCTCGTAAACACGATCAACTTCCTCTTCAACACACACTTTCATGCTATCCATTTTGTTCATTATAGGAACTGATTTTTGCATTTGCAGTATTTGCATATCATTTGATTCACTTTCCAATTCTCTATCAAATGCAAAAGCTTCTTCATCATTCTCATTATCAACTTCATCTAAATATGGAAGTAACTTCTTTGCCAAGCAACCGATTGTTTTTCTTGGAGAGTTCTTATCATGTGAAATTCCATTAGAATAGTCTTCTTTTTCATCAAGATATTCTTCACCATCTTCCAATGAAATTATCTTTTCCTCTAATGCTTTGAGTTGATCAAGAATAGAAGCTTTTTCTTCCTCAAATTCTTCTAAAGTACTATCAAGTTCACTTACATGCTTTACACAATCTAATGCTATCTCTTCCAAGTTAGAAACTGTATCAACATTTTCGTCTTTTTCTTCATTGTTAAGATCAACCGATAGTTCATCGGTGTATCCCGTGTTACAACAAGAACAAGAAGAGTCTCTACTTTTTACACTTCCATCTTTCATTCTTCTCAACAACCTTAACTTCTCTTTTGCCTCATAATCCATAACTTTTTCCCTATACTCTTCCACTTCCTTTTCAAGTTCTTGCTTCTCTTTCTCTCTTTTCGTTATTAAATCGTTCAAAATCTGTAAAGCTTCTTGATCATATTCAGCTTGTTCTTCCATCATTCTTTGGTATTGCAATGCTTCCATCTGCATTGCTGCTTTTTCTTCCTGCAGCCTTGTAATCATAGCCATTGTTTGGTTTGTAGCTATTGCTGAGGCACTTCTCTCTTCTTCTAGTTCTTGATATATAGCACTAAGAGCTCTTTGTTCGGCTTTTACCGCTTTTTTTAGCCGGTCGATTGTTATAGCCGGATCGCCGTATTCCACCTCACTCGCAACACTTCCATCCATAGATTCTTCAACTTCACATGATTCCGAGAATTTTGAAGATTGATGACTTCTTTCCTCCTCAACTTTTTCAACTGATGTTGTTTTCTCAGCCATTTCATCGTCATTTACACCGGTTTTATCGGTATCTGCATTATTGTAGTTCAATTTCAGTTCAGAATTGAGTGCTAGCTTCACAGTTAGAAAAGGTAAAATAAGCAACTAGATGTAAAGTAAAACTCACATATATTGTTCTGTGCAATGAAATCATCAAATGCACTAGGAACTTCAGTGTCATCCTCACTTGTAGAAGATTGATCTTCTGCTATGCATTGATTTGAGCTGGTTGGTTCTTCAGATGGAGGCAGATCATCTGTGTGAGCAAATGTTGAAGCTATATATAATTAGAACTTTTGCGATAAACGGCTTAACATATAAGTGCTTATGTATAATCTAGTTCTATAATAAAATATATAAGCACTGTCTGTACCTGGTGGAGTATTTTCTTGTTCTTCTTCCATATCAGCTTCCAAACTTTTTTCATCATTGGATAAACTAAGAGACATTCTTAGATTATTCTGAGAAATGAATTTTTCAAAGGCATTTTGAGCTTCACTGTCGTCGTCGTCATCATCATCACTTGATTCAGATTCATCTTCTTGTGTGCATTCATACGAGCAGATCGGTTCTTGAGATCGAAAAAGACCAAAAACTTGTGAATTTATAGTAACCAATAGAAGCATATCATGAACAAAACAATTGTAAATAAAGTACCAAAAACTCTATAAATCAAGAAATTTTTCTGTACCTTTTGCATTTTCTGGTTCTTCAATACTATTATCATCATTGACAGAAGTTTGAACTTCTGAATTCTGATTTAACCCTTCAACTTCCAAAGTTATTGAATTTTCCAAACTTTCTTCAAGTTCTCTCATGTTTGTTTTCTCTGCATTCTCATTCATTGCAACTAAAACCTCCTCTTCAAAGACATTCGAATGCGGTTCAACCAGTGACTCACTGACAAAAGTTTGAATCATCTCAATCCCTTCCTTCGGATCATCATTCAATTTGCATGACTCAAAGTTTAAACAAGTAATTGAATCTATTAAATCAATAGGGATCAACCGGTCGTCGTCACGAGTTACGGAATTCTCAAAGTGCATATTGATGATTTCAATTGATCTATCTTCCAAGTGTGAAACCTGCATAATAGGAGTATCAGTAAATTGATCATCTTCTTTTTCATATCTTTCTGCATCCTTTTCATCAGAATTCAAGTTCGAAACCGAACTCGATCGATCCTCGGCCACTTCTCTAAGGATAAAACTTTCAATATCAGAGAACATCTGATGCTCATCTAATACCTCTTCATCATGATTTTCTCCATTGTTTATCTCAAACTCAATGTATTTACTATCACCTTCTTTATCATCATCATCATCTATTGATTCAACAATGAGTGAACCTTTACTAAGATAGTTTCCATCTTCCCAAGAAGGCTTCAACAGCAAATAAGGAGGATAAAGATGTCCATTCAAGCTCTCATTGCAGCAAGAACATCTATCTACACTCTCTCCATTCTCATCATGTTTTTCATGACTTCTCAATGAAACAAAACCAATCCTACAATGATTTGGTCTAGAAGCCAAACAATTCTCACACATGCTATATCTTTCTGCTAACCTTTCATGATTTGAGCAATAACCAAGATTTGAAATCTCAGTTGCATGAGTCTCACAAACATCACTATGAAAGTTTGTGCTACTATTCCCTTGCTGAAGCACATTATCAAGCCTTGAACAGAAAAGACAAGGTGGTTTAAGGCCAAAACATTTGGCAAATTTAGCGATAACATAACTGAACAAAGAGTTGAGAAGTAGAAGTAGAATTAAGATCCATTCAAGAAATGTATAGACTAGAATTACAACTATTTTGTTGGTGTTTCTATGTAACATGGTTGCAAACTTGTTGGTAGCAGCCATTGATTTTTTTTCAAACAAACTATGTTTGTTGAAGAAATGCATACACTAGAAGGAGTTGATAGTAGTAGAGTAAAGAAAAGAAAAATAGGTTGAAAAGAAAAAGTGTTATGTTTTGTACTGTTTTTGACAGGAAAGAAAAGGGTTTGTAATTGGCAAAAGAAACATGGTCTGAGAAAATGGTAGTGATTCTGTAATGTTATGGACAACTAATAATTACTATAGGACAAAGTGGATATCAGCTGTATTTATTTATTTATGTTGTTTAACAGCAAACATCATAATTACTTGTTAATATTGTTGCATGCAATTTTTTTTAGAAGAGTTTAATGAAGATGCACTCTTAATTTTAGTGATGAGAACAACTCCTTTGTGTAACACAAAGCATGTGTTGGAAAGGTGGGGTTTAAATTGAAGAGATTGTTTCTCTCTAGTTTACTTTGAATTTTTATGAGGATTGACATAGAAAATTAAATTAAATTCGGTTGTTTTGTCTCATTTATTTAAAAGAAATTTGTTGGGAAATAAAAATGTTGTAACTAATGATTTTATTTTATATTCTAATTGTAAATTGACTAAAAGTAAAAGGCTTTCCTTTTCGTTTGGAGCTCATCATGGTGCCATTTTTTTTATATGGTTCATGGTAATGTATGGAGAATGTTTCTTGTAAGTTTCTCAAGCTAGTGCTGCCACAAGAGTCAATCGAGATCATCGCAAGGAGCTAACTTTGATCAAGTGGCAAGCACTTGCCTTGAGGAGAGTGAAGCTTGATACTGATGATCAGTTATGGATAAGAATGATAATGCGAGTTATGGTGGCATTATTAGAGGGGATGAAGGAGAATGGATATGAGGTTACTCTAAGTTCATTGGGATGTGTGATGGCTACACCTCTGAACTTTGGGGAGTCTTTGAAGGTTTGAAGCTTGCTACTGATATGGGGTTTACAGGTATTGACGTGAACCTTAATGCTCAACAAGTGGTTCTTGATATTAAGGCGAACAAGGCAACAAACGCAATGATTAGGAACTTGATTCACATGATTAGAGGCTACCTTCACTGGAATAATGAGATTATTATTAAATCATGTCTACCGTGAAACAAACTTTTGTGTTAATGCATTGGCTAGATTTGGTCTTTCTCTCCCGCAAGATAGTTGTGTTTTCACTTGTTGTCCTCCGTTTATCACTAACTTGTTAGATAGTGACACGTCTGGGGTTTCCACATCGCGACTTGTGGTGGTGTAGTTGTTTTCCTTTTCTTTGGGTGTTATGCCCTCTCTTCAATAAAAAATTGAAATATTTTATATTTTAAAGCAATTTCTGACATGTTGAAACTCAATTTTAAGCAAGCAATAAAATTGTTTGCTCTACTATGGAGGTGATTACATACCTCATGGATTCTAGGAGCACCTTAAAAAAAAAAAAGGTATTTTGTCTCTCAATGATCTTTTCTCAATACTCCACAACAAGATGAAATAGAAAATGTAAAAATTATTATTTTCTTGATGTAACACACATCTTACTTATGCAAGTTTGGTATCATTCTAATTCAGGGTGGAGGCTTTTTTCACAATTTTCTTTTTGATTAATCGTCTTCCTTCCTCAATTATTGATTTTGATTCTCTTTTCTTTTGTATTTTTAAAATTCACAAGGATTATAGTGATTTACATATTTTTGGGTGTGTGTTTAGTTCATCTACATTAATTTGAAATATATAATTTTGGAGTATAGTATATTCATGTCCATTTATGGTTTATAGTAACTCTTATCCAGAGTCGTCTCAAGTTTTTCGAAGCCCTATGTAGATTAGTCGTTGTTTAATCACGAAAAACAAATTGAGGCCTTATATAACCACAACTTGACCATTATAAATATTTTATGAGACCTTATTTACCCGTAGGTTAACCGTGACAAATGTTAGGATATTATTAATTGTTAGGTTATTATTAAATGTTAATTTTTATTTGACTTAGTCTGCACTGATTGTGAGAGAATCGTGCTTGTAGTTTGTTACCTTTGATTATGCCTAAATTGTAGGGAGTCTAGTATTGTAGTGGCCCTACTTCCTCGCCACTACTTAGGAAGTATTCAGTTTCGTTTGTAAGCTATTTATATAGCAGCATTACTTTCTAATAAATATCTCAATTATCAGATTTGTTAACATCTGGTAACAAAGCGAGAGAAAAGAACTCACGAGAGTGCAACAAAAGAGTGTCTGGGATATGGGATTCGAAGAGAAGAATGGTGGATTTTCTGCACCCTCCATTCCCAAATTCGATGAAGATTACGACCATTGGAAGATGGTCATGGAAAATCTCTTGAGATCCCGAGAATATTGGCCCGTGGTGGAGAACGGTTACATGCTACCTAGAGAAGGAGAAATGCAGACAGATGCGCAGAAGAAGATCCTGGATGATTTGAAGCTTAAGGATTTAAAGGCGAATAATTATTTGTTCCAATCCTTGGACAAATCAATTCTATGAACCATCACAAAGAAGGACACCTCTAAGCAGTTGTGGGACTCCATGAAGATGAAGTACCAAGGGAACGATCGGGTCCGACATGCTCAGTTCAATCGACTCCGACGAGAATTCGAAGTGTTGGGTATGAAACAGGGGGAGTCAGTTAATGACTACTTTGGAAGGGTGATGACCATAGCCAATGACATGCGAAATTGCGGTGAAGACATGACAGATGTAAAAACCGTAGAGAAAATTTTGTGAACACTGACAGAGAAATTGGAATTACATTGTGTGTTCCATTGAGGAAGTTAGCGATGTTGATACGCTCACAGTTGATGCCTTGCAAAGTTCCCTCTTGGTTCGTGAACAGAAGTTCAAGAGGGAACCAGATGAAGAACAAACGTTGGCGGTTTCTTATAGTGACACCGGTGGTCGAGGTCGAGGGAGAAACACCTTCAGAGGAGGAAGTAGGGCCACTACAATACTAGACTCCCTACAATTTAGGCATAATCAAAGGTAACACACTACAAGCACGATTCTCTCATAATCAGTGCAGACTAAGTTAAATAACAAATAACATTTAATAATAACCTAACAATTAATAAAATAAATAAAAGAAATGAATAAAATGACAACAGTTCTACCATCAAACTCTCAAAGAATCTGGTTATGCATGGCAAGAGTAAACATATCAATGTGCGTTTTCACTTCCTCCGTGATTTAGTAAATGAAGGAAAGGTTCAACTGAAGTATTGCGACACCAAACAGCAGATAGCTGATATCTTTACTAAGCCGCTCAAGCTTGAAGTCTTTCAAGAGCTGAGGAAGAAGCTTGGTGTATGTGACATCTCAGAGATAAACTAGACAGTCTAGTTTATGGGGAGAATTGTTAGGATATTATTAATTGTTAGGTTATTATTAAATGTTATTTGTTATTTGACTTAGTCTGCATTGATTGTGAGAGAATCGTGCTTGCAGTTTGTTACCTTTGATTATGCCTAAATTGTAGAGAGTATAGTATTATAGTGGCCCTACTTCCTCGCCACTACTTAGGAAGTATTCAGTTTCTTTTGTAAGCTATTTATATAGCAGTATTACTTTCTAATAAATATCTCAATTATCAGATTTGTTAACAAAAAATTTGAGACCCTGCGCAATAGCCTCTCTTGTACACCTTCAAAGACAGTCATGCTCTTATCAAGACTTTGTGTGTTTTGACGTCTCTAATCATCACTTTCAAATTTCTCAGAATGTTGAATTTTTTGAAACTCAGTATATGTTTTATTTCTCATACCATGAATGATATTGAAATTCTTTCCATTTTTTATATGATGCCTCAATCTATATAAAATTATAAACTAGACAATATATATGTTAAAAAACACATATCAAAAGTTCTTAACCCTTTTGCGGTGTTGTCTTGCTATCTGATTTTCTACTGATTGAACCACAAAATTTTGGTCGATCATCTCAAGCACAAAATAGATATTTAGTAGACATGGATAATTCCTCGCATACTTCTCTTATTACCTCACAATCTAGAATAAATATTCCTACATGTTACTTAGAAGTTGCTAAACATGTGTGTTGGATAAATGAAATGAATGAAGAATTTTAGACTCTTCATGAAAATTTCATATGGGATATTCTTTTTTCTTGGTGATATAAAACTCATTAGATGCAAATAGGTGTATTATGTGAAATTGAATTTATATGGGTCCCTCAACCGTGATAAGACTCGGTTGTTGTTTGCCTTAGAAAATAAGCATGAATATGGAATTGATTATGATGAGACATTTGCACTTGTTTCCAAAATGAGCATCGTTTGCATTGTAATCTTTATAGACGTTTCCAATGGGTGATTTCTTCATCGTGGATGTGAATGGTGTTTTTTCCATTGGTGTTTTTTTAGGATTTATATGAATCTTTCTAAAGGCATGCTCTCTTCATCAAAGGGTTGTGCATGCTCAAACGCTCTTTATTTGGTCTAAAATAAGTGTCCAGTGTATGGTATAAGAAGTTTCGTACGACTCTACTTGTATACTCCTTTACTCATAGTCAGTATGATCACTCTCTATTTATTCATAATACATATGCATAAATTGTCACATTTCTTTTGTATGTTGACGATGTGATTATTACTGGTTCTGATCATGTTTATATTCAACGACTTAATCAGGACATTAATTGTATGGCTAATTCCTAATAATGATCTCCGTAACTTGCATTATTTTCTTGGCTTTGAGGTTCATTTCACATCCAAATGCATCTTTCTCCATCAACATAATATCATAAGTTGATTTATATGGTTGGTCTTTTATCGACTAATCTTGTATATTCTCCTCTTGAGGTGAATATGATAATGGTGATCTTTTGCTTGAGCCCTTAATGTATCGATAACTCGATGGTAGCCTTAACTACTTGGCTATTAATCGCCTTGACATATCTTTTGTTTTTCAACATGTAAGTCAATTCATGCATTTTCACAGTCGCCTTCACTTGACAACAGACTGACATATTATTTACTAATTGAAGGGAACGTCTATTATTTCCCACTAGTATAGCTTATAAATTTTATGCTTACAGAGGTGTTAATTGAACAGGGTGTTCTGATATTGGACAATTTGTCACTGAAGGGTGCATCTTTCTTATTTCTTCATTGATCTTATGAAAAAATAAGAAACAATAAAGAGTCTCTAAATCTTCTACTAAATCAAAGTATCATACCATGTTGCTCACAAACAAACAAGAGTCTCTAAACCTTTTACTAAATCTGAAATTGGATGTCCTCAAACATAACCATTATCACACTATGTTGGTAATGCAAATGTCATTCAAATTGTCGTAAATCATATTTTTCATGAACACACCAAGCATATCGAAGTAGATTGTCATTCAATTTATGACATATATAATGATAAAATTATATTATTTCATCGCATCAGTACTCACATTCAAGTCGCATATTTTCTTATCAAGTTTGTTTCTCTCCTACGTCATTTGTTTAGTGTTAGCAAACTGATGAGGAGAATTTCAATCAAGAAATAATATTATAATATAACTATATTTTTTTAATTTATAATTATTAGTAACAAATGTTGTAACTATTATATATTTAATGGCATATCAAAGGAAAATGCACCAAATTAAAATTACTTTATGTTTCGTTGCGAAATAAAAAATGATGATGATTGCAGAAGCTATTACAGAACAAAGTTTTCGATGCACTTCGTGGATATGACACCGCGAATCAAAGATTGTGATCACGGTGTTTTTTGAGGCAGAGGTATTGGTGTTGATATGACGTTGATAACCGGCGTTGTTATTTCCGATACGGTGGACTTAAGAAAGTACATGCATAGTTAGTACTCTAACGTGCAAGTCAGTTTAGGGTTCAAGATAGTTGATAGTGACAGTAGAGATTAGAGATTATGTTCCTTAAAACCTTTTACAAATGTATTTATACCTTGGGTCTGGCGGAGTAGGTTAGGTAATGAGCCTCGTGCTATTGAACCTTTGATAAGTAATGAGTAATAAATCTGAATCTTTGATCGACGCGGGTCGATGGGTCCCAAATCTTAGTCAGCACAGACCGATAGATCTCAGATTTTTGCCGACACATAACACTTTCAAACAAAAATGTTTTACTCTTTACACAACAAAGATTCACTTAAAAACCCTAAACAATAATGTGTACTGCATTCGAGATATTTCAAAAAGTTAATGAGGTTAGATCATCCTACAACGAAAAAGAATTTGTAACCTTTTCATGTTTGACGACTTTGATACTTTAATACTAATAATAAAAAAGTTATGTGTATAGATAAATAAATAAATAAATATATTTAATTGAGAGATAATGATTAATTAGAGAGATATAAATACAAAGACATACAAGATATGAGACTCAAAGACTCCTACAAAACGGTGTAGTAGAAAGAAAATTGTTGAATTTGAGACAAGAGAGTTCTCCGAGTCAAAAGAAACAAATGTTTCCGAGAAAACAAAACCATTTTTCTAAATAAATACACTAAATTAAACATCATGGACAACAAATATGTATATGTAGAAATATGTGAAGCTTGAATCATGCCTTCAATTAGTTTTCATTCTATTTTTGTATGGAACAACTTGTAGTAATTTAATTTTCCTTTCACTTCACATGTATCTAGAATTGACTCCAATTGTTATGAACAAGACAGCAAAAAGCTAAAGAAAATATGTAACCAACAAACTATAGACAGTCCTTGTTCTATGAATTTGGTATGGACCACACCACGCGCAAGATGGTCCCACCACTATCCATATGAAAATGGCTCCTATCTAACAAACGCTCAACATCATTAATACTATATGAATACCCCAAAACTTTATAAACATTAATTTTAATATCCACATTAACTAATTAATCCTGTAAAAAAAACATCATAAGGAGCAGTGGGTGTGACTTGGGATTCTTGTATTAAAAAATGTAAAGTGAAGGGTGGGAATGATGGAACAAGGGTGTCAAAGTGGTGGTTGGCATTATGAAAAAGCTAAATTGAAAAGAAAAAGTGAGTTGAAAGAAGGGAAGGACTTGATCAATTTGAAGGGTAGTGTGACAGTGATTTAAGGTCTTTTGTATAAATAAAGATTGGAAATAATGTAATGTGGGGATCATGGTCCTGCATTCAGCTTTTGCTTTTTAGGTCTCGTTTTTCTTTAGCTTTTGAAAAGTTCTTTCCTGGATTTATGATGTAAAGAGATGTTTGATGAAATAATCAAATCTTGTTAATTGATTTCTTTAATGAAGTTTAAGGGTTGAGATAGCATTAAGCTATATTTGCTTGATTAAGATCTTTTTTGTAGGCCAGTTGTTCTTATGGGGTTTCAATCAATAGCGGAAAGACTTGTACACCTGAAGTTGACTCATTTTTTTTTTCTTGTTGAATATTCTTCATTACACTATGTAGTACACCCAAACCTTATGGAAATTCAGAAAATGTCTTTTGAAAATTGACCGCATGAGAATTGAGATTCGGATGCATCATAACACAACAAATTAATAAATCTCTTTATCTGAAATGTACTCTCATCTAAGTTTTAAAAAATAATTCAGATTTAAATTTTGAAATTCGAAAACATCATTATGGAAAAACGAATGTTGCATTACCTTATAGGGTAGCACTCTTCATGATCATGACACAAAAAACTTTAAACCCTTCCAAAATCTCCTTGCATTCTTTATTAAGATTTTAACTTGCAAACAACATTCAACTATATTTCGACATCAAAAGGCGTAAAATCATTTGGAGTTACACTTGCCTTGTTTAGTGGTCAATGGGAGGATTGTTGATGGTCCAGATTTGAAGAGCGTACCTTTTTTAGTGAAATTGGTTTATTCGCCTCCGGTGAATCCTCCTGCAATGGGGTTGTGCATGTGGCAGATAACCTGTCATCCTCCTTCCCATTTTGGCTCTTTTTCCTGACTGGTTCGGGGACTCTCTTGGCCATCTTGCCCTTGGAACCAAATCCCTCTTGTAATGGTTTTAAGCGTGTGGTAGACAGTTTGGTCATCCTCCTTCCTACTTGGCTCTTTCCCTTGACAGGTTCGAAGACTCTCTTGGCCGTCTTACCCCCTTGGAACCAGACCCTCCTACTTCTCCACTAATTTTATTCCTAACATACTTCTTCAAATATCCTTCTTGGATAAGGCGTTATATCGCCTTTTTGACCCGGATGAAGTCCTATGTGTGTTTCCCCTTGACCTTATAGAACTTACATCGATTGTTAGGCTCTAATCCCGTGATATCTTCCTTTGGTGTTGGTGGTTAAGGGATGTTGTGCATGTGAAGGACTTCGCGTCATATTTTCTCTCGGTGAGTGTTCAGAGACATACAACTTTCCAATGGTTTTCCACTCCTCTTAAATGTTGTTTTGTCTCTAATAGTCAACGTGTATTGGATTCTCTATGAGTTGTTTGCGTCAGGGGCACACTCTTTTGCGTCACGGGCCTTCTTCTTAGCATTTCTTTTTTTGCTCTTGATGTAGCACAATGCTCGTGTCATTACCCATGCTAGAGATGTTGTGGGCCTTTAGGTGAGAGATTCAGTGAAGTGTTTCACCCTTAGCACATTCTAACATGTTTCTACGAACATTTCCTTATTGGGATGGATCACCTTTATGGTTTCGTTATTGAAGCAGTTGAGATACTCGTATATGGACCTTGACGTTTGGTGAATAGATTAGTGGAGGTCAGTTTCTGGTAGGGGTGGCAAAGTGAGCCCGACCCGTTAGGCATGTGTATTTTTCCCACACTTTAGCGAGAGATGGGCCAAGAGTTTAGGCTTTCACCCTCTAATGTAACCGCCCCGCCCCATTTTCTTCGCGGGCTTTTGCAGGCACGGAGATTTACATAAAGTTTGTATTTTTAGGCTTAAAAGGTGCAGTGCCAACGGACTTTCCCCACCTCGCTCTCACTTTTTATGGGGTGGGCGTAGGTTTTAGGCCCACATCCTTAACTATTCTCCTCCTTCCCCGCCACATTTTTTATAAGCTTTTGCAAGGCGGGCCTAAATGGGGCGGGCATGCCTATTTGCCACCCCTAATTTTGGATGTCCGCTTGCGGAAAATGGATGGACTAGTTTCTTCAACAAGTCTTGATAGCTAGTGATATAGAGCCTAAAAAGGCCCATATACCATCTCAGGATGCGTCCCTATAGGTGCCAGACAAGAGCTTTCACTTTAAGGACTCAGATGCTCTGATGATGGGATTTAAATGTTAATGGGGGCTGTAACACCCTTTACTACCCCACAAATAATAAGGCAAAATAACACAGATATCAGAGTAATTATTAAATTTCATAAAAACCACCACAAAAGAGCGTACATTTCCCCAAATCAACAAAATAGGTCAAGGCTCTGTAAATAACGGGTTTTCCCAGAATACGTCAAATTACACAAAACAGCGCAACTCAAAAGGCATAAGTAAAGGTTTTCCTCATCAGGGAACATAAGCAAAATAACTCAACAGTATATAGTTTAACTCAAAGAACCCAACCCGCTGTTACATATCAGAGCAAGACCCTCTAAATTAACTAAAAGGGCTAACGACTCAAAACTTCAAAAATAACTCCTCGACGGCGTCCACGGCTAAACTCGACTATCTGCACGTTACCCACGTGGAGGTAACATTCAAATAGGCAGGGTGAGTAAAACAATTCATAAAAATCAATGTATGAAAATCAACATATAAATGACATCATAATCATATTCAACCTTCATATTCATCAATAGGCCTCGAAGGCCACAACATCATAATTTATGCAAAAAGACTCATAAATGCATATGCGACACAACTCAATGCATGTGGTACCAATCATCACAGCTCGATGGACACTGGGTCATCAACCCTCCATAGATCCCCATCAATAGGATCGATTCTACTAGAGAACTGGAGCACATCAAAATACTTCACATTCACACAATGGGATTGAAGCTAAAGTAATCGAGGTCCTGAACCGAAGTCTGGATGCACATGAATGCATGATGCACACGTCATTAATCATCCTCATAATAACAGCATAGGTGCATCATCATTCATCATTTTCATCATCATCACAATCATTATCATGTCTCATGTCATCATATAATTCATCAAAGTCATGGTAATATCGTCATAATACATCATATAAACCATCATGTAATCATATACACATCACATGCTAATCACATAAAAATCATAGTTACCAACTAGGTAACTCATCACAGAAATCACAGAATCAAACATCAAGGCATCGCTGCACACGATCAACATACGCTAAAATCTGCTACGTTCGCTGGCATGTTCGCTAGGCGAGTCTGGGGCGAGTTTCTTCGCTAGGCGAGTCTGGGAACGACATTGTTCGCTAGGCGAACAGTGCGATGACAACAACTTCTGCTACGCACCAGAACTTAAAATCACTCAAAAAGCTCTACGATTCACTTTCCCAATGCCCCCAAAACATCCCTAAATCATCCCTAAGGTCCTACGGCGATAAAGGCACAAAACCTACGATTTATTAGGTCAATCCCGTAACATATTCATGTCCTAAATCACAATTTTTCCTTCAATTACACCCTAAGGCATTAGAGTTACTCACTATCCAATATTCTATCCCTACAGGGTCAGACATATAACAATTCAAGGTTTCTGGCCACGAAGGCCTAAGGTCACTATTTCTCATATCCATGCTTTAACAGTCAGGAATACTTACCACTAACCACAACCATCAGGGTCCTCACCATCAATTTCCCCTTTTCCCACAATCGACCAAAAATCCCTTAAACCTAAAATTATCCATAATTACATTGAAAGGCACACATGGAAAATCATGAAAAGCTATACTCCCCATACCTTAGTCGATTCAAAGCCTTCACGATTATCTCCGGGAATCTTCTGCCTCCAATCTTCTCCTCAGAGCTCTCTGGCCACAATACTTTTCACGGTTAACAAATGAATCCTAATTCCCTTCAGAATTCTATTTTGTCAAACTTAGTCTTGGGCCTCACAATTTGGGTTTTTCCCTTATTACCCTTACTAACTCCTCCAAATGCCCAAATTACCCTTATTTCACTTATATTCATTTTAAATAATAATAATACTAATAAATTAATATTATATACTATTAATCAAATAAATAACCCAAAAATGCACACTTTTCCAATAATGCACAAACTATCGAAAATCACCGAAAAATGAATATTCTTATTTAAAAAATTAAATAAAATATTCCAATTAAATTTGGGGTGTTACAACTCTCCCCTACTTAAAGAATTTTCGTCCTCGAAAATTACCTCAAGAAAACAGAGTCGGATACGACTCCCTCATCTGATCTTCACGCTCCCAAGTCCAACTTTTTCCAGCTAGTCCTCCCCAAACTACCTTCACCAAGGCAATCTCTTTATCTCGCAGATGCTTCACTTCTCGTTCATCAATCCGAACAGGCAACGCTTCAACAGTCAAATCATCTCGCACTTGTACATCATCCATCTGAATCACATGCGACGAATCTGGAATGTACTTCCTCAACTGCGACACATGAAACACGTCATGCAAATTCGCAAGCGACAGCGGTAAAGCAATCTGATATGCTACTTCCCTCACCCTCTGCGAAATCTGATATGGACCAACAAAACGCGATGTGAGCTTTCGAGACTTTAAAGCTCGGTCAACACCAGTTATCGACGTAACCCTCAAGAACACGTGATCTCCCTCTTGGAATTCAAGTGTTTTCCTCCTCTTATCATGGTAACTCTTCTGACGACTCTGCGACGCTTTCATCTTTTCTTGGATCATCTTGGTTTTCTCAGTTGTCTCTTGCACAATCTCAGGTCTGAGTACAACACTCTCGTCTGACTCATACCAACACAACAGAGTCCTACACCTCCTACCATACAAAGCCTCATACGGTGACATTCTGATACTAGAATGATAATTATTATTGTAGGTAAACTCAACCAACTGCAAATGACTATCCCACAATCCACCTTGATCTAACACAGAAGCTCTCAACAAATCCTCTAAAGATTAGATAGTTCTCTCTGTCTGTCCATCCGTCTGCGGATGATAGGTAGAACTCAACCTCAACTTAGTACCCAAAGCTGTCTGCAAACTCTCCCAGAACCTCGACGTAAATCTTGGATCTCTATCCGACACAATACTCGAAGGAACACCATGCAACTTCCCAATCTGATCAATATACACTTCGGCAAGCTTCTGCAACGAATAATTGATCCTCATTGGTATAAAATGAGCCGATTTAGTCAATCTATCAACAATCACCCAAATCGAATCATATCCCTTCAAAGTCTTTAGTAAACTTGTCACAAAATCCATAGAAATGATATCCCATTTCCATTCTGGAATACTTAACAGTTGCATCAGACCCGACGGTCTCTGATGTTCAATCTTCGACTTCTGACAAGTCAAACAAGCATAAACAAACTCTACAATTTCCTTCTTCATACTCGGCCATCAAAACAACTTCTTCAAGTCTTGATACATCTTTGTGGCACCAGGATGAATACTTAACCCACTTCTGTGACCTTCCTCAAGAATACTCTTCTTGATTTCTGGCACATCGGAAACACATACTCTATCTCTGAACCTCATCACACCATTCTCATCGATCCGAAAATCAACTCCGTTATCTTGATTGATTAACGTGAGACGATCCACCAAACTCAAATCAGATTTCTGACTTTCTATGATTTCTTGGAGAATACCACTAGTCAACTTCAGCATACCCAACTTCACACTATTAGGAGTCTCTTCACAAAACAAACTCATATCTCTGAATTGCTCAATCAATTCTAACTCTCGAACCATAAGCATCGACATATGTAAGGACTTCCTGCTTAACGCATCAGCCACAACATTAGCCTTACCAGGATGGTAACTCAATTTAAAATCATAATCCTTCAGAAGTTCAAGCCATCTCCTCTGCCTCATATTCAACTCCTTCTGATCAAAAAAATACTTTAGGCTCTTGTGATCACTGAACACTTCGAACCTAGATCCAAAATGATAATGTCTCCAAATCTTCAACACAAACACCACAGCGGCCAACTCTAAGTCATGCGTAGGATAATTCTTTTCATGAACCTTCAGTTGTCTAGAAATGTAAGCAACAACCTGGCCATTCTGCATCAATATACCTCCAAGACCCATCTTCGATGCATCACAATATACTACAAAGGACTCACTCGGATTTGGCAAAATCAACACTG
This sequence comes from Lathyrus sativus, assembly GCA_963859935.3. NCBI lineage: Eukaryota > Viridiplantae > Streptophyta > Magnoliopsida > Fabales > Fabaceae > Lathyrus > Lathyrus sativus. Next base: position 458,662,517 of record OZ012736.1, read on the forward strand.
GAGCAGTCGTCAACTTCTTCTTGAGTTCTATAAAACTCTTCTCACAAGCAACATCCCGCACATAAGCTTGACCCTTTCGAGTCAATTGAGTCAATGGCAATGCCAACTTAGAAAAACCTTCTATAAACCTGCGATAATAACCAGCCAACCCAAGGAAACTTCGAATCTCAGTAGCAGACTTTGGAGTCTCCCACTGCAACACATCATCAACTTTCGATGGATCAACATCAATTCCTCCACTAGAAATTACATGGCCAAGGAAAATCACTTCCTTCAACCAAAACTCACACTTTGACAACTTGGCATAAAGCTTCTTGTCCCTCAAAACCTGCAATACCACTCGTAGATGTTGCGCGTGCCCTTCCTCAGACTTAGAATATATTAAGATATCATCAATGAACACTACCACAAACTGATCCAAATAAGGATGAAAGATCCTATTCATATACTTCATGAACACATCAGGTGCATTAGACACACCAAACGACATCACAGTATACTCATAGTGTCCATACCTTGTCCTGAAAGCTGTCTTCGGAATATCATCAGGCTTAACGCGAATCTGATGGTAACCAGACCTCAAATCAATCTTTCTAAACACACGAGCACCCACCAATTTATCCATCAAATCACCAATCCTCAGAAGTGGATACTTATTCTTAATCGTCACCTTGTTCAATTGCCGATAATCCATACACAACCTCATGCTACCATTTTTTTCTTCACCAACAACACAGGAGCACCCCACGGAGAAACACTCGGTCGAATAAACTTCTTCTCAAGTAGCTCTTCCAACTGTTTCTTCAATTCTCCTAACTCAAATGCAGATATCCGATAAGGAGCCATCGACGCAGGACTAGTGCCCGCTATCACATCAATAGTAAACTTAACCTTACGCTCAGGAGGTAATTTACTCATGTCGTCTGGAAACACCTCTAGAAATTCCTGAACAACTGGTAGTTCCATGCTCACTGCTTCATCATCAACTTGAAGCAATGCAAACAATGCAAAAATCTGAACCTCATCTTCTAAGAGTTCTTCTACTTGCTTGGCAGATACAAACATCAGCTCTCCACCATCACCAAACTCAGGAAACCTCACAGTCTTGCTGTGGCAATCAATATGAACATAGTTGTACTCCAACCAATTCATTCCAAGAATAAAATCAATCTGATACAAAGGTAGACAGACCAAGTCCATCATAAAATTCTTATCATAAATAGTCAAAGGACAGCTCAAACAGACTAACGCAATAGTCACAGAACCATTAGTCGGGGTATCGATAACCATACTGCCAATCATAGAAGATAATTTCAAATTCAACCTCTTGGCACATTCAAGCGAAATAAACGAATGAGTAGCACCAGTATCAACTATAGCAATCAATTCAACATCATTAATAAAACAAGTACCTCTGATCAAGTTATATGTCTTGGATTCTTCTGCATCGCTCAAAGCAAACACTCTGCCACTTGTCTGAGCAGCAGTAGCAGTCTTCTTCGGCTGCTGACACTGGGTACTGATATGACCCTTCTCTCCACAGTTGAAGCAAGTTGGAGCTTCGTCTTTACAGTCAATATGACCTCTCTTGCCACAATGATGACATCTCAGCGCTCTACAATTCTCAGCACGGTGACCTTGCTCGCCACACTTATAACACTTACCTGGAGCAGTAGTCGCTCCCCCACTTGGATTTTTCCCATCTGAAGCCTTCTGCTTCCCCTTATCACCAGAAGTCACATACGATTTCCCTCTATACTGACCCTTCTCTTTCTTCTCACTCAACTGCTTATAGTGAGTAGATCGAGCTCAACTATCCTCATCATAAATTCTGCTCTTGTCCACCAATTCTGAAAACCGACGAATCTGCTGGTACCCAATTCCTTGCTTAATCTCTGGTCTCAATCCATTCTCAAACTTGAGACACTTCGACATCTCTATGTCATCACGGCTGTAATGCGGACAAAACTTTACCAAAGACTCAAACTTTGCCGCATACTCAGCTACGGTCATATTCCCTTGTTTCAGCTCAAGAAATTCCACCTCTTTCTTTCCCCGAACATCCTCAGGAAAATACTTCCTCAAAAAATCTTCCTTGAACACAACCCAAGTTATTGCAATGCCAGTATCTCCCAATCTCTGACGAGTGTTATCCCATCAGTCTTCGGCTTCCTCTGCTAGTATATGTGTACCAAACTGCACCTGCGAGCATCAGTGCACGCCATAACTCGGAAAATCTTCTCAATCACTTTCAGCCACTTCTGTGCACCATCAAGATCATGAATGCCCACAAAAGTTGGTAGATTGTTCCTCTAGAACTTTCCCAAAGCACATAACTCATCTGGAGGTCCACCATTCTGAGCCATCACTTGGGCAAATGATTCCAGCGCATCAATAATAGCACGATCATTCATTCCAACCATCTGCAACCACCAACAGGGTTAGAAGAAAACAACTCATCTAATAGTGTTCTCACACTATGGACTGACGAGGGACTAACAACATAAAAACATGGTCGGACATACCGACCTGCTCTGATACCACTAATGTAACACCCTTTTCTACCCCACAAATAATAAGGCAAAATAACACAGATATCAGAGTAATTATTAAATTTCATAGAAACCACCACAAAAGGGCGTACATTTCCCGAAATCAACAAAATAGGTCAAGGCTCTGTAAACAATGGGTTTTCCCAGAATACGTCAAATTACACAAAGCAGTGAAACTCAAAAGGCATAAGTAAAGGTTTTCCTCATCAGGGAACATAAGTAAAATAACTCAACAATATATAGTTTAACTCAAAGAACCCAACCCGGTGTTACATATCAGAGCAAGACCCTCTAAGTTAACCAAAAGGGCTAACGACTCAAAACTTCAAAAATAACTCCTCGACGGCGTGCATGGCTAAACTCGGTCATCTGCACGTTACCCACATGGAGGTAACATTCAAACAAGCAAGGTGAGTAAAACAATTCATAAAAATCAATGTATGAAAATCAACATATAAATGGCATCATTATCATATTCAACCTTCATATTCATCAATAGGCCTCGAAGGCCACAACATCATAATTTATGCAAAAAGACTCATAAATGCAGATGCGACACAACTCAATGCATGTGTGTCGCTACTCGAAAAATGCATCGCGCAACGACGGGGAGGCGAAAAAGATAGACAGAAGAGTCGCCACCGAACTTTATTTATCCCATGATGGGAAAGGAAAATATCGAGAAAACGTTAGGAAAAGAACGGATAAGATGGTCTCGCAACCATGAACAGGTTCGGAAGCCGGTTATGCGAGGGGAAGGTATTAGCACCCCTCACATCCATCGTACTCGATGGGAACCTTTTGTTTGTCGATGTGTGAATTTATCTGCTTAAACATTATGCTATAAGAAGTGTTCCAATGGGTAAAGATAAGGGTTAGAAACAGGAAAGTTAGGAGGAAAGGGAGAACGGGGAAGAAAAGAAAGAACAGACTCGGTAGGACTTCGCAGTCCTATGCCTACGTATTCTCAATAGATGTGAGAAAGTCAGAGTCGACGTAGTTCGGGGAACTACAGATATAAGGGGAGTGTGCTCGTCAAGACATCGCCGTCTTGTGCCTACGTATTCTCATCTGGTATGAGAAATCAGAGCAGTCGTAGTTCGGCCTACGGGTGACAGGGTGAAAAAGGGAGCTCGCCAAGACATCGCCGTCTTGTGCCTACGTATTCTCATCTGGCATGAGAAATCAGAGCAAACGTAGTTCATGCTAATGGTGTGTTGATGTCTTTTATGGATGATGCTATCGTGCGCATTCTAGCAGTTAGGTGTTTTGCTGCTCGCTCGTTGGAGACTTAGGCATTACCTGTTTGCGGTAGAACGAACGTAACATATCCCTTTTTGAAAGATTGATTAATTTTCGCCACGCGGGGCAAGAAGTCACGTTTGATTTGTTGAATTGTTTTTAGGGGGCGAGACATGTCCTCGGATAGTAACCCCTACGGGTAGTACCTAAGTCATTGTCTCAAAGTTTTTGTTATAAAAGGTGTGGCGAACGAGGCGTCTTTGTATTGAAAGACGAGCGTCGAAACCACCCTCACTACAGTGGGCATCCCTACGCTCGGAGAAGAAGAGGTCTACACCCAATCCCCTCTCTTTAATTCAATGCAAAGAAAACTTCGTTCTCTTATTAAAGATGTTTTTGGCTTTGAATGGTAAGTGCCTTGCGACAGAGAACCCTACGGTAAACGTTAGCACTCGGGATAGGAGAAGGCCTACGCCTAACCACTCCACGACCATTCAAGTTTTTGTTATGAAAAGATTTGAAAATGCACTCGGTACAGGACCGAGGTTTTAGGTGACAAGGGTTGCGGGATGAAATTGTGAAAGTGAGATGGTGGATAAAGGCGTGTCTTCGTATCGAAATACGAGTGTCGAGACCACCCTCACTACAGTGGGCATCCCATCACTCGGAGAAGAAGAGGTCTACACCCAATCTTCTCTCTTTAATTCGATACAAAGAGAAATCAATTTGTTATGGTTTGAAAATGGACTCGGTACGAGACCGAGGTTTTAGGAGAGATGGCATGGAAACGTCTTCGTATTAAAAGACGAGCATCGAAACCACCCTCACTACAGTGGGTATCCCAACACTCAGAGAGGAAGAAAGTCTACACTTAATCCCCTCTTTTTAATTCAATACAAAGAGAAATTTATTTCAAAGACGGTTTCAAAATGGACTCGGTACGAGGCCGAGGTTTTCGAAAATGCACTCGGTGCGGAGCCGAGGTTGTAGGAGGAAAAGGGGTGGAAAAGTCTTCGTATTGAAAAAACGAGTGTTGAAACCACCCTCACTACAGTGGGCATCTCGGCACTCGGAGAGGAAGAAAGTCTACACTTAATCCCCTCGTTTTTAATTCAATACAAAGATAATCGGATTTTGAAGATGATTTGACAATGTTTTTGAATCGAGTCGGGACAAGTAATGAAGAGAGAAAAGAGGTGGTCTCAGATCCAACATTACTCATCAATAATTTGACTGGTAATGAATTACGGAGGTCTCGTCATCGACCAAAAACAGATGAAAATGGGACAAAAGGCCCAATAACAAAAGAGAAATAAATCCAACTTAAAAAGTGAAACAAGTCTCTAAAACTATATATATAAAAAGAAAAGTTAATAAAAAAACTTCAAAACATATATATAATAAGCTCTAAAGAAAAATGTAGAAATAATATACATAAAGTATTCTAAAATATATATATATATATATATATATATATATATATATATATATATATATATATATATATATATATATATATATATATATATATATATATATATATATATATATATATATATATATATATATATATATATATATATATATATATATATATATATATATATATATATATATATATATATATATATATATATATATATATATATATATATATATATATATATATATATATATATATATATATATATATATATATATATATATATATATATATATATATATATATATATATATATATATATAATATTATGTAATATATAATATATTTACAAAAACTAAATAATTTACATTTAATTTTTTTTTAAAAAGAAGAAAAAACAAAACAAAGGGTTCAAAATCATAAAATGGGGTATGAACAAAAACATGGTGGACACGGTGGGCTTCAAGCCAGGAAAATTCAAATAAAATTAAATAAATAAAAAAAAAACAAAAGAGTAAATCAGCGAAAAATAAAAATAATAAAATAAAATCTCCTCGTCTTCGTTGTGTTTCACTGTACCCTCTCGCTATTTCACTTCTCCCGATTTTTTTGCCAAATCTCTCTCCGCTTTCAACTCTCTGCTTTTGTTTCTCACTCTCACGGCACTTTGACTCTCCATCTCCTTCTGTCCATCTCTCGATCCACCGATTCTAGGTTTGATTTAGGTTTCGTTGAAGTGGGTTTTACGGTTGTGTGCGGAGGTTCGTTAGGTTTTTTCTGGGTTTCTGAAATGAGGGTTTGTTTGAAGTTGGGGGTATTTATGAAGGAATCAATCTTCGTTTGAAGGTTTGTTATTGGTTTGAAGAAGCAGGGATTTGAGATTTGTGCGTGAGGATGGAAGAAAGGTTTTGCAGGAGATGTGAGTTCCGAAGAAAAATGGAGTTTATGGCTGTTGTTGAAGGTTAGTAGATCGGTTAATGGTATTTTAACACAAAGGGGTAAAATTGGAGGTGGGGTATTTAAGGTTGCGGTTAAGGGTCGAAGAAGACTTTCGGATGTTTCGAAGAATAGCTTTGTTGTTACAGTTTGTTCTGTATGTTGAAGCAGAAACAGGTTTTAAGAATAAGGTGAAGGGGTCTTGTGTTTTTTGCTGTTGATGAAGAATGGGAAGGTTCAAGAAAGAGACAAGAGGAATAGGTCTGTATTGTTCTGTGGAGTTTTAGTTTTGATCAAAGCAGAACAGTGTTTGGGGGTCTGAAGAAGTGGTTCGTGGTTTGATAATGGGGGTGGGGTTTCACGGTGATGTTTAACAGGTAGTTGAATGTTGAAGATGTTTGAGAAGAAAGATTCAGTTTGAAGGAGTCCGGAAAATCATGGACGGAGGCGCCGGAAACAGTAGTTATTGCTGGTTATGAGGATGTTTGATGGTTTGCTTGGAAGTTTGTTTTTTTGGTTCGCAAATCTCCATTCTGTTCACTTACTGCAAGTGAAAAGAGCACCAATATGGAGAGAAATAGAAGCTGGCTTTGTAGCGGTGACATGTTTGTGTGGTGGTCGGGTTGAAACTTTGCGTTTGGGTTGAAGAAGTTTTGAAACTGGGGTTCAAGAGGGAAGGGGTAAAGGTTGAAGCAAATTTTGTTGGATGGTTGTGTTTGGAGGAGGTTTTTTGAAGAAAAAACGTTGTTGCTGCCTTTTGATATTCAGGTCAGCATGTACTCCAAATACTCTTCCTTTTTTATTTTTCTTTACAAGTATCAATCGTGGTTTTCTTTGATTTTTGGTCTGGTGTATTTTGTGCAGAGTGTTGCAGGATTTGTTGGCACTGTATTGTGTATGTTTCTGCAGGCTTGTACGGTTTTGGCAGGTTGTTGTCTGGAGTGGGCTTGGTGCAGGTACAACTGCTGTGTATTGTTTGGTTGTGTGGTTTTGATGCAGAGTTATGGTTTTTGTTGGTTTGTCTTCACTTGCAGGTTGTGTAGCAGAGTTTTGTCTGTCGGTACGGTTGTGCAGAAGTTGTCTGGAGTGGGCTTTGGTGCAGCAGGATGGTTTTCAGCAGGCTGGTATGTAGCAGTATCTGTTTTGAAGTTTTTTATTGGCTTTTCTTTGTAGGGTATGTGTTGGAATTGTGTGAATTTGTGATGTGGCCACGGTTGAAACGAGGCTAGGAACGAGTAGATGTTGGTGTGGTTGTGCGTATTGCACCATGGCTTTTGGTTTCGTGAGTCACTCACAATTTTGCTTCTCTTTTTACAGGATGTACACAAATTCAATGAGCTGTTTCAATCATTATCGTTGCCTGTCGTATGTGGGACCTGTGACAATTGTTGGACGGCACGGCAGCGTGGTTCGACAGGTTGGTTGTCTATATTGAACGTGGTAGAATGCTTTCCCGCAACGCTCTGAAACAGCTCTAAATCACCACCCTGACAACATTGGATACGAGAGGTTGTACCTCCAGCATCAGCAGCAACTTCGAAGAGATTCGCGATTCTGGTATGTGTTTGGCTGCTAAATGAAGCATTTTTTTATTTCGCAGGCTTGCATCATGTTATGTTATATGACATCCTTCCCTTTTCCCTCGGCAGATTGTGTCGCGTAACGAATGCTTACGCAATGGCTTGCGGGAGGCATGGCCCTGCACGGCTGGTTTATTCGCTTTTGAGTTTCCCTTGTGCAGGCTTGATGGATAGCAGCAGGTTCAGGCTCTCTCATATCATTAAATGCTCCAGAATCAGAAGCAGGTCCAGAATGTTGCTTCTTTGAAGCCTTCCTGCGTGATTTCTTAACTTCTGACTTTGGTTTTGAATTGGAGTAAGGACAGACAGGTGATTTTATCCTGCGACACTTGCAGCATTTGAAACCCAACACATCCGAAATTTTGGATTCGTTCAGTCTAACAGCTTCAGCATGATACCAATTTTGGCATGTCTCGCGGCAAATATACATTGGATATGACCTATAGTCATTTTTGCATAAGTGACAAACAGGAGACAAATCAGGTGTGTTTGATCCTCCCTTTAATAATACGTTTTTTTATCCTAAAATCAATGTTTGTTTCTTCATAACCTTTCCTTTTCATATTATACCTCCAGGAACAATTATGGTTGCGACGGTTGATTGATGCCGAAGTAGAATCAACCACGACTTGTTTTGTGTCAGGATGGCTATTCTTTGGCCTTGGTAGAAGTCGAAGTTTGATCATGAGATTTACGCTTAGAACCTGACATGGAATTGGCTTGTTTCACATCAGAATGGTTGTCCTTTGGCCTTGGTCCCTTAAAAATACTCCCAGTCCCAGTGCTGGTTTCCTGTCTCTGTAAGATTAAGGGACTGGTTGGAGATTCATTGCTAGTAACCTGGCATGGTGACATCGTTTGCATGCGGTCAAGCACTCAACTCTATCCCCATCATTCCCAACTCATAACCTTGAAGTAAATCGAGACCGCTAGCCGGTACAAGCCGTGATTCAGAATTGAAGTCGTAGCTCGCTCATTTTGGTCAGCATCGAACATGTCGCAATCGATTTGTTGGTAGATGATTAGAGCTGTTATTGAGTAGTGTTCATGATATAATCTCTTTCGTGTGTATTTTGCAAGTGTGATGTAAATTACACTTGAATCAGCAGTGCATTGGAGTTCTTTGACCAATTCATCACCCAAGATTTTGGCAGTTTGCGATATGTGATGCGGCGAAGCTGAGGCTAACAGTGTATAAACTTGTTTGTCAGCTCTACACAACTCTGAAGTAACCACCGTGGGACTCCTAATTAACTCACTTGGCCATCCATGCTAGCCCACTTTTATCAAAGTTTCTCTTTGTCTGCTGCTTGTGAATGTTGGTTAAGACCAATTGGTATAGATTTTTATGAGTACCAATGTTCAAAACTATGTTCCCAACCTTTGTACAATGGGTTTCCTTGAACAAGCTCACATCTTTGGGCTTCGGATGAAAAGTACTTTTTTATTTTTTTCTGTGTAACTTTGTACTCACACGATGTTAATGAGTTTAAAAAAATCTTATCTCTTAGTCATAGAACTCTCTTTGAAGTACCATTATTAATGTGACATATCCATGGATGAGAAATTCCTGTAACACCTTGTAATGAAGCTTGGTTTGAATTAATCCGAAATCATGATGGCTCATAATAACAAGCGCTTGAATTTCCATGTAGATTTAGCCCAACAATCATACTATCCAAATTCCCAACATCTCTAATGGTGAACTGAAACTTTGAATCAATTCCAAGAATCAACCCTCTACTCAAATTTGACTTTGAATGAACTTGTACCATTCTTGTAGTGATAATGACTTATATCCTTGGTTTTCTGATTTCTTGCTCAAAAATTCATAATGCTATTTTGCAAATACAACATCTTCATCACATAAAAATGAGAACAAAATTCTATCCATGATTTGCAAAACATCAATATTAATCTTTAAGACCTATTCAAACACGAATCTTGAGGCAAGCATGAGTCACTCCTCCTTTAAAGCATGAATTGTCATAATTTGCACAAAATTGAAATAAATTCAACCATAACTTATCTCACTTAATTCTCATAACCTCAATACTTATCTAAGGATGTGACTCCAAGAATATTGGAACACAAAAACAAAGATATTCCAAAATCTCTTAAAAATGATTAATCAAGCCTTAAAAGGGATCAAACCTATCACTTGAATCAATAATCTCTAGTCCTCAATCATGAAATAAAACTCGCCAGACCAAGATCAAATCAGACCTGACTGATTTCCAACCTTTACTGGGCCCACACATTGATACAGATAGCCCTTCAATGAACCTCAATGATTACCACATGCCACCGTCCTGCTAGCCTAAAAAACACCTCATTTCCTTTCGAACCGGCCTTATGAGGTCTTGAGTTTGGGGCAACAAGTAGAAACAACATATCTTTTGATTTTCAGATTATCGGTTGATGGGAAGATGTACAGACAAGGTATGAACATGTAGGACAAATTTGGGGTATGCTTATGCAATGTGATATGCTAATGCAATGAAATGAAACATAAACCAAATAGAGAAAAGGTAGGGCAAATTTTGGGGTACAACAAATGAAGGATATATACAGGGGTAGGGCAAATTTTAGGGTGCAACAATGTGGTACCAATCATCACAACTCGATGGACACTGGGCCATCAACCCTCCATAGATCCCCATCAATAGGATCGATTCTACTAGAGAACCAGAGCACATCAAAATACTTCACATCCACATAATGGGATTGAAGCCAAAGTAATCAAGGTCCTGAACCGAAGTCCGGATGCACGTGAATGCATGATGCACACGTCAATAATCATCCTCATAATAACAGCATATGTGCATCATCATTCATCATAGTCATCATCATCACAATCATTATCATGTCTCATGTCATCAAATAATTCATCAAAGTCATGGTAATAACATCAGAATACATTATATAAACCATCATGTAATCATATACACATCACATATTAATCATATAAAAATCATAGTTACCCCAAAGGTAACTCATCATAGAAATCACAGAATCAAACATCAAGGCATCACTGCACACGATCAACATACGCGAAACTCTGCTACGTTCGCTGGCATGTTCACTAGGCGAGTCTGGGGCGAGTTTCTTCGCTAGGCGAACAGTGCGATGACATCAACTTCTGCTACACACCAGAACTTAAAATCACTCAAAAAGATCTACGATTCACTTTCCCAATGCCCCCAAAACATCCCTAAATCATCCCTAAGGTCCTACGGCAATAAAGGCACAAAACCTACGATTTATTAGGCCAATCCCGTAACATATTCATGTCCTAAATCACAATTTTTCCTTCAATTACACCCTAAGGCATTAGAGTTACTCACTATCCAATATTCTATCCCTACAGAGTCAGACATATAACAATTCAAGGTTTCTGGCCACGAAGGCCTAAGGTCACTATTTCTCATATCCATGCTTTAACAGTCAGGAATACTTACCACTAACCACAACCATCAGGGTCCTCGCCATCAATTTCCCCTTTTCCCACAATCGACCCAAAATCCCTTAAACCTAAAATTATCCATAATTACATTGAAAGGCACACATGGAAAATCATGAAAAGCTATACTCCCCATACCTTAGTCGATTCAAAGCCTTGACGATTATCTCCGGGAATCTTCTGCCTCCAATCTTCTCCTCAGAGCTCTCTGGCCACAATACTTTTCACGGTTAACAAATGAATCCTAATTCCCTTCAGAATTCTATTTTGTCAAACCTAGTCTTGGGCCTCACAATTTGGGCTTTTCCCTTATTACCCTTACTAACTCCTCCAAATGCCCAAATTACCCTTATTTCACTTATTTTTATTTTAAATAATAATAATACTAATAAATTAATATTATATACTATTAATCAAATAAATAACCCAAAAATGCACACTTTTCCAATAATGCACAAACTACCGAAAAATGAATATTCTTATTTAAACAATTAAATAAAATATTCCAATTAAATTTGGACTGTTACAGAGGCTGCGTGTGTCGCTACTGCGAAAATCGGCGCCGGCTGACAGAAGAGTCGCCACCGTGCGTTATTTATCCCAACGGAGGGAAAGGAAACGCTCGAAGTAAACCTCGCAAAAAACGGGGAAAGGTATGGTCATCGCAACCAAAACCTGGATTCGGGAGTCGGTTACGCAAGGGGAAGGTATTAACACCCCTCACGTCCGTCGTACTCGACGGGATCCACGCTTGCTTGGGTTGTCTAAAGGATGCAAAACAATCTATCTACGGCTGCTAAATCTAAAAGGAAGGGAATTGACTCGATAGAGCGTCGCACTCTATGCCTACGTATTCTCAAGAGAGAAAGTCAGAGTCAACGTAGTTCGGGACTACGGGGAAAATTGCTCGCCAAGACCTCGCGCCTTGTGCCTACGTACTTCCACACTGCATGAAAGATCAGAGCTTTACGTAGTTCAGGCTAACTACGGCTAAACAAGGGCGTTCTCATACAGCAGTGAGAAATCAAACTGGTTTTACAGGTACGGGAACCTATGGGCAAAACTATGGCTTGGTCTCAAATGCATTCGGGCAAGAGAGAAAAAAGGGTAACAATTAATCGTTAGCGGGAAAGTCTCGATCGCACAGCAGCGAGAGAACAAAAGGTTAGTCGTTAGTGTGCTCGCTAGGATATCGCATCCTATGCCTACATATCCTCGTCTGGTACGAGAAATCAGAGCAGCTGTAGTTCGGCTACTTCGGGACCACAGCTCAAATCTCGTTTTATTAACATTCTGAAAAATGATTACAATGGGTTGAATACTAAAAAATAAATCTCCTAAGAAATACTATCCTATTTATCCTGAAAAAATCAAAAAAGTCCCCTAACAAGTGGACTTCTAAAATTACCTCTAAAAAAATAAATCCTAAAAAAATATTATATCTAATATTTTTTGTTATTTTCCAACTATTTTCTTCTTTTCTTTTTTCATGCTTCTTTTCTAAATTCTTTTTTCAATATCTTCTTCATACATTTTTTCATTTTTTATGTATTTCTTCTCCATTATTTTTCTATATATTTTTTCACAATATTTTCTCTCCTTTTTCTTTTTTCAAATTCTTTTTCAATATTTTTTTCTTACTATTTCTTTTCCTTTTTTCAATATATTTTTCTCTTTCTTTTTCTTTTCCTTTTTTCAATATCCTTTTCTTTATTGTTTTTTCAATATATTCTTTTCCTCTTTTTTTTTTAATATCTCTTTTTCATTTCTTTTTTTCATAAAACCATATATGAAAAATATAAAAGAAAAGAAAATAGGGGAAGGGGGTACATAGCCCAGCTGGGGGTACAAGTAGAATCTGTAAAACCTAAGCCCATCCCAAAAAAATGACAAACAGAAAAAACTGGGAGGGGGTGTGGATGTGCATCAGGGGGGTATAGCCAGCAAGGATCTCGTTGGGCCCAGCCCAGGTCCCTTCAAAAAAACACACGGAGGGGGTGTTTGCCAAAAACGGAGGTGTTGGATCCAAAAACTGATTGGGCCTGGCCCATTGGCTGATAGGGAGTCCACGAGCTTCCTCTCTCCTCTCACTATCCTCTGCCTTGAACCCTAATTCTCCTCTCTTCCTTTCACAGCGCCACCGTCTACCTCCGAACTCCCCCTTCTCAAACTCTCTCACTCTCAACCTAACCTTCCAGCTACACCAAACTGATCGTCTCGATGCCATTATCATAATCCAGGATTCGTACAAACCACCGTCGCCATTGGAAGCTGCGAAGAAGATGAAGATCTCTTGAAGATCGTGAGGATACGATATGAATCGGTGAAGAATATAGACGGTTTCTGGAGAATTGAAGGAGGACTGATGTAGGTGGATGATTTGCGATGAAGATTGCTGATTATTGATGAGATCTGGAGTGTGAGGATTCTTACATGTTCTGGTGGTTGAAGATCTTGAAGAGTCTCGAATCTGGGAAACTGACTCGTGGTGTTCTTGATGAAGAACGGTGCGTCTGGTAGTTCTGTTGACCATTGCTGATGATGATTGTTCTTGAGATGCATGTTGAAGATGGTCTTCAAAGATGAACGCGGATCTGGAAACGGATGAGTGCTCTTCGCTGATGAACACTTGAAGGTTCTGGGGAAATCTTGTGAAGACGATGAACTCGTGAGGGTGAGATGAACACCGGTGATAATGATGATGATTGTAGTTCTTGATGAGGATGTTGATCAGAAAGACGATGAAGATTGATGGTTGAGGTTGTACGCTTGAAGGTTGATGATTGATGGTTTCTGAATTTGTTGAGTTTTCCGATGATGAAGATTATAGGAGGAATGATGGAGGTTTGATCGGGGAAGAAGAGAGGAAAAGAACGGAATATGGGTAAAAATGGGGTTTCCGGTGAGGTATGGCGGCCGAAATAAGTTAGAGTTGTCGGAAGTTGTTCTGGTGCGGTGGCCGGCGAAGGAGGTTGGGGGGGTTGCATGGCCGCCGGCCATGCAACCGGTGGGGCCTCAGCGTTAGACGCGTGGCACCGGTAGTGGTGGAGTTTGGTGCATGGATGCCACTTGTCCTTGGCGTGGCAGTGAGAGATAAGGGAGGTGATGGTGTGGCATGCTGTGAGGTGTGAAATGTGGGTCCTCTCCCCGAGCTACACGTGGCTCTGCTGAATTTATACTGGGATTAGTTCTGGATGCTTCTAGAAGATGCTGGATCTTGCTGGAGATTTCTGGACAAAAATGGACTTGGACGAAAAACAAACTCTGGGCCTTTCACTGATACCTGGGCCCAACGAAAACACCTCCCAAAAACTGCATTGAATAATTCACGAACTGGGCTTTGCTGATATTTGAATAATAAGGCCCACACGAAAAAATGGTTAAAAACTCAAAAAAAGTCTGAATAATAAAGATGATTAAAAATGGATTAGGAGAAAAGACATACAACTAATTACTAATTAACTAAATGCATTAACTAACTTAAAACTCAATTAAACCTAACAATGAGAATTATCCTAAAAATCTATTAATTCTAATTAACTCCTAAACTAATAATGCTCTAATAATTCCACTAAGCAAAAAAATCTAATAATTCTCTATTGAATCTAAAATTGATTAAATTTCTATTAAATCCCTAATAAAACTATACAAAATTCTATAAAAGAAAATCTCTTATTAATAAAAGAAAACTAACTATATTCTTCTATTAAAATGATTAAAAAGCTATTAAAACTATTTAAAAACTATTAATATTCTAAAAAATTCTATATTATCCTAAAATGATTAAAAATTTATTTAAAAAGAATTAAAACTATTAAAAATCCTAAAAATGATTTAAAACTATTAAAACTATTTAAAATCTATTTAAATTCTAGAAAATACTAATAATATCCTATATTATTCTAAAAATGAGTTTAAAGCTATAAAAAATCTAAAAGTGGTCAATAAAATCCAGAAAAATCACAACAATTTCCCGAGGAACAAAATAAGCACCGAACGACACATAACATCGCGAGAGCGCACCAAAATAGCCGGTAAAAAATAAACGGGCACCGAAATATCCCAAAAATACGATTCTACCTATCTGAACTGATTAAAAACACCTGAGACGCGAGACGAGAGCTGTGATCCCGATAAAATCAATACAAATGAAAAATGCACTGTATGCGATATGCAGATGCGAATGCGGTCATGCGTCGAAACATCGAGCCAGATGCGAGACCAGGTTGGTCAAATTTTAGGGTGCAACATCGTGCTCACGTGGGTCATTGCATCCATTGAACTTAGCCAATGACCGTGGTTTAAATTTCTCTGGGACGGGCGCCTCTTGTATTTCTTCCGATAGAGTTTGAGGATCCAATGTTTCCAGTTTATAGACCATATCATTCCCTTGTTAGCGGTACTGGATATGATGAAAGTTATCTTTCATATTTTGGTTCTACCGGCAAAGGTTGTCCATAGCAGTGTGCATCTCTGCTATGACAATTTTCTCTTCGTTAGAGTCTTTACTGGCCTGAGAAGTTATCTTCTTGTTTACCATGATGTGGGGTGAATGCAAAGACAATACCCTGATTGAATGTAGTGAGGGTGACCTAGTTCACTTTTATCGGGGACCATAGTTGGCTTCAATTGTACTTGATAAAAATATAATACATGTGAAAACCCTGGTGGATAAGGTTGCACCCCAAAATTTGACCAACCGGTTCCCGCACCTGATTTATGTTTCGACGCATTTTGCATTCGCATTCGCATGCTGCATGCATTGCATTTTTATCAGTCAGATTGATTTTATCGGGATTACAGCCCCTGGCGTTTCAGGCAGTTCAGGCCGGTCGGAATAAGAATCTTTTGAGGATTGGTGCTCGTTTCCTGTGTTTTCAGGTCATCTCGGTGCCCGGGTTTCGCTATGGTTGCGCAATTGTTCTCTAATCAATTTAATCGGCCTCCTGGCAATTTTTAGTTTTTTCCCTTTTATTTGCTAGATTTTTAATGCATTTAAATAGATTTTCTAATAGAGTTTAATAGAATTTAATAGACTTTTTAGATATTTTCTTATAGATTTAAATAGATTTTTCTAGAATTTTTCTAATAGATTTTAATAGGAGTTTTTAGAGTTTAATAGGTTTTAATAGATTTTAATGTTTTAAATATTTTTAGAATATAATTAGACTTGTTTTAAGAAGTAAATATACTTTTAATAGTTTTTTAGATATTAAATACCCTTTTTTTTCAGAATTTAAATAGATATTAATATAGGGGTTTTTTAAAAATTAATAGATTTTATTAATATTTGTTTTTCTAGATTTTAATAGACATTAATAGATTTTAGGGATATTGATTAATATAGATTTTAATGTAGATATTAAATAGGTTTAATAGTTTTAATAGTTTGGTAGATTTTTAGGATATTAATTAGGGGTTAATCTAGGTTTAATTAGGTTTAATTGTTTAGGATAGATTCCAATTAGTCTTAACAAGTGTTGATTTTCGTTTAGGGTTAATTAGGTCATTAGTCCCAATTTAATTGGTTGTTAATTTAGTTAATTAGTCTTAATTGAGTCATTAGGTTTAATATCATTTTTTTAATCCAGATTCTATTAGTCATTA
Source organism: Lathyrus sativus (assembly GCA_963859935.3). Classification (NCBI taxonomy): domain Eukaryota; kingdom Viridiplantae; phylum Streptophyta; class Magnoliopsida; order Fabales; family Fabaceae; genus Lathyrus; species Lathyrus sativus. The sequence goes on from OZ012736.1 coordinate 458,679,320, forward strand.
ATGGGGCCCTTAATCATCATTAATCAGAGTCTTATTAATGGGCCATTTATCTAGTTCAGAGGCCCAAGTCAAAGTCCAAAATTCGTTGCCACATGTCACATAAATAACACTGCCACACGTTCGCCTTTTTTTTCAGCCACCTCATCTCTGAAGTCCCTTCTCCCTCTGCCACGTCTCCCCCTCTCTCCTCACACGCGTCTTCCTCTCCCTCTTTCTCACTGCCACGCGTCCACCTCTGACTCCCCACCGGTCCCCTTCTCCGCCGGCCATGCAGCCGCCGTCACCTCCGCCGTAACCTCTCGCCGGAACTTCTAACCGTCGCCGGAAACGTTGAATTCGCCGGAAAACTCATCTGAAGCTTCATTTTTTTTCCAGATTACCAGAAATCCTCAAGTACCTCATCCAAGATTCATACTCAAATCTACACCAATCTTCACGATTTCTTCAGATTCATCAACAATTCATCGCTGATTTTCATCCGGATCTTCGTTTTGGCATCAATTCGTTCGTCACCGATTCATCAACATTCAAGAGCTTTTTTTTCCCAGAAATCTTCAAGCGAGCTCAAGAACATTCGTCAGTTTCATCCCCAGATTTCCAGAAGTTTCTTCAAGAATCTTTCATCAAGTTCCTTCGTACGTCTCCAGAAACGCAAGCATCAACAAGCTTCGTTCATCAAGATCGTCCAGTTCTTCAGACTCGTCAACCTACAAACTCTTTATCTTCAAGAACTTTCAAGAGATTCTTCCAGACTTCGCCATTTTCATCGCATCACCAGGTTTGTTCACTTTCTCGAGCTCTTGAGCTTGCTGTTTGTTTAAATCTGTAGGGTTAGGTTTGGTGTGGTTAGGATAAGAGGAATTTCTGTATTTGTGAAGATAGAATGAAGTTAGGTTAAGATAAGGTAATCGGATTTGAGGATTGGATTAGTTTAGTTGGCGTTGGATTGGTGAAAATGTCAGAGATTGGATTTAGAACGAGGGTGTTTGATTGATTTCGTTTGGGAGAGCTTGTTTCATAGAGTGAATGGGAGAGAGGGGTAACGGCGCCGCTAGGGCTTACTGAGGAGGGAGATGAACAGTGAGGTAGGGACTTAGGGTTTTTCGTGCTGATAGAGTTGAAGGGTTTGGATTCGGGCCATAGGCCCATTGTGGTTGTTTTTGTTAATCACCCCCGGTTTGTTCCATCGCTACCCCCTTTCTCAATGTGTGTTTTTAGTTTTGGGCCATAGCCCAGACTTGCTAACCACATCCCCCCAGTATGGGGCCCAATAGGATAACAAGGAGAATAGTTGCTAGTCCCCCCCCCCCCCTAGTTTTTCCTTTTTTGTTGTTTTTTGTATTATTTTTCTGATTAGTAATGGGCTTGGCACGCTTTGATGTTGGAACCCCCCCTCCTGAGCCCAATTCATTTCTGAACTGTAAATATTTGCTATTTGCCACGCATATTTTTCATTTTTAATTGATTTTCCTTTGATTTTCATGTTTGCATATAGTTTAATAGATAAATCATAACAAATTGAAAAATGGTTATTTTTGCATGGGATTTTTTCCCTCATTTTCATAAAGACCTCAAGAAAATTATGAAAGAATAAAATTGGCATTTCATTCATTTTTTATTTTCTGGTGCATTTTTACATTTTTATGGCATTTATTTCATTTTCACTTGGTATATGTTACTTGCTGAATTTAGTATGGGCATTGAATTTCACATTTTGACATAATTCTTTTTGCTATGGTTACATTAGGGTATTAGGTTCCCCCTGAAATTTTATCACATTTTTTTGATTTAATTTAGACTAGTTTTGAGCATCAAGCTCTAAGGTGATTAGGATTAGGGCTTCACAACAATTAGGTGCAGTTTAGGGCATAGTTTTGGGGTTTTAAAATTGATTTAGGTCTTGGGGTTTATATGGGGTATAGGGTACATAGTTAGGGTCCCCTAGAAATTTAATTAGGATTTTATAGTGAGTTTTACCATTTTTACTTGATTTTTGCAAATTGGTTGATATTGGTCTGTTTCCCACTTGGGATGTTGCTTTGTTTGTTAGGTTCTGGGCATTTCAACTGGGGTGTGGGGCTTGGGCTTGGCTTGTGGAACATGAGGAAGTATGAAAGAAGATTGAAGACAAATAATGATGCTTGGAGCGTGGGGATTCTTTTGCTTGAAGATGGTTCTTGAAGACATATGAAATAGGAGAAATAGGCAGAGCTTTAGATTAGACTGAATTCTTCCACAAACATGGAAAGCATCTTGTGCTTCCATTCCTCCCAATGACTAAAAGTCCTTCTAAGATATTCACATCCCTCCTGTGGAGGGATAAGTGGCTTATCTTATCAGTAGAACTTTGAGGGAACCAGTCTCTTGCGATGATACACACTTATAGGCTTCCTTTGGTTGTCAATAAGTTGTTTAACATCCAACTTATTCTGTTAAGTGATTCTCTTCTGGGGTGTTGGCCTTGAAGATAGAAGTTCATTGAAGATAAAGTTCATTGCATTGAAGATGGGTGAAGGAGAAGTTTGTGCCTGTCAAAGCTGCTCAACTGTTGGATTAGGGTTTTACTGCTGTCTGAAGCTGTCAACTGTTGGGGTTCATTGCTTGCTAAAGCTTGGTGTTTGCTTGGAGTTTAGAGGGTTATTGAAGAGTTGATTTGGGGATTCATTTGAAGATGTTAATGTCTTGCAGTTAATCAATTGTCAGAGTTTGATGTTTTTCAGAGCTGCTGCTGTAGGAGCTGGTGTGCTGTCAGAACTGGTTTTGGGGTTTTATTTTCTTTGCTGTATTGTTTGTTAATTTTCCCATAGGTTTGAAGTGAAGCTGTTTCACTTTGCCTATTGTTTTCCCAGGTTCAAGGTTGAGTGGGGCTCCCTTGCCTCGCTTGTATTGCTGCATCTCATGCATTTTACTGCTTTACTGTATATATGTTGTTTCTTTTCCGTTTATCCCCTAGGATCTCTGTTTCTCTCTGTGCAAGAGAGAAATACGACAGACATTAGGTTTTAACCCATGTATGACAACGTCAGGTTAGTTTTGATCCCCATTTTTCAACCATAGGATTTTAGAGTGTCGTTCTCTTCTCATCTTGAAACTATCAAAAATACAATAAGATTTCAAACATCAATAAAAGACAGTTCTTGCGTAAAAGACTGAAAACCAATCAAAACGTTATTTTTGTCCGCTTGGACGGTTAATCAGGAGAAAAAACCTTTTTCAGAAGAATAAAAGATAAACATTCAGACAAGCTTGTGTCTTCCGTAGCCCGAACTACGTTTGCTCTGATCTTTCATGCTGTATGAAAGTACGTAGGCATAGGATGCGATATCCTAGCGAGTAACCTTCCCTCCTTTCCCGTAGGTAGGCGAACTACATTGACTCTGATTTCTCGTTCCAGACGGGAATACGTAGGCATAGAACGGCTGTGTTCTGCCGAGTCATTTTTCTTCTCTTTTTGACCCTTAACCTTTAGTTTAGATAGAATAACAATCCGTACAAGAAAACAAGTGTGGATCCCGTCGAGTACGACGGACGTGAGGGGTGTTAATACCTTCCCCTTGCGTAACCGACTCCCGAATCCAGGATTTGGTTGCGATGGCCATTCATTTCCCGTCTTTGCGGTAGGTTTACTTCGAGTGTTTCCTTTCCCTCCTTTGGGATAAATAACGCACGGTGGCGACTCTTCTATTCAGCCGGCGCCGATTTTCGCAGTAGCGACAGATAAGGGTCATCAAGGGCTTTCAAGTAGTTCGAGTAAAGAGAGTTAATCCACGTAAGGTGAGAAGCTTTTGTATTGGTGTATTTTTTGGTGTTATTGGATATCCTTTAGTGTGATGATAATGATGTATTTATAGCCCAAAGGTTTGAACCGAGTACCTTAGAATTTAGCAACCACTCTTAAGTATGTGTGGTTGATTCCCTGAAATCCATGAGGTATGGTTAAGCCCCTATGGATTCCTATGTAACATTTGTTGACCTAATATACACTTCACACTTTGCATGTTATGGACAGTAAAATTGGAGACTGGAGCAACATATATGGATAAGCAGCACTTAAACTTAAAGGATGACATTCAAACTAGTGAAAGGGAAATTTGGGAAGGTCGAAAGGCCAAGGGTGTGCCTTTCTCCTAGTCCTTAAGGTTTGTCAAATTTATATCACTACATTGTTCAACAGATTTCCCACTATGTTGATAACTGATTTAACATATAAGACTAATAAGTACAGGATTTTTATTTAAAAAATTGTTGGGGTTACTTCTACAAAGATGACTTATTCAATTGGATATATGTTTTTGGAATGTGAAAAAGAGGATAATGTTACATGGTCTTTGGAAGTGTGTTAGAAATTGTTGAAAGAACAAGAAAACATGCCACAGATGATTGTCATCGATTGTGATACCACATTGATGAATACAGTTTCAAAGGTGTTCCCTACATCATATATTTTACTATGTAGGTATCATATAACAAAAAAAATGTGATAGGTAGGTTCAAGTCTACACTAGGGAAAAAATCATGAATGGAGACGAAAAAATGGTAAAACCTAGTCAAAATTTAGAAAGCATAAGGAAGCCTGAAATGTTATGATAAAATCTTCTACATAGGAGTTATATGTCGAAATTTTCATACAATTCAGAAGGGTTTTAAAAACATATCTGAGTTTCTTCAAATATATTGAAAGCACTATATTATATAAGGTAAAGGAGAAAATTATTTGTGCATAGACTAATCATGTTAGACATTTTGGAAATACTACAACTAATAGAGTTGAATACGCTGATGCTACATTGAAGAACTAGTTGGAAAATTGTAAAGAGAATTTTTTTAAGGGTTGTAAATCATTGAACCAAATGATTCAAAATTAACATAGAAAGCTAAAAACATCATTTGGTTGCAACATCACACTATTAGAACATAAATTCAAAAATAGTAATTTGTATTCATAATTAGTTGGCAATATAACTCGAGGGATTGAAATTTTTTATCATAAAGTTGTGCAAGAGAAGAAAAAAGGTCTATAAGCTCCAAGTGTTGATTTACACTTAGAAGAACATTGCTCTTCCATGTGCTTACGCACTGGAAAAGGCTCCGTTTTGATGATCATGGTATGATTAAATAGGGTAAATCAAATATACATTATGACAGGATGGGAGATGATTCAAGAGAGATTTTTGAAAAGTGATTATAACATGAAATTGAACATCAAAGTGCAAATTCAGAAGATATCCAATCCATAAACCACATTTATGAAACCACCCACGAAGTTGGTAGAAAAAAATGGTACTTTTAAGAATGTCAAACCAACATCGAGTGATAGTTTAACCAAGCGGTCTTTATCATATTTTGAACATGTCGACTCACTTTATTCATATTCTCTAATTTCACAATCTAAACAAAAGTTTATTAAAGGTGATTGCATCAGCAAACTATTGTCATCACAATTACCAAAAATGATATACATAAAGATGTGCCTGTTTTTATGCACTAACACATTGACCGAATTGTAGATATTAAAGGTGATGGTAATTTTGTTATCACTCGATTTCATATTTTCTAAGTAAGGGATAGGAGAATCATACACTTATTTTTCAACATCTTATAAAAGAGTTGCAGGCCCACAAGCAATCATACACAAGGTTATACGAGAAAAAAGAACAATATGATGAAATACACGATGCTCTTATTCCTTGTATTAAAAGTGTAACATCAAAGGAAAAATGGATGTGTTTCCTTGAAATGAGATATCTTATAGAAGTGCGTATAACCAAATGTTTATTGATATGATAAGATATGGTTTCTCAAAAATATTTCCCCACTTCGAAGTGTCCCGCCTCAAAATCCAATCGGACGAATTATGTGTATTAAATGGCTTTTAAAATCACAATATTTTGTTCAATTTTATTTGAAACCAGAGTCTCCTATACCACAAACATCCCATGAGTAGACATCTCATTCCGAAAAAGATTTGAAACTTGGTCAGATACCTTTTGGATATGATGGAAGAGTTTTCCAAGTTTAGCGATATTGAAAAATAATCAAATCAGGAAAAGTCAAAGACAAAATCACTCATAGATTTAAGTAGTAACACATTTTTTTATACATTTTAGCTTTTATCTTGCCATACATTTAGGTGGTGACACATATTTTAGGTGTAATGCTAGTTAGTTGTTTTCATGGGTGTAAGCTGAATAGATTTTAATGTGTTTTATTGTATATCTAATATTACTTGTATAAATATTGGAATTAAATTCATCACTTTTGAAGAATTTTTAAGGTACGTTGTTCCATTTAGTGTTACAAAGGGTTTTCATTTGGCACAGTGTTTTTTTTATTTTGGTTTCACATGGTTTTTGTGTTGTTTTTTTGTTGTTGTCTCTACTTAGATCTCTATTATTGAAATGGTCAATTTGTGTTTAGTAGATCAAAAGACAATATAAATGGTAAAAAAGTTGTCATATTTGTTCCAAGTATGAATGTGTTCTTCTTAAAAAAAATTCAATACGTTCCAAATCTAATTTATGTTTCTGCCTATGTTAACATACAATTTCATGTTATTTTATAATAAACTCATGTACATACCACCACGGTTGGTTGTATATTTTTATTGAGGAGTAAGAAAAAACAAACAATCCACATATTTTATAATAAACTCATGTACATCCCACCACAATTGGAATATATAACCGTCGTTATATATATATATATATATATATATATATATATATATATATATATATATATATATATATATATATATATATATATATATATATATATATATATATATATATATATATATATATATATATATATATATATATATATATATATATATATATATATATATATATATAACAATGATTGTTTAAGATATGTGATAGGTGTTGTGATAGGTAGCGGATTATCTGGTTTATCACTACAATCAAACGTTCGTGGTGAAAAGCAGCATACTTACAACCACACCCTACCTTAGCACAGTTGGTAACCGTGAAGGTATTCCTTTTTCAACTGTAGTGAAAGGGTTTTTACGTAGTGGTGCGACAACATGAAACTGCACATTAAAGAGAAACTGAGGAAGATTGTCTATCCAAAAACCAACTATTTTAAACCACCATCGCAACCGATAAAAATAAAGGGTACTCCTAAGAAGTTCAAACCAACACAGAGTGACAATTCAACGATATCTCCGTCCTATTTCGAACATGTTGACAAACTTTTTCTGCATTCTCCAACTTCAAAATGTCAAAAAAGTGTTTTCAAAGGTGCTCACATTTACAAACCATCTCCTTCACCATATTTACCAAAAATAATATACATTGAAGAGATTCTAGATTTCATGTATAAATACATTGAATGGATGTTGAGGTTATTAGCGAGAGTAACTGCAGTTATCATGTTCTTTCAGCTTTGCTCAATAAAGGAGAAGAGAATTATACACTTGTTCTCCAATTACTTCTCTAAGAGTTGAAGGCACATAAGGAATCATACATAATGTTATACGAAAAAAAAGAACATTTCAATTCAATTCATGAAACTCTTATTCCTTGTATTAGCGGTCCGATACAGGAGAAAAAATGAATGTGATTCCTTGAAATGGATTGTCATATAGAAAATGCATATAATAAGGTGTGTATTGATCTAACAAAATATGACTTCTCAAAAATATTTTTTCTACTTTGAAGTGGCTCACCTCAAAACCCAACTAGATGTATTATTTGTATTTGATGACTTTTAAAATCCCTACATTTTATTCAAGTTAAAATCACAGACATCACCCTAGTGGACAACTCATTCACAAATGGAACAATTTATCAAGTTGAGTGAGATTGAAAGAAAGTTAAATAAACAAAAGTCAAAGGTGGAACCATCCAAGATATAGATTTAGGTGGTGACACATGTTTTGATGCATTTTAGTTTTTATATAACAATGTATTTAGGTGGTGACTCGTTTTTTATATGTAATGTTAGATTGGTATTAATGATATAAACTAAAAAAATTGATACATTTTAATGTATATTCCACTTTTCTAACTTTTTTTAAATTTGTGTGTTTCATAACACGTATTATATGAATAGTTAGGGGTGAATCCAAATATGTACTTCTGGATGCGTCCCATTTTCTATTAAAAAAATGCTAACAGAAGTTAATTTAAAATTGCATTTTCATGTACACCTTGATTTTAGTAAACGAAATAGGGTGAACTCGAAAGTACATCTTCAAAAAATTCTTTGAGACATTATTGAGTTTCTAAGGTACATATTAATCTAAAACTTGTATAAATATAAGTGTCTCTCATGTTCTTAGCAAAATCACACACGGAATATCTAAATATTCATATCTTACTTTTGTCTACTTCAACAACGAGAGGCTCCCTCTTGAATTTAGTTTCACAAATATCACTCGTCTTGTCGGTCTAAAATTCACACTAGAGAATTTGCTGCGGTACCTAGACAATCGAAGAGTTGTAAAACTCTATTATTGCTCACCATCGATTGACAACGAAGAGAAGACAGTTCATCAAGTTTGAGCCGGAGATGGATGAAAATTTAACTATTATGTGGATACATTTCAGTGTTCCGAAATAAAATGTCCGATTGAGGTGGATGCAAAAGTTGTGAAATCGACCGAAAATAGTATAAAGATGTTGAAATGTCCTCCGCCATTATTGGATGATAAAATAAAATGTTAGATTTACATTAAAAATTATCTATATAATATTATGTTTTTAATGTACGTCAAAACAATTATTGATTAACTTATGTTACTTTTTTTGCACTTCTAGTTTGTCATAGTTTGTCAAACGCAACGATTTCTAAAATAAAGTTCTGAATTTTTTTTATGATGTTTTGGTGTGTTCAAATTCTGAGTTTTATGGAATATAAATTTTTTCAAAAAAAAAAGTCCGAAATTTATCGGATTTCTACAAAATATAGACTACATTGGATATTTTTGTCTATTGTGGAGTTATTTGGTGGTGAGATTGGAAGGATCAGGTATGTGGTACAGAAAACATCACTTCACATATTTTTAGATACTTGAAGTTCACCTAACTTATTTATGTTTTGTGGCTATTTCGTAACCAATAATTCCAAACATTAACTTGATATTGATATTATAGTTACCTTGCCATGGGTTATGAGCAGTTATGCGGTCACTTTATAATCAACACTGATATGCTAAATGATAAGGTTTTCTTCCTGCCTAACCATAAGTCTTGAATTCGTTCCGAAAATGCAGCAGTGTTAAATATTTTGAGAAATAACTGTCGTTTATTGTAATTTCTCCCCAACTCAGAAATTATTTTCTGCAAATGCGCACAGAAGATGTGTCCGATTTCTACTGACAAATGCATTTTTTATCGCAAAGAAAAGTATTTAGTTACAAATATGCATCTCTTTTATGAGGAAAGCTCTGCAATTTATAATGCATATAACTAGCATATTGGCATCTTACACAAGCACATTTTTCATGGTGATCATATGGTTTAATCCGGATTTGGATTTGGTGCAGTAACTGCATAACGCGACTTTCAATCTCAATCCTCTGATCTTAAATAAATAGCTGTGATCGTCTAAATTGATTTTGTTATTGTGTAATCTAAACCATTCAATCTCATATAACCGGACGAGATTATTTACTATGAAAAACGTGCGTTTTTCCCATGGAATCCAAATCCAGATTAATCCTACACTAGTTAGAATCCTAGGAAGTATTCATGCTATACAATTTTTAATTGGTATCTTAATTATTAGATTCTCAGCTTCATTTTTCTTCTTTGGTGCTTTCATCCATCATAAACCTCCAGCTATCCCCTTCTTCTATTTCCCATTGCTTTTTCAGTTCATAAATAGCTTTTGTTGCTGCAGCTGCAATGGCTGGGTTACTATCCTCTGCCAGCCTCTGCAACATGAATCAATATGCATCAAATTATCAGAACGGAAAATATGAAACTATATAGCCCCCATCCCGATATTCATTTTTACGAAAAATGACAAATCACCCACCTGTAATGCCCCCATCCCTGCATTTCCAAGAGTCCACATAGATGGTGCGGATGCCAGTGCCTTGGCTAAAGCTCGTCTAGAAGTTTACATGCACACATGGACGAAAGATGAATATAAACATCGGTCTTTGCATTCATGATTGCTCAAAGATCATTACATTAATGGAAGCTTACCTAGTACCGACGTCAGGGGAGCTAGAACACTCTGCCAATAAAGATACACTTTGTTTACCATCCATTGCATCAAGGTCTATCAGAGTTGTGATCAAAAGCTCAAGCTGCTCCCAGTTGAAACGCGAATTTATTAATATCAATACTTAAATAGTCAATATGAATATCTATCGTAAAGGAAAAAAACTTTATAGCGAATCTAACCTCTTCTGGATCAGTGTAATCAATTCCATCTGCTTCAGAAAGTGCCGATGCCATACTCCAGTAAGCTTCCTATATAGATACTAAAATCTTAGCATATGATGATTGATATGTTTCCTGATTCAGTATGGATTAGGGGAATGTTTCATATAGAAACAAAACGCAAAAAGAAAATGAAGAAGAATAAAGACCTGAAGAGCAGTAATCCGTTCTGCTGTCACATCCCCGAGAAAGGAATTTGTCGTCTTTCCGTTCTTTTCAAGCATGATTCGACCTCCAACATTATTTTCTGAAAGAGAACCCTTATCTCTGAAAATAGGACTGCACCACAAGATTTGTTAGCATAGCAACCTTGGTTCAAATAATATAATCTAGTTTATCAGATTACAGAATTTATTATATGTATGTAAATACAAGGCATTCAAAGTTACTTGACTTACAAGTCATACGTCTTGCTCACCATCATGTCATGGATGTTTTTGATCAACTGCAATATTTATGTAACAGAACAGACTATTAATTTGGTGCTAAAACTTTTGTTTTTATGAAATAGAAAGTTCCAAAGTAAACAAACACTTGAAGAGCATAAAATATCACCTCCAAGGACATAAGGGCATCTTCCATGGCACGTTGCTTGGCACGGAAGTCAGCAAGCCGCAAATCGGCCTGAAAGTTTAAAGATTATATCAAAAGGAATCTTGTATTTTCCGGTCATCCAAATGAATTATAAACCATAAAGCACATATAAAATTAGATAATGAATTAATTGAATATAATCACATGTTTGGGTGTCGTGTTGGGCACACCGGGCATGTCTCCAACAAATAATGAGTACACAAATACCGCACATCGCAAATTATATCAACACTGATTACATATCAAACCAACCAAGACTATCAATTGCAAATCAAAACTGATAGATTAGAGATTAACAGATTTACCTCTAAGGCCCCATCACTCCAGTGCTCATCGGCAGCACTTTTCAATCTGGACTGAGCTATATCCTTCAAGATCTGCAGAGCATATAAAATATAAACAAAGATAAAAAGCATTGTACCGTTGATAAGTACTCTTTCATATTAAACCAGTAAAATTGAAGATTCTAGACAATACATACAGTAGCAATACGATTAAGGCGCTTAGCTTTTTCCTTCACACCACGGTCGATTTTCTCAGTATCCTTTCTTGCCCGAGCTATGCAGCATAAATGAGAATGTAAGTTGACCATATAAGTTTGTGATAGAGACTAGATCAAAAGATAGAAAAAAATGGTGTTTATTGATATTACAATTGCATTACATTCTATGAAGTACTGACAAATACACATAGTTATTTCAATGGATGAAATTAGAGATGCAAAGTAAATGAGCTAACCATCAAGTTTGAGAAATTCTGTCCCTAGAAAAGCAACATCTTGGCGTGCACGCGCATCCATCCTCATTATGCCCCTGAAGAAACAAAAATAGTGGAAGTAAATTTCAAAAAGAAATAATATTTTCTGGTAGACTCAAACAGGAACAGTATCGTTAGCATATAATCAGAATCGGGTAGCAGGAATTACCGCGAGAGAAACCTTGCATCGTTACAGGCAAATCTATAAGCTTCAGCCAAGCCACGAACAGAATGAGCGCGGTCATTTTTCCCATCTTCGGCATGTCTTCTGTACATGTGAAAGGTTCTCTATATGTAAGTTTGAATCTTCCAAAAAATTACATGTCATTATCATAATTTTTCTTACTCATAAGTTGTAACACATTCTTTCTCTTCAGTATTATTTGCTCCGGTTGATTTACATGAGAAAGGAGATGTCTTGGAAATTAAACCTACTGGTTTTCCATTAACAAACCAGTCATTGAATAAGGATGATCTCTCATTGAGCATAAATCCATTGTTCTGATGTCCATGTTCCAGTCTAACTCTTGAAAACTGTACTCTGTTGATCCTGGCTGATGAGGGAAAATAATGTTCTCCATTTGATTTACAAAGTGTCGTTCTATTAGTCAAGATAGGACCGCTGGAAACCTTGTTTGTTGTAAGTGCCATCAGAAGATCAAAGAAAGAATGAGATACACCTAGCTTTCATGGCATTTGAAATATCTCTATTCTGTAGAAATAAAACAATAATAAGAGAATGAAGACATAGAGTTGTTAAAAAAAATGTGACTGGGCCTAACACAATCCTACAAAACTGGCTTGTAGGTGAGGATTGTCTCCACTTATAAGCCCATGCTCAGGCCATATATTGTCCGATGTGGACTCTTAACACACTCCCTCATGCCCAGATCTGGACATCTGGAGCGTGGAAATAAATGGTGGATGGCCCGATAGCGGAAACCTAATAGCAAGTGCCCCAACGGATCTTAAACGAGACTCTAATATCATGTTAAGAAAGTGTGGTTGGGCCTAACTCAACACTACAAAACCAACTTGTAGGTGAGGCGGAGGATTGCCCTCTCTAGTATAAGCTATAAGCACATATCCGGGCCATATATTGTCGAATACGTGACTCTTAACAAGAATCTATATTGGCATAGTGAATTTTACAATCTACGAGTACACTTTTCTGAACACAATTCCATTGAACAATAGGTATAGGTAAAAGCACCCTAGTTTCGTTAACTGATTAAAATTTCCCTTATTAGAAGCTTAAACACTAAGTTAGGGAAGGTAACTCAAATTCTCAAAAATACATATAATCACTTAATTGTGTGTAACCTTCTTTTCAAGATCCATAGCAAGATACTAAACACCATCAATACAAGTGTGACTACAAAGATCTAAAAACTTGAAGTAGAAAACTAAACTATAGAGCATAGATTCATCATACAATAAAACTATGATTAGGAAATTAAATTCAACCAAATAATCACTTAAAATTGCAAAGATGAAGGGCTGAAACATTGTCATAACAAGATGAAATGAAAGCTAAACAAAAACTGACCTGTGGAACAGAAGAATAGTTTTTATTTTTTTGAAGTTGAGGAGTAAAAATGTATTTATATGAGTGATGATTTAGAGAGAAAAGAGATTGAAAGAAGGGAGAAGAAAAGTCGAAAGGAATTGAGAACCACAAGGTGAAGGTGTGGACCATTAGAAGGACAACAAGGAAGAAAAACACAAAACAGGAATGGGATAGAGACTTAAAAATGTGGAGTGAAGTGAAACTGAAGAGAGTGGAATGAAAATCCACGTCATTTTTTGTTTGAGACCGACATGTTTTTATCTACTCTAGTTGTGGTCCTAGAAAATATGTGAAATTCAATTTAGTTTTAAAAATAAATAAAAATGATTGGTTTTGTTTTTGAAAATAAATAAACATCTATTATCTATTATCAACCCTTTGTCTGATATAACCATTATGCCCTTTTACACAAAAAAAAATTTACACTTTCATTTGGATATTTTGGTAATCAACAAATGTCAATTTTAATACACTTCAAACCTTCTCCTAAGCTGCCAAGTGACATTGATCCTATGGCTATCTTAAAAAAATTTTTTTTACCTTCCTAACCATCAAAACCATTTTACACGTCTTTTCTCTCTAATACTCGTCAATGTTTCTCTCTGCTTTTTGTACAACAATTGATTCTTGATTTAATTTCCATTGTTTCTCTTCATCGTTTCTCTCTCACTTTCATTCTTTTACTAGAGTTTCTCTTCTGTTCTATTTTCTCGGTTCCCCCCCCCCCCCTTTACACTGTCGTCGTCCTCTTCTCTTTTGTTTTCACTTCTCTTTCCTTCTATTCTATTTTCTCTTCTGACACCGTCTTGTTTCCACCCTATCGCTCTTGCTTCCACTGCGAAAAGGTATGTGCCAAAATTTTTTTCATTGAAGTTTGATGCTTTCTTTCATAGATTTGTGTTTGTGTTGTAAAAATATCAACTTTTTGTATAGGTGGTTCAATGAAATCAATTTTGTGTTATTCATAGATACATTATCAAATGTTGTGTTATTCATAGAAATCAATTTTATTTCTGCTTTGACCATTTTCATGTTAAAAACCAATACATATTGCAGGAAAATATAGGTCTTGACTTATGATCAAAACAGGAGGGATCCTGGTAATCCAGTAACTGGAAATGGTGGGTCATAGAATCTATGGTGTTTTGTAAGCATGGGCATATTACAGTTTCTTTGCGTGCTTTTTGATGAGGATCTACCCACCTTTGTTGTTTTCTTTCTCATTATTTCTTTCCTGTTTAAATTCAACTAACCTGGGTAGCCAGGTTGACCAGAGTTTGGAGACTAAGATAGTTACCATTGAATTAAAAAGCCGCCAAGATGGTAAGCTTGAAACAAGCAACAATGCGTCTGCAATTAGTTTTAGGGCATGATTTCACCCTTCATACTGTAACATTTTAGGGGAGAGTGTTGCGTATAAGAGGCAAGTATCTCCAAAAAAGCTCTATCGCACAGCTTTATTAAGGAGCCCGTTTGTTGACACCATATTCAAAGCTCAAGAGAAAGCCCTTGAAAAGGTGAAGATGTCTCTGTATTAGATCAGAGCAATGCAAATAGTTGAATATCTCAATCCCTAGAGGAGTCTATTGTCAGCCAAGAGCAGCTGAATATGATCATTTCTTCCCCTAGAAGAGTCTATCTTCAACGAATAGCGTTTGAAGAACAGTCAAACATGATACCTTATAACAAATTCATCCCTATTAAAGTTGAATTCATTCATAACCATAAGCATATCGTTTTATTGCATAAAAGGGCAAATTTTGGGTCATTTTGGTAATTAAACTATCTTTCACCATGATGATCTGAAGACAAGAGTTCTTCATGCCTTCTAGTTAAAGATGTTTAAATAGGGACAATTGCCATACCCTAAATTTTACCTTAAGTTTATTCATTCATGAAGCTGATATGGATGTCATCTTTGTTTACCTGTTTATCTTTGATTTGAATTGTTATAGAAATATACTTTTCAAATCTAGATCTAGGATGATTATCTGTTAGGTTCTAGACTCTAGACATAGATTTAGGCTTAAATTTTGTTTGAGTATCAATTCTTAATGCTCTGTGTTGTTGAGTTGCGTGAGACATCAACAATGAGACAATATGGTTGTTCTCTCAATATTGCGTTAGACATAATCTCTGTTGTAGGTGATACGTGAGGATATCAGACGAATGATTGATTTGTGTTTAACTGATTAGAAGAATGCATATGTTATCAATTGATGAGATCCAATCCCAACAAGGCTCTGTTTATATTTTAAGTCTTTACTTTATATTTTCAGTCTTTATATTTTCCGCTTTTATCTATTATATTGTTGATCTTTCAACCATTTTGTAACCAGAAGCTTAGAAATGTAGATATCGTTAAACGACGTTCTTTCCCTCACACTTATCTCTGTGAAGACGATATAAATCCCAGAGGGAATCCTTATAAATCTAAATTTTTGCATCTTACCATTTTACTACAGTTCGAACAAAATGGCGCTGATATTGGGGATTGGTGTTTAGATATTGAAGTGTATTGCAATAGTTTCTATATTTTTTAGCTTTATACAATTTTTTATATTGTATATATACTTGTTTCCTTTTAATTTTTTTCATGTTTTGATTATGGAGGAATGGTGAGAACTTCTTCTAGATTGGTTGCTATTTGTATAAAAGTATCTGTTGCGGTTAGAATATGATATCAAATTATTAATTAATTTGAATCGCATCTTTAGTTCACAACCGCTCTTTGATTTATCTGAAGGAAAAGGTCAAAAGAGGAAAACCTAATTTTGCATCGTAAAGACAATGCGGGGAGAGATCTAGGTAAGGGGTTGGTTAAGTTTAGGGAAGGTACTAGCACCCTAAACTTCTGTAGTACTCTACAGGAACCTTTTGTTTATTGTATGCTTTTTATTTTATTTTATTATCTGCTTTAATATATATTGAGCTAAGGGATAGAGTGACCTAAAGACCTAAGGGTTAGTCCTAAATTTACTCGGCAAGAAGTCGCATCTTGTGCCTACGTATCCTGGATAGGGAATGGAATCAGAGTAATCGTAGTTTCCCTCGAGAGGGAGGTTAGAAACTTCTTGACTATGGTCAAGGTTTCAATGGGGAATAAGCATATCTTAAGGACATGCTTACGTGGAGTCTTAGAACTCCTATTTCTACGTTGAACTTGTTATTGAAATTATGGTTAAATTAGGGATTCCACGGCAGGAAACCCTAAACAGAGTACGACAACTCTTTAACCTAAAGCTAGGGTAAAGGGCAATTTTGTCCACGACGGGACACCTACGCTAATTAGGGTTTTGAAATGGTTGAAACTAGGGTTATTGACTCGGCGGTCAAACGGCTAGACCTAATCCTTCGGAAGGAACATAACGCTAAATCATGCAAAACATGGCAGAAATAAAGTGCGGAAAGTAAAAAAAGCGTCGCAACGATCACTCGCGTAAATTACAAATCCCCAAAAAATGCAAAATAAAATAAACCGCGACCATGGCCTCGCGTAAATTACATCCATGGAACAAAATAAATTGAACAAATAATTTAAATATAATCTGAGGGAAGAAACAGAGAACATTAGTGAAAAGGGTTAGATAGAAATTCATGGCAAATAATAAAATAGTGAAAAAGAAAAATTACGAATTTGAACGTTTATTTAACATTATTATTATTATATATTTTTTTTTTTAAAAAAAAGAAAATTAATTTAATTTTGAAAATGTTTTGGGTTAATTTTGAAAAAGATCTAGCTTTAATTTTGAAAATGTTATTTTTTTAGTTTTTATTTAAAAAAGTTTTAGTTTGTAAATTTAAAATTTAAAAAACGTTTTAATTTTTATTTAAGAAATGTTTTAATCTTATTTTAAAAAACTGTTTTGGTTTAACTTTAAAAACTTTTTAAATTTTAAAAGAGTGTTTTAGTTTAATTAGAGAGAAATACTTTATTTTTTTATTTTTTAGATTTTTATTGAAAAGAATTTGTTTTTATTGAAAAGAATTTGTTTTTATTGAAAAGAAATTGTTTTTATATTACCAAATGCTCTTATTCTAGGAATACAAAAAAATATTTGCAAAAACATTACGTTAGTTACTTAATTAACAAAACATTACGTTAGTTACTTAATTAACAAAACTTTACGTTAGTATCTATAAAACTCAAACCAATTAATGACAATAAAATAGAAAAAGAAAAAGGAAATAAGAGAAATAAAAAATAGAAAAAGACAAGAAAATGAAACGGAGGCATAAATGAACAGAGGTAAGTTTGGCATTTCATTTTAGACTTTGTCTTTCCAAAGACCCAACTTCTTCTTCTTCTTCATGGCGCCAAACTTCTTCTTTTCTTGATGCATGTCTCAATCTTCTTCCTGAAACACAAATCACCAAACAAAACCATGAGATTTCATAAACCCATACCTTTCGGCCGATTGGCGGTGATGAAATTTGATGGAGGTATTGATGCTCGTCCTCTGGCGATGATGAAGGTATCTTCCCTCTTCTGATAAATCGTGAGAACGGCCGCCGTTTTTCTCTTTTTGTCTCTCCTTTCCCTTTTATCAAATGCAACTCATGTTTATATAGGTAACAAATTAGGGTTAACTCTAACCTAATGCCTATTTTAAAGCCCAACTTAAATAATTAGTCAAAACTAAAAAACAAACTAAAACAAACTTAAAAGAATAAAATCTTTTCTAATATTTTTAATTTTATGATTTTTTGATGTTTTTCTGAATAATATGGAAAAAAGTGAAAAAAATAATATTTTTTAAAAAATAATTTAAATAAAATACGAAAATAATAATTAAATAATAAAAAAACTATTTTGTTATTTTTTTTTTATAAAAATAGAAAAGTTAGAATAAAAATAAAAGAAAAACAAAAAGTGAAGAAGGTGGGATTCAAACTCTCAACCTCTCACACTCACAACTCCTTACACACGGTCTCTTGCCAATTGTGCCATTTTATTCATTCAAAATAAAGTGGCACTAGAAACTATGTAAAGGTAGGACAAATTTGGGGTGCAACAGTATCCAATGAAGATTCTCCAAAGTTTGGATGGTGATGGTATGATATTGAACATGTGAATGCAAGCAAGGTAAATTGTAACGCTTTATAGAATGTTTGATTTCTTGTTGGGTTGGATGTAATCTTTTGATACTTTATATATTTCATCTAATATATGTTTTGAGAACTAGTTTTGATTCAATATTGATGTTGTCTTTGATTTCTTATTTGTGGGTCTTGACAAAACCTTTTGCAAATCTTAGATCTTAGATATTCATCTATCAATGAGAAAACTTTTAACATAGTCTTGTAAGTTGATATTCACTTGTATCTTCTATTTTATTGTGTTGATTAGTAACATGAGTAGGATCAATACGGTATTGTGAGGGTGTGTTATAATAGAGATGAAGAACTTTGTTCACTTACATTTGAAAAATTAGTTGAATGCATGTAAAAAGGGTTAAGCGTGTTCTGATCATGGCGTTTTATGTGAATCAATTACGAAGCTGATATGGATGTCATCTTTGTTTACCTGTTTATCTTTGATTTGAACTATTATAAAAATATACTCTTCAGATTTGGATCTAAGATGATTATTTGTTAGGTTCTAGACTCTAGACATAGATTTAGGCTTAACATTTGCTTGAGTATCAGTTCTTAAAGTTGTGTGTTGTTGAGTTGCATGAGACACCACCAATGAGACAATATGATTATTCTCTCGATGTTGCATTAGACATAACCTCTGTTGTGGATGATACGCGAGGATATCAGACAAATTATTTATTTGTGTTTAACTTATTAGAATAATGCATGTGTTATCAATTGATGAGATCCAATTCCAACAAGATTCCGTTTATATTTTAAGTCTTTACTTTATATTTTCCGTCTATATTTTTCGCTTTTATCTATTGTACCGTTGATCTTTCAACCATTTTGTAACCAGAAGCTTAGAAATGTAGAGACCGTTGAACGACGTTCTTTCCCTCGCATCGATCCCTGTGGAGATGATATAAATCCCAGAGGAAATCCTTCTAAATCTAAATTTTTGCTTCTTACCGCTTTACTACAGTTCGAACACACACCATTTTTTGGACAAAATATTCACAAATTACTCAATGCCCTTTATACTCTCTCTGCGGAAAAAATAGAAGAAAAAAGAAATACTCACAAATACATGCACATCGTTTGATCTTTGGTTTCAAAAATGACAATAAAACTCTAGCAAAAAATAAAAAGCAAACTTGCAGTGACTTCAAACATTTTCTTCTTCTTCTTCGATAAACAACCATTATATATTTTACCTTCCTCATCTCTTCCAAACATCTACTTGATGCCTTCATCATCTTCACTCAAGAACCACAACGAAAAACTTCACCCTAACTTGCATCTCTTCCATCTCTCTTTCACTTCATCTGCAAACAAAACATAACTACTACTCTCTCCTTATCTTCATCCTTTTCAAACCATGCACTAACCACCCCACCAATCCATGTATCTACTTCCAAACCAGTTCTCATCACACAACCGAAACCTTTTTTCAAACTCCCTTCATCGTGTATTACTCATCACCATCTAAAAACACACACACATACACCCCCCCCCCCCCCCCACAAACAACATCTCCAAACGCCACCCAAAACCATTGCAGCAACAAAATCTATCCAAGCATCACCATTGAATGACCAGAACAACCTCAACACAAACACAACAATAATTGCAGATACCACCACCAGAACCAGCATGCCGCGTTCACACCAAGTCCACCAAGCAACAACAAAACGAAAACAACACTAGGCCATCCGATGGCGCATTCATAACCACCGCAGAAGTATTTGAGAGGGTGGATGATTTACATGTTTTTCTTTTCATTATTGTTATTATGGATTCATGTACTTTGGAGAAGGACTTTTATTTTTAATGAAAAGAAACAAGTTTTGTTGTTGTTGCTGAACATACATCACACGCGGAGTGAGAAAGAAGAAGAAAAATTGTATTTTCTTTTACTTATTCCCCCGGCTGCTTGTCAGGCAGGGGGTGGTGGACTTTTTTTTTATAAAAGATTTCTCTCTCAGCCATTCATCCGCCCTTTTTGCTTCTATTTTAATTTTTTTTTCTTTTTATTTTATTTATTTTTTGTTATATATATTATTATGTGTTATAATTAATAGAAGACCCGTGTGTCCGCACGGGTAAAATCATTTATATATTAAATTGTATCTATTAAAAATATAAAAAAATTACAATAAAGTTGAAAATCTTAAAAGAAATCATTATTCGCTTTCTACCTACGAAGACAAAGAAGACATGAAACAAAAATATTTAATGAAATGTAATAGAAAACACATAAATTTAAAATGTTAAATTTGATATTATTTTATGATATATATTTACATTTCTAATATAATGCGTAATGCGAAAAGTTTTTGAAGGAACATGTATAAGTTATGGTTATATAGAAAATAAAATAAAAAAACTAATACAAAAATAGATACGGTAACAAATAAGAATAATTGTTTTACAACCAGAAATGTTGACAAAATAGATAGTGTAATGTATTCAGATGATTTCAATCAAACATCTTACAAAATACATATGTAAGTTTCATATCCCAAAACCAATATTAGAATATGTGGGAAGTGGGAGACATGCCATAACCTTTGAAATGCTAAAAGTTAAATAATATGGAAGGGTTATATTTTCACAAGATGAAAATTTGATTGGAAAGTGAAATGTTGCACCTAATTGGAAATTGTACGTAGCATTAACATAAAATACACATGGATGAGCATAGTGTACATCAATCGTATAACCAAAATGAGGTGATTATTTCTGTGTGAATCATTTTTAACTGTGGTATAAGGGTAATGCAACTTCATTATAGGTCAAGAGGCTAAGAATTATTAGATAAAGTCTTCTACATTTTTCTCCAATGGAATTCTTTGTGAAGCAAAAAGCTTCATGGCTTCAAACTCATATCCGTGAGGACATATTTTACAAATATGATTTTTTGTATTTCATTATCTACATATAAGATATAAGGAATGGTAAAATATACGTGAAGGTATTAGTTACGCAATGTTTGACAACAAGTTGAAAGTTCATGCTTTACTAACAAAAAATGTTGCAATCCAAAACTTGTTTAGAAATTATGGCCAGTTTTTTATTATTTATTTAAAAGCTGTGAATTTACAACAAATGCAAGTGTAAGTGTTTAAGAGTGATTAGTTGTGTTCTAACAATGTAAAATGGACCTATACACACATAACTAAACAAATCGTTTAAAAAATCAATTGGATATGACTTTAGTTCTGCTCATGAAGTCACAGGTTGTCACATATAATGCATGTTTGAGTTGGGTGCATATGCTTCAAGCAGTTCTCATAGGGAAACGTCGGAATATCAAAAATTATGGAATTTCAAAATAAATACCATCGAAGAAAGGACTTGCACACCAGCTTCTCGAACGATTTTTGTCGTTTCGTCTTCCTTTGGTTCTTGAGGTAATTAACACATTTTTGGGATAAACCCCTCCAAGTTGAATTGGTAAGTTCCATAAATCTATAAATTATGAAACATGTTAAGTTTCAAATATTGCTTCATTTTAATTATTTGTTTATTATTTATTATCATTTATTATTCATTGTCATTTATTACTTATTTTAATTATACTGATTATTTTAAAATTGTTATGAAAAGAAATTTGATTTTTATTCTCGTCGGTTTTTCACATATACATAATAGTTTTGAAGTTAGAATTCAATTTAACTCATAAACTTACTCAAATGCATAGAGTATTATTGACCAGCCTCCTATAAAGTGATTACTATATGAATTACTTTGCGATTGCTTAACATAATGGTATGTTAAATCTT
This sequence comes from Lathyrus sativus, assembly GCA_963859935.3. NCBI lineage: Eukaryota > Viridiplantae > Streptophyta > Magnoliopsida > Fabales > Fabaceae > Lathyrus > Lathyrus sativus. The sequence goes on from OZ012736.1 coordinate 458,701,528, forward strand.
TTAAGTTTAATTTTTGTTTCTTTTTGTTGCTTAAATCATCGGTTTTTAACATATGCAATGCGGTTTCGGAATTTAAATTCAATTTAATTTTATAAACTCCTTGAATTCATATAGTATTATTGACCGGCCTCCCAATAGGTAACTCTGATTTTTATTTCCAATCTTTTCTCTTTCCCTGGTTTATTTTTTACATTGATTTCATTATTGTTTATGTTTTGTTGTTTACAATTTATTTATTAATCTTGCACTGTTAATTACCGCATTGAACGTCCCAATTCGACAAAGTTGTACCCCCATTTCCATAAATGTGTAATATTTTTACCGCTTTCCTTTTCTGCGTTTATTATTGTATTCGATTGTTAATTCAAAAGATTAAAATCAACAACTTTCAAAAAAGAACGCAAAAACAAAACCTCGATCCAACATCGAGTCTTTTCCCAAATTAAAATTGTTTTCACTTCTCAAGCCTTTTTAAACCCTTAAGTCATTTTATCTCGTTTCAGTTCAAACTCAAATAAAAACATTGATCCAACGTCGAGCGCCTTTATCCAATTCAAACTAAAATACCTAATCATACTGAAACACCATTTCAAAAAGGGTGAAAAAGGGAGATGATCTCGAGCCTTCGATTCATCTCCTTAATGGTTTGGATACGAGTAGCCTTACTTGGCTATTCAAACAATTGTCATTCGTTAAAAACTTCTAATTTATTTCACCCTCGCAACATCTAAATCGCTTTCTTAATCAAACTTAGGTCAAACTCATTTTCGTAAATAACTTAGACGAAAAACGAGGTGGTATAGAGCCTTCTATTTCCTTCCTCGAGTATTTGGATATGAGTAGCCTTATTCGGCCATTCGAGTATTTGTTGTTCGTCCAAAATACATTAAACTTATTTAAATCCTTTTGCAATTAAGGATGAAAATGGAGATGGTCTAGAGTCTTCAATTCCTCTTATCGATTATTTGGATACAATTAGTCTTACTTGGCCATTTGATTAATCGTCATCCAATAAAACACTCAAACCAATCAAACTTGTTTTTTTGCCCTTGTGCACCTCTGAAATCATTTTCAGAAGTGAGTATGCTTTATCCATATTGATGTGAAAGAAACAAAGAATTTAGTCTCCAAGAGTGAGCAACAAGCAAAGGTTTAAAACACTCGATATGTCTAAAGTATTAATCTTTAAAAACAATCAACCCAGTAGTTCTTAGTAAGCATAACTATGAAGCTCTGATTTCTTATTCCACCACGAGAATATGTAGGCACATGATTCTGATATCTTGGCGAGCACACCTTTATTAAAATGTCCATCTCTTTAATAAAGTGTCTCCTTCTAAATACCATTCTTTCTTTCTTTCTCTCACTCGATAGGTAGAAGATCATAATTAACTTAGCTAACATTTTTATCGCAAATCTAACTAAGAGGGTCCCATTGGGTACAAAAGATTTGAGGGGCTCCAATACTTTTTCCTTGCATAATCGACTCCCGAATTTGAATTTAGTTGCGACGACCATTTTATTTTTCTTATAGGGGTTTTATCAATATTTTTTCTTTTCTGCTTTGGAATAAATAAAGTTTGGTGAGGACTTTATTTAAACATCTTTTTGCACGCTTCACAAAAGATCGTGTTTTTCGAGATGTGACACCATCAACTCAAATACTTTGTTAAATTTTTCCATCATAAAAAAGAGAGAGTATGTGAGTGCATTTCCCTTTAGTAGTATGTTTTGATTTATGTCAAAACTAGGACACATAGTATTTGTGTACATTGGACGGTATCCTCTCAACCTTGCATTTTCATGATTAGGAATGCATAATCATCATTATTTGTTTAAATCATTTACTAAGTCAAAAATGAGTTTTATGCATCAGTTTAAAATCATTTACTAAGTCAAGAACAAGGTTTTGGGTCAAAAATTAATTTTATGCATAAACTCATAACATGTTACAGGTAGGTGCATAAAATTTTCCACTCAACATGCGTCAACTCATAGATACAACAGGTAGGTGCATAGATTATTTCATTCAATAAGCATCAAATCATAGGTAGGTACATAAAAGTGTTCATTTAGTATGCATTAACTCATACAACTACTGGTTGGCTCATGGGTAGGTGCAGAAAAACAAAATTTTGAAAGAAATCTCATTGAACACTATACATCGACCCATAGAAGCCTACAGGTCGACGCATAGAAGAAAATTTTCTTCTATGAGTTGAGGCATAGCTCTACAGGTCGATTCATAGACTATTTTCTCAAAATCCATTTGCTCACTATCCTCTATGAGTCGACGCATAGAATTCTATGAGTCAACTCATAGCTCTTTTTTGTTGAAAAACTGTTTTTTATTTTTGCACAAATTTTTTGTTACATTATCACTTTCACACACACGCGCGCGCGCGCACACACACACACACACACACACAAATATAAATATATTCATACATATTATTTCAAAGCATTGAAACTTGAAAGATACAAAGATTGCTCTTCATCTTCATTCTTCTTCATATCATTCATTCAACATTTACATATAATAATTCTTGTTGAGTGATCTTGATTGAGAGTGATAACATTCAATTTAGGATTTGTGAAACCTAAATTAGTTTGAGAATTTTTAGGGGATTCAAGGATAAAACCTTTAGGGTTTTTACTCCAAAATCAAGGGCTTATTTGGAGGTTTTTGCACAAGTCTTTGCATTTAGATTCAGCCGACTGAGAGCTTTGAAGAACGGGGGTTCTTGCAAAGCAGTAGTGGTAATTAGAGGGTAATCTGAAAGGCTTGGGGAAGGATTTTGAAATTTAGATTCAGTTGAGTGAAAGCTTTGAAGAACGATGGTTTACTCAAAGGAGTAGCGGTAACTGGAGGATCAAATTGGAGATCTCGTGTGACTTGATCTAGCTAGGATCAATGGGAGAGAAGGAGCTAAGATCAACATCAAACATAGGTTTTAGGGTTTGAATTTCTACTACTTCTCTTGTAAACTGATATTGAAAAGGTTAATTACAATATCTCAATTTGATTTCGAATTGACGACATACATACCCATAGTGTGGAAAATTGGGGAACTGTCTAAACAAATCTTGATGTTCTCTCTCTCTCTCTCTCTCTCTCTCTCTCTCTCTCTCTCTCTCTCTCTCTCTCTCTCTCTCTCTCTCTCTCTATATATATATATATATATATATATATATATATATATATATATATATATATATATATATATATATATATATATATATATATATATATATATATATATATATATATATATATATATATATATATATAAACTGATAATCCTTAGTGTGTAATTTGAGTTATTGAGAAATTCTAGTTGTGTTGAAGTGATTAAAATTATTTTTGTGAAACCATTGCAATCTAAAGAATTGCAATTGATTTGTTACATATTTAACACAAAGAGAATTAAGATTGGTATATTGCACACCAAGTGTTTGATATTTTGACTGCACATTAAGTCTTTGTTAAAATTCCTTAGCCAAGTTTTATTCTACTTCTCATTGGGAATCATTTACTTTAGTGTGGTTTATATTCAAATAAGTTATATTGAACTTGTTGGTTTATTTTTCTCATCTTTAGCATTCATTTTACAATGGTTTGTACGTATATATGATCCTATCAATAACGATTCAAATAGAAAAGAGTTGGTCCAAATTCGCTTTCGCTTGCCATAGAAAAATACTTTTCAAAACAAAATTTTAATTTCTAAATTTTTACTTGGCAATTGATCAGTGCATTTTGATGCACGTTCTTCCATGTTTGTACTCAAGCATTTCTTTGATTTTATTTATTTATTTTTATGTTTTAACTTGTTTTTATATTTTATTTTATTTTTGTATTTAATTGTTTTTCGTATTTATTTTTCAGCTTTAGCAGCTTTCGCGAGAAAAATCATAACTGGAGTTCCGGGAGTCCGTTTGAGGCGTTCTAAAAATCACCGGAAAGTTAAGAGAGAGAGCTACGACTTTCATGTTGGAGTCGAAGTCAGCTTCGGAGCCCAAAATTCCAGAATTTCGTTTGAAGTTGCAGCATTAGGATATTGTTTTAGTTTTGGGTCATGTTTTGGGCCTGAGTTATATTTTCGACCCAGTTGGGTTTTGAACCGGATCCATTGTTTGCCTTTTTAAGGAGAACTCGTGTTACTGTTCATATTATTCACATTTCACGAAAAAAATTGATGTTGAAGAGAACAATGGAGAACTAATCACTCTGAGTCGGTCTACTGTAATTCAGGTTCAAACACTTGAGATTATTATAATATTATTATCTGTTTAATTCCGTTCAATGATTTTGTACTCTTGTATGCTTAATTCAACTGTATGAAATATATTGATTTGATTTGGTTGATTGTATGATCCTAACATAGACACTTTTACGTTTGCTTAATTCGTTTTTGTGTCTGAATAATCATGTTTGCTTAATTCATGAAGCTTTTTACCGTTTGCTTAATTCGGGCAATAGGATCATATATCTCGCAATCCTTATCGCGCTTGCCGTTAAGCTTGTATCCAAATAGGAATGAACGCGTAGAATATTAATATTATAGTAATCGATGATAGTAGGAACCGAATCGGTAGATTGATTTATTTCATAATCACTTTTTTTACAACAGCTTATTTTAATAATCATTTTTTTTGAATCAGAAACCAAACCAACCCCCTCTATTACGATTTCAGTGGATTAATTACAAACAAGAATCCTTGAGATGATATCCGAGTTTAATTGTCGTTGTACTGCATTTTTACAAAAATTACTCGTTTTTGATCCGCGAGCGACCGCGGATCAAATTGGCGCCGTTGCCGGGGATTCTTGTTGATTTAGCCAATAATCTAGTTTTAGGTTTTGTTTGTTTTAATTTTCTGCATTTTTGTGCATTTTCTTGCGTTTTCGCGTCCGACCATCCTGTTTCTCGTCAGACCAAGTAAAAAAAAATAGATTTTGGGCAAATCGCCTTCTTTTTGAGATCTGTTTCGTGAAGTTGAAGCAGAAAAATCGCCTTCTATTTTTAATTAATTTTTTACTGTTTTCACTATCTCAAAAAAATCCAAAAAAATTTCCAAATTTCTTATTTGATCTAATTAGGTTAAATTTTGTGTTTTTAGATTTTTTTGATTTTATTTTAACCATCTTCCTTCTTTGAGTTTGATTCTGACCTATAGGGACATTGTGGGAATTATCGGATTTGTTGCTGCATTTGCAATCCTGGCCATAATCTTTGATGCAATGAGACATCCCATGGAAGAGCATTCAGTGTTTCAGATTGAGTTACTTTCTGACTTAGTAGACGATACACTTCCCAAGTTTTTATCTGATTTCCCGTCTTTACTAGACTATGATGATATTTTCTCCTGTGATGTGTGCACTAACACTAATGTTTGCTCTACTTGTGCCGAGATAAATGCTGCATTGCGGACTGATATTTTGCAGGTGGATAAGGTTATCGATGAAGTGGTTTGTGCGGTTGAGGCTCTGGACGTTCCTGCTGCCCCGACCATCCCATCTATTGAGCATCCCCCGTCTTTAGAACTCAAACCTCTCTCAGAAAATCTCAAATATGCCTTCTTAGACATAAATGATAAGCTTCCTATTATTATTTCAGCTAACATTGATTTCAATCAAGAAAGTAGGCTTTTGCAGGTTTTAAAGAGGCACAAAAAGGAAATAGGGTGGACCTTGGCGGACATTCCCGGTATTATCCCTTCTAGGTGCATGCATTGGATTCTCCTTAAAGAAGGAGCTAAATTAGTGAGACAACCCCTTAATCCTTTTATTCTTGACGTGAAAAATGAGATCATGTTCACGTGCTCATTCGACACGTTTACGTATCGAAGGACCTTCTTTGATCCTGGAATAAAAGACGAAGGCATTACTAAAAATTTCAAAAACAATGGTCATTGCCCAAAGCTACTCCATGAGAGTCTCACTTTGGAAGAGGAGACTGCAGAAGAGCTCTCTTTAGGAAATGCTGCTTATGCGATCATCTATCCACCTTGACTCCTCGGGTGTGTCCTTTCCTATCTCTCCTCACTTTTATTTTATATTTCTGTTCTTTCATTGAGGACAATGTATGTTTTAAGTGTGGGGGAGAGAATAACTTCTTTGTTTTGTTTTGTTTGTTTTCAGTCAAATAAAAAAACGCATCTTCTTGAAAGTTTGAGGCTATAGTCTAATTTGAGATTAGTTTGCGGAGACTTGGGTAAAATTCACAAGATCGGTATCGTCTTAACACCGTAAGTCTCCTCATATGGAAATTGATTTGAATTCTTATTATGGTTTAGCCTTGAATTTTCATTCTCTGACAGCTCTTGAGTAGTTTATTTTAGCAGTCAGCACCATCTCATACACACTCTACGCAGGGAAGCCGATGAATATAAGTGAGTGATCAAATTGAAAAGAAAAAAATAATAAAAAGAAGAAAAAAAGAAAAAGAAAAGAAAAGAAAAAGTTGAAATTATTTTTTTACTAGTTAGTTGGTTCAGCAGTTTCTGGTGCTGAACTTGGTAGGGCGGATTACTGTCCGATCCCCCGCAACTACAACTAAGTGAGCAAAGGGTTATGCCACGTAAGTACCAGAACCCAAAACAAAAAGAATCAGAGTCACTAACCGGTCGCCTTGCTATGAGTGTGTGGAGATAACGGGCTTAATGTGATTGCGCCTGAATGAAAAAGAGCAAAAAGGAGGAAGAGTAAGTTAGGCTTCAGCATAATAACATGATTCGAGTTGATTTGTATATTCAGGAGGTTTATGTCTGCACAATTATGGATTAGTGTTCCTACGATATCCTTAATGTGTAAGATTAGTACCTATCAATGCAAACTTAACCGAAGAAGACTTACAGCTTGGAATGAGTAACTGTTGATGTGTTTGTGCTTTCTTTGTTTTGTTTTATTTTCATTTTGCTCGGAGTGCAAAAGTTCAAGTGTGGGGGAATTTGATCAGTGCATTTTGATGCACGTTCTTCCATGTTTGTACTCAAGCATTTCTTTGATTTTATTTATTTATTTTTATGTTTTAACGTGTTTTTATATTTTATTTTATTTTTGTATTTAATTGTTTTTCGTATTTATTTTTCAGCTTTAGCAGCTTTCGCGAGAAAAATCATAACTGGAGTTCCGGGAGTCCGTTTGAGGCGTTCTAAAAATCTCCGGAAAGCTAAGAGAGAGAGCTACGACTTTCATGTTGGAGTCGAAGTCAGCTTCGGAGCCCAAAATTCTAGAATTTCGTTTGAAGTTGCAGCATTAGGATATTGTTTTAGTTTTGGGTCATGTTTTGGGCCTGAGTTATATTTTCGACCTAGTTGGGTTTTGAACCGGATCCATTGTTTGACTTTTTAAGGAGAACTCGTGTTACTGTTCATATTATTCACATTTCACGAAAAAATTGATGTTGAAGAGAACAATGGAGAACTAATCACTCTGAGTCGGTCTACTGTAATTCAGGTTCAAACACTTGAGATTATTATAATATTATTATCTGTTTAATTCCGTTCAATGATTTTGTACTCTTGTATGCTTAATTCAATTGTATGAAATATATTGATTTAATTTGGTTGATTGTATGATCCTAACATAGACACTTTTACGTTTGCTTAATTCGTTTTTGTGTCTGAATAATCATGTTTGCTTAATTCATGAAGCTTTTTACCGTTTGCTTAATTCGGACAATAGGATCATATATCTCGCAATCCTTATCACGCTTGCCGTTAAGCTTGTATCCAAATAGGAATGAACGCGTAGAATATTAATATTATAGTAATCGATGATAGTAGGAACCGAATCGGTAGATTGATTTATTTCATAATCACTTTTTTTACAACAGCTTATTTTAATAATCATTTTTTTAATCAGAAACCAAACCAACCCCCTCTATTACGATTTCAATGGATTAATTACAAATAAGAATCCTTGAGACGATATCCGAGTTTAATTGTCGCTGTACTGCATTTTTACAAAAATTACTCGTTTTTGATCCGCGAGCGACCGCGGATCAGCAATCTATTCAACCCCCCTTCTAGATTTTAGCCCTCGTCTAACATCATTTATTATGTCTTCAAAGATACACATGTATCATGAAAAGAAATACCTTTTATGACATTTCTCGGATAAGATCATCAAACGTGACATGAACCGGCTCCTTAATAATAAGTAATCTCTTATTGTAAACTCCATAAGATTTTCTTGATTGAGAGTATCCAAGAAAGATATCTTCATCAGCTTTTGCATCAAACTTCCCAAGGTTATCTTTTCCATTATTTAAGACAAAATATTTGCATCCAAAGACATGGAGATGTAATAAATTTGGCTTTCTACCTTTTAAAATCTCATAAGGTGTTTTGTTTAAAATAGAAAGAAAAGTATCATATTTAAAACATAACACGTTGTGCTAATAGCGTCGGCCCAAAAATATTTTGGTAAACTACTCTCGTTGATCATAGTTCTTGCTAACTCTTCTAAAATTCTATTTTTGCGCTCCACACACCATTTTGTTGTGGTGTTCTTGGAGCGGAAAAATTATGTTCAATGTCATGTTTATCACAATAATCCTCAAAGAGGTGGTTTTCAAATTCACCTCAATGATCGCTTTGAATAGCAATAATACATGAACTTAGTTTATTTTGGAATAACTTTGCAAAAGATGTGAAAGCTGAAAGTCTCATCTTTACTACGCAAAAAGATAGTCCAAAAAAAAAGAGTAATTGTATACTATAACAAAACTATAGTAACTGCCACCTAATATTTTTGTCCTAAAAGGACCAAAAAGATCCATATGGAGAAGCTCAGGTGGTCTAGAAGTTGAAACAATAATTTTGGATTTAAAAGAAACACTTGTTTGCTTTTCCATTTGGCATGCATCACATAGGTAGTCTTTTGAAAATTTAATTTTCGGTAGACCGATGACTAGATCTTTTAAGTGTGATTTATTGATTAGATCAAAGTTAGCAAGTACTAACCGTCTATGCCATAACCAAGATTCTTCGCTCATGGTTACTAAACACTTAGTATTTGTTAAAGATACATCATCCAAGTTAAGCATATAGATGATGTTAACCCTCAAGCCCTTGAACGAATAATTTTTCTTTTCATTGTGTTCAACTATGCAACAATTATTTTTAAAAGTTATTTTATAGCCTTTGTCGCATAGTTGACTAATGTTAAGCAGATTATGTTTAAGACATTCAACGAGTATTACATCAGAGATAATAGTAGAAGATGGATTACCTACACTACCTTTACCAAGTATTGCACACTTGTTGTTATCTTCATAAGTCATAAATTCTTTCTTTTTTGTCTTAAATTCAATGAATAGGGAAATGTCACTCGTCATATGCCTTGAGCATCCTCTATCAAGAAAGCACATTCTCTCCATGGAGCCAATACATTCAACCTACAAAATCAACCAATGGCATGGCCTTTCTTAAAACAATAGTGACAAGTCAAGTGATGATGAAAGTCAAGTGATTACTTCCTTGGTCATAAGGTAAGGAATACAAGTCAATATATGGAGTCAAGTGATTACTTCCTTGGTATTTTGTCCAAAAGGTAATATTGTTTCACTTCTCTCTTTGTGCTTCAGTCTATTTTAAACTACATGTACTACTTGTATGCCATTGTCGCAACATGAAAAACAACCGGCGAGAAACAGAGTTGCCAATGAACGTTATTTATCCCGACGGGGGAAAGAAAATGATCAAAGAAACCTCAAAAAGTGCAAGAACATGGTCTCTTAACCAAATTCAAGGTTCGGGAGTCGATTACGCGAGAGTAAGATGTCAGCACCCCTCGCGTCTGTTGTATTCAACGTGATCCATTCTTGTTGTTCTAATCAAAGGGTGTGTATATATAAAGACCTACTTGCTAAGGGAAATCGGAAACAAAAAGGGAGAAAAACAAAAGGAGAATCGATAGGACCTCGTCGTCCTATGCCTACGTATTCCCTCGTGCAATGGGAAAGTCAGAGTCATTGTAGTTCGGAGCACTATGGGTGAAAAGGGGGATGATGCTCGCCAAGACTTCGATGTCTTGTACCTATATATCTTTATTCGGAAGAGAATGGAGAAATTAGAGTGTTCATATTTCATGGGACCACGGGTTGCTTAGTGTATTTTATTAGCAATGCTAATGTTCACGTTCTAACAGTTAGGGACGTTGCCTGTTTGCGATAGAACGGAAGTAGCATGCCCTTTCTGAAAAGGGATGGAGAGAAAATCCCTAAGAAAAAAATGGTATGAGTTTGTTGAAGTGTTTTAAATAAGTGCGTTAAATTTTTTTATGATATATTTCATACTAAAGTATATGGCACATGAGCGAATACTTTGCAAGATCGCCCCCAGATGGGACGTATGCAAAGCACTCTAGAAGAAGTAAGGAGAGACTCTCACTCATCATTTACCATGTACTTAAGGCTCGTGACGTATTATACTCATTGTATTTATTACGTATCTTGAAATTGATTTAAGGGAGAGAAGAGATAGAGACTCAAATAGGAAAAGAAAAATCTAAGGGATCTCACACCTAAATGTTGTCATGCCAAATAGTCATATAGTTGAGATGAGAAAGGGAATTCTATCGTAATGTTATCATGCAAAGGATTGAGAGCCTAATGTCTATCCTACTCCAAACTTAATCAAAAATTAAGTTGGAATATGAACCTTAAGGGAGCATGTGAGCACAAGGTACAACACAGGTAAACACAAGAAAACTCAATCATAAACATAAACACATTCAAGTAAATAAAACTCAAGGAAAAAGAAAAGAAGATTCAAAGATGAAAGAGATCATGGCATCAAGTACTCAACAAAGTAAGAAGATTCAACAATCAATCCACAAGTGGCAAACATCAATCAAGATATGCTTTAAACTTGGATCCAAGCAACAAATACTTTTAAAGTAAACACTTAGGCACACATTTCAAACATCATAGGTCATGCTCAAAAGAATCCAAAGATGAGGGTTGAGGAAATTAGGCAATGACAAACAAGTAGTGCATAAACATACATGACATGAAGTAATAACCACACATCATCATTTAGCACACAAAGGCAAATTGAAACAAGTAAGATGATAACCCATACAACTCAGTAGCTACATCATAATATGTTCAACACACTTCAAATATTTAAAAAGACTCATAAGAGGAACACACATGCATCACATCAATAGCTAAGCAATTATCAACAACTAGTTCATAAAAAACAAGCCACAAATGATTCAAGAATTAAGATATCATGACGAGGCGTTAGCATAAGTATGAATTTCAATTCAAAACAAAGTTCAAGATGGAAGATTCAATAGACATCATACTTAAAACACGATCAAACAATTAGGCATTCATCAATCAAAATCATCCTTAAAAGGAAGAAACTATCCATGAGAGGTAAAAGAAACAAATGCCCATGAAATTGGACATTGATACATGGAAGGGAAGTAGCTTAAACAAGGTATTAAAATCATACAAGAATCATAAACCTAAAGAAAATTCATGCAAGCAACAAGTCCTAAGACTAGGTCAAAGATCAGGCATACTTCATCTCAAAGCAACATACAATTGGATCATCATCTATAAATATTTAAATGGTCAAGAAAATGTGAAACCAAGGCTCTACCTCATGAAAAAACACTCAAGAACATGTGAGAAAAATCCCCTTAAATAATTGCACAAGTGCACCATCAAAACAATTATTCAATCACAAGGATACTTCATCAATTAGGCATGTATCGGGGATCATCAAAATCAATTGGGAAATGATCAAATATGCAACATAAGTGCATAAAAATATCACTCAAACCCTAATAATATATGTTCCTAAACATGGTGGAAACATTGGCTCAATAAGTGGTTCACAAGGCATGAAGCACAAACCCTAATTTAAGAATGAGCATCAAGAACACCTTCACAAATAAAACCCAAATAAAATATAAAAATAAATGGAAAATAAAATAAATATGAAAAAAATTATAGAGACATTAAAGTGTAAAAAAAATATTTTTGTATATTTTTTAGGTGGAAGAAAGATAAAAAAAATTAAAATAAAAAGAGAAATAAAATAAAATAAAACAATGCAAGGGGGTGCAAATCAGAATTCCAGAATGAACTGAATATAATTATAACGCGCATTGGGCCAAAAAGGGAGGGGTGTGAATAACAAAACAAAACCAAGCCCAGACCACATATATACTATCAGGTCCACATCACCACGTCCACCTCAGATTCATTAATCCAATCACCATCCAGTCACACACACAGACAAATCAAAAGGCAACAACTCAATTCATTTAAAATTATAAAAAAAAAGGCGCCAAGGCCACATTAGCTTCATCACTTGCAAAGACGCCAGAGACCTCGCTCCGGTCGTCTTCTTCAGCCAAACCACCACCGGAGCAACACAAAACAACCCAAAAAAGGAAAACAAAGACATCATCTCACACAAAATTTCATGCAGAATCCAAATCCATGCTTAGTTTTCATTTATATCCACTCTAACATGATGAAAATGAAGCATGAAAATATGAACACAAAAATTGAAGTTCATCAAATCAAGACAACCAGATGCACAAACAATGCCTACATGTTGTAGGACTTTAGATGCACCAACATGCTCATATCATGGCGTCTAAAGTGATAGAAAAAAGCTTGATAGTTTACATAGTGGAATATGTCCACTGCACATTGAATCTACACACACAGCTTGAGAAAAAGATGCAAAAATCTTCATTGACCTTCACTGATGTTGATTGAAATAGGAGAATGAAGAAACTCTGCAGAAATTTAAAGATTAGAGAGAGAGAGAGAGAGAGAGAGAGAGAGAGAGAGAGAGAGAGTGTGTGTGTGTGTGTGTGTGTGTGTGTGTGTTCATATTGAAGGAAAATTGCGATCTAAACGCAGCGGAAAACAAAAATTTCCTTTAGTGATCCTTACGAATGAGCATGGTCAGTGATAGAATCGTTACCTCTTTGTGGCGATTCAGATCTTTGATGCAGCGATCACAAGCGTTGATGAAGTGCAACGCCTCTACTCAGTCCACACGAACAGCTTCCGGTCACAGTGCTAGCTGCTTATGAACGGAATTATTTGAGTGAGAAAAGAGAATCAAAAATGAAATTGCATCAAGTGAAAGCTTCATCACAAGGGTTCCTTTTATAGACTCTCTTGTGGGCTGCGGGCTAAAACCCAATTCACATGATCCATAATAATATTATATATTATTATAATAACTATTATTATAATAAATATATTTATTTTATTATTATTTTATAACCATTATAAAATAACAATAATAATTATTATATTATCCGAATTTCTATTTTTTACTTAAGTGCACCGTACCTTACGGTGTTCCTTTTTGATTTCTCTATCTCTCATCAAACTGTCCTTATGTGTGTGACCCTGTAGGATTTCGTAACGTTGGTAATTATATTAAATTATATATTTAACATAATAAACAGTAAGCGGTATCTAGCAACACATCACTGCTACCCAAGTCACGAAAATGTCATGTGATCTGACAAAACCTTTTTCGTGATAATATATGTTTGTACAATTACCCTTTTGCCCCTATGTCTATATTGAACACAAGGCATACACTGTGTCATCCTTGTCCAGTTCAATATTGGGCCCTTAGACATTTCTCCTGTTATGCAGGATTGGCAAATTCCATCTAGGACACTCATGTCCCTCAGCATGCTTCGTGGAGTGCCCATCAACTGTCTTTATGATCATCCAGTTACGGATAATGTTTGATCAGCAATAAAGCACCCGACTCTACATCTAGGGTCCATAGTGGTTTCAGGTCGAAGGGTGGTAATACACCATTATCACCATGAGAATAACTTATGACACTTTGCATAACATACTATGTAGTATTCTCATAACGGGTCAATCCGGTATAAATATTACTCCTAATATTTATACCTATGTCAAGACTTGATAACTCTTTATCCATGATCCATGAGATGTGATCATCAGTCTATCTTCATAATAGTCTCAATGCTTTTAATGTTATCCCACTTCGCAATAAAGCTTGACTACGGATATTTTAAGAATAATGTCTTTATGTTTAATGGGATCTCATGATTAAGTCACACTTAACATTTCATTAAACAAACTAACTATTCTAGGGACTTTATTATTCTGAAAGACAAACATAATAAAGAAATGCCTTTTATTATTAAACGAATAATCCGATACAAGTACCAAAAGTATTGGCCTCTAGGGCTTACACCAACAATCTCCCACTAGCACTAGAGCCAATTAGGCATACCCTTAATACCCATAGATCTAGTATGACCATCATGCTTCTGTTGCGCAAGAGGCTTTGTTAATGGGTCAGCGATATTGTCAAGTGTAGGCACTCTGCATATCTTCACATCTCCCCGATCGATTATCTCTCGAATGAGGTGATAACGCCTAAGTATGTGTTTGGATCGTTGGTGAGATCTAGGCTCCTTAGCTTGTGCGATAGCACCATTGTTATCACAATATAAACCAATGGGATCCACAATGCTAGGGACTATGCCAAGTTCACTAATGAACTTCTTGATCCAAACAGCTTCCTTTGCTGCATTTGAGGCAGCAATATACTCGGCCTCAGTTGTAGAATCAGCAACTGTTTCTTGCTTTGAACTTTTCCAGCTCACAGCGCCACCATTGAGACAGAACACATAACCAGATTGTGATCTAAAATCATCCTTATCTGTCTGGAAGCTAGCATCAGTGTAACCAATTACATCAAGCTCTTCCTGACCTCCATATATCAAGAATGAATCCTTAGTCCTTCTCAAGTACTTAAGAATATTCTTGACAGCTACCCAGTGAGCATCACCGGGATCAGATTGGTACCTACTCGTTGCACTTAATGCATACGAGACATCTGGTCGAGTACATAACATGGCATACATGATAGATCCTATTGCAGATGCATATGGAATCTTATTCATGCGATCCCTTTCTTCCTTAGTTAAAGGGGATTGTGTTTTTGATAAACACAGACCATGTTGCATAGGTATGAATCCTTTCTTGGAATCATGCATATTAAAGCGTCTCAACACTTTATCTATGTATGTACTCTGACTTAGGCCAAGCAGTTTTTGTGATCTATCTCTATAGATCCTAATTCCTAATATATAGGCTGCTTCACCTAGGTCTTTCATAGAAAAACAATTCCCTAACCAAGTTTTCACTTGTTGCAAGGTAGGGACATCGTTTCCAATGAGTAATATGTCATCTACATATAATACCAGAAACACGATCATGCTCCCACTAACCTTCTTGTAGACACAAGGTTCATCTTCATTTTTGATGAATCCATATTGTTTTACGGTTTCATCAAAACGAAGATTCCAGCTTCTGGAAGCTTGCTTCAATCCATAGATTGATCGCTGTAACTTGCATATCTTTTGGGCATCTTGTGGTATGTCAAATCCTTCAGGTTGTGTCATGTACACATCCTCAAGAAGATTCCCATTAAGGAAAGCAGTTTTGACATCCATCTGCCATATTTCATAATCATGATATGCAGCGATGGCAAGTAAAATCCGAACAGATTTAAGCATTGCAACTGGTGAAAAGGTTTCATCATAGTCAACCCCATGAATTTGTTTATAGCCTTTTGCAACCAGTCTTGCTTTATAGGTATGTACCTTACCATCCATGTCAGTCTTCTTCTTGAAGACCCACTTGCATCCTATAGGGTTAACTCCTATAGGAGGTTCTACCAAGGTCCAAACCTGGTTTGTGTACATGGAATCCATTTCAGATTTCATGGCTTCTAGCCACTTCTCAGACTCAGGACCAGTTATGGCCTCTTTGTAGGTCACAGGCTCATCTTGATCCATGAGTAATACATCACCCTGATCACTTATGAGATATCCATATCTCTCAGGTTGGTGACGTATCCTGCTTGACCTACGCTGGTCTTGTTCTACTTGAGCAGGTTGCTCTTCCACAACTACTTGTGTTTCCCGCTCTAGTTCCTCCATAGGTGTTTCAATGTTTTGTGATTCTTGAATTTCTTCAAGCTCTATTTTCCTCCCACTGTTTCCTTTGGAAATAAAATCCCTTTCCAGAAAGACTCCAGTTCGAGCGACAAACACTTTGCCCTCAGAAGGATTGTAGAAGTAATATCCTCTTGTTTCTTTAGGATACCCCACAAATAAGCATTTGTCAGATTTGGGCTCAAGCTTGGTTGAAATTTGTCGTTTGACGTAAACTTCGCAACCCCAAATCTTCATGTAAGACATATGTGGTTTCTTACCACTCCATATCTCATATGGTGTCTTATCAACCTTTTTGGATGGAACACGGTTAAGTGTGTAAGCTGCTGTTAATAATGCATGTCCCCAAAAGGAGTTTGGAAGATCGACGTGACTCATCATGGATCGGACCATGTCTAACAAGGTTCGATTTCTTCTCTCAGATACACCATTCCATTGTGGTGTTCCAGGAGGAGTAAGTTGGGATAGAATCCCATACTCTTTTAGATGGTCATCAAATTCTAGGCTTAAATATTCACCGCCTCGATCTGATCGAAGAACTTTAATATTCTTACCTAGTTGGTTTTGTACTTCATTCTTGAATTCCTTGAACTTTTCAAAGGACTCAGATTTATGTTTCATTAAATACACATATCCGTATCTACTGAAGTCATCAGTAAAAGTGATGAAGTACTGAAAACCTCCTCTGGCTGGTATGTTCAGTGGTCCACATACATCAGTATGTATGAGTGCCAAAAGATCATTAGCCCTTTCACCTTTTCCTGTGAATGGGGACTTTGTCATCTTTCCAATTAAACAAGATCTGCATGTCTCATATGATTCATAATCAAAAGAGTCCAAGAGTCCATCTTTATGGAGTTTGGAAATGCGTTTCTCATTTATGTGGCCTAATCGACAGTGCCAAAGGTAAGTTGGATTCAACTCATTAGGTTTCAACCTTTTAGTATTAATGTTATAAATTGGCATTTCAAGATCAAGGACATATAGTCCATTATTCATTTTTGCAGTAGCATAGAATATATCATTCAAATAAATGGAGCAACAATTGTTCCTTATTATGAATGAAAAACCAAACTTGTCCAAACAAGAAACGGAAATAATATTCCTGCTAATTGCAGGTACATAATAACAGTTCTCTAACTGAATTATTAAACCACTAGGTAAAGTTAAAACATAAGTTCCTACAGCTAAAGCAGCAACCTTTGCTCCATTGCCAACTCGTAGGTCAACTTCACCTTTTGCCAAATTTCTACTCCTTTTTAGTCCCTGAATTTGAAGTCTCTACTCCATTATTCTTATCTTCCAGGTACTTTGGGCAATTTCTCTTCCAATGTCCGGTCTTACCGCAATGGAAGCAAGTGCCCTCCTTTGCTATTCCTCCACTAGGCTTCAAAACAGGAGGAGTGGGTTTGGGTTTGGCAACTTCCTTGCCTTTCCCTCTACCACCCTGTTTGATGGGCCTCTTGTTCTGTTTCTTTCCATTACTGACCATCAGAATGGATTTCCCTTTTGTCTTCATATTCTGCTCAGCAGTTCTCAACATGCCTAGCAGTTCTGGAAGACTTTTGTCCAAGTCATTCATATTGAAATTCAGGACAAACTGACTGAAGCTCTCTGGCAACGATTGCAAGATCAGATCAATCGCAAGTTCCTTTCCAAGGGGAAACCCTAATCTGTCAAGGTTCTCCACATACCCAATCATCTTGAGTACATGGGGACTTACAGGGGCTCCCTCAGCTAACTTGCTGTTAAAAAGGGACTTTGAAACCTGAAACCTCTCATTTCTTGCTTGCTCTTGATAAAGCGTTTTCAGATGTCCGATCATATCGAACGCAGACATGTTCTCGTGTTGCTTTTGCAACTCAGAGTTCATGGTAGCAAGCATGAGGCAAGCGGTTTCATTGGCATCATCGAAATGCTTCTTATAAGCATCTCTTTCTGCCTTTGGTGCAGAACTAGGAGGTTCCTCCTCAGGAACTGGTGTCTCCAAGACATACAGCTTCTTATCGTGCTTGAGGACAATCCTCAGATTACGGTGCCAATCCAGGAAATTTGTCCCAGACAATTTTTCCTTATCTAGGATGGATCGCAAAATATTGTTCGATGTGTTTGTTGTCATGGTAATCTACAAGAGAAATATGAAAATATAAGTATCATTAAAACAACATATTTAATTAGGCCTTTAATCAAATATGCTCCCACTATTTTATTCAAAACAAATGACCCTCATCATTTGATTCGGAAAATCCCGTTGGAAGACTTTCTAGTGGGTCGAGATCCATGTTTCACTTTGTTTTAAGTCAGCGTTAGGCTGATTACACAAAACTAAGTTATTTAGGTAGGAACTCCTTCCAATTGTATCTCATACAACTCTCGAATATTTTCAATTGGGTGAATAACTCCTTATTCTGATCCATCACATGAATCATTCCCAATTCTTGCTTCTAAACATATATAATCTTATTATAATTTGTTTAGTTAAGTTTGACCCATTATTTTAGCAATTGGATATTACAATTATCCCATCACACCTTACTAATATAGAACATGCACCTCGCGTAGGCGAAACCTACAATGCTCGATACTAGTCTTGATGAGTGCTAAAAATTGGAAAGCATAAACTTAATATTTAATTTTGAGGGAATTTGTTATTAGTTTGATCTCACCGGCTTAACATGCAAAACGTCTCTCACATGCATCAACATACATAAAAAAAAAAAGATACAATTATGGCCCCTAACGCAATTGTTCTCTCAAGCCAATGAGAGAACCTAAGCTAACCTAATAACGATCTAAGCTTCTCCAAGCATGATCTCCAAGGTTATCCTCCTTTAATATTGAATACTTCCTTTTTTTTTCATAACATAATATTACATTACATATAAGAAAACTCGTTTTACATACGAGGGAGTGAGATGAGAAAAGAAGTTACATAAAGAGATTGAGAGAGAGGCACGACACGCAGGCCGTATTCAAAAATCCCAAAACAATAATAAAGGAAAAACTAAGGCCATAACTGATCACCACAAATAAATAATAATAAACACACTTTTATTATTAGTTTAAAATTCCGATAATTAAATAAACTAAATCAAATTTCGGCTGATTGATCACACTTTGCAGACTTAGCCGGGGGTTCCGCTGCCCGGTCAGCGGACGGTGGTTCCGCTGACCGTTCAGCGGACGGGGGTCAAGGGGGCAGTGCCCCTTGCGGGGTTGTTAGGGGCAGCGCCCCAGCGAAAATTTTTATGAACACTTCATTGTATTTCACGTCGTTTCCTGCACAACTTTTATGCATTTACAACCCCAACCGGAAAAGTCTGCGGCAATACAACACTTGTACTGCCATTAATCCTAATGCAACAATTTCATGCCGTCAAACACAACTCGATTGATAACTCAATATGATAGATCAACATGTCATTGCTTCACCATACTAACGTCGGATTCCGAAGCGAATGAAAATGATGATCTTTCAAAAGAATCACAATCCTTAAGTGATTGAATGGATGAAATCAAAACAGTATATCCCATATACCATCTTTGCATCAGAATTTCTTATATCTTATATAAAAGTGATCGATCTAATTGTGTAACCTACGGATGATCAATGTATCGCACAACTTCACCATACTAATGTCAGTTTCTGAAGCATAATCAACATCAATCATCCAAATCGTACACAACAGATGCCAAATTTAATTAATCGTTTATTGTTAAATTCATTCTGTGTTTTAATCGAATCAAATACAGAAAAGACGGAAATTTAACAGCTATCAGATCCATGGTTTCGTAAGTGGCTCTGATACCACTGAAGGAAAATTGCGATCTAAACGCAGCGGAAAACAAAAATTTCCTTTAGTGATCCTTACGAATGAGCATGGTCAGTGATAGAATCGTTACCTCTTTGTGGCGATTCAGATCTTTGATGCAGCGATCACAAGCGTTGATGAAGTGCAACGCCTCTACTCAGTCCACACGAACAGCTTCCGGTCACAGTGCTAGCTGCTTACGAACGGAATTATTTGAGTGAGAAAAGAGAATCAAAAACGAAATTGCATCAAGTGAAAGCTTCATCACAAGGGTTCCTTTTATAGACTCTCTTGTGGGCTGCGGGCTAAAACCCAATTCACATGATCCATAATAATATTATATATTATTATAATAACTATTATTATAATAAATATATTTATTTTATTATTATTTTATAACCATTATAAAATAACAATAATAATTATTATATTATCCGAATTTCTATTTTTTTACTTAAGTGCACCGTACCTTACGGTGTTCCTTTTTGATTTCTCTATCTCTCATCAAACTGTCCTTATGTGTGTGACCCTGTAGGATTTCGTAACGTTGGTAATTATATTAAATTATATATTTAACATAATAAACAGTAAGCGGTATCTAGCAACACATCACTGCTACCCAAGTCACGAAAATGTCATGTGATCTGACAAAACCTTTTTCGTGATAATATATGTTTGTACAATTACCCTTTTGCCCCTATGTCTATATTGAACACAAGGCATACACTGTGTCATCCTTGTCCAGTTCAATATTGGGCCCTTAGACATTTCTCCTGTTATGCAGGATTGGCAAATTCCATCTAGGACACTCATGTCCCTCAGCATGCTTCGTGGAGTGCCCATCAACTGTCTTTATGATCATCCAGTTACGGATAATGTTTGATCAGCAATAAAGCACCCGACTCTACATCTAGGGTCCATAGTGGTTTCAGGTCGAAGGGTGGTAATACACCATTATCACCATGAGAATAACTTATGACACTTTGCATAACATACTATGTAGTATTCTCATAGCGGGTCAATCCGGTATAAATATTACTCCTAATATTTATACCTATGTCAAGACTTGATAACTCTTTATCCATGATCCATGAGATGTGATCATCAGTCTATCTTCATAATAGTCTCAATGCTTTTAATGTTATCCCACTTCGCAATAAAGCTTGACTACGGATATTTTAAGAATAATGTCTTTATGTTTAATGGGATCTCATGATTAAGTCACACTTAACATTTCATTAAACAAACTAACTATTCTAGGGACTTTATTATTCTGAAAGACAAACATAATAAAGAAATGCCTTTTATTATTAAACGAATAATCCGATACAAGTACCAAAAGTATTGGCCTCTAGGGCTTACACCAACACATATATGAAAAGTAAGCTAATGGCGCATGTTTGGAGTTGATTAGCTTTTATAGAAGGTGTTTAGGGTTGGAATGAGGCTTGGAACTAAAGCAATAGGTCACGAGTTTGTTATTTTGGCATGGAAATGAAAATGAGTGAGATGCATATGTCATGGTTGTCGCGGTGAAAATTGGATAACAAGCTATTGATTAACTTGAATCACAAATCATAATTCACCACCGATCTTTAAACTTTGAAAATGATAACAAGTTTGTATAAAATATTGGTTTAGCGTGGGGACTATTCTCTTCAAGTTCATGTTTGGAAGAAATACAAACTCTTCAGTTCAGTGTTCTTTGATTGGTTGGAAGATGACATAAAATTTCATTTTTCCTTGTATAAGGGATTCGAGAGTTTAACCTACTAAAACCTCTAAAGTATTACTAAATACTCTCAAGATCAAATCTTGGGGACATGACTAGGTCTTGTTGGTTGAATCTCTATAATTCGTTGGTGTTATTTCTCTTACCCCCAACTCTTTTTTTTTCCTGAAATGGTTTTATCAAAATGATAACAATGTTTTTTCAAACTATCATTTTTAAAAAACCCCATAACTCTTCTTCCTCTTGTGTGTGGAGTCATACGCCCAACAACATCTCTTTCATATATTTCCCTCCTCCGAGAACGGAGGAACAAAATGAGAAGTCACCAGGACTTGATTGTTTATCACTTTAGGGGAGGTAGAGGATTTTTGGAAACCTCGGCGGCAAGGACAACTTGCCTTTGGATAACAGAGTGAGTAGCTTTGGAAGCCGCCATTGTCGCCGGATCTGATGGAGAGTCTAGATTAGAAGAGCTTGAAATCTAACAAAAGTGATTAAAAAATGAAGATCTCTATTTCGATTGAAGGAGATATAATTTCTAACGGAGAATATTCAATTGAATCAAGAGAGGTTTGATCGTCGAAAATTGTAGAAATCAAAAGTCAATTCCTACAAACAGAGGAAATGTTCTGTAGTGGAATTAGAATGGATCGAAAATTAGAATGCAGAGTTTGCTACGATGGTTTTAAGCTTCTGATGCGATAGGATGAAAGTGAAAAGTGGCGTTTGAATGAGAGAGAACTTAATATATGTGAATGACGCACTTTCTTCTTTAAATATGAGAAATAGTTTGCAATTAAACGCGTGCGGAACAGTGTGGAATACGGTCAGGCGACACATTGATTTGGGTGGTTGGCATGACATTTGCATGAAGGGTTGGTTGCTCATTAGAAAGAAAGGGACTACCTATTCTGCATTTAGTGTTCTGCTGCTTCACTATTGAGCCTTTGTTTTCCAGATCATACGGACGATCCAAAACAGGTTCATAAGTCAATACTAGTCTAACAAGGATTCGTAAGTACTTGTGAGTCCTAATTTGATGATATTTTTTAGGTAACATCTTCTTCTAGTTCAACCCTTTGTGGTTTATATTCAATCGACGAACATTACACGATTTCGATTAACGATGAGCAATGTCGATGAACAGTGACATAGAAGCTTTTCACTGCTTTGAAGATGTAATTGATTTTGGAAGAAAATGGTACAAGATGTTTAGTTAGATCTAGTAAAAATTTGAGAAAAGGGGAAAAATGGTATTAAAGGAAAAAAAGTTTGAGAAAATTGGTTTGGAAATTTTTTATATTTAAAGAAGTGATTTTTGTTTGAAAGTAACTTTAGACGTTAGAAAAGGAAAAGAATTATATGTTAAAAGTAATATAGTTTAGTTTTTAGAATGTATTAATATAAAATAATCTATTTTTTGGAGTGAAAGTAAAATTAATCATTAATCTGTTCAACTCTATAATAATAATAATATTGTTACTTATGCATAGTAAATGTCACCAAAATTTATCTCATTTGTATATTATATAATTGACATGAAAAAGTTTATAAAAACAAACATAATGTATTTTCATTGCGTCAACATTTTAATTGATAGGGAGTTTGAATTAATGAAAGCTCATAAAAGAAAAAAAAATAGTGCACCTATGTAGTTGTACATAAACAAATCTTTAACGGTTAAATGAGTTAGCTACTTTATTTGAGTTAATTAAAAATATATGCTGATGTTAAATATATAATTCTCTCTCTGTAATCTCAATAGTTTTTTGGTGTGAGGCTGAGAACGTTTATGATAGGTTACATTTCATAAAGTATTGCAAAAGTAGTCGTATCAAGTAAGTTTTGGTGAAAAATTTAACAAAATTGTGGACGTGCCGGAGTGGTTATCGGGCATGACTAGAAATCATGTGGGCTCTGCCCGCGCAGGTTCGAATCCTGCCGTCCACGATTTTTCAAATTTTTTGATTATTTGTTTAATGAATGAGATAGTTGAAAAAAATTTGAAACGCTAGAAGGAGGGGTTGAACCTCCGACCTTGTGGTTAACAGCCACACGCTCTAACCAACTGAGCTATTCCAGCAATGTTGATTGTTGATTGTTTACAAATATTTCATCAAAGTTTTGGAGTAATTCTTTTACTCGGTTCATACTAGCTTAGAAGTTAGAAAACTATGGATAAGTAGGTAATGTTTGTTGAAAAACGTTGTATACTGTGTAATTATTTTAACCCAGCGATTCTACTAATTTGCTGAAGTATCATGACTTGGATTTATTAGTAAATTGAAGGACCAAATTAAGAGCTTTATATTTAACAACGTATAATTTCAATGATAAAATGCTAATACATGGAGAAGACAAGATACAAACAAAAATACCCAATTATTGAAATATTCATGATCTTCAATTTGAAGAAATAGTAATTAGAAGTCCATGATAAAATTATAAGGCAATTCTAATTTTAATAATAAGACTTACTTTTTCAGAACTTGTTCCACATAATAGTCAAGTTTAATGATCCATGATGAATACAACAATATATTTTCTATATAGGAAAAGAGCAAGAAGATTATGTTGATATAATTATATAGAATCATGCTATCTTGACACAAATATAACACACACTACTTACACAGTTTATCATATTTATATGGTTAATATAATTTTTTTAAAATTAATATAAAAAATATTATTTATAGTAAAAGTGTATTTTTTTAATATTAAAATTAAAATATCATTTATAATAAAAATAATTGTAAAAAATAATTTTATAATATAAATATAAGATTGTGCCACTAACCAAAAAAAAAAAGAAAATTTAAAAAATTTGAGAAAATCCGAAAAACGAGGAACCACGTGTCGCGCCACGCCTGACCGGAGGCGATAAGATGTCGCGTCTGGTCGGCAACGGCGACAGAGCGCACGCCGCGAGGGCGTAGCGACACCAGAGCGTGCGCGGCGCAAGACCGCAACAGCACGACTCGATCATGCAAGAAGAGGAGTCACGACTTAACGGCTAGGCCGCACTCGTAGGCAGAGTGCGCAGGGCGCGAGAGTTCCATTTCGGCGGTTTTTGGGCAGTGGGCGGTTCGGTAGTTTGATGTCGAGATCGAAGAGTTTTTGAGAAATTTTGAGTTCAGAGACCTTTTGTTACCTTTTGATAAGTTTAAAATTCACTTTTTTTACATTAGAGTTTTAGAGTTGCTATAGAGTTGTCAGAGTTGATTCTAAGTTATTTAGAGTTGAAGTTGAAAGTATATTATACACTTAAGTTAAGTTCGAAGCCTTTTTTATAAGATTGCTTTTTTAGTTATATTTTTATTTTTTAAATATGTCAAACCAAAAAGGTTAAATTTGAGTTGTTAGAGTTAAATTTGAGTAATATGAGAGGTTCAAAGTTGTTTTTGATAAGGCTAGAGGTTGCATGTGAGTAGTTGTTTTCTTACCATGTAAGTAATAATTTTGCTCTGTTGATGAGTATGTTTAAATATTAAATGATTATGTGATTGAGCTATAATTTTATAACATATTTTGAGTTGATTAATTCATAGAGGAACTACAAAGTTTTCCTTACGTTGGCAAGATTGTGGGTTCAGAAAGAAACTTTGTTGAGTATGAGGTGTGAATGTTATTCTTTTGTTAAGTATATGTTTGTTGCTTATTGTTATTCATGTATATAGGAGTTAGGTAGGACTTCGGTCCGACGAGGTCATGGTTTAGATAGGAACCAATGGCGGTCTCTGGTTCAGAGAAGAACCATATACAAAGAGGAACCAGAGACATGGATAATTTAGTACATAACTGTGACATCCAAAACCTTGGTACCACGTGAATTTGGAGAAGAATTGCATATAATTCATATTTGCATTGTAATTGTTGTGGGTGTGAATTAATATTGAGTGATTCGTGCTGATGTTATGGGAAACTATTCATGTTGTTTATTACACCGATAACATTTGTGAAGTTTTTCTCACCTTTTTTTTTATTTTTTGTATTGCTCTTTGTGATGATGATGAATATACTCAAGTAGAGAAGCATTGTATGCTGCTTGTTGCGAAGGATTGGCGTAGATGCCGACTATTTTATGTTTATCTTTTTGATTTTATTTTTCCCACAATGTCACTTTGATAGTTTAACATCGTGACGAGTTTATATTATTTGATGTTTTCTAAGATTGTTGACTTAACTGCTTATGTTGAGATTAGTTTTTTTTTTAATTTATGAAATATGAAATGTTTTATTAGAACAATATTTGTTCATGACATATATTCCTTGGGTTTTGATAATAACAAAGTATTTAAAGAATAATGATTATATTTGATGTGTGTTTCTTGTATGCAGGTTTTAATACTTGTAAATATTTATATACAAAATCTGATATACAAAGGCACACTTGAGAGAAGCTAAATTGCTAGCTTATGATGGTGCAAAATATGAAGAACATTTGCTAAGTGATGTCTGGCGTAGACTCTGAAGCTGAAGGCCCCAACATCAGAATAAGCAACATAATTGTCTCTACATTTGATAAATGTATATTGGCTTCTGGTATCATTAAGAGTTGGAGATGTCCGTACTACATAAAGCAAGTTGCATTATCAAATAAGTTTGTCAGTTGGAGTCTGAGTTCACAAGGCTCAAGAAAGGCTGACATGCTTTACGAATACCTACTCTCAACAACTCTATAGTACATGATCTTTTTGAAGACTCAAGGGTTAAACATGTTACACAATGGATCAAGATCTTTTGGTGTATCTATCTTCAATGGCTATTGTACTATGGAGTAAAGCAAAAACACTTGATCAAGTTATCTCTTCCAATGGCTAATCTATTGCAACTACTATATAAGTGGCTTAAGGTTCAAACTAAATCTTTAACAAGGATTAACCAAATGAAGGAGTAACAAGATCAGCAATTATCAATTCTATCTTGTATGCAGATTTTCTGTTTAGGTTGTAATTGTAAAAGCCTTAAGATTTCTTATACATTGAATATCTTAGAAATCTTAAGAGTTTTAGGTCTTTGTTATGGTGATTTCCTGTACCTCTGATATTAGTATCAAGTACACCTTGTTCTCTATTCTGCTGAATATGTTTAGCAGTTTAGATTAAGTCTCTCGCCAAGATGCTTGTGTCATGTAAGTCTCATTCTATGTACTTGAGCAATGAAAGTCTTAATCAAATGGATTGATTGAGAAAAAAGTCTTGCGTCATTGGGATGCAAGCAAGGAATCTCTCGCCATGATGCTTGAGCCATGTAAGTCTCATGCTATGTGCTTGAGTAATGAAAGTCTTAATTAAGTAGATTGATTGAGCAAGGTGGCACGATTCATGAAACTTGGAGCAGAAGTCTTGAACCTGAGGGGTTTGAGCAGGAAGGCTCGTTTCATGGAACTTGGAGCAAAAGTCTTGGGCCAGTGTGGCTTAAGCAGGTTGGCTCAATTTGTGGAACTTGGAGCAGAAATTTTAAACCAGAGGGGTTTAAGCAGGAAGGCTCGTTTCATGGAACCTGGAGTATTAGTCTTGAGTCTGTAGGACTTGAGCAAGAAGTCTTGGACCTAGGGTCTGAGCAGTGTAAAAGACTATGCAGAATGCATAAGCGATTGTAATCATATTTTGGTTATAGTTAAAATCTCTTGTGAAGTAAGGGGACTGGACTACTCTCATTTGAGAGTAACTAGTATAAATATTTGTGTCTTCTGCTATTATTTATTTGCTTTTGTTAACATCTGCTGCTAAGTATAATTAGAATTTGAACACCAGTTTAGATTCTGAACTCTGATCAGACGCAAATTAAGAAAATGGAAAACATAATTCAACCCCCCTTCTTGTGTACTTTTCTCACATTCAATTGGTATTAAAGCATGGTATGTGCTTAACACTTAATAGTGGCACAAATAATGATCAAATAAGAAAAATATGTCTGTTAAAGACTTTTCTTCATGAAGGAAACAAGTGTCACATGAAAAATATCATATTGTTTTTTCTACCATATTCAAAGGGTGATTCCACTGAATTTAAATGATGAAAAAGCAAAATATATTTTTAACTCGTTGGTCTTGATAAAAGGGTTTTGATGAAGGTCTATAGAATATCCTTGAGAAAGTTATTACTATAGAAGTTGATGGTGTAGAGATGACCAAGGTTTGAAAATCTCTATCACCAGCTCAGGAGAGGCTTATTAAATATCTTCAGAGGTAGTTGCATTCTGGTAGGTGCTCTATCTCCCTTATGCGTATGTCAACATCATTGATATGTCTGATGCTCGGACTATCCTTGAATCCTTGTGCTCAGATTTGTGGGAATCATTTTTGAAGCTTGTCTAGTTACGCTTCATCTAATCTTTCCAAGCAAAGTATGAGAAGATTGTTCTGGATTCAAACCTGAGGTCACAATTATTCAATAAATTATACAACTTGAATTTACTGTGCTTTGTTGGTTTGTCTTAAAATATCTGTAGTGGTAAAAATTGTGAGTATAAGTTATTGATTAACTTAACTCATAAAGGAAGAGTCGCCACCGCACTTTTATTGTTT
This sequence comes from Lathyrus sativus, assembly GCA_963859935.3. Lineage (NCBI taxonomy): Eukaryota > Viridiplantae > Streptophyta > Magnoliopsida > Fabales > Fabaceae > Lathyrus > Lathyrus sativus. Next base: position 458,729,616 of record OZ012736.1, read on the forward strand.
CCTAAGGAAAGGGAAAAAGAACGAACAAAACCCTAAGAATTTTTAAAACAAAACTAATAAAATAAACAGAGAGAGAGAGAGAGAGAGAGAGAGAGTAAGGGGGTTAGTTACGCAAAGGGAGATGTTAGCACCCAAAACGTCTAAGAACCTCTTTGAAATATCTATGCTTTTTGGTTTGAAAATGGTTTACTTGTAAAATATTGGGGAGGTGAGAAAAGAAGTATTTTTTATAATTTTGTGTTTGACAAGACTTTCTGAGCCTCATGCATACGTATCCACAAAGTGCAATGGAGATTCAAAACCTCATAGTTCATGGGAAAAATATAAAAAAATGGTTTGTTTTGATTCATTTTAAATGAAAAGACAAGTTGTCATTTTAAGGAGAATACTACAACTAATCACCCACAAGTAATGAGAACTTTGCATCACAAGGAGAAGGGCTCCGACTTGGATAAAAATCAACAAGTATGCCACTAACTCTCACAAGTGGAAAATAATTACCATTAATACTATGAGGATATGAGAATTACATTTCAACTATGGAAATGAATCATGTCTAAACTTTATGAAAAGTTTAAAAAGGAAAAGTGCACAAAGGCACAAAATGATTTGAATGAGTTTATATTTTTTTAAAGTCTTTTGAAATGGTTTGAATATGCTTAAGATGTCTTAGTATTTATTAAAGAAAAAGATTTTGAAAATGCACTTGACAAAGTCAAGATTTATTATGAAAGTGGTTCTAGTTTGAAAGAAGAAGATTTTGAAAAAAGGGATAAGATTTTGAAAATTTAAGAATGGAAAAGAGGTGAAGGGACTATCCTAAAACTTAATAAAATATAGGACAAAGAAAGATCTAACCAAGAGAATATAGTAAGCCTCATGACATAAGTCAATCAAGAATTTCATCCTTTGAATTAAGCCTTAAGCAAGCCAAATAAGCAATAACAATCCAAGCACCAGATGAAATCAATAATAACCAGGATGAATCTTCAAGAAAATCCTTAAGCCAATGGTACCAGATGAATCCAAATAGGTCTTAAGATGTACTTCCAAGCAAAGGTCAGGGTCTTAATTCTAAGTCCATAACTCCTCAATAATGCATAGCGAGTAACATCAGGTCCATGAAAGTAACCAAGTTTTTTAAGAGGTTTGATATTTATTAATGTATTAAGGGAAAGTCCAAATGGACAAAATAAAAAGAGCATATGCATAAACACAATTCCAAGTGGACAAAGAAAAAAAAGCAATATGATAATATGATATGACATGCTAAAGTAAAAGCATAAAGTAAATTGCAATAAGAAAAGAACATAATATAAATGACTTTAAAGTAAAGATTAAATCAAAAAAATGTTAGCAAGTTAATGATTAGAAAAAATAGGCCAATTTGTCATTTTTTGGAGAACAATCAACTAGACATCCATAAGCATGAAAACATAGTCTTACACATTACCAAGAGAAGGGTTCCAACTTGGATAAAATCAACAAGTATGCCACTAGCTCTCTTAGATAACAAAAGATCCAATCTATTTCACACAATACCATAGAGGATAGGAGACTGATAATCTCACTTACAAAAATGACTTAGTTTCCGATTCGGGATAAATTTAACGCTATGTTAAGCAATTGTAACACAACCTATAAGAAAGGTCATACTATGAGAGGCCGGTTAATAACAATTTATGTGTTAATACAAGCTAGAGAAATGACATGTAAGCCATTCTCCTAAAGCGTGCCACATAAAAAGAAAAGAAGAGTGGTCTCATCTTAATCAAGGACTTCCGTCAGTGATGAAAGGCAACCTATCACTACTCCAAAGTGAAGTGAATGATCTAAATGATCAATTCAACAACATGTTTGAAGTAATGAAGATTAAAACATCTTTGATCATAAAAAATGTATGATGTTTAAAAATTTTATCAACCAAAAGAAAAATAAAAATAAAAAGGGATATGGAGAAAAGGAAGCAAGGAAACAAAAACAACAAGTTGACCAAGGATTGATCAAGTTATCGTCAAGATCAATCATCCATTTTGGTGGGTTAGAGTTTTCACCCCATCAACATCCAAGATTCATTGAGCTTGATGAAACTTGACCAAACCAACCGAGATTCAAATCAAACAGAAGTCAACAAAGGTAAACAAATACAAAAATACAATAATATGAATTAATATGCATCAAAATGATTTTTAAAATAAAATTTAAAATGAAAATATAAATGATGCATCAAACAAGATCACAAATGACCAATAAAAATCTAGAAAGTTAGAACCAATGCAAAAATGCTATGGAAAATTTTTGAGAATTTTTAAATGCGTAAAAATATTTTTTAAACTATTTAAAATGCAAGGAAAAAGAGAAAAATCATGAAAAATATCAAATGATAAAATAAAAATATGAAAAATATATCATCAGAAAGAGAAAAAGAAAAGAAAATTTTAGAAATTATTTTGGATAAAAAATGAAATTACTATGAATTTTTAAATGAAAATGCAATTAAAAATCAAATTCAGAAAAGAAAATAAAAAGAGAAAAAAGACACGCGTTGGATTCATTTCATTAATCTGATGTTGCAAATCTCATCATCCAGAAACACGCGCTCATGGTGGAATTTAGTTTTGAAATAACATGGAATCACATTTGAAATCATCCAATTAAAACATTTGGTAAGTTGGGGAATAAGACTATCCCATAAACACAGAGCGCCAAGAATGCATTAAAAACAAACCAACACCCCTCCTTGGCAAAATGCTGAGCCCTACTCACTAAGAATGGCAATGGAAATCCAGGCACTCCATTTCTTCTTACCAGCTTCTCTTCTATTTCAGAAACATCCACATTCAGAGAGTCAACTAGTTGATTCAAATTAGGCTCTTCTTCTGAATGCATAAAGGGCATATCCTTCAACACTGGTACTCCCAACAACTGAGCAAATTCTTCCAGAGTGGGCAGCAGAACATACCCCGACTAAGGGTCATAAAATTGTAACAACGTGTTGAGACCCTCCAACTCATGCTTGGAAACTTTGCAGACAAGGCCTAAAATTCCCCCATATTCCTTCTTGAAATCTTCCATAACTCCATGCTCTACCCCAGACCTAAGGCCAACCAAAGATCTCACATATGGTACTAGGAACTTGTAGATGACAACCTTCTTAAAACCAAGCTCCATGTCGACAGTGGATTAAAGGACTAGAATCAAGAGGAGAAGGTATTCACCTGAAACACAAATACATGTTAATGTAAAATGAAAATGAATATGCAAATGCAACAGAGGATCAAGACTGTTGTGTTGTTGATGGAGATAAACCAGCGCTTCGCTTTGGCGAAAAAACCATATAACACTTAGTAAAAGGATCCCATTGTAACTGTTCATACTGACAAGGTAACCGGGTAGGCTGGAGGTCCAAGTTTCCTGCAAAACCCTCCCACTCACAGGTATGAACCTATCTCTAATAAGGTTTGGCATCCTATGCGGTCGTCAGTGTCACAGAATTTCGAGAAACGATGATACGTTCACTATTTCTAGCTTGGCATCATAGTCTGACGAAGCGGCCTTACTTAGCTAACTCCCAAGTGATCGGTCTCCAGAGTCAACAGTTTCCAGATCCGACACCTCTTCCTGACCAATGCACAAGATAGGATGTCTTCAACAGAAAAACTCGTTTGAACGCGAATTTCATGAGGACTAGTGCACGCCTAACGTACAGGTCCCACTACTCTCCACTATAATGCTATGGTTATTCTCAAGCATGGGTTTTGGCTTATCTCTCATTGGAACACCCCCCCCCCCCACACACACACACACACACAGCATAGCAATATGATATATAACAATGCTGAGATAAAAATGCAAAATGCAATACAAATGCAACACATATACATAAATATACACACCCAAAGACAAAACACACAAGCGCTAGGATTGACTCGCATAAGGAACCAAAGTTTCCCAACAGAGTCGTCAGCTGTCGCATCACTGCGAAGAGGGGCCGACAAGGATAGAAGAGTCGCCACCGTTCGTTATTTATCCCAAAGAGGGGGAAAGGAAACGATCAGAGAAAACCTACAAAAAAGGGAGAAGACAGGTCATCGCAACCAAATCTTGGGTTCGGGAGTCGGTTACGCAAGGGGAAAGTATGAGCACCCCTCACGTCCGTTGTACTCAACGGGATCCACGCTTGTTGTCTATCTAAAAGGGTGTTAATCTATCAAAAGGCTGGCACACAGGGACAAAAGAAAAGAAAAGAGACTCGATAGAGCATCTCCGATCTATGCCTAGTATTCCCTCGTGCAATGGGAAAGTCAGAGTCAACGTAGTTCGGAAAACTATGGGTGATGGGGGGAAGGTTGCTCGCCAAGACATCGTCATCTTGTGTCTACGTGTCCTCATCTGGTATGAGAAATCAGAGCAAACGTAGTTTGGGTTGACACGACCACTGGTTGGTTCAAGTGTCTTAAACTGAGTAGGGTTAAATCTTAGTTCTAGCAGTTAGGTGTATGCTTCTCGACCATTGGAGACTTAGGCGTTACATGTTTGTGATAGAATCGAGAGTTAACAACACTCTCTTTATGAAAATGATTTTCCATTAATCCCGAAGGATAAAAAAAGGTTTGATGTTTTTGTGTTTTTTAAGACAGGAAGTGAATTGAGTTATGGTTTGAAAGTCATGTTGCACTAAAGACTATGACTTGAGAGCGAATGCGTCACATATCGCCCAAAGGGCATATGCTAAACACTCTAGACAGTTGAGTGGAGTCCACCCAACCATCATTTCCCTAGTACTTAAGGCTCGTAGCGTACAACACATGTTATCCTTTATTAAGTGTTTTGAATTGTTTAGGAGATGAGAAGAGAAAGACACATACTAAGGGGTAACTGGACCCTAATGTTGTCATACACAATGCTCCTAAAGTTGGGATGAAAGGGAAGAAACTATCCTAATGTTATTATGCATAGGATTGAACACCTAATGTCTCTCCTACTCCCATCTTAAACAGAGGGACTAGGAATCCTAGGGGGATCATGGCCAAAGGCCAAGTAAACACTAAATAATTCACTCATAGATGAAGTGAAAAGAAAGAAAAGAAGTTGACTTAAACTATGGTGTTTTGGTTCCAATGGAGGCTAGGGTTATTCTCTTGGCTGTTGAATGAATCTCCCCTTGACCTAATGTTGTTTTTGCTTTTTATATGGAGCCTCTTTGCAGCTTAATGAAGAAGTTACCATGGTAAAAAAAAAGATGAGTGAAAAACTAATGTGCAATGAAAAGGACACAGGTTGCCTTGCTAGGGTTGTGCTATGGTTGCACAGATGGTTGTTTTGTTGTGGCTGCAAGCAATGCTTTTCTAGCTGTGACAGTTTTGGTTTATGTCTTGTTTAGGTAAAGCAATTTGAAAATGGTGCAACATGGTACATTAAATGTTTGGCTTGTTTGGGTAAAGTTTGGTGGGCTCCAAATTCAAATTCTTGCGCATGGCTTGAGGATTCAATATGCTGCATGACTAAAGTGCATGATCATGCGAAAGTATCCCATAATTTTATGCCTTGAAAACATGTTCAAACCACCAACTTTGGGACAATGAAACTTGGTGCACAAAACTCCTTTGGCTTAGATCTCGTGCTCAAATGAAAGAGTGTATGGAATAGAGAAAATTTGATGTTGGTGGAAGTTTCATTTGATCATTGGAAGGACATGAAATTTGAGGTTGAAAAGCATGGCACAAAATCTGCCTAGAGGTAACTTAGAAAAATTTCTAAGTTATGGATTTTGAGCTATTTTTCTCCAACTTTGAGCCTTCATAACTTGAGCTTCACAAATCATATGGAGGACTTTTAGGACTTTTTGGAAAGCTTGGAATGATCTCTACAACTTTCATTTGGGACAAAGTTTCATTTAACAATGAGAACTTGATGGAAAATAGCTTGCAAAGTTGGTTCAAAAATCTGCCTAGATTTGCCAATTTTGAAGTCATTGAAATCCCCAACTTTGAATGATCATAACTTGAGCTCCAAGCATCATATGGTGATGAATTGGTACTCAAAAGAAAGCTTGAGATACAAGGAACAAGTTTTATGTTTGACCCAAGTCCATTTGAAACCTTGATCATGAAGAAAAATGGCCTTGAAGATGGCTTGTTCAACCATGAAACTTTCCATAAATGGAAAGTTTCTAAAACCGTAATTTCCTCAAAATGGCAACTTTCAGTATTTCTTGATTTTTCATGATTCCATTGATATTTATTGATCAAATTCCATCCATTGGCCGCATTTAACTTGAGGAACATGATCTTGACCTCAAAAAGTCAAGAGTTAACTTTTTTTCACTGCACAATTGACTTTTCCCCCAAATCTCCTAATTTCCAATTGAATGATCAATTGAAGCTCTTCTTATTAAAATTGATGATCAATATCCCATCCCCAAACACCTTAGAACATACGGAAGACCATGGAAACAAGTTTTACTTCAAGAAATAAGTTTATCCTGATTAAAGATGAAACCCTAATTTTATGCTTTTTGCCTAGGCATTGCTTAGATGAACTGAGTGACCATTCCAGCTCCACAATGACCTTTGAGGTACTCAAAAAGCTTATACCTCATGATTACACAAATGACAGGTCTTTATGAATCCCTTGACAACCCTCTGATGGTTCTTTGACATTGAGTTGTGGCACACCTCTCCTCTCTAGGAGCTCTAACATCTTCATGATGATAACACACACACAACAACCTCTGCCAATGCCTTTGCTTGAGCTTGAAGCCAATAAATATCTCCTCTTGTATGGCACACAAACAAACACTTGATCCCTTGTAAGAACAAATCTATGCAAATGCAAGATGCTAAAATGCAATGAAACATAAACTAATAAAGAAAAGAGGTTGGTCAAATTTTGGGGTACAACACATACCTACAGGATGATTTTGTTGAAACTTCTTCATCTTTGACTTTGAGCTGTATCTTCAAATTGTCAACTTGTCTACGAAGTTCATCCTCTCTTCCCTTGTTAGCAGTTAATGTGGCATTCCATTGATCATTGAACTTAGAGATCTCCAAATAGGCTTTATCTAGTTCTTTCTTCTTATGTTTGAGGATGTTATCAGTACTTTTCAAATCTTGTCCAACTCGTCCTCACATCCAGATCTCTTCTGCCAACTCCTTTTCCACCTTAGCTAGAGCTTCTGTCTTTACTCTAGCTAAGTAAACAACTTCTCTCTTGTCACTCTTCACTTGATTGATTTCTTTTTTTAGCTCTTCATTTTCCTTACTCACCTCTTCCTTTTTTGCCCATAGTTTATTGTATCTCTGAATGTCGACTGTCGTAGGCTCTTCAAATATTAGGGGATAAAATGGTTCTTCAAAAGGAAACAACAACAATATCCTTTCAACTTTATTCTAAACCCATTCCAGGTAGGGGTCATAAGCTCTGCAATCACCTTTGTCCAAAGAAAGTTTTCCCTTTTATGAACTCTTCCCCATGCTTCTTTTATTCTTGCCAGAATATTGTTGCACCCCAAAATTTGCTCAACCTTTTCTTGCCTGGTTTATGTTTCATTGCATTAACATTTGCATAGTTATATCATTTGCATAGTTATATCATTTGCATATCATGATATCATTCATATAGCAGGGGATCAAGTGTGATTCTTCTCAAGACAAGCCTAGCAAGAGGTCTCATTTAAGATTAAGGAGTGGTCAAAGTCATCAGAAGGTGGTTTGATTGCCTAAGGGTTTAGATGTTTGAGTGTGAATCTTCTCCTAACTTGAGGATCAACTGAAGACCATCAGAGGGTTGTGAAATGTTGAATGTGAGGATAGGGTGTGTATGAAGCTCATAGAATGCCTAGAGGGCCATCGGAGAGATTAATCAAGTCATTGGGTCAAATACAAGAGCCACAGTTGAGGTGCAAGCAATTAGGGTTTCATCTGGGTTAATCCTAAATAAATTGAGCAATTGAAGAGTATCAAGGCCTACTTTTAGGTCATGGAGTTCATTAAATGATGTGATAAGACATTTGTGGTGTTGTGCCAAGATCAAATCAAGAAGAATCAAGAGTGTGGGAAGTTGCTAAATTAGGGTTTCAGTGTAAAATCCCCTGTTTAGTGCCTAACTTCAAGACCACATAAGTCAAGATACAAGTTTTAAATGGATTTTTGGCCAGCATGAAACTTTTAGAGAATCTCAATACCTTTAATTTGAGTACTAGAAGTCCTCAAGAGGATTTATAGAACTCAAGTTATGGCCCAGACAAGTTACAAGTCCACAGATGCCACTGAAATTTGTCTGTGAAAATCATATGACTTCAAAGCTATTTTTGACCTAGAAGGAGGTTTCACCTGAACTTTTGGCCAACATGAAAGTTGTTCCTCATGATCTTATATTTCTAAATTGTACTAGAAGTCTTCCATCTGATTTGTAGAACTCAAGTTATGAGGTTTACAAGTCAGGGGTATTTTGGGAAAGTGAGATTATAGGTCATTTTCAATCATAGGCCAAAATCTCCAACTTGCACTTGTCAAATTCAATTTTGTTCAACATGAAAGTTGTTCAAAATGGGGTTTTTAGGCTAGAAAAGAGGTCATGAGGGATTTATTGAGCTCATAGCAAGAGTTGGTTTGAATTGGTTTCAAAAAGGGGAAAATTCAAATGTGTAAGGGAGGGGAAAATGCAATTTTGTGTTAGATGACCAAAACCAAGCAAGTGAGTACATTTTCTGATTGGAAATCACATTTTAGACATTTTGGCATTACCATAATTTTGAGTTTAGGTCAAGATTTGTGAGTTGCCATTTGATTTCTTCATTTGCAAGTCACATATCCAAAATCCTTACCAATGCAATTCAAACACTCCTTTTGGTCTGAACACATTCACAAGGGAATTTTCAAGTGAAAGGGAAGCTTCTAGAGCAATTTTCATGGCCAAATCGTGACTGGTACAATGCGCATGTGAAGAGAAAAACAGAAATTTAGATTGGCTGGATTGGGCCTCAATTGAGCTTCTAAAGCCCATAGACATGTTCTATTTAAGTTCTTGAATGATTTCAGAATCATTTTGGTGCAAGATTCGTGGCTGAAGCAGAGATAGAAATCAAATTTTCAGAGTTGCAACTTCAAATCGTGTTTTGAGATTCAGACCAATTTAAGCCAAATTGAAGGTTGAAACATCATCCTCTTGCATCCTTGAAAGATTCTGGAGAGTTTTGGAGGTTGAATCAAACTCTAAGCATCTTTGTTAGTGGATCTACATCAGGTTAGTAAACTTCAAATTTCCACATGAATTAGCATGATATAGTTAGCATTGAACTTGTGGTTAAGATCTAGACAAGGTGTAGATCGTTTTAGGATCAATTTGGAAGCAATTGGTGATGTTTGATCATGAGGTGCCATTTCTGTCTTGATTCGAGTAGATCTGATCTTAAGGCTATGACATGATTTGGATAGATCAATTTGATGTATGAAACATGAGGAACATTTCTATATCATTAGTTTTGCAAATTGTGCTGATCAAATTGGATGTGTTTTTTGAACATTGCTTCGAATTTTAAAATCCATGGAGAATTAGAGTGTATGAATAGAAGATTTGAGATCCTCGTGGAATTCTGAGTGAGATGATGATAATTTTGTTGAGTTTTGGCTACCTGTGAACACCTGCTCACCGGAGAAGACGACCGGAGTCTTCTACGGCCACCGCCCTGAATCTCGACTTGGCCAGCCTGAGAAATGAGGAAGATGAAGTCTGAGCCATCAGATCTTGCATTTAACCTTGACTAGACCATAGATCCAATGGCCACGACCTAAAGTTTTTGTTGACTTCTGAGAATCAAAACACAACCGTTTCATTAATTGAGGTGGCATGCCCTCAGCGCTTGGATTAGTTGACTGGTCTCCAGATCCATTTGCTCATGTTTATTTCAACATTTTATTTCTTTTATTCATTTTTGTTTATATTTTAAATGTTTTATTGATTCCAAAAATCATATTAAATTCATTCTTGATCAGAAAATTATTTTAAAAATACCTCCATGATCTTGAGAGAATTTGTGATTTTTTGAAATCAATAAAATGTATTTTCATGCATTTTTCAATTTAATTTGATTTTTCTTATTTTTGTTAATTCTTTTAATTTTGCATATTTGACCATTTGTTTTGTGGAATTTTGTTCTTCTAATTGGTGATGAGTTTGGCTTTGATTTTTTAGTATGTGTTAGGGTAGACATGTATGTTCCCTTAGGATTTTTCTTGGAATTTTAGAACAACATTAGGTTCTGTTTTAGGTGTTGAGATTAGAACCTTCCCAAACTTGTGGATCCCCTTGACCTATTTTAATCTAGAAGTTATTTAGGTGACTTAGAAGTTGAATTAGGCTTTAATATTTTAACCCTAGGCTTTTAAAACATGTATGTTCCCCTAGGAATTTAATTAGAATTTTAAAACTTTGTTTCCTATTTTTGTTGAATTTTTCAAGTTGCTTGTGTTTGTGTTGTTCTCTCTTGAGTGCCTTTGCTTGTTTGGCTTGGTTGGTGACTTTGGAGCTTGCTTGGCTTGGAATCCTTTTTAGGAGATCTTCTGTACTTGGTGTAGATGCTATGGCTTGAAGATTGGAGCTTGGAGTTGAAGTTTCTTTTTCCTTTAGAGGTTGTTTTAGGAGTTTAGGAAATTAGGGTTTTAGGAAGAGCCATTAGAGCTAATTTTGATTTCTTCATTAAACATAGAATGCATTGTGTGCTTCTATTCCATCCAATGACATGAAGTCCTCATAGGGAAACTCCATATCTTCTTTGGAGGGATGTGTGGTATGGCCATAGTTGAGTAGAACTTTGAGGATACCTTTCCATTTCAATGTTGGTACTTGATGATTTCCTTTGGTTTTCATTAAGTTTTCAACATCTCAACCTTGATCTTGGTGATTGTTCCTCTGCTTGGAGTGTGCTTGCTAGAGCTTGAAGATGAAGTTTGATAGAGATTGAAGATAGAAGCTAGCTTGAAGATGAAGTGTTGCTGTCAACTTTGCTGTCTTTTCAACTGTGCTGTTCAGAGCTTGCTGTTGCTGTCTGCTGTAGGAGTTTGTTGCTGCCGCTTGGGTTGCCTCCTCTGTATCTTTTATCTTTCTCTGTTTTGTCTTTTTGCTTGTGTTGATTATCCTTTAGGTTTGAGTTGGAGCTTGTCTCCTCTTGCCTACTGTTTTCTTCCTTGCCTCAATGGTACTGTTGCATAGCATGCATGTTTACTGTTTACTGTTTACTGTTTGCTGCTTGCTTTCTTTTGCTGTTTCCCCTAGGATCTCTGATTTCCTCTGTGCAAGAGGGAATTATGACAGACATTAGGTTTTTGACCCATGCATGATAACTTTAGGTAGATTCCCCTTTCAACCATAGTTTTAGGGTGTCTCTCTTCTCATCTCAAACAAATTCAAAACACAGTAATAAGGTTAATTGAAGTCGTGCGTTACGAGCCTTAAGCTATCTGGGAAAAGGTTGGTGGAGGGTCTCTCTCCAGTAATCTAGATGTTAGTGTGGTACCCTTTGGATGACATACGAAGCGTTCACTCCTGGGTCATAGTCTCTAGTGCGTCTGACATTGCAAACATCCTAAAAAACAGTTCTTTCGTAAAAAACTCAAACAAACATTCAAACTCTGTTTTTGTCCTCTTGGACCTTTAATCAGGAAAACCCTTTTCAGAAGGAGATAAAAAACTGTCAGACAAACTTGTGTCTTCCATAGCCCGAACTACGTTTGCTATGATCTTTCATGCCGTATGAAAGTACGTAGGCACGAGATGCAACATCTCGGCGAGCAACCTTCCCCCCCTTAACCCGTAGTTAGGCGAACTACGTTGACTCTGATTTCTCGTTCCAGACGAGAATACGTAGGCATAAAGTGCGATACTTTGCCGAGTCATTTTCTTTTCTTTTAACCCAGACCTTTAGAGTAGATAGAATAACATACCCTTAGATAGAAAACAAGCGTGGATCCCGTCGAGTACGACGGACGTGAGGGGTGCTAATACCTTCCCCTTGCATAACCGACTCCCGAATCCATGATTTGGTTGCGATGACCATTCCTTTCCCTCTTTGCGTTAGCTTTACTCTGAGCGTTTCCTTTCCCTCTTGTGGGATAAATAACGCACGGTGGCGACTCTTCTGTCATAGCCGGCGCCGATTTTCGCAGTAGCGACAACTGGCGACTCTGCTGGGGACGTTCTGGTTCCCTATGCGAGTCAATCCTAGCGCTTGTTTTCCCGTCTGGGGTTTTGTATTCTTTTTTCTGTTTTTACTTTCAGTACTGTATATATTTGTTGTTGTGATGTGGGTAGAGGGTTAGTTTGAGAGATAAGCCGGACCTGGGCTTGAGTGCACATAGACTTAGAAGTAGAAAGTAGTGGTTAGCCTGCTTGCTTTGCTCGCACCAGCTAGCTACGAAATCTGCACTCAGACGAGATTCTCTTTGATGGCATCTTGCCTGGCCCTTTGGGCTCGACAGGTTGTTGGATTTGAGGGTTGTCGACTCTGGGGACCTATCATTTGGGATTCGGCTAAGTGAGACCTCTTCAAGAGATGATGATGCCACACCTTTTGGGTATCGTATCATCACTCTTGAAAGTCTGTGACGCTGATGACCGCATAGGATGCTGTACCTCGTCTGCGAGTTAAGTACATACCTGTGAGAGGGTAGGTGGGTCTTTTTGCAGGAAAACTCTGGCCTCAGAATACCTGGTTTGTCTCTATCAGTGAGAAGTGGTTATGAGGGTTCTTTTGTGGTTGGTTTGGGTTGAGGAGAAGATCTGATGGTTCTCAAGTGGCAGTACAGCACAGCACAGTTCTTCACCATTGCACTTGATCCCCTGTTTGCATATGCATTTGCATTTTCATGTTTGCATTTCATTAATGTGTACTTATGTTGCAGGTGTGTTTTTCCCCTCAGGTTCTAGTGTTCTTCTTGCCAGACATGGAGTCCATGAAGAGAACAGTTGCTTACAGGTTGCCTTCTCCAGATATCAGTTCCTTATTGCAGTTGGTTGCTCTAGCAGATCAGAGAGTGAGGGCTGAGTTTAGAGAGTCTTATGGGAGACTGCTCAGTTTGTTGTGCAAACCTTCTGTGTTTGAGATGACTGGATTGTATACCTTGATGCAGTTTTACGAGCCTCGGTTGAGAGGTTTCTTGTTCCCTGATTTTATTCTGGCTCCTACTTTGGAGGAATATTCTGATATGCTAGGAGTTCCTGTGTTAGATCAGATGCCTTTTGTTCATGAGGATACTGATCTTGAGTTGGCTAAGCTTGCTAAGATTGTCAGTTTAGATGCTTATGAGTTCCCCAGAGGTTTGATCAAGCTGAATGGAGCTTATGGTTTTCATCTTTCTTGCTTGGTTGAGAAGGCTACACTGTGTGCGAAGGATGGATGTTGGATTGCCTTCAGTGCTATTCTGGCTGTTTGCATTTATGGGATTGTATTGTTCCCGAACTTGCCTGATTTTGTTGACTCAAATGCTTTCTTTATTCTTGCCTCGAAGAATCCGGTGCCTACTCTCTTGGGTGACGTTTATCATTCTATTCACTATAAGAATGAGAAGCATCGGGGAAAGAATGTTTCTTGCTGTGTACCTCTTCTATCCAAGTGGTTTCAGGGACATCTTCCTAAGAAGGGACCTTTTGTTGATACTATTGGTACTTTGGATTGGTCTTCCAGATTGATGGGATTGTGTGCTGAGAATATTGTTTGGTTTGATCGGAACTTGCTCGGAGTGGATATTATATACAGTTGCAGTAGCTTTCCGAACGTTCCTTTGATTGGACGGAAAGGTTGTATTAACTATAACCCTTCTCTGCTTGTGAGACAATTTGGCTATGCTTTGAGGGACTCTCTGGTTGAAGACGAGATACAGGAATCTCTGTATCTCACAGGTTTATTAGACAGAGATGTTTTGGTCAGATTGAGGCGTGCTTGGGGTAATATTCACATAAGAGGAAAGGCATTGCTTGGTAAGAGTGACAATCGAGCTTATAATCCTTATCGGCTCTGGATCCATGAGAGAGTTAGGACTTCTTTGATGCCATATCCTGCTGTAGAGCCTTTGTATCTTCCAGTGATTGAGGAACCTACTTCAGTAGAGATTGAGAAGTATAACAAGCTGCTGGATGAGAAGGAAGAATTGCAATGAGCAAATGAAGAGTTAGAAAAAGAGATTTTCCAGCTCCGGCATGAGAAGAATGAGGCAACCTTCACTTTGAATACAACGCTTACCAAACGGAAGGAGCGTGAAGATGAGTTGAAGCTTCAGATTTCCCAGTTAGAGGAGCAGATCAGTGCTAAGGATGCGAAGATTGCTGAAGAGGTATCTCTTAGACGTGACGCTGAGTCTAGAGTGAGTGGCATGGTCAAAGAGACTAGGGGTGGTGAATTGAAGGCTGACTCCAAGAGATGCAGGGTTGATGAGTGTTATGGCAGAGGAACTTGTGAAGAGGACGCCAAAAAGCTGAGATCCACTGTTGAGCGGCATGCATTACTGATACAGGAGCTAATCTCCATACTAGGTCATTCGGAGACGTTGGGGATATTGGAAGATGTCAGAGCATGCCATTTGGCCTGATTTATCTTTGTTTTGCTCTTGTTATTTGTACTTGTATTTTGAGCATCGCCAGGCTTGTTGGCCGAGGTCTTTTCAGTTGTATCTTTGTACTCTGCCTCTTGGCATTTGTTTATGTATGAGATTTCTGATTCTGCGCTTACTTATTTGGGACTCCATTGTCGTTATGGCTTCTTCTCTGGAACTAGAATCAGGGGGGGGGGGAACTAACCTGTTGCATATTTACACGTGTGCATTTGCATATTCATATTGCATGGCAGGTACTTTTTTGAGCTAGAATCTTATCTCCTGCATCTTACAGGTTGTTTCAAGATTGACGAACAAAGAATTCACCGGTACGCTACAAGAAGCAACAGTAAGAAGATTATGGATCAAGTACAGTCCGAGATGCAGGAGATCCGTGATAGGTTGGACCAATTCATGCAGATCATGAAGGCTGTGGCTAAAGGCCAGGAACATCTTCAAACTCTGGTGCAACTGCTGCTAGCGCGAGCGGCTGGTAATACTGAATACAACTCTGCTCATGTTGAGACTCCTCGCAGGGAGGAGGTGATACCGAATGCTGGTGAGACTGGTACTGGCAACGAAAACGGCAACGCTGGTAACAGAAATGTTGATAATGTTAATTGGAACGTGGAAACCAACAGGAATGTTGGTATCAATACTGGTTTTGGTGAAAACAATCAGGGCCTTGGCTTTGGCAATCGGGATGGTAATGATGGTTTCAATAATCAGGGCCTCGGCAACAGAGGGTTTGGTGATAACAATCAAGGTTATGGTAATGGCTACGACAATGTTGGGTTTGGCAATGTGAATACCAATGGCGCTGGGATGGGTCCTTTCAATACTGGTTTTGAGACAGTGGCTGCTAATCAAGAGCTTGGCAATCTGAGGTATGACCCCAGGTTCTTCCAAAGTGGTCATGGTCATGGTCGTAATGCTGCTTATGACGGATATGGTAATGAGGGGCCGTACTGGAATAGAGATCGTTAGGAAGATGCCTTTTTTGGGCAAGGCATGGGTTTTGAGGGTCCCACTGATAGTGATCGGAGGATTAAAATGTTGGAGGAACAGATGAGGGGTATATTCAATCAAAATTCTGCAGGTTTGGACATGGCTACCATGGGGATGGTTCCTGGGCTGAGAGTGCCATTGAAGTTCAAGGCTCCCACTTTCGATAAATATAAAGGGGATACATGCCCATGGGTTCATGTGCGTTCATACTACCGGAGGATGTCGGCTTACTCTGATGATGAGAAGATGCTTATGCATTTTTTTCAAGATAGTTTGTTAGGACCATCGCTGGAATGGTACATGGGACTAGAGCCTGCACAGGTCGGAAGTTGGAAAGAATTGGCTGATGCTTTCGTCAAACATTACCAATACAATAGTGACCTTGCACCAAATAGGGTCCAACTTCAAAGTCTTTCACAGAAGAACGGGGAACGTTTTAAGGAGTATGCCCAGCGCTGGCGCGATCTGGCGGCAAGAGTCCAACCACCTATGGTTGAAAGGGAATTGATTGATATTTTTGTTGGAACATTCTCTGGGATGTATTATGATAAATTGCTCAATTGCTCGATGGGTAGTTTCTCTGACATGATACTCATGGGGGAACGAATTGAAAATGACATCAAAATTGGTAAGATTCAAGCCGGTGAATCGACCTCAGCAGGAGGTGCAAAAAAGGTCTTTGGTGGTAAAAGGAAAGGAGACGCCAATGCAGTGTATGGTGGTCGAGGACGAGGTAGAGGTCGGAATCAGTATCTTCAACAACAGGTTGCTAGTGTGACGATCCCTATACCACAACAACGACAACAACCACAACAGCAGCAGCAACAACAACAAAGGTATAATCCTGCTCAGAGAAGGATCCAGAATGGGAAGCCGAAGAGGGTATTTGATAAACCTCCGTCAACGTATGTAGAACTGCTTCAGACGCTGTTAAGTTTGAATCTGGTTGAGAAGAGAACGTTGTGTTAGAACACAGATTGGTTCTTAATAATATCTTTATGTTTTGATGATAACTATTATGAAATTTTGTAATTAAGAATTATATACTCTAAAATTTGCTTAAGAATGTTTGCTGCAGATATTAAAGTAAATATCACTCCAGAAGCAAATCAGATCTGAATACAAGAAATATGCAAGGCTCTGAAGCGTCAGATGCACCCATTAGAAGATTCTGAACGCTGCCATCAGAAGATCCTGAGCGTTGTCTCCAGAAGGATCTGAAGCAGAAGCTCCAGAAGAATCTGAAGCAAGTCAGAAGCATCTCAACCAATGAAGAATTTTGTATGAAGAGTTTTTCAAGCATAGTTACTTCAGAAGACTCTGAGAGTACTCACGCTACCAGTACTGAGGATCTGACCAAACTCTACTCTGAACTTATACACGCTAAAAGCACACTTGCTGCAAAGACTCTGATTCATCAAAACTCTGATCAACATCAGAAGGCTCTGATCAAATTAGACTTTGATGATTCTTGCTGAAAATTGTTGAAGAAGAATTCAAATATTATGTCCGTTGGAATATCCAAACGACTCTTTCCCTATTTATGCTAGACACAAGAACACAGACAAAAAGGATTTCTCTGTGCTTTCTACTTCTAGGAAAGGTCACTTGATGTGAAGACAAAAAGGCTCAGACCTTTTGGTACACACTTCTCAACGTGAAATACTCTTGGATTACTGTGCCTATAAAAGCAAGTCTCCACTCATCTTCTTCAGTTGACGCATTACTTGAAAAGAAATCATTATCAAAGCTCTCATACAAACTCACATATTCTTTCTAGAATTAATTTCTTTGTTCTTAATCTTAAGTGAAAAATCACTGTTGTGATAAAGCTTTATTAGAAGCAATTTAAACACTTGTATTTGTTATTACATTTGATTGTAAGAAAACCTTAAGAAGATCCAATTAGGATCAGTAGTTCTTGAGAAGACTTTGAACAATTGTTCTTAGTGCTTACTATTGTAATCAGTTGATTAAATAGTGGATTAAGTCCTTGTTTGAGAAAGGCAAATCACTCTAGGAAGGGTGGACTGGAGTAGTTGAGTTCAACGAACCAGGATAAAAATACTTGAGTTTTTATTTCTAAGTCTTTATATTCATATTTATTCAACCCCCCTTCTAAGTATTTTCTCACCTTCAGTTGGCATCAGAGCTCTGGTTCTGTGTGTGCTACCACTTCACAGTGACAGTAAAGATCCAGTGAGAAAAACTTTGATATATATTTGGTTGTTACTATGGCTGATAATTCAATGTCTAACATTAACAACAAATATGAAGAAAGGGACAAAATCAGCACTAAACCCCCTATGTTTGATGGGGGAGAAATTTGATTATTGGAAAGACAGGATTGAAAGTTTTTTCCTTGGTTATGATGCTGATTTATGGGATTTGGTCATAGATGGATATGTTCATCCCATAGATGGGAATGACAAGAAAGTAGATAGAAAATCTATGACAGAAGCCCAAAAGAAGGAATTTAGAAATCACCACAAGGCTAGAACAATATTGTTAAATGCAATATCTCATACTGAGTATGAAAAGATCACAAATAGAGAAACTGCATTTGACATGTTTGAGTCCTTAAAGATGACTCATGAGGGAAACTCTCAAGTCAAGGAAACAAAGGCTCTGGCTCTAATCCAGAAGTATGAAGCCTTCAAGATGGAAGAAGCTGAATCTATTGAAGCTATGTTCTCCAGATTTCAAATACTTACAGCTGAACTAAAGGTTCTGGATAAAGGATACTCTACTGCTGATCATGTGAAAAAGATCATCAGAAGCTTACCTACCAGATGGAGACCTATGGTGACTGCGCTAAAAATGGCTAAAGATCTGAACAAGATCTCCTTGGAGGAACTAATCAGTTCACTAAGGAGTCATGAAATTGAACTTGAGGAAGATGAACCTCAAAAGAAAGGTAAATCAATTGCCTTAAAATCTAATAAATCTGCTAAAGCATTGCAGGTAATAGAGGAAAGCTCTGAAGAATCCTCATCTGAAGATGAAGATGAACTATCCATGTTGTCTAGAAGAATAAACAAACTCTGGAAGCATAAAGGAATGAAGTTTAGAAACTTCAGGAAGCCTGACCAAAGAAAAGAGTCTTCTGGACACAGAAGATCTGGCAAAAAGGAGGTTATCTGCTATGAATGTAAAGAACCTGGGCATTACAAAAATGATTGTCCAAAGTTGTTGAAAGAAAAGCCTAAAAGAAAATCTGATAAGAAGAAGAAGGTTCTAATGGCCACCTGGGATGATTCAGATACATCTGAATCTGAATCTGAGTCAGAAGAGGAATGTGCCAATGTAGCATTGATGGCAGACATAGAAGATCAGGAGGAAGGAACTTCAGGATCTGAATCTGATTCTGAATCTGACTCTGACGCTGAAGAGGTAATGGCTAAATTCACTAAATATGAACTTATCAAAGTATTATCAGAAGTTCTGAAGAGCTATAACAATATTAAGCTCAAATACAAGAAGCGTCAAAGCAATCTTGTATCTGAGAATAATATTCTCAAATCAGAAGTAGTTGAACTAAATGAAAAGAACTTAAGATTGAAAAATGATTCTAAATTAGCTCAACAAAACTCTGATTCTGAAACTGAATCTGAATGCAAAAATATTCTGGAAAAATATGATTACAGCTTTCAGAAGTTTCTTGCTAAAAGCATAGACAGAAGCAAAATGGTTTCTATGATCTATGGAGTTAGCAGAAATAACAGAAAAGGAATTGGATATAAATCTTCCTCTGGAAAGGATTTAAATCCAAAACCTGTTGATAAAATTATCATCAAGAAAACTCCTTTATATTCCCACTTTAAATTTGGTCACTTGAATGATATTGAACAAACACGTTCTGAAAAGAACATTCATGTGTTTAAATCTAAGGCTAGTCAGAATAAACCTTATGTTGAAAAACAGAAGTTTAGACAAACCTTCAGAACAACTAATCCAAAAGGACCCAAGAAGATCTGGGTACCTAAAAGTAAAATAATTCCTGTTGCAGATGTTCTTAGTAGCAAGGTTAGGACGCCAATCATGGTACCTGGACTCTGGATGCTCACGACACATGACAGGAGAAAGGTCTATGTTCCAAAGTCTGGAGCTTAGATCTGGAGGTGATGTGAAATTTGGAGGGAATCAGAAGGGCAAGATCATTGGATCTGGCACTATTGGAAATGGTAAACTTCCCTCTATTACTAATGTTTTACTTGTAGAAGGATTAAAGCATAATCTATTGTCTATAAGTCAATTAAGTGACAATGGTTATGATATAACCTTTAATCAAAAATGTTGTAAAGCTATTACTCAAAAGGATGGTTCAATCCTATTTAGTGGAAAGAGGAAAAACAACATTTATAAAATAAATCTTTCAGAACTTAAGGTTCAGAATGTTAAATGTTTCTTATCTGTTAATGAGGAGCAATGGGTCTGGCACAGAAGATTGGGGCATATTAATATGAGACGTATATCTCAGATTAATAAACTTAATCTTGTCAGAGGACTTCCTAATCTGAAGTTCACTTCAGATGCTCTTTGTGAAGCATGTCAAAAAGGGAAGTTTTCAAAATCATCTTTTAAATCAAAAAAATGTTGTTTCTACTTCCAGACCACTAGAATTACTTCATATTGATCTGTTTGGACCAGTGAAAACTGCATCCATCAGAGGCAAGAAGTATGGATTAGTCATTGTTGATGACTATAGTAGATGGACATGGGTAAAGTTCTTAAAACACAAGGATGAGTCACATTCTGTGTTCTTTGACTTCTGCAAACAAGTCCAGAATGAAAAAGATTTCAAAATTATAAAAGTCAGAAGTGATCATGGTGGTGAATTTGAAAATAAATATTTTGAAAAATATTTTAATGAAAATGGCATTGCTCATGATTTTTTCTGTCATAGAACTCCACAACAAAATGGAGTTGTAGAGAGGAAAAATAGAACTCTGCAAGAAATGGCCAGAACCATGATCAATGAGACTAATCTGGCAAAGCACTTTTGGGCAGAAGCAATCAACACAACCTGTTACATTCAGAACAGAGTGTCTATAAGACCTCTTCTGGAAAAGACTCCCTATGAATTGTGGAGGAACAGAAAGCCCAACATTTCATATTTTCATCCTTTTGGATGCATTTGATATATATTGAATACTAAAGAAAATCTGAACAAGTTTGATTCCAAAGCACAGAAGTGTTTCATGCTTGGGTATTCTGAACGCTCTAAAGGCTACAGAGTATACAATACTGAGACACAGATTGTGGAAGAATCTATTCATGTTAGATTTGATGATAAGCTTGGCATTAAAAAGCCAAAGCAGTCTGAAAACTCTGCAGATAGAGAAGTAGTTTTCACAGACTCTGAAGGCTCAGAGGCAGACAAAGCTCAAGTGAAGGAACCAGAAGCAACACCAGATGCAATTCCTTTAACTTCTCAGATGAACAATTTAAACATTTCTGAAGAATCAACTGTTAGAGGATCATCTTCCAGAATCAAAGCTTCTCATCTAGAGAATGTTATCATTGGAAAGAAGGATAACCCTATCAGAACAAGATCCTTTCTCAGATCATCTGAAGCATCATTATTTGGATTGGTGCCAGTAATTGAACCAACTTCTATAGATGAAGCTCTACAAGACAATGATTGGATTATTGTCATGCAAGAAGAGCTAAATCAGTTCACCAGAAATGATGTGTGGGATTTAGTTCCAAGACCAAAAGGATTCAACATAATTGGAACTAAATGGGTCTTCAGAAATAAGCTTAATGAGAAAGGAGAAGTTGAAAGAAATAAGGCAAGGCTTATTGCTCAAGGGTACAGTCAACAAGAAGGTATTGATTACACTGAAACTTATGCTCCAATGGCAAGGTTAGAATCTATACGCCTTCTTATTTCATTTGCTGCACAATATAACATCACTCTGTATCAGATGGATGTTAAAAGTTCCTTTCTAAATGGTATTATAGAAGAATAAGTTTATGTTCACCAGCCTCCTAGTTTTGAGAGTGAAAAATTTCCAGAACATGTTTTCAAACTAAAGAAATCTCTGTATGGTTTAAAACAAGCTCCCAGAGCTTGGTATGAGAGATTGAACAATTTTCTTCTGAAGAAAAATTTCATCAGAGGCAAAGTGGACACAACACTCTTTTGTAAAACATTTAAGAAAGATCTTCTAATTTGTCAAATATATGTGGATGATATCATATTTGGATCTACCAATACTATGCTGGGCAAGGAGTTTGCTCAATGTATGCAGGCAGAATTTGAAATGAGCATGATGGGAGAATTGAGATTCTTTCTGGGAATCCAAGTCAACCAGACTCAAGAGTGAACTTACATTCATCAGACCAAATATGTTAAAGAACTTCTGAAGAAATTTAACATGACTGATAGTAAGCTGGCAAAGACTCCCATGCATCCAACTAGTTCACTAGGCAAGGAAGAGGTAAGTAAGAAAGTAGATCAAAAACTCTACAGAGGTATGATAGGATCTCTTCTCTACTTAACTGCTTCTAGACCTGAAATTTTGTTCAGTGTATGCTTGTGTGCTAGATTCCAATCAGATCCTAGAGAATCACACTTAACAGTTGTTAAGAGGATTCTAAGGTATCTAAAAGGTACTTCTAATGTGGGTTTGTGTTACAGAAAATCTGATGATTTCAAATTAGTTGGATTCTGTGATGCTGATTACGCTGGAGACAGAGTGGAAAGAAAAAGTACTTCTGGAAGTTGTCAATTTCTAGGAAGAAATCTAATCTCTTGGTACAGCAAGAAGCAACCCACAATTGCACTATCAACTACAGAGGCAGAATATATTGCTGCTGCTGGATGTAGCACGCAGATGCTCTGGATGAAAAGTCAGCTAGAAGACTATCAGATATTTGAAAGTAACATTTCTATATTCTGTGATAATACTTCTGCTATATGTTTGTCTAAAAATCCCATTTTACACTCTAAGGCAAAACATATAGAAATTAAGCATCATTTCATCAGAGACTATGTTCAGAAGGGAATTATAAACTTAGCCTTTGTTGATACAGATCATCAATGGGCAGATATTTTCACAAAACCCTTTGTTGAAGATAGATTCAATTTTATTCTAAAAAATATTGGTATGGATTTATGTCCAGAATAATATTGGTCAGAAGCAAAATTTTACAGATGCAAAATGTTTAATGCTCTGAAGTATTTCATCTGTTAATTTATTCATTTTCTTAGATTATTTTACATGTGTAAATCTGAACTAACAATGCTCAGAGGATCTTAACGTTGGTTAACGTTTCATTTCTCAAAAGAATTCAGAAACACATGCAAGCAAACACGTGTCACTCTAAACCTGCAAAGGTGGCGTGTACACTACTGAAGAAACGTTTGAGGTGAAGTTTGAATAGTGAAAATCTTGATTTTCCCCCCAATTTGTCAGAATCAATTAATGCTTGAAATGATTTTTATTCTTTTTCGTTAATTGCAATGTGTGAACGTGTCTTGTGTGTCTGTTTGTATGCCTAATTGTTTACTATAAATACCACATCTCTCACCACTTTCACACTTTTCACATCTCAAGAACGTTTATGCATTTCTGTCTTCTTTTCTCTCTTCACAAAAACCCTAAACCTTTGACAAATTCATCTTCAATGGCAACCTCATCCTCTACAGCAGCTCAGTTTTAATCAACCATGGCTGCAGTTACTTTTGCAAATATGGGTGTGACTCCATATACGACCCTGTAGCGGTAAAAATTGTGAGTGTAAGCTATTGATTAGCTTAACTCAAACGAACAAGAGTCGCCACCACACTTTTATTTTATCCAAATAAAGGAAAGGAAAAAGAGCGAACAAAACCAAAGAGTTCTAAAACGAGAACAAGAAACAGAGATCGGGGTAAGGGGGTTGGTTACGCAATGGGAAGGTGTTAGCACCCAAAACGTCTATAGTACTCTATAGGAGCCCTTTGAAAGATTTACGTTTTTTGGTTTGAAAATGGTTTGTTTGAAAAGAGATTGGGGAGATGAGAAGAGAATTATTTTTTAGATTTTTGTGTTTGGAGAGGCTTATCGCCTCATGCCTACGTACCCACAAAGTGCAATATAGGATCAAAACCCCGTAGTTCGTGGTACAAATGACAAAAATTTGTTGGTTTTGATTGATTTTAGATGTAAAGACAAGTCATCATTTTAAGGAGAAAACTGCGACTATTCACCCACGAATATTAAGACAACATCTGTGTCACATAAAGATGGAGGATTTGCTTGGATTATCAACAAGACTATCACTCAACATCAACGTGGAAAATGTCAAAGTCTTAATAATATGGGGAATAGGAGAATTACATCTCAACTATAGAAATGAATCATGTCTAAACTTTATGAAAAGTTTTAAAGTGAAAAAGTGCATAAAGGCACAAAAAGAGTTGATGAGTTTTTGTATTTTTTATGTCTTTTGAAATTGGTCAAAGCATGATTAACATTGATTGATTTTTATTAAGAAGAACAAAAGTTTAAAAATCACTTGACGAAAGTCAAGGTTTTATTGCGAAAGCGGTTTTGAAGTTTGAAACCAAGAAGGTTTTGAAAAAGGGAGAAAGTTTTGAAAATTTAAGAAGGGGAGGAGATGAAGTGACTATCCTAGAAACCAAAATAAAAGCTAGAGGTAAGAAAGATCTAACCGACTTGTAGCACACTCCATAGCAAGCAAAAAGAATTCCATCCGATTTAAAGCATAAGCTAATGAGCGAGCCAAATAAAGGCTAAGATCCACAATACTCCAAGCATAGGAATAAGAGTCCTAATTCTAAGTCCAAAGGTCCATGAAGTCCAAGGTCTAAGAGTAGTCCAAGAGCATAACCACAAAGTTAATAGCACCAAGTTTTTTAGAGATTTTTTTAATCCTTTATTAGTGTTTTGAACAAGGTATGGTCCAAGTGGACAAAAGAGAAATGACATAAACATAAACAAAGATATGATATGAAATGATAACATGGAAACATAAAAGCAAAGAAATAAGGAGTAAGAAGAGAATATAAACAAAATTATACATGGATATTGTTAGTGAATTAGTGGTTAGTGGTTAGAACATATGATCAATGATGATTAATTCTTGCACTTAGACCAAGGTTAATGAAAACTCATTAGAGGATTGATAGAATCAAAGCCTCCTAACAATGATTTTCATAGGTATTGGACTTAAGACAAGCAACTAATCATACTTGGACTTTTAAACATAATTTTGAGCCACGAATGATCGTTTTCCGATTAAGGGACACTTTAGCGCTATGTTAAGCAACCGTAATCGGGTTTATGTAGAAACCACGACTATCTGAGGCCGGTCAATAAAATGTTAGTGTTAATACATGTTAGAGAAGTGATATGTAAATCATTCTCCTAAAACATGCCACACAGAAAGAAAAGAGGTAGTGATCTCATCACAATCAAGATTTTTCATCAATTAATCAAATATAATCTATCACTATTCCAAAGTACGGAGAATTATCTCAATGATTATTCGTCCATAGATTTGAAATAATGAAGATTAAACAACCTTGATAATCAACAATCTATGATCCACAGATTTCATCGATCAAAAATAAAAAGAAGAAGAAAGAGAATTAAAATGAAAAGAAACTTCAATTTGAATCTTAAATCGATTAAATCATCATCAATATCAATCACCTCTCTTGGTGGATAAAATCGACACCCAAAGTCCATTGATATTGATGAGATCTTATCAAAATTCAAGGTCCAAAACAAAACACTTAATCCAAAACCAAAATATTTTCAAATAATTTTTTTATGAGTTTTTTCAAGAATATTATTTATTTTAAAAAATAAACTAATAGCAATAAGAAAAATGGAAAGGCCCACACGGCCAAGTTCTTAAGAGAAATAATAAAAAAAAGAAAGAGAGAAAATAAATGAAATAATAATAAAAAAATAATTGAAAAGGAGAAAGAGAAAATAATCAGAAACATCATCTTCCTCAAGTTCTCATGCGCTACATTTGTTTAACGCCATAGCTAGCAAGATCAAACCAACACGACAGGATATGAAGATTACACAGAACGGGTCGAGAACAAAATCTCTTCACAACAGTGTAGTCGATTTCAGAAAAAAACTTCAACAACAACTTCGAATCGAAAACACAACAGAACGATCTAATATACCTTCAAATCAAGATTCGTGAGCTTTTAATCCTCTTCTTCTACTCTTTTGAATGCGAATTGCTGTTGTTGTCGTTGAATGAAGTTGAAGTATGGTGAGATTTTGAAAGGAGAATTGAATTGGGTGAAGAACGATGAACTTGGAATTGTTGGAGGTAATTCGGTTGAAGTTTGAAGATGAGTATTGGTGAGTTTTCTGCAGAGGTTTTCTGGCTTTTCAAGCTTGAAAAATTGTGAATGAAGCGCTCTCTATTTATAGAAGAGGTGAGTGATTTCAATTTGAATATTGCTGCTGCCGTTTTGATCTTTGTTTTTGCGTTTTCATTTGATGCGTTGTGCGTGATATTTTGCTGACCAAACTTCATGTCGTTTTGATTTTCTCTTTATAGCTCACGTGTGTAATCACTTTTTGCAATTGGCTCATGGCTTAGAAACAACTTTAAAGGCTTGTGGGTCAGCTTGGAGTGTCACAGCTGGAATTATATTAACATGGCTTGTAATGGCTTGGATAAATGATGAATTTGTGTTCACCCTGTTGCAAGTGGCTCGGCTGAAAAATTGTACAGCAGTCTGGTAAAACTTTTAATATGGCTTACTTCCACTTTTTCTTGGATTTCATGTTCTAAAACCTCAGTCTGACTTTTTTCAAATAAATCACAGTTATTATTCAATTCAGATAGCATTATTGTTGTTTCACCAGATTTCGGTTTTGCTGGTTGTTTGCATTTCAAGGCCTTGTAAATTAAGATTTCGGATGATTCCAACTTTGCTCTAAGCCCTTCCAACAAGCAAGCACTTAACCTCTGGATTGGCTCTCCGGCTACCGACATCATCTTCACCAACTGTTTTTGCTGAGCACTGCACTCTAACCACCTGCCTCTTTCTAAATACTGTGAAATTGGTCTCTGAGAATTGGTCTGTAATCTGTCATGCGGTTGATGTGAAGAGTCAGGACCTGACTGATGTAATTCAGAAACACTACAATGGTTTTCAGCTGTTGGAGGCCTACTAACATCATTGGGCTGAATAAAAGGTCTGGAATTTAAATTGGAAGGTGATTGCAAGTTACTATTAGCCCAAACCGATTGTTGTTTGCTGCCATCAGTAGTTGAAGGTTGCTTATTTCCAGATAATTGCCCCATATTCCTAAAACCTAGACCACTCCACTCCTCCTGGACACCCATGTCACTACTAGATGTTTCTGCTACAGCAGACTGCATAAGCGCACTCCAACTCTCACTCTGAAGGGATGGAAATCCACTAGAACTATCTGTACCATCCAACATATTAATGTCACCTATATTTGTACCAAATTCATCCCACAGGTTATCATCTGAGTCAAACAAAATCTTCTCTTCAGTTGGATCTAGTGTAGCTACGTTCTGTGAAGGAGGAACCTGCACTATCTTGTCTTGTGATGATAGCTCTGAAGATCCAGCTAGTTCTTGTCTCCCATTAAAATCCTGCATTGATATAATTCTTTGCACGTAATTCATTTGCTGCAAGTTTTCCACATTGACTTTATTTATACCATGAGCAGTAGGTCCAAACATGCTCTTTTCTTGAACATCCTGTCTTGAAACTAAAGGTTCATCATTTGTGTTACTTTGATCTGAAAATGCAGCATATTGGTGAGCTGGAAATGAATTACCACCGGTTGTTATATGTGGCAGCGTATATTTGTTCCCATGAACATGAGAGTATTGCTGTGGGAAAGAAACTTGAGGCATTGCAGGTTTATCTGCTTGAAAATGATAATAAAGGTTAGGAGTGCCTCCTGAACCGGATACTGGAACCCCATAAAGAGACTGGTCTCCTCCCTGATTATGAACCAAACCCATCATGCGTAATGCTTGAGCATTCGATTGAGCTTCTTCACCAAACGGTACAATAACAAAGCTGTTGTGATTCTCACTTTCAATCATCTTCAACAATCTATCCTTGGACATCATTTGATTAAAAAGAGTCAGCTGAGTTTCCATCACATGAGGGATGAAGTTGAACTTCAATTGAAGGCCTGTTAGCTGGATCATGTGCTAAATGAAGTAACCTCTTGTGCATAAGAACATCTTCTGCCGCATACTGTGTACAAAGACGATTAAAGTGAGCCCAAAGCTGATCGTTGAATCTAGGCTGCAAAGCTTCTTTATTGCCGGAATCATTAAAACAACGGAGAATCTCCTCGTACACTTCAACTTTCTGCCGATGTTGGCGACTATATGACGGAGCTGATGACACCGTGCTGCGATGCACTCTGCTGTCGAAACTTGCTCTTATTCCATATATTCATTGGCTCTTTCATAGTCATCCATGACTTTAATCTTCTTGACAAAGTAACAAACATTTTGCTTGAATTGTTCAATCACATGCTATCACAAGAAATTCATCATCATCGTAAAGCTCAGCTGAAGTTACGTCTGGACCAGCGGTCATAACCTGCTTTTCAGCAGGTAAATACTTGTTCTGCTTGAACTCCATATCACCAATTTCTCTAGCCAAGTTCAAACTTCTATTGACTCGTCCAACTTGGATAAAACCACCAGCTTTTAGAATCCTGTCTTTCTCAAGTTCAAGATGCTTGCAAAGTGCAGCAGCTTTTACTTCCGTCTAGGGAACATCAAATCATACAGAATGCTCACTACTAGCCTGAGATATCATGATAACATTAGCTCCAACATCTTTGATTGTACTAAAAATAGTACTTGCTGTACTTGGAACACCGGCCATTCCAGTCCTCTTCGAGCTCATAATCCTTGGATTTGTCTGCAACTTCAGAATCTTCCTTGGTTTCCGATTTCTTTTAATTCGTGTTCCCACAACATCATCTTCCACTGGACTTGAGGCATGATTCATCATATGTCTATTTGTAACAGCCTCCTCTGAAAATGTGGATCCAGAGTTATTGCTGCCCACCAGCTTTGAAGAACTTTCCAAGAATTTATCTTGCTGTTCAGGAACATCGGGAATGGGAGATACTGGCAGGAACGATAATTCTTCTTGGGACATATTAGAGTCGCTGAAAGCAGGATCCTTCTCCACTGTCATAATGTCAATGTCCTCATCTTTATCGACATCAGATCCTTTTACCTTCTCATTCTCAGGATTCAAATCAAATTCATCTTCATGTTCCACGTACTCCTCATTTTCCTCAAGCTCTTTGAAAGCAGGAGCAAAAGCACTCCAGCTCTCGGTGTAATCTTTAGCCCAGATATAAGTTGTGCCGTTCAAAGCAACCGATACAACAATAGGACGTACAGGATGCCATGCTGAATCAATTAAGGCTTCCTTAGGCCCTTCAAGGATTTTCACAAGATGTCCAGCTCTATCCCATATGTAAATCTTATGCTCTCCTTTGCTAGCAGAACCACTAATAACCCACTCACCATCACAACTGAAACATGGTGCTTTCCAGTGCACCTTTGTTATTGCATCTTGAAACTCTCGGAATAATGTTAGACATTTTGATCCTATGGCCTTAAACTTCTCAACACCATTTAGATCACTGAGATTCTCATTCAGTTCATCTAGTGCTCTAATTTCATCTTTCGGGGGAAGAAGATTTTCATATATCCTGATTACTCTATCATTTGAGTTCGTCAGAAGATACTGTCCTTTCCTGCTTAATACAATGCTTTTCACTACTGAACCACCCGAGATGGGAATCATGCCACGCACCTCGCCGTCTTTACTGTCAATTATAAGAATTTTCCCTTTTGAATTTCCTACATAAACCAGGTTTCCATACCTACTAAAACATGCTGCAGTAGGTGTGAAGGAGGTGCTTCCATCAGAACCCTTATTGCGTGACGCAGGGTTTGGTCCACTTGGTTTCTCAGAGACAGAAACTTTAAGAAAAGTTGTTTCTTCGGTATTTAAGTCAACAATCATCGGAGAACATGAGATAGGACATGCCAAGCAGAGAGATGGTTTGGAGGACTTTGCTGGATGAAGACGAGCTTGTAAAGGAGTTTGCTGCAAAACTATTCTTCTTATCCTCTTACCACTCAAAACATCCCACAGGGATAATGACTTGTCAACAGCAGATACAAGAATTCGGTTACCATACTTTGACCAACAAATACTGGTAATGGGAGAAGAACATTCATTATCTCGAAGCTTTTTAGCAACGCCCTTGGTTAGAAAATCCCAGATAAAACAACTTCCATCATTGCACCCAGCAGCAAGAAGGGTACCACGACGGTTGAAAGAAATGCATTTCATAATGCCATGTTCCAGCTCCAAATACTCTTCTATCACTTCAGGAAAACCTCATGCTTGCCTTGTAATGATGGTTTAACTGAATGGTCAAGCTTATAAGTATTGTGGCCCTGTGCGAAAGCAGAGGATTTTGACATCCTTAGTTCAAAAGCTTTGGAGTCCCACTTTATTGAAAACTCGGAAGCAATCTCTTGCATCAACCAAACCTTCTGCTCCAATGTAAAAGACTTTGGATTCAAATTTGCAGCAAAATCTTGATTGACATAACATTCTAGGGAGTTTCTGTATCTCTCTTGAAATATTTGCCGAATGTCACGTAACTCTGGTAGATCAGAAAATCTTGCAGCAGCAACAATCATAGACGCTATAGCTTCCCTGGATTCCTCAGGACATCCACTCAGTTTCTGCAGCACTGAGAGGTGCTTCAACACAAAATCACAGGATCATAACAAGATGTCAATATCAACTCTGCAGTGAGTCCTTCAGCCCTCTTCCATAAGCATTAACATCTAATCCATTCGCCAACAGATCAGCGATATCTTTCTTGAGAAACTTTTCTGTCGCTTTCCTCTTCCATACTGCATTTGGGCATTTGTATTTGGACTTTGAACTTTGACAATTGTCTTGTCTTAATGAACCCTTGACAACTTTGAATTTGGGAAATATTAGTGATGATGAATGCCTTACATTTTCAAGTAACTTGCATTCCAAGTAAGCCATATGCATGTCTCTTCCAAATTTAATTTGAATCAAATTCTTGGATGAAATAAATCTTTAAGGAATTGATGTCATGATGAACCCAAATATCAATGCCTTCAATCATGCTTTAGAATCACTTGGAAATGGCACACTTGAATGAACACTTTGTACTTGCATCCCAAAACCAACATCTTGATCGAACATCCACCAAACTTGACTTGTACAGACAAAAATCTGAATCTTCGGTTAAAACTGAATCTCTTTGAATTTATCTGAATTAATCTCTGGGAAAATAAATCCATAGATGAACACAACCTGGACTGATGAACCTTGATCATAATAGTCATGGACCAAACTTCTCATAGAACACTACTTGATAAACCACTGGATTTCAATACAAGACAATTTGACCTTGAACAATCTCGTTTCTTGAGAAAATAGCCCACCACCACGGGTAACTTATAGTTGAAGCAAACTCTTGATAGTTTGACCAAGATGAGGTCAGACTTCCATATGATGTCTTTGCCATCAATCTCCTTGCAAAACCCTAAACACGCAGAGAAGAAGAAGAAACGAGCAAATTGCAAAATATTTTTGGTATTTTGGTTAGAGGTTAATAAACATAAACAACAAAAAGCAAGTAAGAAACAAATAAGGGTGAGAGAACCAAAAAGTATGATCTTGTTTGTGTATGTAATGATGCAAATGAAATGTGGGATCTTAGGGGTAAAAATTAGGGTATTACAGACCCCTAAAAGGACTTTGTTAACACCTGTTGACAAACTGGAAGTTCTCTGTGAATCAATGGTGGAATTTGATTCACTGGCTGAAAATGGATTTGAATTTCGTTCAATAGTTGATGCTCAAGGCTGGGTAAAATACTTTGACAGATTATTTGGACCAGTTTACCCTCATCTGATGAAAGAATTCTGGATACATGCTTCTGTATACCCCAAATTCATATTGTCTTCTATTCTGGGTAAGGAGATAATCATTACAGAAGATCTGATCAGGAAACTCATTGGATATGAGGAGACTGATGGAGTATCTCATCTGCCAGCTGGGCGTGTAGATATGGAAGAAGTTTATGAGAAAGTTATGACTGCTGGACATGCCTCTAATAAGTTTAAAGATCTGAAGCCTGACTACAAGATCTGGGCGAAGATTTTCATGGGAAGCATTCATCATAGAAAATCTACAAACTCTCCAGATTACGTGAACAATGAATAACTCCACTTCATGTACTGTTTAAGTTAGAGCACCAAGGTAGATCTTCCTTACATTCTGTTCATGCACTTATGGAATCATATTAATGCCTCAAGAGAATCTGTAAAAGATAAAGGTCAGAAGATCAGAACATGGATTCCCTTTGGAAGGTTAATTTCAGATATTCTGACAGAAAATGGACTGGTGACTGCTCTGTATGCTGCTGGAGTCAAGGAGGAACTTGAATCTATTATTGGGAAACCTCTGAATGCCAAGAGTCTTCAGAGACTTAAAATTGTATAAGAACTCACATCAGCACCCAAGAAGCTGAATATATCTGAACTCAGTCAGAAGAGAATTCCAGTTGAAAACTACCCACTGTTCTTTGCTGAAGAACCAATAGAAATCATTGTGAGATATATGGACTCTTGCAAGGCAGATGGAACGCCCATACCTGCAGATATTCTGAAAAGAGCAAGGGAACCAATGCCTGATGAAGGAGATGAGATCACAAGGAAAAGAGGTCAATCAGAAGCAGAAGATGTGCCTGTTCAGAAGAAGCCCAAAGTTGCTGACAAGCCTCAGAAGATAATCAAGAGGAAAGCATCTGGAGATGCTCCCTCTGTTCCCACAAAGCGTATCAAGATTAAAGGTACCAAATCTTCTGTATCTTCTTTCAATAATACTGTTTTAAATAATTCAACATTTAAGTCTATTCCAAAACCACCTCTTACTCAGAAACAATCTATTCCTGCTCCATCTCATATCTCTGTTCCATCCCCATAAAAATCATCTAATCCTGTTTCCATCTCACCTGTAAAACCTTCTAATACTCAATCATCTGCACCAACACCACCAACAACAAAACCACCAAATCAGACTCCACCACCTATAACAAAACCAACAAAACAATCTGTACCACAACAACAATCAGAAAAACAACCTCAAACAGAAAAACCTACAGAACAATCTGAACAACAACAACAACTACTAGAAAAACAATCTGAACAACAACAAGAAAAACAATCTGAACATCAACAACAAAAACAACCTGAACAACAACCACAACAACAAGAAAAACAACCACAACCAGAAAAACCACCATCAAACACATCTGAACCTATTGGATCTGCAAAAGTTACATCTGATCTTATTACATCTGATCCACCTACATCAGAACCACCTTCATCTGAACCCCCATCAAAACCTTCTGAAAATCCATCAGAAACAGCTAACCCATCTGGAACCAATATCTCTGAGACAGAGGTTCTAAACATTACACCTCTCAAAACTGTGTTTGAAGTGTCCTCCACATCTTACACTCCAACCACATCCTCAAATTCATCAGAATCTGATATACACCCAGATTTTCTGATATCTCCCTCTCACAGAAATTCTGAAGTAAACCAACCAGAACCACCTGTTTCTTCTGAAATTCTCATTCCCAATCCTACTCCAACACCTAAACCATCTTCTGAAATTATCATTCCTAAACCTACCCCTACATCCAAGCCAAGAACATCTGAGAA
Organism: Lathyrus sativus; assembly: GCA_963859935.3. Classification (NCBI taxonomy): domain Eukaryota; kingdom Viridiplantae; phylum Streptophyta; class Magnoliopsida; order Fabales; family Fabaceae; genus Lathyrus; species Lathyrus sativus. The sequence goes on from OZ012736.1 coordinate 458,763,020, forward strand.
TGTACCTTCTGCTTCGTGCAAACTATTTTCCTCTAACAAACTTCCCTCTGGTTTCACATTAAAAAATTTCTACACAAGAATTGAACCATCTGACACTATCACTCCTCTTAAACCCAAACTTACCATCATTCTACCATCTGTTCTTCAAACTTATATCAAAAACCTACCAGCAGAAATCTCATCAGATGCAAAACCATACTCTGCTAAATCTGCTAAATCTGATAAACCTGCTAAATCTGCATTCAAACCTTACTCTGATAAACCATTTGATGTTGTTTCCTATCCAACAAATGCAAAACCAAATCTGGTGAATGCTTTAACCAGATCAAAACCTGACAAATCATCTGAACTTCCATTCATACCCTACTACCCTCCTCCTCTGATCACCATTCAAAAATCCATCTTTCCACCTACTCCCCAACCCAAGCCAATAACCTTGGAAACTCTTTTACACCCAAGACCTAGACTGAATGTTGATCATTTATTTACAAGTTTTTTGCAAGAAATACAGATGTATTTAGGTTCTGTACAGAGGAAATGCTCATCAACAATGGATGCAAAGGAATCTGATACCATTTGGAATGGCTTCATAAACAAATTCAATACTGTAGCATCAAATCTGAAGAACGTATGTTCTGATGATGCGAAGCTCAGATTTGCTGAAGCTGCTAGAAGTCTGTTCTGGAATGTTAAGAGATCTGGACCATTACTTCTTACAGATGCTCCCTCATCATCAGAAGAGAATACTGAATCTACATCTGAAGACAACCCTCTTGCTATGACTCTGATAGAACATCCTTCTGGATCTACTGCTCCTAACTCCAAAGCTCCTATGGAAATTGACTCTGTTCAAGCTTCAGAAACTGTCCCACCTTCTTCATCTGAGATAAAGAAAGAGTATCCAGATCATGAAGATAAGATTGCAGTTCTGGAAGCTGGTGAATCAGAAATCAAGTCATGGATGGCTAAGCAAGATAAGAAGTCTGAAGACATGGCTGTGTGGATGTCCAAACAAGATCAGAAGAATGAAACCATGGCTAAGTGGATGTCAAAACAAGAATAATCTTCTTCTGAGATCACGGATCTGTTGAAGATGATTTTGTCAAAACAATCTTAGTTTATTTTTTTTCTGATGTTTGCATCTAATGTTTGCACATGTACTTGAATATTTTCTGATGTTTGTACTTTTTGCTCTGAATGAATGAATGTTTCAAAGTTTTCTCCACATGATTTATTTTGTTTGTTTTTCCTTTTATTTGTCTTTTCAAAGTTCTTACTTTTTGCTTATGACAAAAAAGGGGGAGAAAATAGATCTGAACTGTTTAATTAAACTTTACCAGAATGAAACTTCAGACATATCAATTTTATCTAACATAAAATCTAAGTGTTTCAGAAAATTTGATAAGTATACTCTGTAAAAGAAACTCTGAGACTCCCAGATCATATTCAACTTATCAGACTCTGACTCTGAAATATGCAAGAAACTCTGACTCTCCAATGTTTAGAAAAATCAAGCTTTAACTCTGAAAAATACTCAAGATAAAAAGGGAAGTTTCTATTCCTTATTTATATTTAATTCAGGGGGAGATTCATCATCTCAGGGGGAGTTATAATTATTCTATTTTCAATTAAACAAAATTTCTGATGTTTTTTTTCATCATCAAAAAGGGAGAGATTGTTATAACACATATTGGTTCTTAATAATATCTCTATGTTTTGATGATAACTATTATGAAACTTTGTAATTAAGAATTATATACTCTAAAATTTGCTTAAGAATGTTTGCTGCAGATATTAAAGTAAATATCACTCTAGAAGCAAATCAAATCTGAATACAAGAAATATGCAAGGCTCTGAAGCGTCAGATGCACCCATTAGAAGATTCTGAACGCTGCCATCAGAAGATCCTGAGCGTTGTCTCCAGAAGGATCTGAAGTAGAAGCTCCAGAAGAATCTGAAGCAAGTCAGAAGCATCTGAACCAATGAAGAATTTTGTATGAAGAGTTTTTCAAGCATAGTTACTTCAGAAGACTCTGAGAGTACTCACGCTGCCAGTACTGAGGATCTGACCAAACTCTGCTCTGAACTTATACACGCTAAAAGCACACTTGCTGCAAAGACTTTGATTCAGCAAAACTCTTATCAACATCAGAAGGCTCTGATCAAATTAGACTTTGATGATTCTTGCTGAAAATTGTTGAAGAAGAATTCAAAGATTATGTCCGTTGGAATATCCAAACGACTCTTTCCCTATTTATGCTAGACACAAGAATACAGACAAAAAGGATTTCTCTGTGCTTTCTACTTCTAGGAAAGGTCACTTGATGTGAAGACAAAAAGGCTCAGACCTTTTGGTACACACTTCTCAACGTGAAATACTCTTGGATTACTGTGCCTATAAAAGCAAGTCTCCACTCATCTTCTTCAGTTGACGCATTACTTGAAAAGAAATCATTATCAAAGCTCTCATACAAACTCACATATTCTTTCTAGAATTAATTTCTTTGTTCTTAATCTTAAGTGAAAAATCACTGTTGTGATAAAGCTTTATTAGAAGCAATTTAAACACTTGTATTTGTTATTACATTTGATTGTAAGAAAACCTTAAGAAGATCCAGTTAGGATCAGTAGTTCTTGAGAAGACTTTGAACAGTTGTTCTTAGTGCTTACTATTGTAGTCAGTTGATTAAATAGTGGATTAAGTCCTTGTTTGAGAAAGGCAAATCACTCTAGGAAGGGTGGACTGGAGTAGTTGAGTTCAACGAACCAGGATAAAAATACTTGAGTTTTTATTTCTAAGTTTTTATATTCATACTTATTCAACCCCCTTCTAAGTATTTTCTCACCTTCACGTTGGACCCACCCACAGGAGCGCTTCCTTACGGGTATGATACTAGTAAGCAGTGTGAATTTCATTCCGGGGCACCCGGACATGATATCGAGAGTTGTCATGCTTTCAAACACAAAGTTCAAGATTTGATTGATAGTAAAGTCATCAACTTCAGTAATGATGGTCCCAATATTGTTCAGAAACCAATGCCGAATCATGGAGCGAATGCTATTTTGACAGAGGAGGATTTGGATTTGGTTATGGACGTAAATAATCTGAAGACACCTTTGAGCTATGTTAAAAGCAGATTGTTGAAAGGAGGGGTCTTCCCCGGATTTGATGAGTACTGTTTGGATTGTTGGACCCGACCAGAGGGCTGTATTGATTTGAAGAGAGGTATTCAGGCCATGATTGATGAGGGAAATTTGCAGTTTGACCGCACTTCTGTTGAGAAACCTGATGAGGTAACATGTGAAAAGCTGGGTGAGGTCGCAACAATTACAATTCCAAGAAAGACTATTACGATATCAGCGCCTGCCAAGCGGCCAACTATCACAATAACGAAAGCAGGACCCGTTCCTTATGAGAGTACGAAAGCCATTCCATGGAATTATGGGTTGGAAGCTTTTTGCAACGGGGAGAAGATTAATGTGGATAGCCAGCCAGCCGGGGCAGTGGGCAATATTGTTGGAGCGGGAGGTATGACCCGAAGTGGTAGAATCTTCACTTTACCTGAAATCGAGGCTGAGAGAATTGCTAGAGGCAAAGCCAAAGTGAATGAAGGAGGACCTTCCCAGTCGAAAGAGAAAGAAACATCGGTCAAGGATGTAGAAGAGTTTATGAGATTGATTCGTAAAAGTGACTATAAGATTGTGGAGCACTTGCAGCAGACGCCCTCCAAAATTTTAATACTATCCTTGTTGCTTTGTTCCGAGGCCCATCGGAATGCCTTGTTGAAAATCTTGGACACGTCTTTTGTACCTCAGGAAGTAACTGTTAATCAGCTTGAGGGGGTACTGGCGCATGTGAATGCTGGCCACAGCCTGGGATTTACTGACTTTGATTTGACGCCTAGAGGTCGGGACCATAATATGGCTTTGCACATTTCAGTGGAGTGCCAGGGCACTGTTATGTCGCACGTTCTTGTAGACACCGGATCATCTTTGAATGTGTTGCCGAAGAAGGCTATGATAAAGCTAGATGTTCGGGGAATCATATGCACGCCAAGCGATTTGGTCGTGAGGGCTTTTGATGGGACCAAAAGGTCAGTGTTTGGGTCCATAACGTTGCCGCTCCAGGTCGGGCCGAAAGTTTTTGACACTGTGTTCTATATCATGGATATACATCCCGCTTACAGCTGTTTACTTGGGCGACCATGGATACATTCTGCAGGGGCTGTAACGTCCACGCTGCATCAGAAACTTAAATACATGGTTGGGGACAGTGTTGTTACTATTTGCGGAGAGGAGGACATTCTGGTTAGTCATCTCTCGTCATTCAAGTACGTCGAAGTGGATGGGGAGATCCATGAGACGCCATGCCAAGCCTTTGAGGGGTTGCAGATCAAGGATAAGTCTCATGTTCCCGTCAAAGGGCCAGAGGTGGACATGTCTTTGTACAAAGACGCTCAGGCAGTGGTTCAGGCTGGAGCAACCAAAAGATGGGGCCAAGTCTTGGAAATTCCGGTCAAGATGGACAAGTTTGGATTGGGGTATCGCCCGACATCGTCAACTTCCGCATCAGGCGTGCCAAAGTTCAAAGGACCAGTGGTGATCACTCCAGGTGGGGTCTGTTATGAAATGATCAATGCTGTTTCCGATGCTGAAGACGGAGATAGTGATTGCGATATGGACTTGTGGATTAAGCTCGGCGTGCCAGGACAGAATCTGTGCAACTGGTCTATCCAGGAACTTGTCTCAGTGACTACAAAACAGTAATGATTTGTTTTCTCAATTATTGTATAATCTTGTGTCCTACCCGGGGCATAGTGATTTTGTTTTTAGGGCTACCTGCTTATGTGTGTACTTTGGTTAATCATTAATAAAGGTGTTTTTCTCATGCAAATTTTGTGATCCTTGTTTTTCCTGTTTTTGTTTTAACAATAAAATGGCAACGTGGTTATGTGCTTTGTTTGCATTATTTGAAACATTTAACCATTCTCATTGCAGGATTCATATTTCAGACAACACCGATCATGAACTTCCTATGACTCGCTTCGACTTCGAGCACCCGATATTTCAAGCAGAGGAAGAGATTGTTGAGGATAGTGACTTATCAGAAGAGCTGACTCGACTTTTGAAACAAGAAGAGAGAATCATTCTGCCTCATCATGAGGAAATTGAAATTATCAACGTGGGGTCCAAAGAGGTTGTCAGAAATATCCGGATAGGGGCTGCACTGCAGAGTGATATCAAGCAAAGGCTTATCGAGATGCTGCAGGAGTACAGCGATATCTTTGCCTGGTCTTACGAAGACATGCCTGGTTTGGATACTGATATGGTGGTTCACCGTCTGCCATTGCGTGAGGAATGTCCGCCGGTTAAACAAAAACTCAGAAGAACTCGACCAGATATGGTTGTGAAAATTAAAGAGGAAGTTCAGAAACAATGGGATGCTGGTTTTCTGGCTGTCACAACTTATCCCTCATGGGTCGCCAATATAGTACCTGTACCAAAGAAAGATGGTAAGGTGCGGATGTGTGTGGACTATCGAGATTTGAATAAGGCGAGCCCAAAGGACGACTTTCCGCTTCCTCATATTGATGTGCTGGTCGACAACACCGCTCAATTCTCCGTGTTTTCCTTCATGGACGGCTTTTCGGGCTATAATCAGATAAAGATGGCACCGGATGATATGGAGAAAATGACTTTTATTACCCCGTGGGGAACGTTCTGCTATAAAGTGATGCCCTTTGGTTTGAAGAACGCCGGGGCAACATATCAGCGAGCTATGACGATACTATTTCATGACATGATGCATAAAGAGATCGAAGTCTACGTTGATGATATGATTGCCAAATCCTAGACGGAGGAAGAGCATCTAGTCAATCTTCTGAAATTGTTCAAGAGGCTTAGGAAATTCAGGCTGAGACTGAATCCTAACAAATGCACCTTCGGGGTGAGATCTGGTAAGCTATTGGGGTTTATTGTGAGCGAAAAAGGAATTGAGGTTGATCCTGCTAAGATAAAAGCAATACAAGAAATGCCAACGCCGAAAACAGAAAAAGAGGTTCGTGGCTTTTTAGGGAGATTGAACTACATTGGCCGGTTCATATCTCATCTAACGGCCACGTGCGAGCCATTATTCAAGTTATTGAAAAAAGATCAGGCTGTGACCTGGAATGAAGATTGTCAAAGGGCGTTTGAGAAAATAAAAGAATATTTGCAGGAACATCCAGTATTGATACCCCCAGTAGCCGGGAGACCATTGATTATGTATTTGACGGTTCTTGAGAAAAGTATGGGTTGTGTTCTCGGTCAGCATGACGAGACTGGACGTAAAGAGCATGCGATTTACTACTTGAGTAAAAAGTTCACAGACTGTGAGTCCCGTTACTCAATGCTCGAAAAAACGTGTTGTGCGCTAGCCTGGGCTGCCAAACGTTTGAGGCAATACATGATAAACCATACAACCATGCTAATTTCAAAGATAGATCTGATCAAATACGTATTTGAAAAGCAAGCACTTTCCGGAAGGATTACCCGATGGCAGATGGTATTGACAGAATACGATATCCAGTACATTTCTCAAAAGGCTATTAAAGGTAGTGTTCTGTCAGAATACCTAGCTGAGCAGCCAATTGATGATTACCAGTCGATGAGTTTTGATTTTCCTGATGAGGATATCATGTACTTAAAAATGAAGGACTGTGAGGAGCCATTGCCGGATGAAGGTCCAAAGTTGGGTTCCAAATGGCAATTGATATTTGACGGCGCCGTCAATTCATATGGAAGTGGAATAGGGGCAATCATTACTACTCCCCATGGGTCGCACATCCCATTCACTGCTAGATTGACCTTTCCAGTTACCAACAATGAGGCCGAATATGAAGCGTGTATTATGGGGCTCGAAGAAGCTATTGATCTGAGAATTAAAAATCTCGATGTGTATGAAGACTCTGCTCTAGTTGTGAAGCAGATCAAGGGGGAGTGGGAGACTCGTCAGCCCAATCTAATACCCTATATGAATTATGCAAGGAGGTTGTTACCTTTCTTTGACAAGGTGGAATTGCACCATGTACCACGAGCAGAAAATCAGATGGCAGACGCTCTCGCGACTTTGTCTTCGATGTATAAGGTTAACTTCTGGAATGAGGCTCCCAGGATAGTTATTTCTCGCCTTGATAGGCCCGCTTTCATATTCGCCATTGAGGAAGCTTCCGATGATAAACCGTTGTATTATGATATCCAGAATTTCCTGAAGAACCAAGAGTATCCGGCTGGGGCATCCAGTCGTGATCAGAAGACTCTTAGGAGATTGGTTGGCAATTTTTATTTGAATCCGGATGGGATTTTGTATAAAATAAACCATGACTTGGTGTTGTTGCGGTGTGTGGATGAGAAAGAGGCTAAGTTGCTAATGAAAGAAATCCACGAGGGTACATTTGGCACACATGCCGGCGGACATGCAATGACGAGAAAGCTATTAAGAGCAGGGTATTACTGGCTAACAATGGAAACAGATTGTTTCAAATTTGCAAAGAAGTGTCATAAATGTCAGATTTATGCGGACAAGATTCATGTGCCTCCGAGGCCTCTGAATGTTATGTCGTCACCGTGGCCTTTTTCCATGTGGGGAATTGATGTGATTGGGAAAATTGAGCCCATAACATCCAACGGACATCGTTTTATCTTGGTAGCTATTGATTACTTCACCAAATGGGTTGAAGCGGCATCATATGCTAATGTTACCAAGAAGGTGGTAGCCAGATTTATCAAGAAGGATATTATCTGCAGATATGGAATCCCGGAGCGGATTATCACTGACAACTGTTCGAATTTAAATAACAAGATGATGAAGGAATTGTGCCAGAATTTCAAAATTGAACATCACAACTCTTCTCCTTATCGGCCCAAGATGAATGGCGCTGTTGAAGCGGCCAATAAAAACATAAAGAAGTTCGTTCAGAAGATGGTTGTGACCTACAAGGACTGGCATGAAATGTTGCCTTTTGCTCTGCACGGTTATCGTACGACGGTACACACATCAACCAGGGCAACTCCTTTTTCACTTGTATATGGTATGGAGGTTGTCCTACCATTGGAGGTTGAGATTCCTTCTCTGAGGGTTTTGCGTGATGTCCAATTAGATGAGGCAGAATGGGTGAAATATAGATTGAATCAGCTCAGTTTAATGGATGAGAAGAGATTGGCTTCTCTAGCATATGGTCGGCTGTATCAGAGCCGGATGAAGAAAGCTTATGATAAAAAGGTGTGTCCTCGAAGCTTTCAGACGGGCGATCTTGTGCTGAAAAAGATTCTCCCACCACAATCAGATCACAGGGGAAAATGGAATCCCAACTATGAAGGTCCATATGTCGTTAGAAAGGTTTTCTCTGGAGGAGCCTTATTGTTGTCCACCATGGATGGTGAGGATTTTACGTCCCCTGTGAACTCGGACGCAGTTAAAAAATACTTTGCTTAAAGAGACCCGCTGGACAGAAAAAGAAAGTCCAGGCAAAAATGGGGCATCCCGGCGAAGCATAAAAAAGGAATAAAGGTTCGGGCAAAAGTTAGGGATAAAAATTGAAAAAGATGTACACCCGCGAAGTTGAAAACCTGAAAAGGGAAACTTCGGCAAAAAAGGGTATCCCGGTGAATTGAAAACCCGCAAAGGGCGGTTCACGCAAAAGTTAGGGATTTGAAAAAGCAAATGACTGCGGTCCGAGTTTGATACTGCGTTGCTTAGTGGTTTGGGAGTACATGAGGGTCGAATATCCGAAACAATCTCTTCCAAAGATCGAGTATCGGGAAAGCGTCAGAGTCAGGAGAGTCATAGGAGGATCAGCTCATGGTGTTCGTCTGTACCACGTTGCCGACATGTACACAAATTTTCTTTGTGCTTCTGTATATTTGTATTTTGTTTGTGCGTGACTTCCTCTTTTCAGGAGTTGCATCCAGTGTACAAAATTTTGCCTATTTACAGGCCCGTTATCAATAAAGCATGTTATTCAGTACTTGATGCTTGTTCTTTACTGATTTGTTTATGAAAAACGCCGATGTTTTTGATAAACTTGCATGTGCATAAATTTGCTGGACCTTGCCAATAATTGCTAAAACTTCGAATTGACTGAACGAACGTCACATATACTAACCGGGATAGATCTTGTTGTATAGATTTGTTTTGTCTCGTTTGTGTTTTGTAGGGTTCTCACATTTGGAGCAAACAGTCAAGGAGTTTATGTTTCCCCAGCCAGAGTCCTGTGACATAGTGATTGTATCATTCCTCAGCAGATGGAGGTCACATCTTATCTCAGAAGATTGGAGAGAGCAATTACCTTTACTAGATGTGGTTTGTCCTCCCCAGAAGAATATTCCCTGGGAAAGCTGCCAAAAGAGTATCCCCAGTGGATCTGGATGTCCCCAACAGAAGGTGCATTCCCAGCAGTGAGTATGTGCACACTCAATACCCAACATGGGTAATTCCCGCATGGTGTAACTAAGTCGTCTTTGGTTCAGAAGGATTATCCCCACGCAGGATTGTTTTTCTCCCCAGCAGGTTGTTTTTCCTCCGACAGGATGAACATCCTCATTAGAGTTCGTAATCTCAAGCTTGTGAGCCATTCCTCGATAGGATGGTTATCCCCAGCGGAGTTGGTTGCATCTTTCCAACATTTATTTTGTTGGAATACGTCTGTGATACCTGGTCATCCCCAGCGGATTGGGTCTTGTCTTCAACATTTATTTTGCTGAAGCGCCTCTTGGCATCTTTGCATTTTGCATATCATCATATTTGCATCTACCCAAATGCGTAGCATTTCCATGCTGTATGGAGCATTACGCCATTGTCAAACATACGCATTTTGAAACATAAGCCAGGTTGGTTACCTCTTTGTTTTCAGGTGTTATCCCTTGCAGAGGAGTGAGATTCTTGTTCAGAAGGATTTCTAGATATTCAAATTCTCGGCATGAGATAGGTGATGATAATGTTCGTCCCCTAACAGAGTTGCTTGGTTAAGTTTCTCTTTGTCCCCGATGGGATTATTCTCAGGTTGCTGTTACGCCAACATCGAAAGATTTCAGGCCTTAAACCTTCGGAGGTGTCACTAGTGATTTCCCCACAGAGTGGTGTGATTAAGTTTCTCGTATTTCCCAACAAAGTATTCTTCAAATGTACTTGTGTTGATAGTGATTATTACCTGTGATGGACAGAGATCGTACCTGTGTTGACAGAGTTTGGTATCCGTGTTGACGGAATTGTACCCGTGCTGACGGTGATTGTTATCCGTATTAACGAAATTGTACCTGTGTTGACAGTGATGTTTACCCGTGCTGACGGTGATTGTTCTCCGTGTTGACGGAATTGTACCCGTGATGACGGTGATTGTTATCCGTATTGACGGAATTGTACTTGTGTTGACAGTTACCCGTGCTGACGGTGATTGTTCTCCGTGTTGACGGAATTGTACCCATGATGACGGTGATTGTTATCCGTATTGACGGAATTGTACCTGTGTTGACCGTGATGTTTACCCGTGCTGACGGCGATTATTCTCCGTGTTAACGGAATTGTACCTGTGTTGACAGTGTTTGCTACTTGTACTGACGGTGGTTGTTGTCCGTGTTGACGGAATTCTTCCCTGTGTTGACAGAGATTGTTACCTGTGATCGACATTGAATTGTACCTGTGCTGACGGTGATTGTTCTCCGTGTTGACGGAATTGTACCCGTGATGACGGTGATTGTTATCCGCATTGACGGAATTGTACCTGTGTTGACCGTGATGTTTACCCGTGCTGACGGCGATTGTTCTCCGTGTTGACGGAATTGTACCTGTGTTGACAGTGTTTGCTACCCGTGCTGACGGTGATTGTTGTCCGTGTTGACGGAATTCTTTCCTGTGTTGACAGAGATTGTTACCTGTGATCGACAGTGAATTGTACCTGTGATTGACAGTGATTCCGCCTGTGTTGACAGTGATTGCTACCCGTGCTGACGGTGATTGTTATCCGTGATTGACAGAGTCGTTACCCGTAATTGACGGAGTTGTCCCAGTGAAATCGCCAGAGATTGTTATTCGTGTTGACGGATTTGTTACCTGTGTTGACAGTGATTGTTTTCTGTGTTGACGGAAGTGTTACCTGTGTTGACAGTGATGGTTACCCGTATGGACGGAGTCGTTACCCGTGATCGACGGATTTGTCCCCAGTGGAGTCATTACCTGTGATTGACAGAGATCTTTCCTCGTGTTGACGAAGTTTAGCCCAGTTGTGAACGAATTTGTTTCTTGCAAAGTTAATTCGATACCTGTGGCGTCACACAGGGGGTTAGTGTTGAACTCCCAAGTTATCAGATGATTGATCAGTTGTTGCCGTAACAACTGGGTTCAACACAACGGATGTTATTCCCCAAGCAATTTTTGCTGTGTATTTCTGCGGTTGGCAAATTACTGGGTTTCTTGGTATTCAACCGTCTTCTACCTCGATTGTTTGAAGGCCGTTCGCTCTTCACCCAGTCGGGTCCAAGCCGCTTGAATAGGGGCAGCTGTTGCACCCCAAAATTTGCTCAACCTTTTCTTGCCTGGTTTATGTTTCATTGCATTAACATTTGCATAGTTATATCATTTGCATATCATGATATCATTCATATAGCAGGGGATCAAGTGTGATTCTTCTCAAGACAAGCCTAGCAAGAGGTCTCATTCAAGATTGAGGAGTGGTCAAAGTCATCAGAAGGTGGTTTGATTGCCTAAGGGTTTAGATGTTTGAGTGTGAATCTTCTCCTAACTTGAGGATCAAATGAAGACCATCAGAGGGTTGTGAAATGTTGAATGTAAGGAGAGGGTGTGTATGAAGCTCATAGAATGCCTAGAGGTCCATGGGAGAGATTAATCAAGTCATTGGGTCAAATACAAGAGCCACAGTTGAGGTGCAAGCAATTAGGGTTTCATATGGGTTAATCCTAAATCAATTGAGCAATTGAAGAGTATCAAGGCCTACTTTTAGGTCATGGAGTTCATGAAATGATGTGATAAGACATTTGTGGTGTTGTGCCAAGATCAAATTAAGAAGAATCAAGAGTGTGGGAAGTTGCTAAATTAGGGTTTCAGTGTAAAATCCCCTATTTAGTGCCTAACTTCAAGACCACATAAGTCAAGATACAAGTTTCAAATGGATTTTTGGCCAGCATGAAACTTGTAGAGAATCTCAATAAATTTAATTTGAGTACTAGAAGTCCTCAAGAGGATTTATAGAACTCAAGTTATGGCCCAGACAAGTTACAAGTCCTCAGATGCCACTGAAATTTGTATGTGAAAAGCATATGACTTCAAAGCTATTTTTGACCTAGAAGGAGGTTTCACCTGAACTTTTGGCAAACATGAAAGTTATTCCTCATGATCTTAGCTTTCTAAATTGTACTAGAAGTCTTCCATCTGATTTGTAGAACTCAAGTTATGCGGTTTACAAGTCAGGGGTATTTTGGGAAAGTGAGATTATAGGTCATTTTCAATCATAGGCCAAAATCTCCAACTTGCACTTGTCAAATGAAATTTTGTTCAACATGAAAGTTGTTCAAAGTGGGGTTTTTAGGCTATCCAAGAGGTCATGAGGGATTGATTGAGCTCATAGCAAGAGTTGGTTTGAATTGGTTTCAAAAAGGGGAAAATTCAAATGTGTAAGGGAGGGGAAAATGCAATTTTGTGTTAGATGACCAAAACCAAGCAAGTGAGTACATTTTCTGATTGGAAATCACATTTTAGACACTTTGGCATTACCAGAATTTTGAGTTTAGGTCAAGATTTGTGAGTTGCAATTTGATTTCTTCATTTGCAAGTCACATATCCAAAATCCTTACCAATGCAATTCAAACACTCCTTTTGGTCCGAACACATTCACAAGGGAATTTGCAAGTGAAAGGGAAGCTTCTATAGCAATTTTCATGGCCAAATCGTGACTGGTACAATGCACATGTGAAGAGAAAAACAGAAATTTGGATTGGCTGGATTGGGCCTCAATTGAGCTTCTAAAGCCCATAGACATGTTCTATTTAAGTTCTTGAATGATTTCAGAATCATTTTGGTGCAAGTTTCGTGGCTGAAGTAGAGATAGCAATCAAATTTTCAGAGCTGCAACTTCAAATCGTGTTTTGAGATTCAGACCAATTCAAGCCAAATTGAAGGTTGAAACATCATCCTCTTGCATCCTTGAAAGATTCTGGAGAGTTTTGGAGGTTGAATCAAGCTCTAAGCATCTCTGTTAGTGGATCTACATCAGGTTAGTAAACTTCAAATTTCCACATGAATTAGCATGATATAGTTAGCATTGAACTTGTGGTTAAGATCTAGACAAGGTGTAGATCGTTTTAGGATCAATTTGGAAGCAATTGGTGATGTTTGATCATGAGGTGCCATTTCTGTCTTGATTCGAGTAGATCTGATCTTAAGGCTATGACATGATTTGGATAGATCAATTTGATGTATGAAACATGAGGAACATTTCTATATCATTAGTTTTGCAAATTGTGCTGATCAAATTGGATGTGTTTTCTGAACATTGCTTCGAATTTTAAAATCCATGGAGAATTAGAGTGTATGAATAGGAGATTTGAGATCCTCGTGGAATTCTGCGTGAGATGATGATTATTTTGTTGAGTTTTGGCTACCTGTGAACACCTGCTCACCAGAGAAGACGACCAGAGTCTTCTCCGGCCACCGCCCTGAATCTCCACCTGGCCAGCTTGAGAAATGAGGAAGATGAAGTCTGAGCCATCAGATCTTGCATTTAACCTTGACTAGACCATAGATCCAATGGCCACGACTTAAAGTTTTTGTTGACTTCTGAGAATCAAAACACGGTCGTTTCATTAATTGAGGTGGCATGCCCTCAGCGCTTGGATTAGTTGACTGGTCTCCAGATCCATTGGCTCATGTTTATTTCAGCATTTTATTTCTTTTATTCATTTTTGTTTATATTTTAAATGTTTTATTGATTCCAAAAATCATATTAAATTCATTCTTGATCAGAAAATTATTTTAAAAATACCTCCATGATCTTGAGAGAATTTGTGATTTTATGAAATCAATAAAATGCATTTTCATGCATTTTTCAATTTAATTTGATTTTTCTTATTTTTGTTAATTCTTTTAATTTTGCATATTTGACCATCTGTTTTGTGGAATTTTGTTCTTCCAATTGGTGATGAGTTTGACTTTTATTTTTTAGTATGTGTTAAGGTAGACATGTATGTTCCCTTAGGATTTTTCTTGGAAGTTTAGAACAAAATTAGGTTCTGTTTTAGGTATTGAGATTAGAACCTTCCCAAACTTGTGGATCCCCTTGACCTATTTTAATATAGAAGTTATTTAGGTGACTTAGAAGTTGAATTAGGCTTTAATATTTTAACCATAGGCTGTTAAAACATGTATGTTCCCCTAGGAATTTAATTAGAATTTTACAACTTTGTTTCCTATTTTTGTTGAATTTTTCAAGTTGCTTGTGTTTGTGTTGTTCTCTCTTGAGTGCCTTTGCTTGTTTGGCTTGGTTGGTGACTTTGGAGCTTGCTTGGCTTGGAATCCTTTTTGGGAGGTCTTCTGGACTTGGTGTGGATGTTATGGATTGAAGATTGGAGCTTGGAGTTGAAGTTTCTTTTTCCTTTAGAGGTTGTTTTAGGAGTTTAGGAAATTAGGGTTTTAGGAAGAGCCATTAGAGCTAGTTTTAATTTCTTTATTAAACATAGAATGCATTGTGTGCTTCTATTCCATCCAATGACATGAAGTCCTCCTAGGGAAATTCCATCTCTCCTTTGGAGGGAAGTGTGGTATGCCCATAGTTGAGTAGAACTTTGAGGATACCTTTCCATTTCAATGTTGGTACTTGATGATTTCCTTTGGTTTTCATTAAGTTTTCAACATCTCAACCTTGATCTTGGTGATTGTTCCTCTGCTTGGAGTGTGCTTGCTAGAGCTTGAAGATGAAGTTGATAGAGCTTGAAAATAGAAGCTAGCTTGAAGACGAAGTCTTGCTGTCAACTTTGCTGTCTTTTCAACTATGCTGTTCAGAGCTTGTTGTTGCTGTCTGCTGTAGGAGTTTGTTGCTGCTGCTTGGGTTACCTCCTATGTATCTTTTATCTTTCTCTATTTTGTCTTTTTGCTTGTGTTGATTATCCTTTAGGTTTGAGGTAGATCTTGTCTCCTCTTGCCTACAGTTTTCTTCCTTGCCTCAATGGTACTGTTGCATAGCATGCATGTTTACTGTTTACTGTTTACTGTTTGCTGCTTGCTTTCTTTTGCTGTTTCCCCTAGGATCTCTGATTTCCTCTGTGCAAGAGGGAATTATGATAGACATTAGGTTTTTGACCCATGCATGATAACTGTAGGTAGATTCCCCTTTCAACCATAGTTTTAGGGTGTCTCTCTTCTCATCTCAAACAAATTCAAAACACAGTAATAAGGTTAATTGAAGTCGTGCGTTACGAGCCTTAAGCTATCTGGGAAAAGGTTGGTGGAAGGTCTCTCTCCAGTAATCTGGATGTTAGTGTGGTACCCTTTGGGTGACATACAAAGCGTTCACTCCTGGGTCATAGTCTCTAGTGCGACTGAGATTGCAAACATCCTAAAAAACAGTTCTTTCGTAAAAAACTCAAACAAACATTCAAACTCTGTTTTTGTCCTCTTGGACCTTTAATCAGGAAAACCCTTTTCAGAAGGAGATAAAAAACTGTCAGACAAACTTGTGTCTTCTGTAGCCCGAACTACGTTTGCTATGATCTTTCATGCCGTATGAAAGTACGTAGGCACGAGATGCGACATCTCGGCGAGCAACCTTCCCCCCTTAAACCGTAGTTAGGCAAACTACGTTGACTCTGATTTCTCGTTCCAGACGAGAAAACGTAGGCATAAAGTGCGATACTTTGCCGAGTCATTTTCTTTTCTTTTTAACCCAGACCTTTAGAGTAGATAGAATAACATACCCTTAGATAGAAAACAAGCGTGGATCCCGTCGAGTACGACGGACGTGAGGGGTGCTAATACCTTCCCCTTGCGTAACCGACTCCCGAATCTAGGATTTGGTTGCGATGACCATTCCTTTCCCTCTTTGCGTTAGGTTTACTCTGAGTGTTTCCTTTCCCTCCTGTGGGATAAATAACGCACGGTGGCGACTCTTCTGTCATAGTCGGCGCCGATTTTCGCAGTAGCGACAAATATCATAGTCAGCTACACCTGTTAAGTATAGAGATTCCTGCACTTCCTCATCCTTCGGGGGTCCTCTCAAAGCATATCCAAATTGTCTTCACAGCAAGATAAGGGTTGTAATTAATTCCTCATTTTCTTCCTATCAGAGGTACATTTGGAAAACCTCCACAACTAAAGATAATCTCCATGCCAAGCAGATCCCGATTAAACCAAATAATATCTTTTGCTGTCAAACCCATAAGCCTTTTTTACCATTCAAATGTCACCCTTGTATCAACCAAAGCTCCAACACGAGGAAGGTGATTTATACACCACTTGTGGAAAAGTGGTGTACAACAAGAAACAGTCTTCCCTATCCTTTTTTCATTCTTATAGTGCACTGAGTGGTATAAGTCTCAGAGAAGAGTGGGTACATGATTTTTTGAAACGAAAATGCCGAAAGTATCCATATTAATGAAGTATGGTATGTTGGGAAACAAAATAATTCCATATATGCATAGAGCCAGAACAACGCTGAAAACCACCCAACAACCTTCTTTCGCATACTTTTGAGCTTTACACACCAAGAAAGATAAGGTGAAGCCAGAAACTCCATTTCTACGAACCACGTCATCCACCAAGTCGGACTTGCTCAAATAAAGAGCATTGACAAAATTCTCAAGGATAGGCTCTCCCTCTGAATGATAGAATGGTACTTCATCTCGAACCGAAACTCCCAAAATGAAAGCGAACTCTTCTAAAGTAGAAACTAAGACATAATCCGGAAAGGTGAAGAATCATAATCGAGGATTATAGAACTGCAACAAAGCATGGATAACCCCTTGCTCGTAGTTTATAACTTTGCAGACAAGGCTTAAAATTCTTCCATAATCTTTTCTGAAATCTTCCAGAACACTAGGATGAACCATAGAAATCAGACCAAATAAAGGTCCTAACTCCGGCAATGAAAATTTGTAGATGATGGTCTTCTTCAACCCAGGATCCATATTGTCAGCAGATCAGATTACTAGAATCAAAGGGAAGACGAGAACCTAAGAACACACACGCATGAAAATGTTAACATGCAATATGAATATGCAAATGCAGACAGGGATCAAGGTATCAAGAACTGTTGTGCTGCTGACTGAATTAGACCATAGTTTCGCTCCAATGAGAAAACTCAGAATCTCTGACAAAAAACCATAGTGTCCAAGGTCAAAGGTCCGCTCTGACAAGAAAATCAGAAAACCGAGTTGGTTGGAGGTCAAAGTTTCCTGCAAAACCCCATCCCTCTCACAGGTAGGTTTTAGTCTTGGACGACAAGGCAGTTCTAACAGGTCATCAGTATCGCAGACTCTCAGGTCGAGAAACGATGACACGTTCACCATTTCTGGTTTGGCATCATGGTCAATTAAGGAGGTCTTAACTGACTTCCCAATGAACAGTCTTTAGAGTCGTTAGCTTTCAGATCCAACACCCCCTCAACTGTTCAAGATGCACAACATAGGATGTCTTCAAAGAAAACCTCGTCTGGACGCGAATTTTATGGAAACTCTTGCGTGACAAGATGCCACAAAAGTCCACACTACTCTCCACACTAATCCTAGGTGTATACTCAGGCCTGGGTGTTGGGCTTATCTCTCATGGATCAACCCATCCAACAACACAACAGCGGTATAATATGATAATAATAATAAAGTGCAAAAAGTAAAATACAAATGCAATAATATACAAAAATCATACAAATACAACATAGATATGCACAAATATACACACTCAAAAATAAAAAATAGACAAGCGCTAGGATTGACTCACATAGGGAACCAGAGTCGCCAGCTGTTGCAACTGCAAAAAGGGCCGGCGGAAACAAACAGAAGATTCGCCACCGAACGTTATTTATCCTAAAGAGAGGGAAAGGAAACGATCCAAGAAAACCTAAAAGAACGGAAAAGACAAGGTAATCGCAACCAAATCTTGGGTTCGGGAGTCGGTTACGTAAGGGGAAGGTATGAGCACCCCTCACGTCCGTTGTACTCAACGGGATCCATGCTTATTTTCTAATCAAAGGGTGTGCTAACTAAAAGCTACTGCTAAACGGGGGATGGAAAAAAAATGAGACTCGATAGGACATTGTGAGAAACGATGATACGTATTCCCTCGTGCAATGGGAAAGTCAAAGTCAACGTAGTTCAGAAAACTACAGGTGATGGGGGGAAGGTTGCTCGCCAAGATATCGCCGTCTTGTGCCTACGTATCCTCATCTGGTATGAGAAATCAGAGCAAACGTAGTTCGAGAAAACTAGACCACTGGTTGGTTAAGTGTTTTTTATGAGTGATGTTAATTTTCCATTCCAGCAATTAGGGTCGATGCTTGTTTGCGGTAGAACAGAAAAGTAACGTACTCTTTTAGAAAATGATTTTGAAACAATCCTGAAGGATGAAAAGATTTGAATTTGGTTTAAGAGTTTTAGAGAAGTGAATTGAATTTCTTTGAGATTTACGTTGCACTAAAGACTATGACATAGGAGCGAATGCGTCGCATATCGCACAAAGGGCATACACTAAACACTCTAGACTGAAGGTAGGAAAAACACTTAGAAGGGGGGTTGAATACGGGTTTCAAATAACAACTATGACAATAGTAAAAATAACAAGGTATTTTTATCCTGGTTCGTTTGAACTCAAACTACTTCAGTCCACCCTACCAAGGTGATTTGCCTTTCTCAACAAGGACTTAATCCACTAAATCAAACTGATTACAGTGTTAACCACTAAGACAAATAGTCTTAGTCTTCTCAAGAAATCTGACCACAACTTGGTCTCTTAAGGAATCTTTTTACAAATAAGTAAAATACAATGTGTTTAAAAGTTGCTTCTAAAAAGCTATATCACAACTGTGATTTTACACAAATGAAGAACGAATTAAATCTAGAATGAAGTTGTGAGATGTTTGGATATTGTTCTTTGATTGTTCAGTAATTCGTCAACTCGTCGTTTCGTCAACATAGATATGATGTAGAAGTCTTGTTTAAATAGAACTTCACTTTCATTTCTTAAAAGGCGTGCAACTGGCTTTCTGTCTTCTTTGACTTTTCTTTCTTAGAAGAGGAATGTTCAGACAAATCCTTTTTGTCTGAATTCTTGTGTCATGCACGAATAGGAAAAATCCGTTTGGATAAGGACAAGGAATATGCCAATAGATCTTTATTTCAACAACATCTTCTTCAACAATTCTGGAACCGTCTTGCATCAGATCTTCTGATGATGTTCCTTGTTCTTCAGATCAGAGTTACTCTATCAGAGTATTTGCAGCCAAGTGCTTTAGCGTGAATAATCTTTATCAGAGCAGAGTTGAATATCAGAGCTTCTGTACTTGCAGCGTTAAGTACTTCCAGAGTCTTCTGATTCTTTACGTATGCTCTTTCGCTCAGAGTCTTCTGCAGCTTCGCTCAGAATCTCTTTCAGCTAGCGTTCAGAGTCTTCTGATTCTTAACTTTCAGAGGAGTTTTTGCTTCCAGAGGAATATTAATTTTAATATCTGAAACAAAAACACTTGAATACAATTAGAGTATATATTTACTTCATACAAAATTTCATTAATGTTATCATCAAAACATAGAGATATATTAAGAACCAATATGTGTTCTAACAATCTCCCCCTTTTTGATGATGACAAAAACAATAGGAAATTTTGTTCAAGACAAAGAAAGATATATATATATATATATATATATATATATATATATATATATATATATATATATATATATATATATATGTATATATATATATGTATATATATATATGTATATATATATATGTATATATATATATATATATACATATATATATATATATGTATATATATATATGTATATATATATATGTATATATATATATATATATACATATATATATATATATATATATATATATATATATATATATATATATATATATATATATATATATATATATATATATATATATATATATATATATATATATATATATATATATATATATATATATATATATATATATATATATATATATATATATATATATATATATATATATATATATATATATATATATCCCCCTGAGATTATGAATCTCCCCCTGAATTGAATACTGATAGAAAAAATAAATACTTCTCTTTCAGCACAAGTATTCTTTCCAGAGTCAGAGCAAACTTTGGAGACTCTCAGAGTTTGTTCAGAGTTACTCTAATCAATTTATCTAATGAAAAATTTGAGCTCTGAAATACTGAATTCAATTAGAATTTAAACTTAAACATGTCTGAGTTCCATTTTGGTAACTGTTTATATGAACAATTAGAATTTCCATTTTCTCCCCCTTTTTGTCATATCAAAAAGAAAAACTTTTGAAGACATGAAACGATAACAGAGGAAAAACATAAAGCATATCATATAATCAGATGGAAAAACCAAACAGTCACATATGCATTGATAAGAAATGCAGAAGATAAACAAGATAAGCAAAACAACACAGAAGTGCACAAATAACAAAACAACTAAGAAGAAGAACGAGAAGCCAAAACTTCAGAAGATTCGTTATCTCAGAGGTTGACTCTTCTTGCTTCACCATCCAAGTTTTGATCTCAGATGTTGATTCCTCTTGTCTAGCCATTCAGTCTTTTATTTCATCTGTTGTTTTCTCTTGTTTGATCATCTATGTCTTGAACTCAACGTTTTCAGCTTCTTGCTTTTCAACCTTAACCTTCAGATCTTCAACTTCTTTTGTCTTCAACTTAGAAGATTCTGGAACACTTACAGAAGCATATGCATTGTTAATAACCATTGCAGATTCATTCTCTATTTCCATAGGATAAGGTTGAGCATATGCAGAAACGTCTTCAGAAATGGAAGCCTCAGTGATGACTTGCTCAGTCTGAGAAACCTCAGGCATCTGAAGTGTAGCATCTTCTTCAGAAGAAGAACACACAACCTCTGGAGGTGTATTTTCCAAAAGTAGGGTTGGAGTTCTGCTAACTCTCAGAAGAGTGAGTCTGACAGCTTCAGCAAATCTCACCTTTGCATCGTTAGAGCAAATATCTTGAAGATTTGAAGCCACAGAGTTGAATCTAGTTCTGAATCTTGTCCAGATGGCTTCAAAATCAGCAAGGTTTATGCTTGAGAAGCACTCCTTCTTAACAGAAGATAACCACATATTTATCTCTTTTTCAAAACCAGAAAACAGTGCACCAACATCTAGCCTAGATTTAGGTTTCAGGTAGGCTTCTAAAGGTGATGTTTTAATGGGAGCAGAGGTTGAAGGTATAAAAAAAGTAGGAATAATGATTACAGGAGGATATGGTGAAGATGGAATATGGACAGATGAGGTAGAAACAACTTTAGGTTTAGAGGGAATATCTGGTTGGGTTGTTTCAGGGATATCAGAAGAATGGATTGGGGAGTTATGAAGTGGTGAGGAAGCTTCTGATGAGTCAGAGGAATCAGATGAGCTAAGATATCCAGATGATATAGGGTGTACGGTTATTAGAGGTTGAATGTCAAGTATCTCTGGTTCAGGGTCAAAGGGGTTTGGTTCTGAATAGTTTGGTTCATCTGGTTGAGGAATAGAGGATGGGGTTTTAGCAGAGGTTGTTTGCTGATGGATGTTGAAGGAAGGTGTGGATGGTACAGATGTGGTGTGTTCAGATAATTGTGCTTGTTGAGGTTCAGAAGGTTGATGTTCAGATGGTTAGTTTATAGAAGGGTTTGGTTCAGAAGTGGTGTGTTGATCAGATGAAGGTTCTTGGTTTTGTTGAGGGGAGTTATTTGTTGGTTGAGGTTGAGAAGGGGGCACAGATTCATGAACATTTTTAGAAGAAAAGTGTTCAGAGGAGGAGGTATGGAGAGGGAGAAGGTATGGGTTCATAAGGAGGAGGAGATCTAGATGTTGGTGGTTCTGCTACTTGTTCCAAAATAGAAGATAAATTTGCAGAAGGGTTACATTTCTTCTTTAAACATTTGGGCTTTACAGAAGATGCTTCTCCAGAAGCTTTCCTCTTAATCTTTGTAGATCCTTCCTCTGAGACATTTCTCTTCTTTCTCTTATTCTTCGCAAAGAAATCTGGTCCAGGTTCATTTGCTCTTTTTATCAAGTCTGGTGGCATGGGGGTTCCATCTGCTAAGCATGAAGCAATGTAGCTTAGAAGAATTTCCCTTGGTTCTTCAGCAGTGAAGAGAGGAAAATCATCCACAGGAATTCTTCTTCTGTGTACAGCATCAGAGTCCATCTTGACTGGCTCTGATTGAAGTTCCTCTACAAGTCTCATTCTCAGTAGACTTTTCCCATTCAGAGGCTTTCCTAGAATTGGAACCAATTCTTCTGTCTGACCTGCCTTTGTCAGATGTGCAACTAAACCATTTTCTATCAGAATATCAGAAATCAATCTACACATTGGGATCCAGGATCTGATCTTCTGATGCTTTGTTCTAATTTCCTCTCTGGAATGTGTTACATGGCTCCATAGATGAGCAAATAACAAGTGTGGAAGATCCACCTTGATGTTATTTCCCAAGCAGTACAGAAAGTACAGTTGTTCTGCATTGATGTAATCTAGAGAGTTGGTTTATTTCCTATGGTAAATACATCCCAGAAAGATCTTCACCCAGATCTTGTAGTGCACTTTCAGATCTTTGATTTTGCTTGAGGCCAGCCCAGATGTAAAAACTTCTCTGTAGACATCATCCAAGTCTATACGTCCAGCAGAGAGATTGTGAACACCATCTACTTCTTCATAACCAATTAATTTACGAATCAAGTCTTCAATTATGATTATCTCTTTACCCAACATAAACGAAACAATGAACTTTGGGTATACCTTTGCATGAACCCAAAATTCTTTCACCAAAAGAGGGAAGGCTGGACCAAACAGTCTATCAAAGTACTTAGTCCATCCTTGTGCAGAAACCATTGGTTGCAAATCAAACCCATTCTTTGCAATACAGTCAAAATCAACCATGAATTCGCAAAGAACTTCAAAATCTCCAACATGAGTGAGAAGGGTTCTTTCAGGTTCTTTGTAAATGATGTTACCCGTTTCAGATGTAGATCCAACCATTGTAGATGCAAGCTTTTGAATTGATGATGATGAGGTTGCCATTGAAGAACTAGAGAGATAGCTTGATCTTCTTGAATATTTTGGTTTGCAGAGATGAAGACAATGAAGTAAGAAAAAATGCATAAAGGTTGTGAGCGAGAGTGAAAAATGTGAAAAGTGTTGTGTTGTGGAATATATAGGGGCAAAAAATTAGGGCACACAATCACACGTTCAGCATTTTCTCACAATTAATTAAAACATTAAATCACATCAAAAAGAATAATGATTAAAAAGCATTTAATGATTCTGACAAGCGTGGGGAGGAAAACGAGAAAATTAATTGTTCAAACAGTACCTCTAAACGGCATCTCATTGTTTACACTCCACCTTTTCAGATTCTGTGTGACACGTGTTTAATGTTTGGGTGTCTCTGAAACTTCTTAAGGAAATGAAATGTTAGCATCATTCAGATCCTCTGAAGGTTGTTAGTTCAGAGTTTCAAAAAAAAACTAAGGTAACAAATGAAATACAGATGAAAACACTCCAGAGTATAGACATTAATCAATTTTCATCTGAGTAAATTTGCTTCTGAATAATAGTGTTAGTCTGGACAATAATACATACTAATATTCTTCAGAATAAATTTAAACCTATCTTCAGCAAGGGGTTTTGTAAAGATATCAACCCATTGATGGTCTGTATCAACAAAGTTTAAACTTATAATTCCCTTCTGAACATATTCTCTGATGAAATGATGCTTAATTTCTATATGCTTTGCCTTAGAATGTAAAATAGGATTCTTAGAAAGGCAAATAACAAAAGTATTATCACAGAAAATAGAAATGTTACTCTCATATATCTGATAATCTTCTAGATGACTCTTCATCCAGAGCATCTGTGTACTACAACCAGCAGCAGCAATATATTCTGCTTCTGTTGTTGAAAGTGCTATTGTGGGTTGCTTCTTGCTGAACCATGAGATCAGATGACTTCCAAGAAACTGACAGCTTCCAGAAGTACTTTTACGTTCTACTTTGTCTCCAGCATAATCAGCATCACAGAATCCTACTAGTTTGTATTCATCAGATCTTCTGTAACACAAACCCACGTTAGTAGTACCTTTCAGATACCTCAGAATCCTCTTAACAACTGTTAAGTGAGATTCTCTAGGATCTGATTGGAATCTAGCACACAGACAAACACTAAAAAGAATATCAGGTCTAGAAGCAGTCAAATACAGAAGAGATCCAATCATACCTCTGTAGAGCTTTTGATCTACCTTCTTACTTACCTCTTCTTTTCCTAGAGTGCTTGTTGGATGCATTGGAGTTTTAACCAACTTACTTTCTGTCATGTTAAACTTCTTCAGAAACTCCTTCACATACTTTGTCTGATGTATGTAGGTGCCTTTTGGAGTTTGATTGACTTGAATTCTCAGAAAGAATCTGAGTTCTCCCATCATGCTCATTTCAAATTCTGCCTGCATAGATTGAGCAAACTCCTTTCCAAGCGTAATATTTGTTGTACCAAAAATAATATCATCTACATAAATCTGACAGATTAAAATGTCTTTCTTAATTTATTTATGAAATAGAGTTGTATCCACCTTTCCTCTGATAAAATTGTTTTCCAGAAGGAAATTACTCAGCCTCTCATACCAAGCTCTAGGAGCTTGTTTTATACCATAAAGTGATTTCTTTAATTTAAAAACATGTTTTGGAAATTTTTCATTTTCAAAACCAGGAGGTTGATGAACATAAACTTCTTCTTCAACTAAACCATTTAAGAAAGCACTTTTAACATCCATCTGATACAGAGTGATATTATTCTGTGCAGCAAAAGAAATTAATACACGAATAGATTCTAACCTTGCCACAAGAGCATATGTCTCTGTGTAATCAATTCCTTCTTGCTGACTGTAGCCTTGAGCAACCAATCTTGCTTTGTTTCTGAAAACTTCTCCTTGCTCATTCAGCTTGTTTCTGAAAACCCACTTAGTTCAAATAATATTAAATCCTATTGGTCTTGGAACCAGATCCCAGACATCATTCCTTGTGAATTGGTTAAGCTCCTCTTGCATAGCAAGTATCCAATCACTATCTTGCAGAGCTTCATCCACAGAGGTAGGTTCAATGATTGAAATCAAATCAAACAATGACGTTTCAGATGATCTGAGAAAGGATCTTATTCTGATAGGGTCATCCTTCTTCCCAATTATCATTTCCTCTGGATGAGAGGCTTTGATTCTGGATGATCCTTTAGCAGTTGGTTCTCCAGAAATGGTCAAGTTGTCCATTTGAGCAGTCAAAGGAGTAGCATCTGACGTTGCTTCTGGTGCTTTTACTTGAACTTTGTCTGCCTCTGAATCTTCAGAGTCTGTGAAAAGCACTTCTCTATCTGCAGAAATTTCAAGCTGCTTTGGCTTTTGATTGTCAAGCTTATCATCAAATCTAACATGAATTGATTCCTCTACAATCTGTGTCTCAGTATTGTACACTATGTAGCCTTTAGAGCGTTCAGAATATCCAAGCATGAAACACTTATGTGCTTTAGAATCAAACTTGTTTTGATTGTCTTTAGTATTCAAAATAAAACAAACACATCCAAAAGGACGGAAATAAGAAATGTTGGGCTTTCTATCCCTCCACAATTTATAAGGAGTCTTCTCCAGAAGAGGTCTTACAGACAATCTGTTTTGAATATAGCATATTGTATTAATTGCTTCTGCCCAAAAATGTTTTGCCATGTTTGTCTCGTTGATCATGGTTCTGGCCATTTCTTGCAAAGTTCTATTTTTCCTTTCTACAACTCCATTCTGTTGAGGAGTTCTAGGACAAGAAAAATCATGTGCAATGCCATTTTCTGTAAAATATTTTTCAAAATATTTATTTTCAAATTCTCCACCATGATCACTTCTGACTTTAACAATTTTAAATTCTTTTTCGTTTTGGACTTGTTTGCAGAAGTCAAAGAATACAGAATGTGACTCATCCTTGTGTTTCAAGAATTTTACCCATGTCCATCTGCTGTAGTCATCAACTATAACTAATCCATACTTCTTGCCTCTGATGGATGCAGTTTTGACTGGTCCAAACAGATCAATATGAAGTTGCTCTAATGGTCTAGGTAGAAACAACATTTTTAGCTTTGAAAGAAGATTTTGAAAATTTTCCTTTCTGACATGCTTCACAAAAAAGCATCTGAGTTGAACTTCAACTGAGGAAGTCCTCTGACCAGATTGAGCTTATTAATCTAAGATACGCGTCTCATACTAATATGACCCAATCTTCTATGCCAGACCCATTGCTCATCGTTAACCGACATAAGGCATTTTACATTTTGAATTTTTAGTTCTGAAAGATTAATTTTGTAAATGTTGTTCTTCCTTTTTCCATTAAAGAGGATTGAACCACCTTTTTGACTCACAGCTTTACAACATTTTTGATTGAAGATTATATCATAACCATTGTCACTTAATTGACTTATGGAGAATAGGTTATGTGTTAATCCTTCAACAAGTAAAACATTAGATATGGAAGGGAGGTTACCATTACCAATAGTTCCAGAGCCAATGATTTTGCCCTTCTGGTTCCCTCTAAACTTCACATCACCTCCAGATCTAAGTTCCAGGCTTTAGAACATAGAATTTCTTCCCGTCATATGTCGTGAGCAGCCAGAGTCCAGGTACCATGACTGGTGTCTTAACTTTGCTGCTAAGGACATCTGCAACAAAGATTATTTTATCTTTAGGTACCCATATTTTCTTGGGTCCTCTGGGGTTAGTAGGTTTGAAATTCTGTCTGAACTTCTTTCCCTTAAAAGCATCTTTGTTCTGACGAAATTTTGGTTTAACAAAAGCTTTAGTGTTTTGATCTG
Organism: Lathyrus sativus; assembly: GCA_963859935.3. NCBI lineage: Eukaryota > Viridiplantae > Streptophyta > Magnoliopsida > Fabales > Fabaceae > Lathyrus > Lathyrus sativus. The sequence goes on from OZ012736.1 coordinate 458,790,127, forward strand.
TACTTGTGTGATTAATATCATTCAGGTGACCATATTTAAAATGGGTGTACAGAGGAGAATACTTGATGATCAGCTTATCAGCAGGTTTTGGATTTAAATCCTTCCCAGAGGGTGATTCATATCCAATTCCTTTTCTATTGTTTCTGCTTACACCATAGATGATGGAAGCCCTTTTGCTTCTATCTAGGCCTCTGGACAGAAACCTCTAAAAACTATAATCATACTTTTCTAAAATGTTTTTAGAGCATGACTTAGTATCTGAGTCAGACATTTGTTGAGCTTTTTCTAAATTAGTTTTTATTTTAAGATTATTTATTTTTAGCTCAGCAACTTTTGATCTTAGCTGATCAGTCTCAGATGCAAGATAGCTCTGAAGCTTCTTGTATTTGAGTTTGATCTTACTGTAGTTTTCAATCATTTCAGATAAACTTTCAAGAAGTTCAGCTCTGGTAAGTTCAGAAAATACCTCTTCTGAATCTGATTCTGATCCAGATTTAGTTGTTTCTTCGTGGTCCTCCATGTCAGCCATCCGTTCCATATTTGTACATTCTTCCTCTGACTCTGATGAGGATTCATAAGCATCTGAGTCATCCCACGTGGCCATCAGAACTTTCTTCTTCTTTTCAAACTTTTTTCTGGGTTTGTCCTTCTGAAGTTTGGGACATTCACTTTTGTAATGACCTGGCTCCTTGCACTCATAACATACAACTTCTTTCTTGCTAGATTTCTTGTGTCCAGAATATTTTCCACGTTGATCAGATCTCTTGAAGTTTATGAACTTCTTTTGTTTATGCTTCCATAGTTGATTAATCCTTCTGGACAGCAAAGACAGTTCATCTTCTTTTGAGGAGGATTCTTCAGAGCTTTCTTCAATTACCTGCAAAGCTTTAGCAGATTTGTTGGATTTTAACGCAACAGACTTACCTTTCTTCTGAGGCTCGTCTTCTTCCAGCTCAATCTCGTGACTTCTTAAGGAACTGATAAGTTCCTCCAGAGTGATCTTATTCACATCTTTTGACAGCTTCAATGCTGTAACCATTGGTCTCCACCTTGATGGTAAGCTTCTGATTATTTTCTTGACATGGTCAGAAGTGGAGTAACCTTTATCTAGAACCTTCAAACCAGCAGTTAGGATCTGGAATCTTGAGAACATAGTTTCCACAGATTCAGACTCCTCCATTTTGAAAGCTTCGTACTTATAGATAAGCGCCAAGGCCTTTGTCTCCTTTAGTTGAGAGTTTCCTTCGTGTGTCATCTTTAATGACTCAAACATGTCAAATGATGTTTCTCTATTTGTAATTTTCTCATACTCAGTATGAGATATAGCATTTAACAAAATGGTTCTAGCTTTATGATGATTTCTGAAATCCTTTTTCTGTTGGTCAATCATTGACTTTCGGTCAACCTTTTTGCCCTCACCATCAGTGGGATGAATGTAACCATCAGTGATCAAATCCCATAGATCAGCATCATAGCCTAGAAAGAAACTTTCTATTCTATCTTTCCAATAGTCAAATTTCTCTCCATCAAACATGGGAGGTTTGGTGCTGATTCTATCTCTATCATCATATTTGTTGTTGTTTGAAGTTGAAGTTTCAACCATGATAAATCAAAAATAATAACTCAAGAGTTTTTCCCAACTGGATCTTTCTCTTTCACTGTTAAGTGATAGCACTACAGAGCCGGAGCTCTGATACTAACTGAAGGTAGGAAAAACACTTAGAAGGGGAGGGGGTTGAATATGGGTTTCAAATAACAACTATGACAATAGTAAAAATAACAAGGTATTTTTATCCTGGTTCGTTTGAACTCAAACTACTTCAGTCCACCCTACCAAGGTGATTTGCCTTTCTCAACAAGGACTTAATCCACTAAATCAAACTGATTACAGTGTTAACCACTAAGACAAACAGTCTTAGTCTTCTCAAGAAATCTGACCACAACTTGGTCTCTTAAGGAATCTTTTTACAAATAAGTAAAATACAATGTGTTTAAAAGTTGCTTCTAAAAAGCTATATCACAACTGTGATTTTACACAAATGAAGAACGAATTAAATCTAGAATGAAGTTGAGAGATGTTTGGATATTGTTCAGTAATTCGTCAACTCGTCGTTTCGTTAACATAGATATGATGTAGAAGTCTTGTTTAAATAGAACTTCACTTTCATTTCTTAAAAGGCGTGAAACTGGCTTTCTGTCTTCTTTGACTTTTCTTTCTCAGAAGAAGAATGTTCAGACAAATCCTTTTTGTCTGAATTCTTATGTCATGCACGAATAGGAAAGAGCCGTTTGGATAAGGACAAGGAATATGCCAACAGATCTTTATTTCAACGACATCTTCTTCAACAATTCTGGAACAGTTTTGCATCAGATATTCTGATGATGTTCCTTGTTCTTCAGATCAGAGTTACTCTATCAGAGTATTTGCAGCCAAGTGCTTTAGCGTGAATAATCTTTATTAGAGCATACTTGAATATCAGAGCTTCTGTACTTGCAGCGTTAAGTACTTCCAGAGTCTTCTGATTCTTTACGTATGCTCAGAGTCTTCTGCAGCTTCACTCAGAATCTCTTTTAGCTAGAGTTCAGAGTCTTCTGATTCTTAACTTTCAGAGGAGTTTTTGCTTCTAGAGGAATATTAATTTTAATATCTAAAACAAAAACACTTGAATACAATTAGAGTATATATTTACTTCATACAAAATTTCATTAATGTTATTATCAAAACATAGAGATATATTAAGAACCAATCTGTGTTCTAACATAGACAAGTGAAGAGAAACCCCCCACTCATCATTTCCCATGTACATAAGGCTCGTGGCGCACAACGTTCATCATTATTTGTTAAGTGTCTTAAAATTGTTTGAGATGAGAAGAGAAGACACAAAGAAAACACTAAAGGGAAACTAAAAACCCTAATGTTATCATACAAAGTGGTCCTAGGGTTAGGATGTAAGGGAAGCCTACCTAATGTTATCATACAAATGATGGACCTAAAGTTGATGCCAAATGGACTATCCTAATTGTTATCATGCAAAGAATTGAAAGCTTAATGTCTCTCCTACTCCCATCTTAAATAGAGGGACTAGGAATCCTAAGGTATCATGTGAACAAACACAAGTAAACACCATATTAATCAATCACAAATGAAAACAAACTCAAGAAAAGGAAAAGAAGAATGAGAGATGAAGGAGAAGATGCAACAACACGTAAACAAACAAGAAGTTCACTCCATAAGACATAAGTGTCACAAACACAAACACTAGGTTCAAACATACAAAGTAAACATTAACATCATGTAAAAGCAGCAACATGTTCTCACATGTCAAACCATAACTGAAGATTAGATGTCAAAACAAATAAGCAAACTAAAGCACCAATGCATACACAAATGACTTAAAATCTATCAAGAAGCATTTTCAATCATCAAGCATAGTGAAACGAGGTCAAATGACATGAGAACCAAGGTAGGGCAGTAGCAACGTCAATATGTATTCAACTCATGTCAATGGTCAGAGGATAAGCAAAAGATTCAAATCATGCATCAATATCCAAACACAATCAATTGTTACACAAACAATCATGTAAAGACACACCTCAAAGATGTAAACATGTAAACTCGAGACATGAATCCAAATGGGCAGAAACACGTACATGCATATCAATATATCATCAACACACTAATCACAAGAAGAAGTCTCAAAAATAAAACTCAAAGTAAACACCAAGACTAGGCAAGCACATACCAAAAGTATCCCTAAAGAAAAGGAAATGTTCAAGCAAAGCACAAGGCACAAATGATCAAGAAAAGCACACAATGTCATCAAGGTCATAACCAAACACAAATGATTCACATCATATTCATGTCCAAGTCATTAACCAAACTCAAGAAGGATCATGTTCAAATTATGCTCAAGAAACCACTCGGAACACTCATTCGAAGGAAACACAAAATCAAGTGAAAGAATGGATGAGAAATGGTCATACAATGGATATCAAATCATAAGAATCAAACACTCAAACATGTCATTTAAAACCTATAAGAAATCATAATCATCTCTTTGACCATACAAGAAAGCAACTCAAAGAATTAGGTTAGGAACACCGAAGGAGTGAGGCCAAAACATCATTAACTTGGAAATTCAACCATAAATCAAAAAAATCATCAAATGAAGATGAGACCAAATCTTAAACTAACTTAAAACAGTCAAGATTCATCATGAAAAAGATCTCAAAGAGATTGTTCAAATATATCACCAAACTAAGCCAAACAAAATCGTGTGTGCAACTAATCGGGGATGAATCAAAAGTCAAATGAAACCACGTGAAAATTAATTAAAATATGACCACAAGAGCATAAAAGCCACACTCAAACAATCATCAAACAAATGTACAAACATGGTAAAAAGATTGAGCCAAGAAGTGTTTCAAAAGTCATCAAACAACAAAGTCTTGTTCAAGGGGTAAACATGTAAAAGCACTTTTCAAATTAATTCAAAATAAAATATTAAAATTAATTATAAAAGAAAATAAAATAAGTCAAAAAATAAGTAACATACCAAAGATTAATAAACATATTTTTATAGAATTTTATCATATTTTTATCAATTAAAATAAAATGCAAACAAAACAAAATAAATGAATAAAAGAGCAAAAGAAAGGAGGGTGCAACAACAAGTCTAGAAAGGGCCACAAAATTGGGCCCAAAAAACAGAGGTGCAGAAAGTAATAGTATGGCCCCAAGCTAATTAATAATGTGACAAAAATAAAATAAATAGATAGTAACATAATATTATGTAACATTTATCAATTGGTCCAAATTATTTAAGTGACTAAAAGACAAAACAGGGAAAAGACAAAAACCACTTCATCTTCTCCAACAAGACATGGTCCAATCGAACCACCCTCCTCCACCATGGCCTATCGCCGAAGCCACCATGGGGATCGCCGAAACGGCACTGGTCGCCGCCTCCAGTAGTGGGAGTCGCCGGTGGCGGCTTTTCGAGACCACCCCCCCCCCCTCAGTTTTTCGCGTAGAATTTGAATATCCGGTCAAAAATTCCAAAAAAAAAAAGCCTCTAAGCTCAAGAAAAACCACCATGAAAGTGGTGCACACAAATTTCCACTTCAACAAATCAAGACAACATGGGTACCATTCTCAAGGATTTTTCATGTAGATTTCAAATATGTCATTAGTTTCTAAAAACAACCATTAAAAACTCTTGAAAACAAACAACAAAGTGTGCATCCAAAAAATGAAAATCATATATTCATGCACAAACAGAGCCTACACGAAGTATGACTTCAGCCCATGTCCCAACATGCTTCTAACAATCAAATGAGCCTAAAATGATGCAATATAGTAATGATAAAAGTTTAAGTTGTTACCTAACGGAAAAAATTCCGGTGGTTCTTTAAATCTTGAACAACTTGAGCCAAGCTTGAAGAAAACCTTGTATTACTTCTCTAGAGACCTCAAGGATGGTAGATAACTCAAAAGAAATGAGAAAACTTGTGTAGAAAACTCAAAATGAAAATAGAAGCTCACTAGAAAAAGAGAGATATTTTGCCCTAGAAAATGAAGTGTAAGTCATGTCTAAAATTCTGCCCACGATAACTTAGAAAAAATATAAATTATGAAACTTTTGACATCATTGACATCTTGACTTTAAGAGCACACAACTTGAGTTCTACACATCTAATGAAAGAGTTTTAGTACTAAAAAGAAAGCTTGAAGGATGCTCTAGAACTTTCATGTTCAGGGAAAATTCATTTGAAACTTGTATCATCATGACAGATGGGCTTGAAAGTAAGTACTTCAAGCTGAATTTCTACACTTAGAAAAAATTCTAAGTGTTGAAATGTTAAAATCCCCATTTTCTCAACTTTAGTTCATCATATCTCTCAAACTATGGATCTTTTAGACATGCCTCCTTCCACAAATTTGTAGTTCATGATGTCCCCTTTGATTTGATAATAAGTTTTCCTCTATTGGATCAAGGACAAAAAATTATGGAAGTTGCAAGATGGCTAGAATTGGGGGTTTCTACACTTAAAAACATTTCTACCAACACCCTAATTTAGTCAAATTCTTGATTTTATGTTTCTCCTTGAATCTTCTTGTCCCAAACATATGAAATCACTTGAAAAAAACTATCATGCTCTTGATTGACCTTGAGACCCCAAGTTTTTGACCCCATTGAACCACAGTTGACTTTTGCTGACCAGACGAAACCTTAGGACCATTTCCATTGACTGAGGCTCTTGTGATGGCTTGTGATGACACGTAATCTGTGTAGAGGACCCTCAAGGTGCGTATTGAACTTTAAAATCATGTCTTGCCAAAAAACTAGCCACAAATCTTCTTTGAAACAAAAATCCTAATAAGTTATCCATGAGATAAGAGGAGAAGAATCAATGCTTGTGTTCTTGATTCAAGTTGTTGTGAGAATTATCTTGATAATGGGGGAACCTTATGATTTGAGATTTCCACAAAGTTGAGCATGAACTCTTGGTTGAGCTTTGAAGAGGAAGCTCTTCTCTTGATTGTTGGATAAGATACCTTGATCCCCTGTCTAAGATCAATGCTATATGCAAATGCCAATGCAAGAATGATATGAAACATAAGCCAAGATAAAAGAAAAGGATAGACAAATTTTGGGGTGCTACATTGTTCTCAAAGGAAAGTTTAGAGCATGATGAACAATTTTGATGTTGAAGGAAAGATGAATTTAAGCCTTGATCAATGATAATTTTGTCTTTGAAGTTTGTTCCATGAAGCTGACTAGTGACACTTAAAAAATCTCATGATTTTATCAAATTGACCAACTTGAATACCCTAACTTTGAAGCGACATAACTTGAGTTCTAATGATCCAAATGAAGAGTTACTATTACCAAAAGAAAGCTTGAAGAATGAGGAACAACTTCTATATTGATTGCAAAGTGAAATGGAGCTTGGAACTATAAGAAAATTGCCATTGAAAACAAGAAATCTTGACTGAATTTTGAGACTTAGAAAAATTCTAAGCATTGGAAACTTGAATCCTAATTTTTCTCTACTTTGTGTCTTCACAACTCTTGATCAATACTGTCACACCCTCATTTTCGCCTTTAGCCTTTATACCCTACATTCGCCATATCATACATTGTTCTATTGCATATCGAGCATGTGGGTACGGATTGGGTCGATTTGTCATTTTTCATTTCAAATGAGATAACTTGTCTATCTTGGACTACATGGAGGAAAAGGTTCATCACCTAAGGTTTGATCTAAGTTGGAAAATCTATTCATCTAGATTTCTTCAAGGAGAAGTTACTTGAAAAAAAATATATTAGGATATTCAAAATATATTCCTAATGAACATGAAATTCAAGGCCAAATTCAAGATTGTTTCATCCAATTTTGTTTCAAATTCTTGATCAAGTGGAGTCCAAATTTGCAAAGCATGAGTCAAGATCACAAGTCCATAATTCAAGACTTCATCCATTTCAAGTTTGATGGTTCTAGGGGAATCCATCATGAATTCATGAATTAGAGGCAAGAATATTACCAAGAGAAATTTTAATGACATTACAAGAATGTCATTTGTTGCAAGATTTCCAACTCTAAGTAATGTTTAGAAATTAATTTATTTATAATCTTCATTCAAGTCTCTAATCAAATTCATGTTATGGTAATGCCACACCAAGTCCACATTATGCTTACAAACATCCAAGAAATATGCAAGAATTAAATCAAGATTGGAATGTTTTAAGACCAAGATTATGCATGTTTAATCATGGCAAAACAGTCCCATGCAAGAGGTGACAAATTTCTTCATGTCACAAGATCACATGTCACAAGACAAAGGGAATAACATGTGACAATGCTTCTACATATGAGAATTTTCAAAATGCTGTCAAAGGTGGTAGCATTGACCACAAGAGCTGTCCAAGCACAAGCCAACAAAATGGATGCAAGGCACAATGTGCTGCAGAAAAAACAGCATAGGCAAAGTGCAACAGCAAAAATGCAGCATAGTACTTGCATGGAAATGGAAAGAAAGAGAGCGGCATGAGAAAAGGTGGTAAGAGACACCACTCCATGAAAAATCTGATATGTGGGGAGTGTCGCTACTGCGAAAACCGGCGCCGGCTAAACAGAAGAGTCGCCACCGTGCGTTATTTATCCCAAAGGAGGGAAAGGAAACGCTCGAAGTAAACCTACCGCAAAGACGGGAAAGGAATGGTCATTGCAACCAAATCCTGGATTTGGGAGTCGGTTACGCAAGGGGAAGGTATTAGCACCCCTCACGTCCGTCGTACTCGACGGGATCCACGCTTGCTGGTTCGTCTAAAGGATGCAAAACAATCTATCTACGGCTGCTAAATCTAAACGGAAAGAAACTGACTCGATAGAGCGTCGCGCTCTATGCCTACGTATTCTCAAGAGAGAAAGTCAGATTCATCGTAGTTCGGGAAACTACAGGGAATTGGCTCGCCAAGACTTCGCGTCTTGTGCCTACGTACTTCCACACAGCGTGAAAGATCAGAGCTTACGTAGTTCAGGCTAACTACGGCTAGACAGGTTGTTCTCGACCACACAGGGGTGAGAGATTAAGTTGGTTTTAGAGGTACGGGAACCTACGGGAACTAGAACTACGGTCTGGTCTCGATTGCGCTCGGGCAAGAGAAAGGGAAACATCAGTCGTTAGCGGGAAAGTCTTGATCGCACGACAGCGAGAGAACAGAGAGGTTAGTTGTTAGTGTGCTCGCTAGGATATCGCATCCTATGCCTACATATTCTCGTCTGATACGAGAAATCAGAGCAGCTGTAGTTCAGCCTACTACAGCTAAACGGGGAAACGGGAAAAAAGAAAAAGGGGAAAGGGAGCTCGCTAGGATGTCGCATCCTATGCCTACGTACTCTCGTCTGGCACGAGAGATCAGAGCAAACATAGTTCGACGGGAAAACGAGTCTCGATTGCACGGGGGCAAGAGAAGGGGTCTCGATCGCCTGAACGCGAGAGAAAAGGGGTTTCGATCGCACTAGGGCGAGAGCAAGGAGGACGCAAGCCTACGCCTAAACGGGAAGGAACTCGGGACACACACGCAAGAACCTAAGACGTAGGAGTGAATGCGTCGCATGACATCCTAAGGATACCATACTAGACATCCTAGACGATTGAGAAGTAACTCCTCAACTGTCATTTCCTTCGTATCTAACGATGCGGCTCACAACACTCGACGATTGCCTGAAGACTTGAATAAGATGATGATGTTGAACGAAGCAGCTCCGTTGGCTCCTGACATGCACGCAAGCTCCATCCCAATCTTCTCCTCTCTGGATCTCTGATGATGACGCTCGAATCAAGAACCAATGTAACGCTTAGACCGTCATGGTTCGACTTATACGAGAAATTGAACTCTCAGAGGTAGCGTATTAATGTCCGTGTCAAAGACAAGAGAAATGATATAAAAAATCATTCTCCAATTGAATCGTGTCACACGGCCAGCCAAAAATGAAATCGAGAATAAAATCGGATAGAAAAGAAAATAGGAGAGAAATCCACCGCAAAAATGGAAATAATAGCCTACTCCTAAAATACGGCAATTAAATTCTCCTAAGGGAACTATATCCTAAAAAGAATTAAATATATAAATCTCCTTAACCAGAAATTAACTAAATCCTAAATTCTCTTAAAAGAACATTAAACTAATTTCCTAAATGAAAATATTATCTAAATTTCCTAAAAGAAATTAAAATTAAAAATTCTATTCTTTGAATTATAAAACTATCCCTAAAATATTACAATTAAAATTGTAATAAAACAATGCAAGAAAATAAAGGGAATAAAAAAAAAACTGTAGGGGGTATTGGTTCAGTACAAGGGGATACAGCAGCAAAAAGGTATAAAAACTGGGCCCAGCCCAATAAAAAAACAAAACAGAAAACGGGGGGGAGGGGGCGTGAATGTAAACGGAGGGTGTATGGCCAAAAAAGAAAATGAATGGGCTTGAGGCCCGAACCAAACACTCACACACACACGGGGAGGAGGGTGCGTAAGTAACTGGGAGGTGTGTTGCAGAAAAACGCCAATGGGCCTTAGAGCCCAATCCCACACTCACGCCACGTCCCAACTCTTCACATCAGCAAAACCCTAGTACTCACTACAGACAACACTGTTCACATGCTCCCTGCGCCGTTTCTCAATCTCTCTCTCTCTCTCTCTCTCTCTCTCTCTCGTCCAACTCTCTCAGAAATTCTCTCTCAATCTTTCTTAGATTCTCAAACTCCATTTTATTTTACGAATCCTTAAAACAAAAGAAAGAACCACCAAACAGCAAACAAACTAAATCGAGACGTTCAATGATTTCGTTTGAAGCTTCTTTGGAAGAAAATGTTTGATGAACTGGATGAGCGTGATGAATACGAAGAACAATAACATGCATCTGGAAAAATTTGTTGGACGAATGAAGATTGATGCGTTTCTGGAATCGCGCTTGAAGAAAATGATGAAGATCAATGAACGTGATGAAGATCCGTGAAGTGATGAAGAATCTGGACACAGTTGCAGAAACGATGAACATTCTTGAAGAAGATTTGAAGGATCTGGATGAAGTTGATGAAGATTCTGGACCCAGAGTCGAAGATCTGGATGAACACGGATGGATCTTGGATGAAGACCTTGAAGGTTGATGTATGAAGTTCGTTGTGGATGTTGCGCGTTCGTAAATGGAGATCGTCGAAGGTTGAAGACTGTGGAGATCTGTTGAGAAGCTTGAAGAGGCGTCCGAATCTGGAAAACTCAACCACGAACATCATGAAGATCGATGAAGATCTTGAGGATGCTGGGAACGATATGAGTTTTCTGACGAAACTGATGAACGTCTGATGAAGATCAACATGAATCTGGGCAAAATCTGGACGAAGACCAGATGAAATTCGTACGGAGTTGGGAGGAAGAAATCTGATGAGTTCTCCGATGGTGATTCCGGCGAGCTTTGGCCGGGAGAAACGCCGTGATGATTTCTTCGGTGAGGCTTTGAAGAAGCACATATGAAGATTGGATGAGGATATCTGGGAAACGGTGAGTGGATGAAGATTCCGGCGAGTTTAGGAATTCCGGCGACGGTTACGGCTGCTCCGGCGACGGGTACGGTGGAGGGTGAGTTGGCACGCATGCAGAACATGGAGAGAGAAAAGGGGACGCGTGGCGTGAGAGAGAGATAGTGGGGAGTGAGGTGGCTTGTGATGTGTCGCTCTCTGAGTGAAGAAAGAGAGAGGTGGAGCTTTATAGCAATGACAAGTGGCATGCGAATTTTGGGCCCCCAAACTTAACACTTGGCCCATTAAGACTAATGAATTGATTAAAGGACTTAATGAACTAATTAAACTCGGTTAATGGTGATTAATAACTAATGATCAATTAAAGACTAAAAGCTGGTAATTAATGGACTATTAAACGAAAATGAATATTGATTAAGGCCTAATTAATAAAACAAAAATGAAAATTAATACTAACAGTTAATGAACTAATTAATAAACTAACCCTAATTAAACAAAACTCAATTAAAGCTAATATCTGAACAATAAACTCTATTAAAAGGAAAACTATTTAAAACTAAACAAATAATATCTAACTAATATCTATTTAAAAAACTATTAATCAAAACTATACAATTAAACTATTAAATCCTACTAAAAAAAAATAAAAACCTATTTAATATCTAAAAAAACTATCTATTAAAAAATCTATTAAATTCTATTAAAAAAATATTAAAAACCTATTTAATATCTAAAAACTCAAGTAAATCTATAAAAAAAAAATCCATTAAAATCCATTAAAAATCTAGAAAATAAAAGAGAAAATTCTAAAAAATGCCAGGAAGCCGATTAAATCGATTAGAGAACAACTGCGCCACCATAGCGAAATAGACGGTAAAAACCGGACACCGAAATGTCCTCAAAGACAACAGCGAGAGTTGAAAACACCGGGACGAGCACGAATTCTCAAAATAAAACCTTGTATTGGCTTGAAATGGCCGAAGCGCAATCAGAGGGCTGTGATCCCGATAAAATCAATCTGACTGAGAAAATGCAATGTATGCGGTATACGAATGCGAATGCAAAATGCGTCGAAACATAAACCAGATATGGAAATCGGTTGGTCAAATTTTGGGGTGCAACAGGGAGAAGAGAAAACCCTAGAGGGGCTGAGATAAGAGGAGGGGGCTGTAAACAAAAGGAGATCACTCTTGACTCTTCACACATCCATACACACATTGCAAACCAGAAAAATAGAGAGAGCAAGAGAAACCTCAAAAAACCAGAAAAATAGAAAGGGAGAAAAACCAGAAAAAAAGAGAGTGATATAGAAGCATAAGAGAACCATTGAGAAGGAGAAGCTTCACAACATAGAGTGAAGAGTAGAGAGCACATCCAACAAAGTTCATTGGAGTACTTGCAAGAAGGATAGAAAGCTCTTTGGTATCCATTTCTTCAAACCTTTCTCCCTTTATTTTTTGCTTTTATATTCATTTCATTTATTCTCTTGTGTGTTATTGTACTGTGTATAACATGTAAGGTTCTAAGGGGACCAAAAAGCCATTTTTAAAAACCAATAGAATGGAAAGAAAACCATAAAAGACAAAAAAGAAGAAGCAAATATTACATTTTTCGCTTCAGTTCGCGACACGACCCATGTTCGCGGCGCGACCCATGTTCGCGGCGCGAACATGCCAAAATCAGAATGAAAACTTTCCCAGTTCGCGGCGCGAATATGCAAAAATTAGAATGTTCACTTTTCTCAGTTCGCGGCGCGAACTGATCAGTTTGTTTATGCGATCGAGCCATTTTCAACCTTGTAAGTCGGCCGCCTTATGCGTCCGCCATCGACCTTGTTCGTATCACTTCAAACATCTTTACAAACAATAAACCTTGATCCAACATCAAGTGATCCTTTTTCTTATAAAAAACCCAAAACACAATAAAATATACGATTAGAATTATGCACCATGAACTTTAAAGTGGTGGAGAAGGATTGAGAATGGAATCCTCCTACACTCATTCCGAATATTTTGAATACAAGGCGCTCGACTTGGTTATTCGAGGCATTCATCTCTATCCAAAGTATTTTGTATAATCCTAGTCAAGAATAAATTCTTCCCTAAGAAAAACCTAAAAATAACATCAACTCATCAAACTATTTTTCGCCTTAGGGCATCAATCCAAAACCCTTTTTCAAGGTATAAAATCAACCAACAAATAACTATTTCATAAGCCTCCGAACTACGGAGCTCTGATTCTTCACTTCTTTTAAGTGAGGATACGTAGGCACAAGGGCCACAATCCTTGGCGAGCATTAAAATAAATAAACCAACCCCTCCTTTCCTTAAGCAAGCAAACTCTTAATAAAAACACCCATTCACGCGAAATAACCTAGGAGGTTCCCATCGAGTACGATGGATGCGAGGGGGTGCTAACACCTTCCCCTCGCATAACCGACTCCCGAACCCTAAGACTTGGTTGCGATGACCACGCTCTTCTCCCAAAGGTTTTATCGCTATTTCCCTTTCCCTCCTTGGGATAAATAAAATCCGGTGGCGACTTTGTGTCATTTTTCGCGTAGCGACACATACATATTTTGAAGTTCATTTCTTCTACAAACTTATAGTATGTGCTATCATCTTTAACTTAAGCATTGGTTTGTACCATTTGGATCAAGGATGAGAGAGATATGAATCTTACAAGATGGTCACATGAACATGAATTTTCCATACTTAGTGAAATTCATGAAACCCTAATTTAGCAACTTTTGGGAATTTCTTGATTTCTCTTTATAACATGCATAATGACTTCAAATACCTACATTTGGCCAAAAATCTCAAAGGTTGACTTTTAACTTTGACTGATGGTTGACTTTTTTAAAAAATGATCCAATTCTTCCTCTATCAATTAGGAAACTCTTGAAATGCTTTGTAATGAACCATGAGGCATATATGGAATCCTTGAAGTGTGCCTTGAACTCTAGAACCGTGTTTACTCAAGAAAATAATCATAAGTATCCTTTGACCAAAACCCTAGCCTTAAAACCCAAAGATAGGAGAATGATCAATCCCTTGAAATACTTGAAACCCTAATCACCAGATGATTAGGTGAACTTGTTGAGATACTTTGAAGTATGAAAATCCTTTTATCTTAATAATACCAGGGTGTTGAGGACATTTCCTCTCTCATTGATTTGCAATCCAACTCTTCCCCTTGAGGAAAACCAATATACCTTGATCCCATATCTTAGAGCCAATGCAATCCATGAATGAATATGACCTAATGAATGAAGCATAAGCCAACTAACGTAAGATAACAAGAGGGTAAATTTTTGGGTGCAACAAACATGCCTTATGATTATTGCTTGTTATGCTCAAAATTGTATGATATACTTGATGTATGATGAATTTCATATGTTTTCATTTCCAAAAGTTTTATTGATGACAATTGATTATTTTCAATCTATATGCTTATAGTGATATCATGTTTGAATTCTTCATCACATGTATTTCATGGCATTAATTTCTTCATCACATGTGTTTGAGCATGATATTTACTCATTCTTCACAAAAAATATCATTTATGTATAAAATCTACCATGTCCACAATGCATGCATCCATCCTAAGTTTAGAAAATGTCTCACTTTCTCAAAATGTTCCTAATGTATCAATACATCAAGTATGAGCCAATAAATTTTTGGTGTGTGTCGATTCTAAGGAGAAATGAGTCAATACATTACTTAGAACAGAAAATTCTTTGTTTGTCTCTACTCTGAATGTATCAACTTCAAACACGAATGAGTTGATACATTCGTTATTTTTCCAGCCTCTCGTTCCAGTACGTATCATCTTCATTGTCAAATGAGTCGATACATTCTCACTGGGTGTTCGTTTCATCGAAGGCTCCAAGGCCCAATGGGTTAACCCATTCATCTCAAGAGATACATTTTCTTCCTCTTTCGACGTGTCAGCTCCATTTGCTTCCACAAATCTCTCTTTGACTGAATTTTCAAACTCCAATTAACACCCAACTAATCTCACTTGCTCATTTTTCTTTCAACCTTCTCTCCTATTTTCAAGACAAGTTAGATTTTCCTAGAAAAATTCATTTACTTTTTATCATTCATATCATCCTTTCCTACAAAACCTACCTCATCCAGTTTTTAAAATCCATCATTTTCATCTTAATATTTCAAACTTGGGTAATTGGCATTCTATTTTGTCTTAGTGGGTCTTTCAAATTCCACTCAAAATCTTATTACTTTCATTCACACCTTTCATCAAACACTTGGAGTGTACTATTTCAACACTAAGAACTCATGGCTCCTAAGTTAAACAAAAGGAAAAATGTCACAGGAACATTTTCCTTAACCCTTGTCAGCACCCTTTCCCTTTTACCTCCTTATTATGCTGATGAATTTGAGAAAAATCTTTTAGAAATGAGATTTTGGTCAAGCAACATGTATATGATCCCACTGTTATCCATGAGATACACATTCCAGGAATTGTTGATTTGATGAAGTTTCAAGAGATCAAAAATTGTTTGAAAGTCTCAACTGAATCCAACAAAGACTTGATTTGATTCTTTTATGTCAGGTTGAAGTCAAGGAATGGATGCTCTTTTTATTTTCATATGGGAAAACATACTTATCACATTATGGAAGACATATGACGTAATGTATTTGGTTTGTCTTTTTTCTCTGACTACATTACCTTGACTGATTATTCATTTCATCCTAACTTTGATGTGAGAAGTTACCTAAATTCATGTCTCAAAGCTCCAAGGGCAGAAGACCAATTGGCTAAACCCTCAACAGTTTATTTGAAGAGAAATTTGTAGAAGCATACTTCAATCTCAAGGTTTTGATGATGTCAACAAGACTTAAGCTCATTCCATGTTTTCAAAAAGTCAAGCTTTCAAATTGATCAAGATACTTACACTATATACCCGTGGGGGTATATGTATTGTGAAGCTGCCTGCACTATATACCCGTGGGGGTATATGTACTAAGAAGCTGCTTGCACTATATACCCGTGGGGGTATATACACTGAAGATAAAACCAGAAGCATATCATCTATGGAATGTTGTCATACAAATCAAGCATCTTGTGCAAATGATCATTCAACTTTCAAGATTTGGACTCAAGCTTCGGTATATCAATATTCATTCCTTTAATTGATATACAAGTGTTCAAATAATTTATCATATCAACATTTTGCATATGCATGTCCTTAAAATCTTTTGGATTGGTATAACACTTTTTAACTTAGTATTTTTCTGAGTTTTAACAGTGTTAACCGATTAACCATATGGGTTAATCGGTTAACGGCCTTAAATTTTGAATTCTCAGGGCTAACATTCAAGTGTTAACCGATTAACCTATATGGTTAACCGATTAACCTATATGGTTAACCGATTAACACTGAACGAATTTTGAAAAATTGTTTCTTTTTAAATTCAAACTTTGTTTGAATGTTATACCTTTTCATTATTTGATTCATACTCAATTATAGATTTTTGAAATGGTGTTTGACTCATATAAATTCTGAAAATTTCAAATTGAAAAACACCTCCAATAATTTTCAAAATAATCATTAAAATCAAATTCACTACTTTTCAAATATTTTCAAATATTTCAAAAAGTGTTCATATTGTTCATTCCATTTCATATCCAGAATTGTTGAACACTTGTATTGATATTGAAAAGTGAATTTTGATCAAAAGGAGAAGATCAATCTTTGTATTGATATTACTATTGTATCACTCTCAAATTAAAAATTACAAGAATTATTTCTTTGTGACTTGTGATCCAGGATTGTTGGACACAAGGGTTAGTGCTTGCAAGAGGATTGTTCTTGCACGCTAAGTTGTTGAAATAGTTGTTAGATAGTAGGCCTCACCGGTTGATGGTGTGATAGGTTGTACATTCTAAAACTATAGTGAAAACTCTCTTTCATGTGGAAAGGGGAGTGGAGTACCTTCGGATTGTGAAGGGAACCCCTATAAATCTCTGCGTCCATTTTTCATTCTGCATTTACTGCTTTCATCATCAAGATCATAACCAAGTAAAATTCAAGAATATCAAAAAAACGGAAAAAGTTTCTAAAGCCTAATTCACCCCCCCCCCTCTTAGGTATACTCTGAACTTGCAATTGGCATCAGAGCAGGTTAAGGTAACCTGTTCCTAACGATTCAGTATGGCTTCCGCTAGCACCAACCCGGTTTTTAAAGACGGTGGAAGTAGTAACAAACCACCATTGTTCTCTGGAGAATATTTTGATTTCTGGAAAATCATAATGAAGGCACATCTTGAAGCCCAAGGAGAAGGTATATGGAAAGCAATCGAAGAAGGACCACACAATCCAGTAAATGTGGTCAATGGCGTTGGAACCACAAAGTTGAAAAGCACGTATGATGAAGACGATAAGAAAAAGATTCTTAATGAAAAGAAAGCAATCAACATACTCCAAAGTGCTCTTAGTATGGACGAGTTCTTCCGTGTATCACAGTGTAGATCGGCAAAAGAGATTTGGGACACCTTGGTGGAAACGCATGAAGGAACTGCAGAAGTAAAAAGATCAAGGCTCAACACGTTAAGCCAAGAATATGAGATGTTCTGTATGCAGCCTGGTGAATCTATTGTTTCCTTACAAAAAAATATTCGTTCATCTAACAAATCACTTGATTTCTCTCGGGAAGACCTTCACCAATGATGATCTCAACCTGAAATTCCTAAGATCCTTAACAAGAGAATGGCAACCAAAAGTGACCGCTATTTCAGAAAAGAAGAGTCTTTCAACGATGACATCTGCATCCTTATTTGGCAAACTTCAAGAGCATGAATTGGAACTTGGAAGACTCGAGAAGCACGAAAGTCAAGAAAAGAAGTCCAAAGGAATTGCCTTGAAAATTGACACAAAGGATGACAAAGACGACGAGACTTCCGAAGATGAAAATTTCATGCTTCTTGTAAAGAAGCTTGGTAAGTTTTTTAATAATAATAAAAATTCCTCTTTTCCTAAAAAGAATAGACATTTCAGGAAAAAGGATGCATCCACATCGAATCAAGAAGTCACATGCTACGAATGTGGGAAGCAAGGTCACATAAAGCCGGATTGCGCGAAACTTGCAAAGAAAAGAGGATTCAAAGGCAAGAAGGATTTCAAAAATAAAAAGGCCTATGTTGCTTGGGACGATAACGAGATAAGTTCATCATCAGAATCGGAAAGCGATGAATGTGCAAATATGGCTCTTATGGAATCACATCATTTCGATGAAGAAAGTGATGAGGTATGCTTGAAGACAACTTCTAATCAATGGTATCTTGATAGCGGTTGTTCTAAGCATATGACGGGAGAAATAAACATATTTTCAAGTCTATCATTAAAGGCCAAAGGATACGTTACTTACGGTGATGATAATAAAGGAAAAATTCTTGGAGTTGGAACCGTTGGTGCACCTCCATGTACAATCATCGAAGACATTCTTTATATGGAAGGCCTTAAACACAACCTACTTAGCATAAGTCAATTGTGTGACAAAGGGTTCCGAATCAACTTCACAAAGGATGAATGTTTGATAGAACATGAAGTCACCCATGACATCTTGCTAAAAGGTAAAAGATTTATTAATATTTTTATGATCTCTTTTGATGACTCTTCCTTGAAGGTAAAATGTCTAATGGAGAACAACAACGAGGCGTGGCTTTGGCATAAAAGATTTGCTCACATTCACATGGAGCATTTAAACAAGTTGATAAAGCATAATCTAGTTGTTGGTCTTCCGAAGATAAAATTCATCAAGGATAAATTATGCGATGCATGTCAAAAAGGGAAATAGACCAAGACAACTTTCAAATCCAAGCAAGTGGTTTCTACATCAAGACCACTTCAATTGTTGCATATGGATATTTTTGGTCCATCGAGAACGAAAAGCTTCGGAGGTAGCCTTTATGCTTTAGTTATTGTTGATGATTTCTCTCGATACACATGGAGATTGTTTTTAGTGCAGAAAAATGATGCTTTCAAAGCATTCAAGAAGTATGCGAAGCAAATTCAAAATGAGAAGTCACTCACCATAGCCTCCATAAGAAGCGACCATGGTGGAGAATTCCAAAATTCAGATTTTGAAGATTTTTGCGAAGAGCATGGAATTTCTCATAATTTTTCCGCACCAAGGACTCCTCAACAGAACAGTGTCGTAGAACGGAAGAATAGGTCACTGGTGGAGCTTGCTAGAACGATGGTTAGAGACTTGAATCTTCCTAAATATTTCTGGGCAGAAGCGGTTAGCACGTCATGTTTCGTAAGCAACCGTGTCAATATTCGACCAATTCTCAAGAAGACTCCGTATGAGTTGTTCAAGGGTAGGAAACCAAACATAGCATTTTTCTACATATTCGGATGCAAATGTTTTGTTCTCAACAACAATAAGGACAATCTCGGTAAGTTTGATGAGAAGTCCGACGAAGGTATACTTCTTGGTTACTCTCTTTCTAGTAGAGCTTTTAGAATTTTTAATAAAAGAACTCTTACTATTGAAGATGTTAGAACACAGATTGGTGTTTCTTATATCTCTATGTTTTGATGATAACTTTTATGGAATTTTGTATTAAGAAAATATACACTCTAAAATTTGTTCAAGTATTATTGTTTCAGGTATAAAATTGAAAACTCTTGAAGAAGCAAAATACATAAGTACAAGAAACTATGCAAAGCTATGAAGCATCAGATGCAAGTCTATCAGAAGATTCTGAAGCGCTGCCAGAAGGATCTGAAGCAGAAGCTACAAAATGATCTGAAGCGTTAATGAAAGAAGTGTACAAAAGTTAAAAGCTATGATCTAATCAGACTCTTATCATTAATATTCACGCTCTTAGCACATACTCCTGCATACTCTGATGAAGACTCTGATCAAGATTGAGACTCTGATACATTAAGATCTGATCATCTATCAAGGCTCTAAACCTATCAATCATCTTTAAGCTCTGATCATCTTAAAGTATTTGATACCTTTAAGCTTGCTACAAGTTCTGAAGTGCAGATTATGAAGACTTCATCCTGAAGGAAGCTTGTTGAAGAAGCTGTAAACTTGATTAGACGTGGTGCTACTTCCAAAGTAACCAACGGCTAATTTGTCCAAAGAAGTGACGTGGTGCAAATCCCAAGGCTTCAACAACCATACCTTTCTGCAGAAAGCATATCTCTGCCCATACCTTTGGTGATGAAAAGTCATACAATCAAATATTATATTCAACTGCACATCACTCAAAGCGTTTGAAAAAAGCTATAAAAGGCGAACTACTTCAACATTTTGAGGTTGCTCATTCACTTCCAATCTCTTGCTCATTGCTAATTCACTCTGTAAGAAATACACGCTTGATTCATAAAAGAGAAAATCTCACAAGATCTTATTCATTTTGATCTCTCATAAAACTGTATAGTTTTTGTGGTACTTAATTTTAAGTGTAAACATCACAGTTGCAGAGAAAGGTAAATCATCTTTGATAAGGTGGACTGGAGTAGTTGAGTTCAATGAACCAGGATAAAAATCTTGAGTTGTTTTTATTGCCATATTTCTTAAAAATCTTATTCAACCCCCCCATCTAAGTGTTTTTCTGACTTTCAGTTGGCATCAGAGCTCCGGTTCTTTTTGTGCTATCACTTAACCGTGACCAGAAAAGATCTAGTGGGAAAAACTCTTGATACTCTTGGTTGATATTCATTATGGCTAATGAAACTTCAACACCCAACAACAACAAATATGAAGAAAGAGTCAGCACAAAACCTCCCATGTTTGATGGAGAAAAATTTGATTATTGGAAAGATAGACTGGAAAGTTTCTTTCTAGGATTTGATGCTGATCTTTGGGACTTAGTTATTGATGGATATGTTCATCCCACTAATGGGAATGGCAAGAAAGTTGACAGAAAATCAATGACTGAGGAGCAAAAGAAGGAATTCAGAAATCACCACAAGACTAGAACTATCTTGCTAAATGCTATATCTCATACTGAGTATGAGAAAATAACCAACAGAGAAACTGCCTTTGATATATTTGAATCCCTGAAGATGACTCATGAAGGAAACTCTCAAGTTAAAGAAACCAAGGCTCTGGCGCTGATCCAGAAGTATGAAGCTTTCAAGATGGAAGAATCTGAATCTATTGAAGCAATGTTCTCCAGATTCCAGATTCTCACTGCTGGCCTAAAGGTTCTGGACAAGGGTTACTCTACAGCAGATCATGTCAAGAAAATAATCAGAAGCTTGCCAACCAGATGGAGACCCATGGTCACTGCTCTGAAGCTGGCAAAGGATCTGAACAAGATTACGCTAGAGGAACTAATCAGTTCTCTAAGGAGTCATGAGATTGAACTAGAGGAAGATGAGCCTCTAAAGAAAGGTAAGTCAATTGCTTTAAAATCTAATAAAGTTGTTAAAGCATTGCAGGTATTAGAAGAAAGCTCTGAAGAGTCTGCTTCTGAAGATGAAGAAGAACTATCCTTGTTGTCCAGAAGAATCAATAAACTCTGGAAGAATAAGCAAAGGAAGTTCAAGAACTTTAGAAACCAGATCAACACAGAGAATCTTCTGGGTACAGAAGATCTGGAGAACACTCTGGATACAGAAGATCTGGAGAACCCTCTGGACACAGACGATCTGGAAAAAGAGAGGTTGTTTGCTATGAATGCAAAGAACCTGGGCACTACAAGAGTGAATGTCCAAAGCTTCAGAAGGAGAACCCAAAAAGAAAGTCAGATCACAAAAAGAAAGTTCTGATGGCTACCTGGGATGACTCAGATGCATCTGATTCGTCATCAGAGTCAGAAGAAGAATGTGCATATGTAGCATTCATGGCTGACATTGAGGACAGTGCTGAATCATCTGGATCAGAATCAGAATCAGATTCTGAGGAGGTATTTGCTGAACTTTCTAGACAGGAACTTGTTGAAAGTTTATCTGATATTCTTGAAAACTATAGCAAAGTTAAACTCAAATACAAAACGCTTCTAAAGCATATTGAATTTGAGAGTAACAAGTTTGAATCATAAATAGCTGAACTAAAAGCTGAAAATCTTCAATTGAAAAATAATTTAGAATCTACTCAACTAAACTCTGATTCAAAATCTGAACCATGCTCTAAAAATATTTTACAAGAATATGACTATAGTTTCAGGAAGTTTCTAACTAAATGCCTAGATAGAAGCAAAATGACTTCAATGATCTATGGTATTAGCAGAAACTATAGAAAAGGTGTTGGATATAAATCTTTCTCTTATGAAGATTCAAATCCAAAATCTGTAGATAAACTGGATATCAAGTATCCTCCTTTATATTCTCAGTTTACATTTGGTCACTTGAATGATATTAAACACACAAGTTCTAATCAGAACAAACCTGTGTTTAATAAATCTAAAGCTAATCAGAACAAGTCTTATGTTAAGAGACAGAAGTTCAGAAAAAGCTTTAAGGCAACTAACCAAAAAGAACCCAAGAAAATATGGGTACCTAAGGATAAGATAATCTATGTTGCAGACATCCTTAGCAGCAAAGTCAAGACTCCAGTCATGGTACCTGGACTCTGGATGCTCACGACATATGACGGAAAAAAGGTCTATGTTCCAAAGTCTGAAGCTTAGATCTGGAGGAGATGTCAAGTTTGGAGGAAATCAGAAGGGCAAAATAATTGGCTTTGGAACCATAGGCAATGGTAAACTTCCTTCCATAACTAATGTCTTGCTTGTTGAAGGGTTAGCTCATAATCTATTGTCCATAAGTCAATTAAGTGACAATGGTTATGACATTATCTTTAATCAAAAGTGTTGCAAAGCTGTCAGTCAAAAGGATGGCTCAATCCTCTTTAATGGTAAAAGGAAAAACAACATTTATAAAATTAGTCTTTCAGAACTTAAGGTTCAAAATGTTAAATGCCTTATGTCTGTTAATGAGGAGCAATGGGTCTGGCACAAAAGATTGGGTCATATTAATATCAGACGTATATCTCATATTAATAAGCTTAATCTGGTCAGAGGACTTCCTAGTCTGAAGTTCAACTCAGATGCTCTTTGTGAAGCATGTCAGAAAGGAAAATTTTCAAAATCATCTTTCAAATCCAAAAATGTTGTTTCAACTTCAAAACCATTAGAGTTACTTCACATTGATCTGTTTGGACCAGTGAAAACTACATCCATCAGAGGCAAGAAGTATGGATTAGTCATTGTTGATGACTACAGCAGATGGACATGGATAAAATTCCTAAAACACAAGGATGAGTCACACTATGTGTTCTTTGACTTCTGCAAACAAGTCCAAACTGAAAAAGATTTCAAAATTGTTAAAGTCAGAAGTGATCATAGTGGTGAATTTGAAAATAAACATTTTGAAAAATATTTTAATGAAAATGGCATTGCTCATGATTTCTCCTGTCCTAGAACTCCACAACAGAATGGAGTTGTAGAGACAAAAAATAGAACTTTGCAAGAAATGGCCAGAACCATGATCAATGAGACTAACATGGCAAAACATTTTTGGGCAGAGGCAATTAACACAACATGTTACATTCAGAACAGGGTGTCTATTAGACCTCTTCTGGAAAAGACTCCTTATGAATTGTGGAGGAATAGAAAGCCAAACATTTCTTATTTCCATCCTTTTGGATGTATTTGTTTTATACTGAACACTAAAGAGAATCTTAACAAGTTTGATTCAAAAGCACAAAAGTGTTTCATGCTTGGATATTCTGAACGCTCTAAAGGCTACAGAGTATACAATACTGAGACATAGATTGTGGAGGAATCTATACATGTTAAATTTGATGATAAGCTTGGCAATAAAAAGCCAAAGCAGATTGAAAACTCTTCAGATGGAGAAGTTATTCTCATAGAATCTGAGAAACCAGAGGGAGAGAAAGCTCAAGAAGAAGCTACGCCAGATGCAACTCCATTGGCTGCTCAGATGGATAACATGAATATTTCTGAAGAACCAACAGTTAAAGGATCATCCAGAATCAAAGCTTCTCATCCAAAAGAAATGATTATTGGGAAGAAAGATGACCCTATAAGAACAAGGTCATTTATCAGATCATCTAAAACATCACTTCTTGGGTTGGTGTCTATTATTGAACCAACATCTGTGGATGAGGCTCTAAGTGACAATGATTGGATACTTGCAATGCAAGATGAGCTGAATCAATTTACAAGAAATGATGTATGGGATCTGGTTCCTAGACCAAAAGGTTTCAACATTATTGGAACAAAATGGGTATTTAGAAATAAACTAAATGAGCAAGGAGAAGTTGTTAGGAACAAGGCAAGGTTAGTAGCTCAAGGTTACAGTCAACAAGAAGGAATTGATTACACTGAAACTTATGCTCCAGTGGCAAGGTTATAATCTATACGCCTTCTTATTTCATTTGCTGCACAACATAACATCACTCTATATTAGATGGATGGTAAGAGTGCCTTCTTAAATGGTATTATAGAAGAAGAAGTTTATGTCCATCAACCTCCTGGCTTTGAAAGTGATAAATTTCCAGATCATGTTTTCAAACTCAAAAAATCTCTTTATGGTTTGAAACAAGCTCCCAGAGCTTGGTATGAAAGATTAAGTAATTTTTTTCTGGAAAAGAACTTTATCAGAGGCAAAGTGGACACAACTCTTTTCTGTAAAACATTTAAGAAAGATTTACTAGTTTGTCAAATTTATGTGGATGATATTATTTTTGGATCTACCAATATTATGCTGGGAAAGGAGTTTGCTTTATCTATGCAGGCTGAATTTGAAATGAGCATGATGGGAGAACTTAGATTCTTTATGGGAATCCAAGTAAATCAGACTCCAGAATGCACATATATTCACCAGACTAAATATGTCAAAGAGCTTCTGAAGAAATTCAATATGAATGAAAGCAAATTGGCAAAGACTCCAATGCATCCTACAAGCACACTTGGTAAGGAAGAGGTAAGTAAGAAAGTTGATCAAAAACATTACAGAGGTATGATTGGATCTCTCTTATATTTGACTGCTTCAAGACCTGATATTTTATTCAGTGTGTGTCTGTGTGCTAGATTCCAATCAGATCCTAGAGAATCTCACTTAACAGTTGTTAAGAGGATTCTAAGGTATCTGAAAGGTACTACTAATGTGGGTCTGTGTTACAGAAGATCTGATGAGTATAAATTAGTTGGATTCTGTGATGCTGATTATGCTGGAGACAGAGTAGAACGTAAAAGTACTTCTGGAAGTTGTCAATTTCTTGGAAGTCATCTGATCTCTTGGTTCAGCAAGAAGCAACCCACAATTGCACTTTCAACAACAGAGGCAGAATATATTGTTGCTGCTAGTTGTAGCACCCAGATGCTCTAGATGAAAAGTCAACTGGAAGATTATCAGATTTTTGAGAGTAACATTTCTATCTTCTGTGATAATACTTCTGCTATAAGCTTATCTAAAAACCTCATTTTACACTCTAAAGCTAAGCATATAAAGATTAAAAATCATTTCATCAGAGACTATGTTCAGAAGGGAATTATCAATTTAAATTTTGTGGATACAGATCATCAGTGGGCTGATATCTTTATAAAACCCCTTGTTGAAGATAGATTTAAATTTATTCTGAAAAATATAAGTATGGACTTCTGTCCAGAATAAAATATTCATCAGATGAAATTTTTCTTCAGATGATAAATGTCTAAACTCTGAAGTATTTCTTCTGTTCAATTCTGTGTTTATTTATTTGTGTGTAAATCTAAACTAACAAGGCTCAGAGGATCTGAATGTTTCCTAACATTTCATTTCTCAAAGAGTTTTAGAGGCACATGCAAGCAAACATGTGTAGCTCAGAATCTGGAAAGGTAGAGTGCACCATACTGAATTGACGTTTGAGGTATTGCTTTGAAAATCCAAAATCTCTTGATTTCCCCCCCTTCTGTCAGAATCTTAAATGCTTGATATGATTTTATTCCTTGCATTAATTGCTTGATGTGATTATGTTTCACTTCATTCAATGCTTATGTGTACGCGTGTGATCCTATGTCTTTTTGCATGCCCAAAATTTGTTCTATAAATTCTCACAACACTTCACAAATCACACTTTAGACTCTCTTCACTTCTCATATGCATTTCTGTCTTCTCTATTGCTTCCATCTTATTTCAAAACCCAAAAACTCTCGTAAACCCAGACGCATCTCAAGAACATCAATGGCTTCACCATCCTCAGCATCTGCTCGGATGCAAACTTCAACTGTTGCTGCATCATCTCCAAATACTGCTGGTTCATCCCAAACTGTTGTTGTGTACAAAGCACCTGTGAGAACTCTTCTCACTCCAATCAAAGAACTTGAAGTTCTGTGTGATAACTTTGTGGATTTTGAATCCATCAAAGAAAATGGTTTTGATCTCTATTCAACCATCAAAACTCAGAACTGGGAAAAGTATTTTGACAGGATGATGGGTCCTGTTTATCCAACCTTAGTGAAGGAATTCTGGATACACGCTCAAGTTTGCCCTAAGTTCATTCATTCATCTGTTCTTGGGAAGGAAACTGTCATCACTGAAAAATTAATCAGACTACTTGAGTATAAGGAAACTGAGGGAGTCACAAGTATGGCTACTGATCATGTGGATTTGGCTGACATTTTTCAAGAAGTTTGTGTTTCTGGGGAACCATCCAATAAGGTCAGAGATCTGAAGCCTGTTTACAGAATCTGGGCTAAGATCTTCATGAGTTCAATCTTTCATAGGAAATCTTCTAACTCACCAGATTATGTGAACTCAGAACAAATGTACTTCATGTTCTGTATGAGTAAGGGCAAGAAGGTGGATTTACCTTATCTTCTGTTCAGTCATCTTCTGAACCATATCAAAGAGACAAGAGAAGAAGTAAGGGTTAAAGCTGGAAAAATCAGAACTTGGATCCCTATGGGAAGACTGATATCAGACATTCTAACAGAGAATGGTCTTGTGAAACATCTGTTTGATGCTGGAGTAACAGATGATCTGTCTTATGTTATAGGATCTGTCATCAATGGGAACACTCTGAAAAGAATAAAGGTCATTTCAGAGCTTGCTGGAAAACCCAAGAAATTTAACTCTGAGGAAGTCAGCAAAAGGAGAATTCCTTTGGCAGATTTTCCTATGTTCAGCACTAATGAACCTAGGAACATCATTCTGACATTCATTGCCGATTGCCTGAAGAATGGTATCCCTTTGCCTGCTAACATGGTTCAGAAGGAAGGAGAAGTACTGCCAAATCTTTTGAGAGAAAGGTGCAAGAAGAGGAGAGCTGAGGAAGGATCTGTTGCACAACCCAAGAGGAAAGCCTCTGATGCTGGTGACAAACCTGAAAAGGACAAGAAGCAGAAGGAAAATCCTCCAGAAACTACTGTGGAAGAAATCAGAGAAACAATTCACCAGGTATTAACATCTGATCCCAAACCATCTGTACCTTCACCCTCACCTTCACCTCCATCATCTCCTCCTTAACCATCTGAACCTCATTCATCTGAACCCATTTCATCTCCTCACAAACATTCTCAACCATCTTCTGTTCAACTACAATCTGAACCCCCTCAACAGAAATCATCTGAACAACAACCCCCTTAACAAACACAATCTGAACCACAAAAACAACCATCATGTGAATCACAAAAACAACAATCCTCTGAACAACAAACACAATCAGAACAACAAAAACAATCTGAACCACTCTCTTCTACTCAACCACCAAAAGAACCAACCATCCAAAATCCTGAACCATCTGTCCAACAACCATCTGAAGACATTCTGGATGTGTCACCACTTGCAACCATGTATGTCCTCTCTTCAACTTCATGTCATTCAACTGAATCATCTGATTCTGATGACTCTGAAGTCCCCTCACCAACTAGCTTACATATTCCTGATCCTTACAAACCACTACCATTTGACCTACCTGCATCTGACAACCCTCTTCGCTTCAAATTCAACTTCACAAATTTTATACCATCCTCATCTAATGTTGTTACATCAATACCATCTGATGATGACACCTCCATTCCTCAACTCACCTTACCACAAACATCCATACCACAACCATCTGAACCACAACCATCCATACCCCAACAATCTGAATAACCACCATCTGAACAACCATCATCTGATCACCCACCTCCTGAACAAAACCAAACACCTTCTGAACCATCACAACCAGTCACCATAGAGGACTTTTTGAAACCAAAACCCAGATCAGATGTTTCTACTCTATTCAAGAATTTCAAGAAGGAAATACGTATGGGAATTGCTTCTGTGGAGAAAGAGTGCCTGGCTAGTATGGATCCTGCTGAATCTGAAGCTTCTTGGAACAGATTCATATCAAAATTCAACTCTGCTGCATCTGACCTCAGAATACTCTGTGCTAATGATGCAAAGGCTAGGTTTGCTGAAATGGTCAGACAGACTCTGCTGAGCATTATCACAACCCCAATGCTTCTTCTGGAAGATGCTCCTGCTGAAGATTTTGCAATGATAGAAGATACTCCTGCATCTAACATGGAGATTGATCATCCAATGGCAATTGCATCTGCTTCTGAACCTTCTGCATCTGAGATGAAGACTGAGATTCCAGATGTTGTCCAAGAAGTCAAGGAAATCAGAACATGGATGATAAAACAGGAACAAACTACTGAAGAGATCAAGACTTGGATGGCCAAGCAAGAAGAGTCCACTGCCAAGATTACTGATCTTCTGACATTGATTGCTTCTCGCCAGCCTTAGTTTTCTTTTTCATGTCTTTGCATTCTTGTTTTGCACTTGTTTTTCTGTTGCTCTATTTTCTATCATCTGCTGTATGAGTATGAACATCTTATCTGTTTGATCTATTTTGATCTTTATGAATCTGGTTGTTTTGTCTTTCATTTATGTGTAATGTTTTTTCTCTTCTTCTGTTATCTTTTCTGTCTTTAAAATTATTTTTGATTATGACAAAAAGGTGGAGAAAGAGAATTTGATTGTTCAATCCATAAGCAATACTAAAATGTAATTCAGACATTGTTTTAATCTAACATTGAATCTTAAGACTTTCAGATCTTATTATTTCATCTGACAAAAATGATCTGAAGTTACCCTGAGAAATTACCAGGCTCTAATCATTGAAGAATATTTGACTCTGATTCTGGAAAATACACCAGACTATTCATTTTGAAAGAAATCATCAGACTCTAATTCTGGAAAGCATCCAGGCTCTGATTCTTTCTCTCAACAAGGATTTCCACCAGGTTCTGAAATATACTCAAGCAAAAAGGGAAGTGTTCTCTTCTATTAGAGTATTAATTTCAGGGGGAGATTCTTAATCTCAGGGGGAGTTATTTATTTTATTTCTCTCTATTGAACAAAATTCCCTATGTTTTGTCATCATCAAAAAGGGGGAGATTGTTAGAACACAGATTGGTGTTTCTTATATCTCTATGTTTTGATGATAACTTTTATGGAATTTTGTATTAAGAAAATATACACTCTAAAATTTGTTCAAGTATTATTGTTTCAGGTATAAAATTGAAAACTCTTGAAGAAGCAAAATACATAAGTACAAGAAACTATGCAAAGCTCTGAAGCATCAGATGCAAGTCTATTAGAAGATTTTGAAGCGCTGCCAGAAGGATCTGAAGCAGAAGCTACAAAATGATCTGAAGCGTTAATGAAAGAAGTGTACAAAAGTTAAAAGATGTGATCTAATCAGACTCTTATCATTAATATTCACGCTCTTAGCACATACTGCTGAATACTCTGATGAAGACTCTGATCAAGATTGAGACTCTAATACATTAAGATCTGATCATCTATCAAGGCTCTGAACCTATCAATCATCTTTAAGCTGTGATCATTTTAAAGTATTTGATACCTTTAAGCTTGCTACAAGTTCTAAAGTGCAGATTATGAAGACTTCATCCTGAAGGAAGCTTGTTGAAGAAGCTGTAAACTTGATTAGACGTGGTGCTACTTCCAAAGTAACCAACGACTAATTTGTCCAAAGAAGTGACGTGGTGCAAATCCCAAGGCTTCTACAACCATACCTTTCTGCAGAAAGCATATCTCTGCCCATACCTTTGGTGATGAAAAGTCATACAATCAAATGTTATATTCAGCTGCACATCACTCAAAGCGTTTGAAAAGAGCTATAAAAGGAGAACTACTTCAACATTTTGAGGTTGCTCATTCACTTCCAATCTCTTACTCATTGCTAATTCACTCAGTAAGAAATACACGCTTGATTCATAAAAGAGAAAATCTCACAAGATCTTATTCATTTTGATCTCTCATAAAACTGTATAGTTTTTGTTGTACTTAATTTTAAGTGTAAACATCACAGTTGTGATACAGCTTATTAGAAGCATTCAAACACTTGTTACTTTACATTAATTTGTAAGAAATTCCTTAAGATGACCAAGGTGTGGTCAGTAGCTCTTGAGAAGACTAAGACAGTTGTACTTAGTGCTTTCTATTGTAATCAGTTGATCAATAGTGGATTAAGTCCTTGCAGAGAAAGGCAAATCATCTTTGATAAGGTGGACTGGAGTAGTTGAGTTCAACGAACCAGGATAAAAATCTTGAGTTATTTTTATTGCCATATTTCTTAAAACTCTTATTCAACCCCCCTTCTAAGTGTTTTTCTCACTTTCAGAAGAATCCATTCATGTTTCTTTTGATGAGACTAACCCCTCAAAAGAGGATAATATTATTGTGGATGATGATGATGATATAGTAGGTTCTTCACAACAACAAGAAGAGACTTCAAAGAATCCAGCAATACCATAAGAAGAGGTCACTCAAATCCTTGAAGAACATCAAGATCTTTCGAAGGAATGGAGAACGCATAGAGATCACCCGATAGATAAAGTTATTGGTGATATTATCCAAGGCGTTGCAACTCGACTAAATCTTAAGGATGCTTGTCTCAACATGGCTTTTGTGTCTCAAATTGAACCAACCAAGATTGATGAAGCCTTAGGCGACGACCAATGGATTGTAGCGATGCAAGAAGAACTCAACCAATTCGAAAGGAATCAAGTTTGGAGTCTCGTACCAAGACCGGATAACAAGCACATCATAGGAACGAGATGGGTGTTTAAGAACAAACTTGACGAGAATGGGATCATAGTTCGTAACAAAACAAGATTGTTTGCACAAGGCTACAACCAGGAGGAAGGAATTGATTTTGATGAAACGTTCGCTCCGGTAGCAAGGTTAGAAGCAATTAGATTATTACTTGCTTACGCTTATTCTATGAATTTTCAGTTGTTCCAGATGGATGTCAAAAGCGCTTTCCTGAATGGATACATCAATGAAGAAGTCTATGTCAAACAACCTCCGGGCTTTGAAGACTTCAAGCACCCTTCACATGTACACAAATTAAAGAAAGCTCTCTATGGTCTAAAGCAAGCACCAAGGGCATGGTATGATCGTCTCAGCACTTTCCTATGTGATAAAGGTTTTGAAAAAGGAAAGGTAGACAAGACTTTATTCATTAAAAATATAAAGGGTAATACCTTACTTGTTCAAGTCTATGTGGACGGCATCATCTTCGGATCAACAAACAAAGATCTATGTGAAGAATTTGCTTCGGTGATGCAAGGCGAGTTTGAAATGTCCATGATGGGGAAGATGAACTATTTCCTTGGACTACAAATCAAGAAAACAAAGGATGGCATCTTCATCAACCAATCTAAGTATTGCAAGGAATTGTTGAAAAGATTCGATATGGATAGTTGCAAGGTGATGTCCACTCCTTTGGGATCCGGAATGTACGTTGATCAAGATGAATCTGGTACTCCAATTGATATCACAAAGTATCGAGGTATGATCGGTTCATTACTATATTTGATGGCAAGCCGTCCAGACATTATGTTCAGCATTTGTCTGTGTGCATGCTTTCAAGCAAGTCCGAAGGAATCACATCTCACCGCCGTGAAGAGAATCATAAAGTATCTCAAAGGGACAACGAACGCCGGATTATGTTATCCAAAAGGTAGTACTCGTTCTTTAATTGGTTATTCTGACGCTGATTATGCAGGATGTAAGACCGATAGAAAAAGCACGAGTGGTATGTGCCACATTCTCGGGAATGCACTAGTGTCATAAGCCTGCAAGAAGCAAGCGTGTGTGGCACTCAGTACAACCAAAGTGGAATATATTGCAGCAGGAAGTTGTTGTGCACAAATTATGTGGCTCAAGCAACAACTCCTCGATTACGGTGTAGATCTCGGTTGCATTCCTCTTCGATGTGATAATACAAGTGCCATCAATATTACAAAGAACCCGATCATGCATTCAAGGACAAATCATATAGATATCCGGCATCACTTCCTTCGAGATCACGTACTAAATGGAGATGTAGATGTTACTTTTGTCGATACACACAATCAACTCGCCGACATCTTCACCAAACCATTGGCGAAAGAAACGTTCTTCAAAATTCGACGAGAACTTGGGATTCTCGATGAAGGTGATATCTGATCTTTTCTCTGGTTTATGTATGCATGATATATGTTTTCAAACCTTGTTGCATTTTATTTATTTATTATCTATGTTTTTGTTTCTAGACTTTGATTATGTTTAAGTTGTTAAGTTTTTAATTTCATTTGTAACCGTACAATATTTCCTGCATTTTCTATGTGCTGCATTTTTATTTCGATCTATTCTGCTGTGCTTGATTATATGCTGTCTTGTTTGTCGATTTTGCTTTTGTTTGGTTTGAAAGCTCCTTAAGTTTTGCTAATGACAAAGGGGGAGAAGAGCTTGACTGTCTAATATCTCTTTGTGCAAATTTTTTTGCCTCTGTTTAGATAGGGGGAGTTGTTGAACATAGGGGGAGAAGCAAGCCAAGATCAGAACCAAACATCATCAAGGATATTGTACATACACAGTTGTTTGTCATTATCAAAAAGGAGGAGAATGTAGAAGCATACTTCAATCTCAAGGTTTTGATGATGTCAATAAGACTTAAGCTCATTCCATGTTTGCCAAAAAGTCAAGCTTTCAAATTGATCAAGATACTTACACTATATACCCGTGGGGGTATATGTACTGTGAAACTCCCTGCACTATATACCCGTGGGGGTATATGTACTAAGAAGCTGCTTGCACTATATACCCGTGGGGGTATATACACTGAAGATAAAACCAGAAGCATATCATCTATGGAATGTTGTCATACAAATCAAGCATCTTGTGCAAATGATCATTCAACTTTCAAGATTTGGACTCAAGCTTCGGTATATCAATATTCACTCCTTTAATTGATATACAAGTGTTCGAATAATTTATCATATCAACATTTTGCATATGCATGTCTTTAAAATCTTTTGGATTGGTATAACACTTTTTAACTTAGTATTTTTCTGAGTTTTAACAGTGTTAACCGATTAACCATATGGGTTAATCGGTTAACGGCCTTAAATTTTGAATTCTCAGGGCTAACATTCAAGTGTTAACCGATTAACCTATATGGTTAACCGATTAACCTATATGGTTAACCGATTAACACTGAACGAATTTTGAAAAATTGTTTCTTTTTAAATTCAAACTTTGTTTGAATGTTATACCTTTTCATTATTTGATTCATACTCAATTATAGATTTTTGAAATGGTGTTTGACTCATATAAATTCTGAAAATTTCAAATTGAAAAACACCTCCAATAATTTTCAAAATAATCATTAAAATCAAATTCACTACTTTTCAAATATTTTTAAATATTTCAAAAAGTGTTCATATTGTTCATTCCATTTCATATCCAGAATTGTTGAACACTTGTATTGATATTGAAAAGTGAATTTTGATCAAAAGGAGAAGATCAATCTTTGTATTGATATTACTATTGTATCACTCTTAAATTACAAATTACAAGAATTATTTCTTTGTGACTTGTGATCCAGGATTGTTGGACACAAGGGTTAGTGCTTGCAAGAGGATTGTTCTTGCACACTAAGTTGTTGAAATAGTTGTTAGATAGTAGGCCTCACCGGTTGATGGTGTGATAGGTTGTACATTCTAAAACTATAGTGAAAACTCTCTTTTATGTGGAAAGGGGAGTGGAGTACCTTCGGATTGTGAAGGGAACCACTATAAATCTCTGTGTCCATTTTTCATTATGCCTTTACTGCTTTCATCATCAAGATCATAACCAAGTAAAATTCAAGAATATCAAAAAACCGGAAAAAGTTTCTAAAGCCTAATTCACCCCCCCCCTCTTAGGCATACTCTGAACTTACAATTGGCATCAGAGCAGGTTAAGGTAACCTGTTCCTAACGATTCAGTATGGCTTCCGCTAGCACCAACCCGGTTTTCAAAGACGGTGGAAGTAGTAACAAACCACCATTGTTCTCTGGAGAATATTCTGATTTCTGGAAAATCAGAATGAAGGCACATCTTGAAGCCCAAGGAAAAGGTATATGGGAAGCAATCGAAGAAGGACCACACAATCCAGTAAATATGGTCAATGGCGTTGGAACCCCAGAGTTGAAAAGCACGTATGATGAAGACGATAAGAAAAAGATTCTTAATGAAAAGAAAACAATCAACATACTCCAAAGCGCTCTTAGTATGGACGAGTTCTTCTGTGTATCACAGTGTAGATCAGCAAAAGAGATTTGGGACACCTTGGTGGAAACGCATGAAGGAACTGCAGAAGTAAAAAGATCAAGGCTCAACATGTTAAGCCAAGAATATGAGATGTTCCGTATGCAGCCCGGTGAATCTATTGTTGCCTTACAAAAAAGATTAGTTCATCTAACGACTCACTTGATTGCTCTCGGGAAGACCTTCACCAATGATGATCTCAACCTGAAAGTCCTAAGATCCTTAACAAGAGAATGGCAACCAAAAGTGACCGCTATTTCAAAAAAGAAGAGTCTCTCAACGATGACATCTGCATCCTTATTTGGCAAACTTCAAGAGCATGAATTGGAACTTGGAAGACTCGAGAAGCACGAAAGTCAAGAAAAGAAGTCCAAAGGAATTGCCTTGAAAATTGACACAAAGGATGACAAAGACGACGAGACTTCCGAAGATGAAAATTTCATGCTTCTTGTAAAGAAGCTTGGTAAGTTTTTTAATAATAATAAAAATTCCTCTTTTCCTAAAAAGAATAGACATTTCACGAAAAAGGATGCATCCACATCGAATCAAGAAGTCACATGCTACGAATGTGGGAAGCAAGGTCATATAAAGCCGGATTGCACGAAACTTGCAAAGAAAGGAGGATTCAAAGGCAAGAAGGATTTCAAAAATAAAAGGCCTATGTTGCTTGGGACGATAACGAGATAAGTTCATCATCAGAATCGGAAAGCGATGAATGTACAAATATGGCTCTTATGGAATCACATCATTCCGATGAAGAAAGTGATGAGGTATGCTTGAAGACAACTTCTAATCAATGGTATCTTGATAGCGGTTGTTCTAAGCATATGACGGGAGACATAAACAAATTTTTAAGTCTATCATTAAAGGCCAAAGGATACGTTACTTACGGTGATGATAATAAAGGAAAAATTCTTGGAGTTGGAACCGTTGGTGCACCTCCATGAACAATCATCGAAGACGTTCTTTATGTGGAAGGCCTTAAACACAACCTACTTAGCATAAGTGAATTGTGTGACAAAGGGTTCCGAATCAACTTCACAAAGGATGAATGTTTGATAGAACATGAAGTCACCCATGACATCTTGCTAAAAGGTAAAAGATTTAATAATATTTTTATGATCTCTTTTGATGACTCTTCCTTGAAAGTAAAATGTCTAATGGCGAACAACAACGAGGTGTGGCTTTGGCATAAAAGATTTGCTGACATTCACATGGAGCATTTAAACAAGTTGATAAAGCATGATCTAGTTGTTGGTCTTCCGAAGATAAAATCCATCAAGGATAAATTATGCGATGCATGTCAAAAAGGGAAACAGACCAAGACAACTTTCAAATCCAAGCAAGTGGTTTCTACATCAAGACCACTTTAATTGCTGCATATGGATCTTTTTGGTCCATCGAGAATAAAAAGCTTCGGAGGTAGCCTTTATGCTTTAGTTATTGTTGATGATTTCTCTCGATACACATGAACATTGTTTTTAGTGCAGAAAAATGATGCTTTCAAAGCATTCAAGAAGTATGCGAAGCAAATTCAAAACGAGAAGTCACTCACCATAGCCTCCATAAGAAATGACCATGGTGGAGAATTCCAAAATTCAGATTTTGAAGATTTTTGCGAAGAGCATGGAATTTCTCATAATGTTTCCGCACCAAGGACTCCTCAACAGAACGGTGTCGTAGAACGGAAGAATAGGTCACTGGTGGAGCTTGCTAGAACGATGCTTAGCGACTCAAATCTTCCTAAATATTTCTGGGCAGAAGCGGTTAGCACGGCGTGTTTCGTAAGCAACCGTGTCAATATTCGACCAATTCTCAAGAAGACTCCGTATGAGCTGTTCAAGGGTAGGAAACCAAACATAGCATTTTCCCACATATTCGGATGCAAATGTTTTGTTCTCAACAATAATAAGGACAATCTCGGTAAGTTTGATGAGAAGTCCGACGAAGGTATATTTCTTGGTTACTCTCTTTCTAGTAGAGCTTTTAGAATTTTTAATAAAAGAACTCTTACTATTGAAGAATCCATTCATGTTTCTTTTGATGAGACTAACCCCTCGAAAGAGGATAATATTATTGTGGATGATGATGATGATATAGTAGGTTCTTCACAGCAACAAGAAGAGACTTCAAAGAATCCAGCACTACCACAAGAAGAGGTCACTCAAATCATTGAAGAACATCAAGATCTTCCGAAGGAATGGAGAACGCATAGAGATCACCTGATAGATAAAGTTATTAGTGATATTAGCCAAGGCGTTGCAACTCGACTAAATCTTAAGGATGCTTGTCTCAACATGGCTTTTGTGTCTCAAATTGAACCAACCAAGATTGATGAAGCCTTAGGCGACGACCAATGGATTGTAGTGATGCAAGAAGAACTCAACCAATTCGAAAGGAATCAAGTTTGGAGTCTCGTACCAAGACCGAATAACAAGCACATCATAGGAACGAGATGGGTGTTTAAGAACAAACTTGACGAGAATGGGATCATAGTTCGTAACAAAGCAAGATTGTTTGCACAAGGCTATAACCAGGAGGAAGGAATTGATTTTGATAAAACGTTCGCTCCGGTAGCAAGGTTAGAAGAGATTAGATTATTACTTGCTTACGCTTGTTCTATGAATTTTCAGTTGTTCCAGATGGATGTCAAAAGCCCTTTCCTGAATAGATACATCAATGAAGAAGTCTATGTCAAACAACCTCCGGGCTTTGAAGACTTCAAGCACCCTTCACATGTATACAAATTAAAGAAGGCTCTCTATGGTCTAAAGCAAGCACCAAGGGCATGGTATGATCGTCTCAGCACTTTCCTATGTGATAAAGGTTTTGAAAAAGGAAAGGTAGACAAGACTTTATTCATTAAAAAGATAAAGGGTAATACCGTACTTGTTCAAGTCTATGTGGACGACATCATCTTCGGATCAACAAACAAAGATCTATGTGAAGAATTTGCTTTGGTGATGCAAGGCGAGTTTGAAATGTCCATGATGGGGAAGATGAATTATTTCCTTGGACTACAAATCAAGAAAATAAAGGATGGCAACTTCATCAATCAATCCAAGTATTGCAAGGAATTGTTGAAAAGATTCGATATGGATAGTTGCAAGGTGATGTCCACTCCTATGGGATCCAGAACGTACGTTGATCAAGATGAATCCGGTACTCCAATTGATATCACAAAGTATCAAGGTATGATCGGTTCATTACTATATTTGACGGGAAGTCGTCCAGACATTATGTTCAGCGTTTGTCTATGCGCACGCTTTCAAGCAAGTCCGAAGGAATCACATTCACCGCCGTGAAGAGAATCATAAAGTATCTCAAAGGGACAACGAACGTCGGATTATGGTATCCAAAAGGTAGTACTTGGGTCTAAACTCTAGACATAGATTTGGGTCTAATATTCATGTGGGTGTCGATTCTTAATGCTTCGTGTTGTCGAGTTGCGTGAGACATCACCGATGAGGCAATGTGGTTGTACTCTCGACTTTGCGTTAGACATAACCTCTATTGTGAGTGATACGTGATGATATTGACGAGTGATTTAGGTTGCGTGCATTTGATCCATATTTTTTCAGTGCATGATGGGTAGAACGAAATACAACTCCTGACGAGTTTTCTCATATCTTAAGAATGTATTTATTTTCTTGTTTTATGTTTTTTCCTTTTTGCGTCTTTCTCCTAAACCATTAAAACCAAGCTTAGAGAGGTAGAGAT
Organism: Lathyrus sativus; assembly: GCA_963859935.3. Taxonomy (NCBI): domain Eukaryota; kingdom Viridiplantae; phylum Streptophyta; class Magnoliopsida; order Fabales; family Fabaceae; genus Lathyrus; species Lathyrus sativus. The sequence goes on from OZ012736.1 coordinate 458,828,486, forward strand.
TGTCAAATGATATTCTTGTCCTCGTACTGATCCTTGTGGAGACGATAAAACTGGGTACTTAATATTTTTGCTTCCTGCTATACCGCTTCAACACCGATATATTGAAGGGATGAGCCAATACACTAAGCTAATGAGTCAACTCCCCTGTGTTTGGAGTCGACTCCTTCTAAAGCATTTTTCAAACAATTACTCCTTGGCCTCACTGTATCGACTCCTTCATGGCTTGTATCGAGTCCTTAAGTCTATGTATTGACTCAATCTAGTTTGGAGTATATACATTATATTACAACTTTCAAAATTTGCATTTTGGCTAAAAATATATTTTGCTCATTCTTTTTCTACACACAGATACATGGCAGGGCATCGCATAGTGCGTGCCCTCGCAACCGTCAACCAGGCGCGACATCTTACCGCCTCTAGTCAGGCGTGGCACGGCATCGCGTTGTCGCCTGCCAAGCGTGGCTCCTCCTTTCCCGGATTTTTTTCTCGAATTTTATTATTATTTTATTTTAAATTTCACCCTTTAATTGATTTTTTTTTATATTTTTCATGGTTTCTCCCAAAAACAAAGATCCACAACCACAAACAATTATATACCATAATTGAATTATTATAATTTCTCCATAAGGCATAGTCATAATGCATCCTATAACAATAATACATCAACAAGGCAAGAAGGCACAAAAGAGAAACATGCACATTTATTATGAATTCGCCTTATACAAGGCATAAGGCGTTCTACAAGGATTTGAGTAAAACAATACAATAGTACTCAAGAATCAAACAAAAGGATTTTAGGAAAACATTTTGGCCACAAACATACAACTCAAATACATAATTGAGAAGAAGATAGGAGGGTAAAGATCTCTCACTATCCGACTACCTAGACATCCACGTGTGAATAGTTTTCCCCTATTCTCAAAATTGCATATTGATGAGCTTTTGCCCTTTGGAATCTACCTCTCTCTTCCTTTTATGATCACTCTAGCTTTCTGCCTCTCTACCTCCTTTCCCATTTTTATTCTCAATTTCTCGATCCATTGTGTAACATGTTTAACCCTTGAGTCTTCAAAAAGATCATGTACTATAGAGTTGTTGAGAGTAGATATCTGTAAAGCATGTCAGCCTTTCTTGAGCCTTGTGAACTCAGACTCCAACTGATAAACTTATTTGATACTGCAACTTGCTTTATACAGTACGGACAGCTCCAACTCTGAATGATACCAGAAGCCAATATACATTTACCAAATGTAGAGACAATTATGTTGCTTATTCTGATGCTGAGGCCTTCAGCTTCAGAGTCTACGCCAGACATCACTTAGCAAATGTTCTTCATATTTTGCACCACCATAAGCTAGCAATTTAGCTTATCTCAAGTGTGCTTTGTATATCAGATTTTGTATATAAATATTTGCGAGTATTAAAATCTGCATACAAGAAACGCGTATCAAATATAATCATTGTTCTTTAAATACTTTGTTATCATCAAAACCCAAGGAATATATGTCATGAACAAACATTGTTCTAATAAAACATTTCATATTTCATCAAAAAAAAAAAAGAATTAATCTCAACATAAGCAGTTAAGTCAACAATCTTAGAAAACATCGAATAATAGAAACTCGTCACAATGTTAGACTATCAAAGCGACACTGTGGTGTTACACCCTAATTTTGACCCTGAAGTGTCGGTTGTACATATCATAGCATTTTCATCATTTGCGTATCATATCCATTATTCATGTCATCTACCCTTGTGCATCTAGATTTGTACCTTTTGTTCTATGTTGTCTAAGCTCAGGTCTTACAGATTTGAATCAAGGATTAGGCCAGGTTATCAAGACAAGTATGTGTGTGGTGCGGTGTGAAATTTTGTACAACATAACATTACATTTTACCGTGGACAGTTCACAAAATGATTAGTCAGAATAAATTTCTTGGATATGCAGACGAACTGGCTTAATTGTGTCTCGGGTATACAAGAAAAATTAACAATTGAAAAGTCTCGAATTTAAGTTTGCAGGCGCTAGTTTTTCAGCTATTTTCCTTTAAACTCGACCTAGTGTCGCTACTGCGAAAAAAGGTGCCGGCAAAGACAGAAGATTGCCACCTTTCGTTATTTATCCCAGAGGAAGGGAAAGGAAACGATCGGATCAAACCTAACGAAAAGTAAAAGACAAGGTCATCGCAACCAAATCTCTAGGTTCAGGAGTCGGTTACGCAAGGGGAAGGTATTATCACCCCTCACGTCCGTTGTACTCAACGGGATCCATGCTTGTTGTGTTTATCTGATGGGTTGTTTATCTATCTACCTATCAAGGCTGGTTCAAAAGAAAAGAAAAAGGAGAGGACTCTGTTGCACCCCAAAATTTGCCCAACCTTTTTTATCACTTGGTTTATGTTTCAGTGCATTAGCATAACATAGTTCTAGCATTTGCATAGCATAGCATCCTTCATTTAACAGGGGATCAAGTGTGTTCATGTCAAAAGAAGCCTAACCAGAGGTGTTATTCAAGCTTAAGAAGTTATCAGGGTCATCAGACAGAGGGTGGAGTTCTGGAGAAGTTTGAATGCTTGTATGGGGTCCATCTCCTCGCTTGGAGCCATTTGAAGGTCAGCAATGGATTGTAAGGCCTTGATTAAGGAGAGAATGTGTGGGTAGAGCTCATTTAAGTGTCTTGAAGGTCATGTTGGAGCTCAATCAAGTCATTTTATCAAGTGCAAGAGCCACAGTTGAAGTGGATAGCACTAGGGTTTCATCTGGTTAACCCTAGGTCAAGATGAGCAATTGAAGAAGATCAAAGCCTACTTATAGGTCATTGAAATAATGAAATGATACTTTGAGGCATATGAGAGATTGTATCAAGATCAAGTTGAGAAGAATCAAGAGTGGTTGGAGTTGCTAAGTCAGGGTTCCTAGGGTAAAATCCCCTATTTAGTGCCAAACTTCCAAGCCATGTAAGTCAGGATAAAAGTCTCATATGACTTTGGCCTCCACATGAATGTTTTAGAGGATGCTCTTATATTTAATTTTAGTACTAGAAGTCCTCCATTGGATTTATAGAACTCAAGTTATGGTCCAGACAAGTTACATGTCCTCAGATGCATCTGAAATTTATCTGTGAAAATCATCTGACTTCCAAGCTATTTTTGACCTAGAAGGATGTTTCACCTGAACTTTTGGCCAACATGAAAGTTGTTCCTCATGATATTAGCTTTCCAAATTGTATTAGAAGTCTTCCATCGGATTTGTAGAACTCAAGTTATGAGGTTTACAAGTTAGGGGTATTTTGGGAAAGTGAGATTATAGGCCATTTTCGATCATAGGTCAAAATCTCCAACTTGTACTTGTCAAATGGATTTTTTTTCAACATGGAACTTGTTCAAAATGTGGTTTTTAGGCTAACCAAGAACTTATGGTGAATTGATTTGGCACATATCAAGGATTGGTTTGAAGTGGTTTTGAAAGAAGAGAAATTCAAAGGCATTTTTGGTGGGAAATTGAAATAAATGGTTATGGGTCCAAAACAAATCAAACAACCACTCATTTTAATCAGAAAATATGTTTTAGAAACATTGGAAATTGTGGAATTTTCATTTGGAGAATGCTTAATGGCCTTTCATAAGATTTCTTCACATAAAAGTTACATTACACAATTCATTTACAAAGGTAATTTGGAGATTCATTTTGGGTTGAATTCATTCTAAATGAAATATGCAAGTCATCCAAAGCTTCCAATGCAAGCTATGAAGCCAATTTCATGCATTGCCATAATCAAAATTTTAAAGAAAAGTTGGATTTGGATTTTTAATTTTGGGCTTGGGCCTGAGCTCTAGAAGGTTATAAACATTCCTATAAAGGTCTAGGAGCTCATCAGAAACAAGGTTGGTGATTGATTGGGGTTGAAAGAAAATATCACCATTGAAGCTTGAAGAAGAAAAGTGAAAGAGTGAATTTCTGTTAGATGTCGTTTCAAGCACAATTAAGGATTCAATCTTCTTCTAACATCATCACTTATTGGATCTGGAACGTTTTGGATCAAGAATCAAGCCAGAAACGACTCCAATTGAAGCTTGAACTCAGGTTCTTACTTCTTGAATTTTCTCTTAATTTATGTGTTTTCAATGCATTAGAATCATGTGGTTAAGTTCACCTTAAGTTGTAGATGATTTCTGGGCAAAGAATTTGATGTTTAGTGACATTTTAGGATTGAAGTCGTTTTAGGTTGAGATATGTAATTTTTGATTCGTGGATTATTAGGCTGTTTAAGCAGTATATTTGGATTCCTCTCGAAATTTCATGCAAAATTGGTTCAAAAATCATCGCGATTGGTTGAGTATTTAGGGAGATACGGTTATTGGAAGTTTGCCGGAATTTGTTACGGTTACTGTCCGCCATGGCTGCGTGCGGTTTTGCTTGCAATTCTGCAGAATTTTTCAAAATGAAGGTGACGAAATCGCTGTCGTCCGTGCATTGAAGGAGAGGACTCGGTCCACACATCCAATGGCTGATCATGCGCCACGTCGCCGCCTGGAAACGCGGTCGTTTTACTAAAGGGGGAATCCAAGCTTCATTTCAGCGCTACACTGGCATAGAAGACGCGGGTTCGAGTCCCCTTGGGGACGGTTTTGATTAGTTTCTGAATTAGTATTATTAGCTGAACATGAGATATTTTGGCTGTGGGCTTTAGCTTCGTTTGCTATTCGCGCCCCTCCCCTCCTAGGCCCAACTGAATACACACAAATTACTCGCTCAACGCCCCCCTGGATATTTGCTTGAGTTTTTTATTGCTGAATTTTAATCAATGGGCCTTGCACCCAGGTGATATTCCTACCCCCTTTCCTGGGCCCATGCGCCTTATGCCTTGAGTTTAGTTGCTGAATGCACCCCAGTTTTCATTTAGTTTTAATTTCTTTTCTTTGTTTTTTTGTTTAATGCTTGATAGAAAATAAATCATAAAAAATAGTAAAAATTATGAATTAATTCTGAAAAAGATTATGAAGTTAGATTTAAATATGTAGAATTTTATCATGCTTTGCATTTTTATTTTTCATGCATTTTACATTTTATTCCATTTTATTCTTTTTAGTGCATTTTGTAATAATGAAATAATGATGTTGATTTTGTTGATTTTTGTTCTCTCTCATTTTTTTGAGTTTGATATTGAATTTTTGTATGCTGTTTGTATATATGATGATGTTGCTATATGATGTTGCTATATGATTTTTGCTTGAGCTTAGGAGTATTTCTTTAGTATTTCCTTTAGTACACCCTTAAGCTTAGGATTTAATTTAGGCATTTTGATGTAGATTTAGGTGCTGATTTTTATACCATGGAATATTGACACCTATTAGATGATGTAGGGTTTTCTTTAGATTTTTTAGGGTTGATTTTCCCTTAGTTTCCTATTTTACAATTTGACCTTAGAATAGATAGTTATTAGGAGATAACACTTGATGTTTCTTTAGAGATTCAATTAGGTGATGATCTTTCTCTAGGATTAGTTCCCTTTAACTTTCCTTTGCTTAATTAGGATCCTCCATTGTGGGTATAATTCCTCCTGTGGAGGAACTCCCTGCCTTACACATTGGAGTTGAGACTACACAAGCTTTCTAGAGGAAATGGATTTGGTTGAGTGTCTGTGGCAGGTTCCTGTGGAACTTACCTTGCTTCCCATCTCCATTCTCCTAAAATCTTTCATTCTTTCCTCTTTTGGAACCTTCTCGAGGTAGCTCAGTCCCTCCTGTGGGGGGAATATGGCACACCTCTTGAAGGAGTTAAACCCCTAGGTTTCCCCAAAGATCTTTTTGTTGGTTGGGTGCTTGGGATAAGCTCCTGTGGAGTTTAACTTAGCTTCCCAACACCAAATTTCCTTCCTTAGGGTAGAAGCTTGCTTGATTGCTTGGATTGATTTCCTTCTCTTGAAGATGGTGGACTTGAAGAACAGCTACAGACTTTGGATTGGATTGCTTCCAGAAGATTGCTCTGCTGTGGAGATTGCTGGCTGGTTTTCCCTGTCTGTTTAACTATATTGATGTGTATTGATGTGACTTGTTTGGTGTGTTACACTTAGATTAGGTCATGTAGTTGAATAAGCCTAAGAGAATCCGAAGGGTTGAGTTTCTCCCCTTGCTTGTATTGCATTAGAGGTTGAGTTTCTCCCTCTGTTTGTATTTTTACTGTATGGCTTTGCTTGATGGTATTCGGTAGAGCTCCGCTCCCTTGCATGTGTGGTTTGTGGTTTGTTTAATTGCATTTACTTTCTTGTATTATCTTTGCAGTTATTCATATCTGGCTTGAGGTTGAGATGAGCTTGTGGAGGCTTATGCCCCGCATATATTTCCTCCCTCACTTGCATTGCATGCATCTTTACAGTAATATTTCTGTACAGTTTTTCTGTTTACTGTTTGATTTCCATTACCATGTTCCCCTAGGAACTCTGACTTCTCTTCTTCAAGAGAAGTTACGACAGACATAGGATTCTAACCATGCATGATAACATTAGGGTAGTTTCCCCTTTAACCTCAACCGTAGGACGAATATTGCATGATAACTGTAGGATCGAGTCAGCTTCCCCGTAGAGAGTCTGTTTCTCTTCTTATCTCAAACAACAGTAAAAAACATAATAAAGGCAAGTTAGTACAAGTGTGTTACGAGCCTTAAGCTACTTGGGAAGTGATGATTGAGCGGTCTCCTCTCAATCGTCTAGGGTGTTTAGTATATGTCCTTTGGACGATATGCGACGCATTCGCTCCTAAGTCATAGTCTCTAGTGCTATACAAACTACAGACAACTAAAAAACACTTCTTTCCGTAAGAAAACAGAAAACAAACATCCAAATCCTTTTTGTCCTCTTGGACCCTTAATCAGGAAAACTCTTTGCATAAAGAGAGTTTTGTTAACTTTCCGTTCTACCGCAAACGGTAACGCATAAGTCTCCAAGGATTGAGCTGCAAACAACAACTGCTGGAACTGTCTGTTAACTTTACTTGGATAAAAGATGCTGAACAAACCTATGTTCTCCGTAGCCCGAACTACGTTTGCTCTGATCTTTCATGCCGTATAAAAGTACGTAGGCACAAGATGCGATATCTTGGCGAGCAACCTTCCCCCGTAGTTAGGCGAACTACGTTGACTCTGATTTCTCGTTCCATACGAGAATACGTAGGCATAAAGTGCGATACTTTGCCGAGTCATTTTCTTTTCTTTTCAGACCAGCCTTTTTAGCGTAGATAGATTTAACAAACCCGTTAGATAAACACAACAAGCGTGGATCCTATCGAGTACGATGGACGTGAGGGGTGCTAATACCTTCCCCTTGCGTAACTGACTCCCGAATCCAGACAATGGTTGCGATGACCTTGTCTTATACCTTTTCGTCAAGTTTTTTTCCAATCGTTTCCTTTCCCGCTCTGAGGGATAAATAACGAAAGGTGGCGACTCTTCTGTCTTGCCGGCACCTTATTTTCGCAGTAGCGACAACTGGCGACTCTGCTGGGGACGAAACGGTTCCCTGTGCGAGTCATTCCTAGCGCTTGTGTGTTTACCTGTTGGGTTTATTTATCGCTTTTACTTTCCGCACTTTATTTTCAGTATGATATTATTATTATTGTGTTGTTGTGGGAAGGGACTTTGATGAGTGATAAGCCAGACCCAGGCTTGAGAGCTACATAGATTTAGAAGCAGATTTGTGGTGAACCTGTATGTTAGGCATGCACTAGTTCCCACAAAATCTGCACTCAGACGAGGTTCTTTGAGATGATTTCCATTTCCAGCCCAGTGGGCCGTTGAAAGGATTTCAGATCTTAGGATTGTCGACTCTGGGGAGCGATCATTTGTGATTCAGCTAAGTGAAGCCTCTTCAAGAGATGATGATGCCACACCTTCTGGGTATCGTATCATTGTTTCTTGAAAGTCTGTGACGCTGATGACCGCATAGGATGTTGTACCTTTGTCAGTGATTAGGTCCATACCAGTGAGCGGGGTCGGGTTTATTGCAGGAAACCGTAACCTTCAGACAACCTGGTTTTCTTATCAGTAAATCAGTATTGCGGGTTTCAGTATGCCGATATTATTAGAGTATGGTATTTTCTTGCTGAAGCTAAATTATGATCTACCACAGCACTTCACCGCACAGCACAGCACAACACGACACTTGATCCCCTGCTGCATCTTGCATCTGCATTTACATCTTCATATTGCATTGCATCTAACACGTATCTGTGTTGCAGGTGTGCAGTTCCCCTTCGATTCTAGCAATCTTGTCCTTTCTGTGTTCATCATGGAGCCCAGTGTGAGAAGAACTTTGGCCTACAAGTTTCCCACTCCGGATATTGCTACTCTGAGAGGTTTGATCTCCTTGCCTGGTAAAGAAGTGATGGGAGATTTCCGAAGAACTTATGGGAAGCTACTCAGTGTTGTGTGCAAACCGTCGGTGTATGAGCTGAATGGACTCCAGACTCTACTTCAGTTCTATGATCCCTCGCTGCGTTGCTTAACATTTCCGAGCTATATCCTAGCCCCCACCCTGGAAGAGTTCTCTGTCTTACTGGAGATACCTATTCTTGCTCAGGTACCCTTCTGGCCTATCGATCAAGAGCCAGATCTAGCCAAGATTGCTCCATCTCTGCATGTTGATGTTTCTGAGTTAGAGGGAAAGGTTGTCAAGAGAAATGGAGCCTGGGGATTCCCACTGTCTTTTCTAGCTGAGAGAGCCCGGCACTACGCAAAGAAGGAATGTTGGGTAGCATTCAAGGCTATTTTGGCCCTGTGCATATACAATATCATGCTATTCCCTAATATTCCAGATTTCGTGGATATAGATGCTCTCTGCATTTTCGTTTCCACATTTTCGTTTCCGCATTTTCATTTCAAAAAATCCAATTCCAACCTTGCTGGGAGACGTGTACCATTCGGTGCACTACAAAAACGAAAACAGAAGAGGCAAAGGTGTATCCTGTTGTGTGTCGTTGTTCTACAGGTGGTTTGTCACTCATCTACCGAAGGATGGTCCTTTTATAAAGACGACAGAGACAAAGGAATGGTCAGAGCGACTGATGAGCTTGTCTGCCGAAGACATCGATTGGTTTGATAGAGAGCATCTGGGGAGCGAAATTATCTATAGCTGTGAGAGCTTTCCTAATGTCCCTCTCGCGGGTAGGAAAGGCTGTATCAACTATAACCCATCTGTTGCTATCAGACAATTCGGGTATGCTTTGAGAAGCCCCCCTAAAGATGAAGAGGTACAGGAATCTCTGTACCTCACTGGCGTATTAGAAGGAGATGATCTGGTTAGGTTTGAACATGCTTGGAACAATGTTCATCGAAAGGGAAAGACCACATTAGGAAAAAGCAATAATTAGGCTTATCCTTCTTATGTGGATTGGATTCTTAACAGAGCAGCGAAGGTGTTGATGCCTTTTCCTCCTGTCCAACAGGACAAACCTGCAGAACCTACCATGATCGAGATCCAGAAGTACGAACAACTTCAAGCCCAGAATGCAGAGCTAGTCAAAGCCAATGAAGAATTGGAAAATGAGATCGCTTAGCTCCACAGAGAAAAGAATGAAGTCGTCTACACCTGTAAGAGGCAGACAGAGATGATCAACTATTTGGGTGCCAACTTGACCAAAGAGACCGATGCTAGAGAGCGCCTTGGGTTGGACCTAAAGGCAGTGCACGGGGTATTGACTACCAAGAAGCAGGATCTTGATAGGGTGTACCGGAAGTTGACCCAGTCAGAGAAGCTGTGGAATAGTACTTTGGCTAGTCACAAAGAGAGGGAAGAAAAGCTGAAGCAGCAGATAGTCCAGTTGGAAGCACAGGTTGAGGACAAAAACCAGAAGATAGAGGCCGAAGCCTCACTCCGACGAGATGTCCAATATAAGATGATTGAGGTCAAAGCAAACTTACTGGATTATCAACTCTGGGCTGACGCTAAAAGGAGTAGGGTGGAAACCATTCTGAGGAAGGTGTGTGTGGGAGCATTGCTGAAAACCTCCTGGATGCCATCAGGCAAAGGGATCTGTTGATTCAGGGCCTGCTCGCTCATCCTGACCATCCTGATACGAAGAAACTACTAGAGGATTTTCGTGCCCGCGGCCGCACTTGATTTTCTTTGTATTTCTTTGTACCTTTTATATTAATATGTTGATCACCACCAGGCCTGTTGGTTGGGGTCATGTTGTTGCTTCAGTGGTACTTTGCTTTTGTTGTACGCTACCGTCGCGGGCTTTTCATAAATATATGAGGATTTCTTTTCCATGATTGGACAGTAGACTTTATTTGTCTTGGAGCTAGAATCGAGGGGGACTTCCTCCTAATGCATGGATACGTGTTTTGCATTTGCATAAAACATTTGCATGACCAGGACTTTGTATTATGTTCCCTAACCCTCGGTTGATGCAGGTTCCAGGATTTTCGAACTCCGCACTCACCGTTACTCAACCAGGAGCAACTGTGAGAAAGTCATGGACCAGATGCAGTCAGAGATGCAGGAGATGCGTGACCGCATGGCTCAGTTTATGCAGGTGATGGAGACCGTGGCTAAAGGCCAAGAACAACTCCAGACTCTCTTGCAGCCACTGATTGCACGAGTTGATAGCAACGGTGTGCTACATGGGGGCACGACTACTAATCGCCCTCATGGTGAAACTCCTCAGGCTGGTGATGCTATACCAGTGGTTGGTCTTGACGCTGGTGAGAATGTTCTCGTGGCTGGTAATGGGAATACTGGTAATGGGAACAGTAACTTGGAAACCAATGGGAACGTTGTTGGCAATGGTAATGTTGGTTTCAACACTGGTGCTGGGAATACTGGTGTAAATATGGTCAACGGCAACACAGGCTTTGCTGGTATGAATATGGGTTTTGGTAACGCTGGTGGTGCCAATGCTGGATTTGGTAATCAGGGTTTTGGAACTATAAGTAACAATGGTTACGGAATGGGTGCCTACAATACTGGCTTTGGGACAGCTGCTGCTAATCAAGAGCTCGGCAATCTAAGGTATGACCCCAGGTTTTTCCAGACTGGTCACGGTCGCAATGCGGCGTACGCTGGGTACGACAATGAGGGTCCTTATTAGGGTGAAGACCGCCAAGAAGATGCTTTTTCTGGTCAAGGCATGGGCTATGAGAGGCCTACCGAACATGATCACAGGTTCAAGATGCTAGAAGAGCAGATAAAAGGGATAGCCAACCAGAATTCTGTGGGATTGGATATGGCGAACATGGGATTGGTTCCTGGGCTGAGGGTGCCACTCAAGTTTAAGGCTCCGGCGTTTGACAAATACAAGGGAGACACATGTCCCAGAGTGCACGTGCGATCTTATTACAGAAGGATGTCTGCTTACTCTAACGACGAAAAGATGTTAATGCACTTCTTCTAGGATAGTCTGTCCGGGCCGTCGTTGGAATGGTACATGGGATTGGAGCCTACTCGAATCGGAAGCTGGAAAGAACTGGCAGAAGCTTTCGTGAGACACTACCAATATAATAGTGATCTTGCTCCGAATCGGGTTCAATTGCAGAATCTCTCTCAGAAAACTGGTGAAAGTTTCAAAGAATACGCCCAGAGATGGCGCGAGTTGGCTGCAAGGGTACAACTATCCATGGTGGAGAGAAAGTTGATAGATATCTTCGTGGGTACATTTTCAGGGTTGTATTACGATAAACTTCTCAACGGTTCAATGAGCAATTTCTCTGACTTGATTTTGATGGGTAATCGAATTGAGAATGGAATTAAGATTGGTAAGCTTCAGACAAGTGAATCCACCTCAGCTGGAGGTAGTAAGAAGGCTTTTGGGGGTAGAAAACAGGAAGATGCCAATTTAGTATGTAGCTCTCGAGGGAGAAATAGGGGATGGAGGCAATACCAACAGCAACAAGTTGCTGGTATAACAATCCTCGCACAGCAACAACCGCAGTAGCAGCGGGGGCAACAACATCCTGCTCAACGAAGAATTCAGAATGGGAAGCCGAAAAGAGTATTTGATATGCCTCCAGTATCATACGCTAAGTTACTTCAGACTTTGCTACGGCTACAGCTGGTTGAGAAAAGGACGATGGCCCCGCCAACGGGCACACCTCCTTTTAGTTACAATGCTAATGAGCATTGTGAATTCCACTCCGGGGCACCCAGTCATAACATTGAGAATTGCCACGCCTTCAAGCATAAGGTGCAGGATTTAATTGATAGTACGACCATTAATTTTGGTATGGAAGGACCCAACATTGTGCAGCAACCAATGCCAAACCACGGATAAGCTGAAGTCTGATTGACGAAGAGGAGTTCTATAGTTTGGTTGGGTCGTTGAAAGCAGATCAGGACAACATCAGGTTGCCTCTAGCAATTGATTCTGAAGATGGCTGGTCCAGCAGCAAGTCAGAAACAAGAAGCCCAGTTCCGAGAAGCTGGCCATTTTCGTCTCATCTTGTTATTTCTTTCCATTTGTAGTTTTCTTTCCTGTTAGAATTGCAAATTTTCGCTTGTAAAACTGGTTGTTTTTCAATTGATATTGACAATGAAATAAATATGCATGTTTTGAATTAATCCATTCGTGTTCACTCTATTGCTTTCATTTATTTTAAACGTTTGTTTAAGTGGAATCTGGGGAGGATGACGAAAATCGAAAGACGCAGAGCTTCTGAATGTATGCTTTTGAAATAAAACCTGCTGATGATGTACATGCATTGTTTCAAATCCCCAAACACCGGAGATATAAGGAAGATAATCCCTTGTCAACCCCTTTGAGCCTAGTAGTAGGAGTTCTTTCTGGAAACGAAAAACCCTCAATCTTAACCCGGGGCAGGGTAGGTGTTAGCTAATTTGACCGAGCGTCCAAATTGCAGAAAGGAGTATCCGTTCGAGAATCAATCACACCTCTAGAGGTCGTGCCTAAAAAACCACAATGGTTAAACATCAAGAGTGAAACAGTCACGTTATTCCTCAGAAAGTCAGACAACCGGTGTCACACGACTTGTTCAAAAAGAAAAAAAAAAGAAGGAAGAGCCCGCTAGGTCGAATCTTGAAAACGACTTAGGAAAAAATGAGGGCCTCCCGTTGGACTTAAAAATCAAAAGAGACTCAAAAGAGCCAGTCCAGGCAAAAATTAGGGAAAGCGAAAAAACTGAAAAGGATTACAAAAGAAAAATCCTCAAATGAAATACGAGTCGTGTGACCCCAAGTGTCAAAGATGAAAAGTGAGTGGTTGTCACTCCAGAAGCTCATGGTTTCTCGAACTATCACTCCTAATTCCCAACCATTGAAAAGTGAGCGCTAAGGTCGAATTAGCTAAACGTAGGATTGGAGAATATCAAGGAGAATGGATGGGGTAAAATGAATTTTGAGCCTTTATCCTTTCCTTGTTAACCGTGAACCTGACCGCGTTACAACCTGAAAAAGTCCTAATTGAAGCAGGTTTATTTTGAGAGCATACTTCGGTAAAGACCGCATCGAAACTGACTCCTAAAAGGATTCCTCTTGCAGCGTTGTATTAATTTTGACATTTTGACAATTGATTCATTCATTATATATCATAAATTTTTCTAGTGAACAGACTTGGATTTCGAAAACTGTCATATGCATTGCATTTAATATCGCTTATGCAGAACAACTTGTTTTACTTGCGAGTAAGCGCTTGACAACAGGAAAGTTTCTGCAGTGGAAAGTTTGATCGGGATAGAATGTAGAATGCCTGAAAACTCCGTCAAGTTGTGGCCGGCTACATCAAATAACTCCCCATGAAGTCAGCCATCTGGGGCAATAAGGTCGAGATTCAGCAAATCTCTCGCAGCTAGAGGTACTGCTCCACGAATCAGCTAATCAGGAGCAAAGTCGTTGCAGGACTGGGGCAGGCCACCCTAAGAGCACAAAGGCTATTGTTGATAAGAAGGAGACCAATCTGAAACACCTCTTCGAGGTTTGAAATGCGAAAGTAGTTCATATCTAACCATCAGGGTACGAAGATTGCAGGGCCCTTTTCAAGGGAAAATTTTGCGAAGATCCCATGAGCTGGGAGCAAAAGTAGAAGCGAAGGAAATGTTCCTCTCTGTTTTATCGGGGTTTACCAGAAATTGACGCAGGGTTAGGGGCAAGCCATCTCGAAGTCGGTTTGTGGCAAGTTTGTTTTTTCAAGTTGAGATGCTTGGACTGGGGCATTGTTGTCACCTTTGCAGCAGATATCCAAGGGATCATGTTCCCCAGCCAGAGCAGGCTTTATGTGAAATTTATTCCTCCCCAGTAGATGGAATTGGCTTTTCCTCCCCAGCAGACGGAAGTCGAAGTCTTTATCCCCAGAAGAGTCGGGATTGAATATGAGTAGGATCAGAGTATCCTCAGCAATTCAAAATGGACTTATTCGGTAGGATAAAGTCATCCCCAGCAAGGCGGGATTGATACACCCAGTGGAGTGTGCATTCCCGGTGGTTGGTTATGAGCACATTGACTCCCCAGAGAGAATTCTCACAGAGTACAATCAGAGTACACGAATCGATTCCCAGCTGAGGATCCCCAACAACATGGTTAATCTCCACAGAGCATGATTAGGTGATCAGTGGTTTTGAAAGGAGCATCCTCGAGCAGGATTTCCTTTTCTTTTCTCCAGCAGGTTGTTTTTCCCCCGACAGGATGAACATCATCAGCAGAGTTTGCAACTCAGAGCTTGTGAGCCATTCCCCAACAAGATGGTTATCCCATGCAGGGTTGGTTTCACCTTTCCAGCATTTATTTTGCTGGAATATGTCTGTGATACCTGGTTATCCCCGGCGGATTCGGCTTTGTCTTCAGCATTCATTTTGCTGGAGCACCTCTTTGCATTTGCATATACCATCATTTTTGCATCTACCCAAACGCGTAGCATTTCCATGCTGTATGGAGCATTACACCATTGTCAAACATATGCATTTTGAAACATAAACCAGGTTGATTACCTCTTTGTTTTCAGGTATGTTTCCCTACAGATAATTGAGATTATTATTCAGGAAAGTGTCCAGATATTCAGATTTGTGGCGCGAGATATGTGATGATAGTGTTCGCCCTGTCATGTGCCCCCTAGCAGAGTTGCTTGGCTAAGTCTCTTTTCTCTCTCCCAGCGGAATTCTTATCAGGTTGCCCCTAGCAAAGTTGCTTGGCTAAGTCTCTTTTCTCTCTCCCAGCGGAATTCTTCTCAGGTTGCTGTTATGTCAGCATTAAAAGATTTCATGGTTTAAACTTTCGGAGTTGTCGCGCGTGACTTCCCCAGTAGAGTTTTTCCTCATCAGAGTTGTTTGGTTAGGTTTCTCGTATTCCCCAGCAAAGTATTCTTCAGACTGCCGTACAACAGTTTTGAAAATCTTGAGATTGTTACCCGTGACTGACGGAGTTGTTACCTGTGTTGACAGAGATAGTTACCCGTGATTGACGGAGTTGTTACCTGTGTTAACAGAGATAGTTACCTGTGATTGACAAAGATTGTTACCTGTGTTGGCAGAGATTGTTACCTGTGTTGATAGAGATAGTTACCTGTGATTGACAGAGATTGTTACCTGTGATTGGCAGAGATTGTCACCCATGTTGACGGAGAGTTATTACCCTGGCTGATGGAGATATACCCTAGTCGACGGAGTTATTACCTGGTTGATGGAGTTATACCCTGGTTGATGGAGTTATTACCCTGGTTGATGGAGTTATTACCCTGGTTGATGGAGTTATTATCCTGGTTGATGGAGTTATTACCCTGGTTGATGGAGTTATACCCTGGTTGATGGAGTTATTACCCTAGTCGACGGAGTTATTACCCTGGTTGATGGAGTCATACCCTGGCTGATGGAGATATACCCTAGCTGATGGAGTTATACCCTGGTTGATGGAGTTATACCCTGATTGATGGAGTTATACCCTGGTTGATGGAGTTATTACCCTGGTTGATGGAGTTATACCCTGGTTGATGGAGTTATACCCTGGCTGATGGAGTTATACCCTGGTTGATGGAGTTATTACCCTGGTTGACGTGATGGCTCAACGGTCGACGTGATGGTTCGACAACTCTCGCTTTTATTTAGCGTATGCTCGTTTCCTCGGAAATGTAAGGTTGACGTGATGGTGCAACAGTTGACAGTCGACGGGATGGTTCGACAGTTCGCTCTTTCAGTTCGTTCAACGGTTGACATGATCGTGCAACAGTCGACGTGATGGTTCGATAGTTCGCACTTTGATTTCATGCTTTGGTTAACGTGATGGTCCAACCATTCTCACTTTGAGCCAATGATTCGGTCGACGTGATGGTTCGACGGTTCGTGCTTTGAGCAGTGCTTTTATCCCGCTTCTTCGGAGAAAGAAGGTCGGGAACGATATTTAGATACGGTCTGTTGACGATGTCGCTTATTGTGACATAGTTCGGGAGGATTGATGGTGGTAATCCAGTTTGTTAACTCGACACCTGTGGCGTCACGCAGGTGTTTGATATTGAAGTCAGTTTTTATCAGATGATTGATCAATTGTCGCTGTGACAATCAGATTCAGTTTTTTGGATATTGCTTCCTGAGCAGTTTGCAGTTTATTTCTGCGGTTGGCAAATTTCCAGGTTATTTGGTATTCAACCGTCTTCTACCTCGATTGTTTGAAAGTCGTTCGCTTTTCATCCAGTCGGGTCCAAGCCGCTTGAATAGGGGCAGCTGTTGCACCCCAAAATTTGTCCAACCTTTTTTATCACTTGGTTTATGTTTCAGTGCATTAGCATAGCATAGTTCTAGCATTTGCATAGCATAGCATCCTTCATTTAACAGGGGATCAAGTGTGTTCATGTCAAAAGAAGCCTAACCAGAGGTGTTATTCAAGCTTAAGAAGTTATCAGGGTCATCAAACAGAGGGTGGAGTTCTGGAGAAGTTTGAATGCTTGTATGGGGTTCATCTCCTCGCTTGGAGCCAGTTGAAGGTCAGCAACGGATTGTAAGGCCTTGATTAAGGAGAGAATGTGTGGGTAGAGCTCATTGAAGTGCCTTGAAGGTCATGTTGGAGCTCAATCAAGTCATTTTATCAAGTGCAAGAGCCACAGTTGAAATGGATGTCACTAGGGTTTCATCTGGTTAACCCTAGGTCAAGATGAGCAATTGAAGAAGATCAAAGCCTACTTCTAGGTCATTGAAATCATGAAATGATACGTTGAGGCATATGAGAGATTGTCTCAAGATCAAGTTGAGAAGAATCAAGAGTGGTTGGAGTTGCTAAGTCAGGGTTCCTAGGGTAAAATCCTCTGTTTAGTGCCAAACTTCCAAGCCATGTAAGTCAGGATACAAGTCTCATATGACTTTGAGTTGTTTGATTCTTATTTGAGAACAAATGAGTTTAAATTGGGGAGAGTTGATAAGTGCTAAAATGTACAGATTTTAGTGTGAATAATTGGTACTTATTGGCTTGATCCGTTGGTTTTCTGTTAATAATCCCTTATTTTTGTGTATATTTTGTACCGTTTACATTATAGTGTGTAATATGCGTTTTTGTGTACATATTATTGAGTTTGATAATTTTTCATCTGTTTTTATAGGTAATAATGCATGGTTGAAGTATGGACCCGTTTGAGCCAAAAGGGATGCTTCAAAATGCATTTTTGACCAACTTTTTGATGGTAACTCGCGCTTAGCGTGTTTTTCAGTGCAGGTTCAGCGTGTTTTTGATGAAGAGGCAGTAGATAATGGCCCTTGACCGTGCTTAGCGTGGGAAGGATCGTGCTTAGCACACTTTAAGGCGGTTTATGTGTATTTTAAGTGAGATTGCGCTCAGCGCGATCTGAGCGTGCTTAGCGCGGCTGTAAATAAATATCATATTTTCTAATTTTTGTTTATCTCATTTTTGTAGGTGTTCAAGAAAGTATATTTTTCCATTATCATATAGAGCATTGAATAAGCTTTCCAACGCTTCCGGCCGGGCGTCAATCGGAGCTACGGTTCGAAAGTTATGAAGAAAATAAGAAGTGTGATTTTGTTGATGGAGCTACGCACCCTCATAGCGTGCTCAGTGAGGTTCGTGTCATTTCGGCCCCTATTTAAGTCACTTTTCAGCATTTTTTAGGTTATGTTGTTGGGAATTGTTTACCCCAACTTCATCAAAAACATTATATGAGTAGAGTAGCTTAGAAACAACATTGGAGGGTGCATCTTAACGATCTGGAGTCGAATTCACTTCAATCGGAGTTGACAAACCGTGAGATTTGTGTTCTTCTTCCTTCCTCTCTATGTATTTTTCATTTTTTGGGGTTTTGTATGTAAGTTTATCTTGATTATATGTATACTTATGGATCTTTGTATAAAATCTCTTTTACATCTCTTTATCTATGGTTATCTTGATTTTTTACTTAATGAGTTTGGATTGCTATAGACATATATGGTTCGAACTCGACCTAAGATGAACATCTGTTAGATTCTTAACTCTAGACATAGATTTGGGTCTAATATTCATGTGGGTGTCGATTCTTAATGCTTCGTGTTGTCGAGTTGCGTGAGACATCACCGATGAGGCGATGTGGTTGTACTCTCGACTTTGCGTTAGACATAACCTCTATTGTGAGTGATACGTGATGATATTGACGAGTGATTTAGGTTGCGTGCATTTGATCCATATTTTTTCAGTGCATGATGGGTAGAACGAAATACAACTCCTGACGAGTTTTCTCATATCTTAAGAATGTATTTATTTTCTTGTTTTATGTTTTTTCCTTTTTGCGTCTTTCTCCTAAACCATTAAAACCAAGCTTAGAGAGGTAGAGATTGTCAAATGATATTCTTGTCCTCGTACTGATCCTTGTGGAGACGATAAAACTGGGTACTTAATATTTTTGCTTCCTGCT
Source organism: Lathyrus sativus (assembly GCA_963859935.3). Taxonomy (NCBI): domain Eukaryota; kingdom Viridiplantae; phylum Streptophyta; class Magnoliopsida; order Fabales; family Fabaceae; genus Lathyrus; species Lathyrus sativus. The sequence continues at coordinate 458,847,304 of OZ012736.1, forward strand.
ATACCGCTTCAACACCGATATATTGAAGGGATGAGCCAATACACTAAGCTAATGAGTCAACTCCCCTGTGTTTGGAGTCGACTCCTTCTAAAGCATTTTTCAAACAATTACTCCTTGGCCTCACTGTATCGACTCCTTCATGGCTTGTATCGAGTCCTTAAGTCTATGTATTGACTCAATCTAGTTTGGAGTATATACATTATATTACAACTTTCAAAATTTGCATTTTGGCTAAAAATATATTTTGCTCATTTTTTTCTACACACAGATACATGGCAGGGCATCGCGTAGTGCGCGCCTGTTGCACCCTAAAATTTGACCAACCGGATCCCCACTTTCGGTTTATGCTTCGACGCATTTTCGCATTCGCATTCGCATACTACATATAGTGCACTTTCTCAATCAGGGCGATTTTATCGGATTTACATCCATATGTTCATGTATCAGAGGTTTCAGACCGATTCAGATAATCAGAGGCTATTTTTGGGAAGTTGTGCGCTTCCCGGGTGTTTTTCAAGCTTACAGTTGTTTTGAGGACTTCCGGTGTCCGGGTTTTATCGTTGGTTCCGCTTCGATATTGTGTTCTTTTTAATAGGATTTAATTGCGTTTGTAGGGTTTATTAGATTTAAATTGCATTTGAGAAATTAAATAGATTTTTAGAATAATAAATAGAATTTTAGGTGTCAGTATGGTCTATTAGGTTTAGAAAATAGCTTTAATAGATTTTCTTGTTTCTAAATAAAAAATAGTTTCTTCTTTTTTTAATAATATAGAATAGTATAGATTTTATAGATGTTAATAAGTTTTTCTAGATTTTGAATAGATCTTAATATGGATATTAGTAAATAGATAAATAGATGTAGCATTTTAATAGTTAATTTGTTTTTAGAATATTAAGTTAATCAGTTTTAATCCATTCGCCTTTTATAATCACCATTCATTAATCCATTTTAATCTGTTCATTCCATTAATCATTTTCCTTAATCCAATCCGTGTTAATCATTATCAATCCAAGTCATTAGTCATTAATCATGTTAATTAGTCTGAATTGTTAATGGGCCAAGTATCCAGAATTTGCTGAAAGCCCAAATCCATTGTGCCACTTGTCAATATAAAAATAATGCCACACGTCTTTCTCTTCCTTCCGCCACCTCACCCATTGAATCCTTCTGCCTGTCCCACGTAATTCCCACGTGTAACTTCCTCTCTCTGCCCTCTCTCCACGCGTCTATCTTCCTCTCGCCACCTGTCTTCACACCTTCTCTCACCGGAAACCCTCACCGGACTACATGCAAAGTCCGGTGACCGCCGTAACCACCACCCCCAACTAACTCCGGCCGTCGCCAAAACCGCCGGAAAACCTAAAATCACTAGATTCACCCTCCCTTCATCAATTTTTTGTCAGATCGCCAAGAACTCCAACAACCCGAAATTCGTCTTTCTACACCAAATCTTCCACTCTTTCTTCAGAAATCGATCATCATCGCCATTCGTACTTCGTTCATCCATAGTATTTTTCTGGAAATCAACTGTTCTTTAAAAATATCCGCGTTCTTCGTGATTTTCTCAGCGCTATGGTGTTCATCATGTCTTCATCGCCTTCTTGATCTTTCTCCAGAAAACATCTCAAAGCGGTCAAGAACGCCAACAAATCTTCGTTAGTTCTCAAGAGCTCCGCTGACTGTCGTAACCGCCGCCGTGGATCTATGAACGTCATCTGAGAGACACGCCTGAGTTCTTCGTGGACTTCGCTTCGCATCAACACCTCAAGTTTCTTCACCAGCTTTTCGTCTCCAATACTCCGTCAGGTTTGTCTTGAATCCTTTCAAGTTCCTGTAGCTAGCTGTTAGTTCAATCGATATAGGGTTTGTTTATCTGAATGATGGATTTAGAGATTAAGCTGTTTGGATCTTCGGGAGGGTAACGTGAGGTTAGGTTATGATAGGGTGATCTGGTTGGAGGTTTCGTTTGATTTCACTTAGTGTTAGATCGAGGAACGCATCTGGTTAGAGATCTGGAATGAAGAGGGTAGAAGGTTCGCTTCGGAGTGTTTCTCGGAGAGAGGAGACAGAGAGGTTTGTGTTAGCAGCGCTAGGGTTTGAAACAATGGTTGGTGAACAGTAGATAGATTTGTGAGAGAGCTTTGGTTTTGTTTTCTGAGATCTTGGATTTGGCTTGTAGAGATGGGCTTAACATTGGGCCCAACGCACACTCCTGAACTATACCCCCTTGCTACTCATGAAACGCCCCTCCCCCTGTGTGAAGGCGTTTGGGCCTAGCCCCATTGCTGATAGCACCCCCCAAATTAGGCCCAGAGTGAATAACAAGGAGATACGCTGCTGCTTGCACCCCCCCCTGCTTGGTTGTTTTTATGTTTTCTGAATAAAATTGGGCCCAGCGCAATTGCTGGTTGCACCCCATCCTGGGCCCAACGAATTTTCTGCATGTACTTTTATTACTCTGTGCACCCCCTCATCATTTTCATATTATAATTCACTCCAAATTTTATTTCATTTCAAAAATTCATAATAAATTGAAAAATGCATATTTTTTAATGAGACTTTTTTTTCCCATTTTCCATTTTTTGTCTAGAAAAATATGAAAACATAAAATTGTCATTTTACTTCATTTTCATATTTTTTTTGCATATTTTTACATTTAATAGCTTTTTTTAATTCTTTTGGTTTATGCTACTATTTGTTGAATTTAGTTTAGGAGCTTCCTTTAGGATTTTCACCCCATTCTTTTTAGTATAACTAGATATGGATATTAGGTGCCCCCCTGATTTTTATACTATTTTTTAGGATTTATTTTAGGTAGTTTAGTTAGAAACTATTAGGATAGTCAATTAGGGTTGTGAATATAATATAGGTATAACAAAACAAGTTTCTTTTTGGGTTTTCTTTAGGACAAATTAGAAGATGGGACTATAGGGGTATTATGGGTAAGTGATAGATCCCTTAGAAAATGATAGAAGTTCCCCTATTATGTTAATGCTATTAGTATATTTTTGTAGTTGATTGATTGTGTGGTGTGCCCTTTCTAGGGTTATTGTTTGACTGTGTGGGGTATTGGGCCTGCTTGGGGTTTGGGTTTGAGTTGAAGACTTTGCTGATGAAGCCATTGAAGACAAAAGGAATGAAGACCCATTTCAAGAGTTGATGAAGATTGCAGCCTGCTTGTAGCTGATGAAGCTTATAGGCACTAGGAGCTAGGTAGAGCTCTAGAATAGAAACTTGATTCACAAACATGGAAGGTCTTGTTTGCCTCCATTCTTTCTCTATGATTCAAAGTCTCTTTTAAATACCCACCTCCTTCCTTTGGAAGGATTAGTGAATGTATTTAAAAGATAGAACTTGTGAGAGAAAACTGTCAGTATCATGTTAACAGTCAGTAGGCCACCCTTGGTAGGCAACTGACTGCTTAACATCCAATTCATCCTGTTAACTGCTACTCATCTTGGAGAGTGAGACTTGAAGAAAAGCCATTGAAAGATTGAAGATAGAGACCTTGCTTGAAGGCTTGAAGATGAAGACTGATGCTTGCTTGAAGCTTGTAGATGTTTTGAAGATGACTTGAAGACAGGTGTTGATGAAGATTGCTGTTTGTTGTTTATTTTTGCTGTTTATAATTTTTGATGTATTGTTTGAATTTCTCTGACTGTATTGCTTGCCCTTTAACCTATTAGGTTGAAAGTGAATTATGTTCACTTTTGCCTGTTGTTTTCTAGGTTCGAGGTTGAGTGGGACTCCTTTGCCTCGCTTGTATTGTTGCATTCATGCATTTTACTGTTTTATTGTATATATGCTATTGTTTCTGTTTCCGTTTATCCCCTTAGGATCTCTGTTTCTCTCTGCGCAAGAGAGGAACATGATAGACATTAGGTCTTAACCCATGCATGATAACATTAGGTTAGTTTGATTCCCTTTTCAACCATAGGTTAGATTTCTGTCTCTTCTTTCTCAAAACAAACAGGAAAACATAATAAATACTTCAAACACAATAAAAGACACTTCTTTCGTAAAAGAATGTAAACTCATCAAAACGTCATTTTTGTCCGCTTGGACGTGTAATCAGAAGAACCCTTTTTCAGAAGGAGATAAAAAACAATCAAGACAGACTTGTGTCGTACGTGGCCCGAACTACGTTTGCTCTGATCTTTCATGCTGTATGAAAGTACGTAGGCATAGGATGCGATATCCTAGCGAGCAACCTTCCCCTCCTTTCCCGTAGGTAGGCGAACTACGTTGACTCTGATTTCTCGTTCCAGACGGGAATACGTAGGCATAAAGTGCGATACTTTGCCGAGTCATTTTATTTTCTTTTAACCCCAGACCTGTAGAATAGATAGAATAACAATCTGTACCAGAAAACAAGCGTGGATCCCGTCGAGTACGACGGACGTGAGGGGTGCTAATACCTTCCCCTTGCGTAACCGACTCCCGAATCCAGGATTTGGTTGCGATGACCATTCCTTTCCCTGTTTTGCGGTAGGTTTACTTCGAGCGTTTCCTTTCCCTCCTTTGGGATAAATAACGCACGGTGGCGACTCTTCTGTTCAGCCGGCGCCGATTTTTGCAGTACCGACAGCTGGCGACTCTGTTGGGGATCCAACGTCCCCTGGCTGCTAAGGGCTGCGATAGTTCCTTATGCATTTGGGATCCAACGTCCCCTAAGCGAGTCAATCCTAACGCTTGTTTTCCCGTCGAGGATTTTGTATGGATTTACTTTTTCTGTCATTTACTTTCAGCATTATATTATTGTTATTATTGCTGTATTGGGGTTGTGACGGGTGTTCTATGATTGAGAGATAAGCCGGACCTGGGCTTGAGTGCACTTAGAATTAGAGTGGAAAGTAGTGGGCGCGTGCCGGCTTTGCTTGCATTAGTGTCCCACAAAATCTACACTCGGACGAGGTTCTTCTGGTTGACTTATTTTTCTACCCTTTGGGTCGAAGGGGTTGTTGGTTAGTTGAATTGTCGACTCCGGGAACCGATCATTTGGAAGTTGGCTAAGTGAGGCCTCTTCAGGATTTGATGATGCCACTCCTTCTGGGAATCGTATCGTCAACCCTGAAAGTCTGTGACGCCGACGACCGCATAGGATGCCATACCATTGTCAGTTACTAGGACACCTACCTGTGAGAGGGTTTGGGGCTATGCAGGTAACTAGACCTTCAGATACCGGTTTGTTTCTTGATTTGAGATTCAGGGTATTTATGGACAGTTGAGGGGTCTATCAGAGACCAGTTGGAGTTATGTTATGGGGTCTATCAGAGACCAGAGTTGAAGCTTCATATTGGGTCTGTCTAAGACCAGGGTTTGAGGAATTCTGGATGTTCTATCTGAGACTTATGATGTGGTTCAAGCTTCTCAGCCATGGCATTTGGTCCCTGCTGCATCTATTTGCATTGCATTGTTCGCATAACCATTATCATGTGCATTTCATTAACGTGTGTCTGTGCTGCAGGTGCATTTGCATATTCCCTGATTCTAGTGCCCGGGCTTCTGCTTATTGATCATGGCTGGTTTGAGAAAGACAATTGCGTACAAGTTACCTACACCTGACATTACTCCCCTACTTGGTCTGATGTCCCTTGCTGATGAGGAGGTTAAGAGAAGTTTCAGGATGAGTTATGGAAGACTGTTGAGACTGGTCTGCAAGCCAACTGTTGTTGAGATGAATGGGCTGTATACATTGATGCAATTCTATGACCCTGCCTTAAGATGTTTCACATTTGCTGACTTTATTTTGGGGCCTACCATGGAAGAATACGCAGAGTTTATCGAGCTGCCGGTGCAAAATAAGGTTCCTTTCATCCATCGTGACGCTAAGCCCCAGCTGGAGGACTTAGCTAAGGCCTTGCACATAAATGCCTCTGAACTATTAGTGACTTCTTGGCTCGGGGTTCCAGGTTTCTCCCTCGATTTTCTGGTTGGCAAAGCTCAAGAATACGCCAAGAGCGGGTGCTGGATAGTCTTTAATGCTATCTTGGCTCTGTGCATCTACGGAATAGTGCTGTTTCCCAATTTACCCAATTTTGTGGATTTTGACGCCTTTCATCTGTTTGCTGCTGGCAACCCTGTACCCACCTTGATTGGAGATCTCTATCATTCATTGCACTACAAAAATGAAAATAGAAGAGGAAAGACTGTTTACTGTTGTGCGCCGCTGTTGAACATGTGGTTTAAGAGCCACCTCCCCCTAAAGGGACCTTTTGTAGATAGTGCAACTACAGCTGACTGGCCAGAGCGCCTGATGAGACTATCTTCTGAAGACATTGAGTGGTTTGACCGAGACTTGCTGGGGTCTGAGCGTATTTTCAGCTGCGCCGGATATCCTAATGTTCCTTTGATAGGAAGAAAAGGGTGCATCAATTATAACCCATATCTGTTCGTTCGCCAGTTTGGATACGCATTGAAGAACCCATCTAGGGAGGAAGAAGTACAGGAATCTCTGTACTTCACCGGTGATTTGAATGGAGATCTACTAGCTAAGCTTCAGCATGCTTGGATGCGTATCAACAGAAGAGGGAAGCCACTATTGGGGAAGAATGATTGTCAGGCTTATGTACCTTACAAAGTTTGGATACAAGAAAGGGCAAAACAGTTGCTGATGCCGTTTCCAGCTGCACCAGTCCCTGTTCATATTCCAGTGGAGGAACCAACCACCATTACTATGGAGGTCTACGAGCGAGTTGTAAAAGATAAGGAAGCCTTGATGAAGATCAATGAAGAGTTAGAAAAGGAACTGACTCAGATGCGTAGTGAGAAGAACAAGGTTGTGCATTCTTTTCAACAGCAAATTGAATTAGTAAACAGGCTAGGTGCTGAACTGACCGAAGAGAAGAAGAAGCGTGAACGCCTGGGGAAAGAGTTCAGAAGCTCTCATGATATGTTGGAGTCCAAGAAGAAAGCACTCGATGCCGCCCACCGGGAAATCTCTTCTTGTAACAAAACGTGGAATGCTACGCTAACCAACAACAAAAAGAGGGAAGACAAGTTGAAGCAGCAAATTTCTGAACTCGAAGAACAGTTGAAGGCTAGCACTAAAAAGTATGAAGAGGAGGTAATGGCAAGATATAGTCTTCAGAACGCATTGAACAAGGCCATCGAAGGAAAGAAAGAGGCTGTGTCTCAGAAACGGAAGCTAGAGGATCGCTTCGGAGAAGGGGCATGGGAGGAATCTGCTGGTGATTTACGACGTGTTCTCAAGCGAAGAGATCTACTTGTTGAGGGTCTGCTTACTCGGCCAAGTCATCCAGAGACTAAGAGGTTATTAGAAGAGTACCAGGCCTATAGGAGCACTTGACGTTTCATGTATTAATGTGTATGCTTTATTTGCATTGTGCTGACCATCACCAGGATTGTTGGTTGAGGTCATGCCTTCTTATTGTATACTCATTGATATTGTATTCTTGATCTGATGGGTTTCTTTGCAATATATGAGGTGTTTTCTATGATTCGGCTCCGACCTTCGTATTGCTGTCACTGTCACCACACTGACACATTCGCACTAGAATCGGGGAATGATATTCCCTAATGCACAGACACATATTGCATTGCATTCGCATTCATATTGCATTACAGGTGATTATTGAACTGTATCTCACTCCCTGCACCGTCAGGTCTTTTCAGGATTGAAAGTCAACGCCCGCACCGATACTCCACTCGTACCAACTGCCGAAGAGTTATGGATCAGATGCAGAATGAAATGCAGGACATGCGTGAGAAGCTGGCGCTATTCATGCAGACAATGGAGACCATTGTGAAAGGCCAGGAGAACTTGCAAGCTTTGGTGCAGCCTTTGCTGACGAGAAACGCTGGGCACGGAAACGAAGACCATAATTATGTGCGAGTTGACACTATTCACGGGGATGGTACTCCTACACCGGTAGCTCCACATGTGGTAAACATACCTGCTGTCAATGTGAACAACGGCGCTGCCGCCGGGAACGGTAACGCTGGAATCGGTAACGAGACTGTCGTCAACAACGTTGGGTTCGGAGATGTCAATCTGGGTGGTGATAATATGGGTGGTAATGGCTTCGGTAACAATGGATTCGGCTTTAATGACCAGGGGTTTGATCATGCTGGGAAGTACGGCTTCAACGCTCAGGGCTTCGGACAAGATGGATTCGGTATGACTAATCAAGGTTATGGCGGATTAGGTAATGGAAATGGTGCTGGGATAATGTCTTTTGGACCTGCCGGAGTCGCTCCGGGGTATGGTAACAGGGGGCGGGGCCCTGTAATGAATCAGACTAGATTTGGCCGTAACAACGGGTACGATGGATACGGAAATGGGAACGGTAATTGGCTAGAAGATCAGCAAGAAGATGCTTTCTCCAGTGGATGTTTTGAAGGTCCTATGGATGATTCTCAGAGAATCAAGATGCTCGAGGAGCAGATGAAAGGGGTCGTGAATCAAAGCGCTGTTGGTTTAGATATGACCACAATGGGTCTGGTGCGTGGCCTGAGGGTACCGTTAAAATTCAAAGCACCCACATTCGACAAATATAAGGGGGATACCTGTCCAAAGGTGCATGTGCGATCATATTACAGAAGGATGTCGGCGTATTCAAACGATGAGAGGATGCTGATGCACTTCTTTCAAGATAGCTTGTCTGGTCCTTCCCTTGAATGGTACATGGGGTTGGAGCCAACTCAGATAAAAACATGGAAGCAGCTGGCTGAAGCGTTTGTGGCTCATTATAAGTATAATAGTGACTTGGCACCCAACCGAGTCCAATTGCAGGGGTTGTCCCAGAAGAAGGAGGAGAGCTTCAAAGAATATGCGCAGAGATGGCGCGACATGGCTGCACGAGTTCATCCTCCTTTGGATGACAAAGAAATGAATGATATGTTCATAGGAACATTTACCGGTATGTTTTATGACAAGCTGTTTCATACTTCTTTGGGCAGTTTCTCGGACTTAATCCTGATGGGTGAGAAGATTGAAAGCAATATTAAATTGGGAAGATTCCAAGCTGAGGAATCCACTTCAGCTGGCAGTAATAGAAGGGCTTTCGGTGGGCGCCGACAAGGTGATGCAAGTGCAGTGTTCGGGGGCCGAGGCCGAGGCCGGGGCAGAGGTCGAAACCAGTACAATCATCCGCAACAGGTGGCAAGTGTCACCATTCCATTTCAGCAACAACCAATACCACAACAGCAGCAGCAGCCACAACAGGGGGTACATCCTGCCCAGCGCAGAATCCAGGGGGGTAGACCAAGGAGGGTGTTTGAAACGCCTCCTTCAACGTATGCAGAATTGCTACAGACGTTACTGGGTTTGAACTTGGTGGAAAAGAGAACTATGGCGCCAGTAACGGGCACTCCTCCGTACGGCTTTGACGCGAACAAGCATTGTGAATTCCACTCCGGGGCTCCTGGCCATGACGTAGAGAGTTGCCACGCGTTCAAACATGTGGTGCAGGATCTATTGGATAGTAAGGCTATCAATTTTGGACAGGCAGGTACGAACATAGTACAAAAGCCCATGCCCAACCATGGGGAAAATGCTATTTTAACCGAGGAGGGTTTGAACTTGATTATGAATGTTGATGACCTCAAGACACCAATGTGTGAGATAAAGAGCAGGTTATTGCAAGGAGGTGTGTATCCGGGCTGCGATGAGTATTGTTTAGAGTGTTGGACCCAAGCTGGGGGTTGTGCTAAATTGAAGAGGGGTATTCAGACCTTAATAGATGGAGGCACATTGCAATTCGACAGAACGGCAGTTGAGGAACCTGCAGAGTTATCCGCGGACGAGCAAAGTGATGTAGCTACCGTGACAATTCCCCGAAAAACAATAACTATAACGGTGCCAGCCGGGCAACCGCCGATCACTATCACCAAGGCAGGACCAATCCCTTATGAGAGCACTAAGGCAGTACCCTGGACCTATGGGTTGGAAGCATACTGTGATGGGGTGAAAATTGATGTTAGTAAGCAGCCAGTTGAGGTTGTAGACAATGTCGTCGGTACCGGAGGGATGACGAGAAGTGGGAGAATCTTTATATCGCCTGAGGTAGAGGCTGAACGACTGGCGAAAGGAAAAGGAAAGATGAATGAGAATGTCCCTGTGCAGTGGAACGAAAAAGAAACGTCATTGAAGGATGTGGAAGAGTTTATGCGCCTTATTCGTAAGAGTGATTATAAGATTGTTGAGCACCTTCAACAGACGCCATCAAAGATATCCATACTGACGTTGCTATTATGTTTCGAAGCTCATAGAAATGCATTGTTGAAAGTTCTGGATACTTCCTTCGTACCCCAAGATGTTTCTGTGAATCAGCTGGAAGGGGTGTTGGCGCATGTGAACGCAGGCCATAGCTTGGGATTTACAGACTTTGATTTGACCCCGAAAGGGAGAAAGCATAACATGGCGTTGCACGTCTCAGTTGAGTGTAGGGGCTCAGTCATGTCTCATGTACTGGTAGATACCGGATCTTCCTTAAACATGCTGCCCAAGAAAGCAATGATGAAATTGGACGTCAGAGGAATCATTTGTACGCCTAGTGACTTGGTGGTCAGGGCATTTGATGGTACACGAAGAACAATCTTTGGATCCATAACGCTACCTCTACAGGTGGGGCCGGAGGTTTTTGAAACTGAATTCTACATTATGGATATCCAACCAGCATATAGTTGTCTTCTCGGACGACCCTGGATCCACGGTGCTGGGGCAGTCACATCTACTTTGCACCAAAAGCTGAAATACATGGTAGGGGACAGTGTGGTCACGGTCTGTGGAGAAGAAGATATATTGGTTAGCCATCTGTCATCATTCAAGTACGTAGAAGTCAACGGCGAGATTCATGAAACACCCTGTCAAGCCTTTGAAGGGTTGCGCATCAAAGACAAAGTTCCAGGGCCGAGTAAAGCGTCAGAAGTGGTTGTCTCGTCATACAAGGAGGCTCAGGCTCTAGTAAAGACTGGTGAGACAAAAGGCTGGGGCAAGGTTCTGGATATTCCCGTGAAGATGGACAGATTTGGGCTGGGATATTAACCGTCGTCATCAACGCCTGCTGCAGGGACACCCCATTTCAAGGAACCGATAACAATCACAGCTGGTGATGTATCACGAGGCCATCAACGCTGTTTCAGATTCTGAAGAAGGAGACAGTGACTGCGACATGGACTCCTGGATTCAGCCGAGCGTGCCAGGACAAGGATTATGCAATTGGTCTATTCAGGAGATTGTTCCTGTGACTCACAAACAGTAATACTTTGTTTTCTTAATTGTTGAACAATCTGGTGTCTTACCCGGGGCATCGTGATTTTGCTTAGGGTCGTGCTGTTATGTACATTGCGTTGTTTAATCATTAAATAAAAGGCGTTTTTCATGTACAAATATTGTGATCTCTGTTTTTCCTGTTTTTGTGTTTTACAATAAAATGGCAACGTGGTTATTCGCTTTATGCATATTTTGAAGCATTTAACCATTCCTTTTGCAGGATAATATTTTCAGATGACATCATTGAACCGCCTATGACTCTTTTCGACTTTGAGCACCCAGTATTTCAGGCCAAAGAAGAGATTGTTGAAGATGGCGACGTTCCCGAAGAGTTGTCTTGGTTGGTAAAGCAAGAAGAACGAGTCACTCTGCCTCATGAGGAGGTCATTGAAATTATTAACCTGGGGTCAGAAGGGGTTGAAAAGAACATCCGTATAGGAGCCGCGCTGCAGAGGGACGTCAGGCGAAGACTGGTTGAAATGCTCAGAGAGTACAGTGATGTGTTCGCTTGGTCGTATGAAGACATGCCTGGGCTGGATACGGATATGGTTGTGCACCGTCTTCCGCTAAAAGAAGAATGCCCGCCGGTTAAGAAGAAGCTTCGCAGAACTAGACCTGATATGGCAGTAAAAATTAAGGAGGAGGTTCAAAAGCAGTGGGATGCTGGTTTCCTGGCTGTTACTAAATATCCCTCCTGGGTCGCTAATATTGTACCAGTGCCAAAGAAAGACGGTAAAGTGAGAATGTGCGTAGATTACCGTGATCTGAACAAAGCGAGCCCGAAAGATGATTTCCCGCTTCCTCACATCGATGTGCTGGTTGACAGCACTGCTCAATTCTCCATATTCTCCTTCATGGATGGCTTCTCGGGCTATAATCAGATTAAAATGGCGCCAGAAGACATGGAGAAGACTACTTTCATAACACCTTGGGGAACATTTTGTTACAAAGTGATGCCCTTCGGATTGAAGAATGTTGGGGCCACGTATCAGCGTGCAATGACGACTCTTTTTCATGATATGATGCATAAGGAGATCGAAGTTTATGTCGATGATATGATTGCCAAATCCCAGACGGAGGAAGAACATTTGGTGAATCTGCTGAAGTTGTTCAAAAGGCTTAGGAAGTTCAGGCTGAGACTGAACCCTAACAAGTGCACCTTCGGGGTGAGATCGGGTAAACTGCTGGGGTTTATCGTGAGCAAAAGAGGAATAGAGGTTGATCCTGCAAAAATAAAAGCAATACAAGAGATGTCGTCGCCTAAAACAGAGAAAGAGGTGCGCGGGTTTTTAGGGAGGTTGAACTACATCGCTCGGTTCATATCTCACCTAACAGCTACGTGTGAGCCATTATTCAAGCTGTTGAAAAAAGACCAGGCTGTAACATGGAATGAAAATTGTCAAAAGGCGTTTGATAGAATAAAGCAGTATTTGCAGGAGCCTCCTATTTTGATACCTCCAGTGGCGGGAAGACCCTTGATTATGTATTTGACAGTTCTTGAGGGAAGTATGGGTTGTGTTCTCGGTCAACACGACGAGACAGGAAGGAAAGAGCATGCAATATACTACTTGACTAAGAAGTTTACTGAATGTGAATCTCGATATTCAATGCTCGAAAAAACTTGTTGCGCGTTAGCCTGGGCCGCCAAGCGGTTGAGGCAATACATGCTGAACCATACAATCATGCTCATCTCGAAGATGGATCCTATCAAATACGTATTCGAAAAGCAGGCATTATCGGGGAGAATTGTCCGTTGGCAGATGGTTTTGACCGAATATGACATCCAGTATGTCTCACAAAAGGCTATAAAAGGGAGTGTATTATCTGAGTACTTGGCAGAGCGGCCTATTGAGGACTACCAATCGATGAGGTTTGATTTTCCTGACGAGGATATCATGTACCTGAAGATGAAAGATTGTGAAGAGCCGTTGCCAGACGAAGGACCAGAATTGGGTTCCAAATGGAAGTTGATCTTCGACGGAGCTGTAAACGCCTACGGTAGCGGAATAGGGGCAATCATCACTACTCCACACGGGTCGCACATCCCGTTTACTGCTCGATTGACCTTTCCAGTTACCAATAACAAAGCCGAATACGAAGCTTGTATCATGGGGCTTGAAGAAGCCATTGATTTGCGAATCAAAAATCTGGATGTATACGGAGACTCAGCTTTGGTGGTGAATCAAATAAAAGGAGAATGGGAGACACGTCAGCCTAACTTGATACCGTACATGAATTACGCGAGGAGATTGTTGCCTTTCTTCGATAAGGTTGAGTTGCATCATGTACCGCGAGCAGAGAATCAGATGGCTGACGCCCTGGCCACTTTGTCTTCCATGTATAAAGTCAACTTCTGGAATGAGGCTCCCAGAATTGTTATCTCTCGGCTTGACAGACCCGCCTTCGTATTTGTCATTGACGAAGCATCTGATGATAAACCTTGGTATTTTGATATCCTTAATTTCCTGAAAAACAAAGAATATCCGGCTGGGGCATCCAGTCACGATCAGAAGACTCTCAAGAGATTGGCGGATAATTTCTATCTGAATCCGGACGGTGTCCTATACAAGAGAAATCACGACTTGGTGCTACTACGTTGCGTGGACGAAAAAGAGGCGAAGCTGCTCATGGAGGAAATACATGAGGGTACATTTGGTACACATGCTGGTAGGCATGCTATGACGAGGAAGCTGCTGCGGGCAGGTTATTATTGGTTAACTATGGAAACTGATTGTTTCAAGTTTGCGAAGAGGTGTCATAAGTGCCAAATCTATGCAGATAAGATCCATGTGCCTCCGAGTCCCCTGAACGTGATGTCATCACCGTGGCCATTCTCGATGTATGGAATTGATATGATTGGAAAGATTGAGCCGACGGCATCTAACGGACACCGGTTCATTTTGGTAGCAATTGATTATTTTACCAAATGGGTGGAAGCGGCATCCTATGCTAATGTGACCAAGCAGGTGGTAGCCAGATTCATCAAGAGAGATATCATTTGCAGATATGGAATCCCCGAGCGGATAATTACCGACAATGGTTCAAACCTGAATAACAAAATGATGAAGGAGCTGTGTCAGAATTTTAAGATCGAGCATCACAACTTCTCCCCTTATCGACCCAAGATGAATGGCGCTGTTGAAGCGGCCAATAAGAATATAAAGAAGATTGTTCAGAAGAGGGTGGTGACCTATAAGGACTGGCATGAGATGCTACCTTTTGCTTTGCACGGTTATCGTACGACGGTACGCACATCAACCGGGGCAACCCCGTTCTCGTTGGTATATGGAATGGAAGCAGTGTTACCACTGGAAGTTGAGATTCCTTCCCTGAGAGTATTACGAGATGTCCAACTAGACGAGGCAAAATGGGTGAAAGACAGGTTGAACCAGCTGAGTTTAATGGATGAGAAGAGGCTGGCTTCTCTAGCATATGGTCGGTTGTACCAGAGCCGAATGAAGAAAGCATATGATAAGAAGATACATCCTCGGAGCTTTCAGACGGGCGACCTTGTGCTGAAAAGGATTCTCCCGCCTCAGGCAGATCACAGGGGCAAGTGGACCCCCAATTACGAAGGGCCATACGTTGTCAGAAAAGTCTTTTCAGGAGGAGCTTTGTTGTTGTCCACCATGGACGGTGAAGACTTTACGTCGCCTGTGAATTCGGACGCAGTTAAAAAATACTTTGCTTGAAATTGACCCGCTGGACAGAAAAAAGAGAGTCCAGGCAAAAAGGGGCATCCTGGCGAACCAAAAACAGAATGAAAGGTTCGGGCAAAAGTTAGGGATAAAAATTGAAAAAATGTACACCCGCGAAGTTGAAAACCTACACTGGGCGGCTTCGGCAAAAAAGGGTATCCCGGTGAACTGAAAACCCGTAAAGGGCGGTTCACGCAAAAGTTAGGGATTTGAAAAGCAAATGACTGCGGTCCGAATTTGATACTGCGGTGCGCATTGGTGCGGGAGAATATACCTGAGAGGTCGATTATCAGATACAATCTCTTCGGAAGTGTGAATACCGGGAAAGCACTGGAGACAGGCGAGTCATAGGAGGATCAGCTCGTGATGTTCGTCTGCATCCCGTTGCCGACATGTGTACAAATTTGAGTTGTCATTATATTTATGCTTTTTGTGCATACTTGTATATTTGTTGCGCGTAGCTTCCTCTTTTCAGGAGTTACATCCCGTGTACAAAACTCCGCCCATTTAGGGGCCCAATCAATAAAACATGTTATTCAGTATTTGATGCTAGTTCTTTACTGTTTTGTACATGACAAACGCCAAGGTTTAATAAAACTAGCAAGTGTATAACGTCGCTGGTCCTTGCCAATAATTGCTAAAACTTTGAATTAACTGAAAATAATGTCACGAATGCTAACCTGAATAGATTTGGTTGCATAGACTTGTCTTGTCTCGTTTGTGGTGTTGCAGGGTTCTTGACCATATGAAGTGGACGATCAAAAGATTACAGTACTAACCAGGGGCTCGTAACGGAAAGACTCGATCCCCACGCAGGTCGCATTTTTGAGATGACAATGTTCCTTACTGAAGAAGGATCAGATTCCCCAGCTAATCGTAGCTTATCCGAAGAACATTCTCCAGCAAAGTCGTTTACCCTCAGCAGAATTGACGATTCCAAGATCAAAGGTTGTATTCAGACAGTGTGGTGTCCCCCAAAAGGATTCCCCATCCCGAGCAGAGTGGTTTAGCCTCAGAAGATTAATATTCCCAACTTGTGAGCTATACCCAGATAGTATACTCTTCCCAGTAGAGATTCCCTTACTAGTAGGTTCATTTACTCTCCCCCAGCGGAGTCAGTTGATTTTCCCCAAGAGAGTCATTTCGTCCCCCAGCGGAGTTCTCTCTTTTCAGAAAGTGTTCTTTTTTCCTCCCAGTGGAACTCGAAGGTTAAAACTCTCCCCGGCAGAGTTGGCTGTGTGTCCTGGCATTTATTTTGTCGGAATACCGTGTGATACCCGTTCACTCTCCAGCAGAAGTCCAATCATGATTGGCGCATTCAGTTATTCCTCAGCGAAGCGGGCTTCACTCTTCCAACATTTATTTTGCTGGAATAATTCTGTAACGCCCGGTTACCCCCAGCAGAGTTGGCGTTGTCTTCAGCATTTATTTTGTTGAAGCGGTTTTCTGTATCCTAGCAGTTCGAGCTTACATCTGCATTAGCATATAGTGTCATATTTGCATCTACCAAATAAAAATGCGTAGCATTTCCATGTCGAATGGAGCATTGCGTCATTGTCAAACATATGCATTTTGAAACATAAACCAGGTTGGTTAACCGTTTGTTTTCAAGTATTGTTTCCCTTACAGGTGGAGAGAGCTCTTGCTCAAATTAATTGTCAAACATTCAAGATCTCGGCGTGAGATGTGTAATGATAATGTCAGCTTTGGCATTATTCCCCACAGAGTTGCTTGATTAAGTTTCTCTTACCCCTCCAGCGGAGTATTTCTTCAAGGTTGTTGTTGTGACAGCATCAAAAGATTTCGTGAATCGATTTTTGGAAGTTGCCGCCTATGTTAAAATAGGTGTATGGCAGTGTGGATTCATAAAATCCCCAGTAGAGGCCTTCTCAGATTTGCTGCCATGTCAGCACTGAAAATTGGAAGACTAGACTCATATTGTGTTACCCATGTGATTGATGGAGCTAGCTGCTGCAAAGATAGGCAGAAAAGCTGTATCAGATTATTACCCGTAGCAAAGGCGGAGTTATTTTCCTGTATTTGGCAGAGTATCTACCCGTAGCAGAGGCGGAGTTATTTTCCTGTATTCGACAGAGTATTACCCGTAGCAGAGGCGGAGTTATTTTCCTGTATTTGACAGAGTATTTCCCGTAGCAAAGGCGGAGTTGTTTTCCTGTATTTGGCAGAGTATCTACCCGTAGCAGAGGCGGAGTTATTTTCCTGTATTTGACAGAGTATTACCCGTAGCAAAGGCGGAGTTATTTTCCTGTATTTGGCAGAGTATTACCCGTAGCAAAGGCGGAGTTGTTTTCCTGTATTTGACAGAGTGTTACCCGTAGCAGAGGCGGAGTTATTTTCCTGTATTTGACAGAGTATTTCCCGTAGCAAAGGCGGAGTTGTTTTCCTGTATTTGGCAGAGTATCTACCCGTAGCAGAGGCGGAGTTATTTTCCTGTATTTGACAGAGTATTTCCCGTAGCAAAGGCGGAGTTATTTTCCTGTATTTGGCAGAGTATTACCCGTAGCAAAGGCGGAGTTATTTTCCTGTATTTGACAGAGTATCTACCCGTAGCAAAGGCGGAGTTATTTTCCTGTATTCGACAGAGTATTACCCGTAGCAAAGGCGGAGTTATTTTCCTGTATTTGGCAGAGTATCTACCCGTAGCAGAGGCGGAGTTATTTTCCTGTATTTGACAGAGTATTTCCCGTAGCAAAGGCGGAGTTGTTTTCCTGTATTTGACAGAGTGTTACCCGTAGCAAAGGCGGAGTTATTTTCCTGTATTTGAAAGAGTATTTCCCGTAGCAAAGGCAGAGTTGTTTTCCTGTATTTGGTAGAGTTGGTACCCGTAGTGGTGACAGAGTTATTTTCCCGTAGTGGTGACGGAGTTATTTCCCGCAGTGGTGGCGGAGTTATTTCCTGTAGTAATGACAAAGTATTACCCGTAGCGATGGCGGTGTTGTTATTTTCCCCAGATTATTACCCGTAGTGATGACGATGTTATTTTCCTGTATCAGTGGCAGGGTCATGTCTTGTTGACGGAAGTGCTTCTCCCAGTGAAGTCAATAAGTTTATTCCAGCATTGACAAGATGATGTTGAAATCAGATTTGTAGATAATGTTCCCCAAACAGTTGTGCAGTTTATTTCTGCGGTTGGCAAATTTTCGGGTTCTTAGTATTCAACTGTCTCGTACCTCAAATGTTTGAAGGTCGTTCGCTCTTCACCCAGTCGGGTCCAAGTCATTTGAATAGGGGCAGCTGTTGCACCCTAAAATTTGACCAACCGGATCCCCACTTTCGGTTTATGCTTTGACGCATTTTCGCATTCGCATTCGCATACTACATATAGTGCACTTTCTCAATCAGGGCGATTTTATCGGATTTACAGCCATATGTTCACGTATCAGAGGTTTCAGACCGATTCAGATAATCAGAGGCTATTTTTGGGAAGTTGTGCGCTTCCCGGGTGTTTTTCAAGCTTACAGTTGTTTTGAGGACTTCCGGTGTCCGGGTTTTATCGTTGGTTCCGCTTCGATAATGTGTTCTTTTTAATATGATTTAATTGCGTTTGTAGGGTTTATTAGATTTAAATTGCACTTGAGAAATTAAATAGATTTTTAAAGAGATTTTTAGAATAATAAATAGAATTTTAGGTGTCAGTATGGTCTATTAGGTTTAGAAAATAGCTTTAATAGATTTTCTTGTTTCTAAATAAAAAATAGTTTCTTCTTTTTTTAATAATATAGAATAGTATAGATTTTATAGATGTTAATAAGTTTTTCTAGATTTTGAATAGATCTTAATATGGATATTAGTAAATAGATAAATAGATGTAGCATTTTAATAGTTAATTTGTTTTTAGAATATTAGGTTAATCAGTTTTAATCCATTCGCCTTTTATAATCACCATTCATTAATCCATTTTAATATGTTCATTCCATTAATCATTTTCCTTAATCTAATCCGTGTTAATCATTATTAATCCAAGTTATTAGTCATTAATCATGTTAATTAGTCTGAATTGTTAATGGGCCAAGTATCCAGAATTTGCTGAAAGCCCAAATCCATTGTGCCACTTGTCAATATAAAAATAATGCCACACGTCTTTCTCTTCCTTCCGCCACCTCACCCATTGAATCCTTCTGCCTGTCCCACGTAATTCCCACGTGTAACTTCCTCTCTCTGCCCTCTCTCCACGCGTCTATCTTCCTCTCGCCACCTGTCTTCACACCTTCTCTCACCGGAAACCCTCACCGGACTACATGCAAAGTCCGGTGACCGCCGTAACCACCACCCCCAACTAACTCCGGGCGTCGCCAAAACCGCCGAAAAACCTAAAATCACCAGATTCACCCTCCCTTCATCAATTTTTTGTCAGATCGCCAAGAACTCCAACAACCCGAAATTCGTCTTTCTACACCAAATCTTCCACTCTTTCTTCAGAAATCGATCATCATCGCCATTCGTACTTCGTTCATCCATAGCATTTTTCTGGAAATCAACTGTTCTTTAAAAATATTCGCGTTCTTCGTGATTTTCTCAGCGCTATGGTGTTCATCATGTCTTCATCGCCTTCTTGATCTTTCTCCAGAAAACATCTCAAAGCGGTCAAGAACGCCAACAAATCTTCGTTAGTTCTCAAGAGCTCCGCTGACTGTCGTAACCGCCGCCGTGGATCTATGAACGTCATCTAAGAGACACGCCTGAGTTCTTCGTGGACTTCGCTTCGCATCAACACCTCAAGTTTCTTCACCAGCTTTTCGTCTCCAATACTCCGTCAGGTTTGTCTTGAATCCTTTCAAGTTCCTGTAGCTAGCTGTTAGTTCAATCGATATAGGGTTTGTGTATCTGAACGATGGATTTAGAGATTAAGCTGTTTGGATCTTCGGGAGGGTAACGTGAGGTTAGGTTATGATAGGGTGATCTGGTTGGAGGTTTCGTTTGATTTCACTTAGTGTTAGATCGAGGAACGCATCTGGTTAGAGATCTGGAATGAAGAGGGTAGAAGGTTCGCTTCGGAGTGTTTCTCGGAGAGAGGAGACGGAGAGGTTTGTGTTAGCAGCGCTAGGGTTTGAAACAATGGTTGGTGAACAATAGATAGATTTGTGAGAGAGCTTTGGTTTTGTTTTCTGAGATCTTGGATTTGGCTTGTAGAGATGGGCTTAACATTGGGCCCAACGTACACTCCTGAACTATACCCCCTTGCTACTCATGAAACGCCCCTCCCCCTGTGTGAAGGCGTTTGGGCCTAGCCCCATTGCTGATAGCACCCCCCAAATTAGGCCCAGAGTGAATAACAAGGAGATACGCTGCTGCTTGCACCCCCCTGCTTGGTTGTTTTTATGTTTTCTGAATAAAATTGGGCCCAGCGCAATTGCTGGTTGCACCCCATCCTGGGCCCAACGAATTTTCTGCATGTACTTTTATTACTCTGTGCACCCCCTCATCATTTTCATATTATAATTCACTCCAAATTTTATTTCATTTCAAAAATTCATAATAAATTGAAAAATGCATATTTTTTAATGAGACTTTTTTTCCCATTTTCCATTTTTTGTCTAGAAAAATATGAAAACATAAAATTGTCATTTTACTTCATTTTCATATTTTTTTGCATATTTTTACATTTAATAGCTTTTTTTAATTCTTTTGGTTTATGCTACTATTTGTTGAATTTAGTTTAGGAGCTTCCTTTAGGATTTTCACCCCATTCTTTTTAGTATAACTAGATATGGATATTAGGTGCCCCCCTGATTTTTATACTATTTTTTAGGATTTATTTTAGGTAGTTTAGTTAGAAACTATTAGGATAGTCAATTAGGGTTGTGAATATAATATAGGTATAACAAAGTGCGATACTTTGCCGAGTCATTTTATTTTCTTTTAACCCCAGACCTGTAGAATAGATAGAATAACAATCTGTACCAGAAAACAAGCATGGATCCCGTCGAGTACGACGGACGTGAGGGGTGCTAATACCTTCCCCTTGCGTAACCGACTCCCGAATCCAGGATTTGGTTGCGATGACCATTCCTTTCCCCGTTTTGCGGTAGGTTTACTTCGAGCGTTTCCTTTCCCTCCTTTAGGATAAATAACGCACGGTGGCGACTCTTCTGTTCAGCCGGCGCCGATTTTCGCAGTAGCGACAGCGCCCTCGCAGCCGTCAACAAGGCGCGGCATCTTACCGCCTCTAGTCAGGCGTGGCACGGCATCACGCTGTCGCCTGCCAAGCGTGGCTCCTCCTTTCCCGGATTTTTTTTTCTCGAATTTTTTTATTTTTTTATTTTAAATTTCACCTTTTAATTGATTTTTTTTATATTTTTCATGGTTTCTCCCAAAAACAAAGATCCACAACCACAAACAATTATATACCATAATTGAATTATTATAATTTCTCCATAAGGCATAGTCATAATGCATCCTATAACAACAATACATCAACAAGGCAAAAAGGCACAAAAGAGAAACATGCACATTTATTATGAATTCGCCTTATACAAGGCATAAGGCGTTCTACAAGGATTTGAGTAAAACAATACAATAGTACTCAAGAATCAAACAAAAGGATTTTAGGAAAACCTTTTGGCCACAAACATACAACTCAAATACATAATTGAGAAGAAGATAGGAGGGTAAAGATCTCTCACTATCCGACTACCTAGACATCCACGTGTGAATAGTTTTCCCCTATTCTCAAAATTGCATATTGATGAACTTTTTCCCTTTGGAATCTACCTCTCTCTTCCTTTTATGATCACTCTAGCTTTCTGCCTCTCTACCTTCTTTCCCATTTTTTTCTCAATTTCTCGATCCATTGTGTAACATGTTTAACCCTTGAGTCTTCAAAAAGATCATGTACTATAGAGTTGTTGAGAGTAGATATCTGTAAAGCATGTCAGCCTTTCTTGAGCCTTGTGAACTCAGACTCCAACTGATAAACTTATTTGATACTGCAACTTGCTTTATACAGTACAGACAGCTCCAACTCTGAATGATACCAGAAGCCAATATACATTTACCAAATGTAGAGACAATTATGTTGCTTATTCTGATGCTGAGGCCTTCAGCTTCAAAGTCTACGCCAGACATCACTTAGCAAATGTTCTTCATATTTTGCACCACCATAAGCTAGCAATTTATCTTATCTCAAGTGTGCTTTGTATATCAGATTTTGTATATAAATATTTGCGAGTATTAAAACCTACATACAAGAAACGCGTATCAAATATAATCATTGTTCTTTAAATACTTTGTTATCATCAAAACCCAAGGAATATATGTCATGAACAAATATTGTTCTAATAAAACATTTCATATTTCATCAAAAAAAAGAATTAATCTCAACATAAGCAGTTAAGTCAACAATCTTAGAAAACATCGAATAATAGAAACTCGTCACAATGTTAGACTATCAAAGCGACATTGTGGTGTTACACCCTAATTTTGACCCTGAAGTGTCGGTTGTACATATCATAGCATTTTCATCATTTGCGTATCATATCCATTATTCATGTCATCTACCCTTGTGCATCTAGATTTGTACCTTTTGTTCTATGTTGTCTAAGCTCAGGTCTTACATATTTGAATCAAGGATTAGGCCAGGTTATCAAGACAAGTATGTGTGCGGTGCGGTGTGAAATTTTGTACAACATAACATTACATTTTACCGTGGACAGTTCACAAAATGATTAGCCAGAATAAATTTCTTGGATATACAGACGAACTGGCTTAATTGTGTCTCGGGTATACAAGAAAAATTAACAATCGAAAAGTCTCGAATTTAAGCTTGCAGACGCTAGTTTTTCACCTATTTTCCTTTAAACTCGACCTAGTGTCGCTACTGCGAAAAAAGGTGTCGGCAAAGACAGAAGAGTCGCCACCTTTTGTTATTTATCCCACAGGAAGGGAAAGGAAACGATCGGAACAAACCTAACGAAAATTAAAAGACAAGGTCATCGCAACCAAATCTCTAGGTTCGGGAGTCGGTTACGCAAGAGGAAGGTATTATCACCCCTCACGTCCGTTGTACTCAACGGGATCCATGCTTGTTGTATTTATCTAATGGGTTGTTTATCTATCTACCTATCAAGGCTGGCTCAAAAGAAAAGAAAAAGGACAGGACTCTGTTGCACCCCAAAATTTGCCCAACCTTTTTTATCACTTGGTTTATGTTTCAGTGCATTAGCATAGCATAGTTCTAGCATTTGCATAGCATAGCATCCTTCATTTAACAGGGGATCAAGTGTGTTCATGTCAAAATAAGCCTAACCAAAGGTGTTATTCAAGCTTAAGAAGTTATCAGGGTCATCAAACAGAGGGTGGAGTTCTGGAGAAGTTTGAATGCTTGTATGGGGTTCATCTCCTCGCTTGGAGCCAGTTGAAGGTCAGCAACAGATTGTAAGGCCTTGATTAAGGAGAGAATGTGTGGGTAGAGCTCATTAAAGTGCCTTGAAGGTCATGTTGGAGCTCAATCAAGTCATTTTATCAAGTGCAAGAGCCACAATTGAAGTGGATGTCACTAGGGTTTCATCTGGTTAACCCTAGGTCAAGATGAGCAATTGAAGAAGATCAAAGCCTACTTATTGGTCATTGAAATCATGAAATGATACGTTGAGGCATATGAGAGATTGTCTTAAGATCAAGTTTAGAAGAATCAAGAGTGGTTGGAGTTGCTAAGTCAGGGTTCCTAGGGTAAAATCCCCTGTTTAGTGCCAAACTTCCAAGCCATGTAAGTCAGGATACAAGTCTCATATGACTTTGACCTCCACATGAATGTTATATAGGATGCTCTTAGCTTTAATTTGAGTACTATAAGTCCTCCATTGGATTTATATAACTCAAGTTATGGTCCAGACAAGTTACATGTCCTCAGATGCATCTGAAATTTGTCTGTGAAAATCATTTGACTTCCAAGCTATTTTTGACCTATAAGGAGGTTTCACCTGAACTTTTGGCCAACATGAAAGTTGTTCCTCATGATCGTATCTTTCCAAATTGTATTATAAGTCTTCCATCGGATTTGTAGAACTCAAGTTATGAGGTTTACAAGTCAGGGGTATTTTGGGAAAGTGAGATTATAGGCCATTTTCGATCATAGGTCAAAATCTCCAACTTGCACTTGTCAAATGGATTTTTGTTCAACATGGAACTTGTTCAAAATGTGGTTTTTAGGCTAACCAAGAACTCATGGTGAATTGATTTGGCTCATATCAAGGATTGGTTTGAAGTGGTTTTGAAAGAAGAGAAATTCAAAGGCATTTTTGGTGTGAAATTGAAATAAATGGTTATGGGTCCAAAACAAATCAAATAACCACTCATTTTAATTAGAAAATATGTCTTAGAAACATTGGAAATTGTGGAATTTTCATTTGGAGAATGCTTCATGGCCTTTCATAAGATTTCTTCACATAAAAGTTACATTACATAATTCCTTCACAAAGGTAATTTGGAGACTCATTTTGGGCTGAATTCATTCTAAATGAAATATGCAAGTCATCCAAAGCTTCCAATGCAAGCTATGAAGCTAATTTCATGCATTTCCATAATCAAAATTTTGAAGAAAAGTTGGATTTGGATTTTTAATTTTGGGCTTGGGCCTGAGCTCTAGAAGGTTCTAAACAGTCCTATAAAGGTCTAGGAGCTCATCAGAAACAATGTTGGTGATTGATTGGGGTTGAAAGCAAATATCACCATTGAAGCTTGAAGAAGAAAAGTGAAAGAGTGAATTCCTGTTAGAGGTCGTTTCAAGCACAATTAAGGATTCAATCTTCTTCTAACATCATCACTCATTGGATCTGGAACGTTTTGGATCAAGAATCAAGCCAGAAACGACTCCAATTGAAGCTTGAACTCAGGTTCTTACTTCTTGAATTTTCTCTTAATTTATGTGTTTTCAATGCATTAGAATCATGTGGTTAGGTTCACCTTAAGTTGTAGATGATATTTGGGCAAAGAATTTGATGTTTAGTGACATTTTAGGATTGAAGTCATTTTAGGTTGAGATATGTAATTTTTGATTCGTGGATTTTTAGGCTATTTAAGTAGTATATTTGGATTCCTCTCGAAATTTCATGCAAAATTGATTCAAAAATCATCGCGTATGTTGAGTATTGAGGGAGATACGATTATTGGAAGTTTGCCAGAATTTGTTACGGTTACCGTCCGCCATGGCTGCGCGCGGTTTTGCTTGCAATTCTGCAGAACTTTTCAAAACGAAGGTGACGAAATCGCTGTCGTCCGTGCGTTGAAGGAGAGGACTCGGTCCAAACATCCAATGGTTGATCATGTGCCACGTCGCCGCCTGGAAACGCGGTCATTTTACTAAAGGGGGAATCCAAGCTTCGTTTCAGCGCTATACTGACATAGAAGACGCGGGTTCGAGTCCCCTTGGGGACGGTTTTGATTAGTTTCTGAATTAATATTATTAGCTGAACATGAGATATTTTGGCTGTGGGCTTTAGCTTCGTTTGCTATTTGCGCCCCTCCCCTTCTAGTCCCAACTGAATACACACAAATTACTCGCTCAACGCCCCCCCTGGATATTTGCTTGAGTTTTTTATTGCTGAATTTTAATCAATGGGCCTTGCGCCCAGGTGATATTCCCACCCCCTTTCCTGGGCCCATGCGCCTTATGCCTTGAGTTTAGTTGCTGAATGCACCCCAGTTTTCATTTAGTTTTAATTTCTTTTCTTTGTTTTTTTGTTTAATGCTTGATAGAAAATAAATCATAAAAAATAGAAAAAATTGTGAATTAATTCTGAAAAAAATTGTGAAGTTAGATTTAAATGTGTAAAATTTTATCATGCTTTGCATTTTTATTTTTCATGCATTTTACATTTTATTCCATTTTATTCTTTTTAGTGCATTTTGTAATAATGAAATAATGATGTTGATTTTCGTTCTCTCTCATTTTTTTGAGTTTGATATTGAATTTTTGTATGCTGTTTGTATATATGATGATGTTGCTATAAGATTTTTGCTTGATTGTTTTAGATGATTTTAATTAGTACTTTAGGGTAATTGTTTAGGAGTATTTCTTTAGTGTTTCGTTTAGTACACCCTTGAGCTTAGGATTTGATTTAGGCATTTTGATGTAGATTTAGGTGCTGATTTTTATACCATGCAATATTGACACCTATTAAATGATGTAGGATTTTCTTTAGATTTTTTAGGGTTGATTTTCCCTTAGTTTCCTATTTTACAATTTGACCTTAGAATAGATAGTTATTAGGAGATAACACTTGATGTTTCTTTAGAGATTCAATTAGGTGATGATCTTTCTCTAGGATTAGTTCCCCTTAACTTTCCTTTGCTTAATTAGGATCCTTCATTGTGGGTATAATTTCTCCTGTGGAGGAATTCCCTGCCTTACACATTGGAGTTAAGACTACAAGCTTTCTAGAGGAAATGGATTTGGTTGAGTGTCTGTGGCAGGTTCCTGTGGAACTTACCTTGCTTCACATCTCCATTATCCTAAAATCTTTCATTCTTTCCTATTTAGGAACCTTCTTGAGGTAGCTCAGTCCCTCCTGTGGGGGGAATATGGCACACCTCTTGAAGGAGCTAAACCCCTAGGTTTCCCTAAAGATCTTTTTGTTGGTTGGGTGCTTGGGATAAGCTCCTGTGGAGCTTACCTTAGCTTCCCAACACCAAATTTACTTCTTTAGGGTAGAAGCTTGCTTGATTGCTTGGATTGGATTGTGGACTTGAAGAACAGCTACAGACTTTGGATTGGATTGCTTCTAGAAGATTGCTCTGCTGTGGAGATTGCTGGCTGGTTTTCCCTGTCTATTTAACTGTATTGATGTGTATTGATGTGACTTGTTTGGTGTGTTGCACTTAGATTAGGTCATGTAGTTGAATAAGCCTAAGAGCATCCGAAGGGTTGAGTTTCTCCCCTTGCTTGTATTGCATTAGAGGTTGAGTTTCTCCCTCTACTTGTATTTTTACTGTATGGCTTTGCTTGATGGTATTCGGTAGAGCTCTGCTCCCTTGCCTGTGTGGTTTGTGATTTGTTTAATTGCATTTACTTTCTTGTATTATCTTTGCAGTTATTCATATCTGGCTTGAGGTTGAGATGAGCTTGTGGAGGCTTATGCCCCACACATATTTCCTTCCTCACTTGCATTGCATGCATCTTTACAGTAATATTTCTGTACAGTTTTTCTGTTTACTGTTTGATTTCCATTACCATGTTCCCCTAGGAACTCTGACTTCTCTTCTTCAAGAGAAGTTACGACAGACATTAGGATTCTAACCATGCATGATAACATTAGGGTATTTTCCCCTTTAACCTCAACCGTAGGACGAATATTGCGTGATAACTGTAGGATCGAGTCAGTTTCCCCGTAGAGAGTCTGTTTCTCTTCTTATCTCAAACAACAGTAAAAAACATAATAAAGGCAAGTTAGTACAAGTGCGTTACGAGCCTTAAGCTACTTGGAAAATGATGATTGAGCGGTCTCCTCTCAATCGCCTAGGGTGTTTAGTATATGTCCTTTGGACGATATGCGACACATTCGCTCCTAAGTCATAGTCTCTAGTGCTGTACAAACTACAGACAACTAAAAAACACTTCTTTCCATAAGAAAACAGAAAACAAACATCCAAATCCTTTTTGTCCTCTTGGACCCTTAATCAGGAAAACTCTTTGCATAAAGAGAGTTTTGTTAACTTTCAGTTCTACCGCAAACGGTAACGCATAAGTCTCCAAGGATCGAGCTGCAAACACCAACTGCTGGAACTGTCTGTTAACTTTACTTGCATAAAAGATGCTGAATAAACCTGTGTTCTCCGTAGCCCGAACTGTGTTTGCTCTGATCTTTCATGCTGTATGAAAGTACGTAGGCACAAGATGCGATATCTTGGCGAGCAACCTTCCCCCATAGTTAGGCGAACTATGTTGACTCTGATTTCTCGTTCTAGACGAGAATACGTAGGCATAAAGTGCGATACTTTGCCGAGTCATTTTCTTTTCTTTTCAGACCAGCCTTTTTAGCGTAGATAGATTTAACAAACCCGCCAGATAAACACAACAAGCATGGATCCCATCGAGTACGATGGACGTGAGGGGTGCTAATACCTTCCCCTTGCGTAATCGACTCCCGAATCCAGACAATGGTTGCGATGACCTTGTCTTATACCTTTTCGTCAGGTTTTTTTCCGATCGTTTCCTTTCCCGCTCTGAGGGATAAATAACGAAAGGTGGCGACTCTTCTATCTTGCCAGCACCTTATTTTTGCAGTAGCGACAGACTCGACAGAACTTCGCAGTTCTGGGCCTACGTACTCCCTCGTGCAATAAGAAAGTCAGAGTCAACGTAGTTCGACTATCTACGGGTGATGGGGGAAGGTTGCTCGCCAATACGTCAGTATTGTGCCTACGTACTCTCAACAAATATGAGAGATCAGAGCTTACGTAGTTCGGGATAAAACGAAGCACATGTTTGATTCAATCTGTTTTTACCTGAGTAGGGTTAACAAACAGTTCCATCAGTTTGGTGTATACAGCTCGCTCGTCGGAGACTCGTGCGTTACTGTTTGCGGTAGAACTGAGAGTTAACAACACTCTTTTTTCTGAAAATGTTTTCCTGATTAAAGGGAGCCCAAGGGGCAAAAGAGTTTGATGTTTGTTTTTGTCTTTTACGAAAAGAAGTGTTTTTTATGAATGTTTGTAATTTATACTGCACTAGAGACTATGACTTAGGAGCGAATGCGTCGTACATCGCCCTAAGGGCGTGTACTAAACACTCTAGGTATTTGAGGAGCAGCTTCTCAATCACCACTTCCTAAGTAGCTTAAGGCTCGTAACGTATGGTACTCATTAACCTTTATTAGATGTTTTACTGTGGTTTGAAGAGAGAAGAGAAAGGACTCTACAGGGGAAACTATCTAGACCCTAATGTTATCATGCAAGATGGTCCTAATGTTGAGTTTGAAAGGGAATCTATCCTATATGTTGTCATGCATGGATTCATCCTAATGTCTATCATCACCATCCTTGAATAAAAGAGGTGAGAACCCTAAGGGAACATGCAAAGGGGAAAAAACACAGCTAAAATCATTAAGCAGATGAGATAAGAATATAAACAGATGCATATGCGATGCAATAGTACAAGCAAGGGAGACAAGCTCAACCTTTAATGCAAATAGGAGATGCAAACAGAGAAAGCACACAAGAAAAGGGAGACAAGCTCAACCTTTAAATGCAAACATGTTAAAAAGGAGAAGAAACAACCAAGCAAAGGGAGACACACTCAACCTTTAGATGCAAGTATGAACCTAAACAAGGGAATCTACTCATGCAATTCTATCCTAATGCAACACAGCAAGCAGAAAACAGGGAAGAGAGGGGTAAATAAGATGAGAAACAAGGAAATCATCCCAGGTTACATCAAGTTTAGATGTGTGTTAATACAAGAGTCCATCTCAGGCTCAACCTCTTCACGGAATGCACAGAGTACTTCCTAAGGAAGACCAGGCTCTCACAAGAGGGATCTTGTGATAATAGGACAGATTAAAGTGAGTGTGTGTACAAGGTACTTAAGTCCTCAAGGCTCAAACTTCTCATGGAATGCACAGAGTACTTCCTAAGGAAGACCAGGCTCTCACAAGAAGGATCCTGGGTCATAGGACTTGGAGGAGAAGAGGAGCATAGTGTGAACCTAAGGAACCCACCATGTCATTGAATGTCCATCAGAGGCTCAAATTTCTCATGGAATGCACAGAGTACTTCCTAAGGAAGACCAGGCTCTCACAAGAAAGATCTTGAGATAATAGGACTTGGGAAATGAAAAAATAATGATGGGAGACATAGTGAAAACCTAAGGAATTCACCATGTTCTCAACCAAACTCATCATTCAGGGATAGTCCTCAATGGTTCAACTACTCATGGAATGCAAAGAGTACTTCCTAAGGAAGACCAGGCTCTCACAAGCAGGCTCCAAATATCATAGGACTATGCTTTAGGAGAATCAAGAAGAAAGAAAATCAATCAAAGGCATCCAAGGCACCCTAAAAGCAAAGCTCTAAAGGACATCTATCCTAATGGAGCTATGGATACTATTAAGACATGAAAATTAACCTACAAAGGCTTCAACCTATGTAATATACTATCAAGAAGGATTGAGAAATCTAAAGTTTGCTAAAGATCACTTTTGAAGCCAAACTAGATGAAGTACTAAGTTAGGAACACCCTAAAAACAGCCACTATGTAAAATCTAAGAAAAATAGGAAATCATTCCTAAAACTTCTAGGAAAAATTCTAAGGGATCCTAAGGATGTTATAAACCTATGGTAAAAATTTCAGATCAACATCCTAAGTTTAAGGGCACTAACCAGATGCTAAACCTAGATGTATGTTATGGGAGATTCAAATGGGGAGGGTCCTAAAGATATGCTTCAAAACCTATTCAAATGGTATCTAAAAAGTGCAAGAAAAATGCTACAATATTCTACAATGTATCAAAATTCACCATACAAAAAATCAGAGATTAAATCCAAGCATTGATATGGAAACAAAAATCTAGAAGTTAACATGCTATTATTTCTATTTATTGAAAAGCATATAAAAGAAAAATACAGAATTAATTGAAAAAGGAATAAAAATTGCAATTAAAAAATGTGAAAAATTAAAGAACATGTTAAACTAGTTAACACATATTTTTCCATGATTTTATGAATTTATTTGCTATGAAAAAAGGAAACAGAAAATAAAATGTGAAATCAGAAAAATAAAATGGAAATAAAATGGTCAGGGGTGCAATCAGTAAGACTATCACGTTATAAATGTTTGGGCCAGCGCAAGAGGGGGTGGGAAGAGCAACTTTGGCCCAAGCACAATGCGCCTTTAAGGAAAAAACTAATGATTGTGTGGTTCTGGTCAACGTAGGCCTACCGTGGGTCTTAATTCACACTCTCCATTATTCTAGTAAGCTAATCCAACCGTTATCACCATGCCACGTAATAAAAAAGTTCAAACCCTAACTGAAGCTCACTCTCGCGCGTTGGATCAACATAATAAGTCAAGCAAGTTCACCAATCCAAGGGCCTAGATTCAAACTGGTAATTTCAAATGGAGAAGGAGGGGGAATGACCAGGCGGTGGCCGGAGCCACGCCGGTCATCTTCTCCGGCGGTCCTGCCACTGTAGCAACCTCCCAATTCCACCAAAACCTAAAATTGAATACACTAATCTCTTCGCCTTGTCATGCTGATCACCATTCCAACGTTCTTTTGGCCTAATAGTCCCTAAATAATGAAAAACGAAAGCTACGGGGTTTTATGCTCTGTCAAGAAATGTCACAATTGCTCACCAAAACTATCCTAAATCGTTTTAAGCACCTAGGGGGTGGTAAATCTACAACAATGGCATATGTTTGCATCAAGAACAGAGAGGAATTTTGAGAAATAAGTTACCTATTGGAGCACCTCCAATGGGCCTTCAGATGGTGCTGAAACTCGAGGAAAAGCTGCAGAATCCTTCACTTGTTCACCCTTGAGCCTCTAGCAATCTTGGTTTGGACTGAAACTCCTTCAATTGCAGAATTCAAATTTCAATTTTCTTGAGTTTTTTTCTTAACTGAATTATGTTATGCTTGCTCCAAAATCAGTTATGGCAGTTGGAAAATGATGAGGAGATTATATGGAATGGACCTAGAGTGATAGAAAGACCAATTGAAATCCATAACAGCCCAATTCAAAATTCACATTTTTCATGTTTGAAGCTTTTAGGTTATGGTGAAAACAGAGTGTTAATGGCTGCAAAATGATCCATTCTAGTTACTTATGATGTAAGGGACATGAAGGGATGAGATTGAGGCCCTGGAAATGAATCTATGGTAGATTTTGCATTTGTTGCTTAAAGGTGAAGAAACCATGAATTTGGCATAGCAAATGGCTTCAAACTTGATTGGTAATATTCCCATTGTTCTTAAAACATTATTTGCACTCAAAAAAATGTACCAACATGACATGAATTGGTTCCAAAATGAATTGATTTGAATTCTTGACTTTGAAGGGCCTTTAAAGCTTCCTTCATGAAAGTTTCTCCAAGAATTCTCCAATTCGAGCCATGTCAATGGTCTCTTGAGGTTTGGTTGAACAAATGATACCATTTTGAGCAACTTTCAAGTTGGAAACATTTTCATTTGAGGTATGCACAGTGGTGAACTTGACCTATAATGAAAATGACATGTAACCTTAGTTTCCCAAAATACCCTTGCCTTGCAAGCTCCATATCTTGAGTTCTATAAATCCAAATGAGGACTTCTAGTACTCTTTGGAAAGCTAAGATCATGAGGAACAAAATTCATGTTTGGGTCAAGATGAGGAGAGACATCCTTCTAGCTCAAAAATGTCCTAGAAGTTAGTTGACTTTCCAGTACCAAAATCACATTCATCTGATGACCTGTAACTTGTCTGCTTCATAACTTGAGTTCTAGAAATCCAATGAATGACTTCTAGTACTCAAAAGAAAGATAAGACAATGCTCTACAAGTTTCCTGTTGTTGTCAAGATGAGATGAAACTTTCATCTTGAGTTATGTGGTCTTGAAGTTAGGCACTGAGATAGGGGATTTTACACTGACAAGTTTAGAAACCCTAGCTCAATAACTTCTCACACTCTTGAATATTGATGAATTGATCTTGAAATGATGTATGACATGTATCAACACAACATTCCATGATCATAGTGGCTTGGAATTGAGTCTTAATCTCCTCAAGACTCATAGTTGACTGAGGGTTGACCAAGTGAAAACCCTAGTTGCACCCATCTTGGTTGTGGCCTCTTGTACCTTGCATAATGACTTGAATAAGCTCCATAGTGACTCTCAAGACATCCCATGAGCTATTGTGATGTTTTCTGCCCAAATCCATGGACTTGCAACCCTTTGATGACTTCATTGACCCCCAAGATAGAAGACACAACCATATACAGCTCTTTGACTTTTCTGATGGTGATAAGCTCTTGAATAGCTTGAATACAACCTCTTGATTAGGCTTGGACCATGGATAATCTCTCCTTGATGAGCACACCCCCCTTGATCCCCTGTGAATGGATGATGGTATGCAAAATACTAATGTTGTGTTAGTGCTACATGAATGCAATGAAGCAAAAGCCAGTAAAGAAAAAGGTTGGGCAAATTTTGGGGTGCAACACCTAGCGTACTCGTTTTATCTCTCGACGAATTCTCAATCACTTTTTGACCAGTATGAGCCTTTTTACCGGTTCCGGACGATTCTTAAAATTGACCGAGTACTGTATCTTTTCAAGTTATTTCATTTCGCGTTAATTTTTGTGCACATTCAATTTTAATCTTTTAAGCACCTCCGTCGCCCGATTTATGTTAATTTTCACCTGTTTTACTTTCACTTTTTTCATCAAAGCATCAAGAATGATTAATCTTTATTATTTAGCATATTTATTTGACAAATGGTAAATTTTCGAAATTTTCACCTTTTGCCCAATGAATTTGTGACACGTGACATTTAGGTTTTTTTTCTTGTTTTTAACTCTATTTTTAATATTTTTGTTTTAATGTAAATATCAATAATAATATGTTAATAATCGTCAATATAATATATAATTAGAATATTAATTAGAATTTTAATAAAGATTAGGAATTTAAATTAAATTAGAAATTTAGATTAGAAATTAATATTAGTTAATTAATTTAGAATAGATTTAGAATAGAATTAAAATTTTAATTAGAATTTAAGCTAGAAAATTAAGTTAGAATTTTAATTCGAAGTTAGTTAGAATATTAGTTAGAAATAGAAATAGAGTTAGAAAATAGATTAATTAATTATTAATTATTTAAAACAGAAAAGTTAATTAAAAATAGAAAAGAAAATAGAATTAATTAATTATTAATTAAAAAAAATTTATAAAAAATATGAGAAAGGGAATTAAGATAAGGACGGAGGGAGAGGATAATGGGGGTACAGTTTATCTTCCCAAATCAAGAAACCATAGCCTCTTAAAAGGGGGATTGTTCATCTTTCCCACGGGGAGAAAAACCATAATATCTTCTCCTTCCCAACCGCCGCCGTGGGCCCCTTCTCTCCTTCCTCCTCACACTCTCTTCATCACAATTGTAAACCTCTTTTCTACTTTCCCCTAAAAAGAACTCCGTCGTCGTTCTTCATTATCATCATTGCCTCTTCTTCCACCATTTCCATTTTCCGACTCATCCCATCTCCAAACCTCAAATCCGCTCTTCTCCACCTCTCAATACCACTGTGACTCAACCACCATATTCTCTTTATTTCTCTTACACTGAGTAACTCACAAACACCAAAACAACTCCAAAACACCATACTTGAGTAGCTCAGAAATCGCTTGAAACTGTTGGCCAAGCTATTAACATCGGAAATCCGCGACATTCACGATTTGTTCTGATTCTCGTTGTCGGCACGGAAACTCACTGAAAAGTCGATGATCTTGAAGTATAAGACCGGTGGTGTTGTCGTTAAAACTTGTCATGGCCAGAAGTCGTGAGATTGTGCCTCAAAGCGACTCCACGATTTGTATTCGCACCGGCAGCAACAAAACAGACAGCGACAAGCTCATGGAGACAAAGATGAGTTCGAGGAGGTGTACAATCTATAGATAGGGTAAGTATTTGCTCACAAACACGCCGTTTTTTTCAAGCTTTGACACAACAAATATCAGAAATATTGCATCTCTAGCTTAATTGTATTTTCTTCCTTTTCGATGTTGTGTTTGTTTGTTGTCCTGTTTGTTGTTGTCTATTTCTGTGCAGGATAAGGGCTAGTGGTGTCCATTTCAACCCACAAGTTTGGCAATATTGGTTTGATATTGGAGGATTAAACTTCAGTGCATATGGTTGTGCGGATCCGGTTTCGAACCAGGACTAAACGGTGATTTGCGTCTGGAAAATCAACTCGACAAGTTTTCCACAGTTGTTTGCTTGAAGCCACCCCATTTATTGATGCAATACGTCTTTATCGCGGTAACCGTAACACAACAAACATGGCGACGCACGGATCTCCATTGACAGGCTGATCTACGGCAGTTGCAAGATGGGCCAAATACCGTCCCGGCGGCGAGCTCCCCTATTTCGAATCCACAGCAACACGCGGCGCAACTTTTGCGGAAGCAAGGTTTTTGTTCAGATTCTATCAACCTCGCAGCGAACCCGACAATAAAGCAATATTAAGCCTCATGGTAATGAGTTAAAAGAACCATTCGGCAGCCTATCATTCTCGGTCGATCACAATATCGTTTCGGTAACACTCAAAGCTAATTTCATTTTGTTAGTTTTGTTTATCACAGTGAGTTTCAGTTTGGTACGAACCGCATTTTGGTTTGGAAATATTATAAAAAAACTTTAAATTGATATTTTTTTATTGTTGCAGTTGTAAGTATGTTCTGATTTTTTTTAACTGGTTTACGTTTCAAATGTTAATGTCTTTGGCAAAGTTTTTCTTATGTATCTTGGTTTTGGCGATATCATGATATGTCGCTAGATCGCGTATGTTGTATTGAGATGCTCTACTTAGATTGGATTGCAGTTTCTTTATAATGCTGTTAATTTCCAACTTTCGGTTGCAATTTTTTTTGATTACGTACACTTTTGTAAAGTCGAGAAATTATGAGGTTGGATTGTTATGTATAGAACAACATATTGGGGGGTTGAGGCTGCTGTCTTGAGTTTTTATTTATTTATTTTTAATTTTCTGTCAACACAACTACAGCGCTTCTTGACAAAAGCGCTGTTAAAGCTCTTATCCTGTTGCACATATATTACAGTTGCTCTTAAACAAGCGCTGTTAAAGGCTAGTTTTTTTTATGCATACATGTTATTTTCTTTCTATATATAACATTTATTTAATTTCCTGTTTCTCTTTTTTTCATTTATAAAAAATGGTGTAAATATGAAAATTGTCGCAACTGCGAAAAACAACTGGCAGAAAAAACAGAAGAGTCGCAACTTTCGTTATTTATCCCAAAGAGAGGGAAAAGAAACGATCGGAGAAACCTAAAGATAAAGGGAAAGACAAGGTCATCGCAACCATGTCTGGATTCGGGAGTCGGTTACGCAAGGGGAAGGTATTAGCATCCCTCACGTCCGTCATACTCGACGGGATCCACGCATTGTTGTCTATCTAAAAGGTTGTGTTGAAACTATCTAGCTAAAGGCTCAGGGACAAAATAAAAAGACAAGAGAAGTGACTCGGCAGAGTATTGCCACTCTGTGCCTACGTACTCCCTCGTGCAATGGGAAAGTCAGAGTCAACGTAGTTCGACTAACTACGGCCAAAGGGGGAAGGTTGCTCACAAAGACGCCGCGTCTTGTGCCTACGTACTTTCATCTAGTATGAAAGATCAGAGCGAACATAGTTCGGGCTAAAAGGACCACAGGTTGGTTCAAAAGTTTTTTTTAGGCCCGAGTAGGGTTAACAAACAGTTCTAGCATTTGGTGTATGCGACTCGACCATTGGAGACTTAGGCGTTACCGTTTGCGATAGAACTAAGAGTTAACGACACTCTTTTATCTGAAAAGATTTTCCTGATTAAGGTCTCGAAGGATGAAAAAGGTTTGAAGTGTTTTTGATTTTTTTAGAGAAGAAGTGTTTTGAATTTGATTTGCAACTCATGTCGCACTAGAGACTATGACCTAAGAGCGAATGCGTCGTATATCACCCAGAGGGTGTACACTAAACATTCTAGGTCCTTGAGAGGAGGCCCCTCAATTACCATTTCTCAAGTTGCTTAAGGCTCGTAGCGTGCCACACTTGTCATTCTTTATTAAGTATTTTAAGAGTGTTTGAAGATGAGAAAAGAAGAAAGAACACTAATGGGAGACTAATCAATCCTAAAAGTTGTCATGAAAAGTGGACTTAAAGTTGAGATTCAAAAGGGAACTGCCTAATGTTATCATGCATGGTTAGGCACCTAATGTCCATCATAACCTCAAGAGGTTAGAGAACTTATGGGGAACATGGCAAAGAAAAGCAAAAGAGGAAGAAGAAGAAGAATGCATATGCAAATGAAAATGCAAACATAAGATGCACAAGTAGAATGAAAGTGGGAGGAAAATAGTATGGGTAAGTAGCCTCCACAAGTTCATCTCAACCAAGCATGCATATGGAAATGCAAGAAAAGAAAGAAGAAGAAGAGCACAAAAAGAAACTAATCAAACAAGAACAAACCACACAAAGATGCACCAAAAGTGGGATGAAATGACCTAAGTCAAACAACATCAACCACACCAAAAAATTAAACCACAATGAGAGGTAAACCAAAACTCAAAGCCAAGTGAGGGTGGGACACCAAATGAGGGCAGAAAGGACCTCATAATAGGTACTCAACCATAAGCATCACTCATCAAAAGCAAAGAAGCACCAAAAGTGTCCTCAAGGATTCATCATTCTAGGTATGCTTCAAATACATCCAAATGAGGGACCAAGCCACCTTAAATGACACTCCAAGGTCATTGGACAGAAAGGATATGAAGAGAAGAAAGCTCACAATCAATATCAAAACAAAACAAGAAGAAATGCAAGTAAGATCACAAAGGAAGCAAACATGCATCACATAGGAGTTCAAGTTGAAAGCCTAAAAGGAAACACACAAATAAACAAGGAAGAAACAATATCATGACCTAAAATTCAACCAACATCATCCTTAACATGTTAAAAACATGAAACAAAAGGCATTAAAGGTTCAAAGGATCCAAAAATGTCATATCCAAATCAAACTAGGTCAAGGTATTTGTGTGAACCTCCCTTGGAGGTGACTTGACTTGCAAGTTACCTCAAAAATAGGAAAATCTCTCAAAAATAATCAAGTAAAATTCACAAAGTAGCTAAACATGTTGGCAACTAGAGGACACAAGCTCAAAGCAGATATCCCCTCAAAGCACCATCAAAAGAAAATAATATTCAAGATGTACCACTTTGAAATGGGAGAATCGAGGTTCAAAAGAAAAGCACCAAAAGTCAACCCTAAAGTCAACCAACCAGAGGCAAAATGGTCCTCAAAAATTGTTCAACTCATCATGGATATGAGGATCAATTTTCAGTCATTTGACCTAAAGGAAATGGAAGAAACAAATAAAAGAACAAGCAACGTACAATTTAATTCAATTAAAAACACCTCCAA
Organism: Lathyrus sativus; assembly: GCA_963859935.3. Lineage (NCBI taxonomy): Eukaryota > Viridiplantae > Streptophyta > Magnoliopsida > Fabales > Fabaceae > Lathyrus > Lathyrus sativus. The sequence continues at coordinate 458,885,367 of OZ012736.1, forward strand.
TATTTAATTGTATTTAAAAATGAAAAATAATCTGAAAAATAAAATAAAAAATGTCTAAAAATAATAGACATCTCAAGGTTTGTAAAAATATTTTTTGTGGAATTTTTGGAGTATTGGAGTTATTTTTAATTAATTAAATTCAAACAAGAATAAAAAGAAAATAATAAAAGAAATAAGAGAAAATAAAAAAAACAAGGAAAAACACACAGCCATATGATTGGATTACAGGTCAAGGGATCGGAGCCATGAAGGCGCGCCATGTATGCGCTGAAGGGGATTAAATGAAACGGTGCATTTCATAGAGGTTCCCTTGGTTCTCAGTTGACTACACCACATGGTGAGTCCTAATCTCACACGTCCAAACAAAAAGTATAATGATCCAACATCTCTCCTCTTGCCACGTCACCTAAACCCTAGTCAAACTTCTCAGACTGAATCTCACACGCTGGATCTGAGTACCAAGTCAAGGGAGTCCACTTGATCTAACGGATGGGGAGTCATCTCCCTCATTCAAACCTGCAAATGGAGGGAATGCTTCAGGTGGTGGCCGAAGGAGACTCCGGTCGTCTTCTCCGGCAAGAGCAACAATGCTCTGGTCAAAACCTCATCAATTTCAACAAATTTTATATGAAACTTCATCTACAACTTACAAGGAACAAGAATCCAAGGTCAATTTCCATTAAATCCTCACCACAACTTCAAATCGAAGGCAAACAAAAATGTACACCAAAACCAAAATCTCACCAAACTCAACTAAATTGTCCAAAAATCCACTAGAGGTCATGGAGATCACAGATCAAGCAATAAATAAGAAAAACACCATAAGAATAAGCCATAACAGATCCAAACATTTTTGAGCCATGTTGTCTAGGTCACAAATATGTAAAAATGGCAATGAATTAATGCATATCCAGAGTGTAAGGTTGAATTGTAAATACCTAGTGGATAACTTCCAGTTAGGCTACAACTCTTGCTTATGCTTGAAGAAAATTGTCCATAAACGTTCAGTGATCCTTCCTAGAGATGTTTGCAAGCTTAATTTGAATTGATTCTTGCTAATTCTCCAAATTTGAAATTCAATTTTCCACCACGTTTTCAAAGTCGTCTAACTTCAATTCCCCTCCAATTTCGTGTTCTGATGAGTTGTTCATGATCAAAACCTTATATGTGTTGGATCTGGAAAAGAATTAAGCCCAATGGCAGCTTGTAGAGCCCAATTGAAAATCCATGGAATTTGAGTTTAGAGCTCTCTCATGTGCACGAAAATCCCTCTAATTTGGCTCCAAAATGCTTCAAATTGCTTTCTGGGAGTGTATGGAATGTGAGTGGCTAGGATTTAGCCCTTGTTTAATCTCAATGGTTGATGTTTGTTGTGTAACTTCATGATGAAGTAAACTTGGAAATGGCTCACCAAAACACATCCAATTCAAATTCTACTAATGCCAATGTGTTTAAAATGTAGTTTGCACTCAAAATATGCATCTATTTGCACAAAAATGATCAAAAATGAATTAATTCCCATTTTGCCCTTTAAAGCTTTCTTCCATGAAAATTCTCCCATCAATTCTTCATTCTAAGCCTGATCCATGACTTCTCAATGCTTGGTTAAACAAATAACACCATTTGAAGCAAGTTTGATGTTGGAAAAATCTTCATTTGAAGTGTGCAAGATGGTGAAATTGACCCATAGTTTTATGACCTATAATCTTACTTTCCCAAAATACCCCTGACTTGCAAGCCTCCTAACTTAAGTTCCACAAATCATATGAAAGACTTCTAGTACTTTTTGGAAAGTTAAGACCAAGACCTACAACTTTCTTGTTGGCCAAAAGTTAAGGAGAAACATCCTTCTAGGTCAAAAATGGCTTGGAAGTTGGTTGACTTTTGTTGACCAAAATCACATTCATCTAATGACCTATAACTTGTCTGGACCATAACTTGAGTTCTATAAATCCAATCAAGGACTTCTATTACTCAAAAGAAAGCTAAGAACATGCTCTACAAGTTCCATGTTGGTAAAAAGTTGAGATGAAACTTTTATCTTGAGATAGGTGGTCTTGAAGTTAGGCACTAAACAGGGGATTTTACCCTGAGAACCCTAATTTAGTAACTTCTCACACTCTTGATTCTTGATGAGTTGATCTTGAAATGATATCTCATGTATCCTAACACAACATCCCATGACCATAGAGACTTTGAATTAAGTTTTAATCTCTTCCAGTTGCACAATTGACTGAGGATTAACCAGATGAAAACCCTAATTGCAACACCTTCAACTGTAACTTTCCACACTTGGTATAAACACTTGGATGAGCTCCGCAATGGCCCTCAAGGCACTCAATGAGCTCTCTTAACATCTTATATCCATAACCATGAATTCACAACCCTCTGATGATCTTGAACTGACCTCCAAGTTAGGAGCTGACCCACATACATCCATCAATCCTTTCACAAGTCCAATGCCCACTTTTAGATGACTTGATGACCATTCAAACTTGAGTAACACCCCTTGATTAGGCTCAACCTCTGAGTAGACTCCTCTTGATATGCACAACCTCTTGATCCCCTGTTCAATGCCAAATTCTATGCAATGCAAATGCTAGAAAGAAATGAAATGAAACATAAACCAAGTTAAGAAAAGGTTGGGCAAATTTTGGGGTGCAACAGTTGCCCCTATTCAAACGACTTGGACCTGAATGAGTGAAGAGCGAACGAGTTTCACATAATCAAGGTAGAAGACGGTTAAATACCAAAGAACCCGGAAATTTGCCAAAGGCAGAAAATAAATCTGCAAACAAGAATCTTCGGAGATAACTGCTCTGATTACAAACACATTCCGCCGGGGAAAAAGACACTTAACGAGTAACTCTGCTTGGCAAAAACCAATCTGAGATAGGGGATACTTCAAATTGCCGGAATCTGGATATTCAAAGAACAAAATGAATCAATGAAATTGTCGAAGCCTGAACACTCAACGTAATAGCCGGATCCTGAACACTTAAAGAAAGATTGATCGGAGCATGAACGCTCGATGTAGAAGCCGGAGCCTGAACACTCAACGTAAAATTGACTGGAGCCTGAATGCTCAACGAACAAAAGGATATATCACTTACAAATTCACCGGAGCCTAGATATTTAATGAAAGATTGATCGGATCATGAACGCTCGACGTAGAAGCCGGAGCCTGGATGCTCAACATAAGATTGACCGGAGCCTGAATACTCAACGGACCAAAAAGTACACCATAAACTGGAATTTTATCGGAGTCTGGATACTCAACGAAATTGGAATCACAAATCAAATGTCGAAGTCGGGATACTCAACGCACAAGAGAAATTACTTTGGAAATCAGCCGGAGTCTGGATACTCAACGTAATACATCGGAACTTGAATGTTCAACGAAAATAAATCGGAGCCTGGATGCTCGACATAATGAATCGGAGCCTGAACGCTCAACGAGAGTGACCAGAGCCTGGATACTCAATGGACAAAAGAGATCATCATCATACAAGAATTATCGGAGTCCGGATACTCGACGGAAAAATCGACCGGAGTCTGGATACTCAACGGACAAAATCGAATACCACCAGTCAAAAATTCACCGGAATCTGGATATTCAACGGAGAAGGAGTACTACCACAAAACTTACCAAAGTTTGACTTTATTGGAGTCTGGATACTCGATGGAAAAAAAAAATGTCATGAACTGACAATATACCAGAGTCTGAATACTCAACGGAGAACCAGAGCCTGGATGTTCAACGAAGATTGACCAGAGCCTGGATACTCAACGGACAAGAGGAAGATTTTACAAATATACTCATCAAAAAACTGAACACCACACTATTTTTACCGGAGTCTGGATACTCGATGGAGAAGGAAAACAATATCAATCACCGTGGCCTGGATACCACAACCATCTTTACCGGAGTCTGGACACTCGACAGAAAAAGGAGAACCCTATCAACTAGGAATGGACCGAAGCCTAGGCACTCAACGGACAAAAGAAACTTACTGTAAATACTTATCATAATCCACTGAGATCCGAAGATACTGCTGGGAAATAGCATGAGTCGGGGTCTAGATACCACGTGGGATAAGAGAAATCACATGGTCTGGATACCAAGGGAATAGATCAAACTCCGAAGATACACCTGAAACAAAGAGATAACAACCTGGCTTATGTTCACATGCATATGTTTGAAAATAGCGTAATGCTCCATACGAAATGGAAATGCTACGCATTTGGATAGATGTTATGCACGCATGCAGATGCAACAGAACTGAATCAGCAAAATAAATGTTGGAGATACAGAAAACACCCTGCTAGGGCAAGAAAAATAACTCTGTTGAAAGAATCACTAATTCTACCGGGGATAGAGCACAAACTTCCTCATGCCAATAACAATTGGACTTATGCCGAGAAATGGGCTCTTGTGGGCTTCCGACCTGACAACATTCCTTCATTCTGCTAAGGAAAGCAGGACGAATCTGCTGGGGAAACCACCCCTCTCAATCTACTGGGGATTACTCCGCCAGGGAACGAACCTAACCAAGCTGCAAATTACTCTGCAGGGAGAAAATCCAATCACTACTCACTGAGGAGTACATACAAGCATGCACCTTGTGGGGGATAAAATGCGCACCAACTGCCATAGGAAAGCGTACACGTTATCTGCTCAACTCAAACTGCATACAACTCTTCTAGGGATAGAGATGTGAACTTCACTGATCGGGGAAGTAGATTCAGGTTGGGAATAGGACGAACTTCACCCATATCTTTTGCCCCAAGGGTAACGATCCTGCAACACTGAACAAACAGACAAGATATCCTATGCAATTGGGATCATCTTAGTCATCATTCGTGACGTTGTTCAATTAATTCAAAGTTTTAACAATTATTGGCCAAGGCCTGCAAGTTTATGTTAGTGCAAGTTTATCAAAACATTGGGCGTTTTTACAAACAAAACAGTAAAAGTTAAAACAAAGCACACATATCAAGTACTGAATTGTATATGTTTATTGATAAATGGCCTGTAAATAGGCGAAGTTTTACAACAGATGCAACTCTTGAAAAGAGGAAGCTGCACAACAACAAATACAGATATGTACAGAAATATACAAAAGTGTACAAAATGTCGGCAACGTGGCCCAGACAAACACCATGAGCTGATCCCTCTATGACTCGCCTGACTCTGACGCTTTCCCGACACTTCATCTTTAGAAGAGATTGATTCGGATGAAAACGGCCCTCAGGTTCTCCCAATCCACTAAGCAATGAAGTTCCTACGCAGACCGCAGTCATTTGCTTTTTCAATCCCTAACTTTTGCCTGAACCGCCCTTTCGGGTTTTCGATTCACCGAGATACCCATTTTTGCCAAAGTCGCCTTTTCAGGTTTTCGACTTTGCGGGTTTACATCTTTTCATTTTTATCCCTAATTTTTTCCTGAACCTATTTTCCTTTTTTATGGTTCGCCAGGATGCCCCATTTTTGCCTGGACTTTTCTTTTTGTGTCTAGCGGGTCTCTTTTAAGCAAAGTATTTTTTAACTGCGTCTGCATCCACAGGAGATGTGAAATCTTCACCATCCATGGTGGCTAACAACAAGGCTCCTCCAGAGAAAACATTTCGAACAACATATGGATCTTCATAGTTGGGAGTCCATTTACCCCCGTGATCTGATTGTGGTGGGAGAATCTTTTTCAACACAAGATCGCCCGTCTGAAAGCTTCGAGAGCGCACCTTTTTATCGTAAGCTTTCTTCATCCGGCTCTGGTACAAACGACCATATGCAATTGATGCTAGCCTCTTTTCATCCAACAGGCTAAGCTGATTCAAACGATTCTTTATCCATTCTGCCTCCATCAAGTTTCACGTCGACCAAAACTCTTAAAGAAGGAATCTCGACTTCTAGCGGTAGGACAACTTCCATACCGTACACTAGCGAGATAGGAGTTGCCCCGGTTGATGTGCGTACCGTCGTACGATAACTGTGCAAGGCAAAAGGCAACATCTCATGCCAATCTTTGTAAGTGACAACCATCTTTTGCACTATCTTTTTGATATTCTTGTTGGCCGCTTCAACAGCGCCATTCATCTTCGTCCGATAGGGTGATGAGTTATGATGTTCAATCTTGAAGTTCTGGCATAACTCCTTCATCATTTTGTTGTTCAGATTCGAACCATTATCAGTAATGATTCGCTCGGGAATTCCATATCTACAAATGATGTCCTTCTTTATGAATCTTGCTACCACTTGCTTGGTGACATTGGCATACGAGGCTGCTTCAACCCACTTGGTGAAGTAATCAATGGCAACCAAGATGAAACGGTGACCATTGGATGCAGTTGGCTCAATCTTACCAATCATATCAATGCCCCACATGGAGAAAGGCCACCGGGACGCCATAACATTCAATGGGCACGGAGGCACATGAATCTTATCGGCATAAATCTGGCATTTATGGCATCTCTTCGCGAATTTGAAACAATCTGACTCCATTGTTAGCCGAAAATACCCAGCTCGTAGTATCTTTCGAGTCATGGCATGTCCGTCGGCATGTGTACCGAAAGTACCCTCGTGGACTTCTTCCATAAGCAACGTTGCTTCTTTTTCATCCACACATCTCAACAACACCAAATCATGGTTCCTTCTGTATAGCACACCATCTGGGTTTAGGTAAAAGTTTCCAGACAACCTCCTCAGCGTCTTCTTATCCTGGGTTGATGCCCCTAGTGGATACTCCTGCTTTTTGAGGAAGTTCTGTATATCATAAAACCATGGCTTGCCATCAGCAGCCTCTTCAATGGCGAATACGAAAGCGGGTCTGTCCAAGCGAGAAATGACTATTCTGGGAGCATCGTTCCAGAAATTCACTTTGTACATCGAAGATAGCGTTGCCAAAGCGTCAACCATCTGATTCTCTGCTCGCGGCACATGGTGAAACTCTACCCTATCAAAGAAGGGTAACAACCTCCTTGCATAATCTCTATAAGGAATTAGATTCGGTTGACGAGTCTCCCATTCTCCCATGATTTGATTAACCACTAGCGCTGAATCGCCATATACATCCAAATTCTTGATTCTAAAATTAATGGCTTCTTCCAGGCCCACGATACACGCTTTATACTCAGCTTCATTGTTGGTGACTGGAAACGTCAATCTGGCAGTGAATGGGATATGAGTGCCATGAGGAGTTGTAATAATTTCCCCAATTCCACTACCATAGGAATTGACAGCACCATCGAATATCATCTGCCACTGAGAATCCTTCTCAGGACCTTCACCATGTAATGGTTCTTCACAATCTTTCGCTTTGAGGAACATGATATCCTCGTCAGGAAATTCAAACTTCATTGGTTGATAATGTTCAATTGGCTGCTCAGCAAGGTATTTTGACATAACACTTCCTTTGATGGCCTTCTGAGAAACATATTGTATATCATACTCTGTTAGTACCATCTGCCACCTGGAAATTCTTCCTGAAAGCACTTTCTTCTCGAAGACATACTTAATTGGATCCACCTTCGAAATCAGCATGGTTGTGTGATTGAGCATATATTGTCTCAAACGTTTGGCAATCCAAGCAAGTGCACAACATGTTTTTTCGAGCATTGAGTAACGGGACTCACAATCTGTGAACTTTTTACTCAAATAATAAATCGCATGCTCCTTTCTTCCAATATCGTCATGTTGACCGAGAACACAACCCATACTGTTCTCCAGAACCGTTAAGTACATGACTAAAGGCCTTCCAGCTACTGGGGGTATCAATATCGGAGGCTCCTGCAAGTATTCTTTTATTTTATCAAAGGCTTTTTGACAATTTTCATTCCAGACAACCGCCTGATCTTTCTTTAACAGTTTAAACATTGGCTCACACGTGGCTGTGAGATGAGATATGAATCGAGCAATGTAGTTCAATCTCCCCAGGAAACCACAGACTTCTTTTTCTGTTTTTGGCGCTGGCATGTCTTGTATGGCTTTTATCTTCGCAGGATCGACCTCGATTCGTTTTTCGCTGACAATAAACCCCAATAACTTTCCGGACCGAACTCCAAAAGTGCATTTATTTGGACTCAACCTCAATCTGAACTTTCTAAGCCTCTCAAACAGCTTCAACAAGTTAACCAGATGCTCCTCCTCAGTTTGGGATTTAGCAATCATATCGTCAACATAAACCTCAATCTCTTTATGCATCATGTCATGAAAGAGCGTTGTCATAGCACGCTGATATGTTGCTCCGACGTTCTTCAAGCCAAAGGGCATCACCTTGTAGCAAAACGTTCCCCACGGTGTAATGAATATTGTTTTCTCCATGTCTTCCGATGCCATCTTTATCTGATTATAACCCGAGAAACCATCCATGAAGGAAAACACCTAAAATTGAGCCGTATTATCGACCAATACGTCAATGTGAGGGAGCGGGAAGTCATCCTTAGGGCTCACCTTGTTCAAATCCCGATAATCAACACACATCCGCACCTTACCATCCTTCTTTGGTACAGGTACTATGTTGGCGACCCACAGAGGGTAGGTAGTTACGGCTAAAAATCCAGCGTCCCATTGCTTTTGGACCTCTTCTTTGATCTTTACCGCCATATCAGGTCTTGTTCTTCTAAGTTTCTGCTTGACCGGCGGACATTCCTCGTGCAACGGTAAGCGATGAACCACTATGTCGGTATCAAGCCCGGGCATATCCTCGTCCGACCAAGAAAATATGTCACTATACTCTCGAAGCATCTCGATCAGTCTTTGCTTGACGTTACTTTGTAGCGCGGCCCCTATCCGAACATTTCTGACAACTTCTTCAGAACCCAGATTAATGACCTCAATTTCCTCCTGATGAGGCAGAATGATTTTCTCTTCTTGTTTCAAGAGTCTAACTAACTCTTCAAGCAAGTCTTCATCCTTACCAATCTCTTCCTCAGCTTGATATATCGGTTGATCGAAGTCGAAGCGAGTCATAGAAGGTTCTGGATCGGTGTCATCTGCAATAGGAATCCTGCAATGAAAATGGTTAAATGTTTCAAACAATTTGCAAACAAGTATAAACCACATTGCCATTTTATTGTGAAAAATAAAATAAGAAAAACAGAGATCACAAAATTTGAGTGAGAAAACGCCCTTTGATTAATTGATAAACAATGTTCAGACATAAACAAGTAAGGCCCTGAAATAAAATACCACTATGCCCCGGGTAGGACACAGGGTAGTACAATAACTGGAAAAACAAAGCATTACTGTTCTGTCGTCACTTGAATGAATTCTTCAATTGACCAGTTGCGTAGGCTATGTCCCGGAATACACGGCTTGATCCAGGTATCCATATCACAGTCACTGTCTCCAGCTTCATCATCAGAAATGGCATTAATCTGCTCAAAGAAGACACCTCCGCTAGTAAACCTGATCGACCCCTTGAACTTCGGTGTGCTTTGTGAAGATGATGGGCGGTATCCCAGACCGAATTTGTCTTACTTCTGCGGTATATCAATCACCTGCCCCCAGCCTTGGGCTGAACCAACTTGCACCACAACCTGTGCTTCTTTAAAGGAAGACATAGCCACCTCAGGCTCTTTACTCACTACCGGAGACTTGTCTTTAATCTTGACCGCTTCGAAGGCTTGGCAAAGAGTCTCATGGATCTCTCCATCCACTTCAACATACTTAAAGGATGATAAATGGCTGATCATGATATCATCCTCCCCACATACCGTAACAACGCTACCGCTAACCATGTATTTCAGCTTCTGATGCAGAGTTGATGTAACAACCCCAACTGAATGAATCCAAGGGCGACCTAGTAAACAGTTGTAGGCCGCCTGGATATCCATGATGTAAAACACTGCATCAAAGACTTCAGGTCCAACCTGAGTCGGCAAAGTTACCTCCCCGAACACAGATCTTCGGGTTCCGTCAAATGCATGCCACCAGATCGCTTGGCGTGCAAATCAACCCCTTCATATCTAACTTAATCAGTGCCTTCTTCAGACGTACGTTTAAAGAAGATCCCGTATCCACAAGCACGTGAGACATGACAGCCCCTCGACATTCTAAAGATATGTGCAGCGCACAATTATGATTTCTGCCTCTGGGTGTCAAATCCAGGTCCGTAAAGCCTAAGCCATTTTCTGCATTTACGTGCGCCACAACTCCCTCGAGTTGATTAACTAAAATTTCATGTGGCACGTAAGCAGTGTTTAATATTCTCAGCAATGCATTCCTATGCGCCTCAGAGCAAAGGAACAACGACAGGATAGATATTTTGGAAGGAGTTTGCTGCAAGTGACCGAATATCTTGTAGTCGCTTTTCCTAATCAGCCTCATGAATTCCTCCGCGTCTTTCAACAAAGATTCTCTCTCCCCAGATTGAGAAGTCTCCTCCATTACCGGTCTTTTCCCCTTGTCCGCCTTATCAACAATCACTTCAGGCGACGAAAAGACTCGACCACTGCGAGTAATACCTCCTGCTCCCACGAGATTGTTAACTGAACTTGCAGGGGAATCATTCAAATTTACCTTCTTCCCATTACAGTACACTTCGGCTCCGTAGTTCCACGGAACAACCTTAGTTCTCTCAAATGGCATAGGACCCACTTTGGTGATAGTTATCGTTGGCGGCTTTGGTGCATAGATAGTAACAGTCTTGTACGGGATGGAGATTGTCGCGATCTCATCCTTTTCTTCAGCCACTAAATCCTCAGAATCTCTTTCAATAGAACGGTCGAATTGTAAAACTCCATCGTCCATCATTTCCTAAATACATCCTCTCAACAATCCACATCCTTTCTCAGGATCAGCAAAACATTTAACACAGTCTTCAGCACAACCCGGGAAAACACCCCCCTTTAGCAATCTAGCCTTCACAAAGCTTAAGGGTGTCTTTAATTCATCAACATTGGTCACCAAATTCAACACATCTTCCTCTACAATTGCATTAACCCCAATCTGCCCATGATTCGGCATGGGATTTTGCACAACATTGGGAACATCATTAGAAAAATTGATCGCCTTACTGTCAATCATATCTTGCACTTTATGTTTGAAGGCTTTGTAATTATCAATATTATGTCCTGGAGCACCCGAATGAAACTCACAGTGGGCATTTGCATCGTACCCAGGTGGAGGAGATCCGGTTAAAGGAGCCATAGTCCTCTTTTGGGTCAATTGAAGTTGTAGCAAGGCTTGCAATAATTGGGAGTATGGCATAGGAAGGGCATCAAAATGTTTGTTCCCCGCTGCCCGGCCTCTATCTTGGTATCTTCTGTTCCCCTACTGATTCTGCTGAGGTTGTTGGTGTTGCTGACGTTGTTGTTGTTGTGGTTGTTGACCTGCTGGAATAGTGATACTGGCAATCTGCTGATTCTGCCGATTCCGACCTCTATTTCTTCCCCATGAACTAGATACAGAATTAGTATCTCCCTCTCGCCTTTTGTTTCCGAATACCTTCTTGTTCCCTCCTCCTGCCGAGGACATCTCACCAGCATTGATCTTTCCTAACTTAATTCCATTCTCAACCCTTTCCCCAGTGATTATCAAGTCAGAAAAACTTCCCCACATACTGCTTATAAGCTTTTCATAGTACACTCCCGGTAAAGTAGCAACAAACATATCCACAAGCTCCCGTTCTACCATAGGAGGTTGTACCCTAGCAGCAAGCTCTCGCCACCTCTGGGCGTATTCTTTAAAGCATTCACTACTCTTCTGAGAAAGATTTTGCAGCTGAACTCTATTTGGAGCAAGGTCACTGTTGTACTAATAGTGCCTTACAAAAGCTTCGGCTAGGTCTCTCCAGCTACGAACATTAGCGGGCTCTAAGCTCATATACCATTCCAGCGATGGACCGGATAAACTATCCTGGAAGAAGTGCATAAGTAGTTTCTCGTCATCAGAATGTGCAGACATCTTGCGATAATAAGACCTCAGATAAACCCTAGGGCAAGTGGTGCCCTTGTACTTATCAAAATCCGGGACCTTAAACTTTGGTGGCACTCTCAAGCCTGGGATCAGCCCCAGATTAGACATATCCAGCCCCATAGAGTTTTGGCATTCAAGTGACCTCATCTTCTCTTCGATCATCTTAATCCTTCTATCAGCCTCAGAAGGTACTTCAGCAGCTACAGTCCTTGGAGAAAACACATCCTCCTGCCTATCCTCATTCCAAGTGTGGTCCAGGCTACCATGTATGGCACCTGTAGTATCGAGACCATAGCCGTTTTCGTTACCATTACCACCATTAGCAAAACCAGCATGATTAAAACTTTCTGCATTTCCAGCACCAGCAGCGTGACCACCCCCTCCAGCAGTAGGGATGACTAAAGTTGGCATAGAATTGTCTGCACGAGGATTTTCAATGTGAGGAGGGTTAGAAGCAATCCCACCGTGTAACACATCATCATTATCAACCCGTGCAATCAGATGTTTCACTAAAGTCTGAAGTTGCGTCTGACCACTAGCAACCCCTTGTATGACCTCCATCAGTTGTGCCATACAATCTCTCATCTCTTGCATTTCTACCTGCATCTGATCCATCAGTCTTTTTTGGTTTTCTCTGGTACCATACCGGTGAGTTGTTATGTCAGCAATCCTAAAACACTAGTAAACCACAGGAGAGATAAGGATAACAGTTCCGGTGCACCTGCAAATGCGAGAAAAATGCTAAAATGCAAACATGTATTTATGCAAAAGGGATATTTCCCCCTCGATTCCAGTTTCCAGGAAAAACATAACGATGGAGAGCCCTGCGGACAAGTATAGAATACCAACTCCTCATATATAGATCAAAAGCCGACAGGCAAAGTACAAACTACAGCTGAGTACAAATAAGGGAAAGACCTCGACCAACAAGCTTGGCGATGGTCAAATTCAACGAAATAAGCATCAAAAACTACAACAGAAATGGACAAAATAGGTCAAGCAGGATGACGTGATCAGAAATCCTCTAACAACCTCAACGTCTCAGGATGATCCGGTCTGGCCAGTAGTCCCTGAATAAGCAAGTCCTTCCGGCTAACAGTATGTTGTAGACTATCAACGTGATCCTCCAAAGCTTCTTCCGGGAAACACGCCTCAAGCCTACGTCTCTTGGAGTCAGCTCTCAACCTAAGATCCTTCAAATTTTTGATTGCTTCATTCAACCTGTACTCGCTGTCTCGTCTCAGTGATGCTTCCGCTGCAATCTCTCCATCTTTGGCATTAAGCTGAGCCTTCAGCTTGCTGATCTGAAGTTTTAACCTGTCTTCACGCTCCTTGTTGTTGGTAAGCGTGGCATTCCATATTGACTCAAACTTGGAGATCCTCAAGTAAGCCTTATCCAACTCTTCATTCTTAGTAACAAGAACACTATGGACGGCATTCAAGTCTCGGCCTATGCGCTCTCTGTCATTAGTCTCCTTAGTCAGGTCCGTACCCAGTTTGTTGACCAGCTCGGTTTGCCTCTTGAAAGAATGAACTGCATCTATCTTCTCACTTCGAAGTTGGATAATCTCTTTCTCCAATTCTTCATTCGCTTTTCTCAGCTCTTCCCTCTCTGCCAATACCTGATTGTATTTCTGGATATTTACAGTAGTAGGTTCCTCTATCATTAGAGGATACAAAGGTGCAACTAATGGCATCAAGAACTTCGCGACTCTATCATGAATCCAAGTCAAGTAAGGACCATACGCTCGACTGTTACTCTTCCCCAAAGCTAACTTCCCTTTTCGACGAATGTTATTCCATGCATGCTCGAGTCTGCCCAAATGGAATCGTCTTGGGCATATGACTAGCAAACCAAGCATACAATAGAGGAACACAACAAGCCACATTCTTTTCCCTTTGTTTCTCATTCTTGTAATGCACAGAATGATAGACGTCTCCGAGAAGAGTAGGCACTGGGTTTCTCGAGGCCAATATATGAAATGCATCCAAATCCACAAAGTCAGGGAGATTAGGAAACAAAACAATGGCGTATATATAAAGAGCAAGAACAGCGTTAAATGCAATCCAGCAACCATCTTTAGCAAACTGTCGAGCCTTATCAACTAGGAAAGCCAAAGGGAAACCATGCACTCCATTCCACTGTGTCAAACCCCCCCTGTAACTCTGAAGCATCCATATGTACTATGGCAGCTAGCTTAGCCAGATCAGGCTTAGCATCAATATGAACAAATGGCATCTGACTAAGAACATGCACATCCAACAATACTGAGTACTCCTCCAAAGTAGGCGCCAGAATGTAGTCAGGAAAAATAAAGCACCTAAATTGTGGATCGTAAAACTACAGAAAGGCATAAAGGCCATCCACCTCATGTGCTGAAGGCTTGCAGACCCATCTCAATAATCTCCCATAAGACTGCCTGAAATCCTCTATCACCTTCCCACCAGCCAGAGAAATCAAACTCAGCAAAGACCTAACATCTGGATTTGGAAGCTTGTAAGCCACTGTTCTCTTCAAGGAATCCATATCAGCAAGGAGGGAATAAGATCACCAGAATCGAAGGAGAAATATGCACCTGCAACAAAAATACATGTTAATGAAATGTAGATGAAAATGCAAATGCGAATGAAAACAAGGGATCAAAACTGTTGTGTTGTTGGTCGAGAAGAAACAGCGCTTCGCCTTAGCAAGAGCAAAGTACCGATAACAAGACCCACTGATAAACAGATTCACACTGTAAAGAATCGGGTATTCTGAAAGCCAAGGTTTCCTGCATAACCCAATCCCTCTCACAGGTGTGGACCTATCCACTGATAAGGTTTGGCATCCTATGCGTTTGTCAGCGTCACAGACTTTCAAGAAATGATGATACGTTCACCATTTCTGGTTTGGCATCATAATCTCTTGAAGAGGCCTCACTTAACTGACTCACAAATGATCGGTCCCCAGAGTCGACAACCCTCAAATCCAAAATTCCCTCGAGCCCAAAGGGCTATAAAGAAAGTTGTTAAAGAGAATCTCGTCCGAGCGTGAATTTCATGGTGAACTAGTACGAGCAAAGCAAGCACATCCACCACTAATCTCCACTACTAAAGCTAGGTGTATACTCAAGCCCCGGTCCGGCTTATCGCTCAATGGAACTTCCCTCCCCACAACACAGCAGTAATGATATATGATGCTAAAAATAAAAGCGGGAAAGATAAATAAAGCACATATATACAACACCCAAAGATAAACAGACAAGCGCTAGGATTGACTCGCATAGGGAACCAGAGTCCCCAACAGAGTCTCCAGCTGCCGCAACTGCGAAAAACAACCGGCGGAAAAAATAGAAGAGTCGTCACTTTTGTTATTTATCCCAAAGAGGGGGAAAGGAAACGATCGTAGAAACCTAAAGAGAAAGGAAAAGACAAGGTCATCGCAACCATGTCTGGATTCGGGAGTCGGTTATGCAAGGGGAAGGTATTAGCACCCCTCACGTCCGTCGTACTCGACGGGATCCACGCATTGTTGTCTATATAAAAGGGTGTGTTGAAACTATCTAGCTAAAGGCTCAGGGACAAAAGAAAAAGATAAGATAAGTGACTCGGCATAGCATCACCGCTCTGTGCCTATGTACTCCCTCGTGCAATGGGAAAGTTAGAGTCAACGTAGTTCGACTAACTACGGTCAAAGGGGGAAGGTTGCTCGCCAAGACGTCGCGTCTTGTGCCTACGTACTTTCATATGGTATGAAAGATCAGAGCGAACATAGTTCGGGCTAAAAGGACCACAGGTTGGTTCAAAAGTTTTTTCTAGGCCCGAGTAGGGTTAACAGATAGTTCTAGCAGTTGGTGTATGCGGCTCGACCATTAGAGACTTAGGCGTTACCGTTTGCGGTAGAACTAAGAGTTAACAACACTCTTTTATCTGAAAAGATTTTCCTGATTAAGATCCCGAAGGATGAAAAAGGTTTGAAGTGTTTTTGAGTTTTTTTAGAGAAGAAGTGTTTTGAATTTGATTTGCAACTCATGTCGCACTAGAGACTATGACCTAAGAGCGAATGTGTCGTATATCACCCAAAGGGTGTACACTAAACATTCTAAGTCCTTGAGAGGAGGCCCCTCAATTACCATTTCTCAAGTTGCTTAAGGCTCGTAGCGTGCCACACTTGTCATTCTTTATTAAGTATTTTAAGAGTGTTTGAAGATGAGAAGAGAAGAAAGAACACTAATGGGAGACTAATCTATCCTAAAAGTTGTCATGCAAAGTGGACTTAAAGTTGAGATTCAAAAGGGAACTACCTAATATTATCATGCATGGTTAGGCACCTAATGTCCATCATAACCTTAAGAGGTTAGAGAACTTATGGGGAACATGGCAAAGAAAAGCAAAAGAGGAAGAAGAAGAAGAATGCATATGCAAATGAAAATGCAAACATAAGATGCACAAGTAGAATGAAAGTGGGAGGAAAATAGTATGGGTAAGTAGCCTCAACAAGCTCATCTCAACCAAGCATGCATATGGAAATGCAAGAAAAGAAAGAAGAAGAAGAGCACAAAAAGAAACTAATCAAACAAGAACAAACCACACAAAGATGCACCAAAAGTGGGATGAAATGACCTAAGTCAAACAACAACAACCACACCAAAAAATTAAACCACAATGAGAGGTAAACTAAAAATCAAATCCAAGTGAGGATGGGACACCAAATGATGGCAGAAAGGACCCCATAATAGGTACTCAACCATAAGCATCACTCATCAAAAGCAAAGAAGCTCCAAAAGTGTCCTCAAGGATTCATCATTCTAGGTATGCTTCAAATACATCCAAAGGAGGGACCAAGCCACCTTAAATGACACTCCAAGGTCATTGGACAGAAAGGATATGAAGAGAAGAAAGCTCACAATCAATATAAAAACAAAACAAGAAGAAATGCAAGTAAGATCACAAAGGAAGCAAACATGCATCACATAGGAGTTCAAGTTGAAATCCTAAAAGGAAACACACAAATAAACAAGGAAGAAACAATATCATGACCTAAAATTGAACCAACATCATCCTTAACATGTTAAAAACATGAAACAAAAGGCATTAAAGGTTCAAAGGATCCAAAAATGTCATATCCAAATCAAACTAGGTCAAGGTATTTGTGTGAACCTCCCTTGGAGGTGACTTGACTTGCAAGTTACTTCAAAAATAGGAAAATGACTCAAAAATAATCAAGTAAAATCCACAAAGTAGCTAAACATGTTGGAAACCAGAGGCCACAAGCTCAAAGCAAATATCCCCTCAAAGCACCATCAAAAGAAAATAATATTCAAGATGTACCACTTTGAAATGGGAGAATCGAGGGTCAAAAGAAAAGCACCAAAGGTCAACCCTAAAGTCAACCAACCAGGGGAAAAATGGTCCTAAAAAATTGTTCAACTCATCATGGATATGAGGATCAATTTTCAGTCGTTGGACCTAAAGGAAATGGAAGAAACAAATAAAAGAACAAGCAATACACAATTTAATTCAATTAAAAACACCTCCAATATTTAATTGTATTTAAAAATGAAAAATAATCTGAAAAATAAAATAAAAAATGTTTAAAAATAATAGACATCTCAAGGTTTGTAAAAATATTTTTTGTGGAATTTTTGGAGTATTGGAGTTATTTTTAATTAATTAAATTCAAACAAGAATAAAAAGAAAATAATAAAAGAAATAAGAGAAAATAAAAAAACAAGGAAAAACACACAGCCATAGGATTGGATTACTGGTCAAGGGTTCTGAGGGATGAAGGCGTGCCATGTATGCGCTGAAGGGGATTATATGAAACGTTGCGTTTCGTAGAGGTTCCCATGGTTCTCAGTTGACTACACCACATGGTGAGTCCTAATCTCACACGTCCAAACAAAAAGTATAATGATCCAACATCTCTCCTCTTGCCACGTCACCTAAACCCTTGTCAAACTTCTCAGACTAAATCTCACACGCTGGATCTGAGTACCAAGTCAAGGGAGTCCACTTGATCTAACGGATGGGGAGTCATCTCCCTCATTCAAACCTGCAAATGGAGGGAATGCTTCAGGTGGTGGCCGGAGGAGACTTCGGTCGTCTTCTCCGGCGAGAGAAACAGTGCTCTGGTCAAAACCTCATCAATTCCAACAAATTTTATATGAAACTTCATCTACAACTCACAAGGAACAAGAATCCAAGGTCAATTTCAATTAAATCCTCACCACAACTTCAAATCGAAGGCAAACAGAAATGTACACCAAAATCAAAATCTCACCAAACTCAACCAAATTGTCCAGAAATCAACTAGAGGTCACGGAGATCACAGATCAAGCAACAAATAAGCAAAACACCACAAGAATAAGCCATAACAGATCCAAACATTTTTGAGCATCCAACAACAATCATCACAAATGCCAGTTCGTTTTATATATTAATGATCTACATGTTGTCTAGGTCACAAATATGTAAAAATGGCAATGAATCAATGCATATCCAGAGTGTAAGGTTGAATTGTAAATACCTAGTGGAGAACTTCCACTGAGCCTTCAACTCTTGCTTAAGCTTGAAGAAAATTGTCCAGAAACGTTCAGTGATCCTTCCTAGAGATGTTTGCAAGCTTAATTTGCCTTGATTCTTGCTAATTCTCCAAATTTGAAATTCAATTTTCCACCACTTTTTCAAAGTTGTCTAGCTTCAATTCCCCTCGAATTTTGTGTTCTGATGAGTTGTTCATGATCAAAACCTTATATGTGATGGATCTGGAAAAGAATTAAGCCTAATGGCAGCTTGTAGAGCCCAATTGAAAATCCATGGAATTTGAGTTTGGAGCTCTCTCATGTGCATGAAAATCCCTCTAATTTGGCTCCAAAATGCTTCAAATTGCTTTCTGGGAGTGTATGGAATGTGAGTGGCTAGGATTTAGCCCTTGTTTAATCTCAATGGTTGATGTTTGTTGTGTAACTTCATGATGAAGTAAACTTGGAAATGGCTCACCAAAACACATCCAATTCAAATTCTACTAATGCCAATGTGTTTAAAATGTCGTTTGCACTCAAAATATGCATCTATTTGCACAAAAATGATCAAAAATGAATTAATTCCCATTTTGCCCTTTTAAGCTTTCTTCCATGAAAATTCTCCCATTAATTCTTCATTCTAAGCCTAATCCATGACTTCTTAATGATTGGTTAAACAAATATCACCATTTGAAGCAAGTTTGATGTTGGAAAAATCTTTATTTGAAGTGTGCAAGATGGTGAAATTGACCCATAATTGTATGACCTATAATCTCACTTTCCCAAAATACCCCTGACTTGCAAGCCTCCTAACTTAAGTTCCACAAATCAGATAAAAGACTTCTAGTACTTTTTGGAAAGCTAAAACCAAGACCTACAACTTTCATGTTGGCCAAAAGTTGAGGATAAACATACTTCTAGGTCAAAAATGGCTTGGAGGTTGGTTGACTTTTGTTGACCAAAATCACATTCATCTGATGACCTGTAACTTGTCTGGACCATAACTTGAGTTCTATAAATCCAATCAAGGACTTCTAGTACTCAAAAGAAAGCTAAGATCATTCTCTACAAGTTTCATGTTTGTCAAAAGTTGAGATGAAACTTGTATCTTGAGATAGGTGGTCTTGAAGTTAGGCACTAAACAGGGGATTTTACCCTGAGAACCCTAATTTAGTAACTTCTCACACTCTTGATTCTTGATGAATTGATCTTGTAATGCTATCTCATATATCCTAACACAACATCCCATGACCATAGAGACTTTGAATTGAGTTTTAATCTCCTCTAGTTGCACAATTGACTGAGGATTAACTAGATGAAAACCCTAATTGCAACACCTTCAACTGTAACTTTCCACACTTGGTATAAACACTTGGATGAGTTCCACAATGGCCCTCAAGGAACTCAATGAGCTCTCTCAACATCTTATATCCATAACCATGAATTCATAACCCTCTGATGATCTTGAACTGGCCTCCAAGTTAGGAGCTGACCCACATACATCCATCAATCCTTTCACAAGTCCAATGCCCACTTTTAGATGACTTGATGACCATTCAAACTTGAGTAACACCACTTGCTTAGGTTCAACCTCTGAGTAGACTCCTCTTGATATGAACAACCTCTTGATCCCCTGTTCAATGCCAAATGTTATGCAATGCAAATGCTAGAAAGAAATGAAATGAAACATAAATCAAGTTAAGAAAAGGTTGGGCAAATTTTGGGGTGCAACAAAATGAATTATTATTATTAAATATATTCAATTAGTTTTAATTTAGTTAATTTTCATTAAACAGTGATTGATAATTTTTGTATTGATTTAACGATTTTTGTTCGGTTATTTCAAGTTGTCTGATTTCTTTTCTCAGCTTGCTCATTTTTATGTGTTGACTTTATTTCATTTACACACTCTAAACCTTTTTCATATACGTGAATTCATACCTCGATTCACATCGAGTATTGTTTTTTTTCAAATCATTTAAATTTTTTTTTCAAATTTTTTTCACAATTTACTTGAACAAGAAAGAGAGTCTAGAGCCTTTTATTCTCTCTTGATTCATTTTTTTCGATTGTTAATGCCCGATAAGCCTTTCTTACGTTCAAATAGTCGATTTCTCTAAAATCCTTTCGTACGCAAAATTCAAACCTTGATTCACATCAAGCATTTTCTTCAAATCAAATTAAAACACTTAATAACTATTTAAACACAATTTCGATAAAGATGAAAAAGGAGCTGGAATCGAGCCTTTGATTTCTCTTCTCGATTGTTTGGGCTCGATGAGCCTTTCTTAAGTTCAAACAATTGTCTTCTTTAAAAGATGTACAATGCGAAACGAACTCGAAGCTTATTTTCCTAAGCACTTAGATGAAAAAGAGAGAGAGTCAAGCCTTTGACTCGCTTTCCCGATTACTTGGGACCGAGAAGCCTTTCTTAAGCTTCGAGTAATCGTCATCTGACCAACCTACTCGAACCATATCCATTCCTTCTCCGTTAAGGATGAAAAAGAGAGAGAGTCAAGCCTTTGACTCGCTTTCCCGATTACTTGGCCCGAGAAGCCTTTCTTAAGCTTCGAGTAATCGTCATCCGACCAACCTACTCGAACCATATCCATTCCTTCTCCGTTAAGGATGAAAAAGAGAGAGAGTCAAGCCTTTGACTCGCTTTCCCGATTACTTGGGCCCGAGAAGCCTTTCTTAAGCTTCGAGTAATCGTCATCCGATTAACCTACTCGAACCGCATCCATTCCTTCACAATTAAGGGTGAAAAAGAGAGAGAGTCAAGCCTTTGGCTCGCTTTCTCGATTACTTGGGCCCAAGGAGCCTTTCTCAAGCTTTAGGTAATCGTCACCTCTAGCTAAACATCTGATAAATCAAATATTGTTTCCTCGCCCTCGTGCGATCGAAACCCTAAAACATATTCAAATACTTTTTTTTTCTAAACCAAAACATCTACTTATTCAATCTCAATTTTCTCGTCGTCGTGCGAACCGTCAAACCTTTTCTTAGACATGAGATATGGTGTCTTGAGAATGACGCAAAATATTGCTTCGTCCGTAACCTATTTGAGTCGAGATAAGTGGCGTGTTTCCCATGAGTGTTGATATATGGAAATCCATTCAAAGCGATGCAAGCATCCTCTCCTCACTAGTTTAGATAAAGTAATATTTTCTGTCGAATACGACTAAGTATCTTTCGTTAAGTCAAACCGGCAACCGTAGTCCGAACTACGGACGCTCTGATTTCTCGTCTGTTAACGAGAATACATAGGCACAAGATTGCGATGATCTTGGCGAGCACATTTTCTTCACATTTCCCCAAAATTCCACATTTCTCTCCTTTTCTCCCGTAGTCACGAACTACGGACGCTCTGATTCTTCACTTCTCCCAAGTGAAAATACATAGGCACAAGGGCCCCAATCCTTGGCGAACACTCTTATCTAAAACCACCCATTTCTTCTTAACAGTCTAAACCCTTTTACATTACCTTTACACCTTTTATTTTGGAAGAAAACAAACAAACTAGACTAACATTTCTTACGAATCGAATCAAGAGGTTCCCGTTAAGTACAATGGACGTGAGGGGTGCTAATACTTTCCCCTCATGTAACCGACTCCCGAACCTAGAACTTGGTTACGATGACCATGTTCTTTTCCTAAAGGTTTTATCGATATTTTCCTTTCCCTCTTTGGGATAAATAAAGTTTGGTGGTGACTCTGTGTTTTCCGCGACCATTCGCGAAGGATCGTGTTTTTTTGAGGTACGACATGTGGGAAAAATAAAATAAAAAAGATAAACATAAAATAGTCGGCATCTACGCACATCTACTCACATGCAACCTCTAGCCTTATCAAAAACAACTTTGAACCTCTCAGATTACTCAAATTAACTCTAACAACTCAAATTTAACCTTTTTGGTTTGACATATTTAAAAAATAAAAATATAACTAAAAAAGCAATCTTATAAAAAAGGCTTCGAACTTAACTTAAGTGTATAATATACTTTCAACTTCAACTCTAAATAACTTAAAATCAACTCTGACAACTCTATAGCAACTCTAAAACTCTAATGTAAAAAATGTGAATTTTAAACTTATCAAAAGGTAACAAAAGGTCTCTGAACTCAAAATTTCTCAAAAACTCTTCGATCTCGACATCAAACTACCGAACCGCCCACTGCCCAAAAACCGCCGAAATGGAACTCTCGCGCCCTGCGCACTCTGCCTACGAGTGCGGCCTAGCCGTTAAGTCGTGACTCCTCTTCTTGCACGATCGAGTCGTGCTGTTGCGGTCTTGCGCCGCGCACGCTCTGTCGCCGCTGCCGACCAGACGCGACATCTTATCGCCTCCGGTCAGGCGTGGCGCGACACGTGGTTCCTCGTTTTTCGGATTTTCTCAAATTTTTTAAATTTTCTTTTTTTTTTTGGTTAGTGGCACAATCTTATATTTATATTATAAAATTATTTTTTACAATTATTTTTATTATAAATGATATTTTAATTTTAATATTAAAAAAATACACTTTTACTATAAATAATATTTTTTATATTAATTTTAAAAAAATTATATTAACCATATAAATATGATAAACTGTGTAAGTAGTGTGTGTTATATTTGTGTCAAGATAGCATGATTCTATATAATTATATCAACATAATCTTCTTGCTCTTTTCCTATATAGAAAATATATTGTTGTATTCATCATGGATCATTAAACTTGACTATTATGTGGAACAAGTTCTGAAAAAGTAAGTCTTATTATTAAAATTAGAATTGCCTTATAATTTTATCATGGACTTCTAATTACTATTTCTTCAAATTGAAGATCATGAATATTTCAATAATTGGGTATTTTTGTTTGTATCTTGTCTTCTCCATGTATTAGCATTTTATCATTGAAATTATACGTTGTTAAATATAAAGCTCTTAATTTGGTCCTTCAATTTACTAATAAATCCAAGTCATGATACTTCAGCAAATTAGTAGAATCGCTGGGTTAAAATAATTACACAGTATACAACGTTTTTCAACAAACATTACCTACTTATCCATAGTTTTCTAACTTCTAAGCTAGTATGAACCGAGTAAAAGAATTACTCCAAAACTTTGATGAAATATTTGTAAACAATCAACAATCAACATTGCTGGAATAGCTCAGTTGGTTAGAGCGTGTGGCTGTTAACCACAAGGTCGGAGGTTCAACCCCTCCTTCTAGCGTTTCAAATTTTTTTCAACTATCTCATTCATTAAACAAATAATCAAAAAATTTGAAAAATCGTGGACGGCAGGATTCGAACCTGCGCGGGCAGAGCCCACATGATTTCTAGTCATGCCCGATAACCACTCCGGCACGTCCACAATTTTGTTAAATTTTTCACCAAAACTTACTTGATACGACTACTTTTGCAATACTTTATGAAATGTAACCTATCATAAACGTTCTCAGCCTCACACCAAAAAACTATTGAGATTACAGAGAGAGAATTATATATTTAACATCAGCATATATTTTTAATTAACTCAAATAAAGTAGCTAACTCATTTAACCGTTAAAGATTTGTTTATGTACAACTACATAGGTGCACTATTTTTTTTTCTTTTATGAGCTTTCATTAATTCAAACTCCCTATCAATTAAAATGTTGACGCAATGAAAATACATTATGTTTGTTTTTATAAACTTTTTCATGTCAATTATATAATATACAAATGAGATAAATTTTGGTGACATTTACTATGCATAAGTAACAATATTATTATTATTATAGAGTTGAACAGATTAATGATTAATTTTACTTTCACTCCAAAAAATAGATTATTTTATATTAATACATTCTAAAAACTAAACTATATTACTTTTAACATATAATTCTTTTCCTTTTCTAACGTCTAAAGTTACTTTCAAACAAAAATCACTTCTTTAAATATAAAAAATTTCCAAACCAATTTTCTCAAACTTTTTTTCCTTTAATACCATTTTTCCCCTTTTCTCAAATTTTTACTAGATCTAACTAAACATCTTGTACCATTTTCTTCCAAAATCAATTACATCTTCAAAGCAGTGAAAAGCTTCTATGTCACTGTTCATCGACATTGCTCATCGTTAATCGAAATCGTGTAATGTTCGTCGATTGAATATAAACCACAAAGGGTTGAACTAGAAGAAGATGTTACCTAAAAAATATCATCAAATTAGGACTCACAAGTACTTACGAATCCTTGTTAGACTAGTATTGACTTATGAACCTGTTTTGGATCGTCCGTATGATCTGGAAAACAAAGGCTCAATAGTGAAGCAGCAGAACACTAAATGCAGAATAGGTAGTCCCTTTCTTTCTAATGAGCAACCAACCCTTCATGCAAATGTCATGCCAACCACCCAAATCAATGTGTCGCCTGACCGTATTCCACACTGTTCCGCACGCGTTTAATTGCAAACTATTTCTCATATTTAAAGAAGAAAGTGCGTCATTCACATATATTAAGTTCTCTCTCATTCAAACGCCACTTTTCACTTTCATCCTATCGCATCAGAAGCTTAAAACCATCGTAGCAAACTCTGCATTCTAATTTTCGATCCATTCTAATTCCACTACAGAACATTTCCTCTGTTTGTAGGAATTGACTTTTGATTTCTACAATTTTCGACGATCAAACCTCTCTTGATTCAATTGAATATTCTCCGTTAGAAATTATATCTCCTTCAATCGAAATAGAGATCTTCATTTTTTAATCACTTTTGTTAGATTTCAAGCTCTTCTAATCTAGACTCTCCATCAGATCCGGCGACAATGGCGGCTTCCAAAGCTACTCACTCTGTTATCCAAAGGCAAGTTGTCCTTGCCGCCGAGGTTTCCAAAAATCCTCTACCTCCCCTAAAGTGATAAACAATCAAGTCCTGGTGACTTCTCATTTTGTTCCTCCGTTCTCGGAGGAGGGAAATATATGAAAGAGATGTTGTTGGGCGTATGACTCCACACACAAGAGGAAGAAGAGTTATGGGGTTTTTTAAAAATGATAGTTTGAAAAAACATTGTTATCATTTTGATAAAACCATTTCAGGAAAAAAAAAGAGTTGGGGGTAAGAGAAATAACACCAACGAATTATAGAGATTCAACCAACAAGACCTAGTCATGTCCCCAAGATTTGATCTTGAGAGTATTTAGTAATACTTTAGAGGTTTTAGTAGGTTAAACTCTCGAATCCCTTATACAAGGAAAAATGAAATTTTATGTCATCTTCCAACCAATTTTCTCAAACTTTTTTTTCCTTTAATACCATTTTTCCCCCTTTTCTCAATTTTTTACTAGATCTAACTAAACAGCTTGTACCATTTTCTTCCAAAATCAATTTCATCGACATTGCTCATCGTTAATCGAAATCGTGTAATGTTCGTCGATTGAATATTAACCACAAAGGGTTGAACTAGAAGAAGATGTTACCTAAAAAATATCATCAAATTAAGACTCACAAGTACTTACGAATCCTTGTTAGACTAGTATTGACTTATGAATCTGTTTTGGATTGTCCGTATGATCTAGAAAACAAAGGCTCAATAGTGAAGCAGCGGAGCACTGAATGCAGAATAGGTAGTTCCTTTCTTTCTAATGGGCAACCAACCCTTCACGCAAATGTCATGCCAACCACCCAAATCAATGTGTCGCCTAACCGTATTCCACACTGTTCCACGCGCGTTTAATTGCAAACTATTTCTCATATTTAAAGAAGAAAGTGCGTCATTCACATATATTAAGTTCTCTCTCATTCAAATGCCACTTTTCACTTTCATCCTATCGCATCAGAAGCTCAAAACCATCGTAGCAAACTCTGCATTCTAACTTTTCGATCCATTCTAATTCCACTACAGAACATTTCCTCTATTTGTGGGAATTGACTTTTGATTTCTACGATTTTCGATGATCAAACCTCTCTTGATTCAATTGAATATTCTTCGTTAGAAATTCATATCTCCTTCAATCGAAGTAGAGATCTTCATTTCTTAATCACTTTTGTTAGATTTCAAGCTCTTCTAATCTAGACTCTCCATCAGATCCGTCGACAATGGCGGCTTCCAAAGCTACTCGCTCTGTTATCCAAAGGCAAGTCTTCCTTGCCGCTGAGGTTGCCAGAAATCCTCTACCTCCCCTAAAGGGATAAACGATCAAATCCTGGTGACTTCTCCATTTGTTCCTCTGTTCTCGGGGGAAGGAAATATATGAAAGAGACGTTGTTGGACGTATGACTCCAAACACAAACTTAAAGAGGTTAGTCCCTAATATAAACTGAGATTTTATATGAATTTATCTCGAACCAAATTGGAGTTTTGACCAGGATACCCTCTAGACTGAACTGAGGTTTTGAGTAAACTAACCACGAACCAAGTTGAGGTTTTAAACTATGTTGATCTTGAACTAAATCAAGTTTTTGAACAAGATGGCCACAAATCAAGTTGAGATTTTAAGTCGTGTTGATCTAAAACCAAAGTAAGCTTTTACAGGGGCTAAGCTTATGAGTCAAACCAACGACTTAGAAACTAAATCCCCAAACAAAGCTTTTAACAAGTTTGGATTTGAACCCAAATAAACACTCCCTTAAGGATAAATAATTCAACCATGAGAAAAAATATTCCTGGGTGAATCTAAAATAACACCAATTTCTAAAATATAAAACCTCACTTAAACACAATTGTTACTACATTTGGAATAACTTGTTTTTTATAGGAAAAATGGAAAGCAAGATGTCAAAAAAGTTGTCGAGCACATCTTATCTCATTTGGTTCTGTGTTTGATTCCAGAGGTTATTATAAGATTTGGTTCAAGTTTGTTCAGTCTAATATTCTGCTAAAGTTGCTTTGAAAGAAATATTTGATTGGCAAATTGCGTAAGGTACTTTTTGAGTAAGATGTCTTGAACATGTTTTATGACATCTTGGTGCGCGTACTTCATGGATTGGGTTCTAACTCTACTCATATTTTATTCAAGATTTGTTTCGCTTTTAATTCTTTTAGAAGTGTGTCAAGATTGTGTTTAAAAGAATAATTATAAATCAAATCAGTTTTGAAAAAGATTTTATTGAATCATAATCTGTAATGGTTGGAAAAGATTTAATTGGATATGATTTAATTAAAAAGATTTGGATTTGATTTAATAAATAAGATTTGATTTATTTATATTTGCATTAAAGAAAATATTTAATTGGATATAAATTAAAGGAAGATTTGGTTCATTTTTATTTAGTTCAAGATTGTGCTGAAATTGGATATGCAAAGATGTTCACTTATAATGAAATGAAACAAACATTCCATGAAGAGATTTAAATGGTTTTGTTTATAATATTTGCATTGACACTTAAGAAAAGATCTCAAATCACTACTAAAGATGGTTTATAGAGAGTTTCAACTTTAAAAGAGATTGCATTCTGAATTTTTTATGTAAGAGTTAGGAATCAGTTTTGGTTTTATGTTAATGAAGATTAAGAATCAGTTGTTTGATGTTTCTCAAAAAGCAAGATGTTGAGCATAATGTCCCAGACATCCTCTCTGAACATTTCTTAAACAGTTTGCTTAAAGCACAAGATAAATTGAAGTAGATCTCTTCCTTGCAAGGTTTGTTTCCTTTTATTTTTTATTAGAGATATAAGTGTGTTAGCAAGTGTATGGACTTGAAAAATAACAGTTTTTAGCAAGATTGCTTTTGGTGCTCTAATTTGTTCAAGATTTGTATCAATCAAATATATCAACCTTCATAATAAAGATTTGATTGATTATGTGTATTTTTGGAAGATAATGAATCAAATGGGGCAAGATTGAAGTTGTTATAATCAATAGTTTCAGATTTATTCAAGATGATCAATCAAGATTAGAAATCATCATTATTGAAGATTGATCTCATGTGCTTTTTGGAAAGTTCAGTCGGGTTTACAACCTAAACCCTTATGGGATTTTGGAGCTATATTTTTGTGGTTATTTAAGGATCTCATCTCCATTGTGAATACTTAGAACTTGAGATGAAATATATACTCTATAGGAGAGTTTTATTTTAGTCTTGTATTTGATTTATAATACTTAATTCTTGAGACTTATTCCTATATTAAGGAATATAGTATTTCAGTTGTAACTTTGTTTCATCATTTTTATACTTTTTTAATTGTCCAATCACTTGGAAAAGTGTTTAAGTAAAAGTGAGAGGTGTCTCAAATTTAGAGGGTTCCCTGATCGAATCTTCACGAGTATAATTAGGAAAGTGACACTGGACGAAGTGAGTTCAGATAAGACCAATTATACTTCTAACTATTAAGAGTTTATTTCTTTCTATAGGGAGTCATGAATAGAAATTTATGGATAGGATTAGGAAAAGAGGCATTGAACCAGGAGGTTTCAACTAAGACCAATTTGTACTTCTAACTATTGAGAGTGAATTTCCTTTGAATGGGTTAACACCATCCAAACATAGGTGATTTTGCACCAAATTGTGTTACCAATTCCCGTGTTATTTTTATTTTTCTTTTATTCTTTCTACAGCGTAATTATATTATCATACACATTATGCCAGACATTGTGTCTGACATCTTTCCATTCGACGAACACAATTTCAATTGGCATCAGAGTAGGCACCCTGTTATGTTTGGGTGTATTCCAGGTTTTTATTCTGTTTAAGGTGGGAAATGCCAAAAAAGGAGGATCAGTTTATCAACCAACTATTTTCTATGGTACTAAGAATCCTCCAAAGATTATAGTAATAGAAATATAAAGACCAAGCAGAAGATGATATTGAATGAGAAAAGATAAACAATATGGTAGCCTTCACAAAGAGTGTAAGATCCAAGTCAACTGTGCATAATGATGAGGAATCTAGTGATGAAGATATATCATATGAAGATGTTGCAGAAGCCTTCAAGCAGTTGTATCTTTAGTGGAAACAAGAACCTATATCCAATGAGAATGAAAGAGTTCAAATCAGTGGTTTGCTTCAAGATATGGCAAATCTTATTACAACTATCACAAAGTTAAAGGAAGAAGTTGACCGCCTGAAATCCAAACTTGAAGGCATGAAAAAATATGTTCTTATGTTAAATTTTGGTTTTGAAGCTCTTGATGAAATTTTTAGAGGTTAGCAAGAGTGCTGGAAACGTGAAAGGAATTGGTTTTGACTATAACTTCTTGAATTCTAAACCCAGGTTTTTCCTCATGTTAAGAATAATGAGTTCAATATGTCAAACAACATGTTACAATATCTTGTTCGACATCATGCACACCACATAATATTGTGGGTGTGTCACTACTGTGGCCAACGAGGTCACCTGAGACCTTTTTTTCAACAAACTTCTTACTACCACTATAGATGTCATTCCTACAGGAAAACCTCAAAAATAATTTTTCAACAAGTGTAGAAAGTCAAAGAAGTAATTATAATTCATATTGTGCCCACATCTCTAAGAGCTCCATCTCAAGAAGTTTGGTATTTTAACAGTGGCTGCCCCAGACATATGGCTGGAGAAAAGAACTATTTGAAAGAGTTAAAATCCTGCTGAAATAGCTATGTTACTTTTGGTAATGGTGCTAAAGTAAAGATCATTGGAAAAGGGAGACCTAAATATCTAGACCTTCCTTTCCCAGATGATTTTATTCTTGTTGAAGGTATCACTATAAATCTCATTATTATACGTCAACAATGTAACCAAGAACCGTGTGTAAATTTCAATTGTTCTGAGTGTGTTGTCACCAATAAACATCTAGAGCAAATAATGAAAGGTGTCAAGTTATTAGATAATTTATACATGCGGTAACCTTATGAGAAGAACCAACCTCAGACTTATCATATCTCTAAAAGTGTTGAGAAAAGAATAAACATAGTGCTAATTAAGAGAAAGAAATCCTTAAAGAGGAAGATGATTGTTGTAAACACTGTAGAGTAGAATATTGAAGATCATTTTACAGATATAATGGATGACATTGTAGATATAAAAACTAACTTATGGCGCAGAAAGCTTGGGAGTATGAGGAACTTTGTTGTCGAGAAAGTTGTCATATGCATGTCAGATCTCAAAATGGAAGAAGATAAAATTATATAAACTGTCAAACTGATAAGAAAACAAATATGTCATATAAGATGTTTTAACATCTTACTCTAAATTACTTCACATGGATCTTATGGGACTCGTGCAAGATGAGAATCTTGGAGAAAAGAGACATGTCTTTGTTTATGATGATGACTACTATAGGTTTGAATTTAACATGAGAAGTATAATACCTTCATTATTTTTGAAGCCCTTTTCCATTATTTACAATGTGAAAAAGAAGAATAAATTGCCAAGATCACTCGTATTCAAAGAGATCATGGCAGAGAAATTGAAAGCTCCAACTTCCACTTGTTTTACACTACTGAAAAGATTACTCATGAGTTTTATATTCGCATATCTCCCCCAACAAATTGGGATAGTCGAAAATAAGAAGCATACCTTGCAAGTAATGGCAAAAGTCATTCTTTATGCCATAGAACTTTATATTAGGGTTCCTTCTCAGATTTCTGTAATTTTGTTTATTCAAAACATGAAATTATGTCTAGTGAAGATAAAATTGGTGCTTCTCTTAGTTTATTGAATTTCATTTATAAAATTTTTGCCAATGAACATGTTTCATACATTGTTATCCCCAATATTCCACATTTTGACAAGTATGATCTGGTTGTTGGTGGAAAAGTTCTTGACATCATTGTTGCACCCCAAAATTTGCCCTCACAATACAAGACTTTGTGTTCTAAGAAGGTTCACAAGGTTCACAAGTCCCACAGTGCTTTCAATACCTTTCATGAGGTTCATGAAGTCCATAGGTTGCTTCTTGGAGGTTCACAAGGTTCACAAGATTCACAATGTTTACAAAGCTTTCCTAAGGGTCATGAGGTCTACAAAGCCACTTCATGATGTTCACAAGGTTCACGAGCTTCACAATACCTCCCATGAGTATCACAAGATATCTTATGAAGATTCACAAGGTTCACAAAGTTCACAATTGGTCAGAAGAGTTGACAATTCCCTCAGACAATGCACCTCCTAAGCAGTGCATCCAAAACTAGGGTTTTGACTTTAATCAGGCTAAATGGACTTCCAAGACTTCAAGTGAGCTTCATAACATCTTATATGTGTATAAGAACCCCCATGTCAAGTTTCAAGACTTTTCTCAAAAGTTTGCTCAATCAGATGATGAGTGCCAGACTGCCTTTGATGAAATCAAGAGATATTTGCTAGAACCTCCAATTTTAATGCCACCAGTTGATGGAAGACCCTTGATTATGTATTTAACAGTATTAGACAACTCAATGGGGTGTGTATTGGGGCAACATGACGAGTCTGGTCGAAAAGAGCAGGCAATATAATACCTTAGCAAAAAGTTTACCGACTGTGAAACAAGATACTCACTGCTCGAGAAAACTTGCTGCGCTTTGGCATGGGCTGCTCGCCGACTAAGACAGTATATGTTGACCCATACTACCTTGTTGATTTCGAAGATGCAGTTCAAGATTAAGCATCACAACTCTTCTCCGTATCGTCCAAAGATGAATGGGGCAGTTGAAGCTGCTAATAAGAACATTAAGAAGATTGTACAGAAGATGACTGTTACTTACAAGGATTGGCACGAGAGGTTACCATTTGCTCTGCATGGTTATCGTACCACAATACGTACTTCAACAGGGGCAACCCCATTCTCCTTAGTCTATGGTATGGAAGCAGTTCTGCCTATTGAAGTTCAGATCCCCTCCTTGAGAATTATGAAGGATGCAGGCTTGGATGAAGATGAGCGGATTCAGACTCGACTTGACCAGATAAATTTGATTGATAAGAAAAGGTTAGCAGCAGTTTGTCATGGCCAGATGTACCAGAAACGGATGATCAAAGCTTTTAACAAGAAGGTTAAGCCAAAGGTATATCAGGCTGGTGACTTGGTAATCAAGCGTATCATATTACCACAGGGTGATCCTAGGGGCAAGTGGACTCCAACATATGAGGGACCATTTGTAGTCAAGACAGTGTTCTCAGGAGGTGCCATGATACTGACTATAATGGATGGTGAAGACTTCCCACAACCTGTAAACGCAGACATAGTTAAAAAATACTACGCATAAAAAGAGACCCGCTAGGTTGACAGGCCTAGGCAAAAATAAGGGCATCCCGGCAAACCAAAAGGGTTTGGGCAAAAATTAGGGATATATATATAAAAAGATGTACACCCGGCAAGTCGAAAACCTGAAAAGGCGGCTTGGGCAAAAAAGGGTATCCCGGTGGATTGAAAACCTGAAAGGGCAATCCAGGCAAAAGTTAGGGATTAAAGCGTATGACTATGTCTCGTTTGGATCACTCATGAAACTGCAACCAGTTGTACTACTTACTCAAGCTCAAACAGATAAAGCTCAATCCAATCGTTTCCGTCTCAACAGCAAGAAGATGAGATACTTGAGTGGCAATAGTAGAATTGAAACTCAATAGGATTATTTCCCACATAGCTGATTCTTTTTGTAAAACTTCATGACAAAATTCTCTTACTAGGGTTTATGTCTCCTTGTACAAACTTACCCGTGCATGGGTCACTTTTGATATAAATAAATTCCATCTTTTGAATCCAGATTTACTTTTACCCTATTTACATAAGCGAAACGTCCATTGGTTGTGTTTGAATGTATGTATGCCTTTGAATATGATTGATGTTTACCAGAAATGCATGTATGCTTTTAATATGATTGATGTTTACCAGAAATGCATGAAAATGCAGTAATAGTATTTACTAAGGACGAACGAGGGAAGGATTTCAACGAAGCTTCGCCGGTTCATCTTTACAAGACAGTTACAAACCATCAGTAGGACTAATCCATTTTCATAAAGTCTAATCTCCCCTGGAATTTATATCCATCTCTTTTATCCTCATACGGATATACGGGAAATTACTTTCCAATAAGGGCACGATGAACGAAGACGGGATGTTATACTTATCCTACTATCAAACGAAAACGAAGGTTATCTATACCCTACTATCCCCAACAACGGGAGGTTATCTATACCTTGTTATCCCCAACAACGGGAGGTTATCTATACCTTGTTATCCCCAGCAGACGGAGGGTTATATATTCTTCAACAACGAATCGGGATTTATTTTCCTTGGCCAGCAGTTGTTATACAAGGATATCCAGACACTTCCAGCAGTGTCATATCATACATACATCATTTACATCATACCATAACATATATGTCTATAGTACATTACCTAAGTGTATCATGTCATACATGCATACATAAAGCATAAACTAATGTTGTTATACAGAATGCTACCTTGTTTTCAGGTTAATTATCCAACAAACAAGCTTATGATCTTTGGGACTGCTTTATTGTAACCTCAGGGTTACTTTATCCTCCTGATGAGCTTCTTATTACTTTGGGACTGCTTTATTGTAACCTCAGGGTTATTTTATCCTCCTGATAACCTCTCATGACTTCAATACTGCTTTAGAGTTACTGATTGCTCTATCCTCCTGAAATCATCCTATTACTTCAAGACTGCTTTAGAGCTACTGATTGCTCTATCCTCCTGAAATCATCCTATTACTTCAAGACTGCTTTAGAGCTATTCATTGCTTTATCCTCATGAGGTCATATTACTACTTCAAGACTGCTTTAGAGTTATCCATTGCTCTATCCTCCTGAAATTACATTATTATTTCAAGACTGCTTTAGAGCTATCCATTGCTCTATCCTTCAAGACTGCTTTAGAGCTATTGATTGCTCTATCCTCCTGAAGACATATCACATTATTACTTCAAGACTGCTTTAGAGCTATTGATTGCTCTATCCTCCTGAAGACATATCACATTATTATTTCAAGACTGCTTTAGAGCCATTCATTGTTCTATCCTCCTGAAATCATATCATTGCTTCAAGACTGCTTTAGGGTTATCACTATTGATTGCTCTATCCTCATGAAGACATGCTGCTACATCATTATTATTCCAGACTCCTGATAGCTTTCATCATACACCCATATTTTGAACTGCTCCCCCCCTAGTGGCATCTTTAAGCCCACTCAATCATATTCAACTAGCCATCTGTACCACTCTAGTGCACTGGTGAGTGCAAATTTTTGGGCTTTTGTGTTCAATCCCCTTCAACCTTCCAGGTTACGACTGGCAAATATACCAATCTAACCCCTCAGGTTTCAGAAAATTGAACAGGGGCAGCTGTTGCACCCCAAAATTTGCCCTCACAATACAAGACTTTGTGTTCTAAGAAGGTTCACAAGGTTCACAAGTCCCACAGTGCTTTCAATACCTTTCATGAGGTTCATGAAGTCCATAGGTTGCTTCTTGGAGGTTCACAAGGTTCACAAGATTCACAATGTTTACAAAGCTTTCCTAAGGGTCATGAGGTCTACAAAGCCACTTCATGATGTTCACAAGGTTCACGAGCTTCACAATACCTCCCATGAGTATCACAAGATATCTTATGAAGATTCACAAGGTTCACAAAGTTCACAATTGGTCAGAAGAGTTGACAATTCCCTCAGACAATGCACCTCCTAAGCAGTGCATCCAAAACTAGGGTTTTGACTTTAATCAGGCTAAATGGACTTCCAAGACTTCAAGTGAGCTTCATAACATCTTATATGTGTATAAGAACCCCCATGTCAAGTTTCAAGACTTTTCTCAAAAGTTTGCTCAGTCAGATGATCAGATAAGTCAAAAGCAGTCAATGCAGTTAAAAAGTCAAACTGAGGTCAACTGTGGTCAAACCAAAGTCAAACTTCATGATTTTTTGCCAACATCAAGTATATGAAGTAAAATTCATCATTTTATCAAGGGTTGATCATGATTCATCAAGGAGATTCCAGATCATCAATAATCAGGAGTTTCTAAATTAGGGTTTCCTTAGTAAAAGTCAACTGAACTTTGACCAGGCATAACTTTCACATACTTCATCACCAAGTCTCCATCCAAAGCTCATTTTGAAGGAAATTGAATTCTCTACAACTTTGATGTTGAAGGTTAAGCCCAAACATGCTTTATTTGAAAGATATGATCTAAGACATTATGGGTCATTTCAAAAGTCAACAAAAAGTCAACAACTTCAAAAGGGCATAACTTGAGATTGGTAAATGATATGGACCTGAAACCAATGGGGTTGTTTAGAGGACTCTTCAAGCTTTCCAAAAAGTCCAAGAAAACCATCATACCTTTAAAATTGAGAGAAATGTGCCCTTGCAAAGTTGGGCAATTTTGTGATGGTTTATGTTGAAAATGGAGGCTTAGATGTATTTCTTTCCAAATGGGCTGCCTAATTTATGACCCAATCCATCTCATAACATGGTGCACGACCCAATTGACCAAAATTCATCATTTTTATTATTTTTTATTTATTTATTATTGATTTAATTCATAAAAATCATTTTAAATAAATAAAAAATATAAAAATCTATTTTTGGGTGAAGATTTTGTTTCTAGAAATTCATAATCATTGATTGAATTAGAATGAGAAGGAAATCATGTGATCTCTCCCAAATTATTATTTTTATTTATTTATTATTGATTTAATTCATAAAAATCATTTTAAATAAATAAAAAATATAAAAATCTATTTTTGGGTGAAGATTTTGTTTCTAGAAATTCATAATCATGGATTGAATTAGAATGAGAAGGAAATCATGTGATCTCTCCCAAATTATTATTTTTTATTTATTTATTATTGATTTAATTCATAAAAATCATTTTAAATAAATAAAAAATATAAAAATCTATTTTTGGGTGAAGATTTTGTTTCTAGAAATTCATAATCATTGATTGAATTAGAATGAGAAGGAAATCATGTGATCTCTCCCAAATTATTATTTTTTATTTATTTATTATTGATTTAATTCATAAAAATCATTTTAAATAAATAAAAAATATAAAAATCTATTTTTGGGTGAAGATTTTGTTTCTAGAAATTCATAATCATTGATTGAATTAGAATGAGAAGGAAATCATGTGATCTCTCCCAAATTATTATTTTTTATTTATTTATTATTGATTTAATTCATAAAAATCATTTTAAATAAATAAAAAATATAAAAATCTATTTTTGGGTGAAGATTTTGTTTCTAGAAATTCATAATCATTGATTGAATTAGAATGAGAAGGAAATCATGTGATCTCTCCCAAAATAGCAAGCACTCATGATCAAATATTTGAAATTTATACAATGATCTTTTTGAATATTTTTTGGATCAAATATCCACACAACACATCAATGATTCTGACCTAAATCCATCACACATATATACTAAGCACAAACATAACCCTAGACACGAATTTGCAGCAGCCTAAAGGTAAGATCAAAAGCACAAAAATCTTTCAAAAAGTCATATTCGGGTTCTCAAATTCAGAGCATTGCAAGGTATTTGAAAGACATAGCAAGCTTCCTTGGACTCTTCTGATCATAAATCATCATCCATATGCATCGTATACACACCCAATTGCTCAACTCGAGTTCATCTTGACCTTGAATATTTTGTTTTCGAATCCATTGATTTATCATGTTTAAACTGTTTTTGATTGTTGTAGGATGTTTAGAATGAACTCTAGAACGATTCTGGGTGGTTCAATTGGATTTTCATTGCAGGAACAAGAATTCACCATGATTAGGGTTTTCGGCCCTCTTTAGGGTTTCACGATTTTCAAATGATAAATGGATTTGAAAAACATAGGACGATTGAAAAACTCAGTAGCAATACAATGGTGCAATCAATTTTGTGAAATTTTGCCGTTTGGATGAAGTTTGTGTTTCGCAGGGTGGAAGAACTCGTAACAATATTTGTAGGAGAAAACGTTGCAAAATCCGCAGCCTGATGGTTGTTGTGCTTCCTTGAAATCAAGCTGGCCTGGGTTCAAACCTCAGCCAGGTAAGTTTCCGCTTTTTTTTTCTTTCCTTTTATTTGATTTAAATATTATAATATTAAAAATTAAATATATTATGTATATTTCTCAATAATAAATAAATAATAATAAAATATGTCTGTTTTCTTTAATTTTAAAAAAAAAATATGTTTTTTTTCACAAATTTTGTTTCTATATTTTATGTCTAAATTGTAATATGTATAAATTAGAAAATTTTTGTATATAAATAAATCCTATTTTTTTTATATAAACCCTAAAAATTTATTTCTCATATAAACCCTAATTTCATAAAACTCTAAAAATATTTTTTAATACAAATCTAATCCTATTTTTTTTTAATGTTATTTTCTAATATAATTATTATATATTTATGTTTACTATAATTCTTACAAATTTTTGTAAATATACTTATAAACATTTTTTTTACATAACTTTAGTTTATAAATAATTGTGCTTATAATAATTAGATTTTTTTGTAGTAACTTCATGATTAAAATATAATTTAATAATTTGTAAATTAAAACAATTGTTTATTCATATTTGTTTTTTTTAGTTGATTATATTAAAAAAATTGTTAATTTCTTATTATTATAATATTTGGATTAATTTTGTTTATTCTTATTTACTAACCCATTTATATTCTAATCATGCTTATTATTTTGTTAAATATTGCTCACTAACCCCCTTTATTATTTATTATTGCTTATTTATATTTTATTTATCTTTGCTATTCAATTATTTTGCTTATTATTTTGTAATTGTTTTTTGGATGTAAAGTTGTTTAATTATTTAATTATTATTATGGTTAGTAATTAGGGAGTGTAACAACATGTATGTAATATTAAAATAAATTTAGATCACTTTTAAATAAAGATAATTAAAATAAACACGTCACACACGTAAGTCGATTTTAATCGCCGTCTCACTTCCTAAGGATATCCCTCAAGTTGCCTATGAATAATGGTTAAGTGGGGTGTATAAAGCAAGTCCCTCAAATAGAAAAATCATCAAAGTCCCTTATGGTTGCCTTTACGAATCGAGTCCCTTTCGAAAAATGATGATGGTCCCTTATATGTGCTTATTACATCCCACAATGGCCTTCAAAGTCAAATTGTCCCTCACATGTCCCTAAACATCCAAAGTAAGGACTACCTACTCCATTATAGTAGGGATAGTCTTACTAAGGAAAGGATAAAGAATAAGAAAGACCTTAAAACATTAGGGTAGGCTACTCCTAGATACTTGCTCACTTCAAAACTTTTTCACACTTAAACAAATTTCCAACAAAATTTTCAAACAAGTTTTTTTCACATCCATACACGGATTATTATTAAACTATTCTGAAATTTTTTGCTATTCACACACTACACTTTCAAAACAATTCAAAAGTGAGCTTAAGTACCTAAGAGCCCATGGATAACCATGGATGAAAAGGGTGCTAACACCTTCCCTTTTCATAACCTACCCCCCGGACCCAAAATATTCTCTAAGGTCTTTCCTGTTCTTTTATAACCTTTCCTTATGGATAAAATAAAAGTCGGTGGCGACTCTTGCTATCCGCAACATTGTTTAAAGTCAGTTCTCCCACCGTGTTACAGAACTGGCGACTCTGCTGGGGATCTATTTAAGAGGGGTACCCTTAGGAATTAAGATCACTTTAAATTGTTTGCCTTGTTTGCTTTATTATTATATTGTTGGGGTGCTCTTATGTGTGAAAGGTCCTAACCCGGATCTAGTGTACCTTAGGTAAATGGCAATAGACCAAGGAAACTGTACGACGTATATCGATACGGTTGATCTGGTGGCCATAGTTAGTGCGACTTCTTGGTTGGTGCTTATATTCCTTAAGTCAAGTTGAGGATAATATTGAGGCAGCCATATGTTGTCAATGCACTAACTGACTTTTAGAACCCTAGTTAACTCATCTTGGCCTTTAGAAAGTAGTGAGGTAACCGGCTTTGGTGCAGACTGAAGTTGGTTGACACTCGATGCTACGCTCATTGAGATCTTAAACTTGGAGGGTTTT
Organism: Lathyrus sativus; assembly: GCA_963859935.3. Classification (NCBI taxonomy): domain Eukaryota; kingdom Viridiplantae; phylum Streptophyta; class Magnoliopsida; order Fabales; family Fabaceae; genus Lathyrus; species Lathyrus sativus. The sequence continues at coordinate 458,924,719 of OZ012736.1, forward strand.
GGTTGGCAAGTAAGTTGCCTTCTGATCAACCACCCTTGTGAAGGATCAATGATATTGAGATCCCTTAGAACCCGGTTACTTTTGTAGGACAGGATGAACCATCTAACTTCAGGGGAGGGTACTCACCTTTAAACCTCATGCAAGCCTTTAAACCTAGGGCAATTGTGTGACTTGTTTGTGTGTGCCACATGTTTGTGATTGAACATAACATCATGACATCATCATGCATCATGAGCATATCATTTTCCCTAACCATTTCAAGGACCAAGGGATTTATCTTTGTTCTTTGTTGCAGGTCATGGCTTCTGCTCGTAGAAACACCATCAGGATCAACTTTGTAGGGATACCTGCTAAGCTCAAGGAGTTGGTTTCCCTAGTGCCTGATCATTCCCAGTTCAACAAGAGACATGGTCACTTATTGGATCTAGTTACTTCAGGGTTCAGTGAAGACATGATGAGTGTGCTGTTTCAGTTCTTTGACCCTAAGCACCATTGCTTTACATTTCCTGATTATCAGCTGGTTCCAACCATGGAGGAGTTCTCTAAACTTCTGGGTATACCTGTTCTTGATCAGAAGCCATTCACAGGCTTAGAGAAGGAGCTTAAACCAGAAATTATTGCTGCAGCTCTACATCTGAAGAAGTCTGACATTGTTCTAGAGACGAGAAGTGGAGTTAAAGGTATTCTTGCCAAGGTATTAGTGGATAAAGCTCAAATGTTCTTGAAGGCTATGAGCTACGATGCTGTTGAGGAGATCTTAGCCTTATTGATTTATGGCTTAGTGTTGTTCCCCAATCCTGATCAGTTCATAGACGTTCATGCCATCAACATATTCCTGAGTCACAATCCAGTGCCTACCTTACTTGGAGACATCCTACATTCTCTTCACACCCGTACTACAAGGGCAAGAGGAACTTTGATGTGCTGCATACCTTTACTTTCTAGGTGGTTTATTTCTCACCTTCCTCGCTCAGTAATGAAGAATGAGCAAGGGTTCAGATGGTCCAAGAGGATCATGTCACTTTCTCACTCAGACATCCATTGGTGCTCCAGATCTATGGAGAATGTCACCATCATTGACCGTTGTGGGGAGTTTCCTAATGTGCCACTTCTAGGCATAAGAGGAGGCATCACCTACAACCCATCTCTAGCTTTACGACAGTTTGGTTACGCCCGGAGCGATGGTCCACATGACATGTTGATTCAGGGCATTGTGTTTGACTACGACAACGATCTTCAGGGTTACCGTCAGAGATTCATACGAGCTTGGGGAAAGGTAAACAGGATTGACAGCAAGACACTGGAGCCTAAGTACACCATTCCTATGGAGGCTTATCTCAGATGGGTACGATTTCGTGCTCAGACACTCATGATGCCATATCCTGCCATCCTACCAGTTACCATGGAACCTGTTGCTGAAGGAGACACAGCTTATACCATCCTTCACCCAGACATGCCTACTGATATGGAAGACTTGCAGAGATCATGGATCCAACTGAAAGAACAAAGGGATACTTTCGAGGCTCATTACAAAGCAAGCCAAGCAAGGATCCTAGAGCTAACAAAGCTACTTCATGAGGAACGAAACCTCAACTCATACCTCAACACAAAGAGGAAACGTCCATGGGAGACTTAAAACCCCATCTTTTGTACTTATTTCGTTTTCATTTGTTGTAAGCCTAAAAGGCAAAACAAGTTATTACTAATAAAAAGTTACTTTCTTGTTTGTTTAAGCAAATTTAAATCCTGCGGTCCTTGAAAACATTGCATATGCATTCCCATATCATTGCATCACAGGTTTATAATTGTGTACAGGTTTCTCATCTTCTCGCTGTTTATTTCAGCAATGGCTCTTGAACAATCAGTTAAGGATCTCCAGGCACAGAATGCACAGTTCCAAGAGCTGATCCTGAACCTATCCAAGGGGCAGGATGAATTGAAGACACTGCTGGCCCAATCAAGATTACTGCTGAAGGTCCTGTGAAAGTTGTTGCTGAAGCCAGAATAACTCCTCTGATCATTACCACTCCTGGTCCTATTCCTTATACATCTGACAAAGCTGTGCCTTGGCACTATGGGTCTGATGTTTACATCCATGGTGTCAAGCAGGAGCCTTTACCTGATATGCCTGTTGACATTGATAATATTGCTGGATCTAGCAAGATCACTCGTAGTGGAAGAGTCTTCTCTCCTCCAGCTGCTTCTAAGAGTGCAGTTACTCCTGCTGTTACTTCCACCACTGATGCTCGGGGCAAGGGTCCTGTTATTGAGCCTGTATCTACTGATGTGCCAACTGCTGATGACCTCTCTAAGCAGATGGAAGAAGTATTGAAAATCATTCGCAAGAGTGATTATGATATTGTTGATCAGCTGGGGCATACTCCCTCAAAGATTTCTATGCTCTCCCTGCTATTATGTTCTGAGGCTCATGCCAAGTCATTGATCAAGTTTCTAAAGATGGCTCATGTACCCAGTGCAATTTCTGTGGACCAGTTTGAGAATTGTGTTGCTCACCTGACCTATGACAACGGGTTAGGGTTTTCTGATGCTGACTTGACCCCTGCCAAGAGGGATCATAACAGGGCCTTGCATATTTCAATTGAATGCAGGGGCACTACCCTGTCTCATGTGCTGATAGACAATGGTTCCTCTCTGAATGTGTTGCCTAAGGAAGTCCTGAACGAGCTGAGTCCTGAAGATACGGTATTGAAGCCCAGTAATATCGTGGTAAAGGCTTTTGATGGTTCTAGAAGAGTAGTACATGGGGAAATTGATCTTCCAATCAAGGTTGGCTCTCAGGTGTTTACTGCTACATTCTATGTGATGGATATTCGTCCTTCGTACTCATGTCTGCTTGGTCGTCCCTGGATCCATGGGGCAGGTGCTGTGACCTCCACATTACATCAAAAGTTGAGATATCCGGTGAATGGAAAAGTTGTTACTGTCTTTGGAGAGGAAGAATACTTTGTCAGCTATGTAAACACTTTCAAGTATCTGGAAGTAGAAGGTGAATACATTGAAACTCCATGTCAGTCATTTGAAGTGGTTCCCTGGGCTGTTAAGGATTGTGTGACTCCTCCTGCTGTGAAGAAGGTTCCTGTGGTCATCAGAAACCCTCCAACAATGGCAATGGCCTCCCTCAATGATGCAAAAGCTGTGGTGGAAGAAGAGTCCCAGAAGGCTGTCCGTCATGCCCGTGCTGTTCGTATCACCAATCAAGGGGTTATCAATGCTGTGGGAGATCAAGATGAAGACTACAACTTGGAGGCATGGATTTTTCCTACTGTGGGTGCTGGACTCAATAATTGGAAAGCTGAAGATGTTATCCCTATCTCCTTTAGTCAGGAGTAAATACTATTACTGTGTTATGTTTTTAAATTTATAATTTCTGGAACAATTAAAACTTTCAAGCCATGTGCCTTACCCGGGGCACAATGGTGTGCTTGTTACGGGTTGTCATTTCATTTGCATACATCATTCGATAAAATCAGTGGACGTGTCGTTTTCGTAAATATTGTGTTCCTTGTCTTTCTTTTTCTTTTATTTTTGCTTTATCAGCTATGTGTTCTTACACACACCCACGTCACTAAAATGCCGATCCTCATCCACTCTAGATCCAGTTGATAACAGTTCTACTATTGCCAATTACAATTTCGAGAATCCGATCTATCAAACTGAAGACGGAAACGAGGACGATTGTGAAATACCTGTGGAGCTTGCTAGGTTGTTACAACAAGAAGAGAAAGCTATACAGCCACATGAAGAGCCAGTCGAAGTTGTGAATCTGGGAACTGAAGAAAACAGAAAAGAGATCTGAACAAGGCTAGCCCTAAAGATGACTTTCCACTTCCTCATATTGATATTCTGGTAGACAACACTGCTCAGCATAAGGTATTCTCTTTTATGGATGGTTTCTCTGGTTACAATCAAATCAAGATGGCACCTGAAGATATGGAGAAGACTACATTTGTGACACAGTGGGGCACCTTTTGCTATAAGGTAATGCCATTTGGTTTGAAGAATGCAGGGGCAACATATCAGCGTGCTATGGTGGCTTTGTTTCATGATATGATTCATCATGAGATAGAGGTATATGTGGATGATATGATAGCCAGGTCTCAGAATGAAGAACAACATCTTGATCATCTGCACAAGTTGTTTGAGAGGTTGAAGAAATACAGGTTGAGATTAAATCCAAACAAGTGTACTTTTGGAGTTAGATCTGGAAAGCTCCTGGGTTTCATTGTCAGTGGAAAAGGTATTGAAGTGGATCCTGCAAAAGTGAAAGCTATACGAGAGATGCCAACTCCCCGTACTGAGAAGGAGGTTAGAGGTTTCTTGGGACGATTGAACTACATTGCAAGATTTATTTCCCAATTAACTACCATCTGTGAGCCAATCTTCAAGTTGTTGAAGAAAGATCAGGTGATGGAATGGAATGATGAGTGCCAGACTGCCTTTGATGAAATCAAGAGATATTTGCTAGAACCTCCAATTTTAATGCCACCAGTTGATGGAAGACCCTTGATTATGTATTTAACAGTATTAGACAACTCAATGGGGTGTGTATTGGGGCAACATGACGAGTCTGGTCGAAAAGAGCAGGCAATATAATACCTTAGCAAAAAGTTTACCGACTGTGAAACAAGATACTCACTGCTCGAGAAAACTTGCTGCGCTTTGGCATGGGCTGCTCGCCGACTAAGACAGTATATGTTGACCCATACTACCTTGTTGATTTCGAAGATGCAGTTCAAGATTAAGCATCACAACTCTTCTCCGTATCGTCCAAAGATGAATGGGGCAGTTGAAGCTGCTAATAAGAACATTAAGAAGATTGTACAGAAGATGACTGTTACTTACAAGGATTGGCACGAGAGGTTACCATTTGCTCTGCATGGTTATCGTACCACAATACGTACTTCAACAGGGGCAACCCCATTCTCCTTAGTCTATGGTATGGAAGCAGTTCTGCCTATTGAAGTTCAGATCCCCTCCTTGAGAATTATGAAGGGTGCAGGCTTGGATGAAGATGAGCGGATTCAGACTCGACTTGACCAGATAAATTTGATTGATAAGAAAAGGTTAGCAGCAGTTTGTCATGGCCAGATGTACCAGAAACGGATGATCAAAGCTTTTAACAAGAAGGTTAAGCCAAAGGTATATCAGGCTGGTGACTTGGTAATCAAGCGTATCATATTACCACAGGGTGATCCTAGGGGCAAGTGGACTCCAACATATGAGGGACCATTTGTAGTCAAGACAGTGTTCTCAGGAGGTGCCATGATACTGACTATAATGGATGGTGAAGACTTCCCACAACCTGTAAACGCAGACATAGTTAAAAAATACTACGCATAAAAAGAGACCCGCTAGGTTGACAGGCCTAGGCAAAAATAAGGGCATCCCGGCAAACCAAAAGGGTTTGGGCAAAAATTAGGGATATATATATAAAAAGATGTACACCCGGCAAGTCGAAAACCTGAAAAGGCGGCTTGGGCAAAAAAGGGTATCCCGGTGGATTGAAAACCTGAAAGGGCAATCCAGGCAAAAGTTAGGGATTAAAGCGTATGACTATGTCTCGTTTGGATCACTCATGAAACTGCAACCAGTTGTACTACTTACTCAAGCTCAAACAGATAAAGCTCAATCCAATCGTTTCCGTCTCAACAGCAAGAAGATGAGATACTTGAGTGGCAATAGTAGAATTGAAACTCAATAGGATTATTTCCCACATAGCTGATTCTTTTTGTAAAACTTCATGACAAAATTCTCTTACTAGGGTTTATGTCTCCTTGTACAAACTTACCCGTGCATGGGTCACTTTTGATATAAATAAATTCCATCTTTTGAATCCAGATTTACTTTTACCCTATTTACATAAGCGAAACGTCCATTGGTTGTGTTTGAATGTATGTATGCCTTTGAATATGATTGATGTTTACCAGAAATGCATGTATGCTTTTAATATGATTGATGTTTACCAGAAATGCATGAAAATGCAGTAATAGTATTTACTAAGGACGAACGAGGGAAGGATTTCAACGAAGCTTCGCCGGTTCATCTTTACAAGACAGTTACAAACCATCAGTAGGACTAATCCATTTTCATAAAGTCTAATCTCCCCTGGAATTTATATCCATCTCTTTTATCCTCATACGGATATACGGGAAATTACTTTCCAATAAGGGCACGATGAACGAAGACGGGATGTTATACTTATCCTACTATCAAACGAAAACGAAGGTTATCTATACCCTACTATCCCCAACAACGGGAGGTTATCTATACCTTGTTATCCCCAACAACGGGAGGTTATCTATACCTTGTTATCCCCAGCAGACGGAGGGTTATATATTCTTCAACAACGAATCGGGATTTATTTTCCTTGGCCAGCAGTTGTTATACAAGGATATCCAGACACTTCCAGCAGTGTCATATCATACATACATCATTTACATCATACCATAACATATATGTCTATAGTACATTACCTAAGTGTATCATGTCATACATGCATACATAAAGCATAAACTAATGTTGTTATACAGAATGCTACCTTGTTTTCAGGTTAATTATCCAACAAACAAGCTTATGATCTTTGGGACTGCTTTATTGTAACCTCAGGGTTACTTTATCCTCCTGATGAGCTTCTTATTACTTTGGGACTGCTTTATTGTAACCTCAGGGTTATTTTATCCTCCTGATAGCCTCTCATGACTTCAAGACTGCTTTAGAGTTACTGATTGCTCTATCCTCCTGAAATCATCCTATTACTTCAAGACTGCTTTAGAGCTACTGATTGCTCTATCCTCCTGAAATCATCCTATTACTTCAAGACTGCTTTAGAGCTATTCATTGCTTTATCCTCATGAGGTCATATTACTACTTCAAGACTGCTTTAGAGTTATCCATTGCTCTATCCTCCTGAAATTACATTATTATTTCAAGACTGCTTTAGAGCTATCCATTGCTCTATCCTTCAAGACTGCTTTAGAGCTATTGATTGCTCTATCCTCCTGAAGACATATCACATTATTACTTCAAGACTGCTTTAGAGCTATTGATTGCTCTATCCTCCTGAAGACATATCACATTATTATTTCAAGACTGCTTTAGAGCCATTCATTGTTCTATCCTCCTGAAATCATATCATTGCTTCAAGACTGCTTTAGGGTTATCACTATTGATTGCTCTATCCTCATGAAGACATGCTGCTACATCATTATTATTCCAGACTCCTGACAGCTTTCATCATACACCCATATTTTGAACTGCTCCCCCCCTAGTGGCATCTTTAAGCCCACTCAATCATATTCAACTAGCCATCTGTACCACTCTAGTGCACTGGTGAGTGCAAATTTTTGGGCTTTTGTGTTCAATCCCCTTCAACCTTCCAGGTTACGACTGGCAAATATACCAATCTAACCCCTCAGGTTTTAGAAAATTGAACAGGGGCAGCTGTTGCACCCCAAAATTTGCCCTCACAATACAAGACTTTGTGTTCTAAGAAGGTTCACAAGGTTCACAAGTCCCACAGTGCTTTCAATACCTTTCATGAGGTTCATGAAGTCCATAGGTTGCTTCTTGGAGGTTCACAAGGTTCACAAGATTCACAATGTTTACAAAGCTTTCCTAAGGGTCATGAGGTCTACAAAGCCACTTCATGATGTTCACAAGGTTCACGAGCTTCACAATACCTCCCATGAGTATCACAAGATATCTTATGAAGATTCACAAGGTTCACAAAGTTCACAATTGGTCAGAAGAGTTGACAATTCCCTCAGACAATGCACCTCCTAAGCAGTGCATCCAAAACTAGGGTTTTGACTTTAATCAGGCTAAATGGACTTCCAAGACTTCAAGTGAGCTTCATAACATCTTATATGTGTATAAGAACCCCCATGTCAAGTTTCAAGACTTTTCTCAAAAGTTTGCTCAGTCAGATGATCAGATAAGTCAAAAGCAGTCAATGCAGTTAAAAAGTCAAACTGAGGTCAACTGTGGTCAAACCAAAGTCAAACTTCATGATTTTTTGCCAACATCAAGTATATGAAGTAAAATTCATCATTTTATCAAGGGTTGATCATGATTCATCAAGGAGATTCCAGATCATCAATAATCAGGAGTTTCTAAATTAGGGTTTCCTCAGTAAAAGTCAACTGAACTTTGACCAGGCATAACTTTCACATACTTCATCACCAAGTCTCCATCCAAAGCTCATTTTGAAGGAAATTGAATTCTCTACAACTTTGATGTTGAAGGTTAAGCCCAAAAATGCTTTATTTGAAAGATATGATCTAAGACATTATGGGTCATTTCAAAAGTCAACAAAAAGTCAACAACTTCAAAAGGGCATAACTTGAGATTGGTAAATGATATGGACCTGAAACCAATGGGGTTGTTTAGAGGACTCTTCAAGCTTTCCAAAAAGTCCAAGAACACCATCATACCTTTAAAATTGAGAGAAATGTGCCCTTGCAAAGTTGGGCAATTTTGTGATGGTTTATGTTGAAAATGGAGGCTTAGAAGTATTTCTTTCCAAATGGGCTGCCTAATTTATGACCCAATCCATCTCATAACATGGTGCACGACCCAATTGACCAAAATTCATCATTTTTATTATTTTTTATTTATTTATTATTGATTTAATTCATAAAAATCATTTTAAATAAATAAAAAATATAAAAATCTATTTTTGGGTGAAGATTTTGTTTCTAGAAATTCATAATCATTGATTGAATTAGAATGAGAAGGAAATCATGTGATCTCTCCCAAATTATTATTTTTATTTATTTATTATTGATTTAATTCATAAAAATCATTTTAAATAAATAAAAAATATAAAAATCTATTTTTGGGTGAAGATTTTGTTTCTAGAAATTCATAATCATTGATTGAATTAGAATGAGAAGGAAATCATGTGATCTCTCCCAAATTATTATTTTTTATTTATTTATTATTGATTTAATTCATACAAATCATTTTAAATAAATAAAAAATATAAAAATCTATTTTTGGGTGAAGATTTTGTTTCTAGAAATTCATAATCATTGATTGAATTAGAATGAGAAGGAAATCATGTGATCTCTCCCAAATTATTATTTTTTATTTATTTATTATTGATTTAATTCATAAAAATCATTTTAAATAAATAAAAAATATAAAAATCTATTTTTGGGTGAAGATTTTGTTTCTAGAAATTCATAATCATTGATTGAATTAGAATGAGAAGGAAATCATGTGATCTCTCCCAAATTATTATTTTTTATTTATTTATTATTGATTTAATTCATAAAAATCATTTTAAATAAATAAAAAATATAAAAATCTATTTTTGGGTGAAGATTTTGTTTCTAGAAATTCATAATCATTGATTGAATTAGAATGAGAAGGAAATCATGTGATCTCTCCCAAATTATTATTTTTTATTTATTTATTATTGATTTAATTCATAAAAATCATTTTAAATAAATAAAAAATATAAAAATCTATTTTTGGGTGAAGATTTTATTTCTAGAAATTCATAATCATTGATTGAATTAGAATGAGAAGGAAATCATGTGATCTCTCCCAAAATAGCAAGCACTCATGATCAAATATTTGAAATTTATACAATGATCTTTTTGAATATTTTTTGGATCAAATATCCACACAACACATCAATGATTCTGACCTAAATCCATCACACATATATACTAAGCACAAACATAACCCTAGACACGAATTTGCAGCAGCCTAAAGGTAAGATCAAAAGCACAAAAATCTTTCAAAAAGTCATATTCGGGTTCTCAAATTCAGAGCATTGCAAGGTATTTGAAAGACATAGCAAGCTTCCTTGGACTCTTCTGATCATAAATCATCATCCATATGCATCGTATACACACCCAATTGCTCAACTCGAGTTCATCTTGACCTTGAATATTTTGTTTTCGAATCCATTGATTTATCATGTTTAAACTGTTTTTGATTGTTGTAGGATGTTTAGAATGAACTCTAGAACGATTCTGGGTGGTTCAATTGGATTTTCATTGCAGGAACAAGAATTCACCATGATTAGGGTTTTCGGCCCTCTTTAGGGTTTCACGATTTTCAAATGATAAATGGATTTGAAAAACATAGGACGATTGAAAAACTCAGTAGCAATACAATGGTGCAATCAATTTTGTGAAATTTTGCCGTTTGGATGAAGTTTGTGTTTCGCAGGGTGGAAGAACTCGTAACAATATTCGTAGGAGAAAACGTTGCAAAATCCGCAGCCTGATGGTTGTTGTGCTTCCTGGAAATCAAGCTGGCCTGGGTTCAAACCTCAGCCAGGTAAGTTTCTGCTTTTTTTTTCTTTCCTTTTATTTGATTTAAATATTATAATATTAAAAATTAAATATATTATGTATATTTCTCAATAATAAATAAATAATAATAAAATATGTCTGTTTTCTTTAATTTTAAAAAAAAAATATGTTTTTTTTCACAAATTTTGTTTCTATATTTTATGTCTAAATTGTAATATGTATAAATTAGAAAATTTTTGTATATAAATAAATCCTATTTTTTTTATATAAACCCTAAAAATTTATTTCTCATATAAACCCTAATTTCATAAAACTCTAAAAATATTTTTTAATACAAATCTAATCCTATTTTTTTTTAATGTTATTTTCTAATATAATTATTATATATGTATGTTTACTATAATTCTTACAAATTTTTGTAAATATACTTATAAACATTTTTTTTACATAACTTTAGTTTATAAATAATTGTGCTTATAATAATTAGATTTTTTGTAGTAACTTCATGATTAAAATATAATTTAATAATTTGTAAATTAAAACAATTGTTTATTCATATTTGTTTTTTTTAGTTGATTATATTAAAAAAATTGTTAATTTCTTATTATTATAATATTTGGATTAATTTTGTTTATTCTTATTTACTAACCCATTTATATTCTAATCATGCTTATTATTTTGTTAAATATTGCTCACTAACCCCCTTTATTATTTATTATTGCTTATTTATATTTTATTTATCTTTGCTATTCAATTATTTTGCTTATTATTTTGTAATTGTTTTTTGGATGTAAAGTTGTTTAATTATTTAATTATTATTATGGTTAGTAATTAGGGAGTGTAACAACATGTATGTAATATTAAAATAAATTTAGATCACTTTTAAATAAAGATAATTAAAATAAACACGTCACACACGTAAGTCGATTTTAATCGCCGTCTCACTTCCTAAGGATATCCCTCAAGTTGCCTATGAATAATGGTTAAGTGGGGTGTATAAAGCAAGTCCCTCAAATAGAAAAATCATCAAAGTCCCTTATGGTTGCCTTTACGAATCGAGTCCCTTTCGAAAAATGATGATGGTCCCTTATATGTGCTTATTACATCCCACAATGGCCTTCAAAGTCAAATTGTCCCTCACATGTCCCTAAACATCCAAAGTAAGGACTACCTACTCCATTATAGTAGGGATAGTCTTACTAAGGAAAGGATAAAGAATAAGAAAGACCTTAAAACATTAGGGTAGGCTACTCCTAGATACTTGCTCACTTCAAAACTTTTTCACACTTAAACAAATTTCCAACAAAATTTTCAAACAAGTTTTTTTCACATCCATACACAGATTATTATTAAACTATTCTGAAATTTTTTGCTATTCACACACTACACTTTCAAAACAATTCAAAAGTGAGCTTAAGTACCTAAGAGCCCATGGATAACCATGGATGAAAAGGGTGCTAACACCTTCCCTTTTCATAACCTACCCCCCGGACCCAAAATATTCTCTAAGGTCTTTCCTGTTCTTTTATAACCTTTCCTTATGGATAAAATAAAAGTCGGTGGCGACTCTTGCTATCCGCAACATTGTTTAAAGTCAGTTCTCCCACCGTGTTACAGTCATGCCCTTATATGGGCCTGTAAGAAGCTTTTTTATCAAGGTTACAAGGCATGAATCTAAACCACTACATGAAATAATCTCTACATCCACTACCAAAAAGAGTGTGATTAAAAGCCTTAATCAAATGTTGAGTACAAAGGCTGCTGATACATCATCTTCTTAAGTTGTCATTCAAGATGGTGGGAAAGATGTTGACACTTTGGGTGAAGGTGTCGAAAGTAGTGATGAAATCATATTTATAGGGTGTTCCATTAATATTAGGTTATATATATGGTTTAACAAACACATAAAATATTGTTAGAACACAGATTGGTGTTTAATTATATCTCTATGTTTTGATGATAACTCTAATGATATTTTGTATTAAGAAAACATATACTCTAATTTTGTTCAAGTGTTTATATTTCAGATATAAAATTAAATATTATTATGGAAGAAAAAATGCATCTGAACAGCATTCTACGCAAAGCTCTGAAGATCAGAAGCAAGTCATCAAAAGACTCTGAGCGCTGCCAGAAGAGACTTTGAAGCAGAAGCTGCAGAAGCATCTGAAGCGTAGTTGAAGAATTTGTATGAAGAGTTTAAAGCATTGTTTCAGAAGACTTTGAATGTACTTTACGCTGCAAGTACAAAGGCTCTGATAAACAAGTATGCTCTGATCAGATCACTCACGCTGAAGCACTGAAGCTGCAACTTTGATATCATTGAATCTGATCTGAAGAACAAGAAGCACATCAGAGGATCTGATGTTGGTTACGTTTGAAAAGATGTCATCACGTGAATAGACTTGGTATTATTCTCAACGTCCTCTCCAACAGAACTATTCCTTATTTGTGATAGACACAAGGATTAAGGCAAAAGGCATTTCTCTGAACATTCCACTTCTAAGAAAGGAAACGTCATGTGAAGACAAAAGGCTACAGCTACTCTACTTGCACAATCTTCAAGCATTGGACTTTCAACACTATAAAATGACATCTTCAACATCTATTCAAGGTTAACGAATTATTGACAAACTCATTGAAATTATTCAACAACTCTCATACAATATTTCTTACTCAAAGCTGAATAGTTTTTATTCGTTCTTAATCTAAGTGTAAAAATCACAGTTTGTGATAAAGCTTTTTAGAAGCAATTTAAACACTTGTTTAGTTTACATTTATTTGTAAAAGGTTCCTTAATAAGACCAAGTTGTGGTCAGAATTTCTTGAGAAGACTAAGACAGTTGTTCTTAGTGGTTGATACTGTAATCTGTTTGAATATAGTGGATTAAGTCCTTGTGGAGAAAGGCAAATCACCTTGATAGGGTGGACTGGATTAGTTGAGTTCAACGAACCTGGATAAAAATCTTGTGTTGTTTTTATTACCATACTTTTCTAAACCCTTATTCAACCCCCCCCCCCCTTCTAAGTGTTTTTCTCACCTTCAATTGGTATCAGAGCTCTGGTTCTGTTAGTGCTCTCACTTCACCGTGAACAGAAAAGATCTAGTTGAGAAAACTCTTGATATATTTTGGTTGATACATTATGGCTGAAGCTTCAACATCCAACAATAACAGATATGAGGACAGAGATAGAATCAACACCAAACCCCCTATGTTTGAAGGGGAGAAGTTTGACTACTGGAAAGATAGAATTGAAAGCTTCTTTCTAGGATATGATGCTGACCTTTGGGATTTAGTTATTGATGGCTATGTTCACCCCACTGATGGGGATGGCAAAAAGATAGACAGAAAATCTATGACTGAAGCTCAGAAGAAAGAATTCAGGAATCATCATAAAGCAAGAACCATACTACTAAATGTTATATCTCATACTGAGTATGAGAAAATTACTAACAGAGAAACAACATTTGGTATGTTTGAATCTTTGAAGATGACTCATGAAGGGAATTCTCAAGTCAAGGATACCAAGGCTCTGGCGCTGATCTAGAAATATGAAGCCTTCAAAATGGAGGAATCTGAATCTGTAGAAGTTATGTTCTCTAGATTCCAGATTCTTACAGCTGGCCTGAAAGTTCTGGACAAGCGTTACTCCACTGCTGATCATGTTAAGAAGATCATCAGATGGAGACCAATGGTCACTGCTCTGAAGACCAATGGTCACTGCTCTGAAGCTAGCAAAGGATCTGAACAAGATCATGCTGGAGGAGCTGATAAGCTCTCTTAGGAGTCATGAGATTGAACTAGAAGAAGACGAACCCTAGAAAAAAGGTAAGTTTGTTGCTTTAAAGTCTAACAAATCTGTTAAAGCGTTGCAGGTTATAGAAGAAAGTTCTGAAGAATATTCTTCTGAAGAAGAAGATGAATTATCCCTGCTGTCCAGAAGGATCAACAAACTCTGGAAGCATAAACAGAGGAAGTTCAAGAACTTCAAGAAACCAGATCAACATAAAGAATCTTCTGGACACAGAAGATCTGGGAAGAAAGAGGTTGTCTGCTATGAAGGCAAGGAACCTGGGCACTATAAGAATGAATGCCCAAAGCTTCAGAAGGAGAAGCCAAGAAAGAAGTCTGATCATAAAAAAAAAGTTCTGATGGCAACCTGGGATGATTCAGATGCATCTGAATCTTCATCAGACTCAGATGAAGAATGTGCAAACATGGCACTCATGGATGATGTAGAAGACCATGCAGAAACATCTGGATAAAAATCAGAATCAGATTCTGAGGAGGTATTTTATGAACTTTCTAGAGCAGAGCTTATTGAGAGTTTATCAGAAATGTTGGAAAACTATAGTAAGATTAAGCTCAAGAACAAGAAGCTTGAAAGCAATCTTGTATCTGAGAATGATCTTCTGAAATCAGAAGTTGTTGAGCTCAAAGCAAACAATTTGAAAATTAAAAATGAATTAGAAAGAGCTCAATAAGATTCTGAAGTTGAAACTAAGTCAAAATTTAAAAATATTTTAGAAGAATATGACTATAGTTTTCAGAAGTTTCTGGCAAAAAGCCTAGAGAGAAGCAAGATGGCTTCAATGATCTATGGTGTAAGCAGAAATAACAGGAAGGGTATTGGATATGAATCTTCTTCTGAGAAAGATTTAAATCCAACATCTGTTGATAAACTAATCCTTAAGCATACTCCTCTGTATTCTACTTTTAAGTATGGTCATCTTAATGATATTAAACACACACGTTCTGGTCAGAACATTCATGTGTTTAAACCTAAAGTTAGTCAAAACAAATCTGTTGTCAGAAGACAGAAGTTCAGACAAAACTTGAAGGCAACTAACCCTAAAGGACCCAAAAAGATCTGGGTACCTAAAGACAAAATAATACATGTTACAAATATCTTTAGCAGCAAAGTCAAAACACCAATATTGGTACCTGGACTCTGGCTGCTCGCGTTATATGATGGGAAGAAGGTCTATGTTCCAAAGCCTGGAGCTTAGATCTGGAGGTGATGCCAAGTTTGGAGGGAATCAGAAGGGCAGGATAATTGGCTCTGGAACCATAGGTAATGGTAACCTTCCTTCCATTTCTAATGTGTTACTTGTTGAAGGATTAACACATAACTTGTTGTCCATAAGTCAATTAAGTGACAATGGTTATGACATAATCTTCAATAAAAAATGTTGCAAAATTGTCAGTCAAAAGGATGGCTCAATCCTATTTAATGGAAAAAGGAATAACAACATTTATAAAATCAATCTTTCAGAACTTAAGGTTCAGAATGTAAAATGCCTTCTGTCTGTTAATGATGAGCAATGGGTTTGGCACAGAAGATTGTGGCATATTAGTATGGGACTTATATCTCATATTAATAAACTCAATCTGGTCAGAGGACTTCCTCGGTTGAAGTTCAACTCAGATGCTCTTTGTGAAGCATGTCAAAAAGGAAAATTTTCAAAATCTTCTTTTAAAACTAAAAATGTTGTTTCAACCTCAAGACCATTAGAGTTACTTCATATTGATCTGTTTGGACCAGTAAAAACTACATCCATCAGAGGTAAGAAGTATGGATTATTCATTGTTGATGACTACAGCAGATGGACATGAGTGAAATTCCTAAAACACAAGGATGAGTCACATTCTGTGTTCTTTGACTTCTGCAAACAAGTCCAGAATGAAAAATATTTTAAAATTGTTAAAGTCAGAAGTGATCATGGTGGTGAATTTGAAAACAAATATTTTAAAAAATATTTTAAAGAAAATGGCATTGCACATGATTTCTCCTGCCCTAGAACTCCTCAACATAATGGAGTTGTAGAGAGGAAAAATAGAACATTGCAAGAAATGGCCAGAACCATGATCAACGAGACTAATCTGGCAAAACATTTTTGGGCAGAAGTAGTGAACACAACTTGCTATATTCAGAACAGAGTGTCTGTAAGACCTCTTCTGGAGAAGAATCCCTATGAATTATGAAGGAATAGAAAGCCCAACATTTCTTATTTCCATCCTTTTGGATGTGTATGTTTTATGTTGAATACTAAAGAGAATCTGAACAAGTTTGATTCTAAAGCACTAAAGTGTTTCATGCTTGGGTATTCTGAACGCTCTAAAGGCTACAAAGTATACAATACTGAGACACAGATTGTTGAGGAATCAATACATGTTAGATTTGATGATAAGCTTGGCAATCAAAAGCCAAAGCAGCTTGATAATTCTGCAGATAGAGAAGTCATTCTCACAGACTCTGAAGTCTCAGAGGCAGAAAAGGCTCAAGTGAAAGAACCAGTAGCAACGCCAGATGCAACTCCATTGGCTGCTCAGATGAACAATTTGAATATTTCTGAAGAATCAAATGTTAAGGGATCATCATCCAGAATCAAGGCCTCTCATCCAGAGGATGTGATAATTGGAAAGAAGGATGACCCTATCAGAACAAGGTCTTTCCTCAGATCATTTGCAACGTCACTTTTTGGGCTGGTGTCTATTATTGAACCAACTTCAGTGGATGAAGCTCTGAATGATAATGAGTCGATACTTGCTATGCAAGAAGAGCTAAATCAATTCACCAGAAATGATGTCTAGGATCTGGTTCCAAGACCACAAGGTTTCAACATCATTGGAACTAAATGGGTCTTCAGAAACAAATGGAATGAGCAAGGAGAATTTGTAAGAAACAAAGCAAGGCTAGTTGCTCAAGGGTATAGTCAGCAAGAAGGAACTGACTACACAGAGACTTATGCTCCTGTGGCCAGGTTAGAGTCTATACGCTTACTCATTTCTTTTGCTGCACAAAATAACATCACTCTATATCAGATGGATGTTAAGAGTGCCTTCTTAAATGGTATTATAGAAGAGGAAGTTTATGTTCATCAACCTCCTGGCTTTGAAAATGATAAATTTCCAGAACATGTTTTCAAAGTTAAAAAATCACTCTATGGCTTAAAACAAGCTCCCAGAGCTTGGTATGAGAGGATGAATAATTTTCTTTTGGAAAAGAATTTTATCAGAGGTAAAGTGGACACAACTCTCTTCTGTAAATCATTTAAGAAAGACTTGTTAATTTGTCAAATTTACGTAGATGATATTATATTTGGATCTACAAATGTTACACTGGGAAAGGAGTTTGCTCTTTCTATGCAGGCTGAATTTGAGATGAGCATGATGGGAGAACTCAGACTTTCTGGGAATCCAAGTCAATCAAACTCCAGAAGGCACCTACATATATCAGACTAAGTATGTGAAGGAGCTTCTGAAGAAGTTTAACATGACTGAAAGCAAATTGGCTAAAACTCCAATGCATCCTACAAGCACTCTTGATAAGGAAGAGGTAAGTAAGAAGGTTGACCAGAAGCTCTACAGAGGTATGATTGGATCTCTTCTGTATTTGAATGCTTATAGACCTGATATTTTATTCAGTGTTTGTCTGTGTGCAAGATTCCAATCAGATCCTAGAGAATCTCACTTAACAGTTGTTAAGAGGATTCTATGGTATCTAAAAGGTACTACTAATGTGGGTTTGTGTTACAGAAGATCTGATGACTATAAATTAGTTGGATTCTGTGATGCTGACTATGTTGGAGACAGAGTTGAAAGGAAAAGTACTTCTGGAAGCTGCCAGTTTCTTGGAAGTCATCTGATCTCTTGGTTCAGCAAGAAGTAACCCACTATTGCGCTTTTAACAACAGAAGCAAAATACATTGCTGCTGCTGGTTGTAGCACTCAGATGCTCTGGATGAAGAGTCAACTAGAAGACTATCAGATCCATGAGAGTAACATTTCAATCTTCTGTGATAATACTTCTGCTATATGTTTGTCTAAAAACCCTATTTTACACTCTAAGGCAAAACATATAGAGATAAAACATCACTTCATCAGAGACTATGTTCAGAAGGGAATTATCAGTCTAAACTTTGTTGATACAGATAATCAATGGGCTGATATTTTTACAAAACCCCTTGCTGAAGATAGATTTAAATTTATTCTGAAAAATATAAGTATGGATCTCTGTCCAGAATAAAATGTTTATCAGAAGAAAATTTTCTCAGATGAAAATGTTTTGACTCTGGAGTATTACATCTATTTATTTATTGTTTATTATTTCATTTATTGTGTGCAAATCTGAACTAACAAGCCTCAGAGGATCTGAATGTTGGCTAACGTTTCATTTCTCAAAGAAGTTTCAGAAGCACATGCAAGCAAACACGTGTAACTCTGAATCTGAAAAGGTGGAGTGCACATTACTGAATTGACATTTGAGGTACTATTTTTGAATATTGAGTTTCTCGTTTTCCCCCCAATTGTCAAAATTATTAATTGCTTGAAATGATTATATTCTTTTTATTAAATGCTAAGTGTAAGCGTGCTGAACTTGTGACTCTTGTGTGCCCTAATTTCTTCTATAAATGCCACAACTTTACACATTTCACACTTTTCACTCTCACGAACACCCTTATATGCATTTCTTCTTGTTTCATTGCTTTCATCTCTCTCTAAAACCCAAAACTGTTCGTAACCCTAATTCTTCAAGAACATCAATGGCTACTTCATCATCAACTTCTGCTCAGTTTCAATCTTCAATGGTTGTTGTTTCTTCTTCCAATATGGGTGATGTTGCTTTCAAGGAACCTATTAGAACATTACTCACACATGTTGACAAACTGGAAGTCTTGTGTGAATCCATTGTTAACTTTGAATCTATAGCTGAAAATGCGTATGATCTTCGTCCCATTGTTGATGCACAATGCTGGACTAAGTTCTTTGATAGGCTGATGAGACTAGTTTATCCTTGTTTGGTAAAGGAATTTTGGATTCATGCTTCTACTTGCCCTAAGTTCATAGTTTCATATGTTCTGGGTAAAGAAATTGTTATAACTCAGGATCTGATAAGGAAACTCATAGGCTATGAGAAAACTGATGGAGTCACAAATCTGCCAACTGGGCGTGTGGATATGATTGATGTGTATAGGGAAGTTTGCTCATATGGAGAAGCTTCTAACAAGGTGAAAGATCTGAAGCCTAACTACAGGATCTGGGCCAAGATCTTTTTGGGTTGCATTCACCACAGGAAGTCCTCTAACTCTCCTGATTATGTAAACACTGATCAGATGTACTTTATGTACTGTCTGAGTCAGAGCACAAAGGTTGATATGCCATATCTTCTTTTTAATCATCTGTGGACACATGTTAAACAATCAAGGGAAGAAGTCAGAACCAAAACTCAAAAGATGAGAAATTGGATTCCTATGGGAAGACTTATTTCAGACATTCTGACTGAGAATAGTCTTGTTGGACATCTGGTAGAAGCTGGAATGAAGGAAGAGTTAGCTTCTGTAATAGGAAAACCTATGAATGGGAAGAGTCTTCAGAGGATGAAGGTTGTAGAAGAGCTCGCTTCTGCACCAAAGAAAATAAACTCTGAAGAGGTTAGCCAGAGAAGGATACCTCTGGATAATTTTCCTATGTTCTTTGCTAATGAACCAAGGGAAATTATTCTGGAGTACATTGCTACGTGTCTGAAGGATGGAACTCCTCTGCCAGCAAATCTGGTTCAGAAGGCAGGTAAACCTGCACCAAATCTTTATGAGGCCAGACACAAGAAGAATAGAAAGGTTGTTGAAGAAGAATCTTCTAAACCCAAGAGGAAGGCTACTGGTGAAGCTGCTGTTGTCAAACCCAAAAGGGTCAAGAAGCAAAAGGTCAATCCTCCAGAGGCAAGTTTAGATGATATTCTGCAAACTGTCAAAGAGGTACTAACATCTGATCAAACTTTCCATGAACCTTTACCCTCACCTTCACCTTCTCCTCCTCGTGTTTCTAAACCAAAGAAACCTTCTGTAACTGCTCCTTTTGTACCCCAACCTCAAGCAACTCCATCTGAAAAGTATAACTCTGAACCAACACATTCTCAACCATCTGATATTCCTCCTTCTGACAAACAAACACCTGCACCACAACATAACTCTGAAATTCCCCCACCTACTCCACAACCAGAAGAACCTACTCCACAACAACCTGAACCTCAACCAGAACAACACATCCTATCTGATCCACAACCAACTGTTCCTCAACCAGAACAACATCAACCTTCTGAATCATTCATATCTGATTCTGAGGTTCTTGACGTTCAACCTTTGAAGATGGTGTTTGATGTCTCTTCAACATCATGTCATTCTTCTGCCTCATCTGATTCTTCTGAATCTGATGTTTCCCCAGAAGTAAACTCACCACCCTCACTACGTGGCTATGAACCTAGATCATCTGAGTTTGTATCCTTTACTTCTTTCAAACCTCATCCCTCTGATCCCCTTCCCTATGGACTCAAACTCAAACACTTTTACATTAACCCTCAAGATTCTGTTGAATCATCTGGCCAAACATCTTCTACTCCATATCCTCGCCCTCTGTTCATTATCCCAACCTTCACAATACCATCCCCACCAGAACAACCAAAAACACCCTCTCTAGAAAACTTCCTTAGACCTAAACCTATAATGGATGTTGGTACGCTCTTTGATGGTTTCAAGAAGGAGATAAACATGTGGATATCCTCTGTGAAGAAAGACTATTTGTCAAGTGTGAATCCAGATGCTTCTGAAGCTACTTGGGACAGATTCATCTCAAGGTTCAACACTGTTGCTTCAAATCTTCGTACCATTTGCTCTGATGATGCAAAGGTGAAATTTGTTGAAGTAATCAGACAGACTTTTCTGAACATGAGTAGACCTCAAGTTCTAGCTTTGGAAGATGCTCCTGCTGATGATCTTATGTCTGAAGATACTCCTCCAGAAGCTGTTGCTGCTGAGGTAACTGTTGTGCCAAATCAATCAGCTATGATGATTGTGGAACAAGCTTCTACTTCTGAGATTCAAGAACCTGCATCTGCATCTGCAATGGTTACTGATAGTGCTCCTGCTACTGAATCTGCATCTGCACCTGCCTCTTCTGAGATCAAGACTGAAAGACCAGATCTAGAAGAAAATTTTGCTCTGCTAGAAGCCACCAACAAGGAGATCAGAACATGGATGGTTAAGCAAGAACAAACAACAGATGAGATTAAGACTTGGATGTCTAAGCAAGAGGAATCTAATTCTCAGATTCAAGATCTTCTGAAGTTGATAGCCTCTCGCCAAACTTAGTTTCTTTTTCTGTTATGTTTGTGCACATGTTTGCTGTGTTTTGTTATCTTATTGTTTTTCTCTGAATGTTTTATGGATTCTGTTTCAATGAAGTTGAATGTTTCATTATCTGTTCTTATATTGTTTTTTCTCTATTGATCTTTTCTGTCTCAAAAAGTTTTTCTTTTTGATTATGAAAAAAAGGGGGAGAAAAAGAAATTATGTTTGTTCAAATATAAATAGTTACTAAAATGAAATTCAGACATAACAAATTATATCTAACATTGAATTTTAGTCTTTCAGAACTATAACGTATCATCTGACAAAATTCATTGAAGTTACCCTGAGAATCCCCAAATCAAACTTTTATTTAAACCAGGATTACCAGGCTCTGATAATTCAAACCAGGTTCTGATTACCAGGCTCTGATCCTAGAAGTTAACCAGGCTCTGATTATGGAAAATAAACCAGGCTCTGTTCCTGGAAAGAAAATCAGTAAGAGTAAACCAGGCTCTGTTTCTGGAAAGCAAATCAAGCTATTACCAAGCCCTGATTCTAGAAAGTATGTTCTAACGAGGATTCTAACCAGAGGTTTTTGACCAGGCTCTTAATCTGAAATGTATACTCATGCAAAAAGGGAAGTATTTTCTTCTATTAGAGTATTCATTTCAGGGGAGATTCTTTATTTCAGGGGGAGTTATATATTTATCCTTTTTATTTGAACAAAATTTCCTATGTTTTGTCATCATCAAAAAGGGGGAGATTGTTAGAACACAGATTGGTGTTTAATTATATCTCTATGTTTTGATGATAACTCTAATGAACTTTTGTATTAAGAAAATAGATACTCTAATTTTGTTCAAGTGTTTTTGTTTCAGATATAAAATTAAATATTATTATGGAACCAAAAAGGCATCTGAACAACATTCTACGCAAAGCTCTGAAGCAACAGAAGCAAGTCATCAGAAGACTCTGAGCACTGCCAGGAGAGACTCTAAAGCAGAAGCTACAGAAGACTCTGAAGCATAAGCTGCATAAGCATCTGAAGCGTAGCTGAAGAATTTGTATGAAGAGTTTAAAGCATTGTTTCAGAAGACTCTGAATGTACTTTACGCTGCAAGTATAGAGGCTCTGATAAACAAGTATGCTCTGATCAGATCACTCACGCTGAAGCACTGAAGCTGCAACTCTGATATCATTGAATCTGATCTAAAGAACAAGAAGCACATCAGAGGATCTGATGTTGTTTACGTTTGAAAAGATGTCAGCACGTGAATAGACTTGGTACTGTTCTCAACGTCCTTTCCAACGGAACTATTCCTTATTTGTGATAGACACAAGGATTCAGGCAAAAGGCATTTCTCTGAACATTCCACTTCTGAGAAAGGAAAAGTCATGTGAAGACAAAAGGCTACAACTACTCTACTTGCACAGTCTTCAAGCATTGAACTTTCAAC
Source organism: Lathyrus sativus (assembly GCA_963859935.3). NCBI lineage: Eukaryota > Viridiplantae > Streptophyta > Magnoliopsida > Fabales > Fabaceae > Lathyrus > Lathyrus sativus. Next base: position 458,947,596 of record OZ012736.1, read on the forward strand.
ACTATAAAAGGACGTCTTCAACATCTCTTCAAGGTTAACGAATTATTGACAAACTCATTGAAATTATTCAACAACTCTCATACAATCTTTCTTACTCAAAGCTGAATAGTTTTTATTCGTTCTTAATCTAAGTGTAAAAATCACAGTTTGTGATAAAGCTTTTTAGAAGCAATTTAAACACTTGTTTAGTTTACATTTATTTGTAAAAGGTTCCTTAAGAAGACCAAGTTGTGGTCAGAATTTCTTGAGAAGACTAAGACAGTTGTTCTTAGTGGTTGACAATGTAATCTGTTTGAATATAGTGGATTAAGTCCTTGTGGAGAAAGGAAAATCACCTTGATAGGGTGGACTGGATTAGTTGAGTTCAACGAATCAGGATAAAAATCTTGTGTTATTTTTATTGCCATATTTTTCTAAACCCTTATTCAACCCCCCCCCCCCCCCCCCCTCCCCCCTTCTAAGTGTTTTTCTCACCTTCAAATATATGATAGGATTCATAAACGTTTTTGTTAATGATCTTAAAACTGAAGTGACTCCTCATGAAGATGAGGATTCTGATCTCATTGGTTATAATGTTGAGAAAGTTTTTGCTGACAAAGTATCAAACAACTTATAGTCAGTTCAAGTGGAAGGTAACAAGGACGTTAGAAATGATGTCAACAACATGGTGGGTTTCCTCATGAAAGATAGTAGAAATCTTATGATTATTTAGATTCATGTTGAAAAATTTATGTTTTGAAGGTTTTCAATTAATATGTTAGATTATTTTGTCCAACAAGTGCAAGTTGAATTCGAGGTGGGCATGATAGGTGAACTTACCTACTTACCTGATTTTCAAGTGAAGCAAAGGAAAGATGGAATCTTTGGTTCCTAAAGTATATGTGCTGAAAATATTGTGAAGAAGTTTAAGTTGAATAATTATGGAATGTAAAAGAAGACATCAAAGAAAAGGCACGAAGAATATGTTGTAGTTAAGAAAGGCATATCAATTAGAGGAAAGGTCAATGGTAAGTTTGAAGGTGTTTCTTATCTAGTCAAGCCTAAGGATGCTCAAGGTAAAATCTCTGGAACATTCATCTTGTATGATATAAATGTGCAAGACAACCTATATGACATGTTGGTAATTGAGTTTCCAGCTCAGAAGAAGGATGAACAAATCGCTCTTGTTAATTCTGAAGTGGATGATGTTATGAATAATATGAGTAACAAAATTGATGATAATGTTGATGATTTTATTTTTCTCTTTAATAATATTGAAGTTCCCGCTAAATCTACTCGTATCAATAAGGATGAGTTTGTAAGTGAATATGTTAATGATAGCAAGGTTATCAATGATGACTTTGCTGATGAGATTTTTATTGTTAAGAAATTCCCTAAAAAAGGAAAGACGAATGCTGCTAGCATTGCAAAGCATGATGTCGAGGAACTTGTCACACACATATTGCATGAAATTGATTATAATGTGAATATTGATGAGTATGATGTAAAGGGTATTATAAATGTTAAAATGTCTATTGAAGGAAAGAAGCTTCCCAAGGATACTCCATATGTTCCTTTTTCATTCTAAAGAAAGTACAATCAAATGGAATTTTGTTTACAATAGGAGAATGAATCTTGATAAAATCTATGTTAAAACACTTAAGTATAGTGAAATCATGAATCCTCTTAGTGATGTTCAGTAATGGAAGACAATGTTTAATGTTGGATCTTGTTATCCTAAGTTGGTGAAAGAATTTAGGGTTAAAATTTCCTATTGGTTTCCTCTCTTTAATTTGTGGTGTAAAGAATGATGATAGTGCTCTTAGGATGCTGAACTTCAGTTATAAATTGTTTATTGGGAAACATGTCCCTGGCATTATTCTTCCCAATGCCCTTGTTATTGATGAATGTAGTTTTGTTAAAATGTTAAGTCTGCAATCATAAGCAATCTGCTACTGCACCGTTGCTTTTTTGTACCAGGTAAGAACTCATGATCCCTTGGAATGTGAAGAATGTTATGCTTATCAATTTGTTAAACATGTTGAGTCTCATGTCATCTATCCACCTATTGGTGTTCCCTTTTTAATATGTGGTAATTTAAGTGTTCTAAAGGAAGACATTGTTACTTGTGATGATGATATTGGTATTTCCCCAAGTGTGTTGACTTTGAGTTACAAGCTGATTGTTAAGAGACATATTGCTCACATTTTCATGCACATTATTGCTCCTGTTCATGAAGCCAGTATGATTTTTAATAAAGAAATGTTGTATGGGCTTATGATAAGTGATACTCTCAAAGGATTTAATTCATGATAGGCATAATCTTGTCTTATATTTAAAAAAAAAAGAATAAAAATGAGGGGTGTGGTCTCCCACATCTGCCAGAGCTTCTTCATCTCAACCTATTGCTTTGCTAACTTAATTTTGATGCTTAGTTGTGATATGGGTGTATATGTTATTATGTTCTTGTTCTCTGGTTCTTGTGCCAATTCTAGACTGGATATTTCCATTACCCCTTGCACATTTTAAGGCAATTAGGGGGAAAATCTTAATATGATGATATATAAAAAGGATGTTGCTTCTATCTGTTGTTCATAAGAAGTTGTATGTTGTTGTTTTATAAGCTCATGCTTATGGTTGTGATTTATTAACATCATTTTTGGGTTTGCTGCAATATGATAATCTAATTTGGAAGAATATGGGTAAGAATGTGCATAACGTCTGTCATGTTGGTAGGATCTGCTGATGGTCTGTCGGTTCTAGTGAAGTTTTTTAATGTTCTTCCTTGCTTTGCTTGTTTCTCTACTTGATGGAGGTCCTCTGTACTTTGTCTCTTTTGAGGCAAATAAGGGTAGAAAAAGGAACATTTTTCTTGAAGATATTGTTTGTGTACTATCTATGGTGGGTTCTTTAAAGAAGTGTTTAATATGCAATTTGCCTTAAAAAAAGCCAAATGGGAGATTGTTATTACATTTGGATTGACTTATTTTTATAGGAAAAATGGAAAGCAAGATGTCGAGAAAGTTTTTGAGAGCATCTTAGCCTATTTGCTTTTGTGTTTGATTCTAGAGGTTATTACAAGATTTGTTTCGGGTTTGTTCAAACTAAGATTCTTCTGAAGTTGCTTTGAAAGAAATATTTGATTGGAAAGTTTTGTATAAAACTTGTTGACCAAGATGTCTTGAACATGTTGTGTGACATCTTGGCGCGCGTACTACACATATTGGGCTCTGATTCTCTTCAAATTTTATTTAATATTTTTCCGTTTTAATTCTTCCTAATGTCTGTCAAGATTGTGTTTAGAAGAATAATTATAAATCAAATCAATTTTGAAAAAGATTTTATTAAATCATAATCCATAATGTTTGGAGAATATTTAATTGGACATGATTTAATTAAAAAAAAATTGGATTTGATTTAAATGACGAAGATTTGATTTATTTGGATTTGCATTGAATAAAGATTTAATTGGATATGCTTTAAAGACAGATTTAGTTCAGTTTTATAGTCCAAGATTGTGTTGAAATTGGATATGCAAAAATATTAATTGAAGTTGCAATGAAACAAATATTCCATGAAGAGATTTAAATGAATTTGTTTACAAGATTTGTATTTGCAATTAATGAGAAGATCAACAATCATAATTAAAGAATTTTTATGTAGAGTCTAAGCCTTAGAAGATATTGTATTATGAATTTTTTATTTAAGAGCTTGGAATTTTTTTTTATAACAAAAAAATGCAGTATTAGTTTTGTGTTAACAAAGATTCATAGTCAGCTGTGTGATGTTTCACGAAAAGCAAGATGTTGAGCATAATGTCCCAGACATCCAGCCTCAACATGTCTCAGATTGTTTGTGTGGAGCGTAAGATAAAATGAATTGTATATCTTCCTTTCATTATTTGTTTCCTTTAATGTTCTATAAGAGATATAAGTGTGTTAGCATGTGTTTTGATTTAGAAAATAACTGTTTTTAGCAAGGTTTCTTTTGGTGTTCTAATTTGTTCAAGATTTATATCAATCAACTAATCAAGGATCTCAACATTCATAATAAATATTTGATTAATTATCAATTTTTTTTTGGAAGATAAAATCAGAATCAAATGCGGCAAGATTGAAGTTGTTATGATCAATATATTTAGATTTGTTCAATGTGATCAATCAAGATCGGTAATCAACATTATTGAAGATTGATCTCATGTGCTTTTTGGGAAGTTCACCCATGTTTACAACCTAAACCCTTATGGGATTTTGGAGCTAGACATTTGTGGCTATCTAAGGAGTTCATCTCCTTTGTGAAGACTTAGAACTTGAGAGAAAATATATAATATTTAGGAGAGTTTTATTCGAGTCTTGTATTTGTTTTGTAATAACCTATCCTTGAGTTTTATTGCTATATTAAGGAATAAAATGTTTGAGTTATAAATTTGTTTCATCATTCTTATACTTTTTTATTTGCCCAAACACTCAGAAGAGTGTTCGAGTGAAGGTGAGAGGTGTCTCAGATTCAAGGGGAGCTCTGATCGAATCTTCACAGGTAGTATTAGGAAAGCAACACTAGGAAAATTGAGTTCAAATAATATAAATTGTACTTCTGACTATTAAGAGTATAGTTCTTTCTATAGGGAGTCCTGTATAGAAATTTACAAGTAGTATTAGGAAAAAAGGCATTGAACTAGAAGGGTTCAATTAAGACCAATTTGTATTTCTGACTATTCATGGTGAATTTCCTTTCATTGGATTAACACCATCCAGACGTACGTGATTTTTCACCAAAATGGGTTACCAATTCAAGTGTTATTTATATTTTGCTTTTATCATGTATATTTATATGATTATATTATCATACACATTGTGCCAAACATTGTGTCTAACATCTTTCCATCCAGCAAACAAAATTTCAACAACGACTTTCTCAAAGCACTAGGACTAAATTAAAGTGAGAGAAAGTATACAATATTTTAGAGAGAGATAATGTGGATTGAGATACAATGCTCATGTTTCTAAATATTAAAATGTGAAAGGAGAGACCCCTATTTATAGGCTAGAGGTTGACACAAGGACGGAAAGATTCATGGGCCAAAATAAATGTTCTAATCAATTGGGACCTTAACCCAATTGATTGAGAGCACTTAATAATCATTTGCAAAGGAATAAAATAGAAACAATGGATACAAAGACATTGGCATTCATTAATACATTGGTTTATGGACAACATTTTCACTGACCCAATCGATTGGGTATATGTGCCAATTGATTATATAATTTAAAAACTTATCAAAAACTATTATGATAGTTTCCTTTTCAATTGACATGTCTTTAAACCATTTTTATATTGTTTTAAGTCAGAAATAGAGACTTCAAAACATGTTTTACTGTGTGTGTGTGGGTGTGTGGGTGCGTGTGTGTGTGTGTTTGTGTATGTGTTTGTGTGTGTATATTTGTGTGTGTCTGTGTGTCTGTGTGTGATTTATCCATATTATGTTATGAACATACCCTTGTTTTTTTTTACAAAATAATAATCACTTTGATGCGACTGGGTAAGCTTTCGTACTTCCTCTCTTTCATACTCTGAAGCTTCGAGACTTGTCAAATAAATCAATCACATAAGAACCAAGCCACGTTACAACTCTCAAAATACCTAACAGAAGCAATGTTATTTTGAAATCATAATATAACAAGGTTGCATAAACTGACTCCTAAAATATCTTTGCAGATGATTTGTTTTGGCATCACATCTGTGCTTTACCTTTCACTTTTAAACGTCTTGAACTGCCATATTCTGACTAGTGATTTATTTGCTTTGTATCGTTCCAAAATTGGTTTTGTTTCAAAAGTTGCATGAACTTTGTATTAAGATTACCATATTTGTACGAATACTTTTGTTTGCAAACTGGCTTTCCTCTCAAGGAATTTTCAAACAGTTGAGAAATTTGGTCGGTGATCTTATCAGGGGCAAGTTCCTTCCAAATCCTGTTGAGAATAAGTTTAAGATTTGTTGTTCAGTGCAAGTCCTTCTTATAATTGGTTTATCCATAAGATTTTTCAAGACACATATTGGGACAAGCTTTCCAAGCGCAAAGTAAAGCAGTCATTTTCATAATCAAATCAAGCTGCAACAATGATCAGTTCATCTACAACAGCCAGCTAATTTGGGGCAATTTACTTGAAGAATCCCCAAGTAGCTCTCTATCTTTCCTCCAAGGATCATCAATTTATACAATTTACCAGTGTGGCAGAGATGTGTTCCGCAGCAACATCTTTAGTCCCTAAGTAGAATGACAGTGATCTCCGTGTTGAGGAATCAGTCTTCCTGTCTTATTCTCTCCCCAAAAAAGTCGAGCCATGTCGTCGACATCTGCATTACATTTGCATTTTATCATACATCATAGTAAAATTCATATATCATGGATAAGAAGAGTGTTTCATCTTCATTTGCATTCACCAGAGGTCGTGTTGCTATTAACGTCTTACCTTGTGGTCAAAGTCCAACTTACTTGGCACCTATCAAACATATACCTTTGTTTCTTATCTGACGTTCCACTAGATTTGACTTTCCCTTTCCATTTTTTTCCAAACATATATTTTGTTCTAACGTATTTCCAGAACTATCTCTTTGTGTTATTTGATAACTTTTCTAGATATTCCTTTGTGTTTTGACGTATTCTCAGAACTCTCTCTTTGTATTATCTAATGTCTTTTTAGATGTGTCTTTACAATTCTAATGACTTCCCAGAATTCTTTTACTTTCTATCTAAGGTATTATCGGATGTGTTTCGCTCTCTGATGATTTCCCAGATTGTGTCTTTTGTTCTGATGTCTTTCCAGAACTTATTCTGATGTATTTCCATAATTCTTTTACTTTGTATTTGAGGTGTTTTTGGATGTGTTTCACTCTATGATGATTTCCCAGATTGTATCTTTTGTTCTGATGTCTTTCCATAACTTATTCTGATGTATTTCCAAAATTCTTTTACTTTATATCTGAGGTATTACTGGATGTGTTTCACTCTCTAATGATTTCCCAAATTGTGTCTTTTGTTTTGATGTCTTTCCATAACTTATTCTGATGTATTTCTAGAGTTTTTTACTTTATATCTGAGGTGTTATCGGATGTGTTTCACTCTATGATGATTTCCCAAATTGTGTCTTTTGTTCTGATGTCTTTCCAGAACTTATTCTGATATATTTCCATAATTCTTTTACTTTATATCTGAGGTATTACGTGATGTATTTCACTCTCTGATGATTTTCCAGATTGCATCTTTTGTTCTGATCTCTTTCCAGAACTTACTCTGATGTATTTCCAGAATTCATTTACTTTATATCTGAGGTATTACCTGATGTATTTCACTCTCTGATGATTTTCCAGATTGCGTCTTTTGTTCTGATGTCTTTACAGAACTTACTCTGATGTATTTCCAAAATTCTTTTACTTTATATTCGAGGTATTACCGGATATGTTTGTCTCTTTGACGTATTTCCATATTGAATTCTCTCTTCTGATGTTTTTCTATAACTTATTTGTGTCTATCTGATGTTATTCCGGATATGACTTAACCTATATGATGATCTTCCAGATATTCCCTTTGTGATTCTGATGCCTTTCAGAATTTGTTTTTCATTCTCCGACGAGTTTCCAGATTATTCATGTCTTTTTGATGATTTCCTAGATTGAGTCTTTTGTCCTAATGTCTTTCCATAACCTATCTGATGTCTTTCCAGATATTCCCTTGGATTCTGATACCCTTCCAGAATTTATTTATCACTCCCCAGTGAACTTCTGGATTATACCTATTTCGTCTCTCTCTGACGTATTTCTAGATTGAGTCTTCTCTTCTGATGTTTCTTCTAGAACCCTTTTAGTGTCTATCTAACGTTCTTCTGGATATGACTTTGCTCTTCTGATGTTTCTTCCAGAACCCTTTTAGTGTCTATCTGACATTCTTCCGGATATGACTTTTCTCTTATGATGTTTCTTCCAGAACCCATTTAGTGTCTATTTGATGTTCTTTCAAATATGACCTTGCCTATATGATGTTCTTCTGGATATAAAACCTTTTCCCGTACATTTAAAATTCTTATGAATTTTTAGAACATAGCTTCAGAATCTTTGTTTTCATCTAATGATATTTTATATGTTTTCAATTTATCTCTGACTTTGGTTAATAGTTGTTGAATGCCTTAAGTTTGTTTCCTTTCTTCATCCAATGATTTTTCTGGATGTGTTCCAGAGTTCATTCAATGTTTTCCTGGATGTCTCTAATTTTTGTTTATGTTCCGAATTTCATTCAATGTTTTCCTGAATGTCTCTGATGTTTTCTTGAAAATTTCCAATGTTCACTTGTGTTCCAGAGTTTATTCAATGTTTTCCTGAATATCTCTGATGTCTTCCTGAATGTCCCCCATGTTTTCTTGCTTATCTTTGCTGTCTGCTTAATTTCCAAAGTTTCATTTAACGTTATCCTGAATGTTTTTGATGGTTGATATTGTTCTTTTCCAGAGTTTGTTCAATGCATTTCCGACAAAACCTCTGATGATTGTGACCCTTTCCCCAGTAAAGTTCCTTTTGCTTTCTGGATGTTCCTGAGTACTCCACGGTAAAATTGAGTGCTTTATTAGAAGCATTTGTTATATCCTCATATTTTGTCTCATTCCACATCTAATGTTTTTTTAGATTTTTCTGATATGTTTTCCAGAGTGTGGTACTTTCTACATCTGATGCCTTCCCAGATGTTTGTATCTCTGTCCAGGGTTTATCCCTCTTTTTCCAAGTACTACTGAATACTTTTTGTCGCCTTGACGGGTTTCCATGATATCTTGTTTTCCCCAGTTGTGTCTCTTTTTAAGATCTGTTACTTATTCTCTTGTGGTATTCCCTTTGTTCTCTTTTTGCAGTAGTTTGTCTTCTGTGGTTTCATTCCCCATAGAACTCAGAGTCTTGCATTCATATCATATCATAAGCATCTTTGTGGTATCTTAGGGCAAAAATTTACGCATGTTTGTATTTAAGTCTCTTCGATCTTGTTTAGGACGAAGATTTCAATCTTCATATCTACGAATTGAAGAAACTTAAATAGGGGCATCTGTCATACCCTAATTTTTATCCCTAAGATCCCGCATCTTCTGCATTATCTGCATAGCCTATCATGTTTATCATCACACATAATGCCTAATTTATCATCCACAATGAACTTGCTAGAATTACAGCCGAATCAGTCAAACTAAAAGTCAATTGTGCGTAAAATCAGTGGACAAAAAAATTTCAAAATTGAGCTTGCAGAGATCAATTATATTAATTTATGTTTCACGTAGTTTAACATGGTGTGCTCGCTTTAATTTTTTCGATTGCTTTTCGGTCGCATTTGGATCAATTTGAGTCATTTAACCGGGGGAAATTTATTTTGAAATTTGACCAAATTATGTATTTTTTTTCGAGTCGTTTATTTCGCACTTATCATTTTGGTACATTCGTTTTATTTTTTCGAGTACTTCGATACCAGTTCGGTTATTCATTTTTAGCCGATTTTATTTTAATTTTTAATTAATAATTATTTTTTTATTAATCTGATTTTTTTATTTAATAATTTTTTTTTAATTTATTTATCATTTTTTTTCACTTTTTATAATATTTGATTTTTTTTTGTTTTTATTTCACTTTTAGCAATACTTAATTAACAAGTTTAGAAAAGATATTTTTTCCCTATTTTTTGTGAAAATAGTACATAACATGCATGATATAACTCTCTTTTTGCACATATACAATAAAAAAGGACGCATCACATAGATTAGGGGACCACTTGGTATCATAGAGACTCCCATTTTTGCTACTTTCAGACACACTCTCTTTCTCATTTTTGCATTGTATTAAAAAAAAGGATTCACTACACGACGTCATCACCAAACACCAAAAGCATACACACAGAACTACTTCATAGCCACCTCTAAAAACATGCGCATGACTTCATACACCCAACTACTCTCTTTCATTTTTTGAATTTATAAAAAATAAATAATAGAAAAGCAATGTAGGAACACAAACCAAATGACCTCTCTCTCTCTCTCTCTCTCTCTCTCTCTCTCTCTCTCTCTCTCTCTCTCTCTCTCTCTCTCTCTATGTGACTTCACGCGGACCCTCACCCATCTTCCATTAGCTTCTTCCATTGAAAACCATACAAACCAGCGTTGCACATCTTCTTCATAATAGCCAAAAAGAACCTGCAACCATCTTCATAAAAAACACGAACCTCACAAAACTAATACCATCCATCTTCCAAACTTAACTTCTCCACACAACAACAAAAAACCCTTACTTACCTTCTTCATCATTTTCTTTCATAACATCACGTACATATCTCATCCATCACCAAAGAACAAAATAAATGCAACCATCATAAAATTTCTCCGTGCTGAACAAAATAAAAACGACACACTACCCTTCATGTAACCTACCTCCTCCCAAATTTGAAAATAACCATGTAACCTTGAATGTCATAGTTCACTATAATCTAGAAATTGCTATTTCAAAGCCTCTAGCAGTTTTTGGCGGAACATCTACTTCCAAAGAACAAATACCAAGATTGGACAACCATATATTAAAGGCTATTGTCAAGTTGATGGAGCCAAAGGGTTATGATATTTCTGCCATTGATGCTTTTGTAGAGGATCAATACCGGTCTCCACCAAACCTCATAAAGTTACTTTTATAAAAAGCCCACGGTCTGCACTTTAAAAAAGGAGAACACGCAAGATTTTCTTCATTTTTCTCACGCCTTAACTGTTAAATATAATTCATTGTGATTTGATATGATTAGATTTGATATCATATGATTAGATTTGATTTAGAATATTTTGGGCCTTTTATGTTTTGGGCTAGTGTAAACCTAAAACTATAAATAGGGTGCCTTGCTTTGTATTCTACATCACAACAGAACAGATTTCACAGTTGCAGTTAGCAAGTGAAAGTTCAATAAGAAATCCCACAGTTGTGGATAACACATTCTCTCCAAATATTTCTTCTCTCATTATTCTCTTTCTTGTGTGTTCTTCTTTTCTTTTGTTGTTCTTGATAATTACTTGTTATTACCATTACTATCATATTGTGGGTTTATTCATCAATCTTGAGATCAAGATTGAAGGGAATTCTTCATAGGGTGTGAGGTGAATTTCCAACATCTGGTATCTAGAGCTCCGGTTAAGAGATTCAAGGAAGGAAGATAGTAATGGCGATGAACTATCCGAACGGCAACTTTCCGGCGACCCTGCCAATTCTCAAGAAAAACAATTATGAGAATTGGTGCAAGCAGATTAAGGTGATCTTCTGTTATCAAGATCTTTGGGATCTTGTGAAAGATGGAGTAACATCGCTTGGGGAGAACGCAACGGAGGCGGAAAAGGCTGCGCACAAAGAATTGAAGAAGAAGGATTATAAAAGCACTCTTTATAATTCATCAGTGTGTCGATCTTGATAACTTTGAAAAGGTTAGTGATGTTGATTCAGCAAAAGAAGCATGGGAGATTCTTGGAAAGTCGTTTGGAGGCGCAGAGAAGGTGAAAGAGGTGAGGTTACAAACTCACAAGAGAACCTATGAGTTGCTTCAGATGGAAGACAACGAAAGCATTACAGATTTCTTCACCAGAGTTACGAAGTTGGTGAATCAAATCAAAGTATGTGGAGAAGCGCTGACAACGAAAGCAGTTGTCTCAAAGATTTTGAGATCGTTGACTCCAAAATTCGACCACGTGGTAGTTGCCATAGAAGAGTCGAAAGATCTGTCATTATTGACGAAGGAAGAGCTTCAAGGCACTCTTGAGTCTCATGAACAGAGGATGGCTGAGAGAGCTGCAGGAAAGTCGAAAGATATGGCTTTGCAGGCGCAGTCAGAAAAGGAAAGAAAAGGCAAAGGTAGCTGGAATAGCAACAAAGGAGGAAACCAGTCGAATCAGAAGAAACCTTGGAACCAAGGCAACCAAAGAGGTGGTGCTGTAGGTAAAGGAAGAGGAGGCGGTCGAAAGCTAGACAAAAGCCACATTCAGTGTTTCAATTGCCAGAAGTATGGTCATTATGCTAGTGATTGTCCAGAAAAAAAGAGAAATCAAGAGACTGATGCAAAGCTGGCGAAACATGAAGAAGAAGAAACGTTGCTAATGGTCACAACAAAAGATGAAGAAAGATTCCAAGATCAGTGGTACTTGGACTCAGGATGCTCATCACACATGACTGGAAGGAAAGATTGGTTTGTCAACATGAAGCCCTCGTCGAAGAACACAGTGAAGTTTGCAAATGGCAACACTCTAGCAGCTGAAGGTGTTGGTGATGTTCTGATTATGAGGAAAGATGGCAAAAGGTCAACAATTTCCAATGTGTTGTACATACCAGGCATGAAGAGTAATTTGCTCAGTATAGGGCAGCTTGTCGAAAAGAACTACAAGGTAGTTGTCGAAGACAAGATGATGAGAGTTCTCGACGCAGGTGGTAGATAAATCTTGAAGGCTCCAATATCTCAGAATAGGACCTTCAAGATTGGACTCAATGTGATGGAGCACAGATGTCTAGCAACTGCAGCCAGCAGAGATGAGTGGTTATGGCATTTTCGACTAGGTCATCTTAACTTTAAAGACATCAGAGAACTGAAGAGAAGAAATATGGTTTCAGGATTACCAGAAATCGAAATTCCAAGTGAAGTCTGTGAAGAGTGTGTTCAGTCGAAACAACACAAGAATAGCTTCAGCAAGGATGCAGGAAGGAAGTCGAAGGAAATACTTGAAGTCATATACTCTGATGTATGTGGTCCAATCCAGGTGGATTCGATTGGTGGCAATAGATACTTTGTCACGTTTATAAATGATTATAGTCGAAAGCTGTGGACTTACCTCATCAAGAAGAAAAGTGATGTGATTGAGGTATTTTCCAGATTCAAGTCCATGGTCGAAAGACAAAGTGGTCGAAAGCTGAAAATTCTGAGGACTGATGGTGGTGGAGAGTATGTGTCCAAAGAGTTCGATACACTATGTGTAAAAGAAGGGATTCTGCATGAGGTGGTGCCACCTTACACTCCACAGAAAAATGGGATTGCAAAATGCAAGAACAGAACCATCATGAATATGGTGAGAAATATGTTGAATGGAAAGCATCTACCTAAAGAATTATGGGGAGAAGCAGTTTCGACAGCAACATATATATTGAACAGATGTCCGACGAAGAAGCTTGAAGGAATCACACCAGAAGAATGTTGGTCTGGTGTCAAGCCTAGTCTCAGTCACTTGAAGGTGTTTGGATCTATAGCACATAGACATGTGCCAGATCAGTTGAGAAGGAAGCTTGATGATAAGTCGAATCAGATGATCTTGATAGAATATCATTTGATAGGAGGTTACAAGTTGTTCGACCCAGTGAATAAGCAGGTAGTGATCAGCAGGGATGTGATCATAGATGAGCTTAAAGAATGGGATTGGACTGAGAATGCCAAGAAGGATTCAGTGAGAATCTCTTGTGAAGAACCAGCCACTGAAGTCGAAATAGAAGTTTGACAGGAACCAGTTGCAGATGAAGCAGGTTCAAGCAGACCTCGACGAACAAGACACATACCTGCAAGGTTGCAAGAATGTGTAATTACATCAGATGATGTAGTCGATGAAGAGGGTGAGTTGGTACATTATGCTTTCTATGCAGATGTCGAACCAGTCAATGTAGCTGAGGCATTGAAAGATTCGAAGTGGATGAAAGCAATTATTGAAGAGTTGGAGTCCATCGAAGTCAATGATACCTGGTCACTTGTCGAATTTCCGCAAGGCAAGAAGGTAATTGATGTGAAGTGGGTTTACAAGGTAAAGGTAAATCCTAAAGGAGAAGTAACTCGACACAAGGCGAGACTTGTGGCAAAAGGATTTCTTCAGAAGGAAGGAATCGACTTTGATGAAGTATTTGCACCTGTTGCTAGAATCGAAACAATCAGGTTGGTTGTTGGTCTAGCAAATATGAACAACTGGCACACATGTCAGATGGACGTGAAGTGTGAATTCCTTAATGGCCCCTTAGACGAAAAAGTTTATGTTGCACAACCAGCTGGGTTTGTGAAACAAGGCGAAGAAAGAAAGGTGTACAGGCTTCATAAAGCCCTGTATGGACTTAAGCAAGCTCCAAGATCTTGGAATAAGAGAATCGACAGCTTCTTAAGGGAGAAGGATTTGTGAAGTGTACAACTGAACATGGAGTATATGTAAGAAGAAGCAATGGCGAATTGCTTATACTATGTCTCTATGTTGATGATTTGTTGATAACAGGGAGTTGCAAGAAGGAGATCGAAGATTTCAAACATGACCTTAGTGAGGAGTTTGAAATGTCAGACTTGGGAAATCTCTCATATTTCCTTGGCATCGAATTCTACAAGACAAGTAGAGGTTTGATGATGCACCAAAGAAGATATGCAGGCGAAATACTCAAGAGATTTGAGATGCAAGATTGCAACCAAACTTCGACTCCAGCTGAGCCTAGATTGCAACTGTCGAAGGATTCAGATGAAGATGATGTCGACCCAACCCAATACATAAGACTTATTGGGTCACTTAGATACCTTTGTCACACAAGGCCTGACTTAGCATACAGTGTTGGTATGGTAAGTAGATTCATGCAGAAGCCAAAGGTATCACACCTAGTAGCGACGAAGAGGATATTGAGGTATCTGAAAGGAACTCTCGACTATGGAATTTTATTTCCAGTAGCCAATGAAGGAAGAGAATGCAAGTTAGTGGGATACACAGACTCCAGTTGGTGTAGTGATGCTGAGGATCAAAAATCCACAGCTGGTTATGTATTTATGTTAGGTGGTGCACCAGTTGCTTGGAATTCGAGAAAGGAACCAGTAGTTGCATTGTCATCATGCGAAGCAGAATATATAGCTGCTTCTCTTTGTGCATGTCAAGCAACTTGGATGGTGAACTTGGTCGAAGAAATCACAGGGAAGAATCATGGAGCAATTACCATGAAGATAAACAGCATGTCAGCTATCAACTTGGCGAAGAATCCAATAGCTCATGGTCGAAGCAAGCACATCGAAATGAGGTTCCATTATCTCCGAGAGCAGGTAGCAGAAGGGAAGATGAAGTTGGAACACTGCATAACTGAGAATCAGATTGCAGATATCATGACGAAGGGAGTGCAGGTCGAAGCCTTCAGAAGACTAAGGGCCATGATGAATGTAGACAGTTTAGACACAACGAATTAGGTGGTGTGTTAAATATAATTCATTGTGATTTGATATGATTAGATTTGATATCATATGATTAGATTTGATATCATATGATTAGATTTGATTTAGAATATTTTGGGCCTTTTATGTTTTGGGCTAGTGTAAACCTAAAACTATAAATAGGGTGCCTTGCTTTGTATTCTACATCACAACAGAACAGATTTCATAGTTGCAGTTAGCAAGTGAAAGTTCAATAAGAAATCCCACAGTTGTGGGTAACACATTCTCTCCAAATATTTCTTCTCTCATTCTTCTCTTTCTTGTGTGTTCTTCTTTTCTTTTGTTGTTCTTGATAATTACTTGTTATTACCATTACTATCATATTGTGGGTTTATTCATCAATCTTGAGATCAATATTGAAGGGAATTCTTCATAGGGTGTGAGGTGAATTTCCAACATTAACATTCATTATTTCTCTGCCTCAACTTGTTTCGACGACACCATCCGTTCACAAAAAGATTAAAGTTGGATTCTTTTAGGATTCTGATTCCATTCACTACTGAACATCATCATGCGACCACCGCTCACCAACATATAGAAAAAAGCAGGCGCGACACCAACCGTCATAACCTCATATTCCTTCCACGGTAATGTTTTGCACGTCGGTAACGATTCCAAACACTTTCATCTGTTTACATCTAATGTTGTTTGTTTTGAATTTGATTCCATTATGCCGCTTGAATGTTAAGTGGTGTGTATATTGAGATATCATGAATTCTTACGTGTGGATGAAAACACATTTTTATATCATTTATGTTTTAAATGTTCTCATTTTCAAGTTTTTTTTTTAATTTAAAAAATTGAAAAAATATGTTAATTATTAAATGATTTAAATATTTTTATTTAATATTGATTAATTAAATTATTAATTAATCTTATTAAATATTTATATTCAAATTGATTAATAATTCTTCTAGTTGCGCGATTCTATTTCATAACTTATTTTCTTCCATGTTTTGGGCTCGTTTTCCTCGATTAATTCTTGATGTTTTGCCTTGATTAATTGATGATGATTTACACGATACCTTTCCGTGAATGTTTTTTATTTTACTTGTTGATGATTTACACGATGCTTTGTTGTGTATGTTGTTGATTTCATCTGTTATTTGTGATGTTTTGCGATGTATCTTTGTTGTGTTGTATTCGTGATGCTTTGCCACATACCTTTTGTTGTTTTATATTTGTGATGCTTTTCAACATGTCTATGTTGATTATATCAGTTGTTTCATGATGCTTTGTCGTGTACTTTCTATTTGTTGATTTTGTGTGTATCATACATGATGTTCTTACCATGTACGATATATCTCTGTTGCTTCTACATGATGTTTTACCATGTATGTTATTGATCTCATTTTCTTATACATGATGCTTTGTCGTGTACTTTATATTTGTTGATGTTCTCACATGATGCTTTGCCATGTGTGCTTTATTGATTACATGATGATTTTCCATGTATTTGTTACACTACATGATGTTCTTGCCATGTACCTTTGTCGCTTTTACATGATGATTTTCTATGTATCTGTTGCTTTCTTTTGATCCTTGTGATATAATTCAAGGGAAGGGATTGTATGTTGACTTATAGTCGTTGTGCATGTCCATTGTATGTTTGTTGCTTTGCATTGGATGTAATATTTTGATACCTTATGTATTTCATCGAATTTATGTATTATGAACTAGTTTTGATTCTCTATTGATGTTTTCTTTGATTTCTTATTTGTGGGTCTTTACAAAACCTTTTTAAAATCTTTGATCTAAGATCCTCATGATCAACGAGCAAATTTTTGACATAATCTTGCGAGTTGATATGAATGTTATAGTAATATCTGTTAGGTCTAAACTCTAGACATAAATTTAGGTTTAACATTTACGTGAGTATTAGTTCTTAATGCTTTGTGTTGGTTTTGTTGCGAGGGATATCACCGATGAGACAATACGGATGGCTTCTCAACTTTGCGTTATACATAACCTCTGTTGTGTGTGATACGTGATAATATTAGACGAACGTTTGAGTTGTGTATAACATGATCAGAAGAATGCATGTATTATCAATTAATGAGAATCAATACCAACAAGGCTTCGTTTATATTTCAGTATGTATCTTATATTTTTCGTCTTTATAATTTCTGCATTATTTATGGTTCTTTGAACTTTTTAACCAAAACTTTTGCAAAGAAGCCTAGAAATATAGAGACCATTGAACGGTGTTCTTTCCCTCGCACCGATCCTTATGGAGACGATATAAATCTCGGAGAGAATCCTTCCAAATCTAAAATTTTATTTCTGGCCGCTTTAGTGTGATTCGAACAAGGATCAATATCGGTCTCCACCAAACCTCATAAAGTTACTTTCATCAAAAACCCACGGTCTGCACTTTAAAAAAGAAGAACACGTAGAATCTTCTTCATTTTTCTCACGCTTCAACAACCATTATTTCTCCGCCTCAACTTGTTTCGACGACACCATCTGTTCAGCAAAGGATTAAAGTTGGATTCTTTTAGGATTCTGATTCTAGCCGCTGCTGAATATCATCATGCGACCACCGCTCACCATCATATAGCAAAAAGCAGGTGCAGCACCAACCGTCACAACCTCGTATTCCTTCTGCGGTAACGTTTCACATGTCGGTAATGATTCGAAACCCTTTCATGTGTTTACATCTAATGTTATTTGTTTCAAATTTGATTCGATTACGCCGCTTGAATGTTAAGTGGTGTGTATATTAAGATAGCATGAATTGTTACGTGTGCATGAATATTTGTATGTGTTTGTTGTGTGACCATGTAAATGATGGCTTATTGTTGTTGTTGTTCTGCGAGTGAAGAAGAGGAAGGTAAGGAAGTGGGTTCCATTTGAATAACTTAATCTCCTTTCTTGTTGTTACTGTATTTATCATGTGTTTTTTTTCTTCTTTTTCTTAATTTTAATTAATTTTTACACATCTTATATTATATTCCAATTATTTGCTTTCTTATAATCTTTCACTTTATTTATATATCATTTACATTTTAAATGTTCTCTTTTTCAAGTTTTTTTTTAATTTAGGAATATATTAAAAAAAATGTGAAAAAAATGTTAATTATCAAGTGATTTAAATATTTTTATTTAATATTGATTAATTAATTATTAATTAATCTTATTAAATATTTATATTTAAATTGATTATTAATTATTCTGGTTGCCCGATTCTATTTCATAACTTATTTTCTTCCATGTTTTAGGCTCGTTTTCCTCGATTAATTCTTGATGTTTTGTCTTGATTAATTGATGATGATTTACATGATGCCTTGTTGTGAATGTTTTTATTTTACTTGTTGATGATTTACATGATGCTTTGTCGTGTATGTTATTGATTTCATCTGCTATTCGGGATGTTTTGCCACATATCTTTATTGTGTTGTATTCGTGACGCTTTGCCACATTCCTTTTGTTGTTTTATATTTATGATGTTTTGCCATGTGTCATTGTTGATTATATCTATTGTTTTATCATGATGTTTTGCCATGTACTTTCTGTTTATTGATTTTGTGTGTAACATGCATGATGTTCTTGCCATGTATTGTATACCTTTGTTGATTCTACATGATGCTTTGCCATGTATATTGTTGATCTCATTTGCTTATATACGATACTTTATTGTGTACTTTCTGTTTGTTGATGTTCTCACATGATGCTTTGTCATGTGTGCTTTGTTGATTACATGATGATTTTTGTTACACTACATGATGTTCTTACCATGTACCTTTGTCGCTTTTACATGATGATTTTCCATGTATCTGTTGTTTTTTTTATCCTTGTGAACTAATCCAAGGGAAGGAATTCTATGTTAACTTATTTCCATTGTGCATATCCATTGTATGTTTGTTGCTTTGTCTTTCCTGTCTTTGTCTTTCTTTGCCCATCTTTTACCATTTAGCAAACAATTTTAGCAAAAACACAAATTCTTCAAGAGGTTCGTATAGAGTACTGCATATACTTAGGGTGCTAGTACATTCCCTTAGTATAACCAACCTCGTACCTTTGATCTCTCTTTGCTTAGCTTTAGGCATTGCTTGTTAATTTGCATGTTTACTTAGGGTTTTTGTTCGATATTTTCTCCCTTACCTTGGAAAAATAAAAGTTTGGTGGTGATATCTTTGTTTTGCGAGTCAAGCTAATCCAATAGCTTTTGTCTCTGATTCTTACCGCGACACTTACCCTACCCACTGTAGGTATATTTTATAGGTATCCATCGGGAATGAGTCCAATTTCCATCCCTAATAGAGATGCTTTATAAATACTACCCAATTATGAGTCGACTCTGGTGTGCCCGAGATGATTTTTGCTATAAAATCTGCAAACAATTATGCCTTCAAGGCTTTCCTCGACTTGTAAGAAACATAGATTCAAACATTTCAATGGATCACTTTTTCATGCACCCGACTAGATTTTGTTGGTGGAGCGCCTGATTTTGTGGTAGGAGTGGAAAGTTTGTTGTGATGATTACGGTGTGTGCCAAGAAATAACGCATTGGTTTCTTGGATGTCATCATTAAAGCTAAGACTGACTTCTCTATCTTTTGATATCGTGTTTTTGGTTCAGCCAAGGATTTGATGATAAAGTAGATCGAGCTATGGTGATAATTTATTTCCCTTACTAGGACGACACTAACTGCTTCCTCAAATATAGCCAGATAAACATACACAAACTCTCCCGTCGTATGATGAGATAACACAAGCAGATTGATAGAGTCATCTTTAGGGACATGAACACTTGTTGGGACTCTAGGGTCCACTCAAAAACACACTTTTTCTATAACTTGTAAAAGGGGAGAGAATGTTGAAGTGACCTTGAAATGAATCTGTTCAAAGTTTTTACCATCACATTCAACTTCATGACTTCCTTCTTCGTTGTAAGTGCCTCCATCCAGATGATCTGCTCACATTTGTTCGGATTCACTTCTATGCTTTCTTTATATTATAAAAATACATAAATTTGTCGGCTCTTACCTTAAAGGTACATTTTTCTAGATCGAGTCTCATATTATACTTTAGAACTCTTTAAAAGACCCGGTTGAGATGTTGGTTGTGTAACACTTCTTTGTTGGACTTAACAATCATGTCATCCATATTCACTTCCAGTGTTTTGCCAATCTCTTTTTTGAAAACTTTATTCATCATTCTTTGATATTTTTGTCTTGCATTTTTTAAACTAAAAGGCATTACATTGTAATGGTAGCTGGATTGGTCGGTCATGAAAATGGTTTTCTCTTTGTCTGAATGGTACATTGGTAATTGTAGCCAGAGTATGCGTCCATAAACCACATAAGCTTGTATCTAGCTGAGATGTCGACAACTTGCCTATACTCGGGAGTGGATATAAATTTTTAGTGCATGCTTTATTCATATCGGTATAATCGATGCACATTCTCAGTTTTCTTGAGGCTTTCTTGACTAGCAGCATATTAGATAGTCAGTGTACTTCACTTAAAAAATGAAATTGGAATTCAACAAACCTTGGGTTATCTTTGTTGTCGTCTTTTCCTTCTCAGGAGATTACCACATTCTCCTTTGGGACATGTACCAGGCGTTGGGATAAATGTTCAGTTGATGACTTGCTACACTAAGATATATGTCAGGCATATGGAGAAAGATGGAAAAGATATCATGGTTAGCTCTCATACAATTAACTAATCCTCCCTTTACTTCAGTAGGTAGGCCAACTCATATTCTTACCGACCTCATCGAATTAACGTCCATCTATACGAATTTGAAGTCTCCATCCAGAACTGATCTTAGGACCTATGTCTTGACACCGTTCAAGGGGCCTAGCTTATCTCCATCAGGTTTGTGAACGCCAAGCACTATTATGGAAAAGCCATACGAAAATGGTTGGAAAAGAGATACCATAACGCCTAACCATCCGTTGTGAGGTAAGATATGATTGTATGTTTGGTGCTTTCCACCGTGGTTACGAGACCGGGATAGTAAGGCAGGACGCGCGCTACCTGCCAGAACAGTTACTAGTATCAACCATTGTGGCATATACATTTATGAAAATAAGATTTAATCATAGTTAAAATAAATAACCGTTGTTGAAAGTACCCAGGTTTATTATAAAATATGTAGACTTCTTGTTTTTTTAATAAACCTCACAACAACATACAACCATTCAAATTGATGAAGAAGTATATAATCTAAAAATTAAACTATTCTTGAAAATCAACTTACACAAACTACCGTTTTCCAAATTGCATGTGTCTCATCATTCATTTCTCGTTCTTTAACATATAGAATATGGTTCAATGGTCTAAGTCCTTCATGACATCAGTTCCTTCTATTCTAGTTTAATTTGAATAATATCAATAAAATGTTGTTATTCAAATTAAACTATAAGACAATATATGGATGTGATGAAGGAATCAGGTCATTGAACCACATCCTATATGTTAAAAAGCGGGAGATGAATGACGAGACGAATGAAATTCGTAAAAAATTGAATGATATAAGTTGGTTTTCAAATACAACTTAATTTTCAGATTATAAGTTTCTATGTCAATTTAAATGAAATGTATTTTCAGTTAAGGGTTAGTGAAACAAACAATCTACATAGCATATAATAAACTCAACTTCATATACATAGCATATAAGAATTTAAAGAACAAAACATTGCTAAGTCACAAGAAGCTTCTTTCTTATGACTTAACAATGTTTTGTTCTTGTTCTGAAAATATTAATCAACAACAACAACATACAAAAACATTTATCAACAAGAACAAAACATTTATCAGTGTTTTCAGAACAAGAACAAAATATTACTAAGTCACAAGAAGCTTCTTTCTTGTGACTTAGCAATATTTTGTTCTTATTATGAAAACATTAATCAACAACAACAACATACAACAACATTTATTGAAAACACAACAACATACAACAATATTAAAAAAAAAAGTTCAAGAGCACAATATATAATAAACAAAAACAACAACAAATTATGAAGTTCTGAGAACATTAATCAACAACAACAACAACATACAATAACACAAGATATTATGTAATGTTTCAAGAACACACCTTTTTTTTAATATAATCGTGGATCTAGAACAAATTATGAAGTTCATCAAATTTATGAAGCTATGAAGAAGAAGTACAAGGTGAATGAGGTTTACACAATAGTTTCATACTTCTTGCATTTTTCTTCATAGCTACACAAACCATATGTATCATCACCAAAGTATGCGCTTTTTTAAGGTGGTGAAGATGAAACTAAAAAAATGATAACATTCACCAAATGAAAAAATGAGAACCCATTTTTAATAAGAATCATAAAAGAAATCGAAGCATAAGTTTAATGACAAAACCTCAAGTTAGCGATTGGTGAAGACGAATATGAAGGTTGAAGTATGTTTGAAGAGTGACATGGATTTTAGGGTTATGTTATGAGTGAGAAGAGTGAAATATGTTAAGGTTTTCTTTTTAGAGAAATGATTGTTATGTATTTGTCGCTTGCGCGAAAATAAGGTGCCGGCAAGACAGAAGAGTCGCCACCTTTCGTTATTTATCCCTCAGAGCGGGAAAGGAAACGATCGGAAAAACCTGACGAATAAGGGTAAGACAAGGTCGTCGCAACCATTGTCTGGGTTCGGGAGTCGGTTACGCGAGGGGAAGGTATTAGCACCCCTCACGTCCTTCGTACTCGACGGGATCCTCGCTTGTTTGTTTACTTGGACGGGTTGGTTATAATCTATCTACCTATCAAGGCTGGCTGAAAAAGAAAAGAAAAATGACTCGGCAAAGCGTCGCACTTTATGCCTACGTATTCTCATCAGAGAATGAGAAATCAGAGTCAACGTAGTTCGGCTAACTACGGGTGAAGGTTGAAGGTTGCTCGCTAGGACATCGCGTCCTATGCCTACGTACTTTCATCTGGTATGAAAGATCAGAGCAAACGTAGTTCGGGAAACTACGGGGAAAAAGGCTCAACTAGGAGGGAGACTATCAAGTCCTACTGTTATCATGCCATGGATTCATCCTATGGTTGAGGTTTGAACAGGGAACTCTTAGATGTTGTCATGCATAGGTGTCAACCTAAAAGTCTATCATCAAATCCTCATCAGAGGAAATGAGAGTCCTAAGGGATCATGTCAATGATACACCAAAACAGACAAAAGCATCAGCTTTAACAGTAAAATGCATGCAATGCAAGTGAGGGAGGAAATGTGTGTGGGGCTTCAGCCTCCACAAGCTCGTCTCGGCCTCAAGCCAGTCATGAAATAACAGTAATCATACTGAAAATAAACAACATGCTATCAAGCAATAACAGATAAGAGAAATGAAGTGCCATCAGGCAAACAAAACACAAGCTTGAGAAAGAATCCTCTATTTCTACTCTCCAATTCTAACCCTAATCACAGAGTCTAAATCAAATCTAAGCAAAGCCCTAAAGCAACAACCTAACCAAAAGAAATCAATCCCAGTCTTCAAGCTTCAGAACAAGCTTACCAAAGAAAGGGAGCTAAGTAAGCAGACTCATAGTGTCTTCCTCAGGAAAGCACTAGGAGGTGTATACTCAGGAGTCATACCCTATGTAGCTCAACCACTGTGATCAGTTTACATTCCTCCTCAGGAGAAATTAAACTCACAAGCAGGCTCCAACATCACTGGATATTTAGGAAATCCTATCTGAACTAGTGGAACTAAATGAACAGACTCATAGGACCTTCCTCAGGAAAGTACTAGGAGGCTTCCACTTAGGAGTTGTATCCTATGTGGCTCAACAACTGTGATCAGTTTACATTCCTCCTCAGGAGAAATTAAACTCACAAGTTGGCTCCAACATCATTGGATACTTGAGAAATCCTAGATAAACTAATGGAACTAAGTGAATAGCCCCATAGGACCTTCCTCAGGAAAGTACTAGGAGGCTTCCACTTAGGAGTTGTATCCCATGTGGCTCAACAACATGTGATCAGTTTACATTCCTCCTCAGGAGAAATTAAACTCACAAGTTGGCTCCAACATCATTGGATACTTAAGAAAGAGGTGAGAAGAAGGGATGAAAGTCATTCATAGTGCCTTCCTCAGGAAAGTACCATGAACTTCCTTCACACTTCAGGATCTCAAACCTCACAGACAGGGCATAAGCCAAGCTCTGGGTCTCTGAATCTTGGTCTACAATCTTCACTTCATGATGCTCTCCAACAAGCTCTTCAAGACAACACAAGCCCCATCACCAAATTCCCCACAATGAACCCCAAAGATGAACAGATAACCACAGGGGAGACAAAATCAATAGGCAACTTCAGAAAATACCTAAAAAATACTAAACTAATGGGGAAAAATTTAACAATTATTCACAAGGGTCCTCAACACCTACTCATAACATCTACATAGGCCTCTACCTAGGAATCAAGACAAAACTCAATCAAAGAAAGGAATTCATCACCTAAACACAATCTAAACCCTAATTAGGATACCCTAGATCTACCCTAATTAAACTAATCAAAATTTAATTATAAAATTCTAGAAAAAATCCTATGGGGAACTATGATTCATCATCTAATTGCACAAAAAAGAATGGATTAAAAAACCTAAGGGAAGGTCCTAAAATAATTCCTACAAAATCATGATATAAAACTAAACATTATAAAAGCTATTTTAAAAGAAAAATCTATTAAAATACTAAACTTAAAAATAAAATCCCATTTTTATTTTTATATTTTTCTACATAAAATGATCTAATCATAGAAAAAAGAAGCATTAAAAAATCATTTTTTATCAATTATTTATGAATTAATCAAAAACAGAAAAAATAAAAGAAGAAAATAAAACAATTTAAATTAATTAAAGGGAGGGGGGGTGCGATGAGCAACTCTCGCTAGTTCAATTCACATGGGCCAGATAAGAAGGGGGGTGGGGATAGAAGCTAAGCCCAGAATGGCTGGTTTAATGAAACGACTGCGTTTCAATTATTTGAAATCTTCCCTCCAATTCTCAGACTAAACCATGGCCGTTGGATCGGATTAAATTGTCAAACCTAGAGACTGATCCAAGGGACCTCCTTCATCGTCCCAAACGCAACCTAGGGTTTTCAGAACCCTCTCATCCATGCCCTAATCTTCCTCTCTCTCGTTCTCTCTGCTCAGGCCATGGTTTCGCACGATTCCAAAACAAAAATTACTCTACTACTCAAGAGCAACACAACCATACGCTCACCTTTCCATAACTCGCCCTAGATAATTCTAACAGAAGGCATCAAGATCATGGTTCAAAATATTTCTCTGAGATCAACCCTAATTAAACTCAAAACTAAAGCTGCAATCTTGTTCCCTATGCCACCCTAATCACTATAATCCATGTCATGCTGATTAAAGCCTAGCACACAGTTCATTCTTGCACATCAAAGATTTATGCACCTGTCACAAACCATCATGGATCGTGCCCTAACTTTCAGTATTTGGTCATCTACCCTAATACAATCATTCTATACCTATAAAGCTAAAAGGAAGCCATTAAATTAAGAGGTACAAAGGGAAGAAAGAACCTGTCAAAGGGATGATGGTGAGGCTCGTGGGGATGCTTGCAGGCCTTGGAATTGGTTCAAGATGATCCTCCAATGGTGAGGAACTTTCTGTTTGCACTTGTGATGGTGGAGATGGCTTGTAGTGGAAGAAAACTCAAGTTGCTTCAACTTGAAGAAACCTCTTCAATGGCAATGTATCTCTCTCTTTCTCCTCTGACTTGACTCTCTATCACCCACCTTGAACACTATCTGATGCACTCTCTTTATAATGATTATTGGATGCTTCTAGATTCATCTAGAATGGGGTGGAAACTTCTTGAAATTCTCATGTGATGACAAGTTG
Organism: Lathyrus sativus; assembly: GCA_963859935.3. Taxonomy (NCBI): domain Eukaryota; kingdom Viridiplantae; phylum Streptophyta; class Magnoliopsida; order Fabales; family Fabaceae; genus Lathyrus; species Lathyrus sativus. The sequence goes on from OZ012736.1 coordinate 458,973,665, forward strand.
GAAATCTCATATCTCATATGTTATGCCTTGCAATTTTGTCTTAAAATGTCCTTATGTGAGATATTGAGAAGGGATGAGTGAAAAACAAGTTCATCTTTGGCTTGTGTAGGGTTTTTCAACATTGCCTTCTTTTTCAAGTAATACCTTTTCAAAGCATCACCCATTTTAAAGCTCCAAATCAAAATTCTAGCTAAACCAATGTTCTCAAAATGGTTTTTCCAATCAAAATGATATATTGGATGACCTATTTTGGATTTGTGGATCTTCCAAATCACTTTTCAATTTCAACTTTTCAAGTTTATAAGCCTTTTTTAGTTCATTTTGGACCAATCATGTAATCTCATGCTATGAGCTTTTCCAACAATTTGTGACCTTCTTTCTAGACTTAAAATCACATTTTGAGCAACTTTTATGTTTTGAGTTTTTCCATTTGAGGCTTGGAAATAGGAGTTTTAGGCATTGGCTAAAATGACCTATAACTGACAAATGACCAAAATACCCCTGTCTTGTTCAAACCATAAGTTGAGTTCCACAAATCCAAACAAGGACTTCTACCACTCAAATTAAAGCTAAGAAGATGCCCTTCAACATTCATGTTGACCAAGAAACCATAGGAATCATCCTACTAGGGCAAAAGTTGTCTGCAAGTTGGGTGACTTTCAAGGACCCAGATTCACACACCTCTGCTGACCTGTAATTTGTCAAAACCATAACTTGAGCTCTGTAACTCCTATCAAGGACTTCCACCACTCAAATTAAAGCTTAGAATAAGCTCTACAACATTCATGTTGTGGGGAAGATGAGATATCAATCACATCTTGAGCTAAAACTGCCTGGAAGATAGGGATCAAATTAGGGTTTTTCCACTGACAATCCTCAGAAACCCTAACTCAAAACTTCTCAAACTCCTCAATCATGATGAGTTGGTCTAGGAATCATCTCTATAACATCTCTATGCATCCTTCCATGATCTCATGGCCCTTGGATTAGGTCTCAACCTTCTCCAAATCTTCAGCTGATCTAGGGTTGACCCAGTCAAAACCCTAATTCTGTCATTCATGGTTGAATCTTCTGAACTCTTGCACAATGACTTCTCTGGGCTTCATGATGGCTATCAAGACATCTCATAAGCTTTCTCAAAACATCAAGTTCATTCTCAAAGTCTCAGAATCATCTGAGGGACACCCACAACTCTCAAGCTATGAAGCACACAACCTTGGTTTCAACCAATTCTTCTGAGGATCTCCTGAACTTTCTGATGAAGGTATTAACTTTCAAACACTTGATGGATAAATAAATGTTGGTCAAATTTTGGGGTGCAACAGCTGCCCCTATTCCAACGGCTTGGACCTGACTGGGTGAGAAGCGAACGGCTTTCAACCAATCAAGGTACGAGACGGTTGAATATCGGTAAACCCGAAAATTTGCCAACTGCACGAGCACACGGTACTCTGCGGGGAACAAATCTTTGAATACTGCAACACTAGCTGCTCAACAACTAACTGGAGAAATACTGATCTGACACCGCCGCCAGTTATCCGCGTTAACTTCTTCTGATATTGCCTTCAGACAACCACAATACCCAACATCGCTGCTGGAGGACTAAATCATCTGACATTGCCGTCGAACAATCAAAATACCCAACATCGCCGCTGGAGAACTAAATCTGACATCGCCGCCGGAAACAAACATCGCTCTGAGAGACACTCGACATTGCCGTCGTACAAACATCATCTCTACTGGGGATTTAAAGAGCCTGACCTCGCCGTCAAACAAATATCCAACCTCGCCGCCGGTCAAATGATGATCTTGAACATCTCTGACCTGGGGTTCACCCCTGGTAAATGGAACAAAAGGTACACTTGCGTATTTGAAACTACTCCGCTGGGAATGAGAGACTTATCCGAGCACACTCTGATCTGGGGTTCACCCTCAGAACCATGACGAATCATCGGAATACTGCTGCACACTGCCCACCGTAGAACTTCAACCTTAAAGATATATGAAACCCTGGCCCCTGGCCATTTCCAGCTTCAGCTAGAAAAAAATCTTCAAATATTTCTGAAGGTAAATGGAACCCTGCCCGTCGGCTATTCCAGCTTCAGCTAGAAAAACATCCTTGGCCTTCAAGGATATAAACTTTGCCCGTCGGCAACTCTGCAGGAGGTATCTTCGACTTCAGTCTGAGGAAATGGTCCTTGACCTTCAAGGATACATGGATCTGCCTTCAGGCAACTCCGCCTCTGCTATAGAGCATCCGTGACTTCAGTCAGGGATATACTTCGGCCTTCAGTCCGAAAAATGAATCCTAGGTCATTCATGACCTTGGGGATAACCTTGCCCTTAGGCACCTTCGCTTCAGCTTAGGAAATTTGTGACTTTAGTCAGAGAAATGGTATCCTGAGCCATTCATGACTCTACGGGGATTCAAACACTTTGCTTTCAGGCAAAACTCCGCTTCAGCTAGAGAAACATCTTCGACTTCAGTCAGAAGAAAAACTATCCACTTGATCGCAATCAATCATCACCTCGGGATAACTGACTTGGTCTTCAGACTCACACGAATCACTCTGTTGTATCTACAACCCTGGAACCTTGTCTTTAGCTCCCCGTTGGTTCTTCAACAAGGAAATCTGGACTCACCGGAACCTTCTGATATCGCCATCGGGCGCTTACGAAATCCATCTTCAGATTAGACATCGTTGTTGGAGCAGACATATCATGCTGCTCAGGACTTCAAGAATCAACTTGAACAAACAGATCCGTCGAGCATCTTCAAGAATCGTCCTGAACTAATAACCTTTCTGGAGCAGACGTTCTGTTGGGAATTCCAGGAATCTTCCTGGGCAACTCTTGCTGGAGGTGCTATTGGGGAGCTCAAGTATCATACTAGGCGAACCACCCGGGAAGCTGTACTGGGGTCTTAAGAATCGTCTTAAGCAAATGGCCCTGCTGAGGGACTTGAGAATCATCTCGAACTGAAGACTTTGCTGGGGATCTCAAAAATCATCTTGAGCGAGCGACTGCGGGGATCACACCGGGGTCTTTAGAACCATCTAAGAAAACAACCTTGCTGAGGAGAACATCAAGAATCGTCCTGAGCAACTGGTCTTTTGGGGATACACCTGTTCAACAAGGATGATGATGACCTAGGTCATGCTTATGATGCATATGCTTCTGCACTATGCCCCACACGGTGGGAATGATATGCGTCTATGCTAAATGTCATGCAATCATGCACAATGCTATGCAACGTTTAAATGCTATGCAGTCATGCACAATGCTATGCAATCATGCACAAGGACGCGATCCCATCAGCAAAATAAATGCCGAAGGGGGAAAATCCTCCTGTCAAGGAGAAAGAACCACTCAGGTGGAGGAGTCACCCTGCTGAGGAGAACGTGAACACGCCAATATCAATTGGGCTCTGCCTGGGGAATTGATCTTCCGCGAACTGCTGCAGGGGAACAACTTCAGCTGATTGCTGCAGGGGATGAAGCTCTACGAGAACTTGGATCTGCTGATATCAATCGCGAGAATGAACTGTGCGGCCGTCTCGGCTACTCTTCTGGGGATGACCACTCTGAGGGGAACCAACTTCAGCTGCTCAACACTCCACTGGGGATAAACCAATCATGATCTGATCAACTTCCAAGGATTCGGATCTCTTGGACATCTGCAAACTCGGCTGAGGGAGGAGAAATCATTCTGCTTCGATGGAAAGAGCACGACTCTGGGGAAACACAGCATTAGCTCCCCCACGCTCTGCTGGGGAAAATCGATCATGATCCGATCAATGTTCAAAGATTCTGCTTTTCTGCGGACTCAGCCGGGGAGAGAAATCATTCTACTTCACTGGAGAGTGCGAATCTGATGGGGAATTCGATTCCACTGGGGAAGAAAGGATCATCTGCCTTCGGGGGAGGGTACATCTCTGCAGGGGAATACAACATCAGCTGTTCCAACACTTTACTGGGGAAGAGGGAATCATCCAACTTCAGGAGAGGATACGGCTCTGGTGGGGAATCTCAGTTCCGCTGGAGACTTCAGTCTGGCACCATCAGTTACTGCATACTTCGGTATACGAACAGCTTCTTGCGAATCCTGCACTTGTGACCCGGTGCTGGGGAGAACACTTGCTTCGACGACTCTACTGGGGAAAACACGAGCTTCGGCACCCGAACATTTCTATGAACTCTGCACTTGTGACCCGGTGTTGGGGAAAGACGACATCATTCTTCGGTGCTTGACTCAGCTGATGGGGCGACATTCCTTCAGGACGCATCTGCTTGGGGAAGAGAAACACCTCTACCCGGGGAGGACATATCAATGCTTGCCATCTTACGTTCAGATTCTGCGGAGGAGAGACTACTGAACTCTGCTGGGGAAGGAGGACTCATCCTGCTTCGGGGATACGCACGACACATCTTCTTGCAAGGGCTATACCTGCAACAACACAAACAAACCGACAAGATACCCTTCTCAAAGGGGCCTATCCAGGTTATTATCTCGTGACAATATTCAGTTAATTAGTTGTTTCAACAATCAATGGGCTTAGGCCCGCAAGTTTATGTATGCGCATTTTATCAAAAACACATCGGCGTTATCATTCGCAAACAAAACAGATAAATGCTAAACAGACAAGTAGAATTGCTGAATAATGTGCATTTTATTGATGATGAACCCCTGAACGGGCAAAAATGTTTTACAACAGAGGCAAGCTCCTGGAATGAGGAAGCCGCGCAAAAAGAAAACATAAATATACATCAGTATATACAAATGTCGGCAATCGAGGCGTAGACGAACACCATGAGTTGATCCCTCTAAGACCCACTCGACTTCGATACTTCTCCGATGCTTCAGCTTTGGAAGAGATTGATTCAGATAAACGGCCCTCAGGTCTTCCGAACCACTAAACAATGAAAGTCCATACGCGGAACGCAGTCATTTGCTTATTCAAATCCCTAACTTTTGCGTGAACCGCCCTTTCGGGTTTTCAGTTCACCGGGATACCCTTTTTTGTCGAAGCCGCCCAGTGTAGGTTTTCGACTTCGCGGGTGTACATTTTTTCAATATATCCCTAATTTTTGCCCGAACCTTTTATTCTGTTTTTGGTTCGCCGGGATGCCCCTTTTTTGCCTGGACTCTTTCTTTTTTGTCCAGCGGGTCGCTTTCAAGCAAAGTATTTTTTAACTGCGTCCGCGTTCACCGGGGATGCAAAATCTTCACCATCCACCGTGGATAACAACAAAGCTCCTCCCGAGAAGACCTTGCTGACGACATACGGCCCTTCGTAGTTCGGAGTCCACTTGCCCCGGTGATCGGAGTGTGGCGGAAGAATCTTCTTCAGGACGAGATCACCCGTCTGAAAGCTTCTGGGACGCACCTTCTTATCATAAGCTTTCTTCATCCGGCTTTGGTACAGGCGACCAAATGCAATCGATGCTAACCTCTTCTCGTCCATCAGGCTGAGTTGGTTCAAACGATTCGTAATCCATTCTGCCTCATCAAGTTTCACATCAACCAAAACTCGCAAAGAGGGAATCTCCACTTCTAGCGGTAGGACAGCTTCCATACCGTACACCAAGGAGAAAGGAGTTGCCCCGGTCGACGTACGCACCGTCGTACGATAACCGTGTAAGGCAAACGGCAGCATCTCGTGCCAATCTTTGTACGTCACAACCATCTTCTGAACAATCTTCTTGATGTTCTTATTGGCCGCTTCAACGGCGCCATTCATTTTCGGCCGATAAGGAGATGAGTTGTGGTGTTCAATCTTGAAGCTCTGGCACAGCTCCTTCATCATCTTATTATTCAAATTCGAACCATTATCAGTAATGATCCGCTCGGGAATTCCATAGCGACAGATGATGTCCCTCTTTATGAACTTAGCCACCACCTGTTTGGTCACATTAGCGTACGAGGCTGCCTCCACCCACTTGGTGAAGTAGTCGATAGCTACCAGAATAAAACGATGACCATTGGATGCGGTGGGCTCGATCTTGCCTATCATGTCGATGCCCCACATGGAGAACGGCCAAGGGGAGGACATGACATTCAATGGGCACGGCGGCACATGAACTTTGTCAGCATAAATCTGGCATTTATGACATTTCTTCGCGAATCTGAAGCAATCCGACTCCATGGTCAACCAGTAATATCCTGCTCTCAGGATCTTTCTCGTCATGGCATGCCCGCCGGCGTGCGTACCAAATGTGCCCTCATGGACTTCTTCCATGAGCATACTTGCTTCTTTCTCATCTACACATCTGAGTAGCACGAGATCGTGGTTTCTCTTATACAGCACTCCATCAGGGTTGAGGTAAAAGTTTCCAGATAGCCTCCTCAGAGTCTTCTTATCCTGGGCTGACGCGCCCGCAGGATACTCCTTGGTCATAAGGAAGGTCTGGATGTCGTGGAACCATGGCTTGCCGTCAATGGCATCCTCGATTGCGAACACATATGCTGGTCTGTCAAGACGCGAAAGAACAATGCTTGGAGCTTCATTCCAAAGATTGACCTTATACATTGAAGCCAACGTGGCTAAAGCATCAGCCATTTGATTTTCAGCCCGGGGTACATGATGAAGTTCTACTCGGTCAAAGAACGGAAGCAGCCTTCTGGCATAATTCATGTACGGCACTAGATTTGCTTGACGAGTTTCCCACTCCCCTTTAATCTGATTGATTACAAGCGCTGAGTCACCATATATGTCTAGATTCTTGATTCTCAAATCAATTGCCTCTTCTAGACCCATGATACATGCTTCATACTCGGCTTCGTTGTTGGTAACTGAATACGTCAGTCTCGCAGTAAACGGGATGTGGGATCCGTGAGGAGTCGTGATGATAGCCCCGATACCACTTCCATAGGAATTAACCGCTCCGTCGAATATCAACTTCCACTGAGACTTCCTATCCGGCCCCTCATCGGGCAATGGCTCATCGCAATCCTTTGCTTTGAGAAACATAATGTCCTCGTCAGGGAATTCGAACTTCATCGGCTGATAGTCTTCGATTGGCTGTTCGGCAAGGTAGTCAGACAATACGCTTCCCTTAATGGCTTTCTGAGAGACGTACTGAATATCATATTCTGTTAACACCATCTGCCATCTGGCAATCCTGCCCGAAAGAGCCTGTTTCTCGAAGACGTACTTGATCGGATCCATCTTCGAAATCAGCATAGTAGTGTGGTTGAGCATATACTGTCGTAGACGTTTGGCGGCCCAAGCTAATGCACAACACGTCTTCTCCAGCATCGAGTATCGAGATTCACACTCAGTGAACTTTTTACTCAAATAATAAATGGCATGCTCTTTTCTGCCCGTCTCGTCGTGCTGACCGAGAACACACCCCATACTATTCTCCAGAACTGTCAAGTACATGATTAATGGCCGTCCAGCCACTGGGGGTATCAAGATTGGAGGTTCTTGAAGATACTGCTTTATCTTATCGAATGCCTTCTGGCAATCCTCATTCCAAGTAATCGCCTGATTTTTCTTTAACAACTTGAACATCGGTTCACAAGTGGCCGTGAGCTGAGAGATAAACCTTGCAATGTAGTTTATTCGGCCCAGGAAACCACGAACTTCTTTTTCTGTTTTCGGCGCTGGCATTTCTTGGATAGCTTTTATCTTTGCAGGATCAACTTCAATACCTCGTTCACTAACGATAAACCCCAATAACTTTCCGGACCGCACTCCGAAAGTGCACTTGTTAGGATTCAGCCTCAGCCTGAACTTCCTAAGCCTTTCAAACAGCTTCAGCAAATTGACCAGATGCTCCTCCTCCGTTTGGGACTTTGCAATCATGTCATCAACATAGACCTCGATCTCATGATGAATCATATCATGAAACAAAGTTACCATTGCTCGCTGGTAAGTGGCCCCTGCGTTCTTCAGACCGAAGGGCATTACCTTGTAGCAAAACGTGCCCCAGGGGGTAATAAACGTCGTTTTCTCCATGTCCTCCGGCGCCATCTTAATATGATTGTAACCGGAGAAGCCATCCATGAACGAAAACACGGAAAACTGGGCTGTATTGTCGACCAACACATCGATATGAGGCAACGGGAAATCATCCTTAGGGCTCGCCCTATTCAAATCCCGATAATCGACGCACATACGTACCTTACCGTCCTTCTTCGGTACAGGCACTATGTTGGCGACCCACGGAGGGTAAGTGGTAACGGCTAGAAATCCTGCGTCCAACTGCTTCTGGACTTCTTCTTTGATTTTTACAGCCATGTCTGGTCTCGTCCTCCTGAGCTTCTGCTTGACTGGAGGGCAATCTTCTCGCAACGGCAAGCGATGAACCACGATATCTGTGTCAAGTCCGGGCATATCCTCATATGACCAAGCAAAGACGTCACTATACTCTCGAAGCATCTCGACCAGTCTATGCTTGACATCATTCTGCAGTGCAGCCCCAACTCTGACATTCCTGATAAGCTCCTCAGAACCCAGATTTATGATCTCAATATCCTCCTCATGAGGCAGAATAACCTTCTCCTCTTGTCTCAACAAGCGGGCCAACTCTTCCGGAAGGTCTTCGTCTTCATCAATCTCATCCTCGGCTTGATAGATCGGGCAATCAAAGTCGTAGTGAGTCGTAGAGGGTCCAGAGTCGATGTCATCTGTTACGTGGATCCTGCAATAACAAGGGTTAAGTTTAAAGCAGGAATATGCAGGTTAGCACGAACCTCGTTGCCATTTTGCTGTTTTTCAAAACAAACATAAAATATGAATAACAGAGAACACAACATTTTATTACGAAGAAAACGCCTTTTTATTTATTAACAAAATGCATACACATAATCCAACAAGGCCCTGACAGTAAAACCACCATGCCCCGGGCAGGACATAGGGTTGTACAAAGATTGTAAAAAGCAAATCATTACTCTTCACTCGTCAGTTCGATAATCTCCTTGATGGTCCAGTTGTGAAGGTGCTCGCCTGGCTTGCTCGGTTGAATCCAGGCATCAAGATCACAATCACTGTCTCCGCTGTCCTCCGACGTAGCGTTGATACTCTCGAAGATTACTCCTCCCTTGGTGAATAAGATCGGCCCTTTCCCGCGAGACGAACTGCCAGAAGAAGATGAAGCTTCAGCTTCAGGAGAATACCCCAATCCAAACTTATCCTGTTTGAATGGTATATCCAAGACATGCCCCCAGCCTGGGGTGGAACCAGCTTCGACAACAGCCCGAGCTTCCTTAAACGAGGAGAGGTTCACCTCTTGCTTCTCTGCGACAACGGGAGCTACCTCCTTCACCCTGACGGTTTCAAAAGCCTGGCAAAGAGTCTCATGGATCTCACCATCCATTTCAACGTATTTAAAGGACGATAGGTGGCTTACCATGATGTCCTCCTCTCCACAGACTGTCACTATGCTGCCCCCAACAGCATATTTAAGCTTCTGATGCAGCGTGGACGTCACGGCACCAGCAGAATGGATCCACGGCCGACCTAAGAGGCAACTATAGGCGGGCATGATATCCATGATATAAAACACCGCATTAAACGTCTCTGGACCAACCTGAATTGGCAGGGTCAATTCTCCGAAGACGTGGCGCTTGGTTCCGTCAAAGGCCTTCACGACCAGATCACTGGGCGTGCACAGCAGTCCACGGGTATCCAACTTCATCAGTGCCTTCTTCGGAAGCACGTTAAGCGAGGAACCCGTATCCACGAGGACATGTGACATAATCGTGCCTCTGCACTCTATCGAGACGTGCAAGGCATTGTTGTGATCTCTTCCCTTGGGCGTCAGCTCCAGATCTGTAAATCCCAGCCCATTACCAGCATTAACATGGGCTACTACTTCCTCGAGTTGATTAACTGATATCTCCTGCGGCACGTATGCAGCATTCAATACCTTCAATAATGCGTTGCGGTGCGCTTCAGAACACAGCAACAGGTTAAGAATCGAGATCTTCGACGGAGTCTGGTGAAGATGATCTACAATCTTGTAGTCACTCTTCCTGATCAGTCGCATGAACTCTTCAGCATCTTTAACCAACAAGTCTTTCTCTGCCCCTGCAGGAACCTCTTCAACAGCTTTACCTTTGCCCTTGTCCACAGCGTCAGCCCGGACTACTTTCTCTGCTGCACCCTCCGCCGGTGCGAATACTCTTCCGCTCCTGGTGATACCACTGATTTCAGTAAGATTCTGCGCAGTCGATCCGGATGACTCAAGCTCTATCTTCTGACCGTTACACTTCGGCGCCGTAATGCCACGGGACGGCATTAGTGCTCTCGAATGGGATTGGTCCGGCCCTGGTGATGGTGATAGAAGGCGGTCGGGGCGCAGAAATAGTGATAGGGTGGCGAGGGATAGTAATGGTAGCAACTTCGTCCGCCTGCTTCAGCACGACTTCCCCTGACGCATTCTCAACGTTTCGACTGAACTGCAAAATACCCTCGGTCATCAGACTTTGGATACCTTCGATCAACTGCTCACACCCATCAGGAAGTGTAGCACACGCCATGCAAAACTCTCCACATCCGGGAAAGAAGCCCTTCTTTAGCAACTTAGCTTTAACAAAACTCAACGGCGTCTTCAGATCTTTGACATCAGTCAGCAAGTCTGAATTCTCTTCAGTGATAACAGCATTTACTCCGCCTCCCCTATGATGAGGCATTGGATTTTTGGTGACGTTGGGCACGTTGTCAGAAAAGTTGATCACCTTGGCGTCCACCAAGTCCTGGACTTTGTGCTTAAAAGCTTTACAATTCTCAACTGTATGGCCAGGTGCCCCAGAATGAAATTCACAAGTAGCATTGGCATCGTACCCCGGTGGTGGTGCCCCTGTCAAGGGAGCCAACGTCCTCTTTTGCACTAATTGGAGCTGAAGCAACGTTTGCAGAAGCTGTGCATATGACATAGGAGGAGTTTCCAAATGACGGTTTACCAGGGGACCCCGATTCTGATATCTCTTATATCCCGGATTATTCTGTTGCTGAGGCTGCTGCTGCGGCTGCGGGGGTGCAGCTGGGATGTTTATGCTAGCGATCTGAGACTGAGGGCCCTTGCCCTTTCTCCTAGCATTAGTGACAGCACTGGCATCTCCCTCTCGACGCTTGCCAGTATAGGGTTTCTTGCTAGCTCCTCCAGATGAGGATGATTCACCCTGAATCTTTCCGATCTTTATACCATTTTCAACATGCTCGCCCAAAGTGATGAGGGCTGAGAATGTTCCGGACATGCCACTAACCAGCTTTTCATAATAGACTCCAGGAAGGGTAGCCACGAACATTTGTACCAACTCACGCTCAACCATCGGTGGTTGAACCCGAGCAGCCAATTCACGCCACCGCTGGGCGTACTCTTTGAAGCTTTCATTGCTCCGCTGCGAGAGATTCTGAAGCTGAACTCGGTTGGGAGCCAAGTCGCTATTATATTGATAGTGGAGGACAAACGCTTCAGCGAGATCTTTCCACGTGCGCACAGCAGCGGGTTCCAAACCCATATACCATTCGAGCGATGGGCCAGAAAGACTATCCTGAAAGAAGTGCATCAGCAACTTCTCATCATCAGAGTAAGCGGACATCTTTCTATAATATGATCGGAGGTGAACACGGGGACAAGTAGTGCCCCTATACTTCTCAAAGATAGGCACCTTGAACTTGTGAGGTACTTTAAAGTCAGCAATCAGCCCGAGCTTGGACATGTCAACGCCCAATGTGTTCTGATTTTCTATATCTCTCATTTTATCTTCCAGCGCCTTGAACCTGAGTCGAGCCTCAGCAGTCAATTCAGCCTCTACACCTCTCTGAGAGAAAATGTCATCCTGGTGGTCCTCCAGCCACGGTTGAGGCACCACCATATTTCCTGCACCAACATTGCCGTTGACCGGCCCCATGGTAACATTGGCTCCCAAACCACCATTGACGGCGCCCGCCGCGTTAAGTCCGAGATTAGTCATAAGATTGCCGTTAGCACTACCGTTGCCCCCGGCAGCAGGAACAACGTTCTGTGGAGTATCCCCTTGAGGAGGAGTGGGTACGGCCCCGCCATGAAGTATTCCATTACTGTCAACCCTGGAGATAAGAGGTTGAACCAAAGTACGAAGCTGGTCTTGCCCATTCGCAACTACTTGCATCAGCTCCATAAAACGATCCATCCGTTCACGAAGCTCCTGAACATCTGACTGTACCTGGTCCATGATTCTCGTTTGATTGGCGCGAGTTGAGTAGCGGTGGATGAATCTTTGATCAATCCTGGAGATCGAAAACAGCTCGGAACCTGAGTACCTGAAAAACCTGTCAACATCAAGGGTTAGGAAAAGGTAACAGAATGTATGTCATGCAAAAATGCTTCATGCAAATGCATGCATGTGTCTGTGTGCTTGAGAGATTTCCCCCGATCCTGGCACCTGCTGACAATAATAAGGAGAGGAATCCAGGCCCAATCATGGAAACAGTAACCTCACATAGCAATGGTCAGATTCGACACATCAAGGACCGAGAACTCATACGCAACAGTCTTCCTGAGAACGGCTGCAGTAACACAATGAGAGATCTTGGATCAGGGAAATGGTACCTGTCACAGACACACGCTAATGGAATGATTATGCAAGCTAATGCAAAATGCAGGTATGCAACAATATATCCAGGTGGCTGCTGTGGAGATTCGATGTCAACAGTCACTGATGAGAAGGAAGCCCCGGTGTAAAACCACTGATCTGATCTGCTGTGAATAACCATCTGGTAGGATCGAGATCAAAATTCTTCCCTGACAAGAACGAAGGCCTGATAATAAAGACCCCGGATGCAAGATCAAGGAATATCTGTTGATGAAGTCTTCGGACCCCAAATCACAAATCTGCCCTCTCAAGAACAAATGCACAGCTGCTGATGAGATCTTCAAACCCCACTCAAAATCTGCCCCATCAAGAACAAACAACAACTGCCAATGAGATCTTCAGACCCCACTCAAAATCTGCTCTATCCAGAACAAACCACTGATAATAATACACTGATCAAAGCCTGCTCTATCAGGAACAGACAAACACCCGATGATAAGATCCTCTGATCAAACCCTTGCTCTATCAAGAACATCTCTGCAACTGAGAACCCAACATAACTGATTCACTGTCAAGAAAACCAGGTGGTCTGGAGGTCAAAGTTTCCTGCAATATCCCAACCCCACTCACAGGTATGATGGACCTAATCCACGGACAAAGGTACGGCATCCTATGCGGTCGTCAGCGTCACAGACTTTCATGAGTGACAATACGATTCCCAGAAGGAGTGGCATCGTCAAGTCATGAAGAGGCCTCTCTTAGCTGACTTCCAAATGATCGGTCCCCAGAGTCGACAATCCTCACGTCTGGACTCCCTTCAGATCCTCAGGACCGGAAAGGAGCACCTCTGCAAGAATCTCGTCTGAGCGCAGATTTTCGTAGGGAACTGTGCCTGCTCAGCAGACAGGTTCGTCTACTACTTCTCCGCAACTATATCTAGGTGTGTACTCAAGCCCAGGTCCGGCTTCTCACTCATAGTAACATCCCTCTCCCACAGCAGCACAGATAATCATATCAACTGGAAATAAAATGCGGGAAATAAAATGCGGGAGGTAAAAATGCGATAAATAAACGCAAACCAACAAGAAAACATACAAACGATAGGATTGACTCGCGTAGGGGATGGGAAACGGTCCCAGCATAAGGGATGGGAAAAGTCCCTAGATGCCATGAGTCCCCAGCAGAGTCGCCAGCTGTCGCTTGCGCGAAAATAAGGTGCCGGCAAGACAGAAGAGTCGCCACCTTTCGTTATTTATCCCTCAGAGCGGGAAAGGAAACGATCGGAAAAACCTGACGAATAAGGGTAAGACAAGGTCGTCGCAACCATTGTCTGGGTTCGGGAGTCGGTTACGCGAGGGGAAGGTATTAGCACCCCTCACGTCCGTCGTACTCGACGGGATCCTCGCTTGTTTGTTTACTTGGATGGGTTGGTTATAATCTATCTACCTATCAAGGCTGGCTGAAAAAGAAAAGAAAAATGACTCGGCAAAGCGTCGCACTTTATGCCTACGTATTCTCATCAGAGAATGAGAAATCAGAGTCAACGTAGTTCGGCTAACTACGGGTGAAGGTTGAAGGTCGCTCGCTAGGACATCGCGTCCTATGCCTACGTACTTTCATCTGGTATGAAAGATCAGAGCAAACGTAGTTCGGGAAACTACGGGGAAAAAGGCTCAACTAGGAGGGAGACTATCAAGTCCTACTGTTATCATGCCATGGATTCATCCTATGGTTGAGGTTTGAACAGGGAACTCCTAGATGTTGTCATGCATAGGTGTCAACCTAAAAGTCTATCATCAAATCCTCATCAGAGGAAATGAGAGTCCTAAGGGATCATGTCAATGATACACCAAAACAGACAAAAGCATCAGCTTTAACAGTAAAATGCATGCAATGCAAGTGAGGGAGGAAATGTGTGTGGGGCTTCAGCCTCCACAAGCTCGTCTCGGCCTCAAGCCAGTCATGAAATAACAGTAATCATACTGAAAATAAACAACATGCTATCAAGCAATAACAGATAAGAGAAATGAAGTGCCATCAGGCAAACAAAACACAAGCTTGAGAAAGAATCCTCTATTTCTACTCTCCAATTCTAACCCTAATCACAGAGTCTAAATCAAATCTAAGCAAAGCCCTAAAGCAACAACCTAACCAAAAGAAATCAATCCCAGTCTTCAAGCTTCAGAACAAGCTTACCAAAGAAAGGGAGCTAAGTAAGCAGACTCATAGTGTCTTCCTCAGGAAAGCACTAGGAGGTGTATACTCAGGAGTCATACCCTATGTAGCTCAACCACTGTGATCAGTTTACATTCCTCCTCAGGAGAAATTAAACTCACAAGCAGGCTCCAACATCACTGGATATTTAGGAAATCCTATCTGAACTAGTGGAACTAAATGAACAGACTCATAGGACCTTCCTCAGGAAAGTACTAGGAGGCTTCCACTTAGGAGTTGTATCCTATGTGGCTCAACAACTGTGATCAGTTTACATTCCTCCTCAGGAGAAATTAAACTCACAAGTTGGCTCCAACATCATTGGATACTTGAGAAATCCTAGATAAACTAATGGAACTAAGTGAATAGCCCCATAGGACCTTCCTCAGGAAAGTACTAGGAGGCTTCCACTTAGGAGTTGTATCCCATGTGGCTCAACAACATGTGATCAGTTTACATTCCTCCTCAGGAGAAATTAAACTCACAAGTTGGCTCCAACATCATTGGATACTTAAGAAAGAGGTGAGAAGAAGGGATGAAAGTCATTCATAGTGCCTTCCTCAGGAAAGTACCATGAACTTCCTTCACACTTCAGGATCTCAAACCTCACAGACAGGGCATAAGCCAAGCTCTGGGTCTCTGAATCTTGGTCTACAATCTTCACTTCATGATGCTCTCCAACAAGCTCTTCAAGACAACACAAGCCCCATCACCAAATTCCCCACAATGAACCCCAAAGATGAACAGATAACCACAGGGGAGACAAAATCAATAGGCAACTTCAGAAAATACCTAAAAAATACTAAACTAATGGGGAAAAATTTAACAATTATTCACAAGGGTCCTCAACACCTACTCATAACATCTACATAGGCCTCTACCTAGGAATCAAGACAAAACTCAATCAAAGAAAGGAATTCATCACCTAAACACAATCTAAACCCTAATTAGGATACCCTAGATCTACCCTAATTAAACTAATCAAAATTTAATTCTAAAATTCTAGAAAAAATCCTATGGGGAACTATGATTCATCATCTAATTGCACAAAAAAGAATGGATTAAAAAACCTAAGGGAAGGTCCTAAAATAATTCCTACAAAATCATGATATAAAACTAAACATTATAAAAGCTATTTTAAAAGAAAAATCTATTAAAATACTAAACTTAAAAATAAAATCCCATTTTTATTTTTATATTTTTCTACACAAAATGATCTAATCATAGAAAAAAGAAGCATTAAAAAATCATTTTTTATCAATTATTTATGAATTAATCAAAAACAGAAAAAATAAAAGAAGAAAATAAAACAATTTAAATTAATTAAAGGGAGGGGGGGTGCGATGAGCAACTCTCGCTAGTTCAATTCACATGGGCCAGATAAGAAGGGGGGTGGGGATAGAAGCTAAGCCCAGAATGGCTGGTTTAATGAAACGACTGCGTTTCAATTATTTGAAATCTTCCCTCCAATTCTCAGACTAAACCATGGCCGTTGGATCGGATTAAATTGTCAAACCTAGAGACTGATCCAAGGGACCTCCTTCATCGTCCCAAACGCAACCTAGGGTTTTCAGAACCCTCTCATCCATGCCCTAATCTTCCTCTCTCTCGTTCTCTCTGCTCAGGCCATGGTTTCGCACGATTCCAAAACAAAAATTACTCTACTACTCAAGAGCAACACAACCATACGCTCACCTTTCCATAACTCGCCCTAGATAATTCTAACAGAAGGCATCAAGATCATGGTTCAAAATATTTCTCTGAGATCAACCCTAATTAAACTCAAAACTAAAGCTGCAATCTTGTTCCCTATGCCACCCTAATCACTATAATCCATGTCATGCTGATTAAAGCCTAGCACACAGTTCATTCTTGCACATCAAAGATTTATGCACCTGTCACAAACCATCATGGATCGTGCCCTAACTTTCAGTATTTGGTCATCTACCCTAATACAATCATTCTATACCTATAAAGCTAAAAGGAAGCCATTAAATTAAGAGGTACAAAGGGAAGAAAGAACCTGTCAAAGGGATGATGGTGAGGCTCGTGGGGATGCTTGCAGGCCTTGGAATTGGTTCAAGATGATCCTCCAATGGTGAGGAACTTTCTGTTTGCACTTGTGATGGTGGAGATGGCTTGTAGTGGAAGAAAACTCAAGTTGCTTCAACTTGAAGAAACCTCTTCAATGGCAATGTATCTCTCTCTTTCTCCTCTGACTTGACTCTCTATCACCCACCTTGAACACTATCTGATGCACTCTCTTTATAATGATTATTGGATGCTTCTAGATTCATCTAGAATGGGGTGGAAACTTCTTGAAATTCTCATGTGATGACAAGTTGGAAATCTCATATCTCATATGTTATGCCTTGCAATTTTGTCTTAAAATGTCCTTATGTGAGATATTGAGAAGGGATGAGTGAAAAACAAGTTCATCTTTGGCTTGTGTAGGGTTTTTCAACATTGCCTTCTTTTTCAAGTAATACCTTTTCAAAGCATCACCCATTTTAAAGCTCCAAATCAAAATTCTAGCTAAACCAATGTTCTCAAAATGGTTTTTCCAATCAAAATGATATATTGGATGACCTATTTTGGATTTGTGGATCTTCCAAATCACTTTTCAATTTCAACTTTTCAAGTTTATAAGCCTTTTTTAGTTCATTTTGGACCAATCATGTAATCTCATGCTATGAGCTTTTCCAACAATTTGTGACCTTCTTTCTAGACTTAAAATCACATTTTGAGCAACTTTCATGTTTTGAGTTTTTCCATTTGAGGCTTGGAAATAGGAGTTTTAGGCATTGGCTAAAATGACCTATAACTGACAAATGACCAAAATACCCCTGTCTTGTTCAAACCATAAGTTGAGTTCCACAAATCCAAACAAGGACTTCTACCACTCAAATTAAAGCTAAGAAGATGCCCTTCAACATTCATGTTGACCAAGAAACCATAGGAATCATCCTACTAGGGCAAAAGTTGTCTGCAAGTTGGGTGACTTTCAAGGACCCAGATTCACACACCTCTGCTGACCTGTAATTTGTCAAAACCATAACTTGAGCTCTGTAACTCCTATCAAGGACTTCCACCACTCAAATTAAAGCTTAGAATAATCTCTACAACATTCATGTTGTGGGGAAGATGAGATATCAATCACATCTTGAGCTAAAACTGCCTGGAAGATAGGGATCAAATTAGGGTTTTTCCACTGACAATCCTCAGAAACCCTAACTCAAAACTTCTCAAACTCCTCAATCATGATGAGTTGGTCTAGGAATCATCTCTATAACATCTCTATGCATCCTTCCATGATCTCATGGCCCTTGGATTAGGTCTCAACCTTCTCCAAATCTTCAGCTGATCTAGGGTTGACCCAGTCAAAACCCTAATTCTGTCATTCATGGTTGAATCTTCTGAACTCTTGCACAATGACTTCTCTGGGCTTCATGATGGCTATCAAGACATCTCATAAGCTTTCTCAAAACATCAAGTTCATTCTCAAAGTCTCAGAATCATCTGAGGGACACCCACAACTCTCAAGCTATGAAGCACACAACCTTGGTTTCAACTAATTCTTCTGAGGATCTCCTGAACTTTCTGATGAAGGTATTAACTTTCAAACACTTGATGGATAAATAAATGTTGGTCAAATTTTGGGGTGCAACTGTATTGAACGATAGATATATTTACTTATGTACTAAAAAATATCACTTTTTATCACGGTTGGAAAGAAAAACCGTGATGCAATTCTCAAATTTTACAACGGTTGTATTATAAAGCCGTGGTTAAATAACTTTTAATATTTTATTTATTTATAAACGCAATGGTGAAAGAGTTGTTAATTGTTGTTATTGTTATTCTTCATTACTGTTGTTATTGTTTTTGTTATTTTTGTTGGCTTGCACTATTTTTTTTTGTAAAGAGGATAAAGTATATAAACGCAAGAGTATGTAAAGCAATACTAATAAATAAGTTCATTAAAAGGCCCAAAAGGGAAGAGTATATAAAACATATTTTTTTCATTACATAGTTTTGTGAGGATTGGAACAATATCCCCTAGCACTGAAAGAATCTTTATAATCTATGACTCGCTCCTCACTACCCTCATCAGAATCATAGTAAAAAATCCTCCTCGGTACCTTTTTCTTATTCTTCTTCAGCTTCTTCTTCTTCTTCTTGGTCTTCCTCACCCTCAGTGTATCCCTGACAATAGTTTATCCAGATGGCTAGACCTCCTCAGTTGATTACTGATGTTGTTGGACTGTGGTGACTTCAGTTGACATATTTATGTTAGCATTCTCAGATTGAGAAATCATGTTGCTATAGGAAGTTAAGAAGAATAGTTTGAAGAAGTGGAAATTCATTATATGAAAATGTGCATTTATAGAAGAGATTGAAGATGAAACACCTGATGATTTAATCATTGCCATAATTACTTTGAATGGTTGATATTCTTGAATGACTTGTGACTATCTTGAGAAATGAAGAAAAATTTCAATCATCATTATAGTCGTTTCTCTCTTTTGGGAAGAGTGTTTCTCTCTTTCGGAAAAATCAAAGGTTGAACAGATTATATTACAACGATTTAATATTAAAACCACGACTAAATCATTTTCAAATTTTTATTTATTTATGAAATTAAGTGACACACACTTTTTGTAATAGGAAAAATGGAAAAAAAAATATATTTGACAGGATTCGAACCTTGTAACACTAATTTTATCACCGTAGTTGTTTAAATAAACTGCTATTAAATAACTTTCAAAAAAATAAATAAGCATTAGGCGCTTCCAGCTTGCGATATTACAATGGTGGAAGGCATAACCGTAGTAATATTATGTTACCAAATGTGTATTTTGTAGTAGTTAAAGTCAACTACTTTCGATGCTCCATCAACTCCTCCTGACTCTTCCTCCAGTAACAACTGTCACTGTCAAGGGATTCTTCAATATTGCTTCATGTATTCAACATGCTTTGTAAAGGTCAGCTTTGAATATGTCAGGTCTGGAAAAATCATTGTGTTACTTTGATCTTCAGGTGGACGGGAGATGCCATCGTATATACAACTGTCAATAGTGGTTTGTCGAGAATACCATTATAAACACTTTCACATAAAATTACAAAGAAATGAGCATTCACCATGCTCTTATCATCTCCCTTTCCCAAGGAGATCGACAAACACATTTGTCCATACAGATGAGTAGAAGAATCATTTAGCGCCAAGAGGCTCTGGCCTTCACACGACCTCATATCTTATTTCCTTAAGCTAAGTTGAGTGAAAATTCTAAAGTAAATCAGATTGCAGAAACTTTCGTCATCTATGAGGATCCCTGAGACAAAATTGTTAATAATAGTAACAATAATAATCTGCAGAAGAGTATCATTCAAAATTTCTTCCACCTTCTCATGATCTTGAAACCTTAGGATTGGCCTTTCATCTTCTTTCTCCTTGTTTAAAAAGGTTATTCTAACAAGCATTTATTATGATGGCTCTACTTGCATTATCAGGTCTTTATTGACCCTGTCTATGGTAAACATTGATGAAGACCTTGATCTGGAGAATTTCAGAGGATCTTTTGGAAAGTGATTTGAAGTTCTTCCATCAAAGCAGTTTTGGATTTTGAAGTGGAGGAAATCTAATTGAATCAAGAAAGATATGATTGAATCAAAGGCCTGATTATGGAAATTCATAGAAATCAGAAATTGATTTCCACATAGGGCATCATTGTTTCATTTAAGAACTAGAATTGTTAGTACAAATCCTTGATGAAGTGGTGCGAGCTGCTCTAGTGCAGTTGCACATGGTGGAGTTGTAAAGTTATAACTTCAACACCAAGTCAGTTTTTGGATGAAAAGGAGATAAAATAAATTATGAATTGATCATACATTTTGCTCCTTGCGTGATGATATTTATGCAATGGGAAAATATTTGGTATTTCTTGTATCAGCTATGAGATTAACCCAAATCAATTCCATAAAAGTCATATATCATCAAACATAAAAGAAAGACATACACTTTTCATATGGCTTTTATTCGATCAATTACATGAATTAAATATGTGTCGGTGGAGTTATCAATAATACACTTTGGGTATACAATATATATCTGTTGTGAATTGATGTGATCGAGAATAAACCAAAATATGAGAAAAAGATTGAGTTTCTTGAACAAACACAAGAAACCCTATTAGGTTTTACAAAATGGAGAGAAGAAGGAAGAAGAAGAATAATAGAGAATTGGTTAAATCTATTTTTCTATTCACTTTCTCAATAAGGGTTCAAATATTACAAGTGAATACCAACAACTAACATCTCTCAACAATTTGAGAGAACTAGTCTATTTATAAACTAGTAAGCTAACTTAGGATACAAGCTAATTTAATAATTAGGCTTACAAGCAAGACCCAATTCGACATGCTAATAATCCTAGTATTTTGATTACTACATGCTTAAGCATACTTCGACTACAGCATATAAGTTCAGCATGTGACCAGTGTCGATGCGATTTTCGATGTTGCCCTAGCATGTGAAATTTTAATTTATCCCAAGAAGAGGGAAGGGGAAAAAATCTAAATAAACCCATGAGTGTGCAATGTAAAATAATGCAATAAGAGATCGAGAATCGGGGGTTGGTTATACGAAGGAAATTTATTAGCACCCTAAGTATCTATAATATCCTATATGAACCTCTTGTGTATATTTGTATTACTGTTGATTAAGTCATTTGTTGTGTATTGGGGATTTGTTGGCCGTTTTGAGTGAGTGATAAGAGTGGGAAATGTTTTTGTTGTTTTTGTAGAGTAAGTTAAGATAAACTAAGACAAAGATGTAGGAACCTAAAGGTTTTACTTATTATTGTGCTCGCTAAGATCTTGCAATCTTATGCCTACGTATTCTCAAAAGGAAGTTGAGAAATCATAACGTTTGTAGTCACCTGCTAATGGGTGGAATTGGTTTGTTGGGTTTGAGAAAAGAGACAAGTTTTCATCTTAAGGGAGATATCTCACCTATTCACCACAAACATTTTGAGAAATAAGATAATAAGGGAAAAAGCTTTAAACTTGGATGTAGAAAATCTAGAGTAATGCCACATCTTCCTTTAAATGAGTCTTTGCACTCTAAGAGAAGAACCTTGACTTGGATATAGAATCAACAAGTGTTCCACTTACATCACTTAAATGAAAGAAGTGTTTTTGTACCATAATAAGAGAAGGACTCCAGTTTGGATTTTGAATCAACAAGTGTGCCACTTACATCATTAAATGGGAAAAAGTTTGAAAGGTTTGATTTATGTTGTGGGGAATAGAAGAGTCATCTCTTATATAGAGATGATTCATGTCTCATCTCTGAGGGAAAAGTTTTGAACTTGAAGTTAAAGGTTGGCTAGGTTTTGAACTTGAAGTTAAAGGTTGGCTAGGTTTTGACTTGAAGTTGAAGCCACAAAGGGGGCTATGGTTTAAGGTTTTTTGAAGGTTTCAAGCCACAAAGGGCTATGGTTTTAAGCTTTGAATGAAGTTGAAAACTTCAAGGGGAATCCTAATATTTTATTTAAGTTGAGAACCTCAAAGGGGATCCTAGGGTTTTAACTGAGTTATAGTTTGAAGGGGACCCTAAAATTTGAACTGGGTCTAAACTTAAGGATGAGTATTAAAATGCAACAGTTGTATGAATGCAAGTGTCATAAACATAAATTTCAATAGAAACTTAACAAGAAAAAATTGATTAAGCTTTTAAACAAATATAGTCATCAAGGATGAAATGAACATGATTGTGATCAAGCATGGTATATCAACATGTGAATGAGTATCAGACAAGTAGATATGTTCATCATGGTGAGAGTTTATGAAGGAAATACTTGAACATGTGAGCAAAGATTTAATTAATTGAAGCAATTACATAGAAGTTCAAGCAAGCATATATTCAAGATGATCATGGATCAGATGAACATAACAAAGGATAAGCAAAACCCAAAGTTTTATGAAGATGAGCATATGAACAAGACATTCAATCATGGTTGAATCAATGACTTTGGGGAATCCAAACTCAAGAAGAAGCCCTAGTCATACATCAAGATTTTTTCAAAAGATTATTTGAACAAAACCCTAAGGTTTCAACTAATAATCAAAGTATTTTTCAAAAGAAATAACACTTAATCATGGTATGTATAAGTCAAGACAACATGTTATGTACATTAAACAAGACTTAGACAAATGATATTATGATCGTACAAACACACATGTACAATTAGGTCAAGAGAATAATCAAAAGGAATCATGAAAAGATATGAAAAATACTTAAAAAGTACTAGTTTTCAACCTAATAAAAGTGACAAAAATAAATATTATTTTTGGGATTTTTTGTTGGATTCTCAAAGTATGCAAGATAAATGAGAAGTGTGCAAAAATTGGCTCAAAAAGATTAATTTTGCTTATTGAAATAATTGAATAAAGTTGTGAAGAAAAGCATGAAAAATAGTGATAACAAAAATAGGGAATGCTCCCACCAAAACTTGAACCTACGCCCTTGGGGTGATGGGCTTAAAATTCTACCACTGGGCCATGTGCCTCTGGTTTGAAAAATAAAATGAGTGTTGAATAATATATTAAGCCTTTAGAGTGAAAATGTATTAAAAAAACATCAAAAGCTTTAGGGTGAAGGGGATTCGAACCCCAGACCTTGGCTTCGTTCACACACACAAACCAAACACTTGACCACCACGGCACAATGCCAATTTGTTAATTAACTTGCAACGAAATAATAATATATTAAACATTAATTTAATATTGGAAAATGGCGCCACAAATATGCTCATCTTCTTCCACGAGCTTCATCTTCTTCATCCAATTTGAATTTCCAAAATCTTTATTCTCAACCAAATTGAAAGATGTAAAGACTAAATTTGTTGGAAATTTCACCAGGAATTGAATGGTATCAACCAATTTCATTTATATTCAGTGTAATTTAAATTAACACGCATGAACACATAAACCCTAAAACTGGAAATATCAAAATGAAATCTTATATGCTACAATTTATATACAATTAGCGCGGGGAAATCATTCACTGCATCATGATAAACAGATTAGAAACTCAAATGGTACAAAATGATGCATGAATCATAGAGTTCGAATTTTGGAAAACTTACCTTACAAGTGATAATTGAATTCCTTGATAGAGGTGTTCCAGATGCAGTTTCTTGATGCTAACAACTTCCTTGACACTCCAAGGAGTGTGTCGATGTGTTCAAATTGATCTGAAACCTTATGAAACTCCCTGGTCAACTCAATATGCAATTTGAAGTAAGTGAGATATAGAGGATGTGTTTCTGGTGTTACAAAAGCAAGGTGATGATATGGATCACTTCTATATGATGTATATAAAGTGTTTGGATGCCTGGTTTGGTTGGAGATTGCTTGGAGTTGAAGTTCCAAGTTTTCACTTTCTTGAGACTTTGAATTTTGGAAGGAGGAGGATTTCTTAAAAAAAATAAGTTTTTGCTATGTTTTGGTGTGATTTGAATGATCAAGGATGACCTCTATTTATAGGAAAATGTTTCATATATTTTTGAAAATCTTTGGATTAGGATACATGCCATTACCCAAAGAGTAATGATATGCACCTATTACTTGAGTGCTAAGGTACACATAGCCTATTTCTCACATGGCTATAATATGATCTTTTAGAGATTGAATTCATAATATTGCATCTTGATCCTTGGTGTTTTGATCATTATTTGATAGATTGTGGTGGTTTTTGATCAATTCACCATTGCACTTTAACGCTAGAGGACAAAACTTAAGTTCCTAGCTTTTTGGAATGATTCTTCATATGCAAAGGGATAGAATTTTAGAAATTCATGCAGAGCAAATGGTGTATTATGATTTTGATGTTAATCTTGTGAAGAAATAAGGATTGAAAGTGATCAAAACTCACTCCAAAAACCGTGTGGCACAAGTATGTGTAGCAAATTTGTCTTGAGCATTCAGTTGCAACAAGGCCTATTGTAAAAATCATATATTCTTGCTCAAGTAAGATAAATGGATGTTCTTGGATATTTTGGAAAGCTGAGATGACATACTTCAATTTTGATGTTGGAAGTTTGTCTTGAATCAATGTGGATCATAGTGAAAAATGCCCCCAAAGTTGGCTCCAACACAAGGCAGATTTTGCTTGAAAATTTTCTAAGTGTTTAAGTTCAAAAAGTATTGAACCTCCAACTTCATGGCTTCATATCTCTCAGTCTATGCATTTTTTGGGAATTCATCCTTAACGACAAAGTTGCAGCATGTAAAAAACTCTTCAATTTAGTCTTTGGAGCAAAGAAAATAGTTACTTGGATTGTAAGTTATGACCTTGGCAAGATGAGTAAAAACCATTGAATTTTATAACTTAAAAAAATTATGAAACCCTAATTTTCACAAATCTTGATTCTTTGATATTTTTGTTGATTTTCTTGATTGATCATGATCCAGTTCACATATTATCATGATCCTTGACTTGAGGAAACCATGTTTGACCAAAAAAGTCATAATTCAAATTTGACTTTGATCAGTGGTTGACTTTTGTATCAGATGAAATCCAAAGTGCACTCTTTAATGAAATCAAATCCTTGAGCTATTTTGAACACTATGGATGGACTCCAAAGGTGTCTTTGTATGTCTTGAATCATGTCCTAAGGCTTGAGATCATGTCCTGGTCAAAAGTCAAAGGTGCAGTTAACTTTTCATCAAAAACATAGTTTGTGGACCAGATGAATTTGAATTCTTGCATTGCTCATGAATCAAGTTCTTTGGATCAAACCAATCATATGAATGGAGGTGAATTTAAAGTCCTTGAAACATATTTTGAGATGTCGGATCATGCCTTGCTCCAAAAGTCAACCAGAGACTAAATCAGGTCAAAACCCTAATTTGGGTGTATTTGAGGACTTGAGCCTTGTTGAGCTTGAAATGATGCAATCTTGTATTTGATTTTTGATTAGAGGAAACCCTTGATTAATGTTGAATGAAAAAGGGAGAGAAGAAGGAAGAAGAATAGAGAATTGGTTCAATCTCTTTTTCTATTCACTATCTCAATAAAGGTTCAAATATTACAAGTAAATATCAACAATTAATATCTCTCAACAACCTAAGAGAACTAGTCTATTTATAGACTACTAAGTTAAATTCGATATACTAACTAGGTATGTGCATGGTGGTTATTTTTAGAAACTAAACCACCATAGAGAAATAATGATGTGAGCTTCTCATACCATTTTATACTAGCTTGTTTTAGTCCATAGAGACTTTTGACAAGTTTTCAAACCTGATTGGACTTGTTACATGTGATTCCTTGAGGAACAGTCATGTAACCATCCTCCTCTAAGTCACCATGTAAGAATGCGTTATTGACATCAAGTTGATGTAAAAGCCAATTCTTGATGGCTCCAACAGCAAGAAGGACTCTGGCAGTAGATAATTTTTCTACAGGTGAAAAAGTATCAAAAAAAATCTAGACCTTCTACTTGACTGTATCCTTTTGCAACCAGCATGGACTTATACCTTTCAATAGTGCCATCAACCTTGTGTTTGATCTTGTATACCCACCTGCTCCCAATAGGTTTGACATTGGGTGTAAGATCAATCAACTTCCAAGTTCCATTGATGGTTAAGGCCTCCATCTCAAAATTCATAGCTTGAATCCAATTCTGATCTGTGCATGCTTCCTCATAAGATTTTGACTTATGATCAGGTGTAACAGACAAGCTGAAAGATCTGTGACTAGGAGACAAAAACTTAAAAGAATGATAAGAGGATATGGGATAGTGTAAACCTGAAGATGATGACATGGACTGATTGTTTGAAGCATTGCACACATAATTCTTTAGATGGGCAGGTGGATGTCTACTCATTTTAAAATCATTTAAATGGTTTGGATTCATAACCATAATCACATGTCAACCAAAATTGGTTATAAAATCGGTTATAAATTTGGTTATGGTTATATAACCATTTTACTTTTAAAAATCCGGTTTTAAATGATTTTTTTATTAAAAAAAACATTTTAAAACTTATTATTTATAAATTTGAGAAA
This sequence comes from Lathyrus sativus, assembly GCA_963859935.3. Classification (NCBI taxonomy): domain Eukaryota; kingdom Viridiplantae; phylum Streptophyta; class Magnoliopsida; order Fabales; family Fabaceae; genus Lathyrus; species Lathyrus sativus. Next base: position 459,000,479 of record OZ012736.1, read on the forward strand.
AATAGATTCTTTTTTATTTAAAATTATGTTATTTTGTTAAACTTTATATATTTGATTTGATTTTTGTAAAGAAATATTAAGAATATAAATAAATAAATTGTATAGTTACTAATCTAAGATCTAGTTGAGACTAGTGGTATTATTTTTGTCTCCCACCGTCTTCTTTTTCCATTAATCTTACATCACTAACCAAAATGAACAGAAAAATGAAACACATTCACATGCTAGATTGTTCGTTGTTACTAACACCATGTTACTAAGTTGACAAAATGTAACCAAAACAAATTAAACATCAAACGCGCCGCTGTTACCGCTAATTACAAACAATCTTACGCAACCTCATTTGCGTTTTTCCAATTATTACTGTTCCCTTTTTAACGCCTTAAAAATCGGAAACTATTTCTTTTAACTACTTTTTTCTTAATCATTTTGTCTCTCTTTTAATCCTATAAATATCTATCTATCATTACCTAAGTGAAACACAACACAACACAACTAAAACTTTTCTATTCACTTTCACAACAATGGCAGTTCGTTGCTATAGCTCCTCCATCTTGGTTGTCATCTCTTTGCTCCTTTTGCTTACTTTCTCTAATGTAGCTGAGGCTTATGGACGCGCAAAGCTTCGACCTTCAGGTATATATACATTATTGATGTTCTGTTAAGTTAACTCAGTTGATATCTGTGTGCATGTATATCAGGTTGAAAGAGCGCAGTATAATAATTGTTACATTTTAATGATGATGTGAATGTTAATTTTTTTTTAAACAGATTGTAAACCAAGGTGTAGTTATCGTTGTTCTGCAACTTCACACAAGAAGCCATGCATGTTTTTCTGCCAAAAATGTTGTGCTACATGTCTCTGTGTTCCACCGGGTGTGTATGGAAACAAGCAAGTTTGTCCTTGTTACAATAGTTGGAAGACAAAGGAAGGAAGACCAAAATGCCCTTAAGATCTTAATTTCTTTACTTATTAAGAAATGTAATATTTATAATTTGGAAATGCTAATTGATTTCATACTTAGTGTATGAAAGGTGAGTGATTTTTTACTTTTCAATGACACTCACCATGTATGATCTTGTCCTTTTAACCATAATATGAAGGTTGAAAGGGTTATTAAATTTTGGTATTTTGTTTTTCAATGTTGTTTCTTATATTTTACAATAAAAGTAACAAAAATGCTCTGTTGCTCTTTGTATGAAATATCATATACATATAGGTTACATCTCTATCACCCATTTACTTTCGGTTATAAACAATTTTATTTAATTTTATTTCAAGGAAAAGTTAGTGGCATTCTTTCGGACAAATAGTGATTCACTAAACTATTTTTTAGTTGGTGAAAAATGTATTAGGAGTTTGATGAATTGAGTGAAAAGAGCTTCAAGAGTTGATTTTTAAAAGGTTTTAAAGAGAAAGTCTTTAAGAGATTACGACTATATCTTAAAATGTGTTTTTTATTTTTTATTTTTTTAAACAATATAATTTTATATGCATATTACTTTTAAACTTTTTAATAATATCACACATATTTCAAGTTATAAACACATCCCTCCAAAATATTTTAACTACTGTATGAAAATTTCTTAATTGGGTTTGTAAAGAATATGGCTCTGCTATTTGGTTCCAAAACTGAAAACAACATGAAAATTTCTTGTGTATCTTAAAATTCCTTTTCTTTACAAAAGGTGAAGATTCTTTTTTTTCTATAAAGAAATTTCTTATTCTATTTTAAGGGGTGGTAAAAAAAGAAAATTTAAAATATTTTTTTAGATTTCGGAGATACATTTTCAAATACACCTTGTTTTAAATAAAAAAACGTTAACAGATTCAGAGATGCATCTCCATAATATTTAAAAACATACACTATGTATCCCACTCTAAAAGGCATTTCACAATTTTATTGTTACAGAGATATATCTTTGTTTAGGATTTACATAAATGTATCTTTGTACCCTATCAGAATAGTGCAGGTTATGTTTGTTTTATGATTTACGCAAATGAAAGTGATGATTTATAAATGTTAAGAACCATGTGATGTGCTGAGATTTAAATCATGCAATCGATATGCAAAAAATGTTATATATATATATATATATATATATATATATATATATATATATATATATATATATATATATATATATATATATATATATATATATATATATATATATATATATATATATAAATGGTCCAAAATGACATATATAAAAATAAAGTCAAAATATACAATAAAGTAGAACGGAGTGAAAATAAAATACAATTCATAATGAATCTAAAGTACAACTACTATATACTATTGCGTTGTCAGACTACAACTCCTCTGGATCTTCTGGTTCTTTGGGCTCCTCGTTTTCCACTACCTTCTGTCCTCTGTCATATTCTTCGGTACATCGATTTCTCTTATGCCTCCTTCATAATGGCATTTAGGACCTGCCTCACATTATACCCATCAGAGAAGATACATCTGTCAATACACTACTACAGGAATGATTTTTGGTAGCGCATGAAAAGACAGCGCTTTTTGAAAAAGCGCTGCTAAAGAGTCAGGAAAAATAAAGAAAAAAAATAGTAGACTTTAGACAGCGCTTTTAGAAAAGCGCTGCTAAAGGGGTCACCTACGAGAGCGCTTTCAGAAAGCACTGCTAAAGGGGTTATTCTAAGAAAGCGCTTTTATAAAAGCGCTGCTATAGGTGGTACAAAAGACAACGCTTTTATAAAAGCGTTGCTATATGTAACACCCCGTTCCCCAAAATAAAATAAAACAATCGAATAAACAATTATCAGAGTTTCCACACCAAAAACGGGATGTCACATTTTCACCAAAATTCCACAAGACATTTCTTAAAAAAATGATTTTCAACAAAATTGCAGCGGAAAATGAATCTGTCATAAATATATATATATATATATATATATATATATATATATATATATATATATATATATATATATATATATATATATATATATATATATATATATATATATATATATATATATATATATATATATATATATATATATATATATATATATATATATATATATATATATATATATATATATATATATATATATATATATATATATATATATATATATATATATATATATATATATACACGTCATCATCATATACATCAAGTCGGCCATCTGCTCAAAGTACACAAAATATCATCTTCAAATCTCAACACAATAAGATACGCCACAGGGGCACACAAAACATCAAATAAACAAAACACTCCCAAAAGCTCTGGTGTTACGTATCATAGCATCCCTACAACTCGCCACAATCCAAGCTAGCTAAGCACCTGGATTGTCTGTACTTCCGAAGAAGCACAGACCACAACAACCACAACGAGGGGTGAGAAATCACGATCAAAATATAACGGTAATAATGTACATGAAATAAAAGGCAGAAACATATAAACATCATTTCCTATACATCCATTCCGGACCTACTGTCCCATGCCAACACAGCACACATCACAATGCAACACATGCAACTCGACACAATGATATGCGGTACCGACTCAACTCAGGATAGATCGCATACACTCCATCTGAGCAACGATCTATCCCTACCACGCTCCTCCTGAGCCCATATAATCAAATCTCAGGATAAATCGCATACACTCCATCTGAGCAACGATCTATCCATACCAACGCTCCCCACTTAGAGCACGGGTGAATCACATACGCCCCATCTGAGCCATGATTCCATCTCGTCCACATGCTATGCAGACACCATGCACAACAACACAAGCACTCACGGTGCACACGATCCTACTGATCCATTTCATCGTATATCACACGAATATCACGGAATTCACGTTCCGCCACCACACATACGCTCACCTCAGCTCACTAACAAGCTCATCATCAAACATGATCGACAAGGGTCCAAAACCACAAAGGAAACAACACAAAACAACAGCAAAACATAAACTGCTGTCGGGCTCGCTGGCACGTTCGCCTGGCGAAGCCCCGCAGCGAATACTCGTTGACCATTCGCCTGGCGAAATCCAAACAGAGGCTACTGGAAGCATTCGCTGCCCAGTTCGCCCGACGAAGCCTGGCGAAGGCTCGCCTCCTCATTCGCCCAGCGAATACCTGCGATCTCAGAAAAATTCCACACAGCAGAAACAACAACCTTTCCCGATTTTGCCCGATTTCACTGCAACCAGCTTCTAACATGATGCACCAACATAATACGACTTAACTACGAAGTCTATACCGAATTCCACCTGATAATAACCTAGTCTTACTGTTCGGACCAACTTCGACTTAAAAACGGTAATCTACCAAAACCCCAAATTCATCCGAACAACACATGCAACAATTAATTCATGCTAGCAACATTCATAATCACAACACAACATAGTATTTAGTTCATCGTTCATCAATGGGGTTAGGGAAAATCCCCTTCTACCAAATATTCATGCAATACCGAAATTTAACTGATTATTCCCCCCCCCCCCCCCCCTCTTACCTCAAATACAGCTCCGATGAAGGAACCTCAAGAATCCACAGCCTAGCTTCCTCTTGCTTGCTCTTGCTTGACTGTGCTCTCACTCTTGCTAGCTTCTTCCACCATGCTTCCTTTCTCCATCGGGTTCGTGTTCTTCTTTTCTCTATTTCCAATTTTCCACTTATGCCCTCAATACCCCAAAACCCCTTTTAATTCCAAATTATTCCAAATTAATATTAAATCCTCATTTCTTTTATTCAAAAATTAATAATTCCAATAATATTTTTAAATATAATAATAATAACAATAATAATAATAATAATAGCAACAACACTACTAATTATCATATTATTATTATTATTAATCATATTATTCTAATATTATGGACCATAGCTTCTCAAATAAATTCCACACCAAGCACGCCGAAAAATGAAATAACACTGGAAACTCAAATAATTAAAATGGGCGTTACACTATAGGTCCTGCCTTATCATACCTTAGAGAGCGCTTTTATAAAGCGTTGCTAAAGGCCTTGCAAAAGCGCTGTTGTAGGTTTAAGTGGCATAAATTTTAAAAAAAAAATAGTAAAACTTATAAACAGAAATAGTCATGGTTTTTGGCATTCTTACGCTCACAACCCAGAAAAACTCAGAAACAGAAACACTCTTCCATTTTCGCCTCTGTCGCCGTCTGTTTTTGGCATTCTTCCATTTCGTCTGTCGTCGTCTTCCATTTCCGCCTCCGTCTGTCTGTTTTTGGCATTCTTCCATTTCGTCTGTCTGTTTTTGGCATTCTTCCATCTTCGTCCTCCACCCATTCTGTACGAAATCTACAGGTTTGCTTTGAACCAATCTCGCAATGTTGTTATTTGTTTCATACTGTATTTTGCTGCAATGGTATATGTAATGGATTTGTTTTCTTACTGAGTTTGCTTTTAAAATTTTCAGCAATGATGAGTAAAATATATATAAGTGTTGCATTATGTTGTTGTTTGTTCTTGGTGGCATGACAAGGTGGTTTAGTTTTGACTAATACGAGTGTTGAGTAGTTTGTTTCGGTTTTGATATAAGATTAACATTTTGTTTAGGTTTGATATTGTTTCCACTATTTTGATACAACTTTGATATTGTCCAATGCCATGCCATGTAGATTTTTGTTAAAGAGTTAACAAAGTTAGAAATTCTATTAAAGTTAGTTGTTAGGATGCAATTAAATTGAATTAGAGGTTAGTGAAGTATTAGTTGTGAATCCAATGATGTGTTGTAATTTTGTCAACACAGTAACCTCTTATATCATATACTGTCCATTTCCAATCATTGCAAGATATGAGTGGAGTTCATGATCTTTAGCAGTTTGTTTAATGAATTTTGCTTGTGCTTTGTTAAGTTGCTTGTTAACTTGGTCTAGATGCTAGAGTACAATTCACCATTTATGAAATCACATGATGAAAAAATCACATGATGGAAAAACCCATTCATTTGATAATTTGTTTTTTCTGAATTACAGGTATTATGGTCATCAACGAGGAAAAATCACATGATGGAAATGAAACAACAAAAGACGTGGAAGGCGAAATTAAAAGAGGAATAACGATTATGAAAAAATCATCCGTGCGAGAGATAAAGGTGTAAAGTATAATGTGCATTGGAATGAAAGAGATCAATTAATTGAGCCTAACGGTGCGATGCTGACAAGTTACATTGGAGCACTTGTTCGTTCGCAAATTCCAATTACTTGCGATGATTGGAGAATTCCTTTGTTACACCCGGCTAAAGATAAAATTTGGAGCGAGATACATGTATGATATTTGATATTTTTTAATTATGTCGACAGTTACATCTTTAAATTAATTATATTAACATGATATATGTATGTTTATTTGTTTGCAGAGATCTTTTAATATTGATGATTGCAGGAGAAAATATTGTCTTCAATTGGCCGGAAAATGACTGAGAGGATTTAGAGCGTTTTTAACGAACAAGTTTCTTAAAGATCTGATGGAAACTTTGTCGAATCGGAGTGTCCAAAGAAGTACGCTGATCTGATTTCAGATGAAGAATGGGAGACATTTGTTGCCAAACGAAGAACCAAGGAATTTTGCGTAAGTACAACTTATCATGAACAATGTATAATATATATACTTCTTCAACAAGAGTTCTGATATGACTTTAACTTGTTTTTTCAGGTTGTAAGTGACGTAAATCGGAAACGGGCATCAAAATCCACATATTCATACAAAAAAGGGCGTTTGGGATATGCACGCTTACAACAAAAAATAGTAAGTATATATAAATGCTTTAATATGATATAGTTACAAAAAATAGTAAGTATATATAATGGGATATGAATGCTTTATTATCTGTCTTAATGTGTAGTTGGAAGAGGAGAAAAGTGATGTAACATCTCTTCCGGACCATGTTTTGTGGAAGGCTGCCCGTGTGGGAAGAGATAAAGTCGTTCAGGAAGAAGTTCAACAAGTATTTGAACAATGTGTAAGTACAACATAAGTTTTTTCAGTAACTCAAAAGTGTATAATGTATTTATATATGCTTTTCTCTATATTTCAGGAGACTCTATCCCAGACTATAACTGCAGCTGAGGACGATGATTGCAGGAGCTTACTGAGTCGAGTGTTAAATATTCCTGAGTATTCTGGGTGTATGAGGGGTAAGGGATTTGGTGTCATTCCATCAAAACTGTATAAGCAGCCAAAGAATAAAAATCTTAGCAATAAAGAAGTGATGGAGACGTTGGAGGAATTGAAAGCTCAGATTCGTGAATTACAGAAGGACAAAGAGAGATACATGTCAGAAAGGCGAGGTCCAGAGTGTAAAGATACTAGCGACAAAAATAGTATCAATTGTCTGCAGAAGCTTCCAGAGGTAATTGTATATATTACATTGAAATTAATATAGCACAATTTTCTTAATTGACACATTAATCATATTCATTATTTGTTTAGGGCATTTCACCTTGTCGGCTATATTTATCGTCACCGACTTATCGCATGGCTGGCAAGGGAAAAGTGCATAACACTTTAGGAGATCTACTTCACCATAAACCACTCCCTGCTGGATTTTTGAAAGTATCGGTTGATATTGCGTTAGAGGGGGGTGCGTTGTTGCCTATACCAGATGATATTTCGGACGCCATAGTGGTAGGAGGCGCAATAGGATCGTATGTTGCATGGCCGTCACATCTCATTTTCATAGATGATGAGGTAGGTTGAACACCATTATGAAGTATTCAAATGTTTTACGACCCATATATGAAAGTTATTCTTACATTTATATTTACTTATTTACATGATGATCTTGGACTCCTACAAAATCCAAATCAAAAGATAAGGGAATTATTGTGCGGGAAACCGATTCAGCTGCATAAAAAAAACAGGTACTATTACAATTACATGATGATCTTATTATACATTAATTACTGAATTTATATGACTTTTAGGTTCATGATCAACAGTTGCAACAAGTCAGCAAGGGTAAGATGCCTGAATCTAGCAAGGTACCCAACAAAAAAAAGGCTGAGCCAAAAAAAGCATTTGTTCCTCGATTTAGGTTGTGCCTTGAAACATATGTAGGAACAACAGATGTGGTTGAGGGTGGCATCCGTCAAATACCTATGCAGGAAGGTATTTTTGGTTTTGAATATGCCGAAACAATTGCCAAGGAGGATTTGGACCAGATTTTCCAACATTCTGAATTAGGCATCGGTGTTATGCATTCCTACATCAAGTAATACTCTGATCAATTTTAATTAAATAATTGAACAATTTATTTGCTCATTTAAATGAATATTCTAATGTTGATTATGTTTTTATTTAAGGTTATTGTATAACAAGATGTTGGTCTCGCATGATTTGACTTCAAGATTCGCATTCTTATCTGCTAGCTGTATCAACGCACGGTCAACCGATCACACTCCAGATGTAGTCAGAGATTACTTTGTCAAATCATTTATGGCCGCAGATACAGAGAAGTTGTACTTTTTGCCATATAATACTGGCCATGGATTAGATTTCATTCTAAATTCATTTATTATAATTATTCGTTTTTTGTCATTCTATATAACATTTCCGTCTAAACTTTTGTCTTATTTTACAGTGGACATTGGTTGTTGGTCGCGATTAATCCGATGAAAGAAATAATGTATTATCTGGATTCATTGGATGGTGATCAAATAAAATATCCTGATATGAAGACTATGGTTGATACGTAAGTGATGAGATATATTGTTCTGAATAATTATCTTTATTTATTATGTGAGACTGTTCTAAATATTTGTTTATATTATGTTAGAGCTATACAAATATTTCGATCGCAAAGAGAAGCAAAAGTGCCAAAAAGGAAGACTAACAACATTAGCTGGATCAGAGTGCAGGTATATTTTCACATTTTTTACTGTTATAGTGATTCTACTTGATAAAACTATTTAAACTATATATCCTGATAAATGATCGTTTGTTTTTTCCATTTACAGTGTCCTCGTCAGTGCAATGGGGTTGATTGCGGATATTTTGTATTGCGCTTTATGAAGGAAATTATTCACTTCGGGTCAAATAGATATTCCAATCATCGTATGAATAAATTCATAAGTTATATGATTTATTTTAATAATTAACCGATATTTCATCTGAGTAATTAGTTTTAAAACTAAATCGTGCATGTTCTGTTATATTATGTAGTACTTTGATGAATTCAAGTGTGGTACTTACTCGAAAGCAGGATTGGAAGAAATTAAGGAGGAATGGTGTCAATACATTCTTGAGTTGAGAACTGTATAAGGTATATGTATCGTCAAATATTGATGCGGGATAATAATATTTCTGGAAGTCGTATGTATTTGTAAAGTTATCAGTTTTGTAATTATATGTAAATTGACTGTATTTGTGAAGTTGTTTTGAGGATCGGCTTGTGTTGAATTATATATAAGCAGGTTTATGTGAATTACAATGATTATATGTAAAGTAACTGTAATTGTTATAAACAGGTTTATCGAAAAAAATATTTAAAAAGTGATTATTTTTTAAAAAAAAATTATAAACGTGAAGAATAGACAGCGCTTTTAAGTAAAAGCGCTGCTAAAGGGTGGGGGAAGGGGGGAGAATAGGCAGCGCTTTTGAAAAGCGCTACTAAAGGGGGGGAATAGGCAGCGCTTTTCAGAAGCGCTGCTAAAAGGGGGGAGGGGGGAATAGGCAGCGCTTTTGAAAAGCGCTGCTAAAGGGGGTGGAATAGGCAGCGCTTTTCAGAAGCGCTGCTAAAAGAGGGGAGGGGGAATAGGCAGCGCTTTTGAAAAGCGCTGCTAAAGGGGGGAAAAGCGCTGCTAAAAGTGCTGCTAAAGGGGGCCTATAGCAGCGCTTTATCCATAAAAAAAAAAAAGCGATGTCTTTACCTTTAGCAGCGCCACTTTAGGCAGCGCTTTTAAACGCTGCTAAAGGTCTTATTTGGCATAGTGATATCGGCCTGCGTAATCTCCAATATGCGAAGACATTTAGACAAGGCATCATGAGCATGATTTAACTGTGTTTGCTCCTCCTCTAGTATCTCTTTATGAGCTGACCTCGGTGGATCTCCTGGAGCAGCCTGCACCATATACGAATGTGGCACCCTAAAGAATCATCTGATGCACATGTTGACGTAGCTCCAGTCGCTCTCAGCTATGGTACTTCATGTCTCCTTCGGTACCAGATGAATAAGATAATCATCAAACATGACATTCACCTCTCTATGTGTCATAGTAGGAAGAATAGAGATAACAATGTATCTGGAAATAGTTTGAGTGTAGTCGAACTGTCGCATGACGCACTCAGGCAGATGAGAAAATGTGAGACGTAAGCCGCAAGCCAACCGTCCCGAGTATAACACTATATCTTCAAATGGTCGTGTCTCACCGTGATCAACGTAGCTGTTGAAGTGCATATCTTCGGCAACCAAGCGGTCAAGATACACTCTGAATGGCTCTATCACCTGCTTCCCTCTGAGTAGGACAAATGCAGAAGCATGCGACGTATCCTCAGTGTAAGTCGGTACACACGACCAGGCAAAGATGCGGGGGAAGTGTTGGAGGATATAAGTCTGAAAAGTGTTGGAACACACGAATCATCAGTAAGGGCATTAATGCAGACATACAAACCCCAAAACTAATGGCTTAATCGTTATTCTCAATCAAAAAACATGTTTTATAATATGTATAAACTATTAATCATGTAATTTCTACTCATTTTTAAATCATCAATTTCTACTCATTTAAACACTAACTCAAAAAAACTTTTCAAAACATAAAAAACTCATAAATTTAGAATTTATTTTAGTGTTAAATGATGTCTTTGATGTACTTGTCGATTGAAGAATCTTTGAGCTTGGTTGATGGAAATTTTTTTGAGAAAGTTTGAGAAAATTTTATGTTTATTTAGTGAGAAATGAGAAGAGTTCTGATACAATTTATGCTCTAAAACCGTTGGGAGACGCCTCTTCGAAATAAATTTGATGATGCATCTTCAGAGTTTTTAAACGTTATTTCAGAATTCTATGTACTCATGGTGCATCTAAAAATATATCTTCAAAAACTAAAAATATTTTTGTATTTTTACGTGATACCTTAGTAGCACATAGATTGCATTTAAGAAATTCCCATGATTATCCCTGATGCAAGTGAATCATGAGTTACCTCAAAGTCAGAACCAAAATTCTTACCGTTTTCAAATTTTTCCAATCACAACGATTATAATTATAACCAAAAATAATAATTTTAATTTATATTGCATAAAAAAATGTTTAAAGGTGATACAAACAGTATATTATAGTAAAAATACTGCTACCAGCGGCGGGAAGAAGGCCATTTCCCTTTTTGGCTAAGAATGTGATCGCTCCATAAAAAAAACTCTGAATATATTAAAGTTCAAATTAAGAAAATACTAAATATATGCATTGGTCAAGAAATTTGTGATGAGGTCTAGTTTAATTTTAAGTTAATCTTCCATTAATTACTTTTAACAGACATATAGTATAGTTGGTAAGCAATAATATTTAATGCAATTCATATTAGCAGCATCCTTTGACAAAGTTAGTTTACTTGTGCTTCAATTAACTTGCATGAAGAACAAGAAAATGAATTGAATGATGCAAATCACAGTAAATGCATTAGAAATATGAACATTAGTACCATTGAAGTGAAAGAACTAATCAAAGCTTAATTATCTGAGTTGGCCAACTTCTAATTGACTACAACAACCAACTTAGATTATAGAGAAATCATTTTTTCACTCCTCAAGTTTTGATGTGGTTTGGAAAATAACCACCAAACATTCATAATTGCAAGATTGAAACAATAGTGTGTAACACTACTACTATAAAACTCATATTCATCTCTATGTTTTCGGCGATATAAGAATTCGATTTAGATGTTGAATACATTCAAAATGTTAATACTAAGGCTTGTTTCTGTGACATGTTGTATCTTTTTAATAGGTGAAATTGCTTTTGCAGATAAGCTTGTTACCTATATATTTGGTGATTCTTTGACAGATGTTGGGAATAATAATTATCTGCAATATTCTTTGGCAAAATCCAACTATCCTTGGTATGGAATCGACTATAGTGGCGGCCAAGCGACCGGAAGATTCACCAACGGAAGGACTATTGGCGATATCATATGTATATAGTTTCTGAATCTCAATTTTTTTTTATTGAAATTGAATAAACATGCTTTGTTGGATTAATTTTAAGTAATTTTGCAGCTTCAAAACTTGGAATTCCATCACCACCGGCTTATTTATCTGTGGCTCAAAATGTTGATGATCTCCTCAAAGGAGTAAATTATGCTTCTGGTGGAGCAGGAATTCTCAATGACACAGGACTTTACTTTGTAAGCATAACATGTTCAAAGATTCAAACTATATGGTCACTTGTCTAACTTTTATTAAAAAATTTCAGATTCAGAAATTGTCTTTTGATGATCAAATCAACAGTTTCAAGAAAACTAAAGATGCAATCATAACAAAACTAGGCGAACCTGCTGCCAACAAACATTTCAACGAAGCCATGTACTTCGTTATTGGAATCGGTAATACTTCTTCGGTCCAAAAAGTACTCTTGTTTTGAATCAGTAATACTTCAATCAGTAACACTGAATTATGCAGGTAGCAATGATTATGTGAACAATTTCTTGCAACCCTTCATGGCAGATGGACAGCAATATACTCATGATGAGTTCATAGAGCTCTTAATCTCAACCTTAGAACAACAATTTAAGGTAAATGAACATTTAACATATCAAGAACATGATAGTTAATTAAATCAACATCATGTGTTTTACTTTATACTAAAATTATTGGATTATATCAGAGACTCTACCAACTAGGAGCACAAAAAATCGTCTTCCATGGACTCGGTCCACTCGGTTGCATTCCATCGCAAAGAGTTAAATCCAAAAGAGGTGAATGTCTAAAGCAAGTTAACAAATGGATCCAACAATTCAACTCAAAAGTACAAAACCTAATCAGAAAACTAAACCATGGTCTTCCACATGCAAAACTCGTCTTCGCAGATACCTATCCTTTAGTTCTTGACTTGATCGACAATCCATCTACTTACGGTAATATTTCCACTCTAAACTTTGCATTATGAATTTTATTCTTTATCGAAAGTGAACTCATTTTGTTTCTTGCTATATTTATACAGGTTTTAAAGTTTCAAATACATCTTGTTGCAATGTGGACACAAGCATTGGAGGTTTATGCTTGCCAAACTCAAAGTTATGCAAAAACCGAAATGAATATGTGTTTTGGGATGCTTTTCATCCTTCAGATGCAGCAAATGTTATTCTAGCGGATAAATTCTTCTCTAGTCTTTTCTCTTCGGCTCCTTCTGCAGCACCTAACCCTTCACCCTAATCATATTGGATTTTGCAACTAATGCAGCCAAGTCTGAAATGTAACAATAATAGAGAGATAATGGCATATTACTAACTCAAGTATTAGTATTACTATATATACAAGTTTGTAACTGACGCTACCATGTCATATGTAACAAAAACCAATCATTATAAAATCTATATATACAAGTTCATATAGATAAAGTTTCTTTTGGTAATGAAACTTTGATATGTGAATTGATGCTAGATATTTCACTATCTGATTCTATAGAGCAAATAGGCCATGTATCGGTTCTTGAACTCCTACAACGAAGCATGTAGTGCGATGAGAATAAGGAGTTTTAAATATATAATAGATTTACTTTAATTAATTATTAAATAAAATATAATTATTATATTAATTATTAATTTATTTAATTAAATGAATATTGTATTGAACTTAATTGTTGAATTATCCGGGTTGGGTCATTCTTTTGGATAGCCCGTTGAGAGGTCCCTTCCTTCATCAGCTGATTATATATTTGATTATCCCATTAGGTCAGATAATTAAGAGTAATCGTTCCATCAGAAAGAGGGGCAGTAGCATTCTCAGTTTACACTTAGACAAATGGATTCAACCATGACTATTAGGCTATACTATCTATAATTAGGCTATACTATCTATAATTAGGCTATACGCATCAATTTGTATAAGAGCCGAATTGATATGTTGCATGACTATTAACAAAACAGCTTATTAATAAAACTTGATTTGTATAAGAGCCGAATTGATATGTTGCATGACTATTAACAAAACAGCTTATTAATAAAAGTTGATTTGCTGTAATTTATCAATTTGTGATTAGTGTCTCTGATTTATATTAGGATTTACGACTATCATTCATTCTTAATTGTATCTATATGCATTGTTGGTTGATTTTTTTTAATCTTGTTTATTTAATTTTACCATATCAATCTTTGGTTAAAGGTGAACTCCAAATTTATATTAGGTAGTTTTGGTTTGGTAGAATATATATAAATTACAAAATCAACTTTTATTAATAGGCTGTTTTGTTTTCAAGATTGATTTCAAGAGTGAGGTGCTTTGTTTTTTTTTTCTTCAGCTGTTTTGTGGCCTCTTCTTTATTCCTATTAAATCTCCAAAACAACAGTAATAGCGTATTACACTATGGTTGAGAAAATAGTGGAGTATTGTTGAGAAAATATTGAGAAAATAGTGGAGTATTGTTGAGAAAATAGTGACAACAGTTACTTTTATTCCAACATTTTGTTTTGTTAGTTCCAAAATATCAGCCTCACTTCCTAATCTAATTAATAATTATTATATTTGATTAATAAAATAAAATAATTATTATATTTGTTAAAATAAATATTATTTATTCATATGATTATAATTTCACCTATCGTGAGTATAATTTTATGAATTCTTGTGTGGTAATTACATGATTAATTGGTCGATGATAAAAGTATTTATATTAATAATTATTATATCCTATCGATATATTATTATTGATATAAATTTAGAATAAATAAAATTTTATTAATTAGTAATTATAATCTGTATTATATTAGTAAGAATTATACCCTATCGGTATTATTATTAGTGTAATTTTGTTATGATACAAACTATTGTTAACATCTTATGTTTATTTTATGCTTATTTTATCATGTTTAAATATCCCATCGATATTGAAATTTTGCTAATATAAGTTTATGTTTATTGATATATCTTTGATGCAAGATCGTAATGAGTTAGAGTTTTTTTTTAGGAAAATGTTTGGCTGGTATATGAGGAATCAATTTTCTATATTACATAATTATTCATTTAATGATTCTTTATTCCTCCATAACAGTCTCTTTTCCTAACTCTGTCAAAACTCTTAATGGGACCAATTATGAGGACTGGAAAGAGTCTCTTGATCTTTATTTGGCTATAGTCAACCTTGACTTGGCTCTGAGAACTGAAAAGTTTGGCGCTATTACTGGCACGTCTACTGAAGCTCAGATGACTCTTTATGAAAAATGGGAACACTTCAATAGAGTGTGCCTTAAGGTGATATCTTACACTATCGAAAAATCTATAAGACAAAGCATACTAGAAAGTGAGAGTGTTAAAGATTACTCGAAGTCTGTTGGTGAGAAGTTCACTCGTTTTGATAAGGCTAAGAAGTGTGAGTATTTCTCTTTGTTTGACAAAACTAAGTATGATGGTGTTAGTGGTGTGCGTGAACATATTATGAAGTTGATCCACTATTATAATAAGCTTAAAACTCTCAAAGTTGAAATTGGTGAGAGCACTTTGATTTGGAGGGTTCTTGAGTCTTTGTCTCCCCAATTTGATGTTATGCGGACCTCTTATAATACTCAGAAAGTCGAATGGTCTGTGGATGAGATGATAACCATAGTAACTCAAGAGGAAGATTTTATGAAAAAGGCAAAAGCTCAAAGTGTTCAGATTGTTGCTTCTACTCCAGGAACAAAGAATTATAAGAAAAACTTCCATAAGGGAAAACGTCATTTTGATGATAAGAAAGGAAAAAGAACAACACAATATCTGGAGCCTAAGGATAAGTCTTTTAAGAAAAATATCTTTAAAGGAGAGTGCAAGTACTGCAAGAAGTATGGACATAAGGCAGATGATTGTTTTATCTT
This sequence comes from Lathyrus sativus, assembly GCA_963859935.3. NCBI lineage: Eukaryota > Viridiplantae > Streptophyta > Magnoliopsida > Fabales > Fabaceae > Lathyrus > Lathyrus sativus. The sequence goes on from OZ012736.1 coordinate 459,016,489, forward strand.
GAAAAAGAAACTTGAAAAGCAAGGTACACTCTTAGCTCTAGCTTGTTTTGAATCAAATATAGTAGATGTTCCTTCCAATACTTGGTGGTTGGACTCATGTGCCACTATTCATGTCGTGAATTCTTTGTAGGGATTCACAAGCCTGAGGAAACCAAGTGATGTTGAGGCGAAGATCATTGTGGGAGATGGAGCTAGAGTATCAGTGATGGAGATAGGAGTTGTTTCCTTGTTTTTACCTTCCGGACACATTTTGATTTTAAAAGATGTAGTTTATATACCTTTAATGAGAAGGAATTTGATTTCTATTTCAACTTTGGATAAATGTGGTTACTCTTTTGTCTTTGGTAATGGAAAACTTGATGTTTGTTTTAATTCCTCTATTGTTGGCTCTGGAAATTTGCGTGATGGTTTATATATGTTGAATGTGAATGAGATGTTTGTTAATTTTGTTGTTGGGACAAAGCGCAATAGGAAAGATGAGAACTCTTCGATATTATGGCATAAACACTTAGGGCATATTTCTAGACCTCGTATTGAAAGACTAATTAAGGAGGGTACTTTGCCTAATCTTGACTTCTCTGATTTAGAAACTTGCGTTGATTGCCTCAAAGGAAATTTCATTGACAAAATCAAGAATACAAAAGCGAATAGGTGTGAAGATGTATTGCAATTTATTCACACAGATATATGTGGACCTATTACACTCATTGTTATGGGTGGATACAGGTATTTTATCACTTTCATAGATGACTTCTCTAGATTCAGATGGATAGAACTTCTCCAAGACAAGTTTACTTCCTTGGATGCCTTCAAATCTTTTAAAGTTGCCAATGAATTGAAATCAGGAAAGAAGGTCAAATGTGTGAGGTCTGATAGAGGAGGAGAATATTATGGTAGATATGATGAGACAGGAAGAAATCTGGGACCATTTGCTAGATTTCTAGATGAATGTGGTATTGAGGCTCAATACACTATGCCAAGTACTCCTCAGCAGAACGGAGTTGCAGAGAGACGTAATCGCACACTTATGGACATGGTTAGGTGAATGATGAGTCATTCGTCATTGCCTGATTTTCTTTGGGGTGATGCTTTGAAGACTGCTGTCTACATTCTAAATCAGGTGCCTAGTAAATTAGTGTCGAAAACTCCTTATGAACTATTAACAGGAAGGAAGCCAAGTTTGAGACATTTTCATGTTTGGGGTTGTAAGGCTGAAGTCAAACATTACAATCCTCAACAGAAGAAACTTGATATGAAGATTGTTAGTGGTTTCTTCATCGGATATAGTGTTGAGTCTAGAGGTTGCAAATTTTATTGTCCTTCTCATTCTACACGAGTCGTTGAATCTGATAGAGCAATTTTTTTTAGGGTGATTTGGATAGTGGAGTCTCTACGCCACGACCAGTTACTCTTGAAGAAGAACGTACTTTTCTCCCTATACCAATCATTCCTTTCCATAATGAGGTTGTGATTACAGTAATCCAAAATAATGATCAAGTTGTGTCACCACAAATAGATGAACATGAACAAATTGATACCCTAGAGCCTGTTGGTGTTGTTGAACCAAGTGACATTGCTGAAGTTGTTCCATTAAGATGTTCTTAGAGAGTTTGAAAGCCTACAATATCAAATGACTTTGTTGTGTATCTCCAAGAGCATGAGTTTGATATTCATGATGATGATGATCCTACCATTTTTAATGAAGCAATTTCTTGTTCTCATGCTTCTAATTGGCTGCATGCTATGCATGATGAATTAAATTATATGTCTCTTAATGGTGTTTGGGATCTCACAGGGTTACCAGTTGGTTTCAAGGCCATTAGATACAGATGGGTTTTCAAAACTAAACGTAATCCTGATGGTAAAATTGATAGATACAAAGCCAGACTAGTGGCAAAGGGCTATAGTCAAAGAGAATGGATTGATTACAAAGAAACTTTCCCACCCATCTCTACCAAAGATGCTTTTCGAGTTGTTATGACTTTGGTTGCACACTTTAATTTGGAACTTCACCAGATGGATGTGAAGACAGCTTTTCTGAATGGAGAACTTGTTGAAGATGTTTACATGATTCAGCCTGAAGGTTTTATTGAAGCAGGAAAAGAGAAGTTAGTATGCAAACTGAAGAAATCCATATATGGATTAAAACGGGCATCTAGACAATGGTATTTAAAGTTTGACAAAGTTGTCACTTCTTTTGGTTTCAATGAAAATGCTTCAGATCAGTGCATTTATTTAAAGACCAGTGGGAGAGATTTTATAATCTTAGTGTTATATGTCGATGATATTCTTCTTGCTGGCACTAGTGTTAGTCTTTTGAATGAGACAAGAACAATGTTAAGTAACCACTTTGATATGAAGGACCTAGGTGATGCTTCTGTTGTTTTAGGCATCCAAATTTTTCGTGATAGGTCACGTGGTGTTATTGGTTTGTCTAAAAAAGGATATATTGAGAGAATCCTTAAACGCTTTAATATGCAGTCTTGCTCCCCGTGCGTTGTTCCTGTCTAAAAGGGTGATAAACTCTCTAAATCTGAATGTCCTCAAAATGATAAAGAAACTGCTGAAATGGAAAGAGTCTCATATGCTTCCGCTGTTGGCAGTTTGATGTATGCTCAAGTTTGTACTCGTCCCGATATTGCATATGCAGTTAATGTTTTAGAGAGATACTTGAGTAGCCCAAGATTGGATCATTGGAAAGCCGTTAAAAATGTCATGCGATATTTGCAGGGAACCAAGGATTACATGTTGACCTATAAGAAGTCTTCAACTTCAGGTCATTGGTTATTCTGATTCTGACTTTGCAGGTTGCCCTGACGACCGAAAGTCTACTTCCGGCTTAATTTTTATGATGGCAGGAGGAGCTATTTCGTGGAAGAGTGTTAAACAGACTCTTACAGCTACCTCAACCATGGAGGCAGAATATGTAGCTTGCTATGAAGCTACTTGTCAAGCTATGTGGCTAAAGAACTTAATCTCTCTCTTCAAAGTTGTTAAAAGCATATCCAGGGCACTTGTGATATATTGCGACAATTCTGCTGCTGTACATTTCTCTCAGAACACTAAGAGTTCTTCTCGCTCAAAGCATTTTGATATTAAGTATCTATTTGTCAGAGAGAAAATTCTTGAATTTCATACTCGAATTGAACATCTTGCCACAGAGAACATGTTGGCTGGTCCACTGACCAAAGGCTTGACTATTGGTGTTTTTCAAAGGCATGTAGCTAACATGGGTGTAGTTAAGTCATTTGATATTTTGGATTAGTTGGAGTCTGATTGTTGCATTTAATTATTGTAATGAGATATGTATAAGATGGCGTCAATTTAATAATCATATCTCTTACAGCATTTCAGATGCTTGGACCATTATTGGATTACATATTTCTACATTATATTATGTTAATTCATATTCATTATCGCTATATGAAATGTGAGTATTTAAAATGTGTGATTTGTTTCCCTATCGGATACAATTTATGCATTGTTAAATTTTGTGCTTTCTCACATTATGTTGATGATAAATGATTGATATATTTGGTTATTATAATTGTGTTATTTTAATAATTAATTAAAGTCATCCAAGTGGGAGAATGTTAAATATATAATGGATTTACTTTAATTAATTATTAAATAAAATATAATTATTATATCAATTATTAATTTACTTAATTAAGTGAATATTGTATTGGGCTTAATTGTTGAATGACCCATGATGGGTTGAGTCATTCTTTTGGATAGCCCGCTGAGAGGTCCCTTCCCTTATTTGGTGGTTATATATTTGACTATCCCATTAAGTTAGATAATTAAGCGTAATTGTTCCATCAGAAAGAATGCAGTAGTATTCTCAGTTTACACTTAGCCAAATAGATTCAGCCAAATAGATTCAACCATGACAGACACATGTTTATTGCATTATTAATATTATAATATGTCGTACAATCATATCTATAATTAGGCTATAAGATTAGTTTTACATCACTAAGAACTTAAACAAACAAGTACATGATGATATGCCTTTATTCTCTACATGACTTTGTGGATTTCTCAGCTTTGGTGTTATGTTGTTCCAAGTTTAGACATGAAGAATGCTCATGCATTCCTTTCGTGATTATACCACCCTTCTTATCAAGATCAGCAGGTTTGCTTACCAGATATAGAAAGTACAATATATGCAAAATAATGTCTTAGTCGTCAAGATACAAGAATTGGTAACGCTATTGTTTTTCAATAACCATTTACTTGAGAATAGTAAATTCAGTCACATGTAAAGTAAATTGGATGCTTTGCATGGGGATTAGTGATTAATTTTACATGAGCTTGAGATTCTCTAAGGATTCAAGAAAATTGAATTGAAACATCCCAACTCATTTTGAGGTCTTGGATAAAAATGAATTGTAGTCGAGTCCAAAAATAAAATATAAATGGATAATCAATTATTTATAAAAAATTATTTTCAGATTATCGGAAACTAAAGTTGTAGAAAGTCGAAAAACAATAGAATGGTCTGGTTCAAGCAATTCGCAAGTATCGGGCTTGATTGTTTCGGTTTTCGGATCCATTCGTTGACCTATTGAATTTTAGGCCCATTATGAATTTGTTTGGGTTTTAACATTTATAAATGTGTCTCCACCATTATTTCTAAAAACAACTTTTAGAATGTAACAGAGGAAAATGGGGAAATTCTAGTAGGGAACTTAGAAAGGCAGAGGTAAGATTTCTTTCAAGTACTTGATATTTGGGAAAAATATAGAGATATTTGATTGTAAAACACTTTTAAGTATCTTGGACTTGTGTGATTAATGTATAGAGCTTTTGAGAAATTTTAAAATACTTTTAGAAATTTGGGGTAACAATTTTAAGTCTAATGAATCAGAGAGTCGTTATCTCTTTATAATAGATCAATTTGATCGAACTGAATAAATAAATTTCTTTGTGCTCTTGTCTTTTATTTCTCTTGTTTGTTGTGGATCTGTTATCACTAATTGTAAGTCATTTTAATCGTTTCAGACAATTTATTTTGATCATCATTCTTATTTGTCACACACCTTTAGTCTATGAATTTAATATTAAGCTTAAATTCAAAGGAAGTTTGGTTTGTTTGAACCTATCTACAAATCCTCTATTTGTTAGAACACAGATTGATTCTTAATTATATCTCTATGTTTTTATGATAACTCTTACGAAATTTTGTATTAAGAAATTATATACTCTAAAATTTGTTTAAGTATGTTTGCTGCAGATATTAAAGTGTATATTATTCTGAAAGCAAATTAGATCTGAACATAAATTATGCAAAGCTCTGAAGCGTCAGAAGCATCTCTTAGAAGAATCTGAACGCTGCCTACAGAAGATTCTGAGCGTTGCCTACAGAAGGATCTGAAGCAGAAGCTACAGAAGCATCTGAAGCATTGAAGACTTTGTATGAAGAGTTTCAAGCATAGTTTTTTTCCAGAAGACTCTGATAGTACTACGCTGCCAGTACTGAGGATCTGATTCCTAAAACTCTGCTCTAATGAAATTACACGCTGAAGCACACTTGCTGCAACACTCTGATTCAGCAAACTCTGATGAACATCAAAGACTCTGATCACTCAAGGCTCTAATGATTAATTGCTGAGTAATAGAAACTTGTTGAAGAAGAATTCAAAGTTATGTCCGTTGGATAGGCCAAACGACTCTTTCTTCATTTATGCTAGACACTAGAACACAGGCAAAAAGGATTTCTTTGAACGTTCTACTTCTAATAAAGGTCAAGTGATGTGAAGACAAAAAGGCTACAGCTCTTTTCAGTACACGGTCTTCAAAGTGCAAACGTCTTGGACTTCTGTGCCTATAAAAACAAGTCTCCAACACTCTTCTTCAGTTGACGAAACATTGAAAGAAATTCAAAGAAAAGCTCTCATACAATTTATTCTCATTGCTGAATTTATTTCATAGTTCTTAAACTTAAGTGTAAATCACAGTTGTGATATAGCTTTCTTAGAAGCATTTAATCACTTGTTTAGTTTTACATATTGATTGTAAAAGTTCCTTAAGAAGACCCAGTTGTGGTCATTAGTTCTTGAGAAGACTAAGAACAGTTTCTCTTAGTGCTTGCTATTGTAATCTGTTTGATTAATAGTGGATTAAGTCCTTGAGGAGAAAGGCGAATCACTCTTGATAAGGTGAACTAGAGTGGTTGAGTTCAACGAACCAGGATAAAAATCTTTGAGTTTTTATTGCCATAATATTTTCTCTATACTTATTCAACCCCCCCCCCCCCTTCTAAGTATTTTTTTCACCTTCAGTTGGCATCAGAGCTCCGGTTCTGTGTGTGCTACCACTTCACCGTGACAGAAAAGATCCAGTGAGAAAACTTTGATATATATTCTTGGTTGTTATTATGGTTGAAACTTCAACATCTAACAGCAACAACAGATATGAAGAAAGGGATAGAATCAGCACAAAACCCCTTATGTTTGATGGGGAGAAATTTGACTATTGGAAGGATAGAATATAGAGTTTCTTCCTTGGTTATGATGCTGATTTATGGGACTTAGTCATTGATGGGTATGTTCATCCCACTGATGGGAATGGAAAGAAAATTGATAGAAAATCTATGACTGAAGCCCAAAAGAAGAAGTTCAGAAATCATCACAAAGCTAGAACAATCTTGTTAAATGCAATATCTCATACTGAGTATGAGAAGATCACCAACAGAGAAACTACATTTGACTTGTTTGAGTCTTTGAAGATGACACACGAAGGAAACTTACAAGTTAAAGAGACCAAGGCTTTGGCGCTTATACAGAAGTATGAAACGTTCAAAATGGAAGAATCTGAGTCTATAGAAACTATGTTCTCTAGATTCCAGATCCTCATAGCTGGTCTAAAAGTGCTGGACAAAGGCTACTCAACTACTGATCATGTGAAGAAGATCATCAGAAGCTTTCCCATCAGAAGGAGACCTATGGTCACTGCTCTGAAGCTAGCTAAGGATCTGAACAAGATCACATTGGAGGAACTAATCAGCTCACTGAGGAGCCATGAAATTGAACTTGAGGAAGATGAGCCTCAAAAGAAAGGTAAGTCAATTGCCTTAAAATCTAACAAATCTGTGAAAGCTTTGTAGGTGTTAGAAGAGAGTTTTGAAGAGTCTTCTTCTGAAGAAGAAGATGAACTGTCCTTGCTGTCCAGAAGAATCAACAGACTTTGGAAGCACAAACAGAGGAAGTTCAAGAACTTCAAGAAGCCAGATCATCGTAAGGAGTCCTCTGGACCAAAAAGATCTGGAAAGAAGGAAGTTGTTTGCTTTGAATGTAAAGAACCTGGCCATTACAATAATGAATGTCCAAAGCTTCTAAAGGAAAAGCCAAAGAGGAACTTTGAAAAAAAGAAGAAGGTTCTAAAAGCAACATGGGATGATTCAGATGAATCTGGATCCTCATCAGAATCTGAAGATGAATGCGCCAACATGGCTCTGATGGCAGGCGTGGAAGATCAGAATGAAGGATCATCTGGATCTGAATCTGATTCTGAATCTGACTCAGAAGAGGTACTTTCTGATCTTACTAGGGAAGAGCTTATTAAAGTTTTATCAGAAGTCCTGAAAAACTATAACCAGATTAAGCTCAAATGCAAGAAGCTTAAATGCAATCTTGAATCTGAGAATAATCTGTTAAAGTCAGAAGTTGCTGAGCTCAAAGAAAACAATTTAAAAATGAAAAACAATTTTGAAAAAGCTCAACAAGACTCTGAATCTGAAACTAAGTCAAAATGCAAAAATATTTTAGAAGAATATGACTTCAGCTTTCAGAAGTTTCTGGCTAAAAGCATAGATAGAAGCAAGATGGCTTCAATGATTTATGGAGTTAGCAGAAACAACAGGAAAGGAATTGGATATGAATCTTCCTCTGGAAAGGATTTAAATCCAATGCCTGTTAATAAACTTATCATTAAGAAGACTCCCTTATACTCTCATTTTGAGTTTAGTCATCTGAATGATATTAAACACACACGTTCTGATCAGAACATTCCTGTGTTTAAGCCAAAATTCAGTCAGAACAAAACTGTTGTAAGAAGACAGAAGTTCAGACAAACTTTCAAGGCAACTAACCCAAAAGGACCCAAAAAGATCTGGGTACCTAAGGATAAGATAATCCCTGTTGCAGATGTATTTAGCAGAAAAGTCAAGACGCCAGTCATGGCACCTGGACTTTGGCTGCTCACGTCACATGATGGGAGAAAGGTTCATGTTCCAAAGCCTGGAGCTTAAATCTGGAGGAGAAGTGAAGTTTAGAGGGAATCAGAAGAGCAAGATTATTGGCTCTGTTACTATTGGCAATGGTAACCTTCCCTCTATATCTAATGTTTTACTTGTAGAAGGATTAAAGCATAATCTATTGTCCATAAGTCAATTAAGTGACAATGGTTATGACATAATCTTTAATCAACAATGTTGCAAAGCTGTTAGTTAGAAGGATGGCTCAATCTTATTTAATGGAAAGAGGAAGAACAACATTTACAAAATCAATCTTTCAGAACTTAAGGTTCAAAATGTTAAATTCCTTATGTCTGTTAATGATGAGCAATGGGTCTGGCACAAAAGATTGGGGCATATTAATATGAGACGTATATCTCAAATTAATAAACTCAATCTGGTCAGAGGACTTCCTAAGTTGAAGTTCAACTCAGATGATCTTTGTGAAGCATGTCAAAAAGGAAAATTTTCAAAATCTTCTTTTAAAACTAAAAATGGTGTTTCAACTTCAAGACCATTAGAATTACTTCACATTGATCTGTTTGGACCAGTGAAAATTGCATCCATCAGAGGCAAGAAGTATGGATTAGTCATTGTTGATGACTACAGCAGATGGACATGGGTGAAATTCCTAAAACACAAGGATGAGTCACATGTTGTGTTCTTTGACTTCTGCAAACAATTCCAGAATGAAAAAGATTTTAAAATTGTTAAGGTCAGAAGTGATCATGGTGGTGAATTTGAAAACAAATATTTTGAAAAATATTTTAATGAAAATGGCATTGCTCATGATTTCTCCTGCCCTAGAACTCCACAACAGAATGGAGTTGTATAAAGGAAAAATAGAACTCTGCAAGAAATGGCCAGAACCATGATCAACGAGACTAATCTGGCAAAGCATTTTTGGGCAGAAGCAATAAACACAGCTTGTTACATTCAGAACAGAGTGTTTGTAAGACCTCTTCTAGAAAAGACTCCCTATGAATTGTGGAGAAACAGAAAGCCCAACATTTCTTATTTTCATCCTTTTGGATGTATATGTTATATGTTGAACACTAAAGAGAATCTTAACAAGTTTGATTCTAAAGCACAGAAGTGTTTCATGCTTGGCTATTCTGAACGCTCTAAAGGCTACAGAGTATACAATACTGAAACACAGATTGTGGAAGAATCTATATGTCGCGGTGAAAATCGGATACCAAACTATTGATTAGTTTGAATCTTTAATTCATTTTGCAACCGAACTTTGATTTGTCCAAAGGAAGGGATAAAGATCGAAATTCCCACAATGCAATGCAAATGCAAGCTAGATTGTTTTAGGTTCGGGGGTTGGTTAAACTTAGGGAAGGTACTAGCATCCTAAGTTTCTGTAGTACTCTACAGGAACCTCTTGTTTCATGTTTGTTTATTGCTAAGTGTTTATCTGCTTAAGGTTAAAGGTCCCTAGTGGTTTATTTCTATGTATACTCGATAAGATATCGCATCTTATGCTTACATATCCTTACGGGAGTGGAATCAGAGTATCCGTAGTTCCCCTAAAGGGTTTGAGGAGTTCTTTGATTGTGGTCAAAGTTCCTACGGGTTTGGGGTAGTTGTTTTGATTGATTTTAGGAGAAGAGATGTGTTATCATTTTAAGAGAGATTTAACCTCCACAAGGTGTAGGAAAATAGTCTTTGCATCGTCTTAAGAAAAGGACTTACGTACTCGGATAGAGATCAACGAGGTACACCTTTATCTCTCTTAAGGCAAAGTCCTTACGGCTTGATTGTATTGTTGTGGGGTGGAGATTCTATCTCGCTTAAGATGATTTGGCATCTTTCTCTAATGTGTTTGAATAATTGTTTTTAAGTTGATTGTTTTGTTTCTATGTTGTAAGGATAAAAGTCCTTCCTATGGGGTAGGATCTATCCTGAAGATCGACTTGAATGGGATCAAGGATCGTGGGAGAATGATGCAAATGAGATGCACTACACACAAGTGTTGACTTATGTATAGGTTTTTCCTTTGGACGGATGCAATGCGATGAAATAAATTACGATAAGAGTAAATTACTTGTAAAATAGATTGCGGAAAGTAAATCCATACACACGCATGAAAACGCTGAAGTGTGTGAGAGTGCATGTGTCGTGAATGTGAGTGTGCACGATTGATTTTATATTCTGCGTTGTTGGTTGATTTTAACTGTTTGGCTTGATTTTAGACGAGGTTGAATTGTTTTTTAGTCGATTGATTGAGGTTGATTTTATGAAAATATTGTTATCAGTTTTAATAGAAGTTGATTTTATTGATTGAAATTGATTTAGGTGATGCCAAATATAAATTAAGTTTTAAGTTTAAAATGAAATGTTACAATAGTTTAATTATAAAAACCTAAGTGAAATGATTACTTAAATGATATTAGTTTGTTAAAAATAATATAAAAGGACTATTTGTATTTCTAAAATATTTTAATATCTAATTAAAAAAGGCAATTGGAATAGATTATTTATAAATGTTTATTAAGTCTATTTTAAATAAAAGGATCTAAATTTAATTTGATTAGAAAAACTTAATTTATTAATAGGTTGATTTGAAAGAGTTTACTAGTTTGATTTGGATTAAAAATTGATTATAAATTAAATTTATAAAATTGATTAGAATTGGTTAATTAATTTATTAATTATTTAAATAAAATGAATTAATGATTATGTTGTAGTTTAATTAAGGTTGATGGGAGATTAAACGACGATTAGTTAGTATTGTGATGATTATATGTGATTAGTGGGTGATTACCGCATAAACTACAGATTAATCAAACAGAGAAAAGCAAGAACCCTAATTCCCAGGATTGGCCCCCAAATTCCCATGCGTCGTCTCTCTCGCTATCTCATTAGCAAACCCTTTTCCTTCCTCCAATTCTTCTTCCTACTCGTTCTTTTCTGCTCCTTCTTTCTTCTCGTCCTCCCATCTCCTGCAAAATCAAACACAAAAACAACATCTACACGGTTAGCAAAAAGAAAAATACCAACTGAGATGGATTTGCGCCGGCCTTCGAGGGTTTCGTTCGCGGTGGAACAATTCCGGCGATGGAGGTCGAGGAGACGACGATTGCAGATCGTTGCGATGGCTCTGGATTTACGAGAGTTCGATGGTGGTGGCTACGAATCGGCGATGAAAGCTAAGTTCTTATTTCTCCTCTTTTTCGATTTGGGGGTTTTTGTGTGAATGTTGTGTGGATTTTCTCTGGGTTTTGATTGCGGACTCTGTGTATATTGAATTTTTTTGATGTCCTCCCTCTGTTGTATGATTTATAGGGTTGCAAGGGACAAAGTGGATTGAAGAGTGGTAAAGGGGTTTCCAATTCCGGGGGAGCCTGCCTACACCATTTTGGAAGGTATTGCTACACTTGTAATTCTGTTTAAGAGGATTTCCAATTTCGTCTGATTGTGTCGATAGATGTCTGGGGGTTTGTTTTGGAAACTAATGAATTTGCTTCAATCTTGTAGGGACGATGCTAGTGATGTTCTAACCTCCCTTTTTGTTTTTTTTCACCTAAAAAGAACGAATCTCAGTTTTGATTCCTTACTACAACCCGTTTCCTTTTTAGGATCACCCTTCTGAGTAACGATTACAAGTCTCTGAACATCCTACTCAATGGCAGCCATCTCATCGTCTTCATCATCAATCTTTCCAGCAGAAGAAAGCTTAGTCTTCTTCTGCTCAGGCTCTATCTCTTCATCAAAAAGGGTAATGCCAAAATCATCGGTTGAAACATCAATGTTTCTAGTCTTATTGTAGTTAACTTCTTTGCTTTTGTTCTTAGTTTCTTTTGGGCGGAAAAAGAAATTAATATGAGTTGTGCCAGATTTGCTTGTTACTACATGTGATATATCATTGAATTGTTGATTGCCAGTATCGTGTTCTTGGCTCATATCGGGAACTTCTAATGTATCTTTGTTTGACAGATTCTGCTCCATGAAAGTTGAACCATGAGCAGCATCTTTAAGAGTTGCTTCAGAAGACTCCTTAGTGTTATCTCCAACGGCATCAGGACGTGAATTCTCAGTAGCCTCTACAGGTTGATCCTGCTGAATCTTAGTCATAGATTATTCTGAATTTCCTGAGGATGTTTGAATCCATTTTGACCAATTGTTGTGGTTCCTTATCTTGTCACCCTGCACTTCCACATTATCGGAACTTCGAAGCACATCTACGATGAAAGGAATGTATGTGCTCATCCTCGTGACCCTTTTAAAACCAGCAACAGTGGATATGGGAGCTCATCCTTGGTCATCCATTACACATACTAGTTTGTTGAGGAGCAGTAAATAGGGTTTTGTTGAAGGGAGTCCATGTTTCCTTGTCTGAATCCAAACTGGCACTTGGCTGCGCGGTATTCACTATATTCCGTTGTACTGTTGCAGGGTAACGATGGCTGTTAAAAGCGAGAGTTTGTCCTCAACTCGAGATACGGCTCGATCTTCTGCATTGGTTAATTCAGAAATTATGCAAGAGTTTTCTTCAGAACTCGTTTCGTGGATGGTTTCGGTTTATGCTGGCAGAAGACACATTCTAAGTTTGAATGATAATTGGTACCTTATTGTTATGAGTGTAGGTTTGGGAAGCTATTGGAATGGATCAAAGAGGAATGCAGCCCACTAATACATGGAAATACCTCATGTCAGTCACAAACCAGGGTAGAAAAACTTCTCTCCAAAGCTGCAGACAAGCAAAAATCTGTACCTATACCCCTGCGCTTCTCTTTTCATATCTTGTTGTCCAGACCAAAAACAAAATTTCTTAAGACCTCCAAGTTCTAAGACAACATTCTGCATCTTTTGGTGACTTCTTTGGAAGTGTTGAAGAGGCAGTAGGCTATCTCCACTCAGTAAGTTTTCTCACCCTTTTCTCTTAATTCATGTGCATCTTGAGTTTATTTTGTTTGCTTTTAGCTTGTTATATCTTTGTTGAACATGTTGATGTATTTGTTGTGCTGTTTTGTGCGACTTTAGTTTGTATGTTCATACTTTGTTCCCTTCTATTCACCATGTCATCTTGTCTGCAGCAAATCCTTATTTGGAAACCCTGTTACTGCCAATATCATGTAAAATCTTGTGGAAGTCTTCCTAACCACCTATTTCTTTGTTTCATGTGCACACATGGTGAGGGTAAACCTTAGAGAAACGTTCACAACACAACCTGGGTTCATAAGGTTTGGCGAAAGATTGGGGAACTGGTATGAGATATTGAACAAACTCTTGCTGTGAATCTCTTACCGATGCTAGCAGCGCATAGACATTGAGATGACTCTTCTCAGATCAAGGAAAATAGCAAAGGCAACCTGCATATCGACGTCTACGACCAAGATAAGTATCCTTCCAATTCTGGTTGTTGCTCATGTCCTATTTATTACCGTGTCGATTTTAAAATGCGCCGTAAGCTCTAACTTCTTGATGTTGCGCGTAAATAGTTGGGATTTAAACCAATGTTTTGCTTACTTAATTAATTTCTGTTATTGTGACGTCATTTGCAGGAGCTACCATAACGTAATGTAATCATTCATACTGCAGGAACGGGGTGGATTGGACGGAGTTGAGTTCGAGCTTCTGACATTGCATTGGAGTTTCTTGGTTTTAATTCATTTTGATCATGTATGATGTTATGCTTCGAATTCCTGACGAGGGGACTTGGAGAACTGCTGTGGGATGGGGATGTGAGATTGCTGCACTTAAATCCATTTAACTTGGCTCTTAACTTGTAATTTATCTGTTAGGTCTGTTCTGATTAGTTCTCCAATTGTTGGTGGCAAATGCTTATGTATATATTTCCCTATTGCGACAGTCAAGTTATTTTCGTCTGATACTGTTAGTCATTCATGGCTGCTATTACTGCAATTGGGTGCTCTGATTCTGAAACGTTTAGAAGCTTGAGCACATTCCACTAGCTGTATGTTCCTTTTTTTTTATTACTCGCATTGACTACCATTGTTCTGTTTTGTTGCAGCTTTGAGAATAACCCTTGGTTGGAAGGTCCGGAGTTGCTGGGACTTGTAAATTACAACACAAACTGCTCGTGAATAATACGATGCTGTAGGATCTCAATCCATGTTGAGTTGAGTGTATTCTAAAAAAATTGGAGTGTATTATGTGACAGAGTAATGGGGTGTGGTGTATATGTAAAAGTTGAATTTGTGTAATTTGGATGTTGCTGATAATGGAGTCTGAATGGATTTCCTGAAGTTCTTGCCAACAGAGCTTCTACCACCTAGTTTTTGTTTCAGGATCCTGAGAAATAGATAATGTCATTTCAACCATAGCTTCGACGTAAACAGACGTCGTCCCAATTCGTCCATCAAGATAGTCTTCTTTACTAGTTTGTGCAAATCCTGGACATCGTACATTGAAACATCCAGTATTCTTGAAATTATCTATTGTCCATACTGCATATAAATTAGTGTTATGATTGTTGTACAACTCTAGAGCTATATGCTAGCCTACGCCTATATAGCTTGTGCTATCCAGTCCATTTTGAATATATATTACAGCTGAACTTGATTGATCATCCTTAACATTCAAATTATAAACGCTGGTTGTTTATAGAAACTCCAATATAGGATTTATAACTTTTGGATTTGATATAACTTCTGCGTAATGGTCACCATGATCAAACGAACCAATATTGAAAAATAATTTTCCTCGCATTAAATCATCTTTGGTTGTCCTTCTAAAAGGAACACCTCCGGTTAGACATCGGTTTTCGAAGATCAAATATAGCCTTAGTAGATGATATCTTCGTACTATTTTTCTATTATTTGTTGTAGTTGAAAACTCTTGAAATTTGAATGAGTTGGACTTTGTATATTAAAAATGAAACACCTTGATACGAAAAGCTTTCATCGATCCTGTTCAAAATTTTAATCTCAATAAATCATGAAAGAACCAGCTAGTTAAATCCCCGAGTATTATCTTCATGCGAGATTAATGTGCCTGTAAAAAACGCACTCATAATAGTAGTAAAGACATCAAGTAGGAAAGGAGAAAAATAAATAAATAAATAAATAAATAGAAAATAAAAAAATAAAATAAAAATGAAAAAAAAAAGAGGCGGGATCTTATGGTCAAAAATTAGGGTGCAACAGATGCCCCTATTTAAGTTACTCCTATTGAAATCTCCGTCTTAACGAGATAGGAGAGACTTAAATATAAACACTGCACGAATTTTTGGCCATAAGAAAACACCGAATGCAAATGATATGTAATGGCATGGGAATGCCAGACAAAGGATCCTGTGGAGAAATGGCGCCACAGGGGAGAAACTAAGCACGACACACGGGACGAACATGCTCAACGAGCGAGGCTTCGAGGGGAAAGATGGACAATCACAGAGTGTCTGTAAATACGTCATGAAGAATTTGGTAGAGAAATCCTCTTGAGGGATCTACTGTATATGTCGAATGTAATTGATTCAAGATATCAACTGAAGAAGTCTATTGCTGAGACTTGTAAATTTGATAGTGAAGATACTTTTGCCAAAGTATTTACTGTTAAAATCTGTAAGGAATCTACTGCCGAGATTCTGTGTTGAAGTCTGTTGGAGAAATGCTTCTGACGAAGTCTTCTGGAAATCTACTTCCGAGATTAACCAGGAAATGAAATAGAACTACCTACTGCCGAGGTCTTCTGGGAATCTACTGTCGAGATTAACCAGGAACTGTAAGATGTTCGAGTGATTGTCGTTGTAGACTGTAGTTGTAAATTGTTGTTGTAGATGTAGAACTTCCCCGAGCATCATAGTCTGGATGCTATGAGCCAGTCTTGGTCCCTTCCCAAAATGATGAAAACTTGTGAGAGCATCTTCATAGGGGGTTGTAAATTTTGTAAATTGTAAATGTCGTTGTAGACTGTAAATGTAGTTCGTTGTAGTAGAACGGGGATCTTCAGAAAAATGTGAGCCGGTTGAATTGTAATGTATGTCTTCTTAAATAAAGAGAGACTATTGTGATAAACTTCTTCGACTTCCCTGGGGAGATGTCGCTGATGGAAGTAAACTTGTGTGATGAGACTCACTAGGGAAGTCATTCCTGAGTGTTGCACCCCAAAATTTGACCAACATTTATTTACCTAGCTTGTGTTCATCAAGAGGTATGAGTACCAATCAAGAGTTTGAAGCTAGCCAAGAAGGTTATTCAAGTGTCCAAAGGTTGATATCTTTGTCAGAGAAGTTAAGAGATCCTCAGAGAGATTGGTTGAAACCAAGGTTGTGTGCCTCCTAACTTGAGAGTTGGGGGAGCTCCTCAGACGATTCTGAAGCTATGAGGATGGACTTGAAGCTTTGAGAGAGCTTATGAGATGTCTTGAAAGCCATCATGAGGCCTAGAGAGGTCATTGTACAAGAATAAGAAGACTCAGCCATGAGTGGTGTAATTAGGGTTTGACTGGGTCAACCCTAGGTCAACTGATGATTTGGAGAGGGTTGAGACCTAATCCAAGAGCCATGTGATCATGGATTGATGCATTGAGATGCTATAAGGATTATTATAAGGTCAACTCATCATGAGTGAGGAGTTTGAGAAGTTTTAAGCTAGGGTTTCTAAGGCTTGACAGTGTAAAATCCCCTAGTTTGATCCCTATCTTCAAGGAAGTTTAGCTCAAGATGTGATTGTCATCTCATCTTACCCCTAACATGAATGTTGTAGAGCTTGTTCTTAGCTTTAATTTTAGTACTAGAAGTCCTTGATAGGATTTGTAGAGCTCAAGTTATGACTTTGGCAAGTTACAGGTCATCTGAGGTATGTGAATCTGGGTCCTTGAAAGTCACCCAACTTGCATCCAACTTTTGCCCAAGAAGGATGATTCCTATGAAATTTTGTTCAACATTAATGTTGTTCCTCATCTTCTTAGCTTTCTATAGAGTACTAGAAGTCCTTGATAGGATTTGTAGAACTCAAGTTATGGCTTTGACAAGTCAAGGGCATTTTGGTCATTTGGAGATTATAGGTCATTTCAAGCATAAGGTCATATCTCCTATTTCCAAGATTCAAATGGAAAAATCTTCAACATCAAACTTTCTTAGAATGATGTTTTAAGGCTATTAGGGAGGTCATGAGATGTTGAAAAGGCTTGTAGCAAAAAGTGATAAAAATGACCTAAAATGGAGGCATAAGTTAAATAAGTTGAAGTTGGAAATTGGAAATTCCAAGTTACACATCCAAACCATGGCATATGATAGGTCATTTTGACTCTAAAAGACATTCTAAAAACAATGGTTCAGCCACATTTTTGAATTGAGGCCTAGATCATGGGGTTGCTTTGGAAATTGGTTGCTTGCATAATAAGGTTCAAATGCAAAACACAAGGAAACTCAATGTACAAGCTTGCAAAGTGTTTTAACATGTCATATATCTCATTTAAGGAGATTTTCAAGTCAAGGCAAGTTGCTGCAAGGGCTATGGCATGAGATGATACATGAGATGGATGAATTCATAAACTCATAGCATGAGAATTCCAATTTCTCATTGGATGGTTCCAGATGGTTCTAGATGAGTCTAAACCATTCTATATATGATTTAGAACTTGCTTAGATGCAAGGTTGGTGAGAGAATTGAGAGAAGAGGGAGATAGCCATTTCACTTGCTTCCATTGCAAGTTGAAATCAAATTCTGTATTCTGATTCATTTCCATTCCTTTTTTCAATCCAAACACATTCCCTTGATCACATTGAAGCTGTGCAGACCAAATTGAAGGCCAAACCATGGAGAATTTAAGAGTTGGCACTTGAATTTTGAAGGTTGCAAGTCACCATCGGGTTTGGAGATTCAAGCTTTCTTGGCCCAATCTTTTGCAAACAGAAGCTTCATCATCATTCAAGGATCGATTCTGAAGGGTTTGAAGGCTTGAGGTGGAGGATTACCCTATCTGTGAATCAAGATTTGACAGGTTAGTAAACTTTCTTCTACACCATGATTTAGGCATAATTAGGGAGAATTGTTAGGTTAGAACGGTTAGAGACCAATAGGAGATGGATTCTGGGAAGTTTGGGATCAATTGGTGAGGTTTCAGTTGGTGTCACCATTTTTGTTTGGACCAAGAACTCGAGTTATATTGAGATATAGCATGAATTGGATATCAAGAATTAACCAGTGTGAGGTGGTGATCATGTTGAGGTAATTAATTTCAAGAATTGTTGGAGTTGATGTCTGAGCTTATTTTTGACCTTGGATCGGGTTTTGAAGATTTAGGATGTTTCAATTGATTTTGAGGCCATGGCTGTGATCAGCATGAAATTCTGGACAGATTAGGGTTTGGAATCTTAATTTTTCATGGAGAATTGAGGTGGTACGAGTTTGGTGAAGAGGGAGCTTGAAGCTCTGCTTCCATGGATTCTTCAGTTTGAACCCTAGCTGGGGGAAGAAGATGAAGGCGTGGCCATTGGATGGAGATTGGACCCGTTGACTGGGCGTGGATCGTGAGGCTGAGATTTAATCTCACATTTGAAGAGGGAAATTCTGAGGACCCCAAAACGAAGCGTTTCATTAAACCTGTGGTATTGGGCTTAAGTGGATTACTTGCTATCCCCACCCCCTTTCATGGCCCATGATTGTTTTGAACTGTATTTCATTACTTTATGCACCGTGGCTTTTCCATTTTCTTTATGATTTCTGAATTGATTTTATGATTAATTGGGCCTAGCGCATTTGATAAGCACACCCCCCATTTTGAGCCCATCTGGAAAATGAACTGAACATAGTTGCTATCTGCACCAAGCATTTCTCATTTTAATTTCTTTTTCTCCATTTTTCATTAATCTTTGAAAAATCATAATAAATAGAAAAATGATGATTTTTGCATGGGGATTTTTTCTCCCATTTCATGATAATGTCTAGAAAATTATAAAATCATAATATTTGCATTTCATGCATTTTTAGTATTTTTTGTGTATGTTCTCTTTTAACAGCATTTTAATTCCTTTTATGTTGATGCATAGATTTGTAGAATTTTGTTTAGCTAGTTCCTTTCATATTTTTAGGCCATTCTTTTTAGGATAGTTAGATTAGGACTTTAGCTCCCCCTAGATTTATTCCATAATTTTGTGATGAATTTTTGATTAGCTTTGATTAGATGACTTTAGGTTGTATAGAATTAGGTCAATCCTTAACATAGGTCCACAATAACACTAGAACTTTGGGTTTCTAGGTCAAGTTAGACATTGGGACATATAGGGTATTAAGGGTAGGTATCTAGGATCCCCTAGAAATTATATTAGGTTTTAATATAATAGTATGCTATTTTTAATTGATTTTTGTAGTTGATGGTTGTTTGTGTTGCCCTTGTGGGCTTGTATTTTGTTTTGCTTTGCTTTGTGGGCTTGATGGGCTTGATTTTGCTTTGAGGAGCATGGAGGAGCATAGTAGAAGGCTTGAGGATTGAAGAGTGAGCTTGAGAGCTTGAGGTCTTGTTGGTTTTGTTGTTGTTTTAAGGTTAGGGATTAGGAAGAGCTTAGACTTAGTGGATTCCTTTCTTAAACATGGATGGTATCTTTCACCTCCATTCCTCCCCATGATTCAAGGTCCTTCCATGGTATTCACCTCCCTCCTTTGAAGGGATAAGTGATGGTACCTAGGAAGTAGAACTTTTGAGGGAACCATTCCTTTGATGTTAAACCCTTATAGGTCACCTTTGGTCGTCAATGAGCAGTTTAATATCCTAGTTTATCCAGTTAAGTGATTTCCTCTGGTTTGAGTATCTTGAGAGATGTTGAGCTTGAGGTTGAAGATGAAGACTTCACTGAAGAGTATGGAAGAGGATGATTCCTTGGGCATTGCCATTCCAGCTGAAGCTTGAAGAGCAAGAGCAAGTTGATACTTGAAGACCCAGTGAAGATCCAGTAAAGACTGGTAAAGCAAAGAGAGCTGAAGCTTGAAGACTAAGTTGATACTTAGGAAGAGGATTCATTTGAGATTGACTGAGTAGCTGAAGCTTAAGGACCAAAGGATAAGTTGATACTTACTTTGAAGCTTGGAGATCCTGAAGGAATCAAGTTGATACTTGTGGTTAAGAGTGAAGCCTGAAGGTGGAACTGATTAAGGAGCTGAAGCTTGAAGAAGAAGATAAGTTGAAACTTATGTGGAAGGGTTGAAACCTGGGAAAGCAAATTGATATTTGTCAAGAGTAATGGAAGTCTGAAGACTGAGTTGCTGTTGGAAGAGCTGAAGCTTGGGGTTGAGAGAGGAGTTGATCTGCTTTCTCCTTTGTTTCTTTTCTGTATTGATGTGCCTTGTTTGACTTGCTTGATGCATTAGAATAAGTTCATATCTAGACTAGGTAGAATCTAGGAGCATGATTGCACTAGAGGTTGAGTTGCTCCCTCTGCTTGTATTGTTACTGTATGGCTTTGCTTGCAGGTATTCGGTAGAGCCCAGCTCCCTTTCCCATGTGGTTTGCTTGCCTGATGGCATTTTATTTCACTTCTTCTGTATGATTGCAGTTTACTGTTCTTGCTTGATAGCATGATTTTTTTTTACTTCAGTATGATTACTGTTATTCATTCTGGCTTGAGGTTGAGATGAGCTTGTGGAGGCTGATGCCCCCACACACATTTCCTCCCTCACTTGCATTGCATGCATTTTACAGTCGTTTACTGTTTACCGTTAAGCTGATGCTTTACCTGTTTATGTGTATCATTGACATGATCCCTTAGGACTCTCATTTCCTTTGGTAAAGAAGTGATGATAGAACTTTAGGTTGAAACCTATGCATGACAACTTCTAGGAGTTCCCTGTTCAAACCTCGACCATAGGATGAATCCTTGGCATGATAACAGTAGGACTTGATAGTCTCCCTCCTAGTTGCGCCTGTTCTTTTCTCATCTCAAAACAGCTTAAGATACAGTAATCATGAATGGTTTCTTTCGTACGTTACGAGCCTTAAGCTATATGAGAAAGGATTGTGGGAGAGTTTCTTTTCCACAGTCTGGATGTTTAGTATGGTACCCTTTGGGTGACATGCGACGCATTCACTCTCAGGTCATAGTCTCTAGTGCGATTGAAATTGCAAACACAATAAAAAACACTTCTTCCGTAAAAGAGAGAAAATAATCCGTAGTGTCCCGAACTACGTAAGCTCTGATTTCTCATACCTGTTGAGAGTACGTAGGTACAATACTGATGTATTGGCGAGCCACCTTCCCCATAACCCGTCGTAGGTCGAACTACGTTGACTCTGATTTCTCATTCTCTGATGAGAATACATAGGCATAAAGCGCGACGCTTTGCCGAGTCATTTTTCTTTTCTTTTTAAGCCAGCCTTGATAGGTAGATAGATAAACCAACTCGTCCAGTAAACACAACAAGCGTGGATCTCGTCGAGTACGACGGACGTGAGGGGTGCTAATATCTTCCCCTTGCATAACCGACTCCCGAACCCAGACAATGGTTGCGACGACCTTGTCTTACCCTTTTCCGTCAGGTTTTTCCGACCGTTTCCTTTCCTGTTCTGAGGGATAAATAACGAAAGGTGGCGACTCTTCTGTTTTGCCGGCCCTTATTTTCGCGAAAGCGACACTGAGGAGCATCCTTATCGTAGTTGTAAAAAGTGTGAATTCTCAAATAAAGAGAAATATATGTAAGTTTTTCCATTTACCAAGTTGATAATCACCGGGGATGGACAAACTGTCTTGAGGAAATAAAAACCTGATTGAAAGGAGTTGCTCGAATAAAGAGCTGCTTGCAATTCAGATGTACATTGTTGAGAAGTTCTGATAACACTGTTGGAGAAATGCACCTTGATAAAGATCCTTCTTAGGGCATTGAGCGTAAAATAAATGCACACTTAATCCAAACTCAGAAGTTGGAGATGTCCACAATGTGATTACCAAGGACCGAAGTTCAATTCAAAAAATATCTGAAGAGAAACTGTTAAGCAAGACTCGATCATTGAGGTGTGAACTCAAATGGAATTGTACTAAAGTAACCATCTTCCATGAGGATTGAACTCCATGGGGAAAAATGAAACATTGTGCTTTTTCTGCCTAGGTCGACAAATCTAATTGGAGGGATAAGACGCACCCAAACACCTAGAGATAACCACATCCAAGGTGACATGATAAAATGAACGCAAAGAATGCAAACAAATGCACATGCCATGCTGTCTACTTGTATGCTATACGTATGCTTAGGCTGACAAAACAAACAGAAAGAGGCGATCGGAGATGAAATAAACATCTCGGGATAAACATCTCGACAAATCTTCAAATATAGAAGTACCACTAGGGATAGACGGGGAACTGAATATGGGATCACACTCCTACTTCGGGGCTTCAAAATTTCTTCTTATGGAGAATAGAGAATATTCCACTTGGGGATGTAACATCTTGATAAATCTTGGTCTCGAAGGGTTGAAGATGAGAATAAAGATCTACCATGGGTGGATCAAATTCATAACTGGAGAAACTTCATGGATAAAATAAATATCCAATTCATTGGAGAGACTCATGCTGGAGAAGATCGACGTTGTAGAAGGTTCGCTGGGGAGTGAAATACGTCCACTTCATTAGGAAGGTGAAGTTGGAGAAGATCCACTGGGGATTAAAGTAATACCTACTTCATTAGGAAAGTGAAGTTAAGTAGACCACTGGGAATTCTGCATCTAAAAGCTTCATCGAAGAATGTCATGACCACCTGGAGTAAAAATACCGGGGACATGAAGAATGTTGTGTGTTGAGGAATTGTAATGGTAGTCGCCATTTGAACGATAGTTGTTGCATATGGACAAGATAATCTTCGTTTCTCAGGTGCCCCAAGTCACATGGTTATGAGAAGAAGTCTTTCTAAGAGGATTTTACAGAAAACATGGTGTCCCATTGTTTTCAAACTCTTCGAGAGATTCGCCGAATCTCGACGTAACCCGCTCTGATTGATGGTACTATGAATAAGTCTTCAGAAATAAATCTCTAGATGAAGTTAAATTTGCATAGAATAACCACTTGGGAATAACCTGCCCCAGGTCAGCAGAGTCTTCAAATTTTAATAGAACAAGCTTAATGTTGATGCCCGCATACAAAACTTTCTATGATCTCGGCAAAGATCAACACGTATGAAATGTTAATTCTGAAACCGTTAATGCAACATATATGTTTGTCTTGAAGTTTTGAAAATAGATATCCCAATAACTGGTGACCGAAATCACTAGTTAGGATATGAAAGCCAATACCAAATTGAGCATAGCTCATAGGAGTCAGGAAGCGCTATCTCACTAAGTATGCTTTCGAAGTAAACCTTACTTCAATTAGGACTTTTGAAAGGTTGTATCGGTTTTTTACGATTTGTAAAACAGAGGAATAATGGTCAAAGCTTATTTGTACCCATCCATTTTGAAAAATGTTCATTCTTCTTTTTTAAAGGTTTTAAGTGCTTAATAAAGCTGATTAAAGAATTGCCCCAAGTTAGAAAATGAGGTTGAAAAGTGGTTAAAGGGGAATTAACCGCTTTATATCTAGTGTTTAGAAAGCTTTTGAAATAGTGCCTTACATCATCAGTAGGTTTTATTCGAAACCATACCACAATAGATCATGCGTTTTATTTCGTCATCCTCCTTCCAATTCTTCACCAAAGTGAGAAAAAAATTAAGAGTGAAACGAATGGATTTCTTCAAGACAAACACTTATCGCACTACTTATTCAAAATAACATGTTATTACATGCCAATTATGCTTTTAACCAAAGAAATAAAACACATAAGCAAACGAAGTAAATAGCTGATGAGCCCTTCTCGGTATCTTCTAGAGTTTTCACTTATATCAACGTAACGGGGTTCCATTCACGATCGGGATTCCTCCTTTGAAAGTTAGCACTTTATTATCAAGCATTTCTTGGACTTTCTCTTGAAAAACTTTGCACTCTTCAATCGAATGCCCCAACGCTCCATCGTGAAATTCACAGCTGGCGTTTGGGTTGAACCACGGTGGACGAGAGCTCATGATTCTAGTCTTTCTGGGTGTCATTACTGAGTTTCGAATGAAATAAGGCCAAAGTTGACTGTAAGACATTGGGATAAGATCAAACCAACGAGTTTCTTCTTTTGGAATACTCGGGGGTATTTTCTGATTCTGAGACCGTCTTCGAACCTGTCGATTCTGATGCCGATCTAGAGACATCAACCTTCGCTTATGAGGTAGTCGTTGTTCGTGCTGAACAGGCGCTTCATACTGATGTTGAGGATAAGGTATTGGAACCGGATCTGGAAGGATTTGAGAGGAATCCCAAACTGCATTAACATCAACGCTTCTTTCCTCTAGGGAATCATCAACTGAAATCTCTTTACTAGCTCGATCATTCAAGTTATCACGGATTCTCCCACTTTTGAGTGCGTTCTCAATGTTTACTCCGACTTCTATAATTTTGGAGAAATCTGATGGTACAGTGCCTACCATCCTGACATAATAAGAGTCTGGCAGTGTTCTTAGAAATATTTTGGTTAAATCTTTCTCTGGAAGTGGTGGACGAACTTGGGCTGCCAACTCTTTCCATCGCTGAGCATATTCCCTGAAAGATTCATCATCATTCTTATTCATTTCTTCTAGTTGCTCAGTGTCTGGAGCCACGTCCAAATTATAATTGTACTGCTTCATGAAAGTATCAGCTAAATCTTTCCAAGACTGAATACAGTTCCTTTGTAGCTTCATATACCATATCAAGGATGCCCCAGATAAGCTTTCTTGAAAGCAGTGAATCATCAATTCATCATTGTCAACATAAGCAGCCATCTTTCGACAAAACATTGTCAAATGGTATCTTGGACAACTAACACCTTTGTAAACCTCAAAGATAGGTATCTTGAACTTCGGAGGAATGATTACACCTGGAACCAGACATAGGTCACGGGCATCAAAATTAGATGTATCGGCTCCTTTTGTCATCTTTAATTGCTCTTTGAGATCACAAAGTTCTTTCTCCATTGTTATAAATCTAGGATCGTCCATCTTTTTACTTGTACGGACATTCTGAAGATTAGGTACATGCTGTGGAAACTGGGAAACTCTTTTTTCAACTTGAACAACTAGATTGTCTTGCACAGGCTGGCGTTGTGTTGAAATATCCACTTGTTGAACATTATCAGAGGGTAGATCGAATAACGGATTAGTCCTTGTTCTAAAGCCAATCATAGAATCCATATCTTTGTTCTCTTTGTTATCCTTCGGTAATACTTCGAGCTTGGTGTTGCGGTGGAAATAGGATATCAAATTATTAATTAATTTGAATCGCAATTTAATTCACAACCGCTCTTTGATTTATCCGAGGGAAAAGGTCAAAAAGGGAAAAACCTATTTTGCATCGTAAACACAATGCGGGGAAAGATCTAGGGTTCGGGGGTTGGTTAAATTTAGGGAAGGTATTAGCACCCTAAACTTCCGTAGTACTCTACGGGAACCTTTTGTTCAAATGTTTACTATTTGCTTTATTTATTTGCTTAAGGTATATGTACAAAGGGATTAAAAGTGAGAAAAAGAGACCTAAGGGGTTAGTTCTAAGTTTAAAAATTTTGATTCTGATTATTAAAAAAAATTATTTTAATTTTAATATTTTGAAAATGTTTTTAAATTATTATTTTTATATAAAAAACAACTTAAATATTAGTTTTTTTTTAAAAGTTTAATAATTAAATTAATTAATTATAAAAGAGAAAAAAAAGTAAAAAAATAAAAGGGTTTTTTATTTATAACAAAGAAAAGTTTTTTTTTTAGTTTTTATTTATTTTTTTTTTAAAACAAATTCAGAATTTATATAAAGAAAAGTTTTTGAAAAAAACAGTTTTTTAATATAAAACCAGAATAAAATAAAAACATTTTTTTAAAATCAGTTTATAAAAATGAAAGGGTTGGGTCGGTCATCACCTCCGGACCCAACCCGGTGGGTGAGTCATAAGAAATAAAATGTAAGTTTAGGGTTTCAGAACCCTAATGTCATTCGCGGCGCCGTTTGCATCTTCTTCTTCTCTCTCGATTCTTTCCATCTTCGCTTCCGTCTTTCTCTCTCGCGGCCGTGTTTCACCCCTTGTTCGTATCACCTTCTCCACACTTAAAAGAACAGAAAAAAAACCGTTAATATGCTGATAATGTAATGGAATCTTACGGTGGGTTTTCAATCGGAGGCAATGAGGATAAACTGAGCTTCGACGGAAGGGATTTGCTCGTCGTGGCTTTAAACGGCGCCGGTGAATCCTCTCCCTCTCGCGACCACTAGGGTTTGCTCGAGATGGTGGTTTCGCCGTTCTGTCTCTAGGGTTCTCGCGATTTTTCGTTAGTTCTTCACAGGTGAGATCGTCCCTTTTTATAACTTCTCTTTTTGGGCTTTTTGGATGTTGGATTTGCGTTACTCTTGATTTGCTGATTTCGTGTTGATTGGGATTTTTGATATGATTTGATTTTATCTGATACCGATTCGAACTTTCCTTTTTGTTAACAGATATGGTTTGGATTTGCTTTGGATTTCGCTTGATCTGTTTGATATCTGAACTGATTCGTTTTTGATTTCGAACTGATTTGTTTGATTTCATCTGAACTGATTCGTTTTTGATTTCGAACTGATTTGTTTGATTTTTGATGCAGTTCGGATTAGCTTTTCCTCTTCTTCTTTCAGAGAGAGCTGGTACTTCGGTCGAGTCAGAATTGCCGGGAAGGTTACGCGGCGATGATGACAGCTTGTCTGAGCCTGATGAGGGAACCGTTCTTGTTTCTACTCTCACTGATTGTTGGCTTGTCTTCGAGATTGGTCCTTATTTTTGACGCTTGGTTGGGAGTTGGAGACACTCTAATTGTTTCCCTCCCGGCAGCTCGAGTCTCCGCCCAGTGATGAGTTTTCTGAGGGCGTGATTAAACACATCAGCTTGGTGTTGTTGATTCTGATTTGTTTTCTGATATAGGCTGTAATACCTTGTTAGAACCCTGACACTTTTAGTGTTTTGGATTTTGCAGACATTCACATCCATCTCAACTTGGCATTTTAGCCTCTGATTCGAACCACATTGCACTTGTTTTCGTGATATGATTTGTGCTGTTCTGATGCAGTTTGGTTATTGATTCTTTTCAGATGTTGACCAGTTGGGGTTTTGTTCGAAGCGAGTTCCAATCGACTTGTTTTGTAATCCAATTTTGGTGCAATGGAGTTGGATTCTTGAACTGAACTTGTTTTCTGAACTGATGCGATTACGTGAGCTTATCCTTGCTCCTTCTGGTATGATTTGTGCTATGACTCTGTGCTGTGATTTTGTGTTGTTGTCTGCTGCAATTCGGTGTGGTTATTCACGTTTTTCATGACTTGCCATTCGAACTGGTTCAAATTGAAACTTGTCTTTAAATGATGCTGCTGAACTTTTTGATACTTTGTTTGATGCAGTTCAATGCAGTTTGGTTTGTATTTCATTTCTCTGTTCTGTTTGAACTTGACTTTCATGGACTCAGCTTATGAATTGCTTTGGTCTTGAGTTCTGAATTCTGAACCTGGTACTAATGCTGTTGTGGTTTTCAGGTGTTGGAAATTTCGAAAACAAAATGACTCAGACCTGCCGGCATCCGGGTCTGAGTCCAAATTTGCCTTTGTATCAGTTTGGAAATTCAATTGCGGCAAAACGAATCAGTCCCGCTTCTTTTATCACTTCTATCTCTCGGATGTCCCGTAATGATAAGAACAGGTGTTACCTGATCTGACGCCAACGGCGCGGATCGGTAACGGGGGTAGGACGCAGCTTCGGTTGTGCCACTCCCGGCACTCGATGATGACGCTGTTCTGAGAGTGTCGAAAACAATTTCTAACCCATTCCTGCATTCTGTTTTGTTTCTTTTTGATGTGCAGGTGAATCGGAGATTCGTGGAGAAGCTCAAGGGACATCATGAAGGACACTTAGAGATCTTTAGGATTTAGGATTTTTAGAGTAAATGCAATATTTGTAATTTAATCTTACAGCAATTCAGAATGTAAAATGATTCAACTCCTATTGTACCATGACATTCTTTATGAAATAAAAATTCCCACAAGTTTCCATTTATCCATGATCATTCAACTTTGAAATTGTTCATGTTTACTTCTAGTTATAAATTGCAAACATTTGTGAATAAATCCACAAATATTTAAATTCATTATTCTAGTCATAAATCATAACTATTCGCGAATGATATTCTTGTTCATGCACGTGTCTCATTTGTAGTCATAATCTCATCACTTGATTAAATTCCTATTGCATTCCAACTTAAATGCTAACCAACCATTTTATAACCAAACACGGATGCACGCTGTAATTACCACAGATTCAATATTAATGATAACCTTGCCCGTAATTGAATTCCACTGACCAAATACTGTGAGCAACAATCCAATAATACCCCATTAAAATTGTGCCTTATTAACAGCATCGGGAGTACTCTGGAAATAAACCATGAGCGATAAACTAGGTCTTAAATCCAGTTGTGCCGAACACATCGAATTGGCGCCTTGATATAATCAGACCCGGTGATAAATAAATGCCTCAGAAATAGGGTCTCAAATGCCTCAAAACTTAGTAACAACCCGTCTTCCACGTAAAATGACCAAAATACCCCTGGATCCAATCCTGCAAAACAAATACCTCCATGACTTGATAGTGGTTAGCAGATGCACAGATGAGATGCTATGCGAAATGACTGACTAAATATAAGGGTAAAATTTGGGGTATTACAGTTGCCCCTATTTAAATAGCTACACCGGACGATTTGAGTGACAGAGACTCGAGGAATCGTGGTGGAGAGATTTAAATATAGATAACCGAAAATTTTTCCCTTATATGCGGCGATATGCAATGCTATGGACAAAGCGAGAACAGATTAATGCATGATGCATATGATGGAATGATGAATTGCGAACATGCTGACGAATGCGACGACACAGGGACGGACGCTACGAGAAGAAACACACTGGGGAAAGCGACGCGCTGGGGCACAGTACGACCCTGGGGAATTCTAAAATGATGGTCAACTGGTGTGAACACGACCAATTGTCATTTTTAGGTCTGGGATGAGATTCTCAAATGGAGATGGCACCTACGAGACGGCCTCCACTAGGGAATCTAAAAGTAAAACTGGATCATGTACGACTGCAAGATCGATTACAGAATGCTGGAGCATTGAGCAAAGAATAACATCCAAGCTTCTGTAACCTATCCCTCGTGTCAGGATCAAACGGACTGTTCGGGAATCCGTAGCAAATATACAGGGTAAACCGGCTGTATGCCAAAATAAATGGACTTTGATGGGAAATGCCCTGATAAGCTTCTCGAGGGAGAACTGTCACCTATCGTTGGAAGGGACTTACATGCCAAAACGGATAAGCACTCAAATAAAGAGGTTGCTGCTTATCCGATAAATAAATCTTCTCGTATTTAAGGTCGGCGCCTTGAATACGATTCTGATTCTTCTCTTACTGAAGGATAAATGAACTTCTTCATACTTCAAGATCGTGCTCTCCTGAATATGAAAAGGGTAAACTAAACTTCCTCATACCTCAAGATCGTGCTCTCCTGAATATGATTCCGCTCCTTCTTTTACTAAAGGGTAAATGAACTTCATCATTCTTCAAGATCGTGCACTCCTGAATATGATTCCGCTCCTTCTTTTACTAAAGGGTAAACTGAACTTCCTCATACTTCAAGATCGTGCTCTCCTGAATATGATTCCGCTCCTTCTTTTACTAAAGGGTAAATGAACTTCCTCATTCTTCAAGATCGTGCTCTCCTGAATATGATTCCGCTCAAACCTCCCCGTATTTCAAGATCGTGCTCTCCTGAATACGATTTGGTTCAAAGCTCCCCATACTTCAAGACGACAGGGAAAATGGAAGCCCAACTGCTCCATGGAGATGGCCATTTGCTGCAAGTCATAACGAAGATAGGATCGGCTTCTTAGGTGAGAAATGTCGCATACCGATGTTGTAAGATGTAGGATTGTAAAGTGTTGTACTGATAGATTTTCCAGGCATGAACTGGCGTGTATCTGTAAAGGATTACGGTTGAAAGATAGTGCAAAATAAATGCACGTCCGAGTACAGTGATAAACTTCTCGGGCGAGAACGGTCGCGTATCTGTCATGGTATGGTGAAAATCTTTAGATGGTGCAAAATAAATGCACGTCTGGTTGGGCTTGACGACCGACAAGACTGAGATTCAATCTAGGATCGAGCTAGAAAGAAAACTGGTAATCAAGACTTCATCGAGGGAATGAACTCGAAGGGTAAATATCTTATCCTGGCGAGGAAAGATAGCTGAAGTAACCGTCATCCACGAGGATCGAGCTCTGTGGGGAAACTGGAAATACATATGTATTTTATGCTTAGGGCTGACAATCTATTTGGAGAGAATGGACAAACCCCAGTTACTCGGCGGTAACAACCAATGATGGCGAGACACAATGAACCTGTGAATGTTAATGCATGTGTTGATGCATATGTTAATGTGAATGTATGTTAATGTCTATGTAGTTAAATATGCAGGATGTTATGAAATGAGTATGTAATGAGTATGTGAAATGAATACATGAAATGGGCATGTGATGCTTATGCCCCTGCGTATGCTGACGAAACAGACTAGAGACGGGACGAGAGATGAAATAAACATCTCGACGGAGATACCCTGCATTCTCTGCAACCAATACGTCAATCATGGGTGAGACGGATCAATGGTAGAACCAAATCTAGTTTTAAAGTTCTGAATTCTCTGGGGAGAAGGTAATCTGCTCGGGCGCACAGTATCACGTCTTCACATGGGGAGAAGAAAACCTGAGGGACACTTTCGAGTTACCCAAGAAAAAGTTGTCAGCTTATAGTCTCGCTGGGGACTGTGTCAGAGCAATGATTTAAAAGTGTTTCTGCAACAATGAGTTTTTCGAGGAGTGAAGAGATCCTTCCGAAATTTCCACTAGTCAAAGTAATTTCTTATTTTTCGATTGCGTTTTTGAAGAACAGTTTTAAAAATTTTCAAATGCACCTTTCATTTTCAAAATTTTAAGAATAAATGCATTTTGCATAACAATAGAAAACAAGAGTAATGCACCAAGGAATGTAAGTAACAAAATGGTATCTTTTATTAAAGGATGGCAGCTTGCTGAGGGCATAGCTCCACAGATGATTATGTTTTGAAATTGGCAACATGGGAAAAGGTTACATTGAATCCAACGACACTTACTGACACTAATAACTAAGACTAAACCAAAATCTTGCTTTGGACGAGGATGAAAGAACTGAAAAATGGCTCTCATGTGGAAAGTGTGTTTGCAATGATCGGTGTTTTCTGATGCAATGAAATGCCTTTGTCCCTAACTTTTGCCTGGACCGCCCTTTCGAGTTTTCAATCCACCGGGACGCTCCTTTTTGCCTAAGCCGCCCTTTCGGGTTTTCAACTTAGCGAGCTTTTTATTATTATTTCTTTTTTTTCAACCCTTACTTTTGCCTAAGCCGCCTTTTGCAGGTTTTCGACTTAGCGGGTTTTTAGGCATAATATTTTCGGACTGCATCAGAATTCACGAGATGTGCTAGCTCTTCACCATCCATTGTTGTAAGTATCAGAGACCCTCCGGAGAAAACGGTCTTTACAACAAATGGGCCTTCATAATTGGGCATCCACTTTCCACGCATATCTTTATGCACTGGCAAGATCTTTTTGAGTACGAGCTCTCCTTGACGGAACTCACGGATACGAATCTTCTTATCGAACGCTCTTTTCATCCGTTTCTGATATAATTGCCCATGGCACATAGCTGTCATGCGTTTCGCGTCAATGAGATTCAACTGATCCAGTCTGTCTTGAACCCACTCAGCTTCCTCAAGTTCAGCTTCCATCAACACCCTTAAAGAAGGTATCTCTACTTCAATGGGGAGTACAGCGTCCATTCCATACACCAATGAGAAAGGTGTTGCCCCTGTCGAAGTTTGCACTGAGGTTCTGTATCCATGCAAAGCAAACGGTAACATCTCATGCCAATCTTTGTAAGTCACGACCATCTTTTGCAGGATTTTCTTGATATTCTTATTCGCAGCTTCAACGGCCCCATTCATTTTAGGACGGTACGGAGAAGAATTGTGATGAGTGATCTTGAAATTGTCACACAACTCCTTCATGGTCTTGTTATTCAGATTGGTGCCATTGTCAGTTATTATCCGACTTGGGATTCCATAACGGCAGATAATCTCCTTCCTGATGAAGCGGGCAACCACTTGCTTAGTCACGTTGGTGTAGGAGGCAGCCTCTACCCACTTGGTGAAATAATCAATAGCAACAAGGATAAAACGATGACCATTAGAAGCCTTCGGCTCGATTGCCCCAATCATGTCAATGCCCCACATAGAGAACGGCCATGGTGAAGACAAAACATTCAACGGCGAGGGAGGTACATGCATTTTATCAGCGTAAATTTGGCACTTATGGCATTTTCTGGCGTATTGAATGCAGTCAGCTTCCATGGTTAACCAATAATATCCAGCCCTTAACATCTTCTTAGACATAGCATAACCATTGGCATGAGTTCCGAAGGTCCCCTCGTGAATCTCTTGCAGTAACATGTCCGCTTCCCGTTTATCAACACATCTGAGCAAAACCATGTCGTAATTTCTTTTGTACAACACACCATTACTGATAAAGAATTTCGAAGCCAGTCTTCTCAACGTTTTCTTGTCCAGACCGGTAGCACCATCGGGATACTCTTGCTTGACGAGATAGTTCTTGATGTCATGAAACCAAGGCCTTTCATCCACTTCATCCTCTTCTACTACTTGACAATAAGCGGGCTCAACTTTGCGTTCAATATGGATAAGAGGTGCTTCATTAACGAATTTAACCTTCCACATGGATGCTAACATGGCTAAAGCATCCGCAACGTGATTCTTAGATCTAGGAACATGCTCGAACTCTATCTCGTCGAAATACTTAATCAGCTCGACAATGTAGTCCTTATAAGGGATTAACTTCTCATTCTTCGTTTCCCATTTGCCTTGTACTTGGTAAATAACCAAGGCTGAGTCACCACTTACCTTGAGAAGTTTGATTCGGAGGTGAATTGCTGCTTCGAGGCCGAGAATACATGCCTCATACTCCGCGACGTTATTAGTACACTCAAAGTCTAACCTTGCTGTAAACGGAGTGAATCCACCCTTTGGGTTCATCAGAACGGCGCCTATACCATGCCCATTGAAATTCGAGGAACCATCAAACATCATCCTCCACCAAAGACCTGGTTCTGGACCTTCGCTCGGATCTGGCTCTTCACAATCTCTCTTGATCAACAAAATATCCTCATCAGGAAAGTCAAACTTAAGAGGTTCATAATCTTCAACTGGCTGATCTGCAAGATAATCTGATAAAATACTACCCTTAATTGCCTTCTGGGGTACATACTGGATGTCATATTCGGATAACAACATGTGCCAACGGGCTAGCCTCCCGGTTTGAGCAGGTTTCTCAAGAATATACTTGATCGGATCCATTTTAGAAATCAACAAAGTGGTATGACAGACCATATATTGTCGAAGGCGCCTAGCGGCCCATGCCAACGCACAGCAAGCTTTCTCCAATGGTGAGTATCTGTTTTCACAATCGGTAAACTTTTTGCTCAGGTAATAAATCGCATGTTCCTTTCTTCCAATCTCATCATGTTGCCCAAGCACACAACCCATAGACTTCTCAAGAACAGTAAGGTACATAAATA
Organism: Lathyrus sativus; assembly: GCA_963859935.3. Taxonomy (NCBI): domain Eukaryota; kingdom Viridiplantae; phylum Streptophyta; class Magnoliopsida; order Fabales; family Fabaceae; genus Lathyrus; species Lathyrus sativus. The sequence continues at coordinate 459,050,420 of OZ012736.1, forward strand.
ACGGTCTTCCAGGTACGGGAGGAATCAGAATAGGGGGGTCTTGCAACTAGCTCTTAATTTTCTCAAACGCTTTCTGACAATCAGGGTTCCACTCAACCGTCTGCCCCTTACAAAGCAATTTGAATATCGGTTCACAAGTAGCGGTCATGTTAGAGATAAACCTGGAAATATAATTCAAGCGTCCCAGAAAGCCTCTAACTTGTGTCTCGGTTTGTGGAGCTGGCATATCTTGAATGGCTCGGACTTTGTCAGGATCTACCTCAATCCCTCGTTGACTAACAATAAAACCAAGCAATTTTCCAGATCTGACACCGAAGGTACATTTAGCGGGATTCAACTTCAACTGATATTTCCTGAGTCGTTCAAACAACTTCACCAAATGGTCTAGATGTTCCTCTTCACTCTGAGATTTGGCTATCATATCATCCACATATACCTCGATCTCCTTGTGCATCATATCATGAAAAAGAGTGGTCATAGCGCGTTGGTAAGTTGCCCCTGCGTTCTTCAAACCGAAGGGCATGACTTTGTAGCAAAAGGTCCCCCAAGGAGTAATGAAAGTAGTCTTCTCTCGATCATCGGGGTCCATCTTAATCTGATTATAGCCAGAGAAACCATCCATAAATGAGAACAATGCAAAACTGGCTGTATTGTCTACAAGTGTATCAATATGTGGCAGAGGGAAGTCATCTTTCGGACTTGCTTTGTTCAGATCCCTGTAATCCACACACATCCTAACTTTACCATCTTTCTTGGGCACTGGCACAATGTTGGCAACCCAATCTGGATATTTTGCAACTGCCAAGAAACCTGCATCTAGCTGTTTTTTAACCTCATCTCGAATCTTCAAAGCCATGTCGGGTCTCGTTCTTCGAAGCTTTTGTTTGATAGGTGGACAATCCAGCTTAAGTGGCAACTTGTGAACAACAATATCCGTGTCTAGGCCAGGCATATCTTGATACGACCACGCAAACACATCAATATATTCTTTTAACAACTCAATCAGCCTCTGCTTAACCTCTGTCCCAAGCATCGCACCAATCTTGACCTCTTTCTTGTTCTCATCTGTACTAAGATTAATTAAGTCCACATGTTCTTTATGCGGTTGAAGCTCTGTGTACTCGTACTCAATCAATCTTGTCAGTTCAGCGGGTACTTCACAATCTTCTTCACCCTCGTCTTCAGCTTGATTGATGGGTGCATCCCAGTTAGGAGTGTCAATAAAGTCATTGGATCCAACAAGGTTTACGATGTCTCTGCATGATGGAAGGCTTACTTAATTAAAATGCTCAAAGATATGTAAGATAAGAAATGAAATGCTATTTTTTTGTTTTATTTTTGAAAAAGGTTGCCAATTTCATTTTTTAAAGGTGAAAACGAAAAACATCGATGAACCAAAGTGGAATTGAACAAAATTCCTTTATTAATATCCTTTTAAAAATGAAAGGTGGCCCAACAAAAACGACCCTATAACCTTGGGCAGGGCTACGGGTTTTTATTTGAAAACGTAAATGAAAATGCTAAAAATTACTTTGACAATGGAAAAATAACAGGGATCTCTACGGCCTCCCAGTTGTTCAAAGTTGCATCACCCTTAAACACCAGGTTGCTCAAATCTTCATCTTCCTCACAGTCACTGACGGCATTGACTTGGAAACCTCCGCTGACAAATACCTCTTGGATAACCTTCGGACGCCCTTCGACGGTTGTGGCAGCTCCATTCTGAGTTGGTTTGTAACCCAACCCAAAGCGATCAGTCTTAGTCTTGACATCAATTACCTCTCCCCAACCTTCCGGAATACCCCCGTCAATTGTTGATTTGGTACTCTTCAGAGATGCAAAAGATGGATTACCCTGGCCCACTGTCTCTTCGACTTCTAGCAGAACGGCATTGGCGATCTCGAGTGCTTGAAAGGAGATTTCCAAAGCATTCTCATCGGCCTCGATGTAACGGAAAGAAGACAGGTTACTGACTATCAGATCCTCCTCACTGTGTATAATAACTAACTTTTCATCGATCACGAACTTCATCTTTTGATGTAACGTTGAGGTTACTGCCCCAGCGGCATGAATCCACGGCCTTCCAAGTAAACAGCTGTAATTGGGATTAATGTCCATGACTTGAAACGTGATATTAAAAACCTGCGGACCAATCAGGATAGGAAGCTCAACCTCCCCCATTACCGACCGGCGGGAACCATCGAAAGCCTTGACGATCAAAGGAGTAGGTTTCAACACAGTCTCTTTGAAAACCAACTTATCAAGAATCCTCTTAGGTAGAACATTCAAAGAAGAGCCGGTGTCCACTAGCACTCTCGCTAAATTGTCCTCCTGACATTTCATTGATATATGTAAAGCACGATTATGATTCGGACCCTCCTTTGGTAACTCTTCGTTGCTGAAACTAAGGGTATTACATGCGGTCAAATTGGCAATCACACTATCAAACCGACTGGTGCTGATATCTTGATCCACATGTGCTTGAGTCAAAACTTTCTGCAGGGCCATCCTATGAGCGGGTGAACTCATCAACAGAGATAAAATCGAAATCTTGGAAGGAGTTTGATGAAGTTGATCGACAACTTTATAGTCACTTTTCTTGATGATTCTCAAAAACTCAGCATCTACATCATTCGCAACGGCTCCCTTGCCTTTGTCTTTGGCAGGCACTGGGATATTAGTGGTTTCCTTAGGTGGGACCTCATTGATACGGGGAGTATACACACGGCCACTGCGAGTCATCCTGCTTGCCTCTGCGATGTTGGTCACCGTGTCCTTAACCTCTTCATTTGGAATAATCTTCCCAGACTCCTTGTCAATCATCGTCACGTCATATTTCCAAGGCACAGCTTTAGGATCACTGAAAGGAAACGGACCTGGTCTTCGAATAACTATAGGCTTAAGCTGATTCACCTCAGGGATAGACGACTTTGGTATATCGAACACGGGATTGGCAGAACCTTCCCCTGACAGATTAAACACTGGTACCTTACCCTTTGATTCAGGCTGATGGAAAACAGGCTCAACCACAGCGACTTCATCCTTTTTGGCTCGGCTTGTCACTTGTAAAACACCCTCGTCAATCAACCTCTGAACATCATTCTGAACCAACACACAACCCTTAACACTGGCTTCACAACTTATGCATGCAACGTGGGAAGTATCTACCAGACCAGCTTCAAACAGTTTCGAATGGAATATCTTGAGAGGAGTCTTAATCTGTACAACATCAAGGACATAACCTTCCTCAGAATCGGCGCTAAGGGCATTGACACTCTCATGGTTAGGAAAAGGATTCTTCTTAACATTTGGTTGAGGATCTTCAAATGACAAAATCTTCTTTTCCAATAAATCCCTGACAAGATTTTTGAGAGCATAACAGTTCTCCAGATCGTGACCAGGCGCACCCTCATGAAATAAACAATGAGCGGCGACGTTGTAATTGGCGGGCAGCGGATTAGGAGGCGGACCCAAAGCTCGAGTGGTAATTAGACCTTGCTTGACTAATGAGGGATACAGCTCGGTGAAAGTCATCGGAATCGGCGGACAAGGTTTATACGTTCTCTTATTTGGAACATTCTGGCGAGGAGCCGGATTCTTTGGCTGTTGAGGAGCAGGAGCGTTGGGCGCCTGTAGGTAGTTGATAGGAGGCGGATAAACAGGAGGTTGTTGCATAGACTGATACATAGGAACCTGTTGATTGAAAGAAGGTGCAACAGCTGCCACATAGGGTTGTTGAGCGTACTGGATTGGGTACCCTTGAGGTTGAGCATAACCTTGCGGATATTGATAAAATTGGTCTCTTCGTCTACCAGAGGATATAGCATTAGTCTCCCCTTCTTTCTTCTTCTGGGAGCTATACGGAGGTTTCTTCGGCTGATCCTTTGAAACACCATGATTACTTGTCATTTTACCGCTTTTCATACCCAATTCAATCTTGACACCCACAACAACGATGTCAGAGAAATTTGAAGTCACACTACCCACCATCCTCTCGTAAAATTCTGGACGGACCGTGTCGACAAACCAATCAGCTAACTCTTTCTCGGTCAAAGGAGGTTCTACCTGCGAAGCAATCTCTCTCCACCTTTGAGCGTACTCTTTGAATGACTCAGAACTCTTTTGTGACATACTCAACAACTATCTTCTGTCAGGAGCCAAATCCATATTGTACTTGTAGTGCTTGATGAAAGCGTCAGATAAATCTTGGAAACTCTTAACGCGAGACTGGTCCAAAGTTAAATACCACTTGGAAGAAGCACCCTTCAAACTATCTTGGAAGCAATGAATCATCAGTTTATCATTCTCAACATGGGCAGCCATTTTGCGATAGTACATGATCAGATGACTTTTAAGACAAGTGGCACCTTCGTAGCGGTCGAAGTTCGGAGTTTTGAACTTCGGGGGAATAACCAAACCTGAGACCAAACAGACGTCCTTTACAGCAGCCCCGAAAATTTGATCACCTTCTACCTTTCTCAATCTCTGGACGATAGTGTCTACTTCCTCACGAAGCTTGTCATGTTTCTCATAACCTTCAACATTCTCATCAAGATTATCAAAGCCTGTCTCATTGAAATACGGTTGCGCACGGGTGTGTACAACAGGTGGTGCAAAGATAGGGGCCCCCCTAGAAACTTCAGAAAATAAAGGAGCGGCTTGCTGAACAGGCTGATTAATCGGAACAGTGGCTTGAGGAGGCACAAAACCGGGAGCAAGACCATAAGGTGGGTCCCTTGCTACGGTCACATTTGGTGGAGGGTCCACGGTAGCGCCAGTAATCTCGGAAACAACAGTGGGCTGGGTATCCATCTTAGCATTCATGACATGTAACAATTCCATCATACGCCCCATACCCCCTCGTAGGTCTTCAAGTTCATTGCTAAGGCGATCAATCTCTTTTGCCTGATCCTCCATTCTTTTCCGAGTTTGAGCTCTGGTGTTGTACTGGTGCCGAGAACTCAGGGTGGCGAAACTGGAAGGCGAGAGAACCGAACATGAGAAAACGGAAGACACACGCAATGCAAGAAAGTAAATGACGCTATGATGCAAATGCGAATGAAGATTTCATGGAATTCAAACATCTACGAATGTCGTGGGGAACCAAAAAAAATTTCCTTGTTTTTTTTCATTTTTATTTTATCCCGCGATATAAATGATGTTTGAATTCCATGAAATACAATGCAATGGGATGCTTTATGGATGCCATGCACATGAATACACAAAACCCTAGGTTAAAAGTCGTGAGTGGAGTTAAGGTCTACCCATCCCCAAAAGGAGTGTACTATAGGTTAGTTGTACCTGCAGAACAAGGTTCTAAGAAGAGCCCAAAGTCATCAGCCCATCTTTCGGATATTATCAACCTTCCGACTGACTCGGGGGTTAATAATATTCTCAAGAGAACCTCTTTTGAGTGTAGTATCGCGTAGCAACCGTTGTAGGATTACTCCTACATAGCTCCCGCACTACGTCCTAAATAAGGCCAAGGTGGTGTAAAGGTACTACGGTCCTCAATATCACAGACTCCAATCGACCATGGAAAAAGTTTTCACGATTACTCGTTCAACCGAACCATTTTCGAAAAGGTCTCAACTGAGCGGTGATTCTCGAATCAGCTTGGTCGGGATTCACTCCCTATAAGCCTCATCGAATATATCCCCATCCTATAATAATGTCACTAGTCCGGGCGTAGGACTTATCTCACAACACAAGGAACAGTCCCAAAATCAAAGTACAATATATACATGCAAATGAATAGTAAAACAAATAGTAATAAATATGAACAAATTAGGGATAACCCTCAAAAGTTTAACTTTCCCCAGTGAAGTCGCCATTTTCTGTTGCGGTGGAAATAGGATATCAAATTATTAATTAATTTGAATCGCAATTTAATTCACAACCGCTCTTTGATTTATCCGAGGGAAAAGGTCAAAAAGGGAAAACCTATTTTGCATCGTAAACACAATGCGGGGAAAGATCTAGGGTTCGGGGGTTGGTTAAATTTAGGGAAGGTATTAGCACCCTAAACTTCCGTAGTACTCTACGGGAACCTTTTGTTCAAATGTTTACTATTTGCTTTATTTATTTGCTTAAGGTATATGTACAAAGGGATTAAAAGTGAGAAAAAGAGACCTAAGGGGTTAGTTCTAAGTTTAAAAATTTTGATTCTGATTATTAAAAAAAATTATTTTAATTTTAATATTTTGAAAATATTTTTAAATTATTATTTTTATATAAAAAACAACTTAAATATTAGTTTTTTTTAAAGTTTAATAATTAAATTAATTAATTATAAAAGAGAAAAAAAAGTAAAAAAATAAAAGGGTTTTTTATTTATAACAAAGAAAAGTTTTTTTTTTAGTTTTTATTTTTTATTTTAAAACAAATTCAGAATTTATATAAAGAAAAGTTTTTGAAAAAAACAGTTTTTTAATATAAAACCAGAATAAAATAAAAACATTTTTTTAAAATCAGTTTATAAAAATGAAAGGGTTGGGTCGGTCATCACCTCCGGACCCAACCCGGTGGGTGAGTCATAAGAAATAAAATGTAAGTTTAGGGTTTCAGAACCCTAATGTCATTCGCGGCGCCGTTTGCATCTTCTTCTTCTCTCTCGATTCTTTCCATCTTCGCTTCCGTCTTTCTCTCTCGCGGCCGTGTTTCACCCCTTGTTCGTATCACCTTCTCCACACTTAAAAGAACAGGAAAAAAACCGTTAATATGCTGATAATGTAATGGAATCTTACGGTGGGTTTTCAATCGGAGGCAATGAGGATAAACTGAGCTTCGACGGAAGGGATTTGCTCGTCGTGGCTTTAAACGGCGCCGGTGAATCCTCTCCCTCTCGCGACCACTAGGGTTTGCTCGAGATGGTGGTTTCGCCGTTCTGTCTCTAGGGTTCTCGCGATTTTTCGTTAGTTCTTCACAGGTGAGATTGTCCCTTTTTATAACTTCTCTTTTTGGGCTTTTTGGATGTTGGATTTGCGTTACTCTTGATTTGCTGATTTCGTGTTGATTGGGATTTTTGATATGATTTGATTTTATCTGATACCGATTCGAACTTTCCTTTTTGTTAACAGATATGGTTTGGATTTGCTTTGGATTTTGCTTGATCTGTTTGATATCTGAACTGATTCGTTTTTGATTTCGAACTGATTTGTTTGATTTCATCTGAACTGATTCGTTTTTGATTTCGAACTGATTTGTTTGATTTTTGATGCAGTTCGGATTAGCTTTTTCTCTTCTTCTTTCAGAGAGAGCTGGTACTTCGGTCGAGTCAGAATTGCCGGGAAGGTTACGCGGCGATGATGACAGCTTGTCTGAGCCTGATGAGGGAACCGTTCTTGTTTCTACTCTCACTGATTGTTGGCTTGTCTTCGAGATTGGTCCTTATTTTCGACGCTTGGTTGGGAGTTGGAGACACTCTAATTGTTTCCCTCCCGGCAGCTCGAGTCTCCGCCCAGTGATGAGTTTTCTGAGGGCGTGATTAAACACATCAGCTTGGTGTTGTTGATTCTGATTTGTTTTCTGATATAGGCTGTAATACCTTGTTGAACTTGACTTTCATGGACTCAGCTTATGAATTGCTTTGGTCTTGAGTTCTGAATTCTGAACCTGGTACTAATGCTGTTGTGGTTTTCAGGTGTTGGAAATTTCGAAAACAAAATGACTCAGACCTGCCGGCATCCGGGTCTGAGTCCAAATTTGCCTTTGTATCAGTTTGGAAATTCAATTGCGGCAAAACGAATCAGTCCCGCTTCTTTTATCACTTCTATCTCTCGGATGTCCCGTAATGATAAGAACAGGTGTTACCTGATCTGACGCCAACGACGCGGATCGGTAACGGGGGTAGGACGCAGCTTCGGTTGTGCCACTCCCGGCACTCGATGATGACGCTGTTCTGAGAGTGTCGAAAACAATTTCTAACCCATTCCTGCATTCTGTTTTGTTTCTTTTTGATGTGCAGGTGAATCGGAGATTCGTGGAGAAGCTCAAGGGACATCATGAAGGACACTTAGAGATCTTTAGGATTTAGGATTTTTAGAGTAAATGCAATATTTGTAATTTAATCTTACAGCAATTCAGAATGTAAAATGATTCAACTCCTATTGTACCATGACATTCTTTATGAAATAAAAATTCCCACAAGTTTCCATTTATCCATGATCATTCAACTTTGAAATTGTTCATGTTTACTTCTAGTTATAAATTGCAAACATTTGTGAATAAATCCACAAATATTTAAATTCATTATTCTAGTCATAAATCATAACTATTCGCGAATGATATTCTTGTTCATGCACGTGTCTCATTTGTAGTCATAATCTCATCACTTGATTAAATTCCTATTGCATTCCAACTTAAATGCTAACCAACCATTTTATAACCAAACACGGATGCACGCTGTAATCACCATAGATTCAATATCAATGATAACCTTGCCCGTAATTGAATTCCACTGACCAAATACTGTGAGCAACAATCCAATAATACCCCATTAAAACTGTGCCTTATTAACAGCATCGGGAGTACTCTGGAAATAAACCATGAGCGATAAACTAGGTCTTAAATCCAGTTGTGCCGAACACATCGAATTGGCGCCTTGATATAATCAGACCCGGTGATAAATAAATGCCTCAGAAATAGGGTCTCAAATGCCTCAAAACTTAGTAACAGCCCGTCTTCCACGTAAAATGACCAAAATACCCCTGGATCCAATCCTGCAAAACAAATACCTCCATGACTTGATAGTGGTTAGCAGATGCACAGATGAGATGCTATGCGAAATGACTGACTAAATATAAGGGTAAAATTTGGGGTATTACACTTGGTCAGATGGTCGAGATGTCAACTGACAAAGACAGAAAGACGGATGAGGACGCAACGGAGAAGAGACACATGCATGTGGAAGATGCTAGATGCTAATACAGAAATGAAAGGTTTCATGGAACTCAAGTTCTTATAAACGTTACAGAATTACCAAGTAAAATTATTATTTTCCGATATTGGATTACAAGTGAATATTCTTATAAGAGTCCCAATATAATAGCTAAAAGCTAAATAAAGCCCTAAGGAAATCCTTCATTGTGCTTGTTGATATGCCCTTCTTATTTGGATTTTCTTGAATATAAGTTGTCCATAATTATCTTCTAAGGAGTAATGTGATAGAGGAAAATAAATCCTCTATCTCTTGTTGGAAAATAAAGAAAGAAGCCCTTGCTCACTTTTGATCTTTAATGTTGGTGGAAATATTTTGAATTTCTAATGACCTTCAATGATAAGTGAGACTTCTCGTATTTGTTTTTTGATTCTTCAATTAATGGCCTTAACTTCCTTAGGTCATCCAAGTTAGGACTCTTTAAAAGAATATATCAAAATATTTTTTGTAATCCATATGGGTTTCTATAATGTTTATAAATAAACTAGGAATCCCATGAAACCAATGCAATATGATGCTATATGAATGCAGCAAACACAAGTAGGCACATAGATAAACAAGCAAGGGGACCCTAGGTTTGCAACGAGCATGGAGCAAAGGTATACCCATTCCCAGAGGTTGTGGACTAAAGGTTGTTTGTACCTGCAGAACAAGGTTCTAAAGGGACTCAAAATCATTAGTCCATCCTTCGGATATTATCAATTTCCCAATTACTTGAGGATTAATAATATTCTCAAGAGAACTTCTTTTGAGCGTAGCTTCGCGTAGCACTATTTCGGAAGTACTCCCTCATAGTCTCGCACTACATCCTAATAAAGGCCAAAGTTGGGTTAAGGTAACTACGGTTCTCAATATCATAGGCTCCAAGGTCGAAAATAGCAAGTGTCTTCACGATTACTCGTTCAACAGTACTATTTCGAGAGGGCCTCAATTGAGCGGGATTCTCGATTTAACTTAGTCGGGATTCAACTCCCTATAAGCCTCCTCGAATATATCCCCATCCTATCTTAATTTCTCTCAAGTCCGGGTGTAGGACTTTGTCTCACCACTCAAAGATAACAACCCAAAAGAAATAGAGAACAAATATACAAGTAAACAAGTAAGCAGATATAAAGCAATAAACAAGGAAAATAAAACAAGATAGGGAAACCCACTAGAGGGTCCCCAGTGAAGTCGCCAATTCTGTCGCGGTGAAAATCGGATACCAAACTATTGATTAGTTTGAATCTTTAATTCATTTTGCAACCGAACTTTGATTTGTCCAAAGGAAGGGATAAAGATCGAAATTCCCACAATGCAATGCAAATGCAGGCTAGATTGTTTTAGGTTCGGGGGTTGGTTAAACTTAGGGAAGGTACTAGCATCCTAAGTTTCTGTAGTACTCTACAGGAACCTCTTGTTTCATGTTTGTTTACTGCTAAGTGTTTATCTGCTTAAGGTTAAAGGACCCTAGTGGTTTATTTCTAAGTATACTCGATAAGATATCGCATCTTATGCTCACATATCCTTACGGGAGTGGAATCAGAGTATCTGTAGTTCCCCTAAAGGGTTTGAGGAGTTCTTTGACTGTGGTTAAAGTTCCTACGGGTTTGGGGTAGTTGTTTTGATTGATTTTAGGAGAAGAGATGTGTTATCATTTTAAGAGAGATTTAACCGCCACAAGATGTAGGAAAATAGTCTTTGCATCGTCTTAAGAAAAGGACTTACGTACTCGGATAGGGATCAACGAGGTACACCTTTATCTCTCTTAAGGCAAAGTCCCTACGGCTTGATTGTATTGTTGTGGGGTGGAGATTCTATCTCGCTTAAGATGATTTGACATCTTTCTCTAATGTGTTTGAATAATTGTTTTTAAGTTGATTGTTTTGTTTCTATGTTGTAAGGATAAAAGTCCTTCCTATGGGGTAGGATCTATCCTGAAGTTCGACTTGAATGGGATCAAGGATCGTGGGAGAATGATGCAAATGAGATGCACTACACACAAGTGTTGACTTATGTATAGGTTTTTCCTTTGGACGGATGCAATGCGATGAAATAAATTACGATAAGAGTAAATTACTTGTAAAATAGATTGCGGAAAGTAAATCCATACACACGCATGAAAGCGCTGAAGTGTGTGAGAGTGCATGTGTCGTGAATGTGAGTGTGCACGATTGATTTTATATTCTGCGTTGTTGGTTGATTTTAACTGTTTGGCTTGATTTTAGACGAGGCTGAATTGTTTTTTAGTCGATTGATTGAGGTTGATTTTATGAAAATATTGTTATCAGTTTTAATAGAAGTTGATTTTATTGATTGAAATTGATTTAGGTGATGCCAAATATAAATTAAGTTTTAAGTTTAAAATGAAATGTTACAATAGTTTAATTATAAAAACCTAAGTGAAATGATTACTTAAATGATATTAGTTTGTTAAAAATAATATAAAAGGACTATTTGTATTTCTAAAATATTTTAATATCTAATTAAAAAAGGCAATTGGAATAGCTTATTTATAAATGTTTATTAAGTCTATTTTAAATAAAAGGATCTAAAGTTAATTTGATTAGAAAAACTTAATTTATTAATAGGTTGATTTGAAAGAGTTTACTAGTTTGATTTGGATTAAAAATTGATTATAAATTAAATTTATAAAATTGATTAGAATTGGTTAATTAATTTATTAATTATTTAAATAAAATGAATTAATGATTATGTTGTAGTTTAATTAAGGTTGATGGGAGATTAAACGACGATTAGTTAGTATTGTGATGATTATATGTGATTAGTGGGTGATTACCGCATAAACTACAGATTAATCAAACAGAGAAAAGCAAGAACCCTAATTCCCAGAATTGGCCCCCAAATTCCCCTGCGTCGTCTCTCTCGCTATCTCATTAGCAAACCCTTTTCCTTCCTCCAATTCTTCTTCCTACTCGTTCTTTTCTGCTCCTTCTTTCTTCTCGTCCTTGGCGCTACTGCGAAAATCGGCGCCGGCTGACAAAAGAGTCGCCACCGTGCGTTATTTATCCCAAAGGAGGGAAAGGAAACGCTCGAAGTAAACCTCGTAAAAAACGGGAAAAGGTATGGTCATCGCAACCAAAACCTGGATTCGGGAGTCGGTTACGCAAGGGGAAGGTATTAGCACCCCTCACGTCCGTCGTACTCGACGGGATCCACGCTTGGTGTTTATAAGGAAAAGGGTGTGTTTATCTATCTACGCTAATGGTTAGTCTGAAAAGAAAAGAAAAGGACAGGACTCGACAGAACATACGGTGTTCTGGGCCTACGTACTCCCTCGTGCAATGGGAAAGTCAGAGTCAACGTAGTTCGACTACCTACGTCTAGACGGGGGAAAGGTTGCTCGCCAGGACATCGCATCCTGTGCCTACGTACTTCCACACGGCATGGAAGATCAGAGCAAACGTAGTTCGACTAACTACGGCTAATCTGGGTGTTCTCACACAGCAGTGAGAAATTCAACTGGTTTTTAAAGGTACGGGAACCTATGGAAAAAACTACGGTCTGGTCTCAAATGCACTCGGGCAAGAGAAAAGGGTAACAACAGTCGTCAGCGGGAAAGTCTCGATCGCACAGCAGCGAGAGAACAAAAGGTTAGTTGTTAGTGTGCTCGCTAGGACATCGCATCCTATGCCTACATATTCTCGTCTGGTACGAGAAATCAGAGCAGTTGTAGTTCGGCTAACTACGACACAAGCTACTCAAGTTTTTCTATTGCTGAGAAAGGGAAAAGACACCCTAAAACTATGGTTGAAAAGGGGAATCTACCTACTGTTATCATGCCTGGTTGACCATCCTAATGCTTATCATAACTCCCCCGCAGCGGAGAAGTTAGAGCTCCTAAGGGATCCTGGCAACAGGACTAAACAGCGAACAGGAATCAACTGCAAAGTAAAGAAATACTGGAAATATGCATGAATGCAACAACTAAGCAAACAAGGCACAAAGGCCGCAAACCACAGAGGTAAGGGAGCTCAGCTCTACCAAATACCAGCAAGCAAAGCCACTCAATAACAAACAAGCAGAAGGAGGACCACCTCAACTTCTCATGCACCCAAAGCCTACTTCTAAGATGCACCTACCTCAGAAACATCTAGATGAACCCCTAAGTCTAATGCAACACATCACCACACAAGTCAAACAACACAAAGAGAAGGCGAACCAGCCTGACAAGCTCCTATCAAAAACTTAAACCAAAACCCCGAGCAGGACCCCTAAACAAAACCCTAATCAAACCCCTGGGCAAATCCCTATGCAAAACCCTAATCAAATCTCTAAGCAAAAACCCTAAGCAAAACCCTAATCAAAAGAAATCAATCCCAGTCTTCAAGCTTTAAAACAAGCTTACCAAAGAAAGGGAGCTAAGTAGGCAGACTCATAGTGCTCTCCTCAGGAAAGTACTAGGAGGTTACCACTCAGGAATCATATCCTATGCGGTTCAACAACTGTGATTGGTTTACATTCCTCCTCAGGAGAAACTAAACTCATATGAAGGCTCCAGCATCATTGGATACTTGAGAAATCCTACATGAACTAAGGGAACTAAGTGAACAGACCCATAGTGCCTTCCTCGGGAAAGTACCAGGGGGCTTCCACTTAGGAATCGTATCCCATGTGGCTCAACAACTGTGAACGGTTTACATTCCTCCTCAGGAGAAACTAAACTCACATGAAGGCTCCAACATCATTGGATACTTAAGAAATCCTAGATGAACTAAGGGAACTAAGTGAACAGACCCATAGTGCCTTCCTCGGGAAAGTACCAGGGGGCTTCCACTTAGGAATCGTATCCCATGTGGCTCAACAACTGTGAACGGTTTACATTCCTCCTCAGGAGAAACTAAACTCACATGAAGGCTCCAACATCATTGGATACTTAAGAAAGAGGTGAGAAGAAAGAATGAAAGGCATTCATAGTGCCTTCCTCAGGAAAGTACCATAAACTCCCTTCAAACTTCAGGATCTCAAACCTCACAAACAGAGAACAAGCTACTAGACTAGGTCTTCAATCTTCTCCTCATCATGCTCCTTCACCAAGGTCTTCAAAGTAAACAAAGCCCCCAAAATAATACCCAAAGATCAACCCCAAATGAAGCCCCAAAAGCAGACAATCATCCCAAAGGCATCTCATACAAGCAAGCCATTTGCAAAATATCCTAAAAATATTAAAACAATGGGGAAAATTCTACCATAAATCCTAAGGGAGCTATTATATCTACCCTTAATATCCCTATAGTCCCATGCCCCAAAATCACTACCAAAATCCCTAAAGAAATGATTTTATCCACCTATGTCATCTTAAAACCCTAATTCTATCACACTAATCTCACCTAATCAAACTATCTCACAATTAATCCTAAAATTATGAATTAAATCCTATGAGGAAGCTAAAGTCCTAAGTTAATCACCCTAAAAAGAATGGATCAAAATACCCAAGGGAAAGTCCCTAACTAAATTCTACAAAATGAAGTACTAGCTTAATCTCATTAAAAAGCTATTTAAATGGAAAATACACAAAAAATACTAAACTAAAAATAAAATGGAATTTTTATTTTTATTAATTTTCTTGACAGAACTATGAACATGATGCAAAAACAACCACTAAAAAATATGCATTTTTCAATTATTTATGAATTTTACAAAATTGAAGAAATTAAAAGAATTGAAAAATAAAATGAAATGGGAGAGGGGTGCAGGAAGTAAGGGCGCCTAGTTCATTCTCCAGATGGGTCAGGAAAGGGTGGTGCAAAGAGCAAGCGCGCAAGGCCCATATTATTTCAGAAAATGAATTAAAAATAAAACGAAAAAGAAGAAAGGAACGGTGTAGTTAGCAACAGTTTTCAGTTCATTTTCCATTGGGCTCGCTGGTGGGGGTGAGGATAGTAACATTGGATCCAGACCCACGCGTTTCATTAAATGAAACGCTGCGTTTCAGCGCTGTGGATTCCCTCCGTTTCTGAGTTTGAATCTCGGCCGTCAGATTAGTTTAAAAGGTCAAGATTTTGAAACGATCCAACGACCATGGTGTCGTCTTCTCCAAATGGACCTAGGGTTTCAGTTTTTTACAGCTCCATGCACGAAATTTCTTCTCACCTGTGCTCTCTCCTCTCTCAACGAAAATGAAAGATTCCAAGACCAAAAACGATCTACTAATTACCAGGAACCTAGCCATGCCTTTGGTTTCACCTAACACTTCCTAGATCTTCCAAACAGAATGCACGAAGATTAAGGTTCCACCATCTTACACTAATATCAATCATGGTAAAGCTTAATTCTAATAGTGCAATTCTCTTCCCTAGGTTAAACCAATCATATTAAACCATAACACGGGCATTAACAATCCATAAACAGCCTATTCTTGAATTTCAAAGATTCATCACCCTGCCATGAAACCTTATAGAATCCTCCCTAACTTTGTGGAAATGATCACCTATCTTGACCTAGCAATCTTAGCCCTAGGAATCTAATTGAATGCATAAATAAAGAGGTATGGAGAAGAATCCAAACCTGTCAAGTAGCAATGGTAGAGGTGTGTAGGGCTCAATTCAGTGCTTGATCTTGCTTCCAAATACTCCTCTAATGGAGTAGAGCTTTCTGTTTGCACTATCTTGGATGAATGAAGCTTGTAGAGATGAACTCGTGGCTTGCTTGTGTTTGAAGAAACCCTTGAATACCACTCTCTCCCTCACTCTTCTCCACTGAATTCACCAACCCCTATTCTCCTCATGAGCCACTCAATATATAGCAATCAATGGAAAAGCCTAGATGCTTCTAGAATGAGCTAGAAAGTCTTGGAAATCTCACTTGATGACATGTTGAATATCTCTCATCTCATGCATACAGCCCTCTAAACTTGTGTTAAAATCTCTCCTCATGATATATTGAGATGGTATGTGTGAAAAACAAGCTGATCCTTGCCTTATGTTGAGTTTTGCAAAGTTGCCTTATTATGCAAGAAAAAACTTTACAAAGCAAGTCCAATTTTTAAACCCTAACTCAAAAAAGTGGCTGAACCAATGTCTTTAAAATGTTGTTTGGAATCAATTTGGTATATTGCATGACCCATTTTGGATTTATAGATGGCCCAAACCAATTTTCCATTTGAACTTTTTCAAGTTATATGCCATTTTTAAGTCATTTTCTACCAACTTTTATCAATTTGAGTTCTATGCATTTCCAAACTTCCATGACCTCTTTTCTAGACTTAAAATGACATTTTGAGCAACTTTTATGTTGTGAAGTTTTTCATTTGAAGCTTCCTTGTATGAGTTTTGGGCATAGGCTAAGAATGACCTGTAATTCTCAAATGACCAAAATACCCTTTGCTTGCCAAGGACATAAGTAGAGTTCCACAAATCATATGGAGGAATACCATACCTTCCTAGAAAGCTAAGACAATGAGGAACAACTATCATGTTGGCCAGAAATCCATTTGAAATCTCCTTGAAGGTCAAAAGTTGCTTGGAAGACAGACAACTTTCACAGACAAATTACAGTGTTCTCAGATGACCTGTAACTTGCAAGAGCTATAACTTGAGTTATATAAATCATCTTGATGACTTCCACCACTCAAATTAAATCTATGAAGATACTCTACAAGTTTCATGTGGACCAGAAATTCATATGAAGCTTGCATCTTGAGTTACACTGCTTTGAAGTTTGACCTAAATCAGGGGATTTTACACTGAAACCCTAATTTGGTAACTCCACTTCTCCTTGACTCCTTTTGATTTTTATTTGGAACAACACCATATCCATATCCATATAGCAAATAATGAATCCCCCAACCTTCAAATGAGCCTTAATTCTTTTCAAATCAAGTCTTTGACCTAGGGTTGACCTAGTGTTGACCCAGATAAAACCCTAGTTGACTGACTTCAACTGAGGCTCTTGCAATCATTCCAATGACTTGGTTACTCCTCAACAATTATCATCTAGGCTCTTCATAACATCCATACACACCTCATGCTCTTGGCTCATGGCTCACACTTCCTCTGATTACCCCCAAACATTCTCAAGATAGGAGAGAACTCACTGATCAACCTGTCAACTCTTTAAAGTTCAAATTCTTCTATGATGACCTGAACAGTCTTGAATATGAATGAAACCCCTTGAATATGCCTCTTGAAACAAGAATGGCACTTGATCCCCTGATTAAGATATCTTGCCTATGCTATGAAATGCAGATGAATGCACTATGTACATGATGACAATGCAAATGATTATGCAATTGAAACATAAACCTAGGTTAGAAAAGGTTGGGCAAATTTTGGGGTGCAACAGCTGCCCCTATTCAAGCGTCTTGGACCTGACTGGATAAAGAGCGCGCAGCCTTCAGACATTCGAGGTACGAGACGGTTGAATACGAAAGAACCCGGAAATTTGCCGACCGCAAAATAAATTGCGTATGACTACTGCTTGGGAAAAACATCATTCAGAGAACCGAATCCGGTTGTCATGGCAACAACTGATCAATTATCTGATAAGAACTGACTTGATTTTGTCCTCAACTACCTGCGTGCCGCCACAGGCCTTGAATCCACAATTAATTCCAAATTTTGCTACAATAAGCATGCATCGAGCCAAAGGTAATAACTCCTTCAACCGGGGTATAACTGCCTCAACCAGGGTGACAACTCCCTCAACCAGGATAATAACTCCTTCAACCAGGGCCACAACTCCCTCAACCAGGATATAACTCCTTCAACCAGGGTATAACTCCTTCAACCAGGGTAATAACTCCTTCAACCGGGGTATAACTCCTTCAACCAGGGTGACAACTCCCTCAACCAGGGTACAACTCCTTCAACCAGGGTATAACTCCTTCAACCAGGGTAATAACTCCTTCAACTAGGGTGATAACTCCTTCAACTGGGGTATAACTCCTTCAACCAGGGTATAAATCCTTCAACCGGGGTACAACTCCTTCAACCAGGGTATAACTCCTTCAACCAGGGTAATAACTCCTTCAACCAGGGTGATAACTCCTTCAACCAGGGTAATAACTCCTTCAACCAGGGTAATAACTCCTTCAACCAGGGTATAACTCCTTCAACCAGGGTAATAACTCCTTCAACCAGGGTGATAACTCCTTCAACCAGGGTAATAACTCCTTCAACCAGAGTAATAACTCTTTCAACCAGGGTATAACTCCTTCAACCAGGGTAATAACTCCTTCAACCAGGGTGATAACTCCTTCAACCGGGGTGTAACTCCTTCAACCAGGGTATAACTCCTTCAACCGGGGTACAACTCCTTCAACCAGGGTATAACTCCTTCAACCAGGGTGATAACTCCTTCAACCGGGGTATAACTCCTTCAACCAGGGTATAACTCCTTCAATCGGGGTACAACTCCTTCAACCAGGGTATAACTCCTTCAACCAGGGTAATAACTCCTTCAACCAGGGTATAACTCCTTCAACCAGGGTATAACTCCTTCAACCGGGGTACAACTCCTTCAACCAGGGTATAACTCCTTCAACCAGGGTGATAACTCCTTCAACCGGGGTATAACTCCTTCAACCAGGGTATAACTCCTTCAACCGGGGTACAACTCCTTCAACCAGGGTATAACTCCTTCAACCAGGGTAATAACTCCTTCAACTAGGGTGATAACTCCTTCAACCAGGGTAATAACTCCTTCAACCAGGGTAATAACTCCTTCAACCAGGGTATAACTCCTTCAACCAGGGTAATAACTCCTTCAACCAGGGTGATAACTCCTTCAACCGGGGTATAACTCCTTCAACCAGGGTATAACTCCTTCAACCAGGGTATAACTCCTTCAACCAGGGTATAACTCCTTCAACCGGGGTATATCTGACGACAGCCGTCAAACACCTACTTCGACGGCATGTAGTAATTTCAAGATTTTCAATACTGACGTGACAACAGTCTGAAGAACACTTCGCTGGGGAAGAAGAGAAACTCAACCAAGCAACTCTGATGGGGAAGAAAACTCTACTGGGGAAATCACGGCGATAACTCCAAAAAATCTGAACTATGAAATCTTGTAATGCCGACATAACAGCGACCTGAGAAGGACTCAGCTGGGGAACAGAGAAACTCAACCAAGCAACTCTGCTAGAGGTCCACATGATAGGACGAACACGATCACTGCTCGCCTTGCGCCCCAAATACGACTATCCGAACATCTTCCTGAATCGTAATCTCAATTATCTGCAGGGGAAAACAAACATCTGAAACCAACAAGGTAACCAACCTGGTTTATGTTTCGTATGCATATGCATATGTTTGAATCTTTCTATGGTGTAATGCTCCATTCAGGATGGAAATGCTACGCATTTTGAAAATGAAATGCAAGTATGATGCAAATATGATGATGCATGCAATATGCTAATACAGGCTCGGGCTGCTGAAGAAAGTCGGGTACAGAAAACCACTTCAGCAAAATAAATGCTGAAGATGAGGCCAACTCCGCTGGGGATAAACCGGATATCACAAAATCGTTCCAGCAAAATAAATGCTGGAAGAGTGAAATCAACTCCGTTGGGGAAATTGGGAACTTAACCACGCACCTCGTTGAAGTAACACCCTGTTGGGGAATATAACTCTGCTGGAGAATAGCGGATGTGCCAAGTATGATCGGACTTCTCTGGGGATAGCTTACCCGTGCCGATGAAAAAACTGGACTTTGCTGGAGAAAACAGTCGGAGTCTTCCTGCGCACTGACGAAGATTGGATTTGGAAACTGATGCGCCAACACGGACGGGCCTCACAGTGATCGTCGACCTGGGTTTAGGCTTTTAAGCTATCTGCGATGGGTCAGGTACAACTGACGCTGGAAAACATTCTGTCTGAATACACAGCCTCTGATTAAAGAGTCAAGGGATAGTAACACGACTTCCCAACATTCGTCTCGCACTCGAAAATTGGCTGAATCTGCTCGAATAGCTCTGGATAACCCTGATGATACGGAGAAGAATAGTCCCTTCGCTTCTGATATGCCCCAGCCTGCGGGACCTCTGTGGGGATAGTCCTCGAAAGGAAATCTGAAAATCTGCACCCTGATGGTTTGATATGAAATGCCCCAGCATTCTGAACTTCGGAGAGATACTTCACGCCAAATACTTCCTGAATAAAGAATAACTTCCGCGCTCTTAAGATGGCCTGCCCCTGACTGCAATGACTTTGCCCCTGATTATCTGATTCCAAGTAGTGCCCCTGACTACAAGATATTCACCGAATCTCAACCTGATTGCCCCAGGATAACTGACTTCGAAAGGCTGACCTGACTGGAGATCACGATAATAGCTTGCCCCTGCTCGCAGAGCATTCGGACGTTCTGCATTCTATCCTGACCATACCTTCCATTGTAGAAAACTTTCCTGCGGTCGAGCGCTTACTCGCAAGTAAAACAAGTTGTTCTGCGTAAAAGACATATTAATGCAACACATATGACAGCTTTGACATCCAATCTGTTCACTGGGAATAGGAAAAAACAGTTTATGGCATAAAATGCACAAAACATTTATCAAGAATATCAACATCAGTACCAACATGATAAGAGGGACCCTTTTAGGAGTCAGAATCGACGCGACCTTTACCGAAGTATGCTTTCGAAACAACCTGCTTCAATTAGGACTTTTGAAGGTTATAACATGGTCAGGTTCACGGTTTTGAAGGAAAGGATAAAGGCTCAAAGTTTATTTTAACCCACCCATTCTCCTTGATGTTCTTCCCATCCTACGTTTAGCTAATTTGACCTTAGCTCTCACCTCTCAGAGGCTGAAAGATAGGAGTGATAGTTCGAGAAATTATGATTGTTGGGAGTGACAGCCACTCACCTTTCGTCTTTGACACTTGAGGTCACACGACTCGTATTTCATTTGAGGATTTTTCCATCCTTTCATCTTTTTTTCTTTTCATATCCCTAACTTTTGCCTGGACTGACTCTTTTGAGTTCTTTTGATTTTTTAAGTCCAGCGGGATGCCCTCATTTTTGCCTAAATCATTTGTCTTGAAGTTTTGACTTAGCGGGCTTTTGATTCTCTTTGCTTTTTTTTTTTTTCGAACAAGTGGTGTGACCCTGGTTGTCTGACTCCTTGGAGAATGATGTGACTGTCTCACTCTTGATGCTGAACCATTGTGGTTTCTTAGGCACAACCTCTAGAGGTGTGACTGATCCTCGAACGGACACTCCTTTTGCAACTTGAACGCTCGGTCAAATTAGCTAACACCTACCCTGCACCGGGTTAAAGATGGAGGTTTTTTCGTTTTCAGAAAGAACTCCTACTACTAGGCTCAAAGGGTTAACAAGGGATTATCTTCCTTATATCTCTGGTGTTTAGGGATTTGAAATAATGCTTGTACATCATCAGCAGGTTTTATTTCGAAAGCATACAATATCGGAAGCTGCGTGTCGTTCATTTTCGTCATCCTCCCCGGATTCCTCTTAACCAGGCGTTGGACATTTGTAAAAACAATTAGTGAACACGAATGGATTTAATCAAAACATGCATATTTATTTCATTATCATCAATTGAATGGAAACAACAAGTTTTACAAACAAGATTGCATTTTAAACAGGAAAGAAACTACAAACGTAAAGAAATGACAAGATAAAACAAAGAAAAATGCCAGCTTCCGAGAACCGGGCTTTCACATCTGTCCTGCTGCTGAACCAGCTATCTTCACAATCAGTTATTAGAGGCAGCCTGCCACTGTTCTGATCTACTTTTAACGGCCCACCCGAACTATAGAACTCCTCTTTGTCCACCATACTCCAGCCTATTCATGGTTTGGCATTGGTTGTTGTGTAATATTGGGCCCTTCCGTACCAAAATTAATAGCACTGCTATCAAGCAAATCCTGCACTTTATGCTTGAAAGCGTGGCAGTTTTCGATATTATGGTCGGGTGCCCCAGAGTGGAATTCACAATGCTCATTAGCGTTATAACTGGGTGGGGGTATCCTTGTCGGAGAAGCCATCGTTCTTTTCTCGACCAACTGTAACCGTAACAAATTCTGAAGAAGCTCAGCGTACGATACTGGCGGCGGATCAAATACCCTTTTCGGCTTCCCATTCTGAATTCTTCGTTGAGCTGGATGTTGTTGCCCCTGCTGCTACGGCTGTTGCTGATGTTGCGCGGGGATTGTCACACTTGCAACTTGTTGCGGTTGGTATTGCCTCTATCCCCTATTTCTTCCCCGAGAGCTACATACTGAATTGGCATCTTCCTGTCTTCTACCCCCGAACGTCTTCTTATTGCTTCCAGCTGAAGCAGACTCTCCCGCTTGAATCTTACCGATTTTTACCCCGTTTTCTATACGCTCCCCCATCAGGATCAACTCGGAGAAGGTACTCATTGAGAAGTTGAGCAACCGGTCATAGTACATTCCAGAAAAAGTTCCTATGAACAAGTCCATCATTTCACGCTCCACCATAGGAGGTTGTACTCTGGCAGCCAAATCACGCCATCTCTGGGCGTATTCTTTGAAGCTTTCACTGGGTTTCTGAGAGAGGCTTTGCAGCTGAACTCGGTTAGGGGCGAGATCACTGTTGTATTGGTAATGCTTCACGAAAGCTTCCGCTAGCTCTTTCCAGCTTTTTATCTGTGTTGGCTCTAGGCTCATATACCATTCCAGCGACGGCCCTGACAAGCTGTCCTGGAAGAAATGCATGAGCATCTTTTCGTCGTCTGAATACGCGGACATCCTCCTGTAAAATGAACGAACATGTACCCTCGGGCACGTGTCCCCTTTATATTTATCAAAAGATGGTGCTTTGAATTTCAGAGGCACCCTCAACCCTGGTACCAATCCCATATTGGACATATCCAGCCCCACAGCGTTCTGGCTAGCCAAACCGTTCACTTTCTCTTCTAGCAATCTCATCTGATGGTTGTCACCCCTAGCTCTTTCATAACCCTCATTCTGACCAGAGAACACATCCTCCTGACGATCCTCCCAGCGAGGTACTGCATCGTATCCAACATAATCTGTATCACGGCCCGGACCCGTTTGGAAGTACCTGGGGTCATACCTCAGATTACCCATCTCTTGAGCGTTGTATGCGCCAGTTCCATATCCAATATTGCCATAGCCACCAAACCCAGCCTTGGCGCCAGCAGTGCTGCCATACCCCACGTTCACACCATTGAAGCCCTGGTTACCATTGATACCATTCATTCCGACATTCTCAACGCCCCCATTGAAACCCTGGTTAACATGACCCACAAATACCCCAGCAGTATCTGTATTGGCATTCATATTACCGGCGTTCCCACCTCCACCTACAAGACCAGTTTCTCCAGCATTCAAACCAGTTACGGGAATAGCATCAGCACTTTGACGATTCTCAATTCGGGGAGAAGCAGCAATATTTTCACCATGCGGTGTCCCGTGGTTTTCAGCCCGTGCGACTATCGGTTGAACCAGATTTTGCAGCTGCTCTTGTCCTTTGGCGACGGTCTCCATGGTTTGCATGAGCAGGGCCATCCTGTCACGCATCTCTTGCATTTCACTCTGCACGTTGTCCATGATCTTCTTCTGATTAGTCCTTGTGGAATAACGATGGATTCGTTGATCTGCAATCCTGACACTACCACCTGCTATGGATGCAGGAGATAAGATACATGGATCATAAACCTGTAATGTAAATATGAGTATGTATGCGAAATGCAATATGATAAATGATGCAATCAGTGAACACAGGGGCCATGCTGTAGCCTGAGGAGGACCATGTCTGTGATATCAAGAACAGAAAACCACCACAGTCACCAGAACCTCATGACGCTGACTATCATCTGACACTCAGAATACCAATACCCTGTTAAGAAATCCATCTGAACCTCTGCAACTGACGAAAAAACCATCTAATAATAGTATCAACCTCAAACAAGAAACCCATCTGATCCAAACAACACACCTGTTAATGAGCCAAGAAACTATCTGATAAATACTGAATCATGGTTTCTGAAGGCCAGTTTTCCTGCAATAACCCAACCCCCCTCACAGGTATGGACCTAATCCACGGACGAAGGTACGGCATCCTATGCGGTCATCAGCGTCACAGACTTTCATGAGTGACGATACGATTCCCAGAAGGAGTGGCATCATCAAGTCATGAAGAGGCCTCACTTAGCTGACTTCCAAATGATCGGTCCCCAGAGTCGACAATCCTCACGTCTGGACTCCCCTCAGATCCTCAGGACCGGAAAGGAGCACCTCTGCGAGAACCTCGTCTGAGCGCAGATTTCGTAGGGAACTGTACCTGCTCAGCAGACAGGTCCGTCTACTACTCTCCGCAACTATGTCTAGGTGCATACTCAAGCCCAGGTCCGGCTTCTCACTCATAGTAACCTCCCTCTCCCACAGCAATAATCATAATAATATAGTGCTGAAAGTAAATGCGGAAAGGTAAAGGTGCGGGAAAGTAAAGTGCGGAAAGATAAAACACATATGCACAACACCCAACAGATAAACACCCAAGCGCTAGGATTGACTCGCGTAGGGGATGGGAAACGGTCCCAGCATAAGGGATGGGAAAAGTCCCTAGATGCTATAAAATCCCCAGCAGAGTCGCCAGCTGGCGCTACTGCGAAAATCGGCGCCGGCTGACAGAAGAGTCGCCACCGTGCGTTATTTATCCCAAAGGAGGGAAAGGAAACGCTCGAAGTAAACCTCGCAAAAAACGGGAAAAGGTATGGTCATCGCAACCAAAACCTGGATTCGGGAGTCGGTTACGCAAGGGGAAGGTATTAGCACCCCTCACGTCCGTCGTACTCGACGGGATCCACGCTTGGTGTTTATAAGGAAAAGGGTGTGTTTATCTATCTACCCTAATGGTCAGTCTGAAAAGAAAATAAAAGGACAGGACTCGACAGAACATACGGTGTTCTGGGCCTACGTACTCCCTCGTGCAATGGGAAAGTCAGAGTCAACGTAGTTCGACTACCTACGTCTAGACGGGGGAAAGGTTGCTCGCCAGGACATCGCATCCTGTGCCTACGTACTTCCACATGGCATGGAAGATCAGAGCAAACGTAGTTCGACTAACTACGGCTAATCTGGGTGTTCTCACACAGCAGTGAGAAATTCAACTGGTTTTTAAAGGTACGGGAACCTATGGAAAAAACTACGGTCTGGTCTCAAATGCACTCGGGCAAGAGAAAAGGGTAACAACAGTCGTCAACGGGAAAGTCTCGATCGCACAGCAGCGAGAGAACAAAAGGTTAGTTGTTAGTGTGCTCGCTAGGACATCGCATCCTATGCCTACATATTCTCGTCTGATACGAGAAATCAGAGCAGCTGTAGTTCGGCTAACTACGACACAAGCTACTCAAGTTTTTCTATTGCTGAGAAAGGGAAAAGACACCCTAAAACTATGGTTGAAAAGGGGAATCTACCTACTGTTATCATGTCTGGTTGACCATCCTAATGCCTATCATAACTCCCCCGCAGCAGAGAAGTTAGAGCTCCTAAGGGATCATGGCAACAGGACTAAACAGCAAACAGGAATCAACTGCAAAGTAAAGAAATACTGGAAATATGCATGAATGCAACAACTAAGCAAACAAGGCACAAAGGCCGCAAACCACAGAGGTAAGGGAGCTCAGCTCTACCAAATACCAGCAAGCAAAGCCACTCAATAACAAACAAGCAGAAGGAGGACCACCTCAACTTCTCATGCACCCAAAGCCTACTTCTAAGATGCACCTACCTCAGAAACATCTAGATGAACCCCTAAGTCTAATGCAGCACATCACCACACAAGTCAAACAACACAAAGAGAAGGCGAACCAGCCTGACAAGCTCCTATCAAAAACTTAAACCAAAACCTCGAGCAGGACCCCTAAACATAACCCTAATCAAACCCCTGGGCAAATCCCTATGCAAAACCCTAATCAAATCTCTAAGCAAAAACCCTAAGCAAAACCCTAATCAAAAGAAATCAATCCCAGTCTTCAAGCTTCAAAACAAGCTTACCAAAGAAAGGGAGCTAAGTAGGCAGACTCATAGTGCTCTCCTCAGGAAAGTACTAGGAGGTTACCACTCAGGAATCATATCCTATGCGGTTCAACAACTGTGATTGGTTTACATTCCTCCTCAGGAGAAACTAAACTCACATGAAGGCTCCAGCATCATTGGATACTTGAGAAATCCTACATGAACTAAGGGAACTAAGTGAACAGACCCATAGTGCCTTCCTCGGGAAAGTACCAGGGGGCTTCCACTTAGGAATCGTATCCCATGTGGCTCAACAACTGTGAACGGTTTACATTCCTCCTCAGGAGAAACTAAACTCACATGAAGGCTCCAACATCATTGGATACTTAAGAAATCCTAGATGAACTAAGGGAACTAAGTGAACATACCCATAGTGCCTTCCTCGGGAAAGTACCAGGGGGCTTCCACTTAGGAATCGTATCCCATGTGGCTCAACAACTGTGAACGGTTTACATTCCTCCTCAGGAGAAACTAAACTCACATGAAGGCTCCAACATCATTGGATACTTAAGAAAGAGGTGAGAAGAAAGAATGAAAGGCATTCATAGTGCCTTCCTCAGGAAAGTACCATAAACTCCCTTCAAACTTCAGGATCTCAAACCTCACAAACAGAGAACAAGCTACTAGACTAGGTCTTCAATCTTCTCCTCATCATGCTCCTTCACCAAGGTCTTCAAAGTAAACCAAGCCCCCAAAATAATACCCAAAGATCAACCCCAAATGAAGCCCCAAAAGCAGACAATCATCCCAAAGGCATCTCATACAAGCAAGCCATTTGCAAAATATCCTAAAAATATTAAAACAATGGGGAAAATTCTACCATAAATCCTAAGGGAGCTATTATATCTACCCTTAATATCCCTATAGTCCCATGCCCCAAAATCACTACCAAAATCCCTAAAGAAATGATTTTATCCACCTATGTCATTTTAAAACCCTAATTCTATCACACTAATCTCACCTAATCAAACTATCTCACAATTAATCCTAAAATTATGAATTAAATCCTATGAGGAAGCTAAAGTCCTAAGTTAATCACCCTAAAAAGAATGGATCAAAATACCCAAGGGAAAGTCCCTAACTAAATTCTACAAAATGAAGTACTAGCTTAATCTCATTAAAAAGCTATTTAAATGGAAAATACACAAAAAATACTAAACTAAAAATAAAATGTAATTTTTATTTTTATTAATTTTCTTGACAGAACTATGAACATGATGCAAAAACAACCACTAAAAAATATGCATTTTTCAATTATTTATGAATTTTACAAAATTGAAGAAATTAAAAGAATTGAAAAATAAAATGAAATGGGAGAGGGGTGCAGGAAGTAAGGGCGCCTAGTTCATTCTCCAGATGGGTCAGGAAAGGGTGGTGCAAAGAGCAAGCGCGCAAGGCCCATATTATTTCAGAAAATGAATTAAAAATAAAAAGAAAAAGAAGAAAGGAACGGTGTAGTTAGCAACAGTTTTCAGTTCATTTTCTATTGGGCTCGCTGGTGGGGGTGAGGATAGTAACATTGGATCCAGGCCCACGCGTTTCATTAAATGAAACGCTGCGTTTCAGCGCTGTGGATTCCCTCCGTTTCTGAGTTTGAATCTCGGCCGTCAGATTAGTTTAAAAGGTCAAGATTTTGAAACGATCCAACGACCATGGTGTCGTCTTCTCCAAATGGACCTAGGGTTTCAGTTTTTTACAGCTCCATGCACGAAATTTCTTCTCACCTGTGCTCTCTCCTCTCTCAACGAAAATGAAAGATTCCAAGACCAAAAACGATCTACTAATTACCAGGAACCTAGCCATGCCTTTGGTTTCACCTAACACTTCCTAGATCTTCCAAACAGAATGCACGAAGATTAAGGTTCCACCATCTTACACTAATATCAATCATGGTAAAGCTTAATTCTAATAGTGCAATTCTCTTCCCTAGGTTACACCAATCATATTAAACCATAACACGGGCATTAACAATCCATAAACAGCCTATTCTTGAATTTCAAAGATTCATCACCCTGCCATGAAACCTTATAGAATCCTCCCTAACTTTGTGGAAATGATCACCTATCTTGACCTAGAAATCTTAGCCTAGGAATCTAATTGAATGCATAAATAAAGAGGTATGGATAAGAATCCAAACCTGTCAAGTAGCAATGGTAGAGGTGTGTAGGGCTCAATTCAGTGCTTGATCTTGCTTCCAAATACTCCTCTAATGGAGTAGAGCTTTCTGTTTGCACTATCTTGGATGAATGAAGCTTGTAGAGATGAACTCGTGGCTTGCTTGTGTTTGAAGAAACCCTTGAATACCACTCTCTCCCTCACTCTTCTCCACTGAATTCACCAACCCCTATTCTCCTCATGAGCCACTCAATATATAGCAATCAATGGAAAAGCCTAGATGCTTCTAGAATGAGCTAGAAAGTCTTGGAAATCTCACTTGATGACATGTTGAATATCTCTCATCTCATGCATACATCCCTCTAAACTAGTGTTAAAATCTCTCCTCATGAGATATTGAGATGGTATGTGTGAAAAACAAGCTGATCCTTGCCTTATGTTGAGTTTTGCAAAGTTGTCTTATTATGCAAGAAAAAACTTTACAAAGCAAGTCCAATTTTTAAACCCTAACTCAAAAAAGTGGCTGAACCAATGTCTTCAAAATGTTGTTTGGAATCAATTTGGTATATTGCATGACCCATTTTGGATTTATAGATGGCCCAAACCAATTTTCTATTTGAACTTTTTCAAGTTATATGCCATTTTTAAGTCATTTTCTACCAACTTTTATCAATTTGAGTTCTATGCATTTCCAAACTTCCATGACCTCTTTTATAGACTTAAAGTGACATTTTGAGCAAATTTTATGTTGTGAAGTTTTTCATTTGAAGCTTCCTTGTATGAGTTCCGGGCATAGGCTAAGAATGACCTGTAATTCTCAAATGACCAAAATACCCTTTGCTTGCCAAGGACATAAGTAGAGTTCCACAAATCATATGGAGGCATACCATACCTTCCTAGAAAGCTAAGACAATGAGGAACAACTATCATGTTGGCCAGAAATCCATTTGAAATCTCCTTGAAGGTCAAAAGTTGCTTGGAAGACAGACAACTTTCACAGACAAATTACAGTGTTCTCAGATGACCTGTAACTTGCAAGAGCTATAACTTGAGTTCTATAAATCATCTTGATGACTTCCACCACTAAAATTAAATATATGAAGATACTCTACAAGTTTCATGTGGACCAGAAATTCATATGAAGCTTGCATCTTGAGTTACACTGCTTTGAAGTTTGACCTAAATCAGGGGATTTTACACTGAAACCCTAATTTGGTAACTCCACTTCTCCTTGACTCCTTCTGATTTTTCTTTGGCACAAAACCATATCCATATCCATATAGCAAATAATGAATCCCCCAACCTTCAAATGAGCCTTAATGCTTTTCAAATCAAGTCTTTGACCTAGGGTTGACCTAGTGTTGACCCAGATAAAACCCTAGTTGACTGACTTCAACTGAGGCTCTTGCAATCATTCCAATGACTTGGTTACTCCTCAACAATGATCATTTAGGCTCTTCATAACATCCATACACACCTCATGCTCTTGGCTCATGGCTCACACTTCCTCTGATGACCCCCAAACATTCTCAAGATAGGAGAGAACTCACTGATCAACCTGTCAACTCTTTAAAGTTCAAATTCTTCTATGATGACATGAACAGTCTTGAATATGAATGAAACCCCTTGAATATGCCTCTTGAAACAAGAATGGCACTTGATCCCCTGATTAATATATCTTGCCTATGCTATGCAATGCAGATGAATGCACTATGTACATGATGACAATGCAAATGATTATGCAATTGAAACATAAACCTAGGTTAGAAAAGGTTGGGCAAATTTTGGGGTGCAACAGTCCTCCCATCTCCTGCAAAATCAAACACAAAAACAACATCTACACGGTTAGCGAAAAGAAAAATACCAACTGAGATGGATTTGCGTCGGCCTTCGAGGGTTTCGTTCGCGGTGGAACAGTTCCGGCGATGGAGGTCGAGGAGACGATGATTGCGGATCGTTGCGATGGCTCTGGATTTACGGGAGTTCGATGGTGGTGGCTACGAATCGGCGATGAAAGCTAAGTTCTTATTTCTCCTCTTTTTCGATTTGGGGGTTTTTGTGTGAATGTTGTGTGTATTTTCTCTGGGTTTTGATTGCGGACTCTGTGTATATTGAATTTTTTTGATGTCCTCCCTCTGTTGTATGATTTATAGGGTTGCAAGGGACAAAGTGGATTGAAGAGTGGTAAAGGGGTTTCCAATTCTGGGGGAGCCTGCCTAGACCATTTTGGAAGGTATTGCTACACTTGTAATTCTATTTAAGAGGATTTCCAATTTCGTCTGATTGTGTCGATAGATGTCTGGGGGTTTGTTTTGGAAACTAATGAATTTGCTTCACTCTTGTAGGGACGGTGCTAGTGATGTCCTGACCTCCCTTTTTGGTTTTTTTCACCTAAAGAGAACGAATCTCGGTTTTGATTCCTTACTACAACCCGTTTCCTTTTTAGGATCACCCTTCTGAGTAACGATTACAAGTCTCTGAACA
Organism: Lathyrus sativus; assembly: GCA_963859935.3. Classification (NCBI taxonomy): domain Eukaryota; kingdom Viridiplantae; phylum Streptophyta; class Magnoliopsida; order Fabales; family Fabaceae; genus Lathyrus; species Lathyrus sativus. The sequence continues at coordinate 459,080,930 of OZ012736.1, forward strand.
TCCTGCTCAATGACAGCCATCTCATCGTCTTCATCATCAATCTTTCCAGCAGAAGAAAGCTCAGTCTTCTTCTGCTCAGGCTCTATGTCTCTTCATCAAAAAGGGTAATGCCAAAATCATCGGTTGAAACATCAATGTTTCTAGTCTTATTGTAGTTAACTTCTTTGCTTTTGTTCTTAGTTTCTTTTGGGCAGAAAAAGAAATTAATATGAGCTGTGCCAGATTTGCTTGTTACTACATGTGATATATCATTGAATTGTTGATTGCCAGTATCGTGTTCTTGGCTCATATCGGGAACTTCTAATGTATCTTTGTTTGACAGATTCTGCTCCATGAAAGTTGAACCATGAGCAGCATCTTTAAGAGTTGCTTCAGAAGACTCCTTAGTGTTATCTTCAACAGCATCAGGACGTGAATTCTCAGTAGCCTCTACAGGTTGTTCCTGCTGAATCTTAGTCATAGATTATTCTGAATTTCCTGAGGATGTTTGAATCCATTTTGACCAATTGCTGTGGTTCCTTATCTTATCACCCTGCACTTCCACATTATCGGAACTTCGAAGCACATCTACGATGAAAGGAATGTATGTGCTCATCCTCGTGACCCTTTTAAAACCAGCAATAGTGGATATGGGAGCCCATCCTTGGTCATCCATTACACATACTAGTTTGTTGAGGAGCAGTAAATAGGGTTTTGTTGAAGGGAGTCCATGTTTCCTTGTCTGAATCCAAACTGGAACTTGGCTGCACGGTATTCACTATATTCCGTTGTACTGTTGCAGGGTAACGATGGTTGTTAAAAGCGAGAGTTTGTCCTCAGCTCGAGATACGGCTCGATCTTCTGCATTGGTTAATTCAGAAATTATGCAAGAGTTTTCTTCAGAACTCGTTTCGTGGATGGTTTCGGTTTATGCTGGCAGAAGACACATTCTAAGTTCGAATGATAATTGGTACCTTATTGTTGTGAGTGTAGGTTTGGGAAGCTAGTGGAATGGATCAAAGAGGAATGCAGCCCACTAATACATGGAAATACCTCATGTCAGTCACAAACCAGGGTAGAAAAACTTCTCTCCAAAGCTGCAGACAAGCAAAAATCTGTACCTATACCCCTGCGCTTCTCTTTTCATATCTTGTTGTCCAGACCAAAAACAAAATTTCTTAAGACCTCCAAGTTCTAAGACAACATTTTGCATCTTTTAGTGACTTCTTTGGAAGTGTTGAAGAGGCAGTAGGCTATCTCCACTCAGTAAGTTTTCTCACCCTTTTCTCTTAATTCATGTGCATCTTGAGTTTATTTTGTTTGCTTTTAGCTTGTTATATCTTTGTTGAACATGTCGATGTATTTGTTGTGTTGTTTTGTGCGACTTTAGTTTGTATGTTCATACTTTGTTCCCTTCTATTCACCATGTCATCTTGTCTGCAGCAAATCCTTATTTGGAAACCCTGTTACTGCCAATATCATGTAAAATCTTGTGGAAGTCTTCCTAACCACCTATTTCTTTGTTTCATGTGCACACATGGTGAGGGTAAACCTTGGAGAAACGTTCACAACACAACCTGGGTTCATAAGGTTTGGCGAAAGATTGGGGAACTGGTATGAGATATTAAACAAACTCTTGCTGCGAATCTCTTACCGATGCTAGCAGCGCATAGACATTGAGATGACTCTTCTCAGATCAAGGAAAATAGCAAAGGCAACCTGCATATCGACGTCTACGACCAAGATAAGTATCCTTCCAATTCTGGCTGTTGCTCATGTCCTATTTATTACCGTGTCGATTTTAAAATGCGCCGTAAGCTCTAACTTCTTGATGCTGCGCGTAAATAGTTGGGATTTAAACCAATGTTTTGCTTACTTAATTAATTTCTGTTATTGTGTCGTCATTTGCAGGAGCTACCATAACGTAATGTAATCATTCATACTGCAGGAACGGGGTGGATTGGACGGAGTTGAGTTCGAGCTTCTGACATTGCATTGGAGTTTCTTGGTTTTAATTCATTTTGATCATGTATGATGTTATGCTTTGAATTCCTGACGAGGGGACTTGGAGAACTGCTGTGGGATGGGGATGTGAGATTGCTGCACTTAAATCCATTTAACTTGGCTCTTAACTTGTAATTTATCTGTTAGGTCTGTTCTGATTAGTTCTCCAATTGTTGGTGGCAAATGCTTATGTATATATTGCCCTATTGCGACAGTCAAGTTATTTTCGTCTGATACGGTTAGTCATTCATGGCTGCTATTACTGCAATTGGGTGCTCTGATTCTGAAACGTTTAAAAGCTTGAGCACATTCCGCTAGCTGTATGTTCCTTTTTTTTTATTACTCGCATTGACTACCATTGTTCTGTTTTGTTGCAGCTTTGAGAATAACCCTTGGTTGGAAGGTCCGGAGTTGCTGGGACTTGTAAATTACGACACAAACTGCTCGTGAATAATACGATGCTGTAGGATCTCAATCCATGTTGAGTTGAGTGTATTCTAAAAAAATTGGAGTGTATTATGTGACAGAGTAATGGGGTGTGGTGTATATGTAAAAGTTGAATTTGTGTAATTTGGATGTTGCTGATAATGGAGTCTGAATGGATTTCCTGAAGTTCTTGCCAACAGAGCTTCTACCACCTAGTTTTTGTTTCAGGATCCTGAGAAATAGATAATGTCATTTCAACCATAGCTTCGACGTAAACAGACGTCGTCCCAATTCGTCCATCAAGATAGTCTTCTTTACTAGTTTGTGCAAATCCTGGACATTATACATTGAAACATCCAGTATTCTTGAAATTATCTATTGTCCATATTGCATATAAATTAGTGTTATGATTGTTGTACAACTCTGGAGCTATATGCTAGCCTACGCCTATATAGCTTGTGCTATCCAGTCCATTTTGAATATATATTACAGCTGAACTTGATTGATTATCCTTAACATTCAAATTATAAACGCTGGTTGTTTATAGAAACTCCAATAGAGGATTTATAACTTTTGGATTTGATATAACTTCTGCGTAATGGTCACCATGATCAAGCGAACCAATATTGAAAAATAATTTTCCTCGCATTAAATCATCTTTGGTTGTCCTTCTAAAAGGAACACCTCCGGTTAGACATCGGTTTTCGAAGATCAAATATAGCCTTAGTAGATGATATCTTCGTACTATTTTTCTATTATTTGTTGTAGTTGGAAACTCTTGAAATTTGAATGAGTTGGACTTTGTATATTAAAAATGAAACACCTTGATACGAAAAGCTTTCACCGATCCTGTTCAAAATTCTAATCTCAATAAATCATGAAAGAACCAGCTAGTTAAATCCCCGAGTATTATCTTCATGCGAGATTAATATGCCTGTAAAAAACACACTCATAATAGTAGTAAAGACATCAAGTAGGAAAGGAAAATAAATAAATAAATAAATAGAAAATAAAAAAAAAATGAAAAAAAAGAGGCGGGATCTTATGGTCAGAAATTAGGGTGCAACACTATACATGTTAGATTTGATGATAAGCTTGGTCAAAAAGGACTAATATGGAACGTTTGAAGAGTTAAGGGACCAATATGGAACTTTTTAAAGTTAAAGGACCAAAATGAACCCCGAGGTATAGTTAAGGGACCAAAAAGGATATTTTTCCAATAAAATAAATGAATTGAAATAAATATTTATTTATTCATGAAATTTAAAAAGTAATTAAATTCCTATCCACCCTTAATTTTGAATCGGTCGACGTAAGCGTTGGTGGGTTCCACAGGCAGGAGCCTGTACATTTCTAGTGGACCTTCTACGGTCAACATCAATGTTTGGGGACTGTGTAGAAGGTCTTGCATCATTGCTAGGGTTCATGAATTCAACGACCATATCATTACTCAAATCGTCCACATTTGGTATAGTCGTCGTACTGCCATAACTTAATCTTGTTCCCTCATTACTCCAACTTGGTAGATTCGAAGGTGGCATTGTGTTAGTCATGTAGGGGGTGTATGGATGTTGGTCTTGAGATGAATTAAGGGTGAAGGTTTGTGAGGGGTAAAAAGGAACTTTTGGTTGGGGTGTTTGGTAGCTATGTTCTTGTGGGGTAGGTTGAGAGAATGACTATTAGTTATATTGGGTGTATGAAGAGGTTGGGTTTTGTTGTTGGGTGTTAAAGGGGGTTGGGTTAAATGATAGGTAAGATTGATGGTAGTGTTGGCTTGGGGTATAAGGTTGTTGTGTTGGGTTGAAAGGTTGTTGGGTGTTAAATGTTTGTTGTTGGGTGTTAAATGTTTGTTGTTGGGTGTTAAGTATTTGTGGTTGGATATTAAATATTTGTTGAAGGGTGTTAAATGTTTGTGGTTGAGTGTTACAAGGTTGTCTGGTATTTTGGAAGTTTGAAGAAGTTGGTTGGTTATGAGGGTCCCATAAGTATCTATTTTGTAATAGATACAAAATGGTCACAGATTTATACCAAGTCATGTATTCCCTATTGGGTTTACATTCAGTATCCATGACATTTCCTTGTAGGACAGTTTCGATGACGATTTATCCAGTCTTGACGTTCGTGTCTATTATGGTCTCTCCAATTATCGAATTTCTATTGCTCGTTCGTTGTACTCTTGTGGTACCTCTCCATGCACGTAGGTGGACCAGGAATGTCTTGTTGAATTTCGAATTGAAATTTCACCCTATTTGAATGATGCATTTCAACATAAGTGAAATAAAATATGAATGTTGTAGAACTACACATGTCGTTTTTAGTTGGATCCTCATCTTCAAGTTCAAGATAGGGCCTCCATAGAAACTATAATATAGTTTAAAAGAGATTAGAGTTTTAAGAAAATGTTAATGATAGTAGTATAAGTGTTAGAGACAATACATCATCTTTCTCAAAATGATCAAAGAACGTCAGATATCCAGGAGCACAATGATGAGGGTTTTTTTCGTAATTCATCCCATATGCGTACCATCTATGAAATAAATAATTAGTAAAAATTATAGATAAAGAGTATATATACATAAACTTTGTATACTTACTTGGTCGCATATGCAAAGTGGTATGAATTGGGGTTTATTGGCGCCAGTCTGGGCATTCTGGATCATCCCCAAGCTTGAATCAAAACGCCACAACCAGCAAAACTATGCACATTTTTTCTTACGCATCTACACAAATTTCTGTATAGATGGGCTAAGGTAGCAATGCCCCAACTATATCTACTTATTTGACTTAAATATTCTAATAATGGTAAAAATTGAAGATGGGTAGTATTACCATTAGTATCAGGAAATAAAAAGCATGTAAAAAGCAATAAAATATAAATTTTAGTTTTATAAATTTTGAGTTCCTCGGGAGACTCCGCGTTCAATATCAAAGCACCATAAAAAAATTTTAGCCATGTAATTTTAAGGATTTTCCCCTTCCTATCACCTCGTTCCAACGGCACCCCTAATAGTTCTTCCACTAAATCGTACTTAATGTTTGTGTCACTAACAACCGCTAACCCATCCACACGTAAACCTAGCAACATGTGGACATCCTCCAAGGTCACCGTGCATTCACCTGTGAGGAAGTGAAATGTGTGGATTTCTGGTCTCCATCTTTCGCACAAGGCGAGAAGCAATTTTCGATCAATTTCATATGAAGTTATGTTGATGACGTGACCGAAACCCGCTTGAACCAAATATGATTTGATAATTTTATCAGACTCTATGTACTTATGTGAGGGTGGTTTGAAATTTTTTTCGTGCTACAAAAAAGGTATATAACATTATAAACATAGTTATAAATACCATTATAAATAATTATAAACATTATAAACATAATTTAACAAAATTATAAATAATATAAACAACAACATAAATATTATAAACATTTTTAATATTTTAACAAGTAACAATTTAAATATTTTAAGTAACATTTTAAATATTTTAACAACTTAAATATTATAAATAAGGTATATAACATTGTAAACAACTTAAATAAGATTATAACATTGTAAACATTTTAAATAAGATTATAACAATGTAACAACTTAAATATTTTAAATAAGATTATAACATTGTAAACATTTTAAATAAGATTATAACAATGTAACAACTTAAATATTTTAAATAAGATTATAACATTGTAAACATTTTAAATAAGATTATAATGTTATTTATATTTTAACAAGTAACAACTTAAATATTTTAAATAACATAAATAAGATTATAAGATTGTAAACATTTTAAATAAGATTATAACAATGTAAACATTTTAACATTATAAATAACATTATAACATTTTAACAAGTAACATTATAAACATTATAAATAAGATTAACTTACATATGATGCAATGTTTGCAAGTGTGTCTCGACAATCTTCTCCTAAGGTTAGCAAAACCATTTTGTAAGAGTGAAAGTAGAGAGTTTTATAAAATTGGTAGTGTGTTGAGATGAACTTATAATAGAAATGATAGGGTATTTATAGGAGATGAAGTTGATTAATGTGGAAAAAAATGTAGGTAAGAAATTAATGTGTAGAGTTGAAGATGATAGTAGCAATGCTGGTACGTGTTTCTTGCATGCATGACAAGAATTTATTTTTGTTGACTACCGCCCTTTGAATGAGCGGCATATTTATTCGTGTCAGTCATCCGGGAACTGAGTGGGCGGCAAAGAGTTAATATGTCTGACATCTGGGGACTGAATGGGCGGCAGAGATATACCTTGCAACAGCTTTTCTGGACAGTCGGGCATTTAATGGGCGGTTGCCTTAAATTTTTGTCTCTTCCGCCCATTGAATGGGCGACATAGTTCAACTCATTTATTGACTAGAAGCCACGTATGATATTCATGCATGCAAGTTAGGAAAATGCCAAAACTTATATCATTTGCTTTATAACTAGGAGTAGTTCTCATAATTTTTTCATCATCTTCAAACATTTTCATATCATTTCTTCTTGCATGTTCTACACAAACACCAATCACTTTCATCACATACTCTTATATAATGTCTACTATTCAACAATATATTGTTAATGCTCATTACAATGGGAGTGTTGTTGTATTTGATGAAGTGGGTTTGATCTTTGAAAACACTGACGTAAGTCGTTTCAGTGTTAATAAAAGATCGTACAGAAATGTTGTCCATTTCGGGAACCATCACTTTAAATTTGATCCATTAAAGGTTCGTGACGACGAGGATGTTAAAACGATTTTCTCGAATCATGAACGTTTTGGATTTCCGTACATTGAATTATATATAACATTTGAACAATGTCAAGAAACTCAAATTTCTCAGGTCATCAATGCATTCGTAGAAGAAACTCCAACCATAATTCCACACGAAGATGTTGAAGAAGAAGACGGCGAAGAAGAAAATGAGGCACGGGTTGATGATTTATATACCACTTTGTTTGAGGAAGGAAACAGTGTTAACAAAGTCAACAGAGATGAACAACACATTCCAATTTGGAATGTATTTTTCCCACCGGCCCATATGACAAACCTGCCACTAAATATAGAAGGAACATCATTTGAATGGCCACAGAATCCTCATATTCCAATGGAGGGTGACATAGAAGTCGGTAACCAATTTAAAAATAAAGCTGATTGTGTGCTTGCCATTAAGCAATATCACATGAAACACTGCGTGGATTATAAGGTGACGGATTCCGACAAGAAGAGATACATAATTTGTTGCAAAAATAATTCCTGCAACTTTCGCCTATTGGCATCCTACCGAAAAAGAAGTGACAAGTGGGAGATAGGCATTATGAACCCACCACATAGTTGTTCAACAACTATGTTTAACCAGGATCATCGAAAACTAACCTCGCAGTTAATGTCTCAGGTATTAATGCAATTTGTAGACAAAGATCCTTCTATTAAGGTTAGTGATTGCATAAGTAAAATTGTTTCTGAATACAATTTTACTCCGTCTTACAGAAAGACATGGATTGCAAGGAATAAGGCAATTGAACAGGTATACGGTAACTGGGAGAACTCATACAATGAACTTCCACATTTTCTGTTAGCACTTAAAAATTTTGTTTCGGGCACTGTGCTGGAAATAGAAACACTACCCATGTATATAGATGACAGAATAATTGTTGAAGGGAAACACATCTTCCACCGCCTATTCTGGGCATTCCAACCATGCATCAGAGGTTTTGCATATTGCAAACTTATACTTCAAATTGATGGAACCTGGTTATATGGTAAGTACAAAGGCACACTGGTTATGGCGGTGGCACAAGATGGCAACAACAATATTTTCCCTGTTGCTTTTGCCCTTGTGGAAGGTGAAACAGCCGAAGGTTGGGGTTTTTTCTGCGAAACTTAAGGAGGCATGTTGCGCCACAACCAGATCTATGTTTGATTCAGACCGACATACAACAATTTAAAGTGCATACAACAATGCGGAAAATGGTTGGCATAATCTCCCATCAGTGCATATTTATTGTATCTGACACATTGCGCAAAATTTTATGAGAAATCAAGGACAGGAACCTATGGAAAAAATTAATTAACATGGGTAACTATATTTGATAACATTCCTTAAATTTTGTCAATAACATATATTATATTTTTGTCCATTGTTGATATTTTAATTTTTTATTTATTTAGGGTATGCTTTAAACCAGCCAACACTTCATTACTATCGGTCTGAGATTGGCATGGCAAATCCTGATGCTTTGAGGTGGGTTGACAATATTCCAGCTGAAAAATGGACGAGGGCATTTGATGGGGGTCGATGTTGGGGTCACATGACTACCAACCTTGTTGAGTCATTGAATGTTATCGTTGCATGTTCTAATGTGTACCACGATGCCTACACTCTTTTGTCTAACGTTTATAAGGTAACAAACCTGTTTGGGGTTTACAGCACAAGCTTTCCAGTGCTTTTACGATGAATATTGGTCCGTTTATAAAGGAGATCAAATTTTCCATAACCTAAAAATGCAGAGGAACAAGAAAGGTCACCCAGTGAGCACACGTATTATAACAGAAATGGATAACTTTGATAACCTTGAGAGTAAATGCTTCATGTGCCATCAAACGGACCATAATCGAACCTGATGTCCCAATGTGGGAACAAGTAATCATAAGTGTTTTCATTAATTATCATGTATTGTTTTCAAATTAATATCTAACTTCTAGCATAAACCACATAACTTTATGTTTCATTAAATGACACAACACATACATAAAAATACTAAAAAGCAACATTTAACATAACATTTGGTACAATTTCTCTAACCGATTACAAATTAGCAGTCTAATCTCATTTTGTCCAAACACCATTTCACAAGCTTCCTTATCATTCTTAACTCGTCCAAACATCATTTCACAAGCTTCCTTATCATTCTTAACTCGCACCCACCCACGTCAGGCATCATACCTCTAAATACTTTTGATTTTTTCTCGTTCCGGTATGTCTCCTTATAACCAACACTTTTTCCCATTTCGGTATGTCTCCATATAACCAAGGCTTTAATTTCCTATGTAGTTGGTACCGTACAAAAACATTAAAATATTAAAAGATTCCACTCATTCAGATGCTGGCACTGTACAAAAATATTTAAATATTAAAAATTTCTGCCAATTCAAGTGTCAACACTATACAAAAACATTTAAATATTAAAAAGATCAGTCTATTCAAATGCCGACACTATAAAATTCCGCCCATTCAAGTCAGCATTGTCCAAAAATAAAAAAATACTCGTTTATTTATTGTTAATTACATTAAAGATTAATTTTAATTATAAATATATCTATAACAATATATAAAACCAATACTTTATTTTGGTGTAGCTTTTTGTTGCGGTGAAAATTTGATATCAAGCTATTAATTAACTTGAACCGTATTTCTTTTACAACCGGTCTTTAATTTATCCAAAGGATAGGTCTAAAGAAAGAAAGAACCTTTTTCGCGATGTAACAACAACGCTTTAGAGATTCGGGGATTCGGGGGTTGGTTATATCTAGGGAAGGTATTAGCACCCTAAATATCTGTAGTACTCTACAGGAACCTTCTGTTCATTGCTTGCTAAGGCTGTGAAACATGCATCGGTTTAATTGGGGAATTGGGATAAAAATAAAATAAAGGCCTAAGTGGTTTTCTAGGTTTGCTCGCAAAGGCGTCGCACCTTTTGCCTACGTATCCTGACTAGGATAGAATCAGAGCAATCGTAGTTCACCTCACAAGGGAACAGAACACTTGATGACGATCAAGGTTCAGGGGGGAACAAACATGACAATGTTTGTGTGGAGTTTGACAAAACTCCCTAGGCTACATTGAAGGGGAAGTAAGAAATCATGACGATGATTCTTACACAGAGTTGACGAACTCTGTCCTAGGGTTCTAGGTGAAGAACACTCCTAGTATGGGTAGGTTTCTTAGACTTCAAGCAAAGTCTAAAGGTGATGAAATTAGGGTTAAAAGTGACTTGACAAAGTCGAGGGTATGATAGAATTGGTTTTTGGTCCAAGACATTGATTGTCAACAGGACAGACTTTTTCCTTTGGAGGACAGTAATATTGGCGATTGGACGTGCTTCGGCGCTTGGGGCCACATACAAACATTACAGGAATAAATATTGCAACATACAAACATTAAAAATAAATTAATTATTACAACCATATCGAATAATTGGAATAAAAAACAGAGAGATTAAAATATCAGGCTTGGTACGCTGACAGTCTGTACCTGAAACGACTGTTAGTAGACAGATGAAAAAATGAAAAATAACAATTCAAGGAAAATATTTTAATATGTTGCCAAACATATCAGAACATGATATCAATCGAAATTTCCGACGAACGTGAGTGGAACAGTTCTAAATTTCATCTGCAGCTGCTTATAATTAATACTGTCAGTGCGCGGATCGCGCGAAATTCAAAGTGATCAAAAATGGAAATTGATTACATATTATGAAACTACAATTTAAATCAAGCATAACAAAAAAAGAACGGATGAAAAACGATAAAAAATGAGAAAGTTATGATACTGTGAAGTTTTGAATCTGTACTGTCAGTACGGTAAAAGTATACTGTCTAGTCAAATACGTTTTGTATCATAACTTTTTAACCGTTTATCGGAACGAGACAAAATTTATATGTAAATTGGGTAGAAAAATGAGAGGAAGAGGATGGCATAGGTGGTTTTTTGAAATTCACTCTCCTGTGAAAAAAACGATAGCTGGTGTAAAATTATGACTTTATGCTTGCAAAATGAAATGAACACTTGGTATACTCATGCTACAAGTCAAGTGAGGTCACATACACATCACACATATCCTATATAACAGATAGCAAGCAAGTTTGAAGCCAAGGCATGAGTAAATATGACAGTTGTATGTAAGTTGCAAATCACATGACATAACAATGCATGATGAGGTGATTTTTGGTTCTTGAGTGTTTTGAGCAATTCCACCTGTTCTAACACCTTAAATACATCATATGGAGTGTGTATATATTAAAAAATCAGAACTGGAACATAGGTATGAGTATGTAGTATTCATTTTGCAAGTTAAAGCATTATGTGAATCATGAAGCATTTTGTGATGTAAAACTTGTGTCAGTCAAATTTTCATGATTTGAATCATCAATACACATTACATATGATCATGTGAAGCTGTAGAAACAAAGATAGAACATGTACAAGCAAGAAAACTCAAACTGGCATGTAAACATGAAGCATTTTGTAAAGACATGAACAAATGAGCATGATAATAGGCAGATGAAGTTCCAGCTCAAATTGAACCAAGTTAATCATTTAGACAGCATAAACACATGATATTAAGATGATCCAAACCTTAAAAATCCATAGAAAGCCACTGTCATGAGTTTTGGCTAGTTAAATGCAAGTTTGTTCAAGTAATGATGCATATGAGAAGGCAAAACTTGACACAATGGTTTTTATCACAAGATGAGCATTTATACACATCACATATGTTCAATTTAAGATGTACAAGTCATTGATATTGGCAGTAATCAGGTTATGGGCAGCAATCATATTTTGGTGCATTTGTGCATTTGTGTCATTTTGGCCAATATGCATAATCATGGATAAATGAAGTTCTAACTCAAATTCAAGCAAACTAATCACTTGGACAGCATGAATACATGATATTAAGATGATTCAAACATTGAAAATCCAAAGAAAGCAACTGTCATGAGTTTTGTCAAGTTAAATGCAAATTGTTCACATAAGGATGCATATGAGGACATGAAACTTGATACAAGGGTTTCTAGCACAAGATGAGCATTCAAACACTTTAAATATGTTCAAATTAAGGTGTATAAGGTACCTGTTTTGACAGCAAACCAGTTTTGTGCAAAAAACCAAGTTTTGAAGCTTCCTTGATCTTTAAGAAACAAGCCACATGAGAGGCCAAAATGAATTCTGTCCACTTCTGATGGCTAATGATGGTTTAGACAGCTTGGATATATGATATTTGATGTGTCCAAGAGTTCAAAACATTAACAAGATGCTTGGAACAAGTTTTGGTGAGTTTTATGGATTTTGGTCAAAGTAAGCTCCATGGTAAGTTGACTTTTTGATTTCTTGAGTTTTTGGGTGATCTAATGGTTGGTACACCTCATATATATGATTTAGAGAGTGTATGGATGGTTGTTTGAGGTTTGGAATGCATAGAACTCAAAATAGCATCAAAAGTGCAAATGCTGAATTTTGGTCATTTTGACAACTTTGGTGATTTTTGCAATTTGTGAATGGGAGAGAGATATGGTGAGGTGCTTGCTTCTAACAGGTTTTCAGAATGATGATCATCTCCATAATGAGGAGTTAGATGTCTCTATTTATAGGGAAAGTGAGTGAGGAGCTTGCTATGAAACCTTGCTTCACCATGAAGAAAACTTAGATTTTTCTCTTCCAAATGCAACTTGCTTTGCTTTTTCTGATTGCTAGCTGTTCTCTTCCCTTTATTAGCAAGTCTTAATGATGTTTTTGCAGATAAATCAAGGCCTAGAGGCATGGTAGAGTGGCTGGAACAGAAATCACTTTACACCTCATGCTTGGAAAAGTCAAAAATGGCAACTTTGGCAATGAACTTCCAATTCTTGATTCTATGCTATCTCCATGCTATTTCTTTGTTCTAACCTGCTAAGAATGATTAATATATCAGATAGAAGGAGTTTGTAGCATTGAAATTGATCCACTTGAGTGCTAGAGGTGTTCTTGCAAAATTCATCAATGTGGGACAAAAGTGACAAATTGCCAACTTTGAACACATGTATCTCTCAGCTCATAAATCATCTTGGGGAGTTCTTGTACTTTTTAGAAAGCCCTCACATAGTACTAAAACTTTCATGTTGGCCAGAAATCTTGATTCTATTTGAAACTAGGTGAAAAACCCCCTTGAAGTTGGCTGATTTTAGCTTTTAAGGTGAAAATAACTTAGAAATTTTCTGTTATTTTCCCTTCTAGGAATGTTTTTGCTTATATCTCAAAAAGTATGCATTTTCTGGTTGTGGACTAGTATGGGACTTTTGTAGGACTTGTCAAGAGCTTTCAAATGAGACTAGAACCAACTCAATTGGATGTGTGGTTAAGGAGATACGGTTTAGCCCTTTTCAAAACCCTAATTTCCCGATTTCTCGATTACTCTCTCATTTTTGATCCAATGACCATGAAAATTGATATGCAAGTCCATTATGACATAAGGAACAACTTTGATTCACAACTTGGATTCCAATTCTCAAAATTTGAGGAGTTGACTTTTCGGTCAACCGTACGATCGATCGGTGCCGATCGAGTCGCCTGTTGATATTCTGGACATCCTGGGACTTTGACACTTCTTGAATAGTCTTTAATAGCCTATATTAACTTCATGGACCTCACTCCCACCATTAAAACATTTCCCAACATCAAAGTCAAACCACAGTTGACTTTCCACTAGTTAAAAACCCTAATCGGGGCCTCCTGACTGCACTGTTCTTGTTTCTGAAACAATTTCTTCAAATTGACTTCCCATTTGACTTTGATATTGTCTTTGATTTCATTCCATGATTGAATTGGCCCAAATCATTGGTTGATCCTTCCTTGATTGTTTTGAATTTGTCGGTGCGAGAACCCTGATTTCATCTGTAACTTCACAATGAAACTTTGAACTGGATTAGTGTTAGCTAAATTCATGATGTATGATTCTAATATGATTATGAGGATCTAAGGTGGTCAAAATTTGGGGTATGACAGTTGCCCCTATTTAAATATCTTCACTAGATGAACTGGGGATGGCAATCCTCGGAGAATCGTAGTGAGAGGTATTTAAATACAGAAGAACCAAAAATTTTGCACCTTAGATCCGATGCTATGCAAAGGATAACTGTTCAAATGCTATGCTTCCTACATGATGATTTATGATGCATGAAGATGCAAGGCACGCAAAAGGTAAAACAGACTGCTATCCACTGGGGAATAGTCTCAGAAGACTCGACACACTGGGAATGTCCTTATAGAAGGACACGCACTGGGGAAAGAGAGACTGGATATCAGATAGTTCAGACATGACTAAATGATGACAACTGAGAATATAACTTGACTGGAGGAGCGGGACCTGACGAGGACGACCGTTCACTGGGGAAAAGGGGTATTTCACCGGGGAAAGAGATGCGTTCCACTGGGGAAAAGATAACTTTACCGGGGAAAGGGTGACTCCACATGGGGAAACAAAGGAAAATGAGTCAAACCTTGCTGGGAATGATCAGTCAAGGCCTTCCTATAGTGAAGAGTTCAAACGGGATCTTCAGGAATGGACTATAAACAAGAACCGGACACACGGGGGATACTAGTGACTACTAGACCTCCAGGACCAGACTGGAAAAGCAAAGACATGCCGGGATAAGGGTGACTACCCATCCAGAGCAAAAGGTAAGGAATGCCAGTGACAACTGGACTTTAGCTAACTGTATCGGTGACGACCGAATGGATAAACAACAATACCGGTTACAACTGGATTTTCACAGAATTTGGTAACGACCAATAGTGATGTCGGATAAGGATGCCAGTGACAACTGGACTTACTGGGGAAATCTGAGTAACAACCACAAATGACAATTTGGGTGAGAATGCCAGTTACGACTGGACTTCAATGGGGAGGTTGGTGACGACCAACACAAGATACCAATGACAATTGGATTTAATGATGCCAGTGACAACTGGACTTCACGGGGATTTAATAACAACAATTACAAACCACGGTTCGGTTGGAGGTTGCCAGTTACAACTGGACTTGACTGGGGACGTTGGTGACTACCAACAAACGATACCAATGACAATTGGATTTTGCGGTGCCAGTGACAACTGGACTTTACTAGGAAAGGTTGGTGACGACCAACAGAAATATCAGGTGCCAGCGACGACTGGACTTCAAAAGGGAATGTTGGTGACGACCAACAAACACACGGTGCCAGTGACAACTGGACTTTGAAAAAGCTGTAGTGACAACTACGAGATAAAATATATGGATGCCAGTGACAACTGGACTTGAAGTAACAAACAAATAATGAGATAACACAACACTGGGGGGCGGGGAAAACCACACTGAATCCAGGCCGAGTGGTAAATAATCTGAAACTGTACTGAGGAATGGAGCTTTAATCAAGTCAATCCGCAATGTACAAGTGATCACTGTCTTTTGATAACCCTGTCGAGGGTGAGTTCTTCAACCTTCACATGATGGTTTCTTTAGTCTTGGTTACTACACATGACCAAAGGCGATCCTAAGTGAACGAATTTGTTAATGCTTCAACTGGGGGAATGACACACATGTATATCAATGCTCCTGCCACCTCGAGACATCAGGGGGCATATGATCGGGCTGAGTGTCTCACAAGTTAAAGCGTTTGTTTTTGCAAATCTTTTTCAAGTTTTATTATGAAAAATCTTGACCTCTTACGTTTTTCAAAGCTATCATTTGATAAATGAACAACGCTTTGCATAACAGAAATGATAAAGGAAAGTAATAGTTGTAAACAAAAGAATGGCTCAAGACTGATTTTATTTAAGAGGGAGATCTTGCCAATGGCTAGATTCCATAGAACATTGTACAAGCGAAAAATGGCAATTGTGGAAAGGTTACATTGAATCCCATGACCATTTATCCCCTAAAGACCAGAATTCATCAACATCCTTACTTCTGACGAGAGCGATGGGAAGTGAGTTTTCTTTGTGTAACTTGCTGCATTGGTGACAACCTTCTGATGCAGTGAAACGCCTTTGTCCCTAATTTTTGCCTGGATCGCCCTTTCGGGTTTTCAATCCACCGGGACGCTCATTTTTGCCTAAGCCGCCCTTTCGGGTTTTCAACTTAGCGAGCTTTCAATTCTTTTCTCTTTTTCTCTTTTTCCTTTTTACCCTAACTTTTGCATAAGCCGCTCTCGCGAGTTTTCGACTTATCGGGCTTTCTTTTAGGCGTAATATTTTCTGACTGCATCAGAATTTATTGGATGAGTAAGTTGCTCTCCATCCATGGTTGTAAGGATTAATGATCCTCCTGAGAAAACTGTTTTCACAATGAAAGGGCCATCGTAATTGGGCATCCACTTCCCTCTGGCGTCTTTGTGAACTGGTAAGATCTTCTTTAGTACAAGTTCGCCTTCTCGGAACTCCCGGATACGAACCTTCTTGTCAAAGGCTTTCTTGATCCTTTTCTGGTATATCTGACCATGACACATCGCTGATATACGCTTTTCATCAATTAAATTCAGTTGGTCAAACCTTTCTCTGACCCACTCTGCTTCTTCCAGCTTAGCTTCCATGATAACCCTTAACGAAGGGATCTCAACTTCAATTGGGAGTACAGCATCCATCCCGTATACTAATGAAAAAGGGGTTGCCCCTGTTGAAGTGCGGACGGATGTTCGGTATCCGTGCAGGGCAAACGGCAGCATTTCATGCCAGTCTTTGTAGGTCTTCACCATCTTTTGCAAGATCTTTTTGATATTTTTGTTAGCTGCCTCAACAGCTCCGTTCATCTTCGGACGGTAGGGAGAAGAATTATGATGCTCAATCTTGAACTCATCACATAATTCTTTCATTACTTTGTTGTTCAGATTGGTTCCGTTGTCCGTAATGATTCGGTTGGGAATCCCGTATCGGCAGATTATTTCCTTCTTGATAAAGCGTGCCACCACCTGTCGAGTCACGTTGGTGTAGGAAGCAGCTTCGACCCATTTGGTAAAGTAATCAATGGCGACCAGGATGAAGCGGTGCCCGTTGGAAGCTTTCGGCTCAATTGCCCCAATCATGTCGATGCCCCACATTGAGAATGGCCACGGTGATGACAGTACATTTAACAATGTCGGAGGTACATGCATTTTATCTGCGTAGATTTGACATTTGTGGCACTTCCTGGAGAATTGGATGCAATCATTTTCTAATGTCAGCCAGTAGTATCCGGCTCTCAAGATTTTTCTGGACATTGCGTACCCGTTGGCGTGAGTGCCGAAGATTCCTTCGTGGACATCTTTCATTAATAAATCTGCTTCTCTTTTGTCAACGCATCTGAGCAGAACCATGTCATGATTTCTTTTATAGAGTATACCATTGCTGATGAAGAACTTTGACGCTAATCTTCTCAGAGTTTTCTTGTCGAGAGACGTAGCATTTGTCGGATATTCTTGTGTTAACAGAAAGTTCTTTATGTCGTGATACCACGGTTTACCATCTGTCTCTTCATCGATCATCTGACAGTAAGCAGGTTCTGTTTTTCGCTCAATCCTGATGAGGGTGGCATCATTAACATCCCTGACTTTCCACATGGAAGCTAACATGGCTAAAGCATCTGCAATGTGATTTTCAGCCCTGGGTACATGCTTGAAGGTGATCTCCTCAAAGTATTCGATCATATCGACAATGTAAGCCCTATACGGAATCAAGTTTTCATGGCGGGTTTCCCAGTCACCTGTAACTTGGTAAATGACCAGTGCTGAATCTCCACTCACCTCTAGAGTTTTGATTTTGAGGTCAATGGCTGCTTCAAGACCAAGGATACATGCTTCGTATTCTGCGATGTTATTTGTACAATCAAAATCCAAACGCGCTGTGAACGGCGTGTAACCACCTTCAGGATTCATTAAGACTGCCCCTACTCCATGTCCGCTGTAATTTGAAGAACCGTCAAACATCATCTTCCAAGGAGAACTTGGTGGTGGGTCTTCAACAGGATCAACCCTTTCACAATCTTTTACTGCCATAATGTCTTCATCGGGAAAATCGAGCTTAACAGACTCATCATTTTCAACTGGCTGTTCGGCAAGGTAATCTGACAAGATACTGCCTTTGATAGATTTTTGAGTTACATATTGGATGTCGTATTCTGACAATAGCATGTGCCATCTGGCAAGTCTTCCGGTCTGAGCGGGCTTTTCAAAGATATACTTGATAGGATCCATTTTTGCAATTAGTAGAGTTGTATGGCAGACCATGTACTGTCTTAGTCTTTTGGCGGCCCATGCTAATGCACAACATGTCTTCTCAAGGAGCGAATAACGGCTTTCACAATCAGTAAACTTTTTGCTCAAGTAGTAAATGGCGTGTTCTCTTCGTCCAGATTCGTCTTGTTGGCCCAACATACAGCCCATAGAATTTTCAAGGACAGTAAGGTACATAAATAATGGCCTCCCCGGGACCGGGGGTATCAGGATAGGTGGTTCTTGCAAATATCCTTTAATTTTGTCAAAGGCCTGCTGACAGTCTTCGTTCCAAACCACTGGCTGATCTTTGCGCAACAGTTTGAAGATGGGTTCACAGGTTGGTGTCATGTTAGAAATGAACCGAGATATGTAATTCAGTCTTCCCAGAAAACCTCTGACTTGTTTTTCAGTTTGAGGAGCTGGCATGTCTTGAATGGCACGGACTTTATCCGGATCTACTTCAATTCCTCGTTGACTAACAATGAAACCAAGCAGCTTTCCTGATCTTACCCCAAAGGTACATTTGGCAGGATTCAACCTCAGTTGGTACTTTCGGAGCCTTTTGAATAATTTTAACAGATGTTCGAGATGACCCTCTTCACTTTGGGATTTGGCAATCATGTCATCCACGTAGACTTCGATTTCTTTATGCATCATGTCGTGGAACAGAGTGACCATGGCCCGTTGGTAGGTGGCACCAGCATTCTTTAAACCGAACGGCATGACTTTGTAACAGTAAGTTCCCCACGGGGTGATGAAAGTAGTCTTTTCCCTATCATCGGGATTCATCTTGATCTGATTGTACCCAGAGAAACCATCCATAAAAGAGAAAACTTCGAAACGAGCAGTGTTGTCTACTAACGTATCAATGTGAGGTAACGGGAAATCATCCTTTGGACTGGCCTTGTTTAAATCTCTGTAATCTACGCACATCCGGACTTTACCATCCTTCTTAGGCACTGGGACAATGTTGGCTACCCATTCGGGATATTTGGATACAGCCAAGAACCCTGCATCTACCTGCTTTTTTACTTCATCTCTGATTTTGAGTGCCATGTCTGGTCTGGTTCTGCGGAGTTTCTGTTTTACTGGCGGGCACTCTGGCTTGAGCGGAAGCTTGTGAACCACTATGTCAGTGTTTAGACCCGGCATATCTTGATAGGACCAAGCAAACACATCCACATATTCCTTCAAAAGTTCTTTTAATTGCTGTTTGATATTCGTCTCTAGACTTGCCCCAATCTTGACTTCTTTCCTGTCATCTTCTGAACCCAAGTTGATGACTTCAACCTGTTCTTTGTAAGGCTCGAGCTTTCTGTCTTCGTCTTGAGTTAGTCTTACCAGTTCATCAGGTATTTCAAAGTTTTCGCCCTCCTCTTCAGCTTGGTAAACCGGTGAATCAAAGTCAGGAGGAGATGCCTGGTCATGGGCGTCAATGGGTTTTTGAATGCGGCTGCAGGTGGGAACGGTTTAATTTTATTAAACATGCACAGATAAATGCAGCACACAAAAGAGAAGATTTGTTTTTTGGTTTTTTATGATTGCCAATTTTCTTTTTAAAAGTGAAAACGATAAAAGCATCAAAAGAAATGAGGAAATTTAGCAAAACGGTCCATTTTCATTGATATTCTTTGAAATTTCGGGGCCCGTACAAAATATTCCTATGACCTTGGGCACGGTCATGGAGTTTTTTGAAATAATAAAACAAGAAAAAGACACAAAGCAAATTACTTTAACTCGTGACACACTACAGGGATGTCAATAGCCTCCCAGTTGTTCAAGGGGGAGTTGCACTGATATACTAGGTGTCCGATATCTTCACTTTCTTCTTCGTTCCCTATTGCATTAATTTGGGATCCTCCGCTGATGAATACTTCCTGGATTGTTCTAGGACGCTTTTGGCCAGTTGTTGTATCTTCATCCTGAGTCGGTTTGTAACCCAACCCTTGTCTGTTCATCTTTGGCTGTACTTCAATAACTTCTCCCCATCCTGCAGGAGTGCCTTCTTTCAATGCTGACTTGATGCTCTGGGCTGAAACGAACGACGGATTACCCTTGGCTACTGTTTCTTCTACCATTACCGCATGAGCTATTTCCAACGCTTGAAACGAGGTCTCCAGCGCTCCTTCTTCCGCTTCAATGTATCTGAAGGATGACAGATTACTCACCATAAAGTCTTCCTCGCCGTGCACAATTATTAGCTGATCATTCACCACATATTTTAACCGTTGATGTAGAGTTGATGTCACCGCCCCGGCTTCATGTATCCATGGTCGGCCCAACAAACAGCTGAAGGCGGGATTAATATCCATCACCTGGAATGTTATATCAAACATGTGTGGCCCTACCATGACGGGTAATTCCACTTCTCCAATAACAGCCCTTCTTGATCCATCGAAAGCTTTCACGATCAAGGAGGTAGGTCTCATTTCTGCTCCTACATAGGCCAATCTTGCAAGTGACCTTGCGGGCAACACATTCAAAGATGATCCGTTATCTACTAAGACTCGTGCGAGTGTATCTTCCTGGCACTTTATAGATATATGTAAGGCTTTGTTATGGCTACGACCTTCTTTTGGCAATTCAGCGTCACTAAAGCTCAACGTATTGCACGCTGTGATATTGGCTACTACCGAGTCAAATTGTCCCAGTGTTATATCTCTGGTCACATGTGCTTGCTGGAGAACTTTCTGCAGCGACTCCCGGTGAGCGGGGGAATTCATTAAAAGAGACAGGACAGATATCTTGGCCGGCGTTTGGTGGAGCTGATCTACCACCTTGTAATCGCTTTTCCGGATAATCCTCAAAAACTCATCATCTTCTTTCTCGGGATCTGTCACCTCTCTGTTCTGTGTTTCCACCGGGGTAGTGGGTTTCGGAGTCACTATCGTAATTTTGGGCTGATAAATTCGACCGCTGCGGGTCATCTTGCTCGTGCCCACGATGTTCGTAACATCGTCTTGCTCTTTCTGTTCTTTCTTTTCTTGGTCCGCATTTCTAGGTGTCACTGTTAAACCATATTTCCAAGGAACTGCTTTTGGATCATTGTACGGAAATGGCTTCGGCCTTTGAATTACAATGGCTCGGCGTTGAGAGATCTCTGATCTGTTGAATACAGGTTCTGCACTTTTGGGTGCTTGAATCCATTTGTCTTTGTTGGGTTGATCAAACGATGGTTTTATCACGGCAATATTTTCACTTTTGACCTTACTGCACACTTGTAATAATCCTTCATCAATCAAACTTTGGATGTCTTTCTGTACTGTACCACAAACCTCAGCATTGACAGAACATTCCCCACAGTCGTTGTGATTACCCTGGATATAACCTGTTTTCACCAGTTTTTCATGCAACATCTTTAATGGTGTTTTGATCTCTGATACTTCAGTAATTAGCCTTTCAGTTGAGGACTCATCCACAGCGTTAACCCCTCCATGGTTCGGTAGCGGGTTACTCTTGACATTGGGTGGAATATCATTAAATGACAGGATCTTTTTCTCAATCAATTCCCTCACCAAATGCTTCAAGGCAAAGCAACTTTCTAGATCATGGCCAGCGGCTCCTTCATGGAATGCGCAGTGGGCGCTTGGATTGTAAAAGGGAGATGTTGTATCAGGGTTTAGGGGCCTTGTAGTCACCAAACCTTCCTGGACCAATGAAGGGTATAATTCTGTGTAAGTCATCGGGATCTGCGGGAAATTTGGCTTGTTTGTCGGTCTTCTATTTTGAAAGCCCTGGCGGGGTGCCGGAGCTCGAGGTTGTTGTTGTTGTAGTTGTAGGAGAGGCGGAGCGTTGGGCGCTCGTTGTTGCCTTTGCTGAAACGGTTGATATCCGGGAGCAGGTTGTGTTGCCTGGTAGTTGGGACGAGTGAAAGCAGGGGTAACAGCTGCCACATAGGGTTGTGCGGCATACTGTGGTGGATATATTGCTCCGGGGTAACCTTGTTGCATATAACTTGGCTGTATTGGTTGATTGTAATTCAGATAAGGTTGCTGTTGGTAAGGTTGTTTTTGCGTATGTCTACTTTTTCCGCTGGTGATGGCGTTGGTCTCGCCTTCCTTCTTCTTGTGGAATGGATTACCAGTTTTCTTGACCTGACCACTTGAACTGCTGGAACTGCCTGTAACTCTTCCGTTTTTCAGTCCTAGCTCTACTCGGACTCCCACGGCTACAATATCCGAGAAGCTGGCAGATACACTACTGATCATCTTCTCATAGAACTCTGGTCGGACAGTGTCAACAAACCAATCAGTCAATTCTTTCTCACTAAGCGGAGGTTCCACTTGTGAAGCTACCTCTCTCCATCGTTGAGCGTACTCTTTGAAGGATTCAGAACTTTTTTGGGACATACTCAGTAATTGCCTTCGATCAGGCGCCAAATCCATGTTATATTTGTAATGTCTCATGAAAGCATTGGCCAAGTCTTGGAAGCTGAGAATTTTAGTCTGATCCAAACCCAAATACCATTTTGTCGGTGCACCTTTCAAACTGTCCTGGAAACAATGTATCATCAATTTGTCATTTTCAA
This sequence comes from Lathyrus sativus, assembly GCA_963859935.3. NCBI lineage: Eukaryota > Viridiplantae > Streptophyta > Magnoliopsida > Fabales > Fabaceae > Lathyrus > Lathyrus sativus. Next base: position 459,103,849 of record OZ012736.1, read on the forward strand.
CATAAGCCGCCATCCTGCGGCAATACATGAGAAGATGTGTTCGTGGGCAGGAAGCCCCTGAATATTGGTCAAAATTTGGAACTTTGAATTTTGGCGGAATTATCAGCCCCGATACCAAGCACATATCCCGGGTGTCTGCCCCAAATATATCATTTCCTTCCATAGCTTTTAACTTTCTTCCCATGGTCTCGACACTTTCCTTCAACCTCTCGTGTTCTTCATTCTCTCCTTCATACTCTTCTTGATCTTCGCCCACTGGTTGATAATTATGAAACATTGGGCGCACTTGCGCTTGCACAGCTGTTGGAGCATAAGTAGGGATAGCCTGGGGCATTTCCCCCCTCAAAGGAACATTCTGCTGATTTACTGGAGTTGGATGTAGAAAATCCGGGTGTAAGCCGTACGGTGGATTGTTGGCGATGGTGTCGGCCGTTGGAACTGGATCTATAGCAGCACTAGTAATCTCAGAAACTACAGTAGCCTGGGTATCCATCTTCGCTTTTATCACCTGTAAAGCTTCCATAATCTGCTTGAATCCGCCTCGGAGATCTCCGAGCTCGTCGTCAATTCTTACAATCTCTTGATTTTGGGCCTCCATTAGTTGACGGGCTCTGGCTCTCGTGTTGTACTTGTGTGTTGGATTCAGTGTGCTTTCCTCTGTTTGAAGATCAGACAGCGGGGTGAGACACGACACAGGAAACAACACTTACGATATGCTTATGACATGTTTATGATATGCTTATGATATGCAGACATGCGGATGCAATATTTCGAACATTCAAGGGGTTCTTAGAAGTCATTCATAGATATTAAAAAGGGGAACATTACAATCATTTTTTTTTTATCCCTCTACTGGGGAGCTTACAACAGTTGGAAATTGAAATACAAAACAGCGATTACATCATCACACAGTGATCTCTAACTTGAAGGTCCTCCCTCTTCTGGTTGATTTCTTCCTCTACCCTGGAGAGCTTCCTTTTCTTGCATAGCCAAGAAATACTTGTTCCTCCATGTCTTTCCTTCTTCTTCTGCTTTTACCAACGTAGTCTGCAATTCTTCCTCGAGTGTGGGTTCTGTTGATTCGGGTTCGAATCGGGTATAGAACATTTTCAGAGAAGCCTCTTTCACCCATGCTAGGTAGGAGTCTGATACAGCCGTGTCAGGGTAGTCTAAAACAGTCATGCCCCTGACGTTGATACGGCGCCAAGCGTAGATGATCCTGGCTTTGTATTCTCGGTCTTTTCCGTCTCGAATGCAGAAACTCCTCATCAAGTTGAAATCTGGTTCGCCCATCATTGGGTACCCTAACTGTCTGCGAGCAAGGATCGGGTTGTAGCTGATGCACCCTTTGGTACCTATGAGTGGTACATTCGGGAAGTCTCCACAACTCTGGATCATGGGGATCCCTCCATAAGTGGGGTCGTACCATTGAATGTCGGTGTGCTGGAGTAACAGTATCCTCTCAGTCCATGGGTTACTGTTTCGTATATCCCACAGTGCTGGATATCTTGGCAAGCGTGAAATGAACCATTTGTAGAGGAGAGTGGAGCAACATTCAATCGGTCCGGCCTCATACAAGTGTCGGCGGTGAATCGCGTAGTAGGTATCAGCCAGGAGAGTAGGAACGGGATTTCGGAGCAGGAACAAGTTGACTGCGTTTTTGTGGATGAAACTGTTGTCAGACGGGAACAAGAAAAGTCCGTAGATTAACAACACCAATAGAGCTTCAAATGCCTCCCAGTTCTTGGCTTCGGCGTGAAACTGTGCTTTTTCAAACAAGCATCTGGTAGGTAGATCGTAAGGGTGTCCTTGAGCGGTCATTAGGGTTCGTACTTCAGCTACTTCAAGATGAATAGCTTCGGCGATAGTTCTTTCATCAGGGAAACTTTCTCTTCCCGAAAACGGGCTCGGAGTAACATTTAATCCCGTCAACACTGAGTATTCTTCCAAGGTTGGCAACAGCTGGAAATCTGGGAAAGTGAAACAGTGATAGGTTGAATCGTAGAACTTGACGAGCGCGGATAATATTTCCTCATCTACCTGAATCTCAAGTAAGGATAATATCTTTCCGTGTCGGGTTTTGAAGGTTTCAGGATCTTCTACCATTCTTCCCAATATTCTCAGATTCTCCAGATCTGGTTGTCGGAACTTGAACTCTGCGATTGATTGGATCCATTTTTTTAATACCTGTGAAATGGTTTTAAAACCCCTTGAATGTTTAAAATACAAATGTGGATGCAAATGCGTAAAGTTTTATAGGAACTCAGATCTCGGGATTCAAAACGTCACGGATTTCATTTAATTTTTCGATGTTGCACTACAAAATTTTTTAGTACACATTACAAGAAAACTAAACAGTGCTAAAGGAAATCCTCTGACAGAAACTCCACTGTGGCATTTGCTTTTTGCAGTTCTTCCTCCACTCGAATCTTTTCTTCCATGAGTTTCTCAACCATTGTCTTCCACGGAGTAGACTGATTACTGAAGTAGAACAAGTTTTCCTGGGCCTTTCTTTTCTTACTTGCCTTTATTTCCTCCTCCTTTTCTTGAAGCTGCTTGCGGAGCATTTCATTTTCTTCCATTACCACCTGATATTTATACCTCCAAGATACCTCCGTCTGTTGTGATTTCCTTAATGCAATCTTCAGTTTTTCCTCCTCAGAGAAGAAAATCAACGGGCGTTCTTCTTTTAGGACCATGGGTTCCTGCAAGGCATAAGGCATCTTCAACTGAATAGCTCTCTTTCGAACCCATTGGAGATAAGGGTCGAAAGAAACACAGTTCTGTTTTCCCAAGCTTTCCTTTCCTCTTTTGTGAATATGTTTCCAAGCTTCCAGAAATTCTCCTTTCAATTCAGATTCTCCCAAAAAGAACAAGCTTTCAACACGAGCACTGTTAGGGCGGTCTTTCAGTGGATACCCGAGTTGTCGTCGGGCGAGGACTGGATTATAGCTGATTCCTCCATCTGTAGTAAGGAGGGGTACGTTGCCAAAGTTTCCACAGCTGTCAATAATTTTTATACCGTCGTAATCTCTACTGTACCATTCAATATCGGAATGTGACAGTGCCATGATCTTCTCAGACCACCAACCTTCTCTCCAGAATACATGAGCCTTGGGCATATGAGAGTGGAACCACTTGTACAACAACGGGACACAACAGATGATCATACCACCCTTGTGAAGATTCCTGAGGTGAATGGAATGATGAGCACTACCCAGCAAAGTTGGTACTGGATTCTTCTTCAAAAAGATCTTAATAGCATTGAGATCCACAAAGTTGTCGATGTTGGGGAATAGGAAGATCCCATAGATAAGCAAGGCTAAGATTGCCTCGAATGCGTCCATGCTCAGGTGGTCTGCATAATACTGTGCTTTCTTGATCAAGAACCCAGCAGGTAAACCAGAGATTCCTCCTTTTGTAGTCATGTTTTCCTGTATATCTTTTATTCCCACGCATATTGCTCTGGCGATCTCTTCCTTCTTAGGGTCCTTCTCCGTGAATGGAAAAGGAGAATCTTCAAGGATGGGCAACCCGATTAGGCAAGAATACTCTTCAAGTGTTGGTACGAGCTGATAGTCTGGAAATGTGAAGCAATGATAGAGCGGGTCGTAAAACTGTAACAAGGTGGAGAGGAGCCCCAAATCCATCTTCTTCTTAGTTCTCAGTAGTGACAACAAGTTACCATATCTGCTCTTGAAACCCTCTACATCTGTGATATAAGTGCTCAACCTTTCGATGTCATCCAGCTTAGGACTCTTGTATGTGTACTTGATTGTTTTCTTTTTTGTTTGATCCATGATGTTCCTAAAATTTTAAAATGAGAGACTGAGTTCCATAAAACTTTTATGTTATGATGTTATGAATGCATGGATGCAGCAAACACAAGTATTCACATATACACATCAAGTTTTGGTTTAGGGAAATTCAATCAGGAGCCAAGGTCTACCCTTTCCAATAAGGAGTGTACTAGGGCTTTCTTCCACCTGTAGAACAAGGTTCTAAAAAGTTCCCAGAGTCCTAGACCCATCTTTCGGATATTATCAACTGCCCAAATAACTCGAGGGTCAATAATATTCTCAAGAGAGTCTCGTCTGAGTGTAGTATCGCGTATCAACTATTCAGAAATACTCCCTCATAGTTATCGCACTACATCCTAATAAGGCCAAGTGGGGTAATGTGTTCTAAAGGTCCTCAATGTCATGGGCCCCTTATAGAAAGTAACATTGTTTTCACGAATACTCGATCAACAACACTACCCTCTAAAAGGACCTTCATTGAGCAGCGGTTTTCAAGTTGGCTTATTCGGGAATCAACTCCCTATAAACCTCCTTGAATATACCACCTTCCTATCATAAGTACTCTCGAGCACGGGTATAGTGCTGTCTCACCATCTTTCATTTCCCAAAAGCCAAAAGAACAAATCTGCACATATTCACAAATATTCACAAATAGCAAGTATATAAGCAGAATAGGTTAAACCCTCAAACAATAAAACATCCCCAGTGAAGTCGCCATTTTCTGTTGCGGTGAAAATTTGATATCAAGCTATTAATTAACTTGAACCGTATTTCTTTTACAACCGGTCTTTAATTTATCCAAAGGATAGGTCTAAAGAAAGAAAGAACCTTTTTCGCGATGTAACAACAACGCTTTAGAGATTCGGGGATTCGGGGGTTGGTTATATCTAGGGAAGGTATTAGCACCCTAAATATCTGTAGTACTCTACAGGAACCTTCTGTTCATTGCTTGCTAAGGCTGTGAAACATGCATCGGTTTAATTGGGGAATTGGGATAAAAATAAAATAAAGGCCTAAGTGATTTTCTAGGTTTGCTCGCAAAGGCGTCGCACCTTTTGCCTACGTATCCTGACTAGGATAGAATCAGAGCAATCGTAGTTCACCTCACAAGGGAACAGAACACTTGATGACGATCAAGGTTCAGGGGGGAACAAACATGACAATGTTTGTGTGGAGTTTGACAAAACTCCCTAGGCTACATTGAAGGGGAAGTAAGAAATCATGACGATGATTCTTACACAGAGTTGACGAACTCTGTCCTAGGGTTCTAGGTGAAGAACACTCCTAGTATGGGTAGGTTTCTTAGACTTCAAGCAAAGTCTAAAGGTGATGAAATTAGGGTTAAAAGTGACTTGACAAAGTCGAGGGTATGATAGAATTGGTTTTTGGTCCAAGACATTGATTGTCAACAGGACAGACTTTTTCCTTTGGAGGACAGTAATATTGGCGATTGGACGTGCTTCGGCGCTTGGGGCCACATACAAACATTACAGGAATAAATATTGCAACATACAAACATTAAAAATAAATTAATTATTACAACCATATCGAATAATTGGAATAAAAAACAGAGAGATTAAAATATCAGGCTTGGTACGCTGACAGTCTGTACCTGAAACGACTGTTAGTAGACAGATGAAAAAATGAAAAATAACAATTCAAGGAAAATATTTTAATATGTTGCCAAACATATCAGAACATGATATCAATCGAAATTTCCGACGAACGTGAGTGGAACAGTTCTAAATTTCATCTGCAGCTGCTTATAATTAATACTGTCAGTGCGCGGATCGCGCGAAATTCAAAGTGATCAAAAATGGAAATTGATTACATATTATGAAACTACAATTTAAATCAAGCATAACAAAAAAAGAACGGATGAAAAACGATAAAAAATGAGAAAGTTATGATACTGTGAAGTTTTGAATCTGTACTGTCAGTACGGTAAAAGTATACTGTCTAGTCAAATACGTTTTGTATCATAACTTTTTAACCGTTTATCGGAACGAGACAAAATTTATATGTAAATTGGGTAGAAAAATGAGAGGAAGAGGATGGCATAGGTGGTTTTTTGAAATTCACTCTCCTGTGAAAAAAACGATAGCTGGTGTAAAATTATGACTTTATGCTTGCAAAATGAAATGAACACTTGGTATACTCATGCTACAAGTCAAGTGAGGTCACATACACATCACACATATCCTATATAACAGATAGCAAGCAAGTTTGAAGCCAAGGCATGAGTAAATATGACAGTTGTATGTAAGTTGCAAATCACATGACATAACAATGCATGATGAGGTGATTTTTGGTTCTTGAGTGTTTTGAGCAATTCCACCTGTTCTAACACCTTAAATACATCATATGGAGTGTGTATATATTAAAAAATCAGAACTGGAACATAGGTATGAGTATGTAGTATTCATTTTGCAAGTTAAAGCATTATGTGAATCATGAAGCATTTTGTGATGTAAAACTTGTGTCAGTCAAATTTTCATGATTTGAATCATCAATACACATTACATATGATCATGTGAAGCTGTAGAAACAAAGATAGAACATGTACAAGCAAGAAAACTCAAACTGGCATGTAAACATGAAGCATTTTGTAAAGACATGAACAAATGAGCATGATAATAGGCAGATGAAGTTCCAGCTCAAATTGAACCAAGTTAATCATTTAGACAGCATAAACACATGATATTAAGATGATCCAAACCTTAAAAATCCATAGAAAGCCACTGTCATGAGTTTTGGCTAGTTAAATGCAAGTTTGTTCAAGTAATGATGCATATGAGAAGGCAAAACTTGACACAATGGTTTTTATCACAAGATGAGCATTTATACACATCACATATGTTCAATTTAAGATGTACAAGTCATTGATATTGGCAGTAATCAGGTTATGGGCAGCAATCATATTTTGGTGCATTTGTGCATTTGTGTCATTTTGGCCAATATGCATAATCATGGATAAATGAAGTTCTAACTCAAATTCAAGCAAACTAATCACTTGGACAGCATGAATACATGATATTAAGATGATTCAAACATTGAAAATCCAAAGAAAGCAACTGTCATGAGTTTTGTCAAGTTAAATGCAAATTGTTCACATAAGGATGCATATGAGGACATGAAACTTGATACAAGGGTTTCTAGCACAAGATGAGCATTCAAACACTTTAAATATGTTCAAATTAAGGTGTATAAGGTACCTGTTTTGACAGCAAACCAGTTTTGTGCAAAAAACCAAGTTTTGAAGCTTCCTTGATCTTTAAGAAACAAGCCACATGAGAGGCCAAAATGAATTCTGTCCACTTCTGATGGCTAATGATGGTTTAGACAGCTTGGATATATGATATTTGATGTGTCCAAGAGTTCAAAACATTAACAAGATGCTTGGAACAAGTTTTGGTGAGTTTTATGGATTTTGGTCAAAGTAAGCTCCATGGTAAGTTGACTTTTTGATTTCTTGAGTTTTTGGGTGATCTAATGGTTGGTACACCTCATATATATGATTTAGAGAGTGTATGGATGGTTGTTTGAGGTTTGGAATGCATAGAACTCAAAATAGCATCAAAAGTGCAAATGCTGAATTTTGGTCATTTTGACAACTTTGGTGATTTTTGCAATTTGTGAATGGGAGAGAGATATGGTGAGGTGCTTGCTTCTAACAGGTTTTCAGAATGATGATCATCTCCATAATGAGGAGTTAGATGTCTCTATTTATAGGGAAAGTGAGTGAGGAGCTTGCTATGAAACCTTGCTTCACCATGAAGAAAACTTAGATTTTTCTCTTCCAAATGCAACTTGCTTTGCTTTTTCTGATTGCTAGCTGTTCTCTTCCCTTTATTAGCAAGTCTTAATGATGTTTTTGCAGATAAATCAAGGCCTAGAGGCATGGTAGAGTGGCTGGAACAGAAATCACTTTACACCTCATGCTTGGAAAAGTCAAAAATGGCAACTTTGGCAATGAACTTCCAATTCTTGATTCTATGCTATCTCCATGCTATTTCTTTGTTCTAACCTGCTAAGAATGATTAATATATCAGATAGAAGGAGTTTGTAGCATTGAAATTGATCCACTTGAGTGCTAGAGGTGTTCTTGCAAAATTCATCAATGTGGGACAAAAGTGACAAATTGCCAACTTTGAACACATGTATCTCTCAGCTCATAAATCATCTTGGGGAGTTCTTGTACTTTTTAGAAAGCCCTCACATAGTACTAAAACTTTCATGTTGGCCAGAAATCTTGATTCTATTTGAAACTAGGTGAAAAACCCCCTTGAAGTTGGCTGATTTTAGCTTTTAAGGTGAAAATAACTTAGAAATTTTCTAAGTTATTTTCCCTTCTAGGAATGTTTTTGCTTATATCTCAAAAAGTATGCATTTTCTGGTTGTGGACTAGTATGGGACTTTTGTAGGACTTGTCAAGAGCTTTCAAATGAGACTAGAACCAACTCAATTGGATGTGTGGTTAAGGAGATACGGTTTAGCCCTTTTCAAAACCCTAATTTCCCGATTTCTCGATTACTCTCTCATTTTTGATCCAATGACCATGAAAATTGATATGCAAGTCCATTATGACATAAGGAACAACTTTGATTCACAACTTGGATTCCAATTCTCAAAATTTGAGGAGTTGACTTTTCGGTCAACCGTACGATCGATCGGTGCCGATCGAGTCGCCTGTTGATATTCTGGACATCCTGGGACTTTGACACTTCTTGAATAGTCTTTAATAGCCTATATTAACTTCATGGACCTCACTCCCACCATTAAAACATTTCCCAACATCAAAGTCAAACCACAGTTGACTTTCCACTAGTTAAAAACCCTAATCGGGGCCTCCTGACTGCACTGTTCTTGTTTCTGAAACAATTTCTTCAAATTGACTTCCCATTTGACTTTGATATTGTCTTTGATTTCATTCCATGATTGAATTGGCCCAAATCATTGGTTGATCCTTCCTTGATTGTTTTGAATTTGTCGGTGCGAGAACCCTGATTTCATCTGTAACTTCACAATGAAACTTTGAACTGGATTAGTGTTAGCTAAATTCATGATGTATGATTCTAATATGATTATGAGGATCTAAGGTGGTCAAAATTTGGGGTATGACACTTTTTATTTTCCAATTTTGTCCAATAATTCATACTATTATTCCATTTAACACCCTTTACAAAAATCAACTACATAGACGGTTAAAAAACTTCTACCATCTCACATTTTAATTTTTTTATATTAAAATTACTTTAAAAAACTTGCAGTATCAAAAGGCCATAGAAAATGTATCAATGAGTAAAAACTATTTTACGGTTATATCAAAATAATAACTTCCCATTCTCATTTAACCCATTTATTTAAGAAGAAAGAGAATGAAAGAGAGAAAGAAAAGAGAAATAAGATAAAGAAAAGAAAGATATTCAACTTCTATGTCATTTAATCTAATTGAAGAAAATATTCATCAAGAACAAAAGAAAAAAGAGAGAAGGAAGTCGAGATAAATGGTGGACATGAGGATATTGAAAACTACTATTGATATTTGGTATGTTTGTAACAACTTCTCTAATTTTCTATAATTTAACTTTAATTTTCTTTAATTTTGATTTCTTTCATTTAAAGGTTATCTAACGTAACATGACAAAATTAAAAAAAAATACATGGAGTTGTTCAATTGCGTGAAGTTAGAAAAATTGGGTGTTGTAAGGTTAAAGGTATAATAATTATTTAATAGAAAAATTCAACCAACTCATCAAATTTTGGATCTAGATTAGACAGGAAAAATTTGTATTAATTTTTTTTTGATAATTTAGAGCAATTTGATGAAGCAGTTTATTTTTCTGACTTGTCTCATATTTTTAGTTGCTTAATTATTAAAAGAAAGAATATGGAGATATAGAAGGATGGAAATTTGTGATTATCGTGTAACAAGGAACAAAGAAGAAAGAATACGTCATTTATTATTATTATTTCTCTTTTTTTATCACTCTCGCATTTCCTTTTTATTTCTTCTGCCTCGGATCTTTTTTTTTGTTGACACAACATTAGGTGGAGGCAATTGCATTTGTTGATTTTTTTTTTTCATTTAAATGTAGTTACCTTGCAATTTTCACATTCATTATCATGTAACAATCCCTTTTTAAATAAAGATTTGTTGTCTTTGAAGTCAAAAATAGAAAAGGAAGAGATCTACTGAATATTTGTAAATTCATTGTTATTACTTTACTTTTATTGAGATGAACTGCAATATTTACAATGTAAAAATTGTAAATGCGACTCAACTTTCTAATAAGTGTTATTGATAATGTATTTTATTGAACCATTCAACATTTTTTTCAGGCTTTAAGTTGGGATTAATCGTGGTTACAAGTATGGAAACAAAATTACTCATAAGTTATTTGACGTAAGATTTTCCTTATGGTAACATAATCGTTGTATAAGTATTTTGAGAGTCGTGCTAGGGAAAACCTCCACAGAAACAAGTTTTTCCCCAATTTTTGAACGCTGCATGTTTCCTGATTTAAACCATTGTTGTATGGAAGCTCTATTATATGTTTGGCTGGTGGAAACAGTTACAGAATCTATCATAATTCGAGTGAAATTAAAAAGCAGTAACCATTTGGTGATAAGTTGTTTGACATTTCTATGTTGCACTTGAATTTGTTATACAAAAAAATCACTATTTATATTTTATACACATTAACTTAAAAAAAGGCATGAAAATACTATATAAGACATAATTATTTATACATAATAGACATAATTAAAAAAAATATTTTATAATTTTCTGCAGTTATTAGACATAATTATTTAATGCATTTACATGTGCTTACTTGAAGCATTAATATGTCATATTGTATAAACTATTCCCTATATAAATTCCGCTATTGTTTTGATTAATATGATGTTATGATACTGTAATGCTCATCTGGTATGTCTAAAACTATTATATTAATTTTGGGTTTATATTTAATCTAAATATAAAATTTAAACAAAGAACAGTTATTTTAAACATAAAGTATTATTGCACCAAAAGAAAAAACAGTTATCCAGAAACCTTCCCCAAAACCTCCCCTTTCTTGGAGCGTGCCGGTTTTGCATCAGAGGGAGTTGGCTCTAATATTTTATAGCATATTCATATAGTTATAATATTTTATTCCATGTATTTTCTATAACCTTATGTTTTTTATTGTTATTTTTTAAAAGGAGAGAGATCTTCGTATAAATAAATATACATTTATTTTACTTTTTATTTTATTTTATTGATATTTATTTATCATATATTTAATGCAAAATTAAGTTATAAAACACAAATTCAATTATTATTATACGTGATTTTTAAGGTGACGTTTTAGTTTCTATAACGGTAACATAAAGGGTGAAATTCATTGTTATTTCACAATAATTGATTTGGAATTTATGGGAGAAAATTTTTTAAGAAGTAGAAGAATGATTAGATGGAGAGTGAATTAATAATTAAACATTGTTGGGTAATTGTGAATTGCATTATGTCATATCGTATCTATAGTACACGACACATTCATTTTTGTACCCGACACATTCATTTTTGTATTATAAAATTTTTAAATATTACATTTAATTTTACAGATAAAATAATATAATAGAAAATATCCGTAGTCAAGATTTAAGAGAGCGTCAAAGGGAAAGACGAGCACAACATGCAAGAGATCGAAGACAACGGATGAGTGTTGAGCAAAGACAACAAGAATTAGCTAGAAGGCGTTCGAATTACAGACAAAATAAAGACAAAAGGAAACAAGTTCAAACATATAATACTTCTAATATGAGAACCAAAATGCCATTTTAAGACTTGATGAATGTCAATCTTACTTCTCGATTGTTTCCGATGGCACATGACAGTGAAGTTGGACCGAGTAATGCACATGTCAGTCGCATTCCATCCCCGGGTTAGAAACTTTAATTTTTTTTATACATTATACTTTAACACATTAAATTTAAAAAATATTAATTAATTATGCAAAAATGATTGTGTGGTCTATTAGTTCAAAACTAATTTACAGATCAAAATTTTCCATGCCCAATTTTTCAACAAACTGATAACAACGAAGCAAGACCATCTATAATAAATATTGATGACAATGATTATGGTAAGTATAATTTTGTCAATAATAATCACATTAATAGTAATACATATTTAGACTTATACATTATTGTTATTTTTAAACTATAACTCTATATTGAAGTTAATACTTTATTTTGTAGAATCACCTTCGCAAAATATGAATCCAGCGGTTGAAACTCACGAAACACAGTCAGTTTTTGATCAAGGTACGATTATGTATTTCTAATCTATAATATATATTGTATGTTTTTATTTAAATTATACTAGCGTCCAGACGGACACTCGCGTGTCTGTGCCTGCTTTTTAAATGCACACGTAAAAGTTTAAATGACTTTTTTTTTAATATTAATTATAAATTTCATGTTAGTAAGCATGTATATAATAAGTATACTTTTTTTAATGGGTGTTTTAAATGTAATAAAACACAGAATCATGGTATGTTTTTCAAGCAAGACATAACATTACTAGAAATTTTCGAAATACTGTTATGACAATCAAATCCCTACTGCCTACTTCAAGTGAGTGTAGACGATGCACTGCAAAATTGTTTCATAAAGAATCTCAATATATATGTTGCAAGGGTGGAAAGGTGAAAATTACACAGGTGCCTGCTCCTGACGAGTTGTTACAGTTATTTTCAGACACTTCTACTGAAGGACGATAGTTTAGACAGCATATTAGAAGTTACAACCATGTAATGTCGTTTACTTCACTTGGTGTCCATGTCGACGAAAGTTTGGTTACAACTGGTCGTGGTATTTACACATTTCGTGCTCAAGGCACAATTTATCACAAAATAGGAGGTTTTCATCCGAATCAAGGTTCAAGGCCACGCTACTTGCAGCTATACATTTATGATACTGATCATGAGCTTCAAAATAGGGTGAGGGAAAACCCAATACTTAACCAAGCCATAGAGTATAAATTGCAAAAAATACTCCACCAATGCAACCCGTTTGTCATCATGTTTAGGCAGCTTGCACTAGAGCCAAATGTTGAAGAATGTAGGTTACTCATTAAAGAACGTCCGTCAAATCAGCCACAATATAGTCTCCCTTCAGCTTCTCAAGTTGCAGCAATTGTTATTGGTGGTGGTGATGAAGATACAATAGAACGTGGAAGAGATATAAATGTCATCAACTATGATGGAAATCTAACAAAGGTTCAAGAAACAATTGGGTATTATGATCCTTTACAATATCCTATATTGTTTCCGTTCGGAACATACGGTTGGGACATAGAAACAAAAAATAATGTTGGAAAAAATGTTACATGCCGAGAGTACTGCAGTTTTGTGCTACAGGTACATGCTAAACTTTTTTTTAAAGAAATTTACTTCTAAAAATGTAAAAAAAATAGGTCATGATTGATTATTTTATTCAATGTAGATTCGACATAATGATCAATTTGTATTGTTAAAATCGGGTCGACTTTTACAACAGTATGTTGTAGACAATTATGTAAAGATTGAAACAGGAAGGTTGAGATGGATTCGAAGAAATCAAAATAATATTCGGTATAAGGTATATCAGGGGTTACAAGATGCATTGCACGATGGGGAGAATAACTCAGGTATTTAATATAACGTGTTAGATTTATACATGAAGATCATCCACTTTATGTTTACCACTATCATTTTTTATAATTTTCATATATTTCTATAGATAATGTTGGACAAAGGACAATATTACCATCATCATTTATTGGAAGTAAGCGAGACATGACACAAAGATATCAAGATGGTATGGCTATTGTTCTTAATGATGGTAAACCAGATATATTCCTTACAATGACATGCAATCCTTCCTGGATTGAGATAACTTTCGAATTAGGCATCCATCAAACTCCACAAGATCGACCTGATTTGCTAACAAGAAATTTTTGATCAAAATTTGAGCAGTTGAAGGATGATGTCATTAATAAAGGAGTCTTAGGGAGAGTTAGAAGTTATATGTATGTAACGTAATTTCAGAAACGTGGACTACCACATGTGCATATGCTACTCATCTTGGATACTGATGACAAGTTACAGGAACCTGAAGAGTGTGATAGTGTGGTGAAAGCAAAAATACCACGACATGAGTCTGAACCAGAATTGTATGAAGCGGTGTTAAAAACACATGATCCATGGTGCATGTGGAGTATTGAATCAAAAATCTCCATGTATGAAGAATGGTCATTGTAAAAAAAGATACCCAAAAGAATTTTGTGAAGAAACGCGTCAGGGAAATGACTCCTTATAACCCATGGTTGTTGTTGAAGTATGATTGTCACATCAATGTCGAGATTTGCAGCAGTATCAAAAGCATTAAATATTTGTATAAATATGTTTACAAAGGTCATGATCGAGTTGCAATGGAAGTTCACAGAGGTACAAGTTTGGATGAGATTCAACAATATGTTGATGCAAGGTGGATTTGTGCTCCAGAGGCATTGTAGAAAATATTTAAATTCACACTTTACAAGTTATATCCCTTTGTTGAAAGACTACAGATCCACTTGCCAAATTATCATCAAGTGTGGTTTTATAAGCACCAAAGAATCACAAATGTGCTAAATGATAACCAAAATGCAGTAACCATGCTCACTGAATTCTTTGCACTAAACCAAATGGATCCACATGCTAGGAATTATTTGTACAGAGAGATTCCAGAGCATTATTGTTGGCTAAAAGGGGTCAAAAAATGGCAGTGAAAATTTATTGGTCGAATCTATACAGTATCCCCTTCAGAAGGTGAGAAATTTTATTTACGTGTTTTGTTGTCTCATTTAAGAGGTCCAACAAGCTGGGAATACCTTCTTACACATAATGGTTCATGTTGTTTCACATTCAAAAAATCAGTTGAGGATTGGGGGGTTATTAGAAAGTGATAATAGTATTCGTGAATGTTTGCTTGAAGCATCAAATATGTGTATGTCATATGCTTTGTGAAGGTTGTTTGTGACTATATTAATTTTTTGTGAACCAACTGATGTTAGAGGCCTATTTAATGATTTTTATCCCTACATGGTGGAGGATTATCAAATGACAAATGTTGTTGTGGGGGATAACTTTGAAAATATGTTATTGAGGGAATTGAGGGAACTTTTGCTACTGCATGGAAAACTAATAAAAAACTGCGATCTTCCAATGTTGACAACGGAAACAAATGAAGTCGGGGGAGTGCCAACAATTATTCAGAAAGAGTTATCGGTCCAAATTCCAAACGAAGATGTTCAATCTGTTGTGAAGTTAAATAATGACCAGATGAGTGCTTACAATATAATTATGAACGCCATCCACCAAAAACAATGTCAAATTTTTTTTGTTGATGGTCCTGGAGGGACAGGTAAAACTTTCCTTTATCGAACTATAATGGCAAATTTGAGGCGTAATAATGAAATTGTCTTAGCAATAGCTTCCTCTGGTATAGCTGCTACATTATTACCTGGTGGTAGAACTGCACACTCTCAATTTGGGATCCCCATTGATATAGATCCCCATTCTATTTGCAAAATAGCAAAGAATTCTGACCTTGCAAAACTCATTAGAATAACCAATTCAATCATTTGGGATGAAGCACCCATGATAAATAAATATTGTGTAGAAGCATTGGATCGATCACTTCAAGACATCATGAATAACAATGCTCCATTTGGTGGAAAAATAATGATCATGGGCGGAGATTTTCGTCAGGTGCTACCAGTTATTGAAAAAGGAAATAGAGGACAAATCATTTCAGCATGTATTGTTAGGTCTCGATTATGGGCCACCACAAAGGTCCTACATTTGCGCCAAAACATGGGATCAATTCATCACCAGGACTTTACGCAGTTTCTGATGAGGATTGGAGATGGTAATGAACCTACTAAAGAGGATCACATGGTCAGAATGCCTGCTGAAATTGTAATACCTTGGGAAGGAGAAAGCTCCATATAAAAGCTTATACAACATACATTCCCCCAATTAGAAAACCATGGATGGGATGCTTCATATATGGTGGAGAGAGCGATACTTACTCCAAAAAATTGTGATGTGCATATGTTGAATGACATGATTATTGATAAATTCCCTGGAGATGAACATATTTTGTTATCTTTTGATGAGGTTGATGGTGATACTCATAATCTATATCAACAGGAATACTTGCACACGATTGCTCCTGGTGCTTTACCGCCACATATTTTAAAGATAAAAATAGGGGCTCCACTGATGTTGTTGCAAAATATAGACCCTAAATTTGGGTTGTGTAATGGGTCAAGGTTGTTATGTCGTGGTTTTTTTTATGAATTTTCTTGATGTTGAAATACTTACAGGCCAAAATGCTGGAAAAAGAGCTTTCTTGCCAAGAATTAAGCTCAAAACCACTGAAGGTGCGGGACTTTCTTTTGTGCTTATTAGAAAATAGTTTCCTGTCAAACTAAGCTTTGCACTAACTATAAATAAATACCAAGGACAAACAATTCCAAATGTCGGAATTTATCTTTCACGGCATGTTTTCAGTCACGGACAATTGTATGTTGCTTTATCAAGAGGTGTTTCGCGGGCTGCAACAAGAGTGCTAATTAAAGACAGAAGAGTAAGTGCGGAAGAAGGGGAGTTTACAAAAAATATAGTTTTTAAAGAAATTTTATTGTCACAAACTCAAGTATTTATCTATTATGTTTAATCATTCAACTATACTTTTGCAATCTCACACTAGGTGTGTACTTACTAGATTACACTATACCGTTGACTACTAAAATTTACTTCATTTGTTTTGCAGTGAAACGAGAGATATTTCTGATTTTGATTCCATGGTTGACCTTCCTATTAAGCAATAATGTAACTCAATATCCGCGTTAATGTTTATATTTAGTTGCTTAATAAATTGTGAGAAAGATTTTTGTTCTTCTTCTATCTAAATCTTCTTATGGTTTTGACTAATCTATAACAATATATAAATACAAAA
Source organism: Lathyrus sativus (assembly GCA_963859935.3). NCBI lineage: Eukaryota > Viridiplantae > Streptophyta > Magnoliopsida > Fabales > Fabaceae > Lathyrus > Lathyrus sativus. Next base: position 459,120,687 of record OZ012736.1, read on the forward strand.
CTTAAAGGTTTCATCATATAAATAGTTTATAGTAAAATCAATATAAATAGTTTATAGTAAAATTAAATTTATAAAAAAATACGATGTTAATATTTTTGCGCGTTAGTGCAATAAAAAAAGCGAACAAACGGGCACGGGCGTGCCCGTTTGGACGCTAGTTAATAATAAAATTAATTGTTAATATACTATTAATAATTATATTAGTATAATTATTTCTAACTAAATAATATTAATTATTTTTATCAACATATATTAATATTAATAATATTAATTAATATTAAAATTGTATTAATATTAATATTAAAATTGTATTAATATTATTATATACTAGCGTCCAAACGGGCATGTCCGTGCCCGTTCGTCCGCTTTTTTTATTGCGCTAACGCGCAAAAATATTAACAGCGTATTTTTTTATAAATTTAATTTTACCATACATTATTTATATTAATTTTAATATATACTATTTATATGATGAAACATTAAGTTTTGTATTTATATATTACTATAGATTTGTCAAAAGCATAAGAAGATTTAGATAGAAGAAGAACAAAAATTTTTCTCACAATTTATTAAGCAACTAAACATAAACATTAACACGGATATTAAGTTACATTATTTCTTAATAGGAAAGTCAACCATGGAATCAAAATCAGAAATATCTCTCGTTTCACTGCAAAACAAATGAAGTAAATTTTAGTAGTCAACGGTATAGTGTAATCTAGTAAGTACACGCCTAATGTGAGATTGCAAAAGTATAGTTGAATGATTAAACATAATAGATAAATACCTGAGTTTGTGATAACAAAATTTCTTTAAAAACTATATTTTTTGTAAACTCCCCTTCTTCCCCACTTACTCTTCCATCTTTAACTAGCACTCTTGTTGCAGCCCGCGAAACACCTCTTGATAAAGCAACACACAATTGTCCGTGACTGAAAACATGTCGTGGAAGATAAATTCCGACATTTGGAATTGTTTGTCCTTGGGATTTATTTATAGTGAGTGCAAAGCTTAGTTTGACAAGAAACTGTTTTCTAATAAGCACAAAAGGAAGTCCCGCACCTTCAGTGGTTTTGAGCTTAATTCTTGACAAGAAAGCTCTTTTTCCAGCATTGTGGCCTGTAAGTATTTCAACATCAAGCAAATTCATAAAAAAAACAACATAAAAACTTTGTCCCATTACACAACCCAAATTTAGGGTCTATGTTTCACAACAACATCAGTGGAACCCCTATTTTTATCTTTAAAATATGTCGCGGTAAAACACCAGGAGCAATCGTGTACAAGTATTCTTGTTGATATAGATTATGAGTATCACCCTCAACCTCATCAAAAGATAACAAAATATGTTCATCTCCAGGGAATTTATCAATAATCATGTCATTCAACATATGCACATCACAATTTTTTGGAGTAAGTATGGCTCTCTCTACCATATATGAAGCATCCCATCCATGGTTTTCTAATTGGGGGAATGTATGTTGTATAAGCTTTTGTATGGAGCTTTCTCCTTTCCAAGGTATTACAATTTCAACAGGCATTATGACCATGTCATCCTCTTTAGTAGGTTCATTACCATCTCCAATCCTCGTTAGAAACTGCGCAAAGTCCTGGTCATGAATTGATCGCATGTTTTGGCGCAAATGTAGGACCTTTGTGGTGGCCCACAATCGAGACCTAACAATACATGTTGAAATCATTTGTCCTCTATTTCCTTTTTCAATAACTGGTAGCACCTGACGAAAATCTCCGCCCATGATCATTATTTTTCCACCAAATGGAGCATTGTTATTCATGATGTCTTGAAGTGATCGATCCAATGCTTCTACACAATATTTATTTATCATGGGTGCTTCATCCCAGATGATTGCATTGGTTATTCTAATGAGTTTTGCAAGGTCAGAATTCTTTGCTATTTTGCAAATAAAATGGGGCTTTATATCAATGGGGATCCCAAATCGAGAGTGTGCAGTTATACCACCAGGTAATAATGTAGCAGCTATAACAAAGGAAGCTGTTGCTAAGACAATTTCATTATTACGCCTAAATTTTCCATTATAGTTCGATAAAGGAAAGTTTTACCTGTCCCTCCAGGACCATCAACAACAAAAATTTGACATTGTTTTTGGTGGATGGCGTTCATAATTATATTGTAAGCACTCATCTGGTTATTATTTAACTTCACAACAGATTGAACATCTTCGTTTGGAATTTGGACCGATAACTCTTCCTGAATAATTGTTGGCACTCCCCCGACTTCATTTGTTTTTGTTGTCAACATTGGAAGATCGTAGCTTTTTATTAGTTTTCCATGCATTAGCAAAAGATCCCTCAATTCCCGCAATAACATATTTTCAAAGTTATCCCCCACAACAACATTTTTCATTTGATAATCCTCCACCATGTAGGGATAAAACTCATTAAATAGGCCTCTAACATCAGTTGGTTTACAAAAAATTAATATAGTCACAAACAACCTTCGTAAAGCATATGGCATACGCATATTTGATTCTTCAAGCAAACATTCACGAATACTATTATCACTCTCTAATAACCCCCAATCCTCAGCTGATTTTTTAAATGTGAAAAAAGATGCACCATTATGTGTAAGAAGGTATTCCCAGCTTGTTGGACCTCTTAAATGAGACAACAAAACACGTAAATAAAATTTCTCACCTTCTGAAGGGGATACTGTATAGATTCGACCAATAACTTTTCGTTTTCTCTGTCTTCGCTGCCATTTTTTGACCCTTTTTAGCCAACAATAGTGCTCTGGAATCTCTCTGTACAAATAATTCCTAGCATGTGGATCCATTTGGTTTAGTGCAAAGAATGCAGTGAGCATGGTTACTGCATTTTGGTTATCATTTAGCACATCTGTGATTCTTTGATGCTTATAAAACCGCACTTGATGATGATTTGGCAAGTGGATTTGTAGTCTTTCAACAGAGGGATATAACTTGTAAAGTGTGAATTTAAATATTTTCCACAACGCCTCTGGAGCACAAATCCATCTTGCATCAACATATTGTTGAATCTCATCCAAACATGTACCTCTGTGAACTTCCATTGCAACTTGATCAGGACCTTTGTAAACATATTTATACAAATATTTAATGCTTTTGATACTGCTGCAAATCTCGACATTGATGTGACAATCATACTTCAACAACAACCATGGGTTATAAGGAACCACCCATCTATTATCAATAGACTTATTTCTATTTAGAAAAATGGGATCACTAAACCTTCTTCTGTATTCCGGGTATGAGTCATTTCCTTGACGCGTTTCTTCAGAAAATTCTTTTGGATATCTTTTTTTACAATGACCATTCTTCATACATGGAGATTTTTTATTCAATACTCCACATGGACCATGGATCATGTGTTTTAACACCGCTTCATACAATTCTGGCTCAGACTCATGTCGTGGTATTTCTGCTTTCACCATACTATCATACTCTTCAAGTTCCCGTAACTTGTCATCAGTATCCAAGATGAGTAGCATATGCACATGTGGTAGTCCGCGTTTCTGAAATTCCGTTACATACATATAACTTCTAACTCTCCCCAAGACTCCTTTATTAATGACATCATCCTTCAACTGCTCAAATTTTGATCAAAAAATTCTTGTTAGCAAATCAGGTCGATCTTGTGGGGTTTGATGGGTTCCTAATTCGGAAGTTATCTCAATCCAGGAAGGATTGCATGTCATTGTAAGGAATATATCCGGTTTACCATCATTAAGAACAATAGCCATACCATCTTGATATCTTTGTTACATGTCTCGCTTACTTCCAATAAATGATGATGGTAATATTGTCCTTTGTCCAACATTATCTATAGAAATATATGAAAACTATAAAAAAATGATAGTGGTAAACATAAAGTGGATGCTCTTCATGTATAAATCTAACATGTTATATTAAATACTTGTGTTATTCTCCCCATCGTGCAATGCATCTTGTAACCCCTGATATACCTCAGACCGAATATTATTTTGATTTCTTCGAATCCATCTCAACCTTCTTGTTTCAATTTTTACATAATTGTCGATAACATACTGTTGTAAAAGTTGACCCTATTTTAACAATACAAATTGATCATTATGTCGAATCTACATTGAAAAAAATAATCAGTTATGACCTATTTTTTTACACTTTTAGAAGTAAATTTCTTTTTAAAAAAAGTTTAGCATGTACCTGAAGCACATAACTGTAGTATTCTCGGCATGTAACATTTTTTCCAACATTATTTTTTGTTTCTATGTTCCCACCGTATGTTCTGAACGAAAACAATATAGGATATTGTAAAGGATCATAATACCCAATTGTTTCTTGAACCTTTGTTAGATTTCCATCACAACTGATGACATTTATATCTCTTCCACGCTCTATTGTATCTACATCACCACCACCAATAACAATTGCTGCAACTTGAGAAGCTGAAGGAAGACTATATTGTGGCTGATTTGACGAACGTTCTTTAATGAGTAACCTACATTCTTCAACATTTGGCTCTAGTGCAAGCTGCCTAAACATGATGACAAACGGGTTGCATTGATGGAGTACTTTTTGAAATTTATACACTATGTCTTGGTTAAGTATTGGGTTTTCCCTCATCCTATTTTGAAGCTCATGATCAGTATCATAAATGTATAGCTGCAAGTAGCGTGGCCTTGAACCTTGATTCGGATGAAAACCTCCTATTTTGTGATAAATTGTGCCTTGAGCACGAAATGTGTAAATACCACGACCAGTTGTAACCAAACTTTCATCGACATGGACACCGAGTGAAGTAAACGACATTACATGGGTGTAACTTCTAATATGTTGTCTAAACCGCTGTCTTTCAGTAGAAGTGTCTGAAAATAACTGTAACAACTCGTCAGGAGCAGGCACATGTGCAATTTTCACCTTTCCACTCTTGCAACACATATCTTGAGATTCTTTATGAAACAATTTTGCAGTGCATCGTCTACACTCACTTGAAAGAGGCAGTAGGGATTTGATTGTCATAACAGTATTTCGAAAATTTCTAGCAATGTTATGTCTTGCTTGAAAAACATACTGTGATTCTGTGTTTTATTACATTTAAAACATCCATTAAAAAAGTATACTTATTATATACATGCTTACTAACATGAAATTTATAATTAATATTAAATAAAAAATGTCATTTAAACTTTTACGTGTGCATTTAAAAAGCGAGCACACAGGCACGCGAGTGCCCGTCTGGACGCTAGTATAATTTAAATAAAAACATACAATATATATTATAGATTAGAACTACATAATCGTACCTTGATCAAAAATTGACTGTGTTTCGTGAGTTTCAACCGTTGGATTCATATTTTGCGAAGGTGATTCTACAAAATAAAGTATTAGCTTCAATATAGAGTTATAGTTTAAAAATAACAATAATGTATAATTCTAAATATGTATTACTATTAATGTGATTATTATTGACAGAATTATACTTACCACAATCATTGTCATCAATATTTCTTATAGATGGTCTTGCTTCGTTGTTATCAGTTTGTTGAAAAATTGGGCATGGAAAATTTTGATCCGTAAATTAGTTTTGAATTAATAGACCAGACAATCATTTTTGCATAATTAATTAATATTTTTTAAATTTTATGTGTTAAAGTATAATGTATAACAAAAATTAAAGTTTCTAATCTGGGGATGGAATGCGACTGACATGTGCATTACTCGGTCCAGCTTCACTGTCATGTGCCATCGGAAACAATCGAGAAGCAAGATTGACATTCATCAAGTCTTGAAATGGCATTATGGTTCTCACATTAGAAGTATTATATGTTTGAACTTGTTTCCCTTTGTCTTTATTTTGTCTGTAATTCGAACATCTTCTAGCTAATTCTTGTTGTCTTTGCTTAACACTCATCCGTTGTCTTCGATCTCTTGCATTTTGTGTTTGTATTTCCCTTTGACGCTCTCTTAAATCTTGACTACGGATATTTTCCATTATATTATTTTATCTGTAAAATTAAATGTAATATTTTAAAAAATTATAATACAAAAATGAATGGGTTGTGTACAAAAATGAATGTGTCGTGTACTATAGATACGATATGACATAACGCAATTCACAATTACCCAACAATGTTTAATTATTAATTCACTCTCCATCTAATCATTCTTCTACTTCTTAAAAAAATTTCTCCCATAAATTCCAAATCAATTAATATTATACGGCTCTTTTTATATATATTACCACCCACTTGTGTTGTCTAAAAACACGGCATCATCATTTTGACCCACCAAAACTTGAATTCACGTGATTCCATCTACTTCATCCTCTCTCTAAATACAAAATTCCAAAGAAATAATTCTTCCTAATTTTTTATAAATATTATGAATATCATAAAGTTGTAATATGTAGAATTCAACTAAAAAAAGCATGCCCTATACACTTGTTTATATTGTCAATCGCAAGTTTGTCGTGAAATAATCTTTCGTGAGAATAAGCATTTCCCTTCATGATATTGTCATATATTTGTCCTAAATAAAAAAATTTCCAACTTAAAACAACAACTAAAATATAGAATGTACCTTTGTGAATCCACACTCTCTTGCGATGTCAAGTAAGTTGTCTGTACCCAAAACAATGGAATTAAGCTTAATAATAAAACTCAAATGACATTAATAATATAATACGTACAAAATAGGGAAGCTAATCTTGCAAGATAATCTAAGATAGAGATTTTGAAAAATAAATAAATAAAAAACTAATTCTGCTCAGTAAATTATAATATACTACATAATATCCAAATATCATATATAGTCTAACACCCACATTATTAAAGAAATATATAGTCTAACACCCACATTATTAAAGAAGATTAGGCTAGCTCTAGTCATAAAGTTATAGCATGGGATATGATCAATATTAGTGTCAAGACTATCCTAGGCACACCTGTACCAGAAACAATGATGTAATTTTATGAGAAACTATCACATTCTTCCGCTCAAGCATACCAAATTTTTATGAAATTGGTACCAGATAGGTCAAAATCTAGTAGAGTAGACTATAGTTTTATAAGTTGGAAAACAATATGCAAGGTTAATGGTTTGCTAATAAAACACATATTAAAATTAATAACATAATGCATTTTTAACATGACTTATATCATATCCAATTGAGTTCTTTAAATGAATCATATTTAATTTTTTATATTATTTTAAACAATTCAACTTTATTTTCCAAATATCTATACAATCCATCAAAAATGCTAAAATAAATCCTATCAAATCCCACAATTAGTGTTGCAATTACTTCTGGCAATTAAACTACGCTCTCTCATGTAATAACGTTTGCAAAAGACAATTCAACTACGCTGTTTAATGTAACAATGTTTGCGAATGTAGTAACGATGTTTTTGTTCAATTACCCATTGAAATTGCCACAGTAGGTTTGATTGTTGTGTAGAAACTTTATAAACAACAGACGATATTTATGCTCTAATAGGGAGTGTTTGCCATCTATCACTCCCGAGGCATTATTACTGCCTGAAAATGTGAAGCTACAAAGCAATCTGGTTTTTTTTCTAGTGGGTTTGATAAATGCACTGCCGAAACAAACATGTGCTAAGTAATGGCATAATCAATCTCAACCATTGATACACATTTCACTAATTTTAGAGAACAAGATGCATTGCATTCTGACAAACTTAAAATAAAAGGATAATTTACAATAAGTTTTTGACCATAAAAAGGGTTTGTCTCAAGTAAAATAGTGAGTAATAATCATGTGTATTTGTTCCCTCTAAAAACACCAAATCCCTAAAACCAATATCCCACAACAAACAATAAGAGATTGTCATTATTACTCTACCTATGTTTGACAATTACTTAGAAGGAACACATTTTTTATAGACAAATGATACCTACAACAAATATGTCATGAGGTTTCACGATGGGCCATTAAGGAAATGTGCTGCTTGATAAAAATTTCGTTAGTAACCGTGGAGAGAATATTGTGGAGAGATAGTTGCAGTTATATTATTTTTTTCAACTTTTAAATAGTTATTAAAATGATAAATTACAAAATGGTATGCAATTACAATTTTCAAAATAGCAAAGGATAGTTTTGGAAGAAAAAAAAGGCTACACCAAAATGATGTTTTGCCTTTATATATTGTTATAGATGTTATAGAAGAAGATATAGATGTTATAAATTAAATATTTTATGAAATAAATTTTGTGAAATGAATTTGTGTTTTATAACTTAATTTTGCATTAAATATATGATAAATAAATATTAATAAAATAAAATAAAAAGTAAAATAAATGTAAAATAAAAAGTACAAAGATCTCTCTCATTTTAAAAAATAACAATAAAAAACTATAGAAAATACATGGAATAAAATGTTATATCTAAATAATTATGTCTAATAACTGCATAAAATTATAAAAAAAAAAAAATTTCTGTACACCATTTATATGTTTCTTTTCTTTATCTTAGTTCTCTTTTATTCTTAAATAAATGGATTAAATGGGAAACTATTTTATTATAAAAAAATTAAAATGTGAGATGGTAGAAAGTTTTTTAAATAGAATAATAAGTGTGAACTATTGGACAAAATTGAAAAATAAAAAGCTAGACCAAAACAATGTATTACCTTTTTTAGTTGATTTTTGTAAAGAGTGTTAAATTGAATAATTGTGTAAATTATTAGACAAAATTGAAAAATAAAAAACTACATCAAAACAATGTATTACCTTTATATATTGTTATAGATTAATTAATTGTATTAATAATAATACATATTAATATTAATATATATATATATATATATATATATTTTATAAAAAAAAATAACTTTAACGGTGTCGCCCTTTTAATTGGTAACAAAAATTATTTTAAAAAAGTTCTGCCCTTTAATGGACGGCAATACTTACATGTTTAATTTTTTATTTGAAATAATGGACGGCAATACTTACAAGTTTAATTTTTTATTTGAAATTATAGTAAAATGATATATAGGATTAATCTCTGTATGGCATATTGAAAATAACAAGTCAATAGTGTGGCCTGTTGGAAAAAAATAGCCCCATGTAAACCCATTCATTACCAATAGACTTGACACGAGGTGGTAGATCCACTATATCTCATATTACATTTTTGTTCAGTGCTTTTAATTCAAAAATCAGTGTGTTAGATGTAGTAAAAAAAGGGATAAATAGTAAGTACGTGTACTTGAAGATTAGTTATTTGCTAAAGTGGATGAAGAGTTTGCACACAATCTAAAAAGTATATAATCTCCCAAGTACGTACTTACTCTTATGTGTGTAAGTGAACAAGTGAACATAGACATATACAAAAAGTATATCTAATTCTTCCAAAAGAATTTTTAACAGACAAAAATCTAATTACAATTTAGATAATGCAATTTAGGCAAATAAATCATCACAATTCTCTATAATTTGGAGAACCACTAACAAAACAATCAGCCAGAGGAATTGGAAATCAATGTTATGGAAATCAATGTTAACAAGTAGTATAAAATATTGTATACATAAAAAAATAATTCCATAACTTTCTCAAATTCTTTTAAAAATCAAATAATTCAATTCACCATTAAATAGATCTAAATTGCAAAACATGACGCGATTATTAATAACACACAATATGGTTGTCGATTGCTCTCAGTTAAATGGCACGGTTTTTCCACATGAGAAACATTGAAATGGGAAAACACCACTTACATTTAAGTCAAATTGCTTTAAGTGCTTAACATAGCTTTCTCTCAATCTATAACATCAGAGGAAAATAGATTAAACCTCTGTTGTTAGAGAATGAAGTCACTAAGCAAAATTAAGCACAGAAAGCAAATCATAAACCTAAGTGAAAGAGGCATCAAACACCATCCAGAATCTATTCAGTGTGGTTAAAGCAAAATAATCATCATCGAGCAACAACCAGATTTCACATACATAGAAAACGAAATTCGAAAACACAACCAACAAATCGGATTCAGAAATTAACAATTTGCATACAGAAATCAACAAATCGAACGATCCAGTGAATTAGAAACTGTGGACCCTACGAGAAAAAGCAAAAATCCATTGAAAATTAGGACTATGCCGTCCAGAGGAACCAGATTGATATTGCATCATTTCGTATTCTCTATTACATCACATGATTAATTGAAGTGATAGAGAATCATAGTTGATGCGAATAATGGAATTTAGAAAATTTAGAAAATTCAGAAAAGATGAATCTGAAGTTGGGATAAACGATTGGATCTGTAAAAGCAGAGGAAGTTGTGAGATGCTAGTGGAGATAATGGCTATTTATACATCCTGTTGGGCTAGGGTTTTGTAAAAGTATGCCAGAATAATGCGGAGAGAGTGGGGCAGTTTTTGAAAACTGTTTTGGGCCTTTGGCACAAATGAGGGCCATTATTTCTGGTTCAACCCCCATATTTCTCAACACGTTTGAAAGAGAAACATTATATCCCCGTCATTTATGTGTTTACTTTTTCAGGTTATAAATTTGAACCAAAATATTCTTATATAAATATTTAGATTTAAAAAAAAAATATCACTTTTTCTTATTTTATTTTAAAGAATGCGAGAGCAGTTGCAAGCTAGAGAACACAAACTCAATATATATGATTCAACAAAAAATCAGAGAACACAAAATAAAGATATTTGGTTCACTCTTTCAACACGCCATAAATCTTAATAATAAATTTTTTGATTTTACATATGAAAATTTTTACACATCGAATAACTTGGCATGTGGTTTTATGGTTCACATTTGTGCTAACCGGATTACTCGGAATTATCTTATCCGGTTCTTCATATATTCGACTGGAGAACTAGGGCCAAGGTTATCCAATTCTTATTTTTAATTTTCATTAACTTTTTTGCTATTTTAAGTGGCATGCGGGAGAGGACTGAATGGGGGGATTATTCCACGAAGAGGTGAAGGACGACAACCTTGGCAAGCGATGGATGGAGAGGAACATCAGATAGTCACGCGTTTCTTCTAGTGAGATACCAGGATCATGTTGCGTACCATTTATGGTACGACGAGATAAGTTAATCCCTATTATTGTATGTTGAATCATTCTTACTTTTAATTACTTATATTTTATAACATACACTATAAATTGTTTTTAGCATAGACAATCGAAGAAATAATTAAATATTGATGCGCGTGATAGCAAATTGATAGGATGAGTTCCACACAGTTTCCCACTGTTGATATAGAATTGGTTGTCTAACTCTTTTGTTTGATCCTCTCTCTAGGAAACCAATTTGTCGAGGATAGATAAATGTGAGATATTGGATCGAACTCTAGTATAGTCGAAGTCTGTTCGCGAGTAATGCGTGTTGTAGTCGAAGTTTGTTCTAATATGCATTAGTCAATATTGTTAGGGTTGTTAGCATGTTGAATTGGGCCTTGCTTGTAAGTCCAATTGTTTAAGTTAGCTTGTACCCTAAGTTAGCTTGTAATGGGTAATTGTTAAAAAGTCCATTAGGTTAGTGTGCTATTTTATTATAAATAGGATGTTAGTTTCTCAATCTTGGCATAAGGAAAAATAGGAAGATAAAATGTTAATTTCAAGGGAGAAAGGTTATTTTGTTATTCTTGTATACTTGTAATCTTGTTCTAAGAGAAAGGAAAGAATAACAGTTTAATAACCAATCCTTATTGTTCCTTGTTATTTTACCTTGTTTTCTTTGTTAACCCTAACCCTTGTGTGTTTCTTGATCATTAAGAAATCGTTTATACTTTGTTTAAAGGTATCCAATTCACAACAAATTGGTGCAGTGAGCATGGAGAAGATGCCTTCAACAAAGTATGAGATTGAAAAGTTCACCGGAGTGAACGACTTCGGTCTGTGGCGCTTGAAGATGAAAGCCCTATTGGTTCAGCAGGGTTGTTTGGAAGTATTGAAGGGTGAGACAGTCATGGACGCTGCGTTAACGGCAAAAGAAAAGACGGGCATGATCGAGAAAGCCCACAGAGCAATATTGTTGAGCCTTGGTGATAAGGTTCTTCGACAGGTATCAAAGGAGACTACAGCATCGGGATTATGGGTGAAACTTGAAAGTTTGTACATGACCAAATCTCTGGTGAATCGACTCTACCTGAAGCAAGCTTTATATTCATTCAAGATGAGTGAAGACAAAGTGTTGGCTGAGCAGTTGGATATGTTCAACAAGCTGATTCTTGATCTTGAAAATATTGATGTGAAGATCGATGATGAAGATCAAGCACTGTTGTTGTTGTATGCTTTGCCCAGAACACATGCTCACTTCAAAGAAACTCTCTTGTATGGAAGGGAGTCCCTGACCTTTGAAGAAGTTCAATCAGCCTTGTATTCTAAGGACTTGAACAAACGAAAGGAGCATAAACCTTCGACGGTGGGTAAAGGTTTGTCCGTTAAGGGAAAATTCTTGCGAAAGGATGGTAAGTTCGACAAGAAAGGTAAAAGTCAACAGAAGTCTTATAGTGGCGAAACATCTAGTATTCGATGTTATCACTGTAAGAAGGAGGGTCACATAAGAAAGGTGTGCCCTGAACGCTTGAAAGATCATGGAGGTAATGGCAATGTAGCCATTGTTCAAGATGACTTCGACTCATCTGATGTTCTTGTGGTTTCAAGTGGCGACTCGAGGAAAGAGTGGATTATGGATTCAGGTTGCACTTGGCACATGACTCCAAACAGAGAACTGTTCAAGGAGCTATGTGATCAAGATGGTGGATCTGTGCTGCTAGGAACAACAAATCTTGCAAAATTGCAGGTATTGGATCTGTGAGATTCAAGCTCCATGATGAGTCAATAAGGTTATTGACTGAAGTCAGGTACGTACCTGACTTGAAGAGAAATTTGATTTCTCTTGGTGAATTCGACAGAAAAGGATATGTTTTTCAAGGAGAGAAAAGTATCCTAAGAGTCATGAAGGGGTCGAAGAAGTCTTGAGAGGCGTGAAGAAACAAGGCTTGTATACCCTTGAGGCGGAGGTTGTAAGTGGTTCGACAAATGTTGCATCCACGAAATCTATGTCGAAGACAGAATTATGGCACATGAGATTGGGCCATGTCAGCGAAAGAGGCCTGGTCGAATTGGGGAAGCAGAACCTGCTATGAGGTGACAAAGTCAAAAAGTTGGAATTTTGTGAATCTTGTGTATTTGGTAAATCCTGTAGGGCAAAGTTTAACAAAGGCAAGCAAAGAACACATGGATCCCTGGATTACATTCATGCTGATCTTTGGGGGCCTGCAAGGAATCCTTCACACTCAGGTGCAAGGTATTTTCTATCCATCGTTGATGACTATTCTAGAAAGCTATGGGTATTCATTCAGAAGACGAAGGATGAAACTTTTGATAATTACAAAAGTTGGAAGATTCTAGTCGAAACTCAGATTGGCAGAAAGGTTAAGAGGTTGAGAACCGACAATGGCCTTGAATTCTGCAACGAAGCTTTCGACAGTTATTGTGTTGGGTCTGGGATTGCAAGGCATAAGACTGTAGCAGGTACTCCTCAACAAAATGGCTTAGCTGAGAGATTCAATCGAACAATCCTTGAAAGGGTTAGATGCATGTTGGTTAGTGCTGGATTGAAGAAGGTGTTTTGGGCGGAAGCTGTTTCGACAACAGCTTACTTGATAAATAGATGTCCCTCGACTGCCTTGGGAATAAAGACACCTGAAGAAGTTTGGTCGGGACATCTACCTAGTCTCGACAGACTGAGAGTATTTGGTTGTGTGGCCTATGCTCATATTAGGCAAGACAAGGTCGAACCTAGAGCTCTGAAGTGCATGTTCATGGGATACCCTGAAGGAGTCAAAGCTTATAGGCTATGGTGCCTAGAGCTAGGTCACAGAAGGTGTATCACCAGTCGAGATGTAGTTTTCAATGAAGCAGAGATGGCTTTCAAGAAAACTGATGATGCTGACAAAGAGCTGGAACAGGGAGACATTCCTGTTGAGGTGGAGCATGTTGATGTTGAATTGCTTACCTCAGATGAAGTCGAAGAAGACGCAGAAGATGCTGTCGAAGATGAGGAGATTGATAATGACTACCTGCTAGCAAGAGACAGGTCGAGGAGAGTCATCAAGCCACCTCAGAGACTTGGGTATGCAGATCTTATAGCTTAAGCCTTAATCTCTGCTAGTAAGGTTCTAGATGAAGAACCTAGAGACTATAAGGAAGTTATGAGGAGTCGAAAAAAGACTGAATGGCTGAAGGCCATGGATGATGAGATGAAATCTCTTCATGATAACAACACCTGGGAACTAATAAAGAAACCTGCTGGAGCCAGGTTAGTCAGCTGTAAATGGATTTTCAAAGTTAAGGAAGGAATCGAAGGAGTAACGTCGAAGAGATACAAGGCAAGATTGGTTGTTAGGGGGTTCACTCAGAAAGAAGGTATCGACTTCAATGATGTATCCTCTCCTGTTGTGAAGCACAGATCCATTCGAATATTGCTTGCCATGGTGGCCCAGTTCGACCTTGAACTGGAACAGATGGATGTGAAGACTGTGTTCTTGTATGGTAATCTAGATGAAACAATCCTGATGAGGAAACCTGAAGGGTATGTCGAAAGGGGGAAGGAAGATTATGTGTGCAAACTGAATAGATCTTTATATGGACTGAAAAAATCTCCTCGACCGTGGAATAGGAGATTCGACAAGTTCATGGCACATATAAGTTTCATCATAAGCCAGTTCGACCACTGTGTTTACTTCAGATTTCGACCGGGTAATTCATTTGTTATTTTGTTGCTCTATGTGGATGATATTCTAATAGCAAGCAACAATGTCGAAGAGGTAATGAGGGTGAAGGTTGAACTTAATAAAGAGTTCGAAATGAAGGATCTGGGAGTTGCGTCCAGGATTCTTGGGATTGACATTCGGAGAGATAGAAAGCATTCGAAATTATGTTTATCTCAAGAGGCATACCTACAGAAGGTTCTCGAAAAGTTTGGTATGTCGAATTCAAAGCCTGTTGTGACTCCGACAAACCCTTAATTCAAGCTGAGTATAGATCAGTGTCCCAGCACTGATGTTGAAAGAACTTATATGAATAGCATTCCATATGCTAACATAGTAGGTTCTTTGATGTATGTTATGGTCTGTACTAGACCCGACATAGCATATGCAGTAAGTCTTGTAAGCAGGTACATGGCGAATCCTGGAAAGGCTCACTGGCAAGCATTAAAGTGAATTTTAAGGTACATAAATGGGTCGCTGAATAGAGTCTTAATTTATGGTGGAGCCTTGGGTGAAAATAGTAAAGCAGCAATCGATGGATATGTCGGCTCTGATTATGCAGGTTGTATGGATTCCAGAAAATCTATCTCTGGATATGTGTTCACTATCTTTGGGACAACAATCAGTTGGAAAGCAACACTTCAGAAGGTCATTGCCCTATCAACCACTGAAGCGGAGTATATTGCCCTAACTGAAGCTGTGAAGGAAGCATTGTAGCTTGAAGGTTTTGCAAAGGAGCTAAAACTTCAAGGTCGAGTTATCACTGTTAAATGTGATAGTCAAAGTGCAATACACTTGTCGAAGAATTCAGCCTATCATGAGCGAACCAAGCACATTGATGTGAGGCTGCATTTCATCAGAGGGGTAATCGAGCGTGGAGAAGTCCAAGTGCTGAAGGTTTCGACAGATCATAATGTTGCTGATATGATCACCAAGACGTTGCCCAGTTGCAAGTTTTTCCACTGTATGCAGTTAATAAAGCTGCATGAAGAAAGCTAGTTTCTTGATGTTATAGAGTTAGATCCAAGGTGGAGATTTGTGAGATATTGGATCGAACTCTAGTATAGTCGAAGTCTGTTCGCGAGTAATGCGTGTTGTAGTCGAAGTTTGTTCTAACATGCATTAGTCAATATTGCTAGGGTTGTTAGCATGTTGAATTGGGCCTTGCTTGTAAGCCCAATTGTTTAAGTTAGCTTGTACCCTAAGTTAGATTGTAATGGGTAATTGTTAAAAAGCCCATTAGGTTAGTGTGCTATTTTATTATAAATAGGATGCTAGTTTCTCAATCTTGGCATAAGGAAAAATAGGAAGATAAAATCCTAATTTCAAGGGAGAGAGGTTATTTTGTTATTCTTGTATACTTGTAATCTTGTTCTAAGAGAAAGGAAAGAATAACAGTTTAATAACCAATCCTTGTTGTTCCTTATTATTTTACCTTGTTTTCTTTGTTAACCCTAACCCTTGTGTGTTTCTTGATCATTAAGAAACCGTTTATACTTTGTTTAAAGGTATCTGATTCACAATAATAAAAATTTAGTATCAGCATTTGTAGAGATATGACATCAGGAAACATCATCCTTTCATATGTCATTTAACGAGATGACCATTACATTGGACGATGTTTCTTGTCATCTTCATTTACCGTGTAGGATGAGTTCTGGAACCCTACACGAGGTTTCACTGATGTTGATGTTATTAATATTGCTATTGATCTATTGGGTGTTCCCTTAGAGGAGGCAGTTGAAGAGATCCATAATCGTATGGGTGCTTATTGAAATTCTGGTATCAGATATGAGATGTCGAAAGAGATGTCACGACACTAATATCTGAACAGTTGCCAATATATAAACAAGATAAAAAGCAGTTAACAATTGTAAAGAGACACAAACAATTGTTAACCTAGTTCGGTGCAAACATACCTATGTCAGGGGGCTACCAAGCCAGTAAGGAAATTCACTAAACAGAACTAGTTTGAAGATTCATAGCAAACTCCTCCTAGTTTACAATCTTCACACCTAATCTCCACCCGTGCAATTTCTATCTAAGACACTATTAGATAAGAGACACCTCTCACTCCCCCTCAATCACAGCAGTGATAAAAGCAGATTATTAAAACGTAGAAGTCACTCTTCAAAGACAATACTTGATCTTTCTTAAAAGCTTCAATCAGGAACAATGGACTCGTGCTTAAAAGCTTAGAGTGGACAACTTACAACTCAAAGACTCAGTCCAATTCACACATCAAGGTGATGAGTGAATGGCTCACAATTAACAATAACACAAGAAGGTAGAAACCTTATTCCTTAAGCAATGCACACTCACAACCCTAGCTTCTCTAATCTTCAAAGTAGGATTATAAAGTCTTTATATAGAAACACTTTGAATGCGCTTGGGCCATAGCAAAAACAAACTCTGATTTGATGAAATCAAATCAGATAATTCTTCAAATTTTTTCATAATTAACATCATAGAAATAGAACCCAATCATATTTGATCAAATCAAACTTCAAATCTTCTCAAGATTTTCTACATGAAAATAGAAAAAAAATTCCACAATACTCCACGAATTAACTAGCAGAAGCCCTTTTATTTAAAGAAGATCTCCATGTTGATTTGCACCAACAAAAACTCTTATAAAAAAAACACACAAGGTTGCACAAAAATGCAGCAGACAAAACATAGCATTCTCACTTAATGTTCTGTTCACAATTGTCAGGACATCATACTTGACATCATGAACTAAAAACCTTGCAACATTAAGAATAACCACCTGCAGAATGCTAAGATCATATGTCAAGATATCATATAGGACATCTTGTGATAGCACCAAGTTTTACCAAAATTGATGTCAATCATAGAACTAACAACCCCCCCCCCCCCCTCCCTTGGCAAATTTTGGCTAAAACAACCAATTGATCACAAGAGCTCCTAGAACCAAAGTGTAAGCATAAACTAAACTCCCCCTCAACAGCAAAACTAGCAGCAACACCTCGTACTACTTCTCCCCCTTTTTAGCCATAATAAAAGAAATCATACTAAGGGAAACACAATAACAAAGAACAATTATACAAAACTAGTAGTGTTAAGAGTGCAGTAAGAACCCAAAATAATACAAGTCAAAGCACATTAAGTGCTAAATGCAAACAAATTCTGAATCAACAAAACAAAACAACCATAATCCAAAGAACACCAAAACCAAGCACCATCAATTCTCTTCCTCAGACCCAGAGTTGTCATCTTCATTATCAGTTGTAGACCCAAAAACATGATCACCAATCCTCTCAACAGAGGGAGAATCCTCCCTATCTTCTGCATCCTGTGCATCAACAACCTCCACATCATTTCCCTTATTCTGCTTCAGACCTCTAATTAGGGCTTCCAATTTTAGTTTCCTTGCAGTAGCCACACTAATGACTTCTCCCAATTTCCTGCAGGTTTCCTTTAACTCTGAGATAAGCCCAGTCTTTATAGAGGATGTCTTCTCAACAGATGTCAAAACAATGTCTGAGACATGTCTTCCTGCAAACAACTTATAATGGAGAGACAACACAGAATCCCTTATGCAGGCCACGTCATTACTTGAGAGAATACCAGGATACTGGCTCAAAATGATCCTACAAATCTGAGAGGGAAATGCAATGGGTAACTTGACAGCATTGGTGGTAGCATGCTTCACAGTTTGATCAAAGATGTAGCTGCCATAGTCAAACTTTACCTTGGTACCAACAACAAAAATAAACCTTTCTAACCCAACAACAATGGTGGAAGTATGATTGGTAGGCACCCAGTTAGTTGCTCCAATCCTATGCAGGATAACATATTTCACACTCAGTTGGCCAGCAGATAGTTTACCTTTCAAGGGCCATGCAGTAACTTGGTTAGCAGTGATCACCTTGCAAATTTGATTATCAATTACCTCCAACTCACTAGCCTCTTCCTCGTCCCTTCCTTGAAACATGTTAATCACATCAGCAGAAAACTCCATACATCTCCCCCTTACAAATACCTTCATAAACTCCTTACTTTTTTTGTCATTAATGTCTTCAGGAATGTTCCCAATGAACTATTTGACCAACATATCATGGCACTTGGAAAAGCCAACCACAGTCTTCATAAACCCAACATCATAAATTAACTTCATGACTTCCTTGATCTCAAGAGCATCCTTGACCAATTCTCTTTCCAGAGAGACTCTTCTCTGGTACACATACTTCCACTTTACCATATTGTCAATGGAGTGGAAAGACACATTGTCTAAAGAAGCAGTAGGCACAATGTCTGTTGCTCTCTTGGTAGCAGATCTTTTTACAGGTGTGATGTATTGGACATCATCCTCAATATCTTCTTCAAACTCAGTTTCAGACCTGGCCTTTATTTTCTTAGAGACAGGGGTAACTTTGCTCCAAGCTTTTTTAGGGGGTCCAACAACAGTCTTCTTCTTAGTACTCTTAAAAGGAGATTGATCAATCACAACTTTTCCCCTCCTAGTCTTCAACCTCTTGGCAATTCCAGGAGTCACATTCATAATCAATTCATCATCATATGGAATATTATCAAGATCCACAACATCACTAGAGACATTAACCTTTTTCTTACTCGGATCAGAACTACCAGTTTTGTTCTCCACACCAGAAGTACCAACATCATCATTTGCATTACCTTCAATCCTTCCTTCCTTAAGCACAAAGTTAGCCAACTTGTGGATGTTATTAGTGTCAGTGCTCTTCTCAAAATGAGAACCATCAACATCTGTTTCCTCACTTTGGTTAGCATCAGTAATGGGAATATCATCAATTCGAGACAGTGGGGTAGAAATCCCAGGAACATTGTGACCTCCATACAGAACCTTAATAACCAACTTTCTAATGGCTCTATCAACATATACATTACCCTTTTTGGTCCTATTTCCAATTGTTGAATCAAGAGGAGTATCAGAAGATTTACCTATAGGAGCCCGTTTGGAACCGCTTGCATGTGAGGTGGATTTTGTCACTTCAGCATCGTCACATGGAACCATGGCTAGAGGAGCTACATCAAGCACGTCATCAAATGAGATGCTCACAGGTCGAGCCTTTGTCTTAGATTCTGACCTAGCGAATTTGGACGAAGTTGAACCATGTTGTTAAGACATCTTGAGATTTCTATGTGTAAGAGGATGGGGTTCAAGCAGAGGTTATGTGAAGGTATGGGAGATGAACGAGCAGCTGGAGTGAAAAGTGTGGTTAGGGTAGCGTGTGGAAATGACTTTTAATGTGTTTTGAAATAATAAGTGATGTTGAGACATCTTTATTTTTGGAAAATATCAAACCTCTTGAATGATATTTCCACTCAACAATAATTACAACAAATCCTCACAAATGCAAATCCCTAATTGTTAAAACACAGATTGGTTCTTAATAATATCTCTATGCTTTGATGATAACTATTATGAAATTTTGTAATTGAGAATTATATACTCTAAAATTTGCTTGAGAGTTTTTACTGCAGATAGTAAAGGAATTAACACTCCATAAGCAAATCAGAATTGAACATAAGAAATTTGCTAGACTCTGAAGCGCCAGATGCATCCATTAGAAGATTCTGATTGCTTCCAACAGAAGATCCTGAGCGTAGCCTCCAGAAGATTCTGAAGCAGAAGCTCCAGAAGGATCTGAAGCAGAAGCTCCAGAAGAATCTGAAGCAAGTCAGAAGCATCTGAACCAAAGAAGAATTCTGTATGAAGAGTTTTCAAAGCATAGTTACTACAGAAGATTCTGAAAGTACTAAAGCTGCCAGTACTGAGGATCTGACTCAAATATGCTCTGATTTTAAACACGCTAAAAGCACACCTGCTGCAGAAGACTCTGATTCAGCAAAACTCTGATCAACATCAGAAGGCTCTGATCAAATCAGACTCTGATGAAATTTGCTAAAAATTGAAGAAGAATTATTCAAAGATTATATCCGTTGGAATGATTCAAACGACTCTTTCCTTATTTATGCTAGACACAAGAACACAGACAAAAAGGATTTTTCTATGCTTTCTTCTTCTAAGAAAGGTCACTTGATGTGAAGACAAAAAGGCTCAGACCTTTTGGACACTCTTCTCAACGTGAAGCTCACCTTGGATTAGCTACCTATAAAAGCAAGTCTTCACCCAACTTCTTCACTTGACGTTTTATCCAAAAGAAATCAATATTCAAAGCTCTCATACTATTCATATTCTTTCAAGAATTTATTTCTTTGTTCTTAATATTTGAGTGAAAAATCACAGTTGTGATAAAGCTTTCTAGAAGCAATTTAAACACTTGTATTTGTATTACATTTGATTGTAAACCTTAAGAAGATCCAGTTAGGATCAGTAGTTCTTGAGAAGACTTTGAACATTTGTTCTTAGTGCTTACTATTGTAATCAGTTGATTAGATAGTGGATTAAGTCCTTGATTGAGAAAGGAAAATCACTCTAGGAAGGGTGAACTGGAGTAGTTGAGTTCAACGAACCAGGATAAAAATACTTGAGTTTTTATTTCTAAGTTTTAATCTTCATACTTATTCAACCCCCCCTTCTAAGTATTTTCTCACCTTCAGTTGGCATCAGAGCTCCGGTTCTGTGTGTGCTACCACTTAACAGTGACAGTAAAGATCCAGTGAGAAATACTTTGATATATATTTGGTTGTTACTATGGCTGATAATACAATGTCTAACATTAACAACAAATATGAAGAAAGGGCAGAATCAACACCCAACCCCCTATGTTTGATGGGGAGAAATTTGATTATTGGAAAGACAGGATTGAAAGTTTTTTCCTTGGATATGATGCTGATTTATGGGATCTGGTCATAGATGGATATGCTCATCCCACTTATGGGAATGGCAAGAAAATAGACAGAAAATATATGACAGATGCTCAGAAGAAAGAATTTAGAAATCACCACAAGGCCAGAACAATATTGTTGAATGCAATATCTCACACTGAGTATGAAAAAATTACAAATAGGGAAACTGCATTTGACATGTTTGAATCCTTAAAGATGACTCATGAGGGAAACTCTCAAGTCAAGGAAACAAAGGCTCTGGCTCTGATCCAGAAGTATGAAGCCTTCAAGATGGAAGACTCTGAATCTGTTGAAGCTATGTTCTCCAGATTTCAAATACTTACAGCTGGACTAAAGGTTCTGGATAAAGAATACTCTACTGCTAATCATGTGAAAAAGATCATCAGAAGCTTACCTACCAGATGGAGACCTATGGTGACAGCGCTGAAGATGGCTAAAGATCTGAACAAGATCTCCTTGGAGGAACTGATCAGTTCACTAAGAAGTCATGAAATTGAACTTGAGGAAGATGAACCTCAAAAGAAAGGTAAATCTGTTGCTTTAAAATCTAATAAATCTGCTAAAGCATTGCAGGTAATAGAGGAAAGCTCTGAAGAATCCTCATTTGAAGATGAAGATGAACTATCCATGCTGTCTAGAAGAATAAACAAACTCTGGAATCATAAAGGAAAGAAGTTCAGAAACTTCAGGAAGCCTGACCAAAGAAAAGAATCTTCTGGACACAGAAGATCTGGCAAAAAGGAAGTTGTCTGTTTTGAATGTAAAGAACCTAGACATTACAAAAATGAATGTCCAAAGGTGCTGAAAGAAAAGCATAAAAGAAAATTTGATAAGAAGAAAAAGGTTCTGATGGCCACCTGGGATGATTAAGATACATCTGAATCTGAATCTGAGTCAGAAGAAGAATGTGCCAATGTAGCTTTGATGGTAGACATAGAAGATCAGGAGGAAGGAACTTCAGGATCTGAATCTGACTCTGAATCTGACTATGACGCTGAAGAAGTAATGGCTAAACTCACTAAAGAAGAACTTATCAAAGTGTTATCAGAAGTTCTGAAAAGCTATAACAATATTAAGCTCAAATACAAGAAGCGTCAAAGCAATCTTGTATCTGAGAATAATATTCTCAAATCAGAAGTAGCTGAACTAAATGAAAAGAACTTAAAATTGAAAAATGATTCTGAATTAGCTCAACAAAACTCTGATTCTGAAACTGAATCTGAATGCAAAAATATTTTGGAAAAATATGATTATAGCTTTCAGAAGTTTCTTGCTAAAAGCATAGACAGAAGCAAAATGGCTTCTATGATCTATGGAGTTAGCAGAAATAACAGAAAAGGAATTGGATATGAATCCTCCTCTGGAAAGGATTTAAATCCAAAATCTGTTGATAAAATTATCATCAAGAAAACTCATTTATATTCACACTTTAAATTTGGTCACTTGAATGATATTGAACAAACACGCTCTGAAAAGAATATTCATGTGTTTAAATCTAAGGCTAGTCAGAATAAACCTTATGTTGAAAAATAGAAGTTTAGACAAACCTTCAAAACAACTAACCCTAAAGGACCCAAGAAGATCTGGGTACCTAAAAGTAAAATAATTCATGTTGCAGATGTTCTTAGCAGCAAGGTCAGGACACCAATCATGGTACCTGGACTCTGGATGCTCACGACACATGACAGGAGAAAGGTCTATGTTCCAAAGCCTGGAGCTTAGATTTGGAGGTGATGTGAAATTTGGAGGGAACCAGAAGGGCAAGATCATTGGATCTGGCACCATTGGAAATGGTAAACTTCCCTCTATTACTAATGTTTTACTTGTTGAAGGGTTAAAGCATAACTTATTGCCCATAAGTCAATTAAGTGACAATGGTTATGATATTACCTTTAATAAAAAATGTTGTAAAGCTATTAGTCAAAAGGATGGCTCTATCCTATTTAGTGGTAAGAGGAAAAACAACATTTATAAAATAAATCTTTCAGAACTTAAAGTTCAGAATGTTAAATGCCTCTTGTCTGTTAATGAAGAGCAATGGGTCTGGCACAGAAGATTGGGACATATTAATATGAGACGTATATCTCAGATTAATAAACTTAATCTTGTCAGAGGACTTCCTAATCTGAAGTTCAACTCAGATGCTCTTTGTGAAGCATGCCAAAAAGGGAAGTTTTCAAAATCATCTTTTAAATCAAAAAATGTTGTTTCTACTTCCAGACCACTAGAATTACTTCATATTGATCTGTTTGGACCAGTGGAAATTGCATCCATCAGAGGAAAGAAGTATGGATTGGTCATTGTTGATGACTATAGTAGATGGACATGGGTAAAGTTCTTAAAACACAAGGATGAGTCACATTCTGTGTTCTTTGACTTCTGCAAGCAAATCCAGAATGAAAAAGATTTCAAAATTATAAAAGTCAGAAGTGATCATGGTGGTGAATTTAAAAATAAATTTTTTGAAAAATATTTTAATGAAAATGGCATTGCTCATGATTTTTCCTGTCCTAGAACTCCACAACAAAATGGGGTTGTAGAGAGGAAAAACAGAACTCTACAAGAAATGGCCAGAACCATGATCAATGAGACCAATCTGGCAAAACACTTTTGGGCAGAAGCAATCAACACAGCCTGTTACATTCAGAACAGAGTGTCTGTAAGACCTCTTCTGGAGAAGACTCCATATGAACTGTGGAAGAACAGAAAGCCCAACATTTCATATTTTCATCCTTTTGGATGTATTTGTTATATGTTAAATACTAAAGAAAATCTCAACAAGTTTGATTCCAAAGCACATAAGTGTTTCATGCTTAGATATTCTGAACGCTCTAAAGGCTACAGAGTATACAACACTGAGACACAGATTGTGGAAGAATCTATTCATGTTAGATTTAATGATAAGCTTGGCAATAAAAAGCCAAAGCAGTCTGAAAACTCTGCAGATAGAGAAGTAGTCTTCACAGACTCTGAAGTCCCAGAGGCAGACAAATCTCAAGTGAAGGAACCAGAAGCAACGCCAGATGCTATTCCTTTAACTTCTCAGATGAACAATCTAAACATTTCTGAAGAATCAACTGTTAGAGGATCATCATCCAGAATTAAAGCTTATCATCCAGAGAATGTTATTATTGGAAAGAAGGATGATCCCATCAGAACAAGATCCTTTCTAAGATCATCTGAAGCATCATTATTTGGACTGGTGTCAGTAATTGAACCAACTTCTGTAGATGAAGCTCTGCAAGACAATGATTGGATTATTGCCATGCAAGAAGAGTTAAATCAATTAACCAGAAATGATGTGTGGGATTTAGTTCAAAGACCAAAAGGATTCAATATAATTGGAACAAAATGGGTCTTCAGAAATAAGCTAAATGAGAAAGGAGAAGTTGAAAGAAATAAGGCAAGGCTTGTTGCTCAAGGGTACAGTCAACAAGAAGGTATTGATTACACTGAAACTTATGCTTCAGTGGCAAGGTTAGAATCTATACGCCTTCTTATTTCATTTGCTGCACAAAATAACATCACTCTGTATCAGATGGATGTTAAAAGTGCCTTTCTAAATGGTATTATAGAAGAAGAAGTTTATGTCCATCAACCTCCTGGTTTTGAGAATGAAAAATTTCTAGATCATGTTTTCAAATTAAAGAAATCTCTGTATGGTTTAAAACAAGCTCCCAGAGCTTGGTATGAGAGATTGAGCAATTTTCTTCTGGAGAAAAATTTCATCAGAGGCAAAGTGGACACAACACTCTTTTGTAAATCAATTAAGAAAGATCTTCTAATTTTTCAAATTTATGTGGATGATATAATATTTGGATCTACCAATACTATGTTGGGAAAGGAGTTTGCTCAATGTATGCAGGCAGAATTTGAAATGAGCATGATGGGAGAACTGAGATTCTTTCTAGGAATCCAAGTCAATCAAACTCCAGAGTGCACTTACATACATCAGACCAAATATGTTAAAGAACTTCTGAAGAAATTTAACATGACTTATTGTAAGCTGGCAAAGACTCCCATGCATCCAACTAGCTCACTTGGCAAGGAAGAGGTAAGTAAGAAAGTAAATCAGAAGCTCTATAGAGGTATGATAGGATCTCTTCTTTACTTAACTGCTTCTAGACCTGACATATTGTTCAGTGTATGCTTGTGCGCTAGATTCCAATCAGATCCTAGAGAATCACACTTGACAGCTGTCAAGAGGATTCTAAGGTATGTGAAAGGTACTTCTAATGTGGGTTTGTGTTACAGAAAATCTGATGATTTCAAATTAGTTGGATTCTGTGATGCTGACTACGCTGGAGACAAAGTGGAAAGGAA
Source organism: Lathyrus sativus (assembly GCA_963859935.3). Lineage (NCBI taxonomy): Eukaryota > Viridiplantae > Streptophyta > Magnoliopsida > Fabales > Fabaceae > Lathyrus > Lathyrus sativus. The sequence goes on from OZ012736.1 coordinate 459,146,586, forward strand.
AAGTACTTCTGGAAGTTGTCAATTTCTAGGAAGAAATCTAATCTCCTGGTACAGCAAGAAGCAACCCACAATTGCACTTTCAACCACAGAGGCAGAATATATTGCTGTTGCTGGATGTAGCACGCAGATGCTCTGGATGAAAAGTCAGCTAGAAGATTATCAGATATTTGAAAGTAACATTTCTATCTTCTGTGATAATACTTCTGCTATATGTTTGTCTAAAAACCCCATTTTACACTCTAAGGCAAAACATATAGAAATTAAGCATCATTTCATTAGAGACTATGTTCAGAAGGGAATCATAAATTTAGCCTTTGTTGATACAGATCATCAATGGGCAGATATTTTCAGAAAACCCCTTGTTGAAGATAGATTCAAATTTATTCTGAAAAATATTGGTATGGATTTTTGTCCAAAATGATATTTGTCAGAAGCAAATTTTACAGATGCAAAAATGCCTAATGCTCTGAAGTATTTCCTCGGATTGCTTATTCATTTTCTTTAATTATTTTTTGTGAAACTCTGAACTAACAATCCTTATAGGATCTGAATGTTGGTTAACGTTTCATTTCTCAAGAGAATTTAGAAACACATGCAAGCAAACACGTGTCACTCCAAATCTGCAAAGGTGGCGTGTACACTACTGAAGAGACGTTTGAGGTGAAGTTTGAATAGTGAAAATCTTGATTTTCCCCCCAAATTGTCAGAATCAATAAATGCTTGAAATGATTTTATTCCTTTTCATTAAATGCTGTGAGTGAACGTGCTTTATCTGACTGTTTGTATGCCTATGTGTTTTAGTATAAATACATCTTTTCTCTTCATTTTCACACTTTTCACATCTCAAACCTTTCATGCATTTCTGTCTTCTCTTCTCTCTTCACAAAAACCCTAAGCGTTTGACAAACTCATCTTCAATGGCAACTTCATCATCAACTGCTGCACAATTTCAATCTACAATGGCTGCAGTTACTTCTGCTAATATGGGCGTAACTTTTTACACACCACCAAAAAGAACATTGCTAACACCTGTTGAAAGGCTGGAGGTTCTATGTGAATAAATGGTGGAATTTGATTCACTGGCTGAGAATGGGTTTGAATTTCGCTCCATTATAGGTGCTCAAGGATGGGTGAAGTATTTTGACAGACTTTTTGGACCAGTCTACCCCCTTCTGGTAAAAGAATTCTGGATACATGCTTCTGTATACCCTAAGTTCATTCTATCTTCTGTTCTGGGCAAAGAGATAATCATAACAGAAGATCTGATTAGAAAACTCATTGGATATGAGGAAACAGATGGAGTATCACACTTGCCAGCTGGGCGTGTTGATATGGATGAAGTATATGAGGAAGTGATGACTGTTGGACAAGCTTCTAATAAGTTCAAAGATCTAAAGCCTGACTACAAGATCTGGGCTAAGATTTTCATGGGATGCATTCATCACAAAAAATCTACAAACTCTCCAGACTATGTCAACAATGAACAGCTCTACTTTATGTATTGCTTAAGTCAGAGCACCAAGGTAGATCTTCCATATATTATTTTTATGCATCTATGGAATCATATAAATGCTTCTAGAGAATATGTGAAAGAGAAAGGTCAGAAGATCAGAACCTGAATTCCTTTTGGAAGGTTAATCTCAGATCTTCTAACAGAAAATGGACTTGTAACTGCTCTGTATGCTGCTGGAGTCACAGAAGAATTAGAATTCATTCTTGGAAAGCCTCTGAATGCCAAAAGTCTTCAGAGACTAAAAATAGTAGAAGAACTCACAACAGCACCCAAGAAGCTAAACATTTCTGAACTGAGTCAGAAGAGAACCCCTATAGATGATTACCCTCTGTTCTATGCTGAAGAACCAAGGGAAATTATAGTAAGATATATTGATGATTGCAAGGCAGAAGGAAAGCTTATTCCTGTAGATATTATAAAGAGAGCAAGGCAACCATTGCCTGTTGTAGAAGAAGAAGAGACACCAAGAAAGAGGACTCAATCAGAAGCAGAAGCTGTACCTGTTCAGAAGAAGCCCAAGATTGCTGAGAAGCCACAGAAGCTGCTAAAGAGGAAAGAATCTGGAGACACTCCTTCTGTTCCTGCTAAACACATCAAAATCAAAGGTACTAAATCTTCTATATCTTCTGCAAATACTATTGTTATAAATGATTCAACTGATAAGTCTATTCCAAAACCACCCCCTACACAAAAACAATATGTTACTGCTCCATCTCATGTTTCTATTCCATCTCCACAAAAATCTTCTAATCCAATTTCCATCTCACCTGTAAAACAATACTCTGTACCTAAACCATCAACAACAAAACCAACAATTCAAACTCCACAACCAGAAATTCCAACCAAACAATCTGTACTATAACAACAACCATCAGAAAAACAACCCACAGTACAACAACAAACAACAAAACCATCTGCACAAGAAAATCCTTCTGAACAACAAAAACAACCACAACAAAAACAACCAGAAAAACAATCTAAACCTCAAACACAACAACAAGAGAAACAACCACCATCAGATAATCCTCCATCCAAAACATCTGAACCCACTGAATCTGTTCAAGTTACCTCTGAACCAATCACATCAGAACCACCTACTTTTGCACCCTCATCAAAACCCTATGAAAATCCCTCAGAATCAATCAACCCATCTGAAACCAACATCCCTGAGATAGAAGTTCTTGATGTTACACCACTAAAAACTGTGTTTCAAGTATCTTCTACCTTTTGCACACCAACCACTTCACCCAATTCCTCAGAATCTGATATACATCCAGATTTTCTGATATCCCCTTCTCACAGAGATTCTGAGGTAAACCAACTAGAACCCCCTATATCTTCTAAAGTTCTTATTTCAGATCCTACTCCCACACCTACACCATCATCTGAAATCCTCATTCCAAATCCAATCCCAACATCTACCCCAAGAACATCTATCTCATGTGCACAATTCTCATCTCTTTTTCACAATCTTTCCTATGGTTTCAAACTCAAAGATTTCTATGACAGAGTTGAACCATCTGACCCTATCACTCCCTTGAAACCCAAACTTACAATCACCCTACCATCTGTGCTTCTCACCTATATTCAATCTATGTCAGAAGTAGGTTCATTATCAACAATATCATACTCTGCAAAATCTGCAAAAGCTGTTACTTCAGCTATACCTGTTTCATCTGATACACCTGCTGCTTCTGATGAACCTGCAAAATCTGCTTTCCAACCTTACTCCAATAAACCCTTTGATGTGGTTTCCTATCACACCAAAGCAAAACCCAATCTGTTGAATGCCTTAAACAGATCAAAACCTGTCAAATCTCCTGAAATTCCTTTCATACCATATTACCCTCCTCCTCTGATCTCCATTAACAAATCCATATTTCCACCAACTCCCCAACCAAAGCCAATTACCTTGGAGACTCTGTTACACCCCAAACCTAGACTAAATGTTGATAATTTATTTACATGTTTTTTGCAAGAAATACAAAAGTATTTAGGTACTGTACAGAGGAAGTGTTTAGCAATAATGGATGCAACAGAATCTGATTTCATCTGGAATGGATTCATCAACAGATTCAACACTGTAGCATCAAATCTGAAGAACATATGTTCTGATGATGCGAAACTCAGATTTGCTGAAGCTGCAAGAAGTCTGTTCTGGACTGTCAAGAGATCTGGACCATTACTTCTTACAGATGCTCCTCCATCATCAGAAGAAACTACTGAATCTGCATCTGAAGACAACCCTTTGGCCATGACTCTGGTAGAACTTCCTTCTGGCTCTACTGCTCCAAGCTCTGAAGTCCCTATGGAAATTGACTCTGTTCAAGCTCCAGAAAATGTTCAACCTTCTTCATCTGAGATTAAGAAAGAACATCCAGATTTTGAGGATAAAATTGCTGCTCTGGAAGCTGGTCAATCAGAAATCAAGTCTTGGATGGCCAAACAGGATAAGAAGTCTGAAGACATGACTAAGTGGATGTCCAAATAGGATCAGAAGAATGAAACAATGGCTAAGTGGATGTCAAAACAAGAACAATCCTCTTCTGAGATCACGGATCTGTTGAAGATGCTTTTGTCAAAACACTCTTAGTTTTTCATTTTTTTTTCATTCTGATGTTTTTGCATCTGATGTTTGCTTATGTATTTTGAATATCTTCTGATGCATGTACTCTTGCTCTGAACTGAATTGAATGAATGTTTCAAAGTTTTCTCCACATGATTTATTTCATTTACTGTTTCTTTTTATTTGTCTTTTGAAAGTTTTTACTTTTTGCTTATGACAAAAAAGGGGGAGAAAATATAGATCTGAACTGTTTAATTTAACTTCACCAGAATGAAACTTCAGACATATCTATTTTTTCTAACATTAAATCTGAGTATTTCAGAACATTTGATAAGTACACTCTGTAAAAGAAACTCTGAGACTCTCAGACCATTTGACAATTATCAAACTCTGACTCTGAAATTTGCAAGACACTCTGACTCTCAAATGTTAAAAGAATAATCAAGATCTAACTCTGAAAATTACTCAAGACAAAAGGGAAGTTTCTATTCCTTATTTGTATTTAATTCAGGGGGAGATTCATCATCTCAGGGGGAGTTATAATTATTATATTTTCAATTAAACAAAATTTCTGATGTTTTTGTCATTATCAAAAAGGGGGAGATTGTTAGAACACAGATTGGTTCTTAATAATATCTCTATGTTTTGATGATAACTATTATGAAATTTTGTAATTGAGAATTATATACTCTAAAATTTGCTTGAGAGTTTTTACTGCAAATAGTAAAGGAATTAACACTCCAGAAGCAAATCAGAATTGAACATAAGAAATTTGCTAGACTCTGAAGCGCCAGATGCATCCATTAGAAGATTCTGATTGCTGCCAACAGAAGATCCTGAGCGTAGCCTCCAGAAGATTCTGAAGCAGAAGCTCCAGAAGAATCTGAAGCAAGTCAGAAGCATCTGAACCAAAGAAGAATTATGTATGAAGAGTTTTCAAAGCATAGTTACTACAGAAGATTCTGAAAGTACTAAAGCTGCCAGTACTGAGGATCTGACTCAAATATGCTCTGATCTTAAACACGCTAAAAGCACACCTGCTACAGAAGACTCTGATTCAGCAAAACTCTGATCAACATCAGAAGGCTCTGATCAAATCAGACTCTGATGAAATTTGCTAAAAATTGAAGAAGAATTATTCAAAGATTATATCCGTTGGAATGATCCAAACGACTCTTTCCTTATTTATGCTACACACAAGAACACAGACAAAAAGGATTTTTTTGTGCTTTCTTCTTCTAGGAAAGGTCACTTGATGTGAAGACAAAAAGGCTCAGACCTTTTGGACACTCTTCTCAACGTGAAGCTCACCTTGGATCAACTGCCTATAAAAGCAAGTCTTCACCCAACTTCTTCACTTGACGTTTTATCCAAAAGAAATCAATATTCAAAGCTCTCATACTATTCATATTCTTTCAAGAATTTATTTCTTTATTCTTAATATTTGAGTGAAAAATCACAGTTGTGATATGTGAGTACAGAGTATGCCTAAGAGGGGGTGAATTAGGCTTTTAGGGACTTTTTCCGGTTTTGCGGTATTCTTGAAATTTTACTGGTTAGGTTCTTGGTGATGAATGCAGTAGAAAGAAAAAAGAAAGTGGACACCAAGATTTATAGTGGTTCCCCTCACAATCCGAGAGTACTCCACTCCCCTTTCAACACGAAAGAGAGTTTTCACTATTGTTTAATAAAGTACAACCTATCACACCATCAACCGGTGAGGCCTACTATCAAACAATAAAAATCAACAAGTGTACAAGAACAATCCTCTTGTAAACACTCACCCTTGTGTCCAACAATCCTGGATCACAAGTCAAAATACAAGTAATCTGAATACTTTGATTTGAGAGTAATAATGGTAATATCAATGCTGAGATTGATCTTCTCCTTCTGATCAAAAATTCACTTATTTAATTTCAACACAAGTGTTCAATGCTATGTGTCGCTTGCGCGAAAATAAGGTGCCGGCATGACAGAAGAGTCGCCACCTTTCGTTATTTATCCCTCAGAGCGGGAAAGGAAACGATCAGAAAAACCTGACGAAAAAGGGTAAGACAAGGTCGTCGCAACCATTGTCTGGGTTCGGGAGTCGGTTACGCAAGGGGAAGGTATTAGCACCCCTCACGTCCGTCGTACTCGACGGGATCCACGCTTGTTTGTTTACTTAGACGGGTTGGTTGTAATCTATCTACCTATCAAGGCTGGCTGAAAAAGAAAAGAAAAATGACTCGGCAAAGCGTCGCACTTTATGCCCACGTATTCTCATCAGAGAATGAGAAATCAGAGTCAACGTAGTTCGGCCTACGGAGGATTATGGGGGAAAGGTTGAAGGTTGCTCGCTAGGACGTCGCATCCTATGCCTACGTACTTCCACACTGTATGGAAGATCAGAGCAAACGTAGTTCGGGAAACTACGGGTTATCTCCTGAAAGAAGTGTTTTTTATTGTGTTTGCAATTTCAACCGCACTAGAGACTATGACCTGAGAGTGAATGCGTCGCATGTCACCCAAAGGGTACCATACTAAACATCCAATCTCAGATAGCTTAAGGCTCGTAACGTACGAAAGAAATCATTCATGATTACTGTATCTTAAACTGCTTTGAGATGAGAAGAGAACAGGCCCAACTAGGAGGGAGACTATCAAGTCCTACTGTTGTCATGCCATGGATTCATCCTATGGTTGAGTTTTGAACAGGGAACTCCTAGATGTTGTCATGCATAGGTTTCAACCTAAAAGTCCATCATCAAATCCTTATCAAAGGAAATGAGAGTCCTAAGGGATCATGTCAATGATACACCAAACAGACAAAAGCATCAGCTTTAACAGTAAAATGCATGCAATGCAAGTGAGGGAGGAAATGTGTGTGGGGCTTCAGCCTCCACAAGCTCATCTCAACCTCAAGCCAGTCATGAAATAACAGTAATCATACTGAAAATGAACAATATGCTATCAAGCAATGAACGGTAAACTGCAATCATGCAGATAAAAGAAATGAAATGCCATCAGGCAAACAAAACACATGCTTGAGAAAGAAAGAATCTACTTCTACTCTCTAATCCTAACCCTAAAACAGAACTCTAATCAGAAGAAAGCAAAGCCGTAAAGCAAAACCCTACACAAGAGAAATCAATCCCAGTCTTCAAGCTTCAAAACAAGCTTACCAAAGAAAGGGAGCTAAGTAGGCAGACTCATAGTGTCTTCCTCAGGAAAGCACTAGGAGGTGTATACTCAGGAACCATATCCTATGTGGCTCAACTACTGTGATCAGTTTACATTCCTCCTCAGGATAAATTAAACTCACAAGCAGGCTCCAACATCACTGGATACTTAGGAAATCCTAGATGAACTAGTGGAACTAAGTGAATAGACCCATAGGACCTTCCTCAGGAAAGTACTAGGAGGCTTCCACTTAGGAATTGTATCCCATGTGGCTCAACAACATGTGATCAGTTTACATTCCCCCTCAGGAGAAATTAAACTCACAAGTTGGCTCCAACATCATTGGATACTTAAGAAATCCTATATGAACTAATGGAACTAAGTGAATAGACCCATAGGACCTTCCTCAGGAAAGTACTAGGAGGCTTCCACTTAGGAATTGTATCCCATGTGGCTCAACAACATGTGATCAGTTTACATTCCTCCTCAAGAGAAATTAAACTCACAAGTTGGCTCCAACATCATTGGATACTTAAGAAAGAGGTGAGAAGGAAGAATGAAAGTCATTCATAGTGCCTTCCTCAGGAAAGTACCATGAACTCCCTTCAGACTTCAGGATCTCAAACCTCACAGACAGGGAATAATCTCCAAGCTCTGGGTCTCTGAGTCTTGGTCTACAATCTTCTCTTCCATCATGCTCTTCAACAAGATCTTCAAAACAAACTAATCCCCACAACAAATTCCCCAAAATAAACCCCAGAGACAAACAGATAACCACAGAACAGACAAAATCATCAGTCAACTTCAGAAAATACCTATAAAAAAAACTAAAACAAGGGGGAAATTTCTAACAATTATTCACAAGGGTCTACAACATCTACCCATAACATCCCTATATACCCATACCCAAAAATCAAAACAAAACTCTCTAAAGAAAATGAATTTCCTTACCTATGCATAACATAAACCCTAATTAGGATACCCTTATGCTAACCTAATTAAACTAATCAAATTTTAATCTAAAAATCAATAATTAAATCCTATGGGGAACTATGATTCAATATCTAATCACACCAAAAAGAATGAATTAAAAATCATAAGGGAAGGTCCTAAAAGAAATTCTACAAAATTGAATATCAAACTAAACATATTAAAAAGCTATTTAAAAGAAAAATACTCTAAAAATATTAAAAGAAAATAAAATGGAAATTTTATTTATTTATATTTTTCTAGACAAATTTATTAACCTATAGAAAAAACAAGAATTAAAAAAACGATTTTTCAATTTTCTATGAATTTATTAAAATGCAAGAAAATTAAAGGAAATTAAAAAAAATAAAAGGAATTAATTAAAGGGGAGGGGGTGTGAATAGAAGCAGCGCTCAGTTCAGTTATTAGATGGGCCAGGGATGGGGGGTATGGATAGCACAGGGCTTAAGCCCAATCCAAATCACTTTGCGTTCACACTCGGGGGGGGGGGGGGGGGGATACGAGCGTAATGGGGGTATGCTTCAGCAATTCACATTTGGGCTCAAACGCTACCCAAACCCTAGCCCAACTAACCAATTAACAAAACCTATCTTCCTCTCCCACAATCTGAACACTGTTCATCACCTAAACCTAACCCTAGCTTCGTCCCCAACCTCCAACTCTCTCCCAACTCTCACGAATCACAGACAAACCAACGCTCACCCTACACTCTCAATCCCTAACTAATTAGCTCATCTTGCATGATAATGGAGAGATGACGAAGGGGCAAACCTGGGTTTACACGACGAAACGATGAAGCCTTGAAGAATCTTCAACGAACTCGCGGCGATCTTGAAGGTTTCTGGAGATTTGCTGGAGATTGGTGATGCGAAGAACCACTCTTAATGATGAACTGCAAGGAGATCTTGATGAGGATCTTAAAGATCTTGGAGTTGACGAATCTTGTAAGGATCTGGTGAAATACTGGGCGACTCGTGGTTGAAGATGGCCGGAACAATCGCTCTTGGTGAGATGATGAAAATGGAGGCTTTCTGGAAATTCCTTGTGAAGAACAATGAGTGCTTGAAGGGTTTCCTGGGGGAAGATTGAAGAACGGACGAACACGGTTGGTGTTCTTGAGGGAGGTTTGAACGTTCTGGAAAATCGTTCTTGAAGAACGATGAAGATGGATGGCGATCTGGGCGCAGTGATGAATTTTCCGGCGAGTATGAATTCTCCGGCGAGATATTGATGAGGTTGGAGGGAGGAAAGAAGAGGAAGAAGATGAAGATCGGAGACGATCAGAGGTGTTCCTGGGAAATTTCCAGATTCTGGCGAGGTCACCAGTTTCCGGTGACCGGTACGGTGGATGGGAGTAGGCTGGCCGGCGGCTGCATGGCCGGCGATGATGTGCTCCGGCGAAGTACTGATGGGGACAGGTGGCAGGAGGATGGAGTTAGTGGGGGGCACGTGTGGAGAGAGAGGGAGTTCTGAGTGGTGAGGTGTCAGCGTGTGGAAAATTCTGAGGTGTGTTGGTGGGTCCTGGTTTGCACGCGTGGATCAGCTTTTATGCTGACAAGTGGTGTCAGCAATTCTGTGGACAAAACGGACAAAAAAACAAATCTGGTGGACTTTGGGCCTCCAAAAAAGTTGCCTCTGGGCCCATACGAAAATAATAACCCCAAAACCTAAAAAACTGAATTAAAGAGAAATTACACCTAATTAATCACTAGTCAGAAATTAAACCTATTTAATTCTAAAACAGTTAACTACTAACTGAACATTAAACTAACCTAATTAATCCTAACAAGATATTAAATCCTAATTAATCCTAATTACAATTAACTAAAGATTAAAATCTAATAAAACCTACATTATTTATTTAAAACTACTAAAATTCCTATTAAAATAAAAGAAACATCTATATTCTTTTCTATATTATCTAAAACAATTAAAAACAATTTTAAAATCTATTATATTCTAAAAAATGATTTAAAAACTATTAAACCAATTAAAAATCTATTTAAAAAATCTATAAAATTCTAAAAAACTTATAAAGCTCTAGAAAAAAGACCTAAACTATTTAAAAAATGTTTAAAAATCTATTTAAATCCTAAAAATGATTAAAAGCCTATTTAAAATCCACAAAAGTCTATTAAGCCCTAAAAATGCAAACAGAGGCCAATAACCAACATAACAGAGCGTGCGACCAGATCAAATCAACCAGTAAACCCCTGGCATCAGAATATTCCTCAATCACCGTGCAAGCTGAAAATCACCGAGGAGCGCACGATCTCCCGAAAATACAACCTTGATGACCTAGACTGGATCTGAAATATCTGATAGATGAAACCCAAACTGTAACTCTGATATCCTCTGTCTGTGCACAAATGTCATGCATCTGATATGCGAACATGAATTTAAACCACGAGCCAGCTAGGAGAATCGGTTGGTCAAATTTTGGGGTGCAACAGCTGCCCCTATTCAAACAGCTTGAACCTGACTGGGTGAGAAGCGAACGGCTCTCAGCCAATCAAGGTGCGAGACGGTTGAATACCGGTAAACCCGAAAATTTTCCAACTGCACAAGCACACGATACTATGCGGGGAACAAACCTTTGAATACTGCAATACTAGCTGCACGACAACTAGCAGGAGAAATATCGATCTGACGTCGCCGTCAGTTATCCACGTTAACTTCTTCTGACATCATCTTCAGGCCACCAAACACCCAACATCGCCGCTGGAAGACTAAACCTGATATCGCCGTCGAACGATCAAAATACCCCGCCTCGCCGCTGGAGAAAATACAACACTGAACAAAATACCCCGCATCGCCGCTGGAGAACTACATCTGACATCGCCGTCGGATAATCAAAATACCCCGCCTCGCCGCTGGAGAAAATACAACACTGAACAAAATACCCCGCATCGCCGCTGGAGAACTAACGGATCTGCATCACCTAACATCGCCGTCAGAAGACTGGATCAACTTGACATGCCCAACATCGCCGCTGGAAAACTGAATCTGACATCGCCGTCGGTAACAAACATCGCTCTGAGCGACACTCGACGTCGCCGTCGTACAAACATCATCTTTGCTGGGGATTTAAAGAGCCTGACATCGCCGTTGAACATAATCCTCCAACATCGCCGCCGGAAACCAACATAATCTGACCTCTCCGTCGCACAAACATTCAACCTCGCCGTCGAACAAACATTCAACCTCGTCTTCGAACAAACATCCAACCTCGCCGTCGAACAAAATATAATCTGAAAACGAACATTCAACCTCGCCGTCGAACAAACATCCAACCTCGCCGTCGAACAAAATATAATCTGAAAACGAACATTCAACCTCGCCGTCGAACAAACATCCAACCTCGCCGTCGAACAAACATCCAACCTCGCCGTCGAACAAAATATAATCTGAAAACGAACATTCAACCTCGCCGTCGAACAAACATCCAACCTCGCCGTCGAACAAACATAACCTGAAAACGAACATTCAACCTCGCCGTCGAACAAACATCCAACCTCGTCGTCGAACAAATATCCAACCTCGCCGTCGAACAAACATCCAACCTCGCCGTCGAACAAAATATAATCTGAAAACGAACATTCAACCTCGCCGTCGAACAAACATCCAACCTCGCCGTCGAACAAAATATAATCTGAAAACGAACATTCAACCTCGCTGTCGAACAAACATCCAACCTCGCCGTCGAACAAAATATAATCTGAAAACGAACATTCAACCTCGCCGTCGAACAAACATCCAACCTCGCCGTCGAACAAACATCCAACCTCGCCGTCGAACAAACATCCAACCTCGCCGTCGAACAAAATATAATCTGAAAACAAACATTCAACCTCGCCGTCGAACAAAATATAATCTGAAAACGAACATTCAACCTCGCCGTCGAACAAACATCCAACCTCGCCGTCGAACAAAATATAATCTGAAAACGAACATTCAACCTCGCCGTCGAACAAACATCCAACCTCGCCGTCGAACAAACATCCAACCTTGCCGTCGAACAAACATCCAACCTCGCCGTCGAACAAACATCCAACCTCGCCGTCGAACAAACATCCAACCTCGCCGTCGAACAAACATCCAACCTCGCCGTCGAACAAACATCCAACCTCGCCGTCGAACACATTCAACATACTCTGACCTGGGGTTCACCCCTGGTAAATGGAACAAAAGGTACACTTGCGTATTTGAAACTACTCCACTGGGAATGAGAGGCTCAACTGAGCACACTCTGATCTGGGGTTCACCCTCAGAACCATAACGAACATCGGAATACTACTGCACACTGCCCACCGTAGAACTTCAATCATCAAAGACATATGAAACCCTGGCCCCTGGCCACTTCCAGCTTCAGCTAGAAAAGATCTTCAAGTATTTCTGAAGATAAGCATCTTTGGCCTTCAAGGATGGCAACTCTGCAGGAGGTATCCTCGACTTCAGTCTGAACAAATGGTCCTTGGCCTTCAAGGATACATGGATCTGCCTTCAGGCAGCTCCGCCTCTGCTATAGAGTGTTCGAGACTTCAGTCAGGGATATACTTCGGCCTTCAGTCCGAAAAATGAATCCTAGGTCATTCATGACCTTGGGGATAACCTTGCCTTCAGGCACCTTCGCTTCAGCTTGGGAAATCTATGACTTCAGTCAGAGAAATGGTATCCTGAGCCATTCATGACTCTACGGGGATTCAATCACTTTGCCTTCAGGCAAAACTCCGCTTCAGCTGGAGAAACATCTTCGACTTCAGTCAGAAGAAAAACTATTCACTTGATCGCAATCAATCATCACTTCAGGACAACTGACTTGGTCTTCAGACCAACACGGATCACTCTGTTGTATCTACAAATTCTGGAACCTTGTCTTCCGCCACCCGTTGATTCATCAACCAGGAAATCTGAATTCACAGGAACCTCTGATATCGCCTTCAGGCGCTTACGAAGTCAATCTTCAGATTAGACATCACTGTTGGAGCAGACATATCGCGCTGCTAAGGGCTTCAAGAATCATCTTGAACAAACAATCAGTCGGGCATCTTCAAGAACCATCCTGAACTGATAACCTTTCTGGAGACTTCATTCTGCTGGGTATTCCAGGAATCTTCCTGGGCAACTCTTGCTGGGGACGCTACCGGGGAACTCAAGCATCATACTAGGCGAACAACTCGGGAAATTGCGTTGAGGTCTTAAGAATCATCATAAGCACACCGGCCCCGCTGAGAAATTCAAGAATCATCTCGAACTGAAGACTTCGCTGGGGATCTCAAAAATCATCTTGAGCGAGCGACTGTGGGGATTACACCGGGGTCTTCAAGAATCATCTCAAGAAAGCGACCTCGTTGGGGAGAACGTCAGGAATCATCCTGAGCAACTGGTCTTTTGGTGGAACACCTGTAAAACAAGAATGATAATAACCCAGATCATGCGTATGATGCCTATGCTTCTGCGCCATGCCCCACACGGTGGGAATGCTATGCGTAAATGCTAAATGCTATGCAATCATGCACAATGATGCGATCCCGTCAGCAAAATAAATGCCGAAGGGGAATTCTCCTGTCAAGGGGAAAGAACTACTCAGGTAGAGGAATCATCCTGCTGAGGAGAACGAGGACACGCCAATATCAATCGGACTCCGTCCGGGGAATTGATCTTCCGTTGACTGCTGCGGGGAAAACAACTTCAGTTGACTGCCGCAAGGGAACGAAGCTCTACGAGAACCTGGACCGGCTGATATCAATCACGAGAATAGACTGCGTGGCCGTCTCGGCTACTCTTCTGGGGATAATAACTCTGTGGGGAAACAACTTCAGCTGCTCAACACTCCACTGGGGAAACACCAATCATGATCAACTTCCAAGGACTCGGCTCTCTTGGACATCCGCAAACTCGGCTAAGGAAGGAGAAGTCATTCTGCTTCGCTGGAGAGTACCACTCTGATGAGGAATTTTAATTCCGCTGGGGAAGAAAGAATCATCTGACTTCGGGGGAGAGTACAACTCTGCAGGGGAATACAACATCAGCTGTTCCAACACTCTACTGGGGAAGGAGGGAATCATCCAACTTCAGGAGTGAATACAACTCTGGTGGGGAATCTCAATTCCGCTGGAGACTTCAGTCTGGCACCATCAGTTACTGCATATTTCGGTGTAAGAATAGCTTCCTGCGAATCCTGCACTTGTGACCCGGTGCCGGGGAAACACCTGCTTCGGCGACTTTACTGGGGAGAACACGAGCTTCGGTACCCGAACATTTCTACGAAACCTGCACTTGCGACCCGGTGCTGGGGGAAGAAGACATCATTCTTGCCTGGGGAGACATATCAATGCTCATGGCTTCGCATTCAGATTCTATGGAGGAGGGACTACTGAACTCTGCTGGAGAAGGAGGACTCGCCCTGCTTCGGGGATATCAATCCTGGTCTGTCGAGGGTTATCTTGACCCTAATCTGATAAGGGATAAACGTCATCTCAATTTGTTGCAGTCTCAAACTGTACAGGGGGGACAACCTCAAACCGTACATCTCTGCTGAGAAACGATCCTGGTTCAACAACGTCAACACAGGGAATACAGACTACCAATCATGGAGCCAAGTAACAGGTTAGGCTGTAGGATAACAATCCAATGACCGCAAGGCTTCTTTAGAAGGTTCAGGTTTTGGCAGGGTAATGACACGATTCCCCGATACTCAACTCTTGCTAGGGTGAACAAACTCATTTGAACAACTTGCCCCAGTGCAATTCAACTTGCCTCAATCCGACCTTTGGGAATAATTCATTCTGAACCGAAAGCAGCTGGCCACAAGACAATCTTCAGAGGGCTTGCCCCAACACCTGCACAACGGAAGGATTCATCCTCCACTAATCAACTCTCATCATGGTTGGCTTCAATATCTTTGAAGCGGTTTGCCCTTGAACGAGCGATGAGCGACTCAACATGCTCTGATCGAACACTGGAGGGATCTGCGCTCAAATCGCAAGAATTCTGGATAACTGCCCCTGATTGGGTCCCGAGAAGATTCACTTCCGATCAACCGCTTCTTGCATAAACTGCCCCATAATCAACTGATGCTCCGGGATTCGTCCTCAGACAAACTGATTCCAAACTCACTGGAAGTCAATGCCCCAGATTCACAGGGCTTCGCAACATACCATTCTGATCCAGACCTCTGACGATTCAGCCCTGATTGACCATTCCCTGTTGAAGTTCCTCCGTATCAGCTACTAACCTGCAACTAAAATTGTTTATTCACGAATAGTAATTTTAATGCAGTGTTCATGCAAATTTCGAAAAAATGTTGTACTGTCACTCATTTACGTGTCATGCTAGTGAGTGACAAATGAACCAAAGAGTTCAAACGTAGTGCTGATGTGATCAGTGAAAAATGCAATAAGGATATGATTAGCAAATCATGTAGGAGTCAGGTTACTCAACCTTATCGTAATGCGCTTTCAGAATAAACCCTGCCTCAATTAGGTCTTTTAAGGGTTGTATCATGGTCGGGTTCACGGTTCGTGAAACAAAGGATATTTGGCTCAAATTATGATTTGTACCCACCCCTTCTACGTGATGTTCTCCGATCCTAAAGTCCAGTTAACTTGGGTCGAGCGCTCGCCTCTTCGAGAGGTATGTTGAACATTGGGAACAACTGGTTAAAGAATTCACAAGGCGTTTCGGAGTGACAGTTACTCCTTTTTCGTTTTCAGTGTCTGTGTCTACACGACTTCGTCCTTGTTCGAGGATTTTTCTTTTTTATAATCCTTTTTTTCATTCTTTTGATTCCCTAATTTTTGCCTGGACTGACTCCTTTTGAGTTCTTTTCGATTTTTCTTTTGAAGTCCAGCGGGATGCCCTGATTTTTTGCCTAAGTATTTGCTTTTTCTTTTTTTACTTAGCGGGCTTTCTTATTCCTTTTTTTTTCTTTTGGAACAAGTCGTGCGACACTGGCTGTCTTGATTTATCCGAAAGGCTTGTAACTGTCTCACTCCTGATTGGTGAGGTTTAGTCATTGTGGTTGATGAGGTGTGACCTCTGGCGAGGGATATGATGTGATTGGTCCTCGAAGGACAACACTCCTCTATAAGACTTGAACGCTCGATCAAGCTGACTGACAACTACCCTGCCCCGGGTTAAGATGTGAGGGTTAAGAAGTCCGAAAGAAACTCCTACTCCTCGGCTCGAAGCGGTTAACAAGGGATTCTCTTCCTTATCTCTCCGGTGTTTAGGGATTTGAAGCAATGCCTTGTACGTCATCGGCTAGGTTTTATCTGAAAGCAATACGATCATCGGTTATGAGTATTCAGTTTCATCATCCTCCCTCCACTCATCGCTAATCATAGTAATAAAGTGAAGTGAATAAAAATGCAAGTGTCAGTGCAATGCAGTAAATGAGTGACAACGACATAACTAATTCAGAAAAATGCATAGTCACTTTATTAATATTACCATTTGAAACATACAATGTTTAACAGCAAGTAGTAACTAACAGAAAAGAAACTACAAATGCAAATGGTAAAAAGTCCGAGGACTGCCAATGCTGAGGACGTCTGCCTGTCTGGACCACCGGCTTCTGGAAATAACCCTCTGAATCTTGCAAGCTCAAACAGCCGAGAGGTTGTCACGTATCACCAAAACTCCGTTTGGAAAGGAAATACACCCTTGGTCGATCAATTGTTGCACTTTCGCCTGGAAAGCCTTGCAATCTTCAGTTGAATGCCCCGGAGATCCACCATGGTAACCACACTGAGCGTGAGGATCGTACTCTGGAGGGTAAGGCTCTGGCGCGGGCTTGGGAGCTTTCGGTTCCACCAGAGAATTCTGAATCAACTGTGAGAGAATCTGGCTATACGGCACAGGCACTGGATGGGAAGAAGCATTCCTTTGTTCCAAGTGGTTGCGAGGTCTCTTGTGATCCTGGTGTTGGTATTCTTTCCGCAAAGGAGCAAGAGGTCGTCGCTTCTGAATGGCAACGGTCCCTTGTTTAGGCGCTTGCGTCCTCGAACTTGATCCAGGCAGAAACTGCGAGCGAGGCGATTCAGTCACCAAAGGTCGCGGGACATATTCAAGATCTTTCTCAGCTTCAGGCAAAGGGGTGGAATCATTCACCTCTTCTGCGGGGTACGGGATGAACTTTCCCGATGCTCTCATGCCGCCCGGCACAAGCCTAATTGTCCTTGAGTCAATAAGGTCTTGAATCTTATTCTTGAGAGCCTTACATGTTTCGACATGGTGCCCCGGCGCTCCTGAGTGGAAATCACAATGTATGTTGAGATCAACGTCTGGTGACACGTCATCTGGTGGATCCGAGGTCCGAAGCTTGAGAACACGGTTCTGAACCAGCAGTGGCAACAGCTGGGCATAACTCACAGGTATTGGGTCCACAGCTCTATCAAGTAGCTTCTTCTTTTGATTATAACCTTCAGGGTTATTCTGAGATGTCTGGCGCGGCTGCTGACGAGACAGACCTCGAGCTTCATGCTGTGTAGAGGATCTACGAGGTCCATTTGGCTTCGGCATAGGTGGCACTGACGGTAATGGGGGAAGCACTTTGGTCTCCTCCTTGGGTGCTTTACCACTCTCCTTTGTTAGCATACTTCTCACCACTCCCATGAGAAAGCTCAACTGATTCTGCAGCTGCTGATTCTCCTCTCTGAGTACTTGCTGGTCCAGACGCACCGCCTGTATGTCATTCATGACCTGCCCCAGCTGGCTTTGGATTTTCCCTAACTGAGCTTGTACTTGCTCCATTAGTCTGAGCTGCTCGATTCTGAGTCAAACCTGCAAACATAAGGGTTAGAAGACAAGCCCCGGCTTCTGTTATGCAAGATGAATTATGCTAATGCCATGGGTGTCTGTACGTTCAGGAGATCACCCCTAATTCTGGTGTCAACGTGCCAACATAGTGTCAATGCAGTGATAAGACTGGATCCATTCATGGAAGAAAATATCTCATATTGCTCGGGACACCAGAATCAGGGTACGAAATGCGCCTGCAGCACAGACACATGCTAATGGAATGCAAACATGAATATGCGAGCTAATGCAAAATGCAGGTATGCAACAATATATCCAGGTAACTGCTGTGGAGATTTCGGGGTCAATAATCATTGATGAAGAGGAAACCCCGACGTAAGACCACTGATATGCTAAAAACGACCCTCTGACAGGACCAAGATTCTGCTCTGTCAAGAACAAATGTCTGATAACAAGGACCCCGGATGTATGATCAGAAAACGTCCGCTGATGAAGTCTTCAGACCCCAAATCAAAAATCTGCCCTACCAAGAACAAACACACAGCTGCTGATGAGATCTTCAGACCCCACTCAAAATCTGCCCTATCAAGAACAAACAACAACTGCTGATGAGATCTTCAAACCCCACTCAAAAATCTGCTCCATCCAGGACAAACCACTGATGACGATACTCTGATCGAAACCTGCTCTATCAGGAACAGACATACACCCAATGATAAAATCCTCTGATCAAAAACTTGCTCTGTCAAGAACAGTCAAATCTGCCACCGAGAACCCTGGTACCAACATAACTGATTCACTGTCAAGAAAACCAGGTAGTCTGGAGGTCAAAGTTTCCTGCAATAAACCCGATCCCACTCACAGGTATGGACCTAATCCACGGATAAGGGTACGGCATCCTATGCGGTCATCAGCGTCACAGACTTTCATGAGTGACGATACGATTCCCAGGAGGAGTGGCATCATCAAGTCATGAAGAGGCCTCACTTAGCTGACTTCCAAATGATCGGTCCCCAGAGTCGACAATCCTCACGTCTGGACTCCCCTCAGATCCTCAGGACCGGAAAGGAGCACCTCTGCAAGAATCTCGTCTGAGCGCAGATTTTCGTAGGGAACTGTGCCTGCTCAGCAGACAGGTTCGTCTACTACTTCTCTGCAACTATATCTAGGTGTGTACTCAAGCCCAGGTCCGGCTTCTCACTCACAGTAACATCCCTCTCCCACAGCAGTACAGATAATCATATCAAACTGGAAATAAAATGCGGGAAATAAAGTGCGGGAAGTAAAAATGCGGTAAATAAACGCAACCCAACAAGCAAACATAAAAGCGCTAGGATTGACTCGCGTAGGGGATGGGAAACGGTCCCAGCATAAGGGATGAGAAAAGTCCCTAGATGTTATAAGTCCCCAGCAGAGTCGCTAGCTGTCGCTTGCGCGAAAATAAGGTGCCGGCATGACAGAAGAGTCGCCACCTTTCGTTATTTATCCCTCAGAGCGGGAAAGGAAACGATCGGAAAAACCTGACGAAAAAGGGTAAGACAAGGTCGTCGCAACCATTGTCTGGGTTCGGGAGTCGGTTACGCAAGGGGAAGGTATTAGCACCCCTCACGTCCGTCGTACTCGACGGGATCCACGCTTGTTTGTTTACTTGGACGGGTTGGTTGTAATCTATCTACCTATCAAGGCTGGCTGAAAAAGAAAAGAAAAATGACTCGGCAAAGCATCACACTTTATGCCTACGTATTCTCATCAGAGAATGAGAAATCAGAGTCAACGTAGTTCGGCCTACGGAGGATTATGGGGGAAAGGTTGAAGGTTGCTCGCTAGGACGTCACATCCTATGCCTACGTACTTCCACACTGTATGGAAGATCAGAGCAAACGTAGTTCGGGAAACTACGGGTTATCTCCTGAAAGAAGTGTTTTTTATTGTGTTTGCGATTTCAACCGCACTAGAGACTATGACCTGAGAGTGAATGCGTCGCATGTCACCCAAAGGGTACCATACTAAACATCCAATCTCAGATAGCTTAAGGCTCGTAACGTACGAAAGAAATCATTCATGATTACTGTATCTTAAACTGCTTTGAGATGAGAAGAGAACAGGCCCAACTAGGAGGGAGACTATCAAGTCCTACTGTTGTCATGCCATGGATTCATCCTATGGTTGAGGTTTGAACAGGGAACTCCTAGATGTTGTCATGCATAGGTTTCAACCTAAAAGTCCATCATCAAATCCTTATCAAAGGAAATGAGAGTCCTAAGGGATCATGTCAATGATACACCAAACAGACAAAAGCATCAGCTTTAACAGTAAAATGCATGCAATGCAAGTGAGGGAGGAAATGTGTGTGGGACTTCAGCCTCCACAAGCTCATCTCAACCTCAAGCCAGTCATGAAATAACAGTAATCATACTGAAAATGAACAATATGCTATCAAGCAATGAACGGTAAACTGCAATCATGCAGATAAAAGAAATGAAATGCCATCAGGCAAACAAAACACATGCTTGAGAAAGAAAGAATCTACTTCTACTCTCTAATCCTAACCCTAAAACAGAACTCTAATCAGAAGAAAGCAAAGCCCTAAAGCAAAACCCTACACAAGAGAAATCAATCCCAGTCTTCAAGCTTCAAAACAAGCTTACCAAAGAAAGGGAGCTAAGTAGGCAGACTCATAATGTCTTCCTCAGGAAAGCACTAGGAGGTGTATACTCAGGAACCATATCCTATGTGGCTCAACTACTGTGATCAGTTTACATTCCTCCTCAGGAGAAATTAAACTCACAAGCAGGCTCCAACATCACTGGATACTTAGGAAATCCTAGATGAACTAGTGGAACTAAGTGAATAGACCCATAGGACCTTCCTCAGGAAAGTACTAGGAGGCTTCCACTTAGGAATTGTATCCCATGTGGCTCAACAACATGTGATCAGTTTACATTCCTCCTCAGGAGAAATTAAACTCACAAGTTGGCTCCAACATCATTGGATACTTAAGAAATCCTATATGAACTAATGGAACTAAGTGAATAGACCCATAGGACCTTCCTCAGGAAAGTACTAGGAGGCTTCCACTTAGGAATTGTATCCCATGTGGCTCAACAACATGTGATCAGTTTACATTCCTCCTCAAGAGAAATTAAACTCACAAGTTGGCTCCAACATCATTGGATACTTAAGAAAGAGGTGAGAAGGAAGAATGAAAGCCATTCATAGTGCCTTCCTCAGGAAAGTACCATGAACTCCCTTCAGACTTCAGGATCTCAAACCTCACAGACAGGGAATAATCTCCAAGCTCTGGGTCTCTGAGTCTTGGTCTACAATCTTCTCTTCCATCATGCTTTTCAACAAGATCTTCAAAACAAACTAAGCCCCACAACAAATTCCCCAAAATAAACCCCAGAGACAAACAGATAACCACAGAACAGACAAAATCATCAGTCAACTTCAGAAAATACCTAAAAAAAAACTAAAACAAGGGGGAAAATTCTAACAATTATTCACAAGGGTCTACAACATCTACCCATAACATCCCTATATACCCATACCCAAAAATCAAAACAAAACTCTCTAAAGAAAATGAATTTCCTTACCTATACATAACATAAACCCTAATTAGGATACCCTAATGCTAACCTAATTAAACTAATCAAATTTTAATCTAAAAATCAATAATTAAATCCTATGGGGAACTATGATTCAATATCTAATCACACCAAAAAGAATGAATTAAAAATCATAAGGGAAGGTCCTAAAAGAAATTCTACAAAATTGAATATCAAACTAAACATATTAAAAAGCTATTTAAAAGAAAAATACTCTAAAAATATTAAAAGAAAATAAAATGGAAATTTTATTTATTTATATTTTTCTAGACAAATTTATTAACCTATAGAAAAAACAAGAATTAAAAAAACGATTTTTCAATTTTCTATGAATTTATTAAAATGCAAGAAAATTAAAGGAAATTAAAAAAAATAAAAGGAATTAATTAAAGGGGAGGGGGGTGTGAATAGAAGCAGCGCTCAGTTCAGTTATTAGATGGGCCAGGGATGGGGGGTATGGATAGCACAGGGCTTAAGCCCAATCCAAATCACTCTGCGTTCACACTCAGGGGGGGGGGGATACGAGCGTAATGGGGGTATGCTTCAGCAATTCACATTTGGGCTCAAACGCTACCCAAACCCTAACCCAACTAACCAATTAACAAAACCTATCTTCCTCTCCCACAATCTGAACACTGTTCATCACCTAAACCTAACCCTAGCTTCGTCCCCAACCTCCAACTCTCTCTCCCAACTCTCACGAATCACAGACAAACCAACGCTCACCCTACACTCTCAATCCCTAACTAATTAGCTCATCTTGCATGATAATGGAGAGATGACGAAGGGGCAAACCTGGGTTTACACGATGAAACGATGAAGCCTTGAAGAATCTTCAACGAACTCGCGGCGATCTTGAAGGTTTCTGGAGATTTGCTGGAGATTGGTGATGCGAAGAACCACTCTTAATGATGAACTGCAAGGAGATCTTGATGAGGATCTTAAAGATCTTGGAGTTGACGAATCTTGTAAGGATCTGGTGAAATACTGGGCGACTCGTGGTTGAAGATGGCCGGAACAATCGCTCTTGGTGAGATGATGAAAATGGAGGCTTTCTGGAAATTCCTTGTGAAGAACAATGAGTGCTTGAAGGGTTTCCTGGGGGAAGATTGAAGAACGGACGAACACGGTTGGTGTTCTTGAGGGAGGTTTGAACGTTCTGGAAAATCGTTCTTGAAGAACGATGAAGATGGATGGCGATCTGGGCGCAGTGATGAATTTTCCGGCGAGTATGAATTCTCCGGCGAGATATTGATGAGGTTGGAGGGAGGAAAGAAGAGGAAGAAGATGAAGATCGGAGACGATCAGAGGTGTTCCTGGGAAATTTCCAGATTCTGGCGAGGTCACCAGTTTCCGGTGACCGGTACGGTGGATGGGAGTAGGCTGGCCGGCGGCTGCATGGCCGGTGATGATGTGCTTCAGCGAAGTACTGATGGGGACAGGTGGCAGGAGGATGGAGTTAGTGGGGGGAACGTGTGGAGAGAGAGAGGGAGTTCTGAGTGGTGAGGTGTCAGCGTGTGGAAAATTCTGAGGTGTGTTGGTGGGTCCTGGTTTGCACGCGTGGATCAGCTTTTATGCTGACAAGTGGCGTCAGCAATTCTGTGGACAAAACGGACAAAAAAACAAATCTGATGGACTTTGGGCCTCCAAAAAAGTTGCCTCTGGGCCCATACGAAAATAATAACCCCAAAACCTAAAAAACTGAATTAAAGAGAAATTACACCTAATTAATCACTAGTCAGAAATTAAACCTATTTAATTCTAAAACAGTTAACTACTAACTGAACATTAAACTAACCTAATTAATCCTAACAAGATATTAAATCCTAATTAATCCTAATTACAATTAACTAAAGATTAAAATCTAATAAAACCTACATTATTTATTTAAAACTACTAAAATTCCTATTAAAATAAAAGAAACATCTATATTCTTTTCTATATTATCTAAAACAATTAAAAACAATTTTAAAATCTATTATATTCTAAAAAATGATTTAAAAACTATTAAACCAATTAAAAACCTATTTAAAAAATCTATAAAATTCTAAAAAACTTATAAAGCTCTAGAAAAAAGACCTAAACTATTTAAAAAATGTTTAAAAATCTATTTAAATCCTAAAAATGATTAAAAGCCTATTTAAAATCCACAAAAGTCTATTAAGCCCTAAAAATGCAAACAGAGGCCAATAACCAACATAATAGAGCGTGCGACCAGAACAAATCAACCAGTAAACCCCTGGCATCAGAATATTCCCCAATCACCGTGCAAGCTGAAAATCACCGAGGAGCGCACGATCTCCCGAAAATACAACCTTGATGACCTAGACTGGATCTGAAATATCTGATAGATGAAACCCAAACTGTAACTCTGATATCCTCTGTCTGTGCACAAATGTCATGCATCTTATATGCGAACATGAATTTAAACCACGAGCCAGCTAGGAGAATCGGTTGGTCAAATTTTGGGGTGCAACACTATGCATATGAAAGATATGATCAATATGAACACTTTTGAAAATTTTGAAAAGTATTTGAAAGTGGTGAATTTGATTCAAAGAATTGTTTTGAAATTGATTATTGGGGGATTATTTTTCCAATTTGAAAAACTCAGAATTTATATGTGTAAACACACCTTTTCCAACAGGTATATTTGAGTATAATTCAAAATATGAACTGGTATAATTTTCAAACCATTTTTGAACTTGAAACAAAGCCATTTTTCAAAATACGTTCAGTGTTAATCGGTTAACCTATATGGTTAATCGGTTAACACTTGAACGTTATACCAGAATATTCAAAATTTGAATGGTTAACCGGTTAACCTATATGGTTAATCGGTTAACACTGCTATTTTTCAGAAAAATACTTATAAAAATAGTGTTATACCAATTCTAATAGTTTAAAAAGTATGCTTATGCAATGTGATCAAATGATAAGGATGTTGAACACTTGTATATCAATTAAATTAATGGATTTTGATATACCATAGCTTGTGTCCAAAACTTGAAAGTTGATCAGTCCAATGTTCATGAAGCTTTGAATGTTGATCACTTCCATTCCACTTGATCTTGCTCTTTTGAAAGCGCTTGCCTTTTTGCACAGATGAAATATTCTTGATCTTGATTGTTGACGTCATCAAAACTTTGAGATGAAGCTTGCTTCTACAATCTCCCCCTTTTTGATGATGACAACCAAAATGATCTTGTGCAATTTTCGACGATGATTGGCAATGATCTTGTTTTCTCCCCCTATGTCCATGAACTCCCCCTATCGAATACATAGGCAAAAAATTCTGCACACATAGACATAAGAAAGCCAAAGCTCTTTTCCCCCTTTGTCATAAGCAAAAAGGAAGGAGCTTTCAAGAAAGAAAACTAGATAGACCAATAATGCAAGCAATCACAAGAATATGGAAGCAAAGCATAATGAAATTAAACGGCAGCAATACTGCGAATATTGTACGAGTTACAATGCCAAATAAAAACAGAGTTCAAACATAAATGAAAGCATAAAACATCAAAAACTAGAAAACAATGCAATAAAAGACATCAACATCAACATATTCTCTAAATATCCTCATCAGGCATATCCACATCATCTTCTTCCTCTTCTTCACTATCATCCTCTTCTTCAATCTCTTCGTCCACAACTCGGGTGTTGGAATGTGGAGGGTTAAGAATAAGGTTTCTGAGGGAGGCAATGGCTCGGGAGGTCTCTCTATGCATATTCATTAACTCTCGATGCTGGTTCATCATGGTTGTATAGAGAAACTCACTTGTAAGACCCCCTTCAGACATTGGATACGCGTGATGGACAGGACCGTCATCGGTATACCTGTAGGTACCGTCAGCCGCTTTGATGATACCAGTATTTTTGACAATGTTAATCTCATTGATCTCATTAGTTGTAGGTTTCATCTTGGAGGACGGTTCCCTGTTGAGGTCTAGTTCAGTTAATTCCAGGATTCTCGAAATCAACCGAGCATACGGTAACCGTGTGATGCACTGAAGTTGCTACTGCAGATGATACATGATGGCCAGAATCCAATTGACCCTTATGCGATTCTTGATTGCGTACAAAAGCTGCATCTCTAAGTCATTAATCTGAGAGTGGTTGGAATCCTTTGGGATGAGGACATAGCAGATAATGTAATGAAGCATTCGATCAGATACTGTCAGATTCTTGGCATAACACAGCATACGAGCGGTGCGAGAGTTTGCAATAACTGTTTCTTTTGGGAACCTGCAAATCTGATAGTAATACTCCATTTTATCATAATTTTCCCAAGGTCCATCTACATGGTTTACACCTTTCCTCAAGAAGCAGCCTTTTGATGGAATCTTAAGGTGTCTAGCAAGGGTGGATAATTTCTCAACAAACTCATGGTCTCTAATGGTGGAACGGATCATGTGGTTCTCATCCATGTCCAGATATACAGCCATCTTACTCATAAAAGCTTTAACAAGATCAGGATAAATAATACCAGAGTCGGTGACGAACTTGTCGATGCGCTGATATTCCAATAGTGTAGGAAAGTCAAAAGAAATTGCAGGAAAAGCTCGAAGATTTACGTACTTTACCGGCAGAAGTTGACAAACACGAACTTTGAAATCCATGCGCCTCTTTTTGGTGGTTTCCATTGGAATGCTGTCGTCATCAGATTTTGATGCATACTCAGGAAGCTTTCCCTTTCCTTTGCGTGAGGATGCCATGAATGAAGGTTTGAGAGAACTGAAGTTGTGGGTTCTGAGGAAGTTAGGGTTTGAGAAGTTGTGGGGATGGTTATGAGGAGTTATCCAACTTTAGAGAGTGGGAGAGAGGAAGTTAGGGTTTGAAGAGGGAAGTTCCACAAAACCTTTTAAGAGGGGATAGGATTTTGGATATGGATTTGGATTCTTAAGAGAATATGGACCACATAAAAAATGCATTTATCATATATAATATTTTCAAAATTTTAATTAATTTTCGTTTCTGATTTTTAGAAAATTTAACAGTGTTAATCGGTTAACCATATAGGTTAATCGGTTAACACATTAAAAAATTGAGTCCGAATTGAAAATTTAATAGTGTTAATCGGTTAACCCATATGGTTAATCGATTAACACACTCGAATTTTTGAAAAATACTTAAAAACAGAATGCATACACATGAAAACACAACACAAATAATGCATACACATATTAGAGAAAAGGTCAGATGTCACCTTCATCAAGAATCCCAAGTTCTCGCTGAATTTTGTAGAATGGTTCTTTCGCCAAAGTTTTGGTGAAGATGTCGGCGAGTTGATTGTGCGTGTCGACGAAAGTAACATCTACATCTCCATTCAATACGTGATCTCGAAGGAAGTGATGCCGGATATCTATATGTTTTGTTCTTGAATGCATGACCGGGTTCTTTGTAATATTGATGGCACTTGTATTATCACATCGAAGAGGAATGCAGCCGAGATCTATACCGTAATCGAGGAGTTGTTGCTTGAGCCACAAAATTTGTGCACAACAACTTCCTGCTGCAATATATTCCGCTTCGGCTGTACTGAGTGCCACACATGCTTGCTTCTTGCAGGCCCATGACACTAATGCATTCCCGAGAATGTGACATGTACCGCTTGTGCTTTTTCTATCGGTCTTACATCCTGCATAGTCAGCGTCAGAGTAACCAACTAAAGAACAAATACTACCTTTAGGATACCATAATCCGACGTTCATTTTCCCTTTGAGATACTTTATGATTCTCTTTACGGCTACAAGATGCGATTCCTTCGGACTTGCTTGAAAGCATGCACACAAACAAACGCTAAACATAATGTCAAGACGGCTTGCCGTCAAATATAGTAATGAACCGATCATACCTCGATATTTTGTTATATCAATTGGAGTACCGAATTCATCTTGATCAACGTACGTTCCAGATCTCATAGGAGTGGACATCACCTTGCAACTATCCATATCGAATTTCTTCAACAATTCCTTGCAATACTTGGATTGGTTGAGGAAGATGCCATCCTTTGTTTGCTTGATTTGTAGTCCAAGAAAATAATTCAATTTTCCC
This sequence comes from Lathyrus sativus, assembly GCA_963859935.3. Lineage (NCBI taxonomy): Eukaryota > Viridiplantae > Streptophyta > Magnoliopsida > Fabales > Fabaceae > Lathyrus > Lathyrus sativus. The sequence goes on from OZ012736.1 coordinate 459,174,241, forward strand.
ATCATGGACATCTCGAACTCTCCTTGCATCATAAGTGAGAATTCTTCACAAAGCTCTTTGTTTGTTGATCCGAAGATGATGTCGTCGACATAGACTTGAACCAATAAAGTGTTTCCTTTGATCTTCTTTATGAACAATGTCTTGTCAACCTTTCCTTTTGTAAATCCCTTCTCACATAAGAAATTGCTAAGGCGGTCATACCATGCTCTTGGTGCTTGTTTTAGTCCGTAGAGTGCCTTTTTCAGTTTGTAGACATGTGAGGGATTCTTGAAGTCTTCAAAACCCGGAGGTTGTTTGACGTAGACTTCCTCATTGATGTAGCCATTCAGGAAAGCGCTTTTGACATCCATCTGGAACAACTGAAAATTCATAGAACAGGCGTAAGCAAGTAGTAATCTAATTGCTTCTAACCTTGCTACCGGAGCAAACGTTTCATCAAAATCAATTCCTTCCTCCTGGTTGTAGCCTTGCGCGACCAATCTTGCTTTGTTACGAACTATGATCCCATTCTCGTCAAGTTTGTTCTTGAACACCCATCTTGTTCCTATGATGTGCTTATGGTCTGGTCTTGGTACAAGACTCCAAACTTGATTCCTTTCGAATTGATTGAGTTCTTCTTGCATTGCTACAATCCATTGGTCGTCGCCTAAAGCTTCATCAATCTTGATTGGTTCAATTTGAGATACAAAAGCCATGTTGAGATAAGCATCCTTTAGATTAAGTCGAGTTGCAACACCTTGGCTAATATCACCAATAACTTTATCTATTGGGTGATCTCTAGGCGTTCTCCATTCCTTCGGAAGATCTTGATGTTCTTCAATGATTTGAGTGACATCTTCTTGTGGTATTTCTTGATTCTTTGAAATCTCTTCTTGTTGTTGTGGAGAACCTATTGTATCATCATCATCATTCATAATAATATTATCCTCTTTCGAGGGGTTAGTCTCATCAAACGAAACATGAATGAATTCTTCAATAGTAAGTGTTCTCTTATTAAAAATTCTAAATGCTTTACTATAGAGAGAGTAACCAAGAAATATACCTTTGTCGGATTTCCCATCAAACTTACCGAGATTATCTTTGTTGTTGTTGAGAACAAAGCATTTGCATCCGAATATGTGGAAGAATGCTATATTTGGTTTTCTACCCTTGAACAACTCATACGGAGTCTTTTTGAGGAGTGGTCGAATATTGACACAGTTGCTTACAAAGCATGTTGTACTAACTGCATATGCCCAAAAATATTTAGGAAGATTTGCGTTGCTGAGCATTGTCCTTGCAAGCTCTACCAGTGATCTATTCTTCCGTTCTACGACACCGTTTTGTTGAGGCGTCCTTGGTGCTAAAAAATTATGAGAAATTCCATACTCTTCGCAAAATTCTTCAAAGTCTGAATTTTGGAATTCTCCACCGAGATCGCTTCTTATAGAGGCTATGGTGAGTGATTTCTCATTCTGAATCTGCTTTGCATATTTCTTGAATGCTTTAAAAGCATCACTTTTCTGCACTAAAAACAATGTCCAAGTGTATCGAGAGAAATCATCAACAATAACTAAGGCGTAGAAATTACCTCCGAAGCTTTTTGTTCTTGATGGACCAAAAAGATCCATATGCAACAATTGAAATGGCCTTGATGTAGAAACCACTTGCTTGGATTTGAAAGTTGTCTTGGCCTGTTTTCCCTTTTGACATGCATCGCATAACTTATCTTTGATGAACTTTATCTTTGGGAGTCCAACAACTATGCTTTATCAATTTGTTTAGATGCTCCATGTGAATGTGAGCAAATCTTTTATGCCAAAGCCATGCCTTGTTGTTGTTTTCCATAAGACAATTTACCTTCAAGGAAGAGTCATCAAAAGAAATCATAAAAATGTTATTATATCTTTTACCTTTTAGCAAAATGTCATGAGTGACTTCATGTTCTATCAAGCATTCCTCCTTTGTGAAGTTGATTCGGAACCCTTTGTCACACAATTGACTTATGCTAAGTAGGTTGTGTTTAAGGCCTTCCACATAAAGAACGTCTTCGATGATTGTACATGGAGGTGCACCAATGGTTCCAACTCCAAGAATTTTTCCCTTATTATCATCACCGTAAGTGACGTATCCTTTGGCCTTTAATGATAGACTTGAAAATTTGTTTATGTCTCCCGTCATATGTTTCGAGCAACCGCTATCAAGATACCATTGATTAGTGGTTGTCTTCAAGCATACCTACAACACAAAATTAAGTAGTGTTAGGTACCCAAATTGCTTTGGGTCCTTGATAGTTAGTACCTTTTCCAACCCACACATAATGCCCTTTAGCAACACTAATATTGCGCACATAGCAAACATTAGGTGTATGGCCTTTAATTCCACAATAAGAACATGTAGGTTGAAAGTGACTTCTATATCTAGGAACATAATTATTTTTCTTTGCAATGCTTTTCTTGTTATGATTTTGATGCTGAACTTTAGAAGTGCTGGCCTTTTCTTTAACAATTTGTTCACTTGCTCTTACGAAAACGGTCTTATTGGTGCTTGATTTTGAAAATTTAGAATATCCTAATCCACTTTTATCATTAGGATATCTTTGATGTTTTAGAATTTCTTCCAAGCCAATTTGACCTTTTTCGTATCTTTCTAAAACTCTTTTGAGTTGAACAATTTGGAAAGATAAAGACTCACACTTCTTACATACAAGACTTTGTTTTTCATCCATCAGTTTCTGTTTTTCATCTTCAATATTTTTCATAAAAACAAAGTTTTGTTCTTCTAAAGATGAGATTCTTTTCTTTTGTGATGATATGTTTTTATACAAAGTCTTGCACTCTTTTAGAAGTTCATCTATAATTTCTTGTGCATCATTATCATAAACAGAAAAATTACTACTAACCTCATTTTCTTCATCGGAGTGGTGAGAGGCCATTAACGCCATATTTGCACATTCATCGTTTTCCAATTCCGATGATGAACTTACTTCGTTGTCGTCCCATGCGACATAAGCCTTCTCTGTCCTGAAATCCTTCTTGCCTTTGAATTTTCCTTTATTTGCGAGTTTCGGGCAATCTGGCTTTATGTGACCTTGTTTCCCACATTCGTAACATGTAATTTCTTGATTTGATGTGGGTGCCTCCTTTTTCCTGAAATGTCTATTCTTTTTAGAAAAAGAGGAAATTTTATTATTATTAAAAAACTTACCAAGCTTCTTTACTAGAAGCATGAAATTTTCGTCTTCGGAAGATTCGTCATTTTTGTCTTGACTTTCATGCTTCTCAAGCCTTCCAAGTTCTAGTTCATGCTCTTGAAGTTTGCCAAATAAGGAAGCGGATGTCATTGTTGAAAGACTCTTCTTTTCCGAAATAGCGGTCACCTTTGGTTGCCATTCTCTTGTTAAGGATCTTAGGACTTTCAAGTTGAGATCATCATTGGTGAAGGTCTTCCCGAGGGCAATCAGATGATTAGTTAGATGAACGAATCTCTTTTGTAAGGCAACAATGAATTCACCAGGCTGCATATGGAACATTTCATATTCTTGACTTAAAGTATTAAGTCTTGATCTTTTTACTTCGGTTGTCCCTTCATGCATTTCTACCAGGGTGTCCCAAATTTCCTTTGCTGATTTACACTGTGATATACGGAAGAATTCGTCCGTACTGAGAGCGCTTTAAAGTATGTTGATTGCTTTCTTCTCATTCAAAATTCTCTTTTTGTCATCTTCATCATATGAGGATTTTATCTTTGGAGTGCCTACGTTATTTATGACACTCATAGGAACATGCAGACCAGTTTCTACGGTTTCCCATATACCATCTTCTTGAGCCTCAAGATGTGCCTTCATACGGATTTTCCAAAAATCGAAGTATTCTCCAGAAAAGAGTGGTGGCTTGTTACTGCTTCCGCCATCTTTGAAAACCGGGTTAGTACTAGCGGAAGCCATTAGGATCGATAGAAACAGGTTACCTTAACCTGCTCTAATGCCAATTGTGAGTACAGAGTATGCCTAAGAGGGGGGGGGGGTGAATTAGGCTTTTAGGGACTTTTTCCGGTTTTTCGGTATTCTTGAAATTTTACTGGTTAGGTTCTTGGTGATGAATGCAGTAGAAAGAAAAAAGAAAGTGGACACCAAGATTTATAGTGGTTCCCCTCACAATCTGAGAGTACTCCACTCCCCTTTCAACACGAAAGAGAGTTTTCACTATTGTTTAATAAAGTACAACCTATCACACCATCAACCGGTGAGGCCTACTATCAAACAATAAAAATCAACAAGTGTACAAGAACAATCCTCTTGTAAACACTCACCCTTGTGTCCAACAATCCTGGATCACAAGTCAAAATACAAGTAATCTGAATACTTTGATTTGAGAGTAATAATGGTAATATCAATACTGAGATTGATCTTCTCCTTCTGATCAAAAATTCACTTATTTAATTTCAACACAAGTGTTCAATGTTATGCATATGAAAGATATGATCAATATGAACACTTTTGAAAAAATTGAAAAGTATTTGAAAGTGGTGAATTTGATTCAAAGAATTGTTTTGAAATTGATTATTGGAGGATTATTTTTCCAATTTGAAAAACTCAGAATTTATATGTGTAAACACACCTTTTCCAACAGGTATATTTGAGTATAATTCAAAATATGAACTGGTATAATTTTCAAACCATTTTTGAACTTGAAACAAAGCCATTTTTCAAAATATGTTCAGTGTTAATCGGTTAACCTATATGGTTAATCGGTTAACACTTGAACGTTATACCAGAATATTCAAAATTTGAAATGGTTAACCAGTTAACCTATATGGTTAATTGGTTAACACTGCTATTTTTCAGAAAAATACTTATAAAAATAGTGTTATACCAATTCTAATAGTTTAAAAAGTATGCTTATGCAATGTGATCAAATGATAAGGATGTTGAACACTTGTATATCAATTAAATTAATGGATTTTGATATACCATAGCTTGTGTCCAAAACTTGAAAGTTGATCAGTCCAATGTTCATGAAGCTTTGAATGTTGATCACTTCCATTCCACTTGATCTTGGTCTTTTGAAAGCGCTTGCCTTTTTGCACAGATGAAATATTCTTGATTTTGATTGTTGACGTCATCAAAACTTTGAGATGAAGCTTGCTTCTACATGATAAAGCTTTCTAGAAGCAATTTAAAAACTTGTATTTGTATTACATTTGATTGTAAACCTTAAGAAGATCCAGTTAGGATCAGTAGTTCTTGAGAAGACTTTGAACAGTTGTTCTTAGTGCTTACTATTGTAATTAGTTGATTAAATAGTGGATTAAGTCCTTGATTGAGAAAGGCAAATCACTCTAGGAAGGGTGGACTGGAGTAGTTGAGTTCAACGAACCAGGATAAAAATACTTGAGTTTTTATTTCTAAGTTTTAATCTTCATACTTATTCAACCCCCCCTTCTAAGTATTTTCTCACCTTCACTAATTTCCCTCTTAAAATTTTAAATTGACTAGCATCCAATGCCTTAGTGAAGATGTCAGCTAGCTGCTTCTCTGTAACAACATGTTCCAAGGCAATGATTTTGTCTTCAACAAGCTCCCTTATAAAGTAATGATGAATATCAATATGCTTGGTCCTACTGTGTTGAATAGGATTTTTGGAGATGTTTATATCACTTAAGTTGTCACAATACAATGTCATGACATCTTGTGTGATATTATATTCAGTTAGCATTTGTTTCATCCAAATCAGTTGAGAACAACTACTCCCAACTGCTATATACTCAGCTTCAGCGGTAGATAGAGAGACAGATTTTTGCTTCTTGTTGAACCATGATATAAGATTGTTCCCCAAAAAGAAGCAACCTTCTTATGTGCTTTTCCTACCACCAGCACTTCCAACCCAATCAGTATCACAATATCCAGACAACACATAGCCAGATCCATGAGTGTATAGCATTCCATACTCACTTGTTCCATTAACATACTTCTAAATCCTCCTTACTTGATTGATATGACTCACTCTGGGTTTAGCTTGATATCTAGCACATACACCTACAGCAAAGGCAATGTCAGGCCTGCTTGTTGTAAGATATAACAAGCTCCCTATCATACTTCTATAGAGACTTTGATCCATATTTACACCTTTTTCATCTTTAGACAGCTTGAGATGGGTAGGTGCAAGTGTTCTCTTGTGACTGGCATTTTCCATCCCAAACTTCTTAACTATATTCTTGGCATACTTACTCTAAGATAGGAATATAGAATCTTCCATTTGTTTGACTTGCAACCCAAGAAAATAGGTTAATTCACCAACAAGGCTCATTTCAAATTCTGACTGCATTTGCTGAACAAAATGTTGAACCATCTCATCAGACATCCCACCAAACACAATATCATCAACGTAGATTTGAGCAATCATGAGCTTTCCTCCTTCTTCCTTGATAAACAATGTCTTATCTATGCCACATTTTATGTATCCATTATCAACAAGAAATTTTGTTAGTCTCTCATACCAAGCTCTAGGAGCTTGCTTCACTCCATACAGAGCTTTCTTCAACATATAAACATGATTTGGAAAAGTTGGATCAATGAATGCCTTAGGTTGTTCCACATAGACCTCCTCATTTAGGTATCTATTCAATAAGGCGCTTTTAACATCCATATGAAGCAGCTTGAATATCAGAATGCAGACAACTCCCAAAAGTAATCTGATAGATTCAAGGCGAGCTACAGGAGCAAAAGTTACATCAAAGTCAACCCCTTCAGTCTGAGTGTATCCCTGAGCAACCAATCTAGCTTTATTTCTGGTGACCGCCCCTTTTTCATCAATCTTGTTCTTGTAAACCCATTTTGTTCCAATCACATTTGTTCCTTCAGGCCTTGGAACAAGATCTCATACTTCATTTCTCTTAAATTGCCCTAGCTCTTCTTGCATGGAATTGGTCCAGAATTCATTAATTAAGGCTTCTTTGACATTTTTTAGTTCAATTTTAGACATAAAACAAGAGCTTGTTGTGACTTCTCTGGATCTAGTAGTGACTCCCTTATTTAGATCATCTATGATAAGATCCACAGGACGGTCTTTCTGAATTATGGTAGAGGGTCCTTTGTTTACTAGTTCAGGTTCAGGTTCTATATTAGTAGGATTGGGATCACTTTCTTTGTCTGCAGACTCTGCTGAGGTATCAAGGGATGTTCCAACATCTTCTAGGATAGCAGTCTCCTTACGCACATCATCAACAACAACATTGATGGACTTGATAACGCGAAATCGTATCGTTTATTTGGCTTGATTTACATGCATTTATTTGTGACTATTATTAATTTATCTTGATTTATGTTCTATTATATGATTAATTTACTTCGTTTTGCAGATTGGGGAGAATTTGGATTAAAGAAAGAAAAGAAGAAGAAATGGAAGGAAAAGAGAGAAGAAAAACAGAAAAAATGGATTTTACTGATATGACGGTCGTCACAGGTTCATTACGACCGTCATGCGTATGACGACCGTCACGTTCCATTACGAGCGTCACGCAGACGAAATATCATTTAACGTTCAAATCAGTTTTTTTTGCCACGATCACTCTCTCTAAGATTTCTTCCTACACTTTCTCCACTCACTGCCCACTACTGGAAGTTACTCCCATTCCCTCCATAACTCACCCATGATCTCTGGAAGTTGAAGAAGGATTTATCTCCTATAAATAGACCTTAGATTCACAGTTTAGGGGGAGGCTTCGAGGTATCGAAGTGCTGCCAAGATTTCTACTGAAGTTATTTCTCCCAGTTTTATTGTTTTCTTTTATTTCATTTCCATTTTCCTTTAGTTCAGAACATTGTATTTTCTTCCTGTACCTTTTAATTCTCGCCAAAGTAGAATCCTGCCGACATTGTGGAGGACTATTCAAGGATTTTAGATCACTACGATTTACAGGTTCTTATTAATTGAATTATTACTTTATTTTCTGTCATAATGTATGTTTTATTATTTTGCTGTTTATATTTATTCCCGTTTGCATCAATTATCATGTCTAGCTAAATTAGTTTTATCGGTATGTAACCGAATTAGTAGGATAGGATTCGATAGTAACCGACACCTTCCCTTTTTACAAACAACCTTTCTGGCTGTAGTTTTTAATCTTAATTTCTAAATAAACCTTCGTCGCGACAACAAGAAATTATTTACAGTAGTTTCGCCACGACAGTGGGAAATTCATTAAGGCACGAATCGGCACGCAAAAGCTGGGATTCAAACCAGATAGTAAAAACTAGGCATTGATTTTAAACACAACGAAAGCGCTTTAAAAGAAATCAGAATCTATTTGTTTTCGAAAAGTAGTTTTAACCCCGAATGGGACTGCGAGAGCGTACATTCCGCCTTAGAATTATGACCCGAGTCAACAACCATCGTGAGGCAGAGGTCTTTAAGCGAGTATTTTCTCCTGAAAAGTGTTTGCAAAAAGTAAAAAGTATCGGCGACTTGTCGAATCCCTGATAACTAATTCGTTGCATACCGATATCCCTTTACCTCTTTTTCTTTAAACCAATTATCTTTATTTCCTTTGCATTTAATTTCATTCGCATTCAGCTTTCCTAATCCCATTAGCCTTAGCTTTACGCTGTAATAATAGATAACGGTAGATTGACATTGGTCTCTGTGGGTTCAACAATCTTTTATATTACTTCGATATTTCCGTGCACTTGCGTACGCATCAAGTTTTTGGCGCCGTTGCCGGGGACCAACAGTCAATATTGTGATTCCGTTGTTGCATAGTATAGACTAAGGCACTCTTATCTAAATCATTATGTATAACCCATATTTCCCTTATAACTACCACCCCCAATATTTCGAGGAACCACAAGATCCGTTTAAATCGGACCTCGAAATATTATTAGAAGATTTCAATACGACGCATTCTCACCCAAATTCCCTCTACGATGACGACTCCAAATGTTTTGAGGAAACGCAAGATTTCGATACATCCAACCTTGAACTATTACTAGAAGAATTCGAAGAGACGTTTACTCACTCTAGGATATAATCTATGATGGAGCGCTTTGTGGAGACACAAACTCTCCAAAATGAAGATTTTAGAAAACAACATCTACAAATTGATGAAGACCTTAAGCAGATGAGCATTATAGTCGATTCCCTCGCGACTCACAGCAAGGCTTTGGAGACTCAAACCTCTTTGCTTACACGAACATCTCTAGGACCCTTCCTTGAGAGCCATGTGAATGTTGTAACTACTAGTAATGAAGAACAAATAGAAGATCCTAGGGAGAGTGATGATGAATCTGAGGAGATTTTTGGTGAGACAAGCATAATTATTGAGAAAAATCCACCGACACCATCTGAAAGGGAGGTTGTCGAAGAGATAGAGAAAGAAGCACCCATTGTTGCTCCTCCTCCCTATACCCCACCTAATTCTTTCTCACAATTGGTTGTGGAAGCTAAGGTAAACTCCCAATCCAAAACATATGTAGAGGTATTGGAAAATATCCACACTAATGCACCTTTGTCTAAGGTCTTTCATAACAAAAGAAAATTCAAGGACCATGAAACTAGAGTCATCATTACTGTTAAAAGGGTAAGATTAAATTTTGAGGTGGTGGATGAAATAACTAAGCCCAAATTTGAAAAACTGTTACTTAGGATAGATCCAGAACCACCACCAGAAGTTCAAAACAATGAACCACCCTATAGAAGAAAGAAAAGAAAAGGTGAGGGATATGAGAGATGGCTTGATAAGTGGCCATGGAAACCGAAGACCATTCAAAGTTTGATCGAGGAACCATTCTCGAAAGAACCACCATGAGTACTTGCACTCCTTGGTCGTCGAGCTATCGATGTTAAACAAAGCGCTGTGTGGGAGGCAACCCACAAAGTCTTTATTTTAATTTGTTTGTTTAAATTTGCAAAAAATAAAGAAATGTATCGCTTGTTACTCTTTAGCTATATCTAAGCGAAAACTCTCTAGATGACGATGTGAGAAGATGAGCTATGCCCACGGACATTCCTACGAGTGTCGCTGCTGGTGGAAACACTGATGATGAGTACTTCCTCTTGACGCGAGCAAAATGATGAGCTGGTTCGAGAATTACACAAACAAAGGTATCTCAAAATGCCCGCCGCCGAAGTAGAAGTGATCAACAAAGACAAGGATAGCAAGAGCAGTAGCATTCATACAGGTTCTATCTTTTCTTTTCCACCTTTTACTAAAACATTGAGGATAATGTTTGGTTTAAGTGTGGGGGAGGAACTCTATTGTTTTACATTTTATTTCATGCTTCTAGGAATTTTTATCTATTGTTTTACATTTTATTTCACGCTTCTAGGAATTTTTATCTATTTTTAACATTATGTCAAAGTCTTTGCATGTGCTGTCGAGTCTTTATGAGTGGTTTTCGCTTGTTATTCAATTTCCCCAAAAATTTCAAAATTTCAAAATTCTAACCTCCAACAAATTTTTGCTTCGATTCATGACATGGTTCTCTGAAAGTATATAGGCTGTCCAGGCTATGTTAGAAAAACGTGGGAAAGTTTTGATAAAATTGATACCGCCCTGACACCCTTAACCCCCTAAATATGCAAAATCAATTTGAGTACCCATTATGCCGAAACCTTAAAGCTCCAGATTCTTGTAGTAATCCCTAAGTAGTTTATTTAAGTAGTCAGCACCATCCTAAACACACTAAGTAAGAAACCGATACAAATAAGTGTATGATCTCTAGTGTAAGACGAGAAATTAAGAAAGAAAAAAATTATGAAGAAAAAGACATGTTCCTTCTAAGTTAGGTGCTCCTCACCCGAGCACTTAGCCTAACGGTACAAACTCTTTAAGTTCAATTGATGCTTAAGCATATTTGCAGAGAAAAAATGAAATAGCATCGAGATCATAGTCACTAACAGGTTTACTTGCCATGAATGTGTATGGATAACGGGCTTAATGTGATTGCACTATAATGAAATGGGGGTGAAAGAGAGCATGAGATATAAGTTGAGTTATAATGGCATGATTCCGATTGGTTTGCATAAGTAAGGAGTTTTTGAAATTGTGTTGTTACGGTATCCTTGGTATTGATATTTAGTACCTATCGATCTAGCATTAGCCTAGCAGCCACGTATGATTAGAGTCTCATCATGTTTTTGTTTCGAACTATGCTTATTTCTTTTTACCGTGTTGGTTGGTTGCTTGAGGACAAGCAATGGTTTAAGTGTGGGGGTGTTTGATAACACAAAATCATATCGTTTATTTGGCTTGATTTACATGCATTTATTTGTGACTATTATTAATTTATCTTGATTTATGTTCTATTATATGATTAATTTACTTTGTTTTGCAGATTGGGGAGAATTTGGATTAAAGAAAGAAAAGAAGAAGAAATGGAAGGAAATGAGAGAAGAAAAATAGAAAAAATGGATTTTGCTGATATGACGGTCGTCACAGGTCCATTACGACCGTCATGCGTATGACGAGCGTCACGTTCCATTACGAGCGTCACGCAGACGAAATATCATTTAACATTCAAATCAGTTTTTTTTTGCCACGATCACTCTCTCTAAGATTTCTTCCTACACTTTCTCCACTCACTGCCCACTACTGGAAGTTACTCCCATTCCCTCCATAACTCACCCATGATCTATGGAAGTTGAAGAAGGAATTATCTCCTATAAATAGGCCTTAGATTCACAGTTTAGGGGGGAGGCTTCGAGGTATCAAAGTGATGCCAAGATTTCTACTGAAGCTATTTCTCCCAGTTTTATTGTTTTCTTTTATTTCATTTCCATTTTCCTTTAATTCAAAACATTGTATTTTCTTCCTGTACCTTTTAATTCTCGCCAAAGTAGAATCTTGCCGACATTGTGGAGGACTATTCAAGGATTCGAGATCAGTACGATTTACAGGTTCTTATTAATTGAATTATTACTTTATTTTCTGTCATAATGTATGTTTTATTATTTTGCTGTTTATATTTATTCCCGTTTGCATCAATTATCATGTCTAGCTAAATTAGTTTTATCGGTATGTAACCGAATTAGTAGGATAGGATTCGATAGTAACCGGCACCTTCCCTTTTTACAAACAACCTTTCTGGCCGTAGTTTTTAATCTTAATTTCTAAATAAACCTTCATCGCGACAACGATAAATTATTTACAGTAGTTTCGCCACGACAGTGGGAAATTCATTAAGGCACGAATCGGCACGCGAAAGCTGGGATTCAAACCAGATAGTAAAAACTAGGCATTGATTTTAAACACAGCGAAAGCGCTTTAAAAGAAATCAGAATCTATTTGTTTTCAAAAAGTATTTTTAACCCCGAATGGGACTGCGAGAGCGTACATTCCGCCTTAGAATTATGACCCGAGTCAACAACCATCGTGAGGTAGAGGTCTTTAAACGAGTATTTTCTCCTGAAAAGTGTTTGCAAAGAGTAAAAAGCACCGGCGACCTGTCGAATCCCCGATAACTAATTCCTTGCATACCGATCCCTTTACCTCTTTTTCTTTAAACCAATTATCTTTATTTCCTTTGCATTTAATTTCATTCGCATTCAGCTTTCCTAATTCCATTAGCCTTAGCTTTACGCCGTAATAATAGATAACGGTAGATTGACATTGGTCTCTGTGGGTTCGACAATCTTTTATATTACTTCGATATTTCCGTGCACTTGCGGACGCATCAGGACTTCATCATAGATTTAGTTTTGGAGTTGAATACTCTATAGACTCTAATGTTAGTAGAATAGCCCAAAAATATTTCTTCATCAGTTTTGGGATCCATCTTTCTTATTTGGTCACAATCTGCCAATATGTAGCATTTGCTTCCAAACACATGGAAGTATTTGACAATAGGCTTTCTTCCCTTCCATATCTCATACAAGGTGGTCATGGTTCCTATTCTTAAGGTCACTCTATTATGAATATAGCAGCCAGTTTTCATAGCTTCAGCCTAGAAGTGGTAGGGCAGTTTCTTTACATGGATCATAGCTCTAGCAAATTCCTGGATAGTTATATTCTTTCGTTCCACAACTCCATTTTGCTGTGGAGTAATGGGAGAAGAGAATTCATTACTAATCCATTCATATGAACAAAATTCAGAAAATTTTTAATTCTCAAATTCCTTCTCATGATCACATTTGATTCTAACAACATTGTTTTCCTTTTCTCTTTGAATTATTTGATAGAGATCTTGGAACATATCAAACACTTCAGATTTTTCTCTTATAAAATTCACCCAAGTATATCTGGAAAAATCATCCACCACCATGTAGGCATACTTTTTTCCACCAAGACTCTCCACCTGCATAGGTCCCATCAAGTCCATGTGAAGGAGTTCCAACACTTTTGAAGTAGTGAGATGTTTAATCTTCTGGTGTGACATCCTAGTTTGCTTTCCAATTTGACATTCACCACAAACTTTTCATTCTTCAATCTTTAGCTTAGGAATTCCTCTTATAGCTTCCATAGAGATGATCTACTTCATCCCTTTTAGATGCAAATGACTAAGTTTTTGGTGCCACAGTTTCACTTCATCTTCTTTGGCTAGAGCACATTTAGAATCTTGAGTAACCCATAGATAGCAGTTGTCCTTAGATCTGACTCCCTTCATAATCACTTCACTATTTTCATTTGTAACCAAGCATTCAGATTTAGTAAAGTTGACATTGAGTCCTTGACCACACAGTTGACTGATGCTAATCAAGTTGGCAGTTAATCCTTTAACCAACAACACATCGTCAAGGTTTGGAACTCCTGAGCAGTTCAATTTTCCAACCCCCTTGATTTCACCCTTGGCTCCATCACAAAAAGTCACATAGATAGTAGAATGGGATTTGATGTTTACTGTCGCTACTCGAAAAATGCATCGCGCAATGACGGGGAGGCGAAAAAGATAGACAGAAGAGTCGCCACCGAACTTTATTTATCCCATGAGGGGAAAGGAAGATATCGAGAAAACCTTAAGAAAAGAATGGATAAGATGGTCTCGCAACCAAGAACGGGTTCGGAAGCCGGTTATGCGAGGGGAAGGTGTTAGCATCCCTCGCATCCATCGTACTCGATGGGAACCTTTTGTTTGTCGACGTGTGATTATATTTGCTAAAATATTATGCTATATGAAGTGTGTTTCACTGGGTAAAAGAAGGGTTAGAAACAAGAAAGAGGGGTAACGGGGAAGAAGAGAGAAAGAACAGACTCGGTAGGACTTCGCAGTCCTATGCCTACGTATTCTCAATAGATGTGAGAAAGTCAGAGTCGACGTAGTTCGGGGAACTACAGATATGAGGGGAATATGCTCGGCAAGGATTGTGGCCCTTGTGCCTACGTATCTTTACTTGAGAAAGTAAAGAATCAGAGCAGCCGTAGTTCGGCCTACGGTGTGTTGATGTTTTTTATGGATGATGCTATCGTGCGCATTCTAGCAGTTAGGTGTTTCGCTGCTCGCTCGTTGGAGACTTAGGCGTTACCTGTTTGCGGTAGAACGGACGTAGCATATCCTTTTTGAAAGATTGATTAGTTTTCGCCACGCGGGGCTAGAAGTCACGTTTGATTGATTGGATTGTTTTTTAGGGGGCGAGACAGGTCCTCGGATAGTAACCCCTACGGGTAGTACCCAATTCGTTATCTCAGAGTTTTTTTGTTATAAAAGGTGTGGCGAACGAGGCGTCTTTGTATTGAGAGACGAGCGTCGAAACCACCCTCACTACAGTGGGCATCCCTATGCTCGGAGAAGAAGAGGTCTACACCCAATCCTCTCTCTTTCATTCAATGCAAAGAGAACTTCATTCTCTTATTAAAGGTGTTTTTGGCTTTGAATAGTAAGTGTTTTGCGACAGAGAACCCTACGGTAAACGTCAACACTCGGGATAGGAGAAGGCCTACGCCTAACCACTCCACGACCATTCAAGTTTTGTTGTGAAAAGAAGTGAAAATACACTCGGTACAGGACCGAGGTTTTAGGTGTGAAAATTGTGAAAGGAAGTTGTAAAAGCGAGAGGTGATGGAAGAAGTCGCGTCTTCGTATTGAAAGACGAGTGTCGAGACCACCCTCACTACAGTGGGCATCCCAACACTCGAAGAAGAAGAGGTCTACACCTAATCTTCCCTCTTTAATTCGATACAAAGAGAAATCAATTTATTATGGAGAGTATACTCAGTACGAGACCGAGGTTTTATGAGGAAATGTTGGAAGCGTCTTTGTATTGACAGACGAGCATCGAGACCACCCTCACTACAGTGGGCATCCCTACGCTCGAAGAAGAAGAGGTCTACACCCAATCTTTTTTTCAGCTCAACACAAAGAAATGATTTTAAGGAGATGAGATTTGAAAATGGACGGGAAGCGTCTTCGTATTGAAAGACGAGTGTCGGAACCACCCTCACTACAGTGGGCATCCCGACACTCGGAGAGGAAGAAAGTCTACACTTAATCCCCTCTTTTTAATTCAATACAAAGATAATTTGATTTATGAAAATTGTTTGACAAAGTTTTGAATCGAGGCGGGACAGGTGACGAAGAGAGAAAATAGGTGGTCTCAGATCCAACATTACTCATCAATAATTTGACTGGTAATGAATTACGGAGGTCTCGTCATCGACCAAAAGAAGAAAATGGGATAAAAAGCCTAATAACAAAAGAGAAAAGGAAATCAACTTCTAAAATAGATAATTATTGAAATTCTAAATAGAAAATATAGTGATAAGTCTAAAATATGTAAATTAAAATCTTAAAAGAAAACTAATATATTAACTATTTCAATAAAAAAATAACTATAAAAATATATTTATATATCAACTAGAAATTGTTAAGAAAAACAATATATTAACTAAAAAAAACAAATATATAAATGATAAAATATTAGCAATCTTTGAAAATAAAATAACAAAACAAGGGAGGGGGCTGTTAACAGATCCAAGGGGTGTAAAATAAGAGAGGATCATCTGGGCCTTAGGGGCCCATCACCTCTCCACAAGAAGGAAACAAAAGGGGGGGTGAGGGTATAACAAAACATTTGGACTACAAAAGCCCAGTAGCAACACGCCAAAACCCACAGTAATAAGTAAACGCAAACATGGTATGAAGTTCAGTGAGTCAAAACGGGAAATTCAAGGAAAGTTATTCCAAGCGAAGCAATTGAAGTTCTGAATCGAGGTCCTTCAAAGACGAGTACCAATCGAGAAAGAAGAAACGAAACCACCGATCTTGCAAGTCGACTCACCTCTTCTCGGATCCTAAGTTTCAATCTAGAATCATTCATCCGTGATGCCGCGACCTAATCCGATGACTCAGGTTTTCTGCAGATCTCGTTTACCGTTATTCCTTCTCTTAATCTCTTTTGTCTCTAGATCTATTTCTGGTTTGGTTTTGGTAGCTTGTTGGCTGAGTTTCTGGTTCGATGGAGTGAATGGGTTATTTCGAAGGTTAAAGGTGAAAGGATGTGGAGCGGTGGTTGAAGTCGCGGTTTGAGGTTACGAAGTTTTGAGAAAGGAAAAATGGGTTTGATGATTTTCGATTTTGGTGTTGAGGTTACAGTTTGACCGAGGTTATTTGGAATGATTTTTCTGTTGTTTGTTGATTGTTGATGATGAGGTATCACAAGCGGGTTGACGGGTTTGTTCATGGGCGGTCAGAAAAGCTGTTGAAATAAGATTGAAGAAGATGATTCTGAAGGAAGAGGTTGATTTGGAGTGGATGAAGGTTTCGTTCACTCGATTAGGGCTGAGTGAAGGGCTTTTGGAAGGAGGTGAGGAGGTTTGAACCTTAGGGTTTGGAGGCTGCTCTCAGATTAGGGTTTCGGTTGGAGGCTGCTAGGGCTTTTTTTTCTTTTTGATTCCCTTCTCTCATGGTTTTATATGGTAAGAGTCCCTGGAGGATTGAGGTGAGGTTGTGCCCTTGTAGTACGACTCACTCCATCTCCTCTTTTGTCTGTAGTGAGGTAAAGACTTTTTACCACAACACCATATTATCCCTGATTTTACTGCTAGTAAAATGTGATTTTTACTATCTGTTATCTTGCTGATGTGTATTATAGCCCTTGAACAAATATTTAGAATAGATGACTTGCACTTTTCACTGATTTCCGCTTTGACTTTGCTTATGATAGAGAGCTGCTGCCACCAATCTGGCAAGAGGAGTAAGCTTTGCTTGAAGGTGGACTGAACACCGAGACAAACCAAGGCCTATATTAAAGTCTTCTTTTGCTCTCATTGTTTGCTCAAATTTTGCAGGACACGATTTGATAGTTGCAGGTACAGGTCCCTTTTTTGTAAAATGCGGGCGTCGAGCCCGAAAACAGAAATTTGAAGATTGGTATTTATGGCTTGAAAGCATTCTTATGAACTCATTAATCTTTCCACTTTTCATGTCCTTGAGCCTGAATTCATAAGCTTGTAACTCTGTTTCTTTGAATCCCCCAAAAATTGACACAATTCTCTTTCTCTCTTTCTAACAGGTTTGAACTGGGAACCGAAGCAGTCAGATCACGATTTGAAATTCGGCAAACCTTTTGGTCACCAAGTGATGTTCGACCCGCAGCTAGACCGTATAACTACTTGTAGTGAGTGAAACCGTGGCTGGACGACATAATGACCTACGGCAAGAGCTGCGATACGGTACATATTACATGACTCGTTATTAGACTTAGTGAAGACTTGGATTGGTTTCTGTCAAAGGAGACATCATGAAGTTGGACTCTGTTTAAAGTGAGTTTGCTTCCCATCCTTTGCTTTAAAGCATATGTCTTGTAACTTTAAGAACATTGGCCTGAGTGCACAGCCATAACTAACTTCTTGTCCATTTCATGTAGGTAGTGACCTTTGGAAAGGAGGAAGAAATTTCGAAGCATGACGGTAATTGTAACAGCGAGATGAATATTGGGTGATACGTGCTGCAACAATTTTTTTAGAGAAAACTTCTGATTTTCAATCAATTTCCTTTGAACTTGCTGTTTCGGACACTTCTGCTAACTGGTTTGTGTCTCCATGGCAATTGTTTCATTTTGTAGGTTATTAACTTCATATATCTCTGTACTGGTCCGTGAGGGAGATTATGTTGTCGAAACATGTGCCTTGAAGTGATCATTCAACCTGTGTTCGACTTGGGAACAAAGTTAGCTTATGGAGGCACTTGATCCTCCCTACTCTGTAGCTGGCGAAATAAGAGAGTTTTGGTGGGAATGGCTTTGCTAGAGAATGAATCAAGGTCTATGCTTCATTTGGGAAACTTCTTGGAGTTATGAGTTTCAGCATGTTATTTCATCTTCCTTGCTGAGCTTCTCACTGATCTTCTTCATCCTTTTTTTTTTTGTGTTGAAGTGGCTGTTATTTGACTCAGGAATAATATACCGCCTATTGGATTCTTGCTCGTTCAACTAATGATTCATGACATACTTCCCAGCGGTAAGTCTTGTAAAGACATCCGTAAACTTCTGCAAGGAAAACTGGCTTGATGTAGACCTCATCGGACACAGATTTTTCCTCTCAAAATCTGAGCTGTATGCTCTGTTTTAGGTAGCAGCTATAGTTAATACACGTGAACCTTGATATTCTGTTTATTAGTTTTGGTGTGATAACCTTGCCCCGACAAAAATATCTTAGCATGTGTACTTGGACATTCCTCTTGCTGTTCATTCTGTAGATACTTGAATAATTGTTTCCACTCTACTAATCCTGTTTCTCATTTCTTTTTTTTTTTTCATGTGTATTGTTTTTAGAAATGACAGGATGGGGGAGCCTTGAGTGAGAGGCGGTGACACGAGAGGATATTTGGGAGTGGAGCAGGAAACTTAGCACAAAGGAATCCTAGGCTACTTAGAATCTCGGTGTGAAGACTTGGCGCCGGTGAAGAACAGACTCAAACTACAGCTTTAGATTTTCCTTTTTTTTAATTTTTTAAAAAAACAACATCTTAAGCATTTCTTATAGCTTACAAGTAGGGTGATGATTGGCACATGAGGAATTTTGTTTTAGTAGGGATTCATTTTCATGACATGTATTTGTACGTTTATGTAAAAAACACAACCTTCGTAACTTGTAATGTAAATCCAATCGACCTCCTCAACTAGATATCTTTCTTTCCATGCATTTGGTCTTCACGTCATTGAGCATAATTCTCACGTGGCCACGTCACACAAGGAATCCACAAGCTTGGGGCTTAAGTGACATGCCCATACATATATTAACGTCTTGCCTTATAATTAATTGTGACCATTTTTACGGCTTCCCCTTTAATTATTCTTTGAAGTACTGCTATACAATGCTTTGGAGTGACCTCCTGAAACAAATAACTTCAGAATTCCCTTTTATTAACATAATCCTGAAACGTGAAAGGGCTTCGGTCTTGTATCTTATCATTAACTCGGCCATAAATCCACAAAGCTCTAAACAATCCCTCCAATCACATCTTGTAGAAGACAATCGAACCCATTGAAACAAAGTAGGCCACCTCGTACCATGGCTCTATCTTGAAACTTACTTTTGCCCTGTAACTGAATGGACCACGTCTTGAGCATGAGAATGAAGACATCCTTTTTTTGTTACCTCTATTTGAAATCAGACGCAACTGTAAGGATATTCAAAAATCTTCATGACATAAGCTGTAGAGGATCATGGTCAGAGGTCCAAGTAATCCCCATAGAAAGATTACCAATCCACATGACTACTTTGTATAAGAAAATCTCAAAAGGTAGGACAAATTTGGGGTATGACATTTACTAAGAGATTTTTAATTCCTGTCATGTGTCTGGAGCATCCACTGTCAAAATACCAATCTTTCTTAGCTGAGACTCTGAGAGAAATATGAGCTATCAATCTGGTAGCAGCAGCTTTAGGAACCCATTGCTTCCTATTAGAAGGAATGTTGTGATTGGGTCTAGATTGAGGAATAGGTTTAGGATATCCATGCAGCCTGAAGCAGAAAGGCATTATGTGGCCAAAGCGTCCACAGTAATGACATCTCCATCTTTGGAATCTTCCTCTTGGGAGGTTGGGTTGTCCTTTGCCATAATGTTGAGACATCTGATGTGATATATTTCGCTTAGGCTCAGAAGGATTGTGGTGTGAAGAGGGACTACAGTCTGAAGATGGCCTCTTTTCTCCATCAAACCCTATCCCAATCATGTCTCCTGCCCTTTTTCCAACCTGAAGGATTTCATCAAAAGTGTTAGTACCACTGTTAAGCATTCTAACAGACTTGGACATTTAATCAAGTTGGGAATTCAACAGTGTAACTTCATCATTCAATTCATATATAGTTTTAAGATGCTCTTCCTTTTCAGCCTTCAGTCTGATTATAAGTTTCTTCTGCTTTTCTCCTTGATGACATACTTCTTCACTTCTGAGACACAACCCTTTGTAGGAAGCTGCAAGTTCTTCAATGGTTAATTCATCATCACTAGAGTCTTCATCAGAGTTATATCTCCCAGTCAAAGTAGCCACGTGTTTAGCAGATTCTTCTTCAAGATCACTTTCAGAATCCTCATCAGTCCAAGAAACAACTAGGCTCTTCTTTTGTTTCTTAAGGTAAGTAGGGCATTCAGATCTAATGTGACCAAATCCTTCACATCCATGGCACTGAATCCCTTTGCTTTGAGTGGGTTTTTCTTCAGACCTTGTTCTTCTACCATCATCATTAGACCTGTTGATATGTCATATGAGTTATTCTTGACATCTGGTCTTGACTTCATATCCATCCTCTTCATTACCTTGCTAAACTGTCTTCCAAGGAGCACTTAGCATTGGATAAGCTTTCATCAGTATCCCCATCACATTCACCCTCTCCATCTTCAGTATTGGACACAAAGGCTATGCTCTTTTTCTTATCAGATTTGTCACTTATCCCCACTTCAAAGGTTAAAAGAGATCCAATAATCTCATCCACCCTCGTTTTGTAGATGTCTTGAGCTTCTTCTATGGCAGTTACTTTCATATCAAATCTCATGGGAAGAGACATGAGAATCTTTCTTACAAGCTTTTCTTCTAACATCTTTTCACCTAGGGCACTTCAAGCATTGGCTATTTCAAGGATATTCATATGAAAATCATATATGCTTTCATCATCTTTCATTCTTAGGTTTTCAAATTTGGTAGTTAGCAATTGAAGTCTTGACATCTTTACCTTAGAAGTACCTTCATGAGTAGTTTTGAGTATCTCCCAAGCATCTTTAGCAATTTCACAATTGTTCACCAATCTAAATATATTTATATCAATTCCTTTGAACAATGAATTCAAGGTTTTATAATTTCCAAGAGCCAATTCATCCTCCTCCTTAGTCCATTCTTCCTCAGGCTTCAGGTCAGATGTAGCTTTTCAATCTTTCTCAACAGTCACAGGGTGTTCCCATCCTTTTATTACAGCTTTCCAAGCCTTGCTATCCAATGATTTCAAGAAGGCCACCATGTGAGGTTTCCAATAATCATAATTATTTCCATCCAGAACAGATAGTTTGTTCACAAATCCTCCTTCTTTATCCATAGTACCAGAAAGTATCGTCCATAGATCTCACCCAGAACCAGATCAGGATGCCTGCTCTGATACCAATTGAAATTCTAGTATCAGATATAAGATGTCGAAAGAGATGTCACGACACTAATATCTGAACAGTTGCCAATATATAAACAAGATAAAAAGCAGTTAACAGTTGTAAAGAGACACAAACAATTGTTAACCCAATTCGGTGCAAACATACCTATGTTAGGGGGCTACCAGGCCAGTAAGGAAATTCACTAAACAAAATTAGTTTGAAGATTCATAGCAAACTCCCCCTAGTTTACAATCTTCGCACCTAATCTCCACCCGTGCAATTTCTATCTAAGACACTCTTAGATAAGAGACACCTCTCACTCCCCCTCAATCACAGCAGTGATAAAAACAGATTATTAAAACGTAGAAGTCACTCTTCAAAGATAATACTTGATCTTGCTTAAAAGCTTCAATCAAGAACAACACACTTGTGTTTAAAAGCTTAGAGTGGACAACTTACAATTCAAAGACTCAGTCTAATTCACACATCAAGGTGATGAGTGAATGGCTCACAATTAACAATAACACAAGAAGGTAGAAATCTTATTCCTTAAGCAATACACACTCCCAACTCTAGCTTCTTTAATCTTCAAAATAGGATTGTAAAGTCTTTATATAGAAATACTTTGAATGAGCTTGGGCCATAGCAAAAACAAACTCTGATTTGATGAAATCAAATCAGATAATTCTTCAAATCTTTTCATAATTAACATCATAGAAATAGAACCCAATCAGATTTGATCAAATCAAATCAAATCAAACTTCAAACCTTCTCAAGATTTTCTGCATGAAAATAGAACAAAAGATTCCATAGTACTCCATGAATTAACTAGCAGAAGCTCTTTTGTTTAAAGAAGATCTCCATGTTGATCTGCACCAGTAAAAACTCTTATGAAAAAAACATGCAAGGTTGCACAAAAACACAGCAGACAAAACATAACATTCTCACTGAATGTTCTGTTCACAATTGTCAGGATATCATACTTGACATCATGAACTAAAACCTTGCAACATTAAGAATAACCACTTGTAGAATGCTAAGATCATATGTGAAGACATCCTATAGGACATCTTGTGATAGCACCAAGTTTTACCAAAATTATTGTCAATCATAGAACTAACAATTATTATAGGCTAGATTGGTT
This sequence comes from Lathyrus sativus, assembly GCA_963859935.3. Lineage (NCBI taxonomy): Eukaryota > Viridiplantae > Streptophyta > Magnoliopsida > Fabales > Fabaceae > Lathyrus > Lathyrus sativus. Next base: position 459,196,873 of record OZ012736.1, read on the forward strand.
GAATGAGGTATTTATGCGTCAATGAGTTGATAGTAGATTTGACTGTGCTGCTAGATCCTATATGTTATTGTTGGTAGGTTCCATCATTTTTGGCAACAGGACTTCTACTTTTGTAGAGACAAAGTATTTATCACTATTTAGGGACTTAAATGGATGTGGTTGGTATATTTAAAAGGCAATTGTGATGATGACTTTATGAGTCTGTCAGATTATCTAACTGCAAGCATACAACAGATCGCGTAGTTTTAAAAGATATCGAACCTACAAATATTAATAATCAATATATTACTATCTATTGATACTATGTAAAGCTAAGGTTAATGAATTTTTAGTTTTGACGTAAATAAAAGATATAACTAAAGTAAAGTTTAAGAAATATATCAGAAAAGAGAGACAGGAACATGGATCCCATTGTACCTCGGGGACTCTTTAATTCATTGGTTTTGGTTTGATGTTAAATTACTTTTAGTAGAAAATATCAGTTTTAAAAAGCTATATCTCACACTCTCGCGCTATTGATTAAAGTTATACTCTCAAACCATGAGATTTTGCTCTCGCTCGCCCATTTGAATCAAGAAGTATTTTTTGAAAACTAAATAAGTCCTAATCAATACCTAAAGTGCTCTTGTTGAATTTAGGATTAATGCCCAATTTTCATTATTTGGTTCAAGCCTCACACTCTCATGTTATCGACTCAAACCTTTGTTGTTTTCACTCTCGTGCAAAAGCTTTCGAATTAATATTGAAAACTAAAGTCAGATGAATAATTTAAGAAAAAGTATAACACCAACTTATTACAGAATCCCTTCAGAACGATGGTCCTCACGTACCAGACTCGAAACGGTTTAGCCGGACATGATTTTGAACATAAATAAATAATTCATGGTAATTGAAATAAACAGAAACATGACAATTAAATTGAAATATGAATAAGTAGAAATGTAAAGAAATAATGTAAAAACCTGAAGATATGGAATTAAATTGCGGGAATACTTCAAGTACAATGGACGAAACAAAAATTATAATGCCGGCAAGATTATGATCCAAGCTTACAAAAATTAGAACTAAAAAAAATTAGTGTGGCAGCCCCTCAATGTGAGAGATTACTACTTTTTGAATGTAATTTATGCTTAAACTAAAAACTAAACTTATGCACAGGAACTTAGATGTCAAAATTCCAATAAAACTACTCTTATATGGGCCTAGGTTGCTGAAAACTTCCTTGAAGTCGTGTAGAAAATGATGACAACAAGTAGGAGGGGATGGAGAAGACTGGGCAATTCTGTTTCCACATTTTTCTGAACCACTGATCCATGGATAACGCCAGGAGTTCCATGGCGAACTCCATGGTCTTAAGTTGTAGATGATGTGGCTTGGATGCATGGCAAACACCATGAGGTGGTGGCGAACGCCATACACCAAAAACTTGTAAATTCTGCACATTTCTTTATTTTCGTGCTCTTTTCCCGGTTTTCTTGCACGGACACTTTTTATTCGACAAACACCTGAAACACAAACATAATCCGACATAATACTATGAAAAAATGGTAAAATGACACTAAATAACATGCGAGTCGAGTTGAAATATATGATATATTTGTATGTTATCAAGTTGCACTTGTCACACTACATATATTAGGAGATGCTTCCTTCTTTATGAGCAAGCAGCTCGGTGAATATGCATTTCTGCTACAGCTACAAATGTTTTATTTTAATTTTATTTTGACTTTTATTTATTTATAACTATTTTAAATGATAATATTCATGTTGTGTAGCAGTGTTGGATTCATGAATATTTTCCAACTGTTGGCAATAGTGGACTGTCTAGGATTGTTGGTAGCAGTAGTCCACTTCCAAAGGTGATGAAATGGGTTTACAAGTAAGGCATGAAGGTGAGGAAAATACACAAGAAGGGGGGTCGAGTTATGTTTACTAAAAACGTTTGTGCTTCTGAATCGAGTTCAGATTCTAAACATAAGTTCAAAACCTGATAACAAGTGCAGTGAAAATATATCAGAAGCAAAGCAAACAAAACAATGAACACAACATACTTATCCTCATTCCTCCCGAACTAAGAATAGTCAAGTCCCCTTGTAGTGCAAGATATTTTCCACTATAATCAAGTTATGATTACAACTGCTTATGCACTTAAGCACAAGATTTTTTCTTGCTCAGACCTATCGTCTAAGACTTCTTGCTCAATCAACATCTAATCAAGACTTCATTGGTTAGATCCTCAGATCTTAATACTTTTGTTGCTTAAACCCTCTTGGTTCAAGACTTCCTTTCTTAGACCCTCTACCTAAGAATTCTGCTCAGACCCTTGGTTCAAGACTTCTTGCTCAGATTCCTCGAATCCAAGACTTCACTGCTCAGACGCATAGTCTAAGACTTCTTTGCTCAGGCCTTAGGTCCAAGACTTTCATGCTTAATCACAATTGATCAAGAATTTCAATGCTCTAGCACATAGCAGGAGACTTACTTGGCTCAAGCTTCTCAGCAAGAGACTTTGATGCTCAAGCACATAGCAAGAGACTTTGTCTAAACTACTAAACAATCATGTTTAGCATAATAGAGAACAAGGTGTACTTAATACAAAACCAGAGGTACATGGTAATCACCATAACAAAGACCTTAAGCACTTAAGATTTTTAAGATATTCAATGTTTAAGAAATCTTAAGGACTTTTATAATTTACAACAAATAACAGAAGATTTTGCATATTCAATAGTGTTGCTTATTGTTGATCTTGTTATTTCTTTGTTCAGATAGAAGTATAAAGCACATTTATCCTTCTTGACATTCCTTCTCCTTTCTTCATTCCTTGTTAAAGATTCAGATTGAATCTTCATCTACTTATATATCAGTTGTAGAAGACTAGTCGTTGGAAGAGTAACTTGATCAAGTGTCTTTGTTTTCACCATAGTACAAGAAATGTTAAAGATAGATACATTATTAGATCTTGATCCATTGTGTAACATGTTTAACCATTGCATCTTCCATGAGATATTGTATTATAGAGCCGTTGAGAGTAGGTATCCATAAAACATGTTAAATCTTCTTGAACTTTGTGAACTAAGACTCTAGCTGACAAACTGATTTGACAATGTAGCTTGCTTTATATGGTATGAATAACTTTAGCTTTATCAATAACTCTGAATGATTACCAGAAGCTAATTACATTCACCAAGTGTAGATACAATATGTTGCTTCTTCTGATGTTGGGGCCTTCAGCTTCATAGCCTATGCCAGACATCACCTAAAGAGTGTTCTTTAGATTTTGCAGCGCCAGACGCTAGCAATTCAGCTTCTCTCAAGTGCATCATTATATATCAGGTTCTGAATATATAACTTTAAGCATTAGAACATGCATACTTGGAAGACACATTAGATAACACCATTTTTCTTTTAATACTTTATTATCATCAAAACCTAAGAAATATATGTCATGAACAAATCTTGTTTTAACAATCTCCCTTTTTTTTATGATGACATAAATAAGTATTTAAAGAACAATGTTGGATAGTTATAATTTTTCTTGGCAACATCAAGGTATGAGGTTTGTAAGCTCCCATTGAGTCTAATAGTCCAAGCTTGAGTTTTGTAAACTCCCCCTGAATACTATATTCAAGAAAAGTATTTTAATTTTCTTAGCAGCATTAGAGTCTGACGTTTGTAAGCTCTCTCTGAGTCTAATAGTCCAAGGTTAAGGTTTGTAAGCTCCCCTTAGTTACATATTCAAGAAAACAAAAATATTATTTTAAATCTCTTTGGCGACATCAGAATCCTAGGTTTGTAAGCTCCTTCTGAGTCTAATAGTCTAAGGTTGGGGTTTGTAAGCTCCCCCTTAGTTCTATATACAAGAAAGCTAAAATATGTCACCCGAGCAAAATAACCATAACAGAAATATGAAAATAAATATGGAAAATTATAAACGAACAACAATAAATCTGAAGGGTTTAAATTCTTATTTAAATACTTCTATATCTTTCTCCCCCTTTTGTCACATCAAAAAGATTTTAAAGAAACAAAAAAAAAAGATATGAGAGGTGACAATTAAAGCAAATGGTAAACAAAAATGTAGTGTCTTAAGATGGTCAAAAATACTTGATTGGGTTTATAGTAGTTAGATATCAAGAAAATGAAGTGTTCTAAGATGGTCAAAGTCTAGTTCGTTGGTCCATAGATGTACTTGAATGAATACTTAAAGCTCTCTATAAAAGCATATCAACATAAAGTCCATAAGAATACATCTAGTTCTCAGTAATACTCCAAGCAAAAACTAGTTATGAAGAAAAAATCTCATAACTGCATTCCTCATAAGAATCAGAAACATGATATTTCAAGAGAGCTTGAATTACTGAAGAAGGATGAAGCAGCAAGAGAGAGACGTTTGGCAATCAAGGAACATTTTGCACAACTTCATGTAGATGCAGCAAGCGAGAACCATAAACTAAAGGAAGAGAATGGCTTCCAAACCAGATTGGTTGCCTACAAAGCACAGACTTCAGGATCAAAAGAGCACAAAAATTATTCTGAAGATCCTTCTTCTGACGATGAGGAAGCAGATCAATCTTGGAAGGAATTTGTTTGTAACACTGAGAAGGATGACCGAAGCAACAAAGAAGACTAGAAATAGGCTAATTTATTATACTGTCTTATATTTTCTCATGTAATTTTTAAATTCCAATGAAGTTTCCCTTTTTCAGTTTATATAATCAGTTTAGCCAGAAAAAGCAGGTTTCATTTACTTTAAATTGTTAGTATAAAGTATAACATGTATGAAACATGGGCATTTAAACAAACAGAAAAACGATAAGTTCACAAGCATATTATAAAACATACAAAGATCCATACATAAGTCAACAAAGCACATAAACAGGTTTTACATCCTAGACCTAAGGTTTCTTCAATAATTCCATGATTGTCTTAAGATTATAACCAATTTCTTCTTGCCTCACAACAACAGACTTGAATTGACCTAGGTTTTCCTTATAAAGGGCCACCACCCACTCATTCAAATAGTGGATAGTTGAACCCTTATTTCCAAGGAAGTCGTGATTCAATTAATTACCTTAACTTTCTTTCTGCCCAAAGAATATCTTATAACACGTTTTTCATGTATGATTGAGAAAAGACTACAGGGAGAGGCAATACCTCTCTCTGGGCGATCTTTCGTCATTGCCTCTCCTGGGGTGGTCCCAGGGCATCTCCATAGGCATGATACTTTTCAAATATAACACTATAACATTTAATGTGATATGTAGTTTACATAACCATGACACGTGTGATAATTTTTCGGATATCCAATTGCATGTCGCCTTATGCCGGAAGAAAAGGAAATCGTTTTGGACATGACAATGAATATGGTGCAAGCCAAGAACATACTTGCAACTCTGAAACGTAAAAGACCCATAAATATCACAAATATCAAGAAAGTGTACAATATTTTGTCCATAATTACAAGGCATTAAGGGGGATATAACTGAAAAGCAACAATTGTTAAAAAATTTGGATGATAACAATTATGTATCCAGGTACTAAACGTGCAAGGATGGAGTAACTGTTTGTGATAATACTTCGAGTTTGCATTTCTAGAGACCGAAAAAAAGGAAAATGTTACTTGGGCTTTAGAAGTATGTCGAACAATAATGAAGGACAAAGAAAACCCGCTGAAAGTAATTGTCACCGACGGTAATACCGTATTTATAAATTCGGTTGCAAATGTCTTTCCTACTTTATACGTGTTACTTTGTAGGTATCACATCACAAACAATGCAAGAATTCGGGTTAAACCCACATTAGGGACAAAAAAAGTTAAGGGTGAAGACGAAATAATTGTCAAAGCTAGCATGATAGTGGAAAGAATAATGGATGCATGGAATGTTATAATAAATTATTCTACAAAAGAATTATATGTTGATGTTGTTATACATTTTAGGAATGTTTTTAAGAAATATCCAAATTTGTTGAAATATGTTGAAAGTACAATTATGAACCAGGTAAAAGAAAAGATTGTTCGTGCTTGGACAAATCAAGTTAGACACCTTGAAATAAAACAACTAACCAAGTTGAGTCTGCCCATGCTACACTGAAGAATTAGTCGAGAAATAGAAAGGGTGATTTGTGTAGAGACAATAATTTCTAATCTTAAAATGTGGGCTCCCATTATTTGGTCGCACACTCAGGAAAACGTATGGGCTCCCATGTGCTTGTCTAACTTCCAAAAAGGTGAAACTTATAGGCCGATACAAATGGATGAGATTTTCACTCATTGTAAAAGGCTTAGGTTTGATGATGATGGAATGATAAAGGACAGTAAATTAAATATCTCTATATAAGCCAAATGGGAAGTTACATAAAATACATTTATGAATGCCAACGACAATATGAAACACTACATCAAAGAGAAATTTAGGAAGATTGTTTATCCCGAAACAACTTATTTGAAACCACTGTCTCGACCGACAAAAATAAAGGTGTTCCTAAGAAGTTCAAACCAACACCGACTGAAAATTCAACGATGCAGCCTCCTTCATATTTTGAACCTGTTGGTAAACTTTTTCTAGATTCTCCAACTCCAAAATCTCAGAAAAAGTGTTTTCAAAGGAGCTCGCATTAGCAAACCACCTCCTTCACCGCCTCTACCAAAAATCCAATTCATCAACGAGGTGTAGGATTTTATGCACAAACACGTTGAGCGAATTGTATATTAGGTAAAAATACAAGGTGCGGTTGTTGATTGCTCTCAGTTAAATGGCACAGTTTTTCCACATGAGAAACATTGAAATGGGAAAACACCAATTCCTTTTAAGTCAAATTGCTTTAAGTGCTTAACAAATCCTTCTCCCAAACTCTAATATTATAGGAAAATAGATTAAACCTCTTTTGTTAGAGAATGAAGTCACTAAGCAAAACTAAGCACAAAAGCAAATCATGAACCTAAATGAAAGCAGCATCAAACACCATGCAGATTCTATTCAGCATGGTTAAAGCAAAATAATCATCATTGAGCAATAACCAAATTTTACATACATAGAAAACGAAATTTGAAAACACAACCAACAATTGTCGCATACAGAAATTAACAATTTGCATACAAAAATTAACAAATCGAACAATCCAGTGAATTAGAGATTGTGGACCCTACAAGAAAAAGCAAGAATCCATTAAAAATTAGGACTATGACATCAAGAGGAACCGATTGATATTTCATCATTTCATGTTCTCTATTACATCACATGATTAATTGAAGTGATAGAGAATCATAGTTGATGCGAATAATAGAATTTAGAAAATTCAGAAAAGATGAATCTGAAGTTGTGATAAACGATTGGATCTGAAAAGCAGAGGAAGTTATGAGATGTAGGTTGGTATAATGGCTATTTATACATCCTGTTGGGCTAGGGTTTTGTAAAAGTATGCTATAATAATGCAAAGAGAGTGGGGCAGTTTTGAAAACTGTTTTGGGCCTTGGGCACAAACAAGGGCCATGATTTCTTGTTCAAACCCCATATTTCTCAACACGTTTTAAAGAAGAAAATTATATCTCATACCCCGTCATTTATCCCTTTACTCCTATAAATTATGAATTTGGACATAAATATCCTTATATAAATGCCTAAACTTCAAAAAAATTCACTTCTTCCTTAATTCATTTTAAAGAAAACGAGTGTAGTTGCAAATTGGAGAACATAAACCCAAGATATCTAATTCAATAACAAATCGGAGAACACAAACCAATATATTTGATTCAACAACAAACCAGAGAACAAAAACCTAAGGTATCCGATTCAACAACAAATCGGTGAACATGAAGTAAAGATGTTTGGTTCACTATTTTAACACACCAGAAATCTTACAAGTAAGTTTTTCGATTTTACATATGAAAACTTTTACACAGCAGATAACTTGGCATATGATTTTTTGTTCACATTTGTGCTAATAGGATAACTTGGAATTATGTTATCTGATTCTTAATATTTTCTACTGGAGAACTTGGCCCAAGGTTATCTGGTTCTTATTTTTAATTTTCATTGATTTTTTATTTTAGTGGCGCACTGGAGAGGCCCAAACGAGGAGATTATTCCACAAAGAGGTGAAGGAGGACAACCTCTACAGAAGATGGATGGAGAGGAACACCATATAATCACAGTTGAGCCTCGTCCACGACAACCACAATTCCCCATGGGCTGTACAATATGTCTCTTCTAGTGAGGTACGAGGATCATGTTGCTCGCCATTTATGGTACGACGAGGTAAGTTAATCTCTATCATTTTATGTTGAATCATTTTTATTTTTAATTACTTATATTTTATAACTTATACTATAATTTTTTTTAGGAGAGATAATCGAAGAAAAATTAAATATTTCTACACATGGTAGCAAATTGATAGGATGGATTTTTCATAGTCTCTCACCGCTGATAGATAGTTGGTTGTCTAACTCTGGTTTATCTTATCTCTAGAGAACTAGTTTATCGAGGATATATCAAAATTTAGCATCAACATTTGTAGAGAGATGGCATCATGAAACATCACCCTTTCATATGCCATTTGGCGAGATGATCATTACATTGGACGATGTTTCTTGTCATCTTTATTTATCGTGTAAGAGTAAGTTTTGAAACCCCACACAAGGTTTCACTGGTGTTGATACTATTACTCTTGCTATTTCCTTGATGGGTGTTTCCTTAAAGGAGGAAGCTGAAGAGATTCGTAACTGTAGGGATGCTTATTATAGGCTAGATTGGATGAATGAGGTGTTTATGCGTCAGGGAGCTGATATTAGATTTGATTGTGTTGTTGGAACTTATATGTTTTTGTTGGTAGGTTGCATCATTTTTGGCAACAGAACTTTTACTCTTGTAGAGGCAAAGTATTTATCACTATTAAGGGACTTGATTGGATGTGGTAGATATAATTGGGGGGAAGTTGCACTTGTCACACTCTATAGATATGTAGGAGATGTTTCCTTCTCTACGTGTAAGCAGCTCGGTGGATTATGCCTCTCTACTGCAAATACAAATGTTTTATTTTAATTTACTTTGACTTATCTTTATTTATTTATAATTATTTTAACTGATAATATTCATGTTGTGTAAAAGTGTTGGATTCATGAGTATTTTCCAAATGTTGGCAAAAGAGGATTGTCTAGAATTGTTGGTAGTAATAATATATTTCCCATGGCAATAAAATGGGTTTACAAGTAAGGCACACAAAAGGTTGATGAGCTTAGGCCTGTGTTGGATGTATTGACACTTGCTGATGTCATTTGGAACCCTTTTGAGGATTATATAAAGCATCGTCCATTTGATGATATATGTATGTATAAGGATGGCTTGAAATGGTATACGAAACTTCTGGTGTGTGAAATTTCTTCCAATCTAATGTGATCACTAGCGACAGAAATCCTTCATTCATATTTAGTTGTTTAAAAAATAAATTTAAACAAAAAATAAGTAAGACATAAATGAAAAATAAATAATTAACTTAACAAACATGAATATTTATCTACTTGAACCCAATGATTTTGGTTTACAAACCCAGTGCAGTAAATGGATGCATAGGTGATGTGAAGTCGTCATATGAAAAAAAGTTAAACTAGAATAACCCAAAGAGTCGAGAATGGCATTATACTGATTTGCTATCACATAACCCATATCTGGTATTGTCATCCATTTCTTTAGTGGCTGAAGATTTAAAGATGATATCATCAAGGATTCTCTCACTTCTAATAAGTGATTTCTAAATAACTTCTCATATAGACTGCTTCTAGAACCTCTAATTCATTATTCAACTCACGTCGAACGATTGTCCAACCATCTTTACCATATCCATGCAATAATTCTATGACTCTAAACCCAAAATTTCCATCACTCTTAACATCAACAATGTTATCAATAAATCGTCTTATATGGGAATTGTACCATGGAATTATTAGATGATTGCTTCTTCGAGGTTTGGGATAACTGTGAACATGACCTCTTTGAAGAGAACTCGAGTTTGCTTAATCAGCATGCTCATGATATGAATGGTCATGATAAATATGATATCCTACGAGTTTCATCCCTTTCGTCTTCACCCCCTCCTTTGGTTTTATTTTTTCAGGTGGTGGACACATCCTTGTTGTAGTGGGGTAAGAAATTTCACTTACCGTACTTTTTAGTTCTCTTTATCCTGCAACACCAATTGATTTGTGTATTTTCCATAGTGCATCAATTGCATTGGTCATGTTAACTCATTTGATGTCATACCAACTACTTCAAACAGAGGTTGCCTATACTTGTTTGCCTTGTACGTGTTGTCCATAATCAACATAATAGGAAACATATTCAACAACTTCTCTGATTCTGGGTGGGTCGATAAGAGATTTCTCACAACTTCTTACTCATCTTTTTTCTACTCCAGTAAACATAATCTGAATTTGCTATTAGCTTAAACAAATGTTGCATTTTCGTTATAGGACCCCTGATGTCTTTATGTAACTTACTATTTGTTGCACCCCAAAATTTGCCCAACCTTTTTCTAACCTAGGTTTATGTTTCAATTGCATAGTCATTTGCATTGTCATCATGTACATAGTGTATTCATCTGCATTGCATAGCATAAGCAAGCTAATCTTAATCAGGGGATCAAGTACCATTCTTGTCTCAAGGGGCATATTCAAGGGTTTCATTCACATTCAAGACTACTCAGGTCATCATAGGAGAATTTGAGTCTTGAAGAGTTGACAGATCAATCATGGGGTTCTCTCCTATATCTTGAGGTTGTTTGGGGATCATCAGAGGGTATATGAGCTATGAGCCAAGAGAATGGAGTGTGCATGGATGTTATGAAGAGCCTAGATGATCATTTTTGAAGGAGAGCCAGGTCATTGGAATGATTGCAAGAGCCTCAGTTGAAGTCAGTCAACTAGGGTTTCATCTAGGTCAACCCTAGGTCAAGGACTTGATTTGAAAGGTATCAAGGCTCATTTGAAGGATGTGGGACTCATTATTTGCTACATGGATATGGATGTGGTGTTGTGCCAAAGAAAAATCAACAGGAGTCAAGGAGAAGAGGAGTTACCAAATTAGGGTTTCAGTGTAAAATCCCCTGATTTAGGTCAAACTTCCAAGCAGTGTAATTCAAAATGCAAGCTTCATATGAATTTCTGGTCCACATGAAACTTGTAGAGTATCTTCATAGATTTAATTTTAGTGGTGAAAGTCATCAAGGTGATTTATAGAACTCAAGTTATGGCTCTTGCAAGTTACAGGTCATCTGAGGACACTGAAATTTGTCTGTGAAAGTTGTCTGTCTTCCAAGCAACTTTTGACCTTCAAGGAGTTTTCAAATGAATTCTTGGCAAACATAAGAGTTGTTCCTCATGATCTCCCCTTTCCAAAAAGGTATGGTATGCCTTCATCTGATATGTGAAGCTCAAGTTATAGTTTGTGCAAGTCAGGGGTATTTTGGGAAAGTGGAATTATAGGTCATTCTTAGCCTATGCCTAAAACTCATACAAGGAAGCTTCAAATGAAAAACTTAACAACATCAAAGTTGCTCAAAATGGAATTTTGAGTCTAGGAAAGAGGTCATGGAAGTTTGGAAATGCATAGAGCTCAGATTGATAAAAGTTGGTAAAAAATGACTTAAAAATGGACATAAGTTGAAAAAGTTCAAGTTGGAAATTGGTTTGGGCAATCTATAAATCCAAAATGGGTCATGTAATATATCAAATTGAGTCTAAGGAACATTTTAAAGACATTGGTTCAGCCACAATTTTGAGATAGGGCTTTAAAAATGAGGTTGCTTTGTAAATCCATTGCTTGCATAATAAGGCAACTATGGGAAACTCAACATAAGGCACAGGAATCCCTTGTTTTTCACTCATATCACTCCAATTTGTCATGAAAAGAGATTTTGAAAGGTGGTTAAGGGGCTGTTAGTGGTTTGAAGTGAGATATCATGAGACATCAAAATACCATATCATGAGAAATTCTTGAAGTTTCTAGAAGCATCTTAGATTGAGCTAGAAGCCTCTAGATCTTTCCATCTTCTCCTATATATTGAGTTGAGATCATTAAGAGAAGAGGTTGGTGAAGATAGAAAGTGAAAAGTGAGGATTTCAAAGTTTCTTACACATTTTTTTTCTTCCTTCCATTTTTCTTCACATTTTGCCACCCTTTGAATATTCAAATTTCATATCTTTCTTTCTCTCCATTTTTTTCCCATTCTATTATCACAATTAATTCCATACCATTTACATACTTTCTTCCTCATTTTTTTGACAAAACTTTTGGTGCAAGAAAGTGTTCTACATGTCCATTAAGGAAGCTCCATGAAAAATTCCAAAATTATGTTCTCCACCATTTCAGGCACTTCTATTGATCAAATCATTTCTGGAAAATATTGGTGAGTGATTCCATACAAGTTTCTTGAAGCTTTGGAGGTTGTGGAAGGCCATAGAAGTCACTTTTTGGAGGTTTAGGTAATTCAAGATTACACAATATTAATCCTTCTTTCCATTGCTTTTTCTTACATCATTTCATTCACCATAACATGGCATTGGATTCTGGATATTGTGGGGAGAGTTTCATGACAATTTTTGGTTCTTGAGTTTTTCTTGAGGTGCCACGTTTTGGGAGTTAGAGAGAGTTTCAAGAAAATCTAAGACCATATTTGGATTCCTTGATTTTTTTTCCTTCAAGTTTGACTAAAATTTTGTGCGAAACGGATAATTATTGATGGAGTTATGGTGCTTCAAAGTAGCCAAAAATCCATGTGAATAGTGTCTACGGGTTACTATTCATGTGCTGAAAAATTTCAATTTGGAGAAGAAACGCAGCAGCCGTTCGATCGCTTGACCAAGTCCTCCGATCGGAGGCTCATTAACGCGCCACATCATCAGCAGCAAAACGACGTCGTTTTGCACTTCGCAACCGACCGCGCGCGCCTGGGTTCGATACCCACCTATGCCAATTTATTTTTTCTGCCTTGATTTAACCATTTACCATATTTCTTATTTCATATTCTTTTTCTTTTATTTTTTCTGTTTTATATGCTGACTTCAAATAATCATAAAAAGTAGGAAAATTAGTCTTTTTGATCCTCATTTTTTTCTGCGTAATCTTCAAGATGTATGGAATTTTACAGAATTGGAACCATATTTTTTCCATTTTTCGTCATTTTATTAGATTTTTTCACATTTTAGTTGTCAAAAATTATCAAATGCTGGTGCTCTCATTTTGTGAATTTTGTTTGATGTATCAAAACATTGTTTAAACGTCAATCCTTTTGCAGGGGTATTCTACACATGATGAGGTATTGTGATGTATTTTTATGGGAATTTTATAGTACCATTTTAATTGGTTTTGGATGCTTTCTTTAACATGCTCCACTTTAATCTTTCCTTTGGTATACATGAGATATCTTGCATTGTCTTCATCTTGTTTGACCATTTCATTGTGGATATTTTTATGGTATCTCTCACCCCTGGTTTGTGGATTGATGTAGGTAATGGGAGATTTTTATTTGATTTTTTTAGCACCTTTTGCTATTTTTCTTATGTTTTGTATTCGAACTTGTAATTTGGACTTCCGAACGGACTTTATTTTTGTTAAGGCTCCAACGGCCGATTTGTGTTTGCATGGTGAACGCCGTGGTTTATATTTCTTATTATAGATAGGTTAGAGGTATTTGAAGACCCATTAGGTGGCTGTTATTTGTATGTGTAGCTTGCCCAATTATCGACTTGTTTGCATGATAGCACGTTGCGATTCCAAATAGCGGATTACGCGTTTCATTCGGAGTTTTCACTCGATTCTTTGCATATGATCACTTGATATTTTCTTATTCCATCCATGAATGGGCTTGAGGTTGAGACGGACCGTCCTCCCTCCTTTGCATTGCATTTACCATTGCTATATTCATGTTCACTTGTATGCGGTTATTACTTGTATTTCCGTTTCTTCCTTTCGTTTTCCTTTCCCGTAGGACTTCCATTCTTCCTTGTTCAAGGGAGGATGTGATAGACATTAGGAGCTAACCCATGTATGATAACATTAGGGTAGATTTTTTATCCCTTTTTGTAACCCTAGGAGTTTTTTAGAGTGTCATCTCTTCTTTCTTCAGAACGACAGAAAAACATTAATAAAGGTTATAACAACAATCAATTCACTTCTTCCGTCAAAAGATTTGAACAAACACAAACCTTTTTGCAATAAGAAAACCCTTGTTTAAGGTGAGATTTTTCATAAAAGACACTTGAACAGCTTGTGTCGCGCGTAGCCCGAACTACGTTTGCTCTGATCTTCCATGCAGTGTGGAAGTACGTAGGCATAGGATGCAGTGTCCTAGCGAGCAACCTTCACCCATCCTCCCCCGTAGTTAGGCGAACTACGTTGACTCTGATTTCTCGTTCCAGACGGGAATACGTAGGCATAAAGTGCGATGCTTTGCCGAGTCATGTTTTCTTTTCTTTTCAGACCTCATCCTTTAGTTTAGATAGAAGTGTAATCCGTACAAACAAACAAGCGTGGATCCCATCGAGTACGATGGACGTGAGGGGTGCTAATACCTTCCCCTTGCGTAACCGACTCCCGAATCCAGGTTTTGGTTGCGATGACCATACCTTTTCCCGTCTTTGTGTTAGGTTTACTTCGAGCGTTTCCTTTCCCTCCTTTGGGATAAATAACGCACGGTGGCGACTCTTCTGTATTGCCGGCGCCGATTTTCGCAGTAGCGACAGCTGGCGACTCTGCTGGGGACTCCAGCGGTTCCATACGCGAGTCAATCCTAGCGCTTGTTTTCCCGTCGTGGGCTTTGTATGGATTTACATTTCTGTATTTACATTTCAGCATTTTATTATCATTATTATTGCTGTATTGTGGGTTTGATGAGGGTTTTATGATTGAGAGATAAGCCGGACCTGGGCTTGAGTGCACCTAGAATTAGAGTAGAGATTAGTGGGGGTGTGCATGCTTTGCATGTACTAGCTTCCCGCGAAATCTACGCTCGGACGAGGTCCTTCTGGTTGACTTCCTGTTTCACCCTTTGGGTGCAGTGGGCTGTTGGTTAGTTGGATTGTCGACTCCGGGGACCGATCATTTGGAAGTTGGCTAAGTGAGGCCTCTTCAGGATTTGATGATGCCACACCTTCTGGGTATCGTATCATCAACCCTGAAAGTCTGTGACGCCGACGACCGCATAGGATGCCGTACCTTGTGCCAGTTATAGGGACATCTACCTGTGAGAGGGACTTGGGGCATGCAGGTAACTTGACCTTCAGACTACCGGTTTATTTCTTATGAGATACAGGATTGTGGATATTTTATGGGCTGTTATCAGGTCTGTCAGAGACCAGGTGTGGGTTATGTTATTGGGTCTATCCGAGACCAGGCTGGAGTTCTTTGTGGGGTCTGTCTGAGACCAGGGTTTGATGAGTATTGGAGGGTCTGTCTGAGACCTGTTCTTGGTGTGACTCGAGCTTCTTATTCAGGGCACTTGATCCCCTGTTGCAGCTGTTTGCATTGCATTGTTTGCATACCCATTTATCATTGCATTTCATTAACGTATGTCTGTGCTGCAGGTGCATTACATACGTCCCTGTTCTAGTGCTCCGGACTTCTGATTGTTGATATGGGTAGTGTGCGGAAGACAATTGCGTATAAGTTGCCCACTCCGGATGTGAATTCTTTATTGAGTTTGATTGCCCTTGCGGATGATGAGGTTAGGGCTAGCTTCAAGAAGAGTTATGGGAGGCTTTTGAGCTTGGTTTGTAGACCCAGTGCGTATGATTTGAATGGATTGTATACATTGCTGCAGTTTTACGATCCTGCTTTGAGATGCTTCACGTTTACAGATTTCCTTATGGGTCCTACTATGGAGGAATATGCAGAATTCCTTAGTTTGCCAGTACAGAACAAGGTCCCGTTCATTCATTTTGACGCTAAACCTAAGTTGGAAGATCTAGCGGTGTCTTTGCATATGGATGCTTCTGAGCTGTTAGTGACTTCTTGGTACGGGATTCCTAGATTCGCTCTTAGCTTTCTGGTTAGCAAGGCGTGAGAGTATGCCAAGAGTGGCTGATGGGTGGTATTCAACGCTTTGTTGGCTTTGTGTATATATGGGATAGTGCTATTCCCAAACCTCCCAGACTTTGTTGACTTTGACGCACTTCATCTGTTTGCTGCCGGTAATCCAGTACCTACCTTGATTGGGGATTTCTACCATTCCCTCCATTACAAGAATGGGAACCGGCGAGGGAAGAGTGTTCATTGTTGCGTGCCGTTACTGAAGATGTGGTTTGATAGACACTTATCGAAGAAGGGTCCTTTCGTAGAGCTTGCAAATGAGTCTGATTGGTCTGAGCGCCTTATGAGATTGACTTCTGAGGAGATGGTTTGGTTTGATAGGAATTTGCTGGGTTCCGAAATTATTTTTAGCTGTGCAGGATATCCAAATGTGCCCTTAATTGGGAGGAAAGGATGTATCAATTACAATCCTTCTTTGCTTGTTCGTCAGTTTGGATATGCATTGAAGAGCACGCCGAAGGCAGAAGAGGTACAGGAATCTCTGTACTTCACAGGTGACCTGAGTGGAGACTTATTGGCCAAGCTGCAGTACGCTTGGAATCACATCTCTAGGAGGGGAAAACCATTGTTGGGAAAGAACGACTGTCAGGCTTATCCTCCGTACAAAGCCTGGATACGAGAAAGGATTAAGCAGATTCAGATGCCCTATCCTTTTGTGTCATCTTCTGTTCCTATTCCTGTAGAGGAACCCACAACTGTTCCCATTGAGGTTTATGAGCAAGTGGTGAAGGAAAAGGAAGCTTTATTGGTTGTTAATGAAGATCTAGAAAGGGAATTGGCCCAGATTCGAAGTGAGAAGAACGAAGCTGCGTACTCCCTTCAACAACAAACTGAGATGGTAACCTTGTTGAAGACTAAGTTGGTTAAAGAAAAGCAGAAGCGGAAACGCCTGGGACAAGACTTTAAGAGCTCTCATGACATGATGGAAGCTAAGAAGAAGTCGTTGGACATCGCTTACCGAGAGATCGCTTCATTCAATAAGACGTGGAATGCCACTCTTACTAACAACAAGGAACGGGAGGATAAGTTGAAGCAACAGATCTCCGATCTTCAGGACCAATTGAAGGCCACCAGGAGGCAGCATGAAGAAGAAGTCATGACTAGATATGCTCTTCAAGATGCACTGAAGCAAGTTGATGCCCGCAGAAAGGAAGCTCGATCCCAGAAGAGGAAGCTAGATGAGTGCTTTGGTGAAGGCACATGGGAAGAGTCCATCGACGACTTGCGGCGAGTTCTTAAGCAGAGGAGTCTACTCATAGAGGGATTGCTTGTTCAGCCTGATCATCCCAAGACAAAGAAGCTGTTAGGGGAGTATAGGGATTATGGGCATACCTGATTTGTTCATGCTTTATTGTATGCTGACCATCACCCGGCTTGTGGGTTGAGGTCATGCTTTTGTTCGTCTTGTGATACATCGGTGTTATACTTTTGCCTTTGAAGGTCTGGTCAATATATGAGTTGTTTTCTCTTTTGTGATTGAATTTTAACTTCTTGCAACTCTTGTCACCGCACTGTCACGGCGCTACCCTGTATCAAATGTATTAGCACTAGAATGGGGGGAGTAATATCCCCAACGCACACATGCACGTTAGCATATTGCATTTTGCATACATACTCATATTTGCATTACAGGTTTGTGATCCGTGTATCTTACCTCCTGCATCCATTTCAGGTATTTTCAGAATTGCAGAAAAGCGGGTCCACCGTTACTCTACCAGAACTAATCACAAGAAGATCATGGACAACGTGCAGAGTGAAATGCAAGAGATGCGTGACAGGATGGCCCTGCTCATGCAAACCATGGAGAGTATCGCCAAAGGACAAGAGCAACTGCAGAATCTGGTTCAACCGATAGTCGCACGGGCTGAAAACAACGGGACACCGCATGGTGAGAATGTTGATGCTTCACCCCGAATTGAGAATCGTCAAAGTGCTGATGTTATTCCCGTAAACGGTTTGAATGCTAGAGAAACTGGTCCTGTAGGTGGAGGTGGGAACGCCGGTAATATGAATGCCAATGCAGATACTGCTGGGGTATTTGTGGGTAATGTCAACCAGGGTTTCAATGGGGGCGTTGAGAATGTCGGAATGAATGGTATCAATGGTAACCAGGGCTTCAATGGTGTGAACATGGGGTATGGCAGCACTGCTGGCGCCAAGGCTGGGTTTGGTGGCTATGGTTACGGTAATCTTGGATATGGAACTGGTGCATACAACGCTCAAGAGATGGGCAATCTGAGGTATGACCCCAGGTACTTCCAAACGGGTCCGGGCCGTGATGCAGATTATGTTGGATACGATGCAGTACCTCGCTGAGAGGATCGTCAGGAGGATGTGTTCTCTGGTCAGAATGAGGGTTATGAAAGAGCTAGGGGTGACAACCATCGGATGAGATTGCTAGAAGAGAAAGTGAACGGATTAGCCAGCCAGAATGCTCTTGGGCTGGATATGTCAAATATGGGGCTGGTCCCAGGGTTGAGGGTCCCGCTGAAATTCAAAGCGCCGTCATTCGATAAGTACAAAGGGGATACATGCCCTAGGGTGCATGCACGCGCGTTTTACAGGCGTATGTCTGCGTATTTTGAGGATGAAAAGATGCTAATGCACTTCTTCCAGGATAGCCTGTCAGGGCCATCGCTGGAGTGGTACATGAGCTTGGAGCCTACTCAGATCAGGAGTTGGAAAGAGCTGGCAGAGGCTTTTGTTCGACATTATCAGTATAATAGTGATCTCGCCCCTAACCGAGTCCAGTTGCAGAGCATGTCTCAAAAGTCTGGCGAGAGCTTTAAGGAATACGCCCAGAGATGGCGTGATTTGGCTGCCAGAGTACAACCTCCTATGGTGGAGCGTGAAATGATGGACTTGTTCGTAGGGACATTCTCAGGAATGTACTATGACCGGCTTCTCAACTTCTCAATGAGTACCTTCTCCAAGTTGATCCTGATGGGGGAGCGTATAGAAAACGGGATAAAAATCGGTAAGATTCAAGCGGGAGAGTCTGCTTCAACTGGAAGCAATAAGAAAGCTTTCGGGGGTAGAAAATAGGAAGATGCCAATTCGGTATGTAGCTCTCGGGGAAGAAATAGGGGATGGAGGCAATACCAACTGCAACAAGTTGCAAGTGTGACAATCCCCGTGCAACATCAGCAACAGCCGCAGCAGTAGGGGCAACAACATCCGGCTCAGCGAAGAATTCAGAACAGGAAGCCGAAAAGGGTATTTGACCCGCCGCCAGTATCGTACGCTGAGCTTCTTCAGAATTTGTTACGGTTACAGTTGGTCGAGAAAAGAACGATGGCTCCTCCGACAGGGATACCCCCACCCAGTTATAACGCTAATGAGCATTGTGAATTCCACTCTGGGGCACCCGGCCATAATATCGAAAACTGCCACGCTTTCAAGCATAAAGTGCAAGATTTGCTTGATAGCACTGCTATTAATTTTGGTACGGAAGGGCCCAATATTACACAACAACCAATGGAAAACCATGAATAGGCTGGAGTATGGTGGACAAAGAGGAGTTCTATAGTTTGGGTGGGCCGTTAAAAGTAGATCAGAACAGTGGCAGGCTGCCCCTAATAACTGATTGTGAAGATAGCTGGTTCAGCAGCAGGACAGATGTGAAAGCCCGGTTCTCGGAAGCTGGCATTTTTCTTTGTTTTATCTTGTCATTTCTTTACGTTTGTAGTTTCTTTCATGTTTAAATTGCAATCTTGTTCGTAAAACTTGTTATTTTCATTTCAATTGATGATAATGAAATAAATATGCATGTTTTGATTAAATCCAGTCGTGTTCACCAATCGTTTTTGCAAATGTCCAATGCTTGGTTAAGAAGGATTTGCGGAGGATGACGAAAATGAACGACATGCAAGCTTCTGATTGTATGCTTTTGAAATAAAACCTGTTGATGATGTACAGACATTGTTTCAAATCCCTAAACACCGGAGTTATAAGGAAGATAATTCCTTGTCAACCCCTTTGAGCCTAGTAGTAGGAGTTCTTTCTGAGAATGAAAAACCCTCAATCTTAACCTGGGGCAGGGTAGGTGTTAGCTAATTTGACCGAGCGTTCAAGTTGCAAAAGGAGTGTCCGTTCGAGGATCAATCACGCCTCTAGAGGTCGTGCCTAAGAAACCACAATGGTTCAGCATTAGGAGTGAAACAGTCACATCATTCCCCAAAGAGTCAGACAACCAGCGTCACACGACTTGTTCGAAAGAAAAAAGAGAAAAAAATCAAAAGCCCGCTAAGTCAAGAAAAGAAAACAATTGACTTAGGCAAAAATGAGGGCATCCCGCTGGACTAAAAAAAAAAACCAAAAGAACTCAGAAGAGTCAGTCCAGACAAAAGTTAGGGATATGAAAAGAAAAAAAGATGAAAGGATGGAAAAATCCTCAAATGAAATACGAGTCGTGTGACCTCAAGTGTCAAATACGAAAGGTGAGTGGCTGTCACTCCCAACAATCATAATTTCTCGAATTATCACTCCTATCTTTCAGCCCCTGAGAGGTGAGTGCTAAGGTCGAATTAGCTGAACATAGGATCGGAGAACATCAAGGAGAATGGGTGGGTTAAAATAAACTTTGAGCCTTTATCCTTTCCTTCAAAACCGTGAACCTGACCACGTTATAACCTTCAAAAGTCCTAATTGAAGCAGGTTGTTTCGAAAGCATACTTCGGTAAAGGTCGCGTCGATTCTGACTCCTGAAAGGGTTCCTCTTACCATGTTGGTACTGATGTTGATAAATGTTTTGTGCATTATATGCTATAAACTGTTTTTCCCTTTTCCCAGTGAACAGATTGGATGTCAAAACTATCATATGTGTTGCATTAATACGTCTTTTACGCAGAACAACTTGTTTTACTTGCGAGTAAGCGCTTGACAGCAGAAAAGTTTCCTACAGTGGAAAGTATGGCCAGGATAGAATGCAGAGCGCCCGAATGCTCCGCAAGCCGGGGCAAGCCATTAAGTGCTCCCCAATCAGGTCAGCCATTCAAAGTCAGTTACTCTGGGGCAATCAGATCGAGATTCGGTAAATCTCTCGTAGTTGGAGGTACTGCTCTGGATCAGCTAATCAGGGGCAAAGTCATTGCAATCAGGGGCAGGCCATCTTAAGAGCGCAGAAGTTATTCTTTACTCGAGGGGCATTTGGTGTGAAGTATCTCTCCGAATTTCAGAAGACTGGGGCATTTCATATCAGACCAACAAGATACAAATTTTCAGATTTCCTTTTGAGGAGTATCCCCATAGAGGTCCCACAGGCCGAGGCATATCAGAAGCGAAGGAATTGTTCTTCTCCGTATCATCAGAGCTACTCAGAGCTATTCGAGCAGATTCAGTCAATCTTAAAGTGTGAGACGAATGTCGGGAAGTCATGTTACTGTCTTCCGATTCTTCAACCAGAAAAATGTATTGGCAATCACTGTAAGGCCCGTCCGTGTTGGCGCGTCAGTTTCAAATCCAATCTTCATTAGTACGCAGGAAGACTCCGTCTGTTTTCCCCAGAGGAGTCCAATCATACTTGGCACATATGTTCTTCCTCAGCGGAGTTGATTTCACTCTTCCAGCATTTATTTTGCTGGAATAATTCTGTGATGTCCGATTATCCCCAGCGGATCCAGTTTGGTCTTCAGCATTTATTTTGCTGAAGTAACTCTTTGCATAAGCATGCATCATCATACTTTGCATTTTACCTAAATACGTAGCATTTCCATGCTATATGGAAACATTACGTCATTATCGAACATACGTATTCAGAAACATAAACCAGGTTGGTTACCTCGTTGGTTTCAGATGTTTGTTTTCCCATGCAGATAATTGAGATTATGATTCAGGAAGATGTTCGGATAGTCGGATTTGTGGCGCAAGGCGAGCAGTGATCGTGTTCGTCCTATCATGTGGACCCCTAGAAGAGTTGCTTGGTTGAGTTTCTCTTTTCCCCAGCTGAGTCCTTCTCAGGTCGCTGTTATGTCGGCATTACAAGATTTCATAGTTCAGATTTTTTGGAGTTATCGCCGTGATTTCCCCAGTAGAGTTTTCTTCCCCATCAGAGTTACTTGGTTAAGCTTCTCTTCTTCCCCAGCGAAGTTTTCTTCAGATTGTTGTCACGTCAGTATTGAAAATATTGAAATTACTACCTGCCGTCGAAGTAGGTGTTTGACGGCTGTCGTCAGAATTACCCCAGTAGAGTTTTTCTTCGGATTGTTGTTACAAGAATCTTGTGGATTAAACCTTCGGAGTTATTACCCTGGTTGAAGGAGTTATACCCTGGTTGAAGGAGTTATACCCTGGTTGAAGGAGTTATACCCTGGTTGAAGGAGTTATACCCTGGTTGAAGGAGTTATACCCTGGTTGAAGGAGTTATACCCTGGTTGAAGGAGTTATTACCCTGGTTGAAGTTATTACCCTGGTTGAAGGAGTTATACCCTGGTTGAAGGAGTTATTACCCTGGTTGAAGGAGTTATACCCTGGTTGAAGGAGTTATACCCTGGTTGAAGGAGTTATACCCTGGTTGAAGGAGTTATTACCCTGGTTGAAGGAGTTATACCCTGGTTGAAGGAGTTATACCCTGGTTGAAGGAGTTATTACCCTGGTTGAGGGAGTTATACCCTGGTTGAAGGAGTTATACCCTGGTTGAAGGAGTTATACCCTGGTTGAGGGAGTTATTACCCTGGTTGAAGGAGTTATACCCTGGTTGAAGGAGTTATACCCTGGTTGAAGGAGTTATACCCTGGTTGAAGGAGTTATACCCTGGTTGAAGGAGTTATACCCTGGTTGAAGGAGTTATACCCTGGTTGAAGGAGTTATACCCTGGTTGAGGGAGTTATTACCCTGGTTGAAGGAGTTATACCCTGGTTGAGGGAGTTATACCCTGGTTGAGGGAGTTATACCCTGGTTGAAGGAGTTATTACCCTGGTTGAGGGAGTTGTTGCCCTGGTTGAAGGAGTTATTACCCTGGGTGATGGAGTTACACCCTGGTTTGAGGAGTTATTATGCCTTGTTTGAGGCAGTTTGTTATCCTGGTCGATGGAGTTGTTACCTTTTGTCAAAGGAATTATTATCGGTGTTGGCAGAATCATTACCCGTGCTAACGGAGTGGCTCCCTGCGGAATTATTTGTTCAAGTATCTGTGTCGTCGGAGATGTATCCCACAGAGTAACTTGTTCAGGTCACCGGATGCCTGATTCGCGCTTTACGTAGCATTTTGTTTGTTTCTCTACAAACGAAGGTCAAGACTTTTGTGTTTTCGACGTGGTCCTTTGGCTCGATGCATGCTTATTGTAGCAAAATTTGGAATTAATTGTGGATTCAAGGCCTGTGGCGTCACGCAGGTGGTTGAGGACGAAATCAAGTCAGTTCTTATCAGATAATTGATCAGTTGTTGCCATGATAACCGGATTCAGTTTTCTGAATGATATTTTCCCCAAGCAGTAGTCGTATTAGCAATTTGATTTTGCGGTTGGCAAATTTCCGGGTTCTTTCGTATTCAACCGTCTCGTACCTCGAATGTCTGAAGGCTGCGCGCTCTTCATCCAGTCGGGTCCAAGCTGCTTGAATAGGGGCAGCTGTTGCACCCTAAAATTTGCCCAACCTTTTTCTAACCTAGGTTTATGTTTCAATTGTATAGTCATTTGCATTGTCATCATGTACATAGTGTATTCATCTGCATTGCATAGCATAGGCAAGCTAATCTTAATCAGGGGATCAAGTACCATTCTTGTCTCAAGGGGCATATTCAAGGGTTTCATTCACATTCAAGACTACTCAGGTCATCATAGGAGAATTTGAGTCTTGAAGAGTTGACAGATCAATCATGGGGTTCTCTCCTATCTTGAGGTTGTTTAGGGATCATCAGAGGGTATATGAGCTATGAGCCAAGAGCATGGAGTGTGCATGGATGTTATGAAGAGCCTAGATGATCATTTTTGAAGGAGATCCAGGTCATTGGAATGATTGCAAGAGCCTCAGTTGAAGTCAGTCAACTAGGGTTTCATCTAGGTCAACCCTAGGTCAAGGACTTGATTTGAAAGGTATCAAGGCTCATTTGAAGGATGTGGGACTCATTATTTGCTACATGGATATGGATGTGGTGTTGTGCCAAAGAAAAATCAACAGGAGTCAAGGAGAAGAGGAGTTACCAAATTAGGGTTTCAGTGTAAAATCCCCTGATTTAAGTCAAACTTCCAAGCAGTGTAATTCAAAATGCAAGCTTCATATGAATTTCTGGTCCACATGAAACTTGTAGAGTATCTTCATAGCTTTAATTTGAGTGGTGGAAGTCATCAAGGTGATTTATAGAACTCAAGTTATGACTCTTGCAAGTTACAGGTCATCTGAGGACACTGAAATTTGTCTGTGAAAGTTGTCTGTCTTCCAAGCGACTTTTGACCTTCAAGGAGTTTTCAAATGAATTCTTGGCAAACATAAGAGTTGTTACTCATGATCTCCCCTTTCCAAAAAGGTATGGTATGCCTTCATCTGATATGTGAAGCTCAAGTTATAGTTTGTGCAAGTCAGGGGTATTTTGGGAAAGTGGAATTATAGGTCATTCTTAGCCTATGCCTAAAACTCATACAAGGAAGCTTCAAATGAAAAACTTCACAACATCAAAGTTGCTCAAAATGGCATTTTGAGTCTAGGAAAGAGGTAATGGAAGTTTGGAAATTCATAGAGCTCAGATTGATAAAAGTTGCTAAAAAATGACTTAAAAATGGACATAAGTTGAAAAAGTTCAAGTTGGAAATTAGTTTGGGCAATCTATAAATCCAAAATGGGTCATGTAATATATCAAATTGAGTCTAAGGAACATTTTAAAGACATTGGTTCATCCACAATTTTGAGATAGGGCTTTAAAAATGAGGTTGCTTTGTAAATCCATTGCTTGCATAATAAGGCAACTATGGGAAACTCAACATAAGGCAAAGGAATCCCTTGTTTTTCACTCATATCACTCCAATTTGTCATGAAAAGATATTTTGAAAGGTGGTTAAGGGGTTGTTAGTGGTTTGAAGTGAGATATCATGAGACATCAAAATACCATATCATGAGAAATTCTTGAAGTTTCTAGAAGCATCTTAGATTGAGCTAGAAGCCTCTAGATCTTTCCATCTTCTCCTATATATTGAGTTGAGATCATTAAGAGAAGAGGTTGGTGAAGATAGAAAGTGAAAAGTGAGGATTTCAAAGTTTCTTACACATTTTTTTTCTTCCTTCCATTTTTCTTCACATTTTGCCACCCTTTGAATATTCAAATTTCATATCTTTCTTTCTCTCCATTTTTTTCCCATTCTATTATCACAATTAATTCCATACCATTTACATACTTTCTTCCTCATTTTTTTGACAAAACTTTTGGTGCAAGAAAGTGTTCTACATGTCCATTAAGGAAGCTCCATGAAAAATTCCAAAATTATGTTCTCCACCATTTCAGGCACTTCTATTGATCAAATCATTTCTGGAAAATATTGGTGAGTGATTCCATACAAGTTTCTTGAAGCTTTGGAGGTTGTGGAAGGCCATAGAAGTCACTTTTTGGAGGTTTAGGTAATTCAAGATTACACAATATTAATCCTTCTTTCCATTGCTTTTTCTTACATCATTTCATTCACCATAACATGGCATTGGATTCTGGATATTGTGGGGAGAGTTTCATGACAATTTTTGGTTCTTGAGTTTTTCTTGAGGTGCCACGTTTTGGGAGTTAGAGAGAGTTTCAAGAAAATCTAAGACCATATTTGGATTCCTTGATTTTTTTCCTTCAAGTTTGACTAAAATTTTGTGCGAAACGGATAATTATTGATGGAGTTATGGTGCTTCAAAGTAGCCAAAAATCCATGTGAATAGTGTCTACGGGTTACTATTCATGTGCTGAAAAATTTCAATTTGGAGAAGAAACGCAGCAGTCGTTCGATCGCTTGACCAAGTCCTCCGATCGGAGGCTCATTAACGCGCCACATCATCAGCAGCAAAACGACGTCGTTTTGCACTTCGCAGCCGACCGCGCACGCCTGGGTTCGATACCCACCTGTGCCAATTTATTTTTTCTGCCTTGATTTAACCATTTACCATATTTCTTATTTCATATTCTTTTTCTTTTATTTTTTCTGTTTTATATGCTGACTTCAAATAATCATAAAAAATAGGAAAATTAGTCTTTTTGATCCTCATTATTTTCTGCGTAATCTTTAAGATGTCTGGAATTTTACAGAATTGGAACCATATTTTTTCCATTTTTCGTCATTTTATTAGTTTTTTTCATATTTTAGTTGTCAAAAATTATCAAATGCTGGTGCTCTCATTTTGTGAATTTTGTTTGATGTATCAAAACATTGTTTAAACGTCAATCCTTTTGCAGGGGTATTCTACATATGATGAGGTATTGTGATGTATTTTTATGGGAATTTTATAGTACCATTTTAATTGGTTTTGGATACTTTCTTTAACATGCTCCACTTTAATCTTTCCTTTGGTATACATGAGATATCTTGCATTGTCTTCATCTTGTTTGACCATTTCATTGTGGATATTTTTATGGTATCTCTCACCCCTGGTTTGTGGATTGATGTAGGTAATGGGAGATTTTTATTTGATTTTTTTAGCACCTTTTGCTATTTTTCTTATGTTTTGTATTCGAACTTGTAATTTGGACTTCCGAACGGACTTTATTTTTGTTAAGGCTCCAACGGCCGATTTGTGTTTGCATGGTGAACGCCGTGGTTTATATTTCTTATTATAGATAGGTTAGAGGTATTTGAAGACCCATTAGGTGGCTGTTATTTGTATGTGTAGCTTGCCCAATTATCGACTTGTTTGCATGATAGCACGTTGCGATTCCAAATAGCGGATTACGCGTTTCATTCGGAGTTTTCACTCGATTCTTTGCATATGATCACTTGATATTTTCTTATTCCATCCATGAATGGGCTTGAGGTTGAGACGGACCGTCCTCCCTCCTTTGCATTGCATTTACCATTGCTATATTCATGTTCACTTGTATGCGGTTATTACTTGTATTTCCGTTTCTTCCTTTCGTTTTCCTTTCCCGTAGGACTTCCATTCTTCCTTGTTCAAGGGAGGATGTGATAGACATTAGGAGCTAACCCATGTATGATAACATTAGGGTAGATTTTTTATCCCTTTTTGTAACCCTAGGAGTTTTTTAGAGTGTCATCTCTTCTTTCTTCAGAACGACAGAAAAACATTAATAAAGGTTATAACAACAATCAATTCACTTCTTCCGTCAAAAGATTTGAACAAACACAAACCTTTTTGCAATAAGAAAACCCTTGTTTAAGGTGAGATTTTTCATAAAAGACACTTGAACAGCTTGTGTCGCGCGTATCCCGAACTACGTTTGCTCTGATCTTCCATGCAGTGTGGAAGTACGTAGGCATAGGATGCAGTGTCCTAGCGAGCAACCTTCACCCATCCTCCCCCGTAGTTAGGCGAACTACGTTGACTCTGATTTCTCGTTCCAGACGGGAATACGTAGGCATAAAGTGCGATGCTTTGCCGAGTCATGTTTTCTTTTCTTTTCAGACCTCATCCTTTAGTTTAGATAGAAGTGTAATCCGTACAAACAAATAAGCGTGGATCCCATCGAGTACGATGGACGTGAGGGGTGCTAATACCTTCCCCTTGCGTAACCGACTCCCGAATCCAGGTTTTGGTTGCGATGACCATACCTTTTCCCGTCTTTGCGTTAGGTTTACTTCGAGCGTTTCCTTTCCCTCCTTTGGGATAAATAACGCACGGTGGCGACTCTTCTGTATTGCCGGCGCCGATTTTCGCAGTAGCGACACTATTATGTTTATATATTTGTGTGATCTGAATGACATTCTTCAGATATCATTCTTGCAATGACAATAGTATGTGTCTTGGTGGAACATGATTTTTGTAAAACCAATATTATGTCGTTGTTCATCTGCATTTAGTCGACATACAAACAAATGACCTTCAAATCTATCAGGTAAACCATGGTTGTGAAATCCACATGTTACATCAATCTTACATCCATAACCACCTTTTGATGGTGTTGACCTAATTTTGAATGGACATCCACATTTCGTAGTAGCACTTTGTGTTACACTATCTCCATTGTATTTTCCACTTTAATCACAACCAAATATTACTTTGTCACTTATTCCTTGCTTGTTTTGGTATCTGAACGAGTTATTATAACTGACAATTTATTCCTGATTCTAACCTCTCTAATCCACCTTATCGCCTATTCTCGTGTAGCAAATTTTTGTGCAGTTGAGAATATATCAGTGGTATCTACACAAATCTTATTTTTATCACATATTATCAAAGGAATATCCATGCCCATTAAATATAAATATAAAAAAATATAAAAAATAAACAAATAAAAAATGTGTATTATAATACTTAGAAGCAAGTAGTTCGGTTTGTAAAACAAACATCACATGGAAACTTGGATGCAAGTTATCTGGTTAGTAGAAAAACATAATCGGAAAACATATGAAAAAGTTATCTGGTTGGCTTTTGTGAACCGAATAACTATGCAACATGTTATCTATTATGCAATTTATATAAACCAGAAATCATGATTTTAAGTTCTCTGATTTAGTAACTCAACATACCAGATGTCTTCAAGTCGAGTTATCCAATTCGCATAAATGGGGCACACAATATCCAATTTTGGAAGACTCAAGCGGATGGTAAAAATTAAAAGATTAAAGTGAAATTAAAAAGGATAAATTTGGAATATTTACAAAATTTTGGGGGTAAGGGATAAGTGTTGGGGTATAAGGTAAAATTTTCTTGAAAGAGCGACTTACGTTATACCCCTCCACCTAGGCTAGGAATGACAATTGCATCAATCTCTAGTGGGTACCTGTAAATCTTATCCATAATACGTAGGGTTAAATTCCATAAAATAGATACGATCGCGAACACGAACAATTATCCACTAAAAAGGTATTGGTGTGAGTATGAGTATCTTATTACCCACCCCGCGTCATATTCGCTCAATATATTTTTTTATATTTTTATTTTTATTATTATATACACATTTATGCTTATCAATTTTATTAAATACATTATTATTAAGTTTGTATGTATTTTAATATAAGGGTTTGTTTATTATTTTAACTCAACAATAACATCTTTGAATTTTTTTAAATGTTGTTTAAAACTCAAAATAACATGATAAATTAAAATTTATTGATAATTCTTTTTTAGAAATATGGGTAAACGGGGTTGGGTATGGATACTAAGGTTCCCGTAGAATACGAGTACAAATACAAACGTTAGTGCTCATTTGGGTATGGGCTGGGATACGAGGATTTTTTTCAAACCGAGGGAATGGGGATAAGTATTATAGTACCCTACTCAAACTCTCTCTGTTGTCATCCCTACCTATGGATGAAAATTAGACTCATTCCTAATGGATACCTGTAAAAATTATCGACAGTGAATAGGGTAAAACCCCTTAAAATGGGTACGGACATAGACACACACAATTACCCAATAAAATAAGCAGGTATGAGTGCGGGTACGAGTAGCTTAGTACCCCCCCCCCCCCCCCCCTCCCTATACGCAAACAATATATATTTATACTTTTTTACTTTTATTATTATGCTTATCAATTTTATTAAATACATCATTATTAAACTTACATGCATTTTAATATAAATGCTTGTTTATTTTTTTAACTCAATAATAATAACAAAAACAACTAAGCCTTATCCCACTAGGTGGGATCGGTTACATTGATCAACTTTCGCCATAATGTTCTATCAAGGATCATGCTTTTATCCCAATTATTAATCTCAGGATATTTCTTAATAACTTCTCTTATAATTTTTCTAGGTTTTCCTCTTCCTTAAATTGTTTGACTCCTCTTCATCTGATATACTCTTCTCACTACAAAATATACAAATCTTCTCTTTACATGCCCAAACCACCTATGTCTATTTTCCAAAAATTTCTTTACTATAGACGCTACCCCCACACTCTCTATAATATTTTTATTTCTAATTTTATCCCGCCGAGTCTTACCATACATCCACAAAAACACCTTTATCTCTACTACACTTACTTTATTCTCGTGACGATTCTTAACTATCCAACATTTTGTCTCATACAGAATCTCAGGTCTTACTGAAGTCCAATAAAATTTTTCCTTCAACTTGAGTGGTACCTTTGCATCACATAAAGCACTTGATGCATTTCTCCATTTCAACCACCCTTGTTGAATTTGATGGTTTACATCCCCTTCCATTTCTCCATCATTTTGTATTACGAGTCCAAGAGATTTAAATAGTGTGACTAAGGATGGCAAAAAACTCGTGCTCATGGGTAAAACCTGCCATAAGAACGGGTTGGATAGCTTAATGGGTATCTACGGGTAAAATAAACAAATATTTAATTACCCATTTCCTTACACCACAAGAAAATTGGCAAATGCCGAAGGTTCATTTCGGTGGGTTTCGACGTTTGCATGTTGTGACGGTTCCATCTCCATTCCAAAAATGTGCATCGCGAGGCTGTATTACGAAAGTTGTCAAAACCCTGACACCAACCGTTGTTCTCTTTCACGATGGTTAGGGAACTGATGTAACTTGAATATTGCGACAGTTACCAATCGTTATGGAATTTTGTTTTGATTTTTGTTACCATTGTTGATTGCGACGGTTAATTGTGGCGATTTGAACCACATCAAATTGCAAATATTTTATACAAAAAATTATACCCTCATATATAGGCAATTATATTGACAGTACACAAAGGTCAGGATAGATACATACGTGAATAACTCTGGAAAAATACCACAATCAGCTTTAGTACCTTATTTACTAACATGAGTAATGCTTAATGTGTTATACTCACGTTAAGAAAACATGACATATAATACATATTTATATCATAGAACAACAACACCACAAACATACAAAGAATCAACAATAATATCAAGTTATAAAGAATGAAAATCCTTCCAATAGGGTTCAGAAGAATTTGTTACCATGCTACAATATGAATAAAAAGGCAACAACTTCACATAGATAACATTATTCATTAAACTACACATATAGTTGAGACTAGTATTGATCAGTTATATACATATTTCCAGGTGTAACCAAGAGATTGCATAATGGTACTATTGTCGTGCTTTGAAGCTTCCTGAATCAAGCTCTCCATTTCCACCATTGTTGACCTCTGAAGCTCCAACTGAAAAGGTAGCTACAAGTAATATTTTTGAGCAAACAAGTTACCATTCTCTTTGTCTTGTTCCACTGATCAAAAGCTCTCTGTTACCTTGAATTTATATTACATATCCATCATTTAATTTTACTTTGAAGAACTAGGGTTCTTCATGTGTTTGAGAAAATTCTCTCTGCTTAGAGCAAACCAATTGCGCTGATGCAGAGAGACATAGACGATGATGGATGTTGATGTTGATTCCTTGCTTGATTCATGCTATAAACACCTAGTTTGTAATTTGTAGAAATTGACCAAGGATAAAGATGAAGTTGACCTGCGCGCAAAAACTAGTCGTTGGTGCCAAATATTCAAATATTTTTTATTCATTTTTTTTCTACTTTCTTTTCTGATTTAATTTTAAATCATTTTTTAATGATTTTTTACTCCAATTTTTTTTCATAATTTCATAAAAATATTTATACCACTTTTTTTTCTTCATAATTTTTAAAAATAATTTTGCGTTTAATTGATTTTTCTTTCATTTTTCATTTAATTTTCAGTTGGCATTTTATTTTTAAATCATTTTGAAACATTTTTCACTCCAACTTTTGAGATCTCATTTTTCATAATATTCTTGACTTTTCATAATTTTATCAACCATTTAATTTAATATTTTCATGCGTCTTTGAAATTTTCCTTTTAATTTCCATTTTTAATTATTATAATTTCTTTTTTATTTTGATTTTTTTTTTCAATTTTGGAATGTCTTGACATAGTCTCTTGATGATTGATTGTTTGAATATATTTCCAACATTTCAAGTCCTTGGTTGATTGAACCTTCTTTGGTTCAAACATGTTAATAAATGATCACTTGATCATTTGTGGTACTTTACGTTAGAGATATGTTATTACTTGGTGATCATGTTTTGAGTTCTTTGACTTGTTGATAGATGATCCCTATGTTAGTGCTTGAGTCCTTATTTCATCTCCTTTCATCTCTTTCTATTCTTCTTCTTTTTTTACTATTGTGTTACATTGTTTTAGGATTCTAACTTTGTGTTAGTTATCTAACATGGTGACACATAAATTGTTATTGACCGGCCTCAGATAGATGTGATTTTCACATAAGTCCACTTATGATTGTTTAACGTATCACTAAATTGTCTCGACTCAATTAATATTAAATTTTCATTAACACTAACATTGACATATTAATTGTGCTAACATCTAATATTTATTTTATGCTTTTTACATTTATGTCATTTACTTTTATGCCTTTACGCTTATATTATTTTACATTCATTGTCATTTATATTCTAGTTGCTATTTTTGCTCTTTATTTATTTCTTATCTTAAAAGCACAAAAAACATGATAAAATGGCTAAAACCCTAAAAAAACTTTAATTCACTCACCCTGGACTTTGTGTTACTATCCCTTGCTTAAGAAGTATTGTGGACCCTAGATGTTAGGACTTAGTATTTCCATTTGCTTGGAGTGGTATCTGAGACCTTATGATCCATCTGAGACATAGTGTTTTATATGAGACTCTTTGATCTCCAACTCAAGACTTGGATGCTCTTTATGGCTTGGTGACCTTGGTTGTCCATCTGGTTTTTCTTTGATATTCATCTGTACATGTTGCTTGTTCATCTTGTGGCTCAATCCAAATGGAAAGGAATGCTTGTTTTGACCAATGTCAAATGTTTGCCTCTTCTTGTGGTTAGTACACTTGCACAAACAAAGGCTTTCTCTTGGGCTACCTGACAATGAGACCATTTACCTTATGCTTTAGGATAGTCTCTTTATCTCCTTCTCACTTCTTAAATTTTTAAAACTTCTCCCTATTTCAAAACCTTCTTGTTTTTAAAACTTCACACATTTTTCTTAATAAACTTTGACCCTGTCAAGTGATCCAAAAAATCTTTTCTCAATAAATGTTAAGACACTTAAGCATATCCAAAATCTTTTTCAAACTTCTAAAAAAACGCAAACCTCGTCAAACTCATTTTTGTGCCTTTGCGCACCTTTCCTTTAAAAGCTTTTTTCAAAAGATTAGATATTAGTCTATTCTTGCAGTGATGTAAACCATTATACTTCTACAAGATGCAGAGAAATGATTGACATTTTCCCCTTGAATGTTGTGATGTACTTGTGAGAAAGTCCATGTGAAAGTTCTCCATATCAAGATGGTGCAAATGCTTATTTTCTCATACTTGTGGGTAGTAGGTTGAGTTTTTCCACTCGAATACGACAAAATTTCTTTTCATTTAAAATCAATCAACAAACAATCCAACCTTTTATAAAACATAGATTTTTAAGTGGTTCTCGTTGAGTACAACTGATATGAGGGGTGCTAATACATTCCTTTTTCATAACCAACCTCCGTATCCAGATCTCTCTTTTTAAAGCTTTTTCTTTTTGAGAGTTTTGTTCAACCTTTTCCCTTTTCCCTTTGGAAACAATAAATTTCGGTGGCGACTCTTGCTTTTCTGAGTTAAGTTAATCAATAGCTTAATCTCAATGATTTTTCCCGCCGCGAGAGCTAGCATATCATCATGTAAAACTTTTTTATTCTCCTCATTATGAATGACATAAATTGCATTAAAAAACCAATATCTACCTTGTTAATAGTGCACACAAATGAAATAATCTGGGGTTTCTTATTACAAATATCAACAATAATTTGATCATTAATTCAAGCATCCAAAATATTTCATACATAAACATGATTATTTCATTAAAAAATACATCATAAACTAATAGTTGGAAAGTACGAAACAACTTGCTAGGATCACATTGAATCTCAACAATGACAAGCAAAACCGGTTTGTGCATTATCAAATATTGCTCATAGTATCGGATAAAAGTTTTGCTGGTTAGACCTTTGTCATAAGTAAACCTTGTAAAAATAAGAAAAATCATAACTCCAACCAATTATTGGTTGTCCTTAGGTGTCTTAGGCACTCCTTCATATCTGCTTCAATGGATATATTTGGTCCTCGTTTGGGTGCAACCATAAATCTTCCATTCTCACGGTTTATCTCCTCATCCTTACTAGCTAAACTAGAGTTAGTATTAGCAATAGAGGATGTAAACATAAAATCTAGAGGTCTATGAGTATTCAAAGTTGGAACCTTCATTTGGCCCATATAGTGAGAGCCCAAGAGTGTCACCCCCATAATCACTACTTTCTACACACCTTATAACTAGTTGATGACTCAAAACATGTTACAAATTCCTTTCTCTCTCCCCATCTTCAACCTTCTAATCATTTGGCCTTTGAAAATGGGCCTTAATAATTATGTTCGCATTGTTTAATTCCATTCTCTCTACCATAATTTCACCCTTTTTTTTACTAGTTGCACTTGTCTTCCACTTAAATGTATTTATTCCAGGTGTGGCCAATTTAATAATCTTGATTGGTTTTTCCTAAATAGTTTCTCCTTTAGAATTACCCTTTACAAAACCCAACATGACATTATACTTGTCAAAAATTATAGGTGTGTGCGTCATCCATATGCGGGTAGAGGATACTCAGAAGCCTTATTAATTAATGGTGGTTAGGGCTTGCTCACAGTGATGAGAAACCCTGTTTGGTGATATATATGGTGGTAAGATAGGGTAAAATCACGCGAGGTAAGAGGCTTTGTATATAAGCATTATGATCAATGTACAATGATATATGTTTTATCTCCAAAGGGTAAGGTATTTATATGTGCTCTTGGTCCTAGGGTTTAGGAAACCCTAAGAAGTGGTAGTTACTCCCCTTAACTTGGGGAGACTGTTGACTACCTATTTTTTAAGGAGTCATATTATAACTCAACTTATGTGAATAGTATCAGGATAACAGTGTTGTACATGTCTATCTTGAGGGTGATCCCCCTTATTCCATGTAGAGGTAGCGCCCAAGCGACGCTTCGTGAGTCAGGGACCCTTATATCGCCTTTATTTGGGACTCTCACAAATATATCACTACAAAATCCCTCAACCACGAGGGCGAAGTTTTTAATGCTTCCTTTGAGTTTTTTCCTCGTGACCAAGGGCGAGTTCTTAGCTGAAGGCAGATTCGTTGATTAGGGGGTGATTCCATTAGCTAAGTGTGATTCCTTTAGTTGAAGGCAACCTTTTTAATGGGATGCGAGTCCATTATCTAGGAGCGAGTCCCTAAACTGAAGGCGAACTTTTTAACACAAGGCAAATCCCTCGACTGAGGGAGATCTTTTTAAAGGGAGGCGAGTCCCTCCCCTAAAGGTGACCTTTACAACAGAAGGCGAGTCCTTCTTATAAAGGTGGCCCTTTTAACGGGATGTGAGTCCCTCGACTGAAGGAGACTCCTTTAAATGGAGGTGAGTCCTCTTAATTTGGGATGAGTCATCACCTTCATGCCATATGTCTCCTCATTAGATGGAGAAGACTATTGGTTACTCATTTATTAGGAAGTCATGGCATGACTCAATTTATATGACTAGTATTATGATAAAGGTATTGTGCACATTTATCCTGAGGGAGAGCCTTCTCATGCCACGTAGATGTAGCACCCTAGTGATTCTTCACAAGGCGGCGACCCTTGTTTCACTCTTATTTGGAACTCTCACAAATATATCACTACAAGCATTGAATTTGGTATGAATGACTTAGAAGGCCTAATATGGTTTATTGGCCCTGAATTTTTTGCAACCATAAAAGACTTGGTAATCCACCAAAGAAAGTACATCATTGATATCATGAATAGGTTATACACGACATATTTTCACTCAACATGTACTTATATGGAAGAAAATTCAAAGTTAAAAAGGATGAAGTTGGAAAGACAATTGATAAAATGATTTACAAGCAAAATGTGGAATACTTGAGGTATGCTTGCAATTTTAGAACTGGTGTATGTCATAGTGGAAGTGTGGTAAGAACATTTATGCAAGAGTTTAAACTGTCACACACGCAAGTGGCCAAGAGGGTCATGAGATATCTTAAAGACACAATTGGTCATGTCAACTTATTTAAAAAACCTCATGCTCAAATGGATAAGTTGTTTGGATTTTGTGACTCAAATTGGTATGGAGACAAAGTTGAAAAAAGAAACACAGTGGGGTATGTATTTATACTTGCTAAAGATACAATTCATGACAACCCATAGTTAAGAGATGTCATAGGCTTTAGGGTTTGTTGTAGGGTTGAGAGTTAGTTCAAGTAGGGGGTGAGAACCTTTGTATATGTTATTTTTTGTGTCAAAATGAAAATGTCCATCTCAGCTCTAAGATTGAGATATTTATAGTCGTATTGGGTATGGATCATATTCCCCCTAAGAGTAGGAACCGCTCCTAAAAAACAAGGGAACAGATAGATAATCTGTGTTATTAAGGGGATTATGATTGGTTTCCATGATTTCCTCTTCATTGTTGCGAACTACAAACACATCATCCCCATAATCACGTGTTTTGAGTGAATCATGGAGGAATGGGAGGCATATCTTAGGAAAGTGTGTCCCGTCCAAAAAACCGGTGCTTGAACCAGGGAGCAGGTGTTGGGAAAAACCAGGATGGGAAAAATAAAATAACACAATAACAACTCAAGGACATAATGTGGAAACTGCAAAACTAGAGAAAAAACCACGGTCATTGTCAAATGACAACCAGTGAATTATACAATGTAAAAATTGTTACAACACATAATTTATCATCATCCACCCCCAATTAGAGGTGGGAATAGGCCACGTCAAATAATAGGGGTCTACGGCCTAATCTACATAGACTCAAGACAAGGCATAATCTTTTTTAAAATAGAAAACGTCTAGCCATTTTATAAGTCTATTTACCTAAAAAGGTTAGACCACATGTCATAAAAAACCTTTTAAATTTAAGGTCGGTCTGTTAAATAAATATGAACAACTTTTTTAATTATTATATTGTATTTTATACTTTAAATTAAAATACAAAAATAAATCATAAGTTATCTTAAATAACATTTGAAAATAAGAAAATAAGATGGGAAAAAATTATGAATAATGTAATAGGTTGTTTTCAAACAAATAGTATAACATAATTTATGTTACTATGTAAATTTAAATAATTCAATGAAAACAAATATTTAGTCTCATTAATTTTTAATTTTTTATTCTATTTAAACATTAGTTTAATTGCTTATTTAAAAATGTTCTAATGAAATAGAATTTTAAATAGGATAATAGATCATTCAGACTTTCAAAAAGGTGAGACTTATGTCTAAAAATAGACCTATGATATGCTACTCGTCAGACTTAGACTTTAAATGTTTTAGCAGGTCGACTGAGCTTGACAAAGCCTAACTCGCCTCAGCCTATTCTCACCCCTACCCTAGTACATCCACACCCTTCAAAGTAAATATTTAACTACATCTCACAACACTCTAACCAAAAGTTTAGGTGAACAAAAAAAGTCAAATACAAACTTAAAGTACTTTGACTGATGCATTTTATAATAAAGAACTTGAATTTTTTTATATAGCCTTAGACTTCCTCTTCCTTTACAAAATTAAATGATACGAAACTTATTCAACATGTATATTTTCAATCAACCCCAACAGCGGACGACCACGAAGGAGCCATGGGCGAGATGTTGAGTCTCATGTCTCTTCCTCGCCACTTGTGGGTGGACCATTTTCAAATATACCAATAGAGTGCTCAATTATCCAATTTCATAGTGCTCCAAGATGCCAATTGTGGTGGAAATGTGATCTTATGAAGTTGAATATATCTTTGTTAGCAATAGCTTGTCAAGAAGTGTGAATGCAATCTTTGTTGATTAAAATGAAGATATGCAAAGAAGAAATCAACAAATAATCTTATAGCTCATGGAAGAAGTAAACTCATCGAAAGTAAGTTTCACTTCTTTATAGATCAAGTTTAGCAAAGGCAAGATCATTTTTGACATATTGCAGGATAAATGATAAAGTTGTAGATATCCTAACCAAGGTACTCAAGATTGAAATTTTCAAAGAGGAGATGATAGGCATGCTCAATATAATAACTGCAGAGATTTTCAATTAGAAGGAAATGTGGAAATATAATTAAGATTAGAGCTTTTGGTGAGTTGCATGTGTTATAGGTAATTCCGAAGTTGAAGTTGAGTTAGTTATGTTATATACAAGTATCTAACTAACTAAATTGGTTAAGTTGTTCTGAACTTAATTTAGTAGCAGAATTTCACCTTTCAAGTGAATCTTTGGCATGCTTTTGAGCAATTTATATTATAGTTCCATTTTCATCTCACAAATTCATATAAGTTGAACAAACTATAAATGAAAGGGGAATTAATGATTGATAAGGATTGAATCAATTCTAACACTAAAGAATGATAATGATGATTTTGCTGCAGTCTCTCATTCAGTTCAAACCCTTGGCTGGATTTTGTACAAAATTGAATGAATGAACATCACAATGCCGCTACTACTACCACCGCCGCCAATACAAATTTGTAGCATTATCACCACCACAAAATTTTTGAATGACTAAAATTTGTTCATCAAATATATCCCAACTACAGCAAAACCACTCCCAGTACTAGAAATCCTGTCACCATTACAAGGCTTCTAATTCTCAATTCAAAGCCATGGATGCTATAGGCTGAAGAATCTGAACTTGAATTCATTGATGGTGCTGTGAAGTTGCCAAAGGTGCTATTTTTGTTGCCAAGACTGCACATATTCACAACCCAAACACATATCAGTAATAATGCATAGAACTTAAGCAGCAACAAACCATGATAACACTTTGATTCGAGCCAAATCATTAACAGTTTGGTTCAGATTTTTACTACCATGAACATTGGATAGGATAGTGAAAATGAATCAAAGAAGCAAAATTTATTTACCTTCCAGGATATACACAAGAGCCATGACCTGCAATCATTCAAGAAGCTGTTAATTACTTATCCTATAAGTCATCAATAGAACTTCAAAAGAAAATGCTAATGCTAGTACAATTCAAACCAGTCGTATCATGAGATAGTATCTTACTTGGATCTGAGGTGGTGATTGTAGCAACTCCCTTGAAGTCGCATGAATCCGGAGTTTTTCCCATTTTATTATAGTAACTGTCAAAAGCATAATTAGCATGTGCTATCACATTGTCAGGTTCATAGCATGGTTGTCCTTGCAGCAACAGAGAGCATTCAACTTTTCCAGGTCCACACGCCCAATCTAATGCAGCCTGTATCATCTTTGGATCGGCTCCGTCTTTTGCAACACAGAAAGTTTGATTACTTGTATCATTCGCCAACACTGCTCCTGATCCAGTCAAGTGTAAAATGTAAATTGGCACACCGTTTGAATCAAATAATCCCCAGTTTTTCTCCGACAATGGCCCAGATTTTGTATCCTCGTTGTATAGTTCGTAGATGTAAGTACTAACAGCAACTCCCGGATGTTTTGGAGTTCCGGTTTTGTTAAATACATGCTTGATCAAATTGCTGTTGTAATTATTGGCATTGTCTATTGTTGCGTCGGGCTCGTTCGATCCTCCTTTTGAAGGCCACCCTGATTCTGTTACCACTACGGGAATGTTGGTGTAGTTTAGAAAAGCCATTGCAAAGTATGCTGCGTCAACCATGGCATCAAAGACATTGGAGTAATGTAGAAGAGTATTAGAATCAACGGCTTCTTTGTTTGGAGGCAGAGGCTTGAAGAGTGCATAATCTAACGGGATCACACCATTTGATTGCATGTAATCGTAGTAAGGGTAAATGTTGAGCATAAGATAAGAGTCGGTGGACTGCAAAAAATCAAGTATCGGGACTAAAACTGAATTCAGCGATCGGTTAAAGAAAGCCTGTGAAGGTGGAAATGAATCAAGGATGATGGACGAGGAAAGTGGCGTCGAGACTTTAACTTGGCGATCAAGATTCGACGCAACGAGGGCTGAATGAATGTACTTAATTGCATTGACAAGAACTTTCGCCACATTAGGCAGGGCAGTCAAAACCTCAGAACCAACACAAATGGCGGTAATATTTGTAGCCGGATAATGTGCTACCACATTACGAGAAACCCAATTGGCAGCCGAAGCATTCGATTGACCAATTGCCAAGAGTTCTTCATTAGGGACAGTTATGACAACTTGAATGCCTGTTTTAGCAAGTGCAATGAGCATAGCTTGGTCAGCATCATACAATCGAACGTGCCGAATTTGTTGTGCTTTGAGTAGCGCGACTACTTGAGTAGGGTGTGGCATATCTGAAAGGTCAGTTCCTATATTCACTCCAACAAAAGGTTCTGCAGATCCATCAACAATAAGATTTCAAGTCATCACAGCAACTCAAATTTGTAAGCATTTACAACAATGGCGACCTCAAAAAAACCTAGATACTATTTTAAATTTATTTTACACACATTACAAATATTAACCAAAAGTTTAAAAACAAACAAATAAACAACATATTAAGAAATATAAAAGCATGTTCTTCAAAGTTGACACCTTAGGTTTGAACACTTGAACAACAAACACTATTCAAATCTCAAACAACATTCAAACCCTAAAGCAAGTTTATGCTACTTGGATTTTCTTGAACAATGTAGAACTAAAAAGCAATGAAGATTCAAAACACAAGCAAGCATATATTCAAAAAGTGAAAGAAAAAAAAAACAAAGCATCACTTGAAAACAAAGAAAGCATAAGAGGAAAGAAGAGTAAGAGTATAGACTAACCATCATCAGCAGCAACAAGAGAAAGAGCAAAAAGCAGAAGAAGAAAACGCAAAGCCATAGATAGATTCAAAATCAATTCAATCTACCTGAAAAAGAACTCAATAATGAGAGAGAGAGAGAGAGAGAGAGAGAGAGAGAGAGAGAGAGAGAGAGAGAGAGAGAGATATTAAGAAGCAAAGGAAGTGAAAAAATGAAAAGAGAGGAAAGTGGGGTAAAGCTGTAGAAGAATATTAATGAGAGAGAGAAGGGGTTATAAGGTGAAGACAATAGTCACACGTGGAAAGTTTGTCAGATAAATCAAACGGCTAAGAATTGAGAAACTGTCCATGTTTGTTTGAATGAAGGGATTGGAGTTTCTTCAATGTAACCGAACATGTTAATAGGCCTAGTAGAGAGGTAGCTGAAGTCCCAAGAAACTAAAATTTGGGACAACACAAATTTTTTTCTACTTTTTCATTTTTTAAATCTTGTGAAAATATTTAATTGAAAAAACATTAAAATAATATTTATACTCATTTATTGACAGAATCTTTGTCTTACAGAAGTAGTGTAATTATTTTGTTGGAAATGGAGGTGCATGTGAAGGAAGAAGACATTGATCTGCTCTCCTAGCCGTTGGAGTATGGTACTAGTGTGTGAGTTCTTTTCTTTTACCATTGTTTTGTTTTGTACTAGCATAACAGCAGTGTCTGGATCTGTATTTATTAACTTGAATTTATTGGGTGTTCTTTTTACTACTAACAAAAAAGGGTTGCATTGCATTGCATTGCATCTATGAAGACACCGAAAGGACTCCTCCCATTACTCTAGGCACTGCCATCATGCACACCCTCTCAACGGTCCAATTTTGCTCACCTAACTATTGGTCCACTTCCTATTGGTTCATTCATTTCTCATTTATTATTTTTCCATTATTAGTAACTTTTATTTTGAATCATTATTATCATTATTGGCAAACTAAGTTTCGTAAAAAAGATGGAGCAAGCATGGAATGGGATAGTACAACTTAAAATTTTGTTGTGTTGCAAAAAATAAAATAAGGGTTTGAGTGTATGACAGAGACTGAACTTTTAAAATTTAAAAGATGGAAAATTTATGTTAGTGTAATAATCTGTAAAAGAAAATGGACGAATATAATAGAAAAGTATGTGGCTAAAATCTTGAATCGGCCTAAAACACGTGAGAAAAAAACAAATATGTTTGATGGGTTGAAACTTTAATGTCACTCGTAAGTATGAGAATATTAAGTTGTATTCTAATACACGAGTAAGTATGACTTTTATTATTATTGTTATTTAGAAATCGATATGAATAATAAATTGACTAGTTTGTGTAGGTTTATTCAATTTGATTATAGTATAATCTAGTTGACTCATATTAAGACGAGATTGAACTGATTGGATTTTAAGTCAAATATAATTGGTTTAATAGATGTTAGTCTTTTGTACTTATTTATTTAACATTTTCAATGTTGTAGTGTTGTATTTCTATTAGTCTCCTAAGGCAAGGTCTAGAAGACGCCTAAGGAGAGATGATGATAACATGTCGTCTAAGAGGGCATGTCGCCTCACTCCCAAGGTCTTCCTATCACCTAGTCGTGGGAAGCGTGAGAAAAGACATTTCTGGGGTAAAGAGAAGTTAACATCCTTAACTAACTTATGGCCTCTTTGAAAATACAGATTCAACGATCCACCATTGATTAAGTGGACGGTGACATTTTCCAAGAGAACAATGTGTCTAAAAAGCCCCTACAAATACTTCTTCCTTGGAGGAGGAAAGGACAATTCATTACATCCTAAAAGCATAGTGTTGCACCCTAAAATTTGACCAACCGGTGCCACTTTCGGGTTTATGCTTCGACGCATTTTTGCATTCGCATTTGCATACTGCATATAGCGCATTTCCTCAATCATGGTGATTTTATCGGGATTACAGCCATGTTTTCGCTTTTCGGGTATTTCAGACCGGTTCGGATAATCGGAGGTTATTTTGAGAAGTCGCGCGCTTCCTGGGTGTTTTCAGTTTATGCAGTGATTTTTGAGATTTTTGGTGTCCGGGTTACCGTTTGCTTCGATCTGGTCTCGTGCTATTTTTTTAGTGGTTATTTGCATTTGTCTGCATTTTTTTAGGATTTAATAGCCTTTTGTGGATTTTAAATAGGCTTTTTAGATTTTTCAGAATTTAAATAGATTTTTTAATATTTTTAATAGCTTTAAATCATTTTTTAGAATTTTATAGAGTTTTTAATAGGTTAATAGCTTTTTTAATAGTTTTAAATAAATAATATAGATTTTATTAGAATTAGTAGAGTTTTAGGGTGTGTTTGGTTCGGGGTAGATGGAGGGGAGGGGAGGGGAGGGGAGGGGAGGGGAAATTTTTAATTAAATATGTTTGGTTCAAATTTTAGGAGGGGAGGGGAGGGGAGGAGAACAAAATCCCTCCAAAACACATTTTTTGGTTCCCTCCGAATTGGGGGGATTTGGAGGGGAGGGGAGGGAATATTAGTTTTGATATTTAAAAATTATTATATTTACTAAAATATCCTCAATTTAATTTTATTATTTCAAAACTATTTGTTATCTTTTATGTTACTGTTTTTTCTCGATTGTTTTCATCAATTTATTATAATTGTTCTTCACCTTCAAATTATTTTATAATTTTTATAATTAATATAAATCATAATCATTGTCTTTTTTTTATAAAAAAAATTATGTTTCGTTA
Source organism: Lathyrus sativus (assembly GCA_963859935.3). Taxonomy (NCBI): domain Eukaryota; kingdom Viridiplantae; phylum Streptophyta; class Magnoliopsida; order Fabales; family Fabaceae; genus Lathyrus; species Lathyrus sativus. The sequence continues at coordinate 459,240,514 of OZ012736.1, forward strand.
TATTCGTTTTTTTTTTTAATTTTGTTATGTACTCTATCATATTTTCTTTTTATATCAAATTGTAAACCATATCATTTTATTTATTTTTGTTTATTCATTTTATTAAATATTTTGAACCATTAATATTTAGTAATAAGTTATATTATATATTTGTTTTGTTATATGATTCATCACAATTTAAACGATGTTATTGGCATATAGTTTAATTTATGTTGGAAAGTTATAAGTCGAATCGATTGCACTCAATTTTTTAACTTTAGTGACAAATAAATATTTTTTTAATCACTCAATATTAGAAATTTTATTACCAACAAAAATACGCACGAATTTTTCACATTTTAATATCATATGACTTATATAAGATCATAAGGATAAAAATGTAAATTATTAATAAAACCCCTCCCCTCCCCTTCTAAACCAAACACATTTTTAATTAAAATCTCTCCCCTCCCCTCCCCTCCTCTCTCTTGAACCAAACACTTATTTGATTAAAAAATTCCTTCACCTCCCCTCCCCTTCCCTCCCCTTCATTAAAATCCCTCCCCTCCCCTCCCCCTCATTTGAACCAAACAGACCCTTAATAGATTGTTAAATAAAAATTATTAGAGTTTTATTAGTTTTAGTTTAATATAGGTTTAATTAGATTTTAATCATCTTTTAGATTTAATTAGGATTTTAATCTTTTAATTAGAGTTTGTTAGATTTAATTAGGATTAGATTAGTTTAATTTTCAGTTAGCATTTAATTGTAGTTTTAGAATTAATTAGTTGAGTATTAATTAGTTAATTAGGTTTAGTTTTTAATTAGTTTAATTAGGTTTAATCTTTTTTTTTTTAATTCAGAATGTTTGGGTTTATTGCATATCATTTTCGTTGGGCCCAGTATAGTTTTTGGAGGCCCAGAATCTATCAGTCCATTTCAGCCTTTTTTTTGTCCAGATTGCAGTGCCAGGTGTCTTATATAAGGGAGGACACGCGTTCAAGCTTCAGGCTAGCCACCTCATTTTCCACTACACTCAGAATCCACACACGCGTCCTCCATCTCTCCTCTTCCCCCCCACGTGGCAAGCATGCAGCGCTCACCATTGCCACTTGTCTTCCTCTGAGCTTCGCCGGTTGCATGGCCGGCGGCCATGCAACCACCGCATCTGAACCCTTCCGGCCACCCTAACTTCCCACCTCCGATCACCCTAACTCCCTCCGGCCGCCGTAACAACCCGCCGGAAAATCCTAAAATCCCAGAAATTCATCTCCTTTTCCAGAAATTCATCTTCTCCGGTCCAAATTCATCCAACATTCATTGATCTTCATCTTCCTCCTCCGGTCAACATCATCAATCCACCAGAAATTCACCAGCTTCAAGAATAATTTCCAGAAAACTCATCAACTCCGACCGATCTTCATCCAACTATCATCATATTCAAGCAGTTTTCTCAAGATCTTCAACCTTGGTGACTGTTCATCACGATTCTACGCCCAGGTTCATCAAATCTTCCAAGATTCGTTCATGAATCTTCAAACCTTCAAGTGTTCATCCAGATTTCCAGACTCAAGATCTTCCAGATCTCATAAGAATTCATCGATCTCCAGCTGTTGTTCATCGCGTTCTTCCTCAGAAACTCAATAGTTTCCAGATCTTCATCAAGATCCTCAGAGATCACAAGCAATCCCTGTCAAAGTTCATCAAGATCGTTCGAAAATCTTCCAAGAACATTCGTCGTCAAATTTCCAGATCTTTCGTGATGTTCCCAGAACCTTCAAGATTTCTTCAAACCACTTCAGTTCTCCAGGTCATCAACACATCATCATCATCCTCGATCTTCGAACTTTTCCCAGAGATCTTCATACATCACCAGAAACTCTCAAGATCCTCGTCAGCACATCAGTTCTCCAGGTCAAGAACCTTCATCTTCGTGAGTTCATCAAATGTCCAGAAACATTCCAGATAAGAACTTCTTCAAGCAACGTCAACGAAATCTACCAACAAGATTCACCACCATCAACATCGTCCAGATCTACTGTTAACCGTATTCACCTTCGAGAACAACGGATCTATGAACCTTCGATCTTCAAGCCGTGGATTCGTTTGCATGTCCAGTTTTATATCAATTATGGTATCGTTGTTATTTCGTTGGTGTTATAAGGTTCGGAAGGGTCTTTTGATTTGAACAAGGAAATGAAGAACGAGAGTTGAAGGAGGGTGAAGCTGAGAAAGGTTGAGAAGGGAGGAGATTGAGAGGAGGAAACGAGAGAGAGAGTTCGTGGAAACGGCGTGAACAGTGAAAGGGGAGAAGGAGAAGAAGAATTAGGGTTTTCTGAGAAGAGGAGTGGGAAGGTGGACCGTGAAGGATAGGGCCAGGCCCATGGGGTTTCGTCCGTACCCACCCCCCGTTTTTGGACAATTACCTCCGTTTTTTGTTGTTAGTTGGGCTGGGCTCTTCTGCTATCAGCACCCCCCGTTTCGCTAACAACACCCTCTCCCCTGGTTTCCTTATTTTCTGAACTGGTGCATTGGGCTGGGTCATAATGCTTCTGTTTTTTGTTTTTTTTACTAATTTCTGCACCCCCTGTATGGACTTTGTACCCCCTTCCCCTTTCATATTTTTTTTTTTGTATTTTTTAGTTCTTTATTATATAATATGAAAGAAATATAAAAAAAATGTGAAAAAGAATGTTGAGAAGAAAAAAGAAAAAAGAAGAACAATATTTTGAAAAAAGAAAAAAGAAAAGAAATAGAGAAAAGGAATATAGAAAAAAATATGAGAAAAAGGAAAAGAGGAGAAAAATAATAAAAAGAATATGAAAAATATTTTGAAAAAGAAAAGAGAAAAGAATATTGAGAAAGAAAAAGAAAATAGAGGAAAAAATAGTAAAAAATATTAGTGTAGATTTAATATTTTTTAGAGTATATTTTCTTCATGGAGTTTATTTTAGGGATAGTTTTAGAAGTCCATCTGTTAGGGGACTTTTTACACTTTTAGGGATAGTTTTAAAAGTCCATTTGTTAGGGGACTATTTTTCACTTGATTTTCCAGGATAGTTGAATAGGATAGGTTTTTCTTTAGGAGTTTATTTTCCAGTATTCAATCATTGTAATAATTTTTCAGAATATTAATAAAACGAGATTTGAGTTGTGGTCCCGAAAGTAGCCGAACTACAGCTGCTCTGATTTCTCGTACCAGAAGAGAATATGTAGGCATAGGATGCGACATCCTAGCGAGCACACTAACAACTAACCTTTTGTTCTCTCGCTGCTGTGCGATCGAGACTTTTCCGCTGACGACTGATTGTTACCCTTTTCTCTTGCCCGAGTGCATTTTGAGACCAGACCGTAGTTTTTCCCATAGGTTCCCGTACCTGTAAAACCAGTTTGATTTCTCACTCCTGTGTGAGAATACCCAGTTTAGCCGTAGTTGTCCTGAACTACGTAAGCTCTGATCTTCCATGCAGTGTGGAAGTACGTAGGCACAAGACGCGAGGTCTTGGCGAGCCAATTTTCCCGTAGTCCCGAACTACGTTGACTCTGACTTTCTCTCTTGAGAATACGTAGGCGTAGAGTGCGACGCTCTATCGAGTCAATTCCCTTCCGTTTAGATTTAGCAGCCGTAGATAGATTGTTTTGCATCCTTTAGACAAACCAAGCAAGCGTGGATCCCGTTGAGTACGACGGACGTGAGGGGTGCTAATACCTTCCCCTTGCGTAACCGACTCCCGAATCCAGGTTTTGGTTGCGATGACCATACCTTTCCCGTTTTTTGCGAGGTTTACTTCGAGCGTTTCCTTTCCCTCCGTTGGGATAAATAACGCACGGTGGCGACTCTTCTGTCAGCCGGCGCTGATTTTCGCAGTAGCGATACATAGTGTGTGATCATAACACATTGATTACACCATCATCGATTTATACCTAAGAATATCATCATCCACAAAGTCTCTCACCTCACATGGGCATGACTCCTAAAAACACTATAAAATACCATCATACAGAGCTTTTCACCGTCATGGGCAAACCCTAACCACCATACAGCGTTATACACCTACTTAGGCCTCTAAGTTTCCCTGCTTTTACATGAAGAGCACACACATGTACTTTTTTACCAATGCAACAGAGCCCACAGTGGGCCTAAAAAAAAGTAACACGAGTCACACTCTTACTCCAACTCTCTCAAACTTCCTTTTGAAGATGACCGAAAAAACCAACACCTTCAACACAAACACCAATGTTGGAGGTTTTGCTAGTGGAGGTAACTTTAGATATTCCGGAAGGAAATACGCAAAACATGTGTTTGTAACAAATGTAATATCCCCTGACTTCCCAAGAAGCTCTCGAGGGAAAGCAGGGGTTTACATCATCTTCTCCGAGGCGGACGCCATTTGCATCAACCCTCACGATGATGATTCTTTGGTCATCATTGTACAACATGGCAAATGGGATATCATGCACGTTTTTATAGTTCCTGGAAGCTCTAGTGACGTCTTATTTTGGGATGCCTTCCAGAAACTACAACTTAGTCTGAACGACATAAAAATGTTCATTGGTTCTTTGACGAGGTTATCAGGTGAACAAGTGCAAATTGTGGGCCACATAACCCTATAAACCATATGTGGTGTGGGAGCAGACGACATCTACCTCGTTCTAGACACCTTATAACCATATAATATCATTCTAGGGCAAACGAATATGAACACCCTATGAGAATTTATATCTACTCTATACCTGACATTAAAATACTTATTCCCTAATGGCGCAAGTCGATATGATATGAGGGGTCCAGCAAACAGCTCGAGAGTGCTATCAAAGTAGCCTAGAAACAACTAGAAAAGCTCACCCTTGTTGACGCCCCTTCTTGCGAAGGTCCAAATAATGACTTCGAGTTTTGGGACCCCAAACTAGGCGTGGAAGTGAAAAGGCTCATGCCTGTGGAAGATTTAAAGGAGGTCAAAATAGGTCTTCACGCCCATCAGGTGACGAAGATATGTACTTGGTTGTCCGCAAAGGAGGAACGAAAACTAGTTGACTAGCTCATTAAGAATGTCGACTAGTTCGCTTGAGTCCCTTCCAACATGCTAGGAATAGACAACAAAGTGGTGAGTCATCACCTTGTCATCCACCCTTCTGACAAACCAGTGGCATAAAGGAATGGAAAAGTAGGCTAGGAATAAAGGGCCACCATAGACGAAGAGGTGGGAAAAGTATCTGATGTCGGATTCATCAAGGAAACAAAATACCCTTCATGGTTGGCCAACGTGGTTATAGTACGAAAAACTAACAACGGGTGGCGCATATGGATGGATTTCACCGATATGGGTGTCGCTTGCCATAAATACCCATATTTGCTGCCAGACATCAATCACCTAATCGATGGATCTTCGGGATACCGCATATTGAGCTTTATGGATGCATGCTCAAGGTACAACCAGATATGGATGAAGCCCCTGACTACACCCAAAACATCCTTCATGTCGAATCGTGGCAACTAATACTACAACGTCATGCCCATCAGCCTCAAGGTTTACATCGACGACATGATAGTTAAGACTATCGAAGGGCGTAGCCATGTAAAAGATCTGGAGGATGTCCTGTAGTCAGTTAGGAAATACGATATGTGCCTAAACCTCGTAAAATATTCTTTCGGGGTTCAAGCGGGGAAATTCATAGGGTTACTGCTGACATGAAGAGACTTCGAGGTTAACCGAGATAAATGTCAATCATTTATCACCGTGAAGATCCCCACTAACGTAAAGGAGGTCCAACAACTTATTGGTCTCCTTGTCGCCCTGTCTCGCTTCCTCTCTTATGCAGAAGATACAATTTTCCTCTTATTTGTCACCTTAAAGAAAAATGAGAGGTTTGAATTGACCATAGAATGCGATGAGGCTTTCACCTATGTTAAGAATTTCCTTACATAGTCCTTTATCCTGATTCTCTTGAGAGATTAGTCACTATTACTTCTCTATCTCTCAGTCACAGATCAGGCGATGAGCTCAGTCTTGGTCCAAGAAGTAGATATGGCAGAGAAACTTGTGTATTTCATAAGCAAAGTGTTCAAAGGCGTCGAAACGCACTATTAGAAGATTTAAAAATTGGTGTTAGTCGTTATCATTGCAAAGAGGAAATTAAGACCATACTTCCAGGGTCACAATATCTTTGTGAAGACCAATTACCATGCTCGCCAAATCTTGAAGAAAATCCGATTTGGTAGAAAGAATGGTATCATGGGCAATATAACTCTTAGAATACGAAATCCATAATGTCATCGGGGGAAGCATCAAATCACAAGCTTTGAGGGATTTTGTAGCAGAATTCAACTCTCTCATAGACAATGAAACCCATCCAGAATGGGCGTTAATTGTAGATGGCGCCTCAAACATGAAAGGAAGTGGTGCCATAATAATCCTAGAAGGTCTCAACGGCATACTCATCAACCAGGCGCTAAAGTTTGAGTTCACCGCTAATAATGTAACGACCCATATAATATATATCTAGAATAATATCAAACAAGTGTTATCTCTTGGTATTGTCACAGCATAAGTGCCTAATGGCATCATCATATACACATGTGAAAACTAAAAAGGCATAAGCACATGTTATATAATAAATCCAAAAAAGAAATCTAAGAACTATGTACAACATCTTCATTGTACACCAATCCACAACGGAAAATTATAATAAAAACTTCCCTTGAAACATCAATGCATAGCTCCTATTGCATACTAAACCTGCAAACAATACCTGAAAAATAACAACAAGATTGGGGTGAGATAATAATCTCAGTGAGTTCCCCTATCCTATGGGTTCACTCGGCCCTACAGGGTTCTAATCAAATTCTAACTCAAGTCAAGGGGAAAGGGCGATAAGACTTGAATTCACAAAACTCGCAATGTATAGAAACATGTTTCTTGAGTTCATCAACTAAAACAATCACTAGCTCGGAAATCGTACCAAGGTATCTTTCCCCTACCAACCCTATGTTTAGGATTCTCGATGCGGGTCACGGATCCTTGTATCATACTCCGAATTTATTGTGGATCATCCACGTCTTCTATGGGACTCTAACCCATTTGGTTGCACATATGAGACTCTAAACCATTTGGTTGAACATATGGGACTCCAACCCATTTGGTTGAACATATGAGACTCTAACCCATCTGGTTGATGTGAAGTATCGGTGCATTCATCCCAATCTTACTCTATATAAGTATCATGACTTTGGATAGCACAATCAAGAGGTTGTTTTCGACTACGTGATTAAATAGAAACACAAAGTGATTGTATTCGATAATCACAAGGTGATCACATTCATATTAATCACACAATAACACAACATGTTCCATACAAAGCATATTATTCCTCAAACGTGTGACTACTTGTCTGTTGTACACACCGCGGTACAATCACGTCCAAGCATCACGTTCTAAGTTATCTTACTAAGTCATTTACCTAGTAATCTCCTAGGTTTCCTCACTCATCTTCATAATGTTTAAGCATGTTATTGCATAACCAATACAATCACAAGATACAATAATATATAGCATATATTAACATATAATTCATGAACATACCCATTACTAATCTCTACTAAGAATCCTTGGTTAATTCATGGCATCACAATAAATAGGACTTTCAAAGAAAGCTCCTCACCAAATAGGACTTATGGAACAAAGGTTCCTTGCCAAATATCAAACCAATCAATGACATATACCAATATTTCTACTTTCTATCACGTAGAGCGTTTGAATAATTGTGCCTCAATCCAAGTTACGGTTCTCAAGTTATGGGAGAAACAAGAAACACAGATTATGCATGTTGTCATGGTCGCCCGACGAGCAGCCAATGAGGCTAGCTAGCCTTTAGTTCGCTCGATGGACCCTAGGCAAGGCTCAAACAAAATGAAAATTGCATCATGGTCGCCCGACGATGCTAGCAGAAAACAGGTTGCCACGGGCTCGCCAAAGCTCGCCCGACTACTCAAGCGAAACTCAAAATTCCAGAACACGAATTTGAAGGTAAACATGGCCAAAACCCTCAACCCACATGATCATATAGCATCCAAACACTTCAATTGACATATATTAACATAATATAATGATATAAATATCTCAATTGATATTTTGTCTTCCAATACCAATTGACCAATTATTAATGTTACCAAAATGTCTCCTCCTATGCTTATTAATATTGGTATGTCTCTTTTAATAATAATTAATCTCTCTTCAGGGTTTACTAGTTACTCTGTTTGTCCTAACTGAGAACATTTAGAGAACTTTAAAGCTCTAATTGTTCTAACTGACAAGGATAAAGTACATAGGAACTCAATTGATCTCAACTGAGACCCAGTTGAGAATTTAACGGAATATGGGATATTACAAGTAACAATCAAATGGAGTATGAGGCCCTTATTATCGGTATGTTTATTGCCTTAGAATGGGAGCCTCTAGACTGAAGGCTAAAAGCAACTCCATGTTGGTCGCAAACCAAGTCTTCGAGCAATGCCAAGTGAAGGAACCATAATTGATAACATATTTATAAAAGGTATAGAGTTATACTTTTGTTTTTCCTCCTTTAAAATAGAGAATGTCCCCCATGAGTAAAACTTCAGGGCATACCTTTTGTTCAAGTTATCCACATCAAAGACAGTAAGCTTCAACAAAATAGTTATCCAGGAGACTCTCGCCTTTTTCAACACTGAGGTACAAGAGGTGTACTCCCTGAAAGTTGTCCCATAATCTAACTGGATGTCGCCCATATTGCGTTATCTACAGTTTAACGGACCTCCACTATAAGAGGGAGAAGCAAGAAGGATTCGGAAACAGACTGCCAAGTACACCATACTCTATAGGAAAATGTACAAAATTAAGAGGGCTTATCCCATAATGCGATGTTTGGGCGAGCATAAAAACGTCTTAGTTCTTGGAGAGGTACATAAATGTGCATGTATCATCGACATCAGCAGAAAAGCCCCTGCTCACAAACTATTAAGTACAGTGTGTTATTGGCCTACCCTAATTAAAGATAACATCACCTTTATCAATAGGTGCGATCAATGTGAGAGACATGTTAACCTTCACCATGCCCAAGTAGAACTTCTTCAGTCAATGACTTCACCTTAGATTTTTTATCAATTGAGCATGGAAATTTTGGGTGTGTTCCCCTTGGCACCAGGTCAACTGAAATTCCTTGTAGTAGGAGTCGATTGCTTCACCAAATGGATAAAAGCATAAGTTGTCGCCAAAATCACAGCAAAGAAAGTGGGTCGTTTTTAGTTTCAAAAGATTATGTGCATATACGAACTTCCTGGAGCCATTTTCTCTAACAATGGGATCCAGTTTGTCAGTACTATGGTCATTGACTTTTGTAATGACTGAGGAGTGCAAACAAAATTTGTGTCTATTATACACCCTTAAGTCAACGGTCAAGCCGAGTCAGCAAACAAAGTAAGTCTGAAGGGAGTCAAGGAGAAGCTTGATGATGTCAATGGCTTCTGGTGGAACTACTCCCAAAGTTATTATGGTCATACCACACCACAATGCATTCTAACACCAAGGAAACCCCATTTTCTATGGTCTATGTAGCAAACACCATGCTACCTATGGAGATCGACACACCTTCATGGCAAAGATCCCAGTTCAATGAATAAGAAAATGAGATAGGCTTGAAGTGTGCGAAAGACTTGATCGACAAATTGAGGGAGGCCTCCTACATCCGAGAGCTTGATGTCAAACACAGGGTCTCCAAAAGGTACAGCTCCATAGTCAAGCCAAGAGGAATGCAAGAAGGCAACTTGGTCTTAAAGGAAGTGGTTCTACCTATCATACCCTAATTTTTCCCATCGATCAATAAATCAATACATTCATTGTGGCATTTGCATCATCTGCATATCATAGCATGAATTTCTTTCAGCATAACGCCTAGAAAATTGACTCGAATAAAATTTTGGTTTTATAGGCAAACCGGTTGAGTCGATTCTCAAGTTTGCATAAAATTAACAGTCAGAAAATTTATAGCTCGGGCTTGCAGCTGTCAGTTTTATTGATCTACGGTTCGCTTAGTTTAAAACTGGTGTGCTCGTTTTAATTTTCGAATCTTCACACATTCGAAGTTAGATTAGCTTGAGCCTTTTCAACCGGATACTTTTTACTGCGAGATTTGATCTTTACCTGTTTATTTTCCAGAACTTTATTTTGAATGGATCATTTTAACTCGTTCAGATTAATTTTTCGTGCATTTTTGCGCCTGACTTTTATTAGTTTTAATTTCTTTTATTTTCCTTTCTATATCAAAATGTTATGAACATGTGAATAGAAATAAATAAATATTCAATTTGATTTTATTTTGCTTTATTAAAAAGTTTGTGACTTTATTTCATTTATTTTAAGTTTATCTTGATTACTCAATAAAAATATCAAGGGTAGATTAGGAATTAATAAAATTAATCCTAAAATTCATAAATGTAATATATTAACTTGCGAAAAATAAGATGAGAATAAGCTAGCCGCCCAATTACCAATCACACACTACCATTCATATCTCCTCTGAGTAAAAAAAATCAAATGAAAAAATGAAGAGTGAATAGAAAAACAAAACGCATGTAGGATTATTTTGTTCTTGATTTTAGAACACAATGTATTCACCTTTTTTTTCTTTTATGCACCTACATCCAATCTCTCACCACTCTCTCAGTTTGAAGAAATAAAAAGAAACAAAGATAGAAAATAGAAAAGTGAACGAAGTTAAAGTACACGAGGGTTATCTCGTTCACGTGAAAATATAATATATATATATATATATATATATATATATATATATATATATATATATATATATATATATATATATATATATATATATATATATATATATATATATATATATATATATATATATATATATATATATATATATATATATATATATATATATATATTCTCTTATGTTTGAAAATTTTGAATCCATTAATTTATTATCATTATTCTTGATTGATTTAAGTGTTATTATTATTAATTAGAACATTTTAATTGAGGTTAGCTTCATTTTGGGTTTGGGTCATCATGATTTTATTTGCATCCCTTTTGCTGTCTATTTTTAATGGATATTTTTATTTTGTTGACTCATAAATATCAAAAATTATTTTCAATAAAAATCAAATCTTATTCACAATCATTTCAAATATTTTTTTCTCAATAAAATCGGTTAAAAAAGAAATCGGGAAGAAATAATTTCTTCTCTTTTTTTCAAGTGTTCAAGTGTTAGGCGTACTTAGCTTTTGTTTGAATACTTGTCATCTGTTCAAAATACAATAAATTAACTGAATTTAGTTTTGTCGTTATTAGAAGAAAAAAGAATGAAACGGAAGTAATTTCATTTCTTTTCCATGAGTATTTAAGTTCTAGTCGTGCATAGCTTTTGTTCGAATACTCGTCTTTCGGTAAAAGTCTTGCGAGTTAATTTGCTTCAAATATTCGCCCCTAAAAAACAAATTTAACACATCAAACTTGTCTTTTCTCTCCCTCGCGTGATTGTGAACTTTTTTCAAACAAAAGGTATTTCGTCTTGAGACAATGTAAGACAACGTTCCATCCACTTATATGTGTAAGTAAGCTAGTGATGTTTTCCCACAAATGTATATATGTTTATCCATTCATCTGTGATGCAAATGTTCATTTCTCCACTATTTTAGGTAGCAAACAATGTTCTTTCGTCGATTGTAACAAAATAGCTTTCTCTAAAATTGACCAACAAAAAAATATTTTCTACCCAGAACTACGTAGTCTTGAGTTTTCCATTGCACTCGGAGATACATAGGAGCGAGATTCAAAATTTCAGTCAGACACATTAATAAAAAACTTTTTTGCGATCCTTTTCTTTTTCACTTTGAATTTTTAATAACTTTAGCAAAGCCAACATTTTTTTAAGCCAACACTAAAACGCAAAACTAACTAAATGGTTCCCATTGAGTACAACGGGCGTGAGGGATGATAATACCTTCCATTTGCGTAATCGACTCCGAACCCTAATTTGGTTGCAACGACCATATCATTTTTATTTTTAGGGGTTTTATCGATATTTTTCATTTCCCTTTTTGGGAATAAATAAAGTTCGGTGGTAACTTTGTTAGCCCATTCCGCAAGCGTGTGATGCGCTTTGCGAATGTCGTATTATTTTTTCCGATGTGCGACACTACCCTCCATCCAAAGAAAACTACAACCTAATTGGGAGGGGGTCATACAACATATTTAAAAAGCTCCCTCATGGAGCATACAAGCTGCAAGAGTTAAAAGGACCATTTTCCCCTTACTTATAATGCTTTCCATCTTAGGTATTATTATAGTTAAAGTTATTTGTAATTTTCCAGTAAACTCAGTTATTATGCATTTACACTCAATTTTGGAGTGATCTATTCCCTAGAAATATGTTTTCTTTGAATGCCTTTATATTGGACTTCATAACAAAGGTTTTTGTCGCCCTTTGAGGCAACTTTCTAAGTTGGAATTTATAACGAAAGTCGTTGTCGCCCTTTGGAGCAATGCATTTATGTTGGAATTCATAACGAAGGTCCTTGCCTCACTCTGGGGCAATGTTTTAAGCTGGACTTCATAACGAATGTCCTTGTTGCCCCTTGGGGCATTACCTTTATGCTGGACTTCATAACAAAAGTCCTTGCTGCCCTATAAGCATTATAAGTTAGATTTCATAACGAAGGTCCTTGTCGCCCTTTGCGATAATGCCTTTATGTTGTACTTCACAATGGAGGTCCTTGCCACTGTATGAGGTAACATTTTAAGTTGGACTTCATAATGAGTGTCCTTACCATCCTTTATGGCAATGCCTTTATGTTGGACTTCATAAAAAAGTTCATTATTGCCCTCTGAGGCAAGATTCTAAGTTGGACTTCATAAAAAATGTCATTTCCGCTTGAGGCAACATTCTATGTTGGACTTCATAATGAAGGTCCTTAGAGGTTGATGGTGAAGGTGTTGTTGATGTCTTTTGGACGCACTTTAATTCAATGAAGTTGTTAAACATGTTTCATCTTTTGTTGATGTTTTATTGCTCATACAAAACAAACAGGTACTTCTCATGCCAATTGTACCACCCCAAATTTTAATTGGAATATTTTAATTAATTGATTTAATTGAGAATATTCGATTTCGGTGTTTTTCGGTGGCTTTGTGAATTATTGAGAAATTATGCTTCGTGGAGTATTTATTTTGGAATAATAGTATGTAATATGGGTTTATTAATATTATTATGAGTTAAAATAAATATAAGAGGAATAAGGGTAATTTGGGCATTTTGAGGAGTTAGTAAGGATAATGAGGGAAAACCCCAATTTGTGAGGCCAAGACTAGGTTGGAAAAATTGAGTTCTGAAGGGAAATTAGAATTCATTTGTGTTAACCGTGAAAATTTGGTGGCCAGAGCTCTGAAGGAAAGGTTGGAGGCAGAAGATCCCAAAGTTAATCGTGAAAGTTGTGAATCGACTAAGGTATGGGGAGTATCGTTGTTCATGATTTTCTATGTATGCCTTTCGATGTGTTTATGGTTGGTTTGGGGGTTTTAAGGAGAATTATGGGAAAAAGGGATTTTGGCCCTTGTGACCAAAATCTATCATTGAGATTTTGACCGTGAGAAGATTAGAAGGTTATGAGAACAAGTTATCTATGGCCTTCGTGACCTAGATCTATCATGGAGGTGGTAACCATAAGGATTCTAAGGGTAGAGATGGGAAATAATGATCTTTGGCCTTCGTGGCCTAAACCTGTAAGTGTAAATCTAACCGTGAATTAATTGAGGAATTAGGGAAATTGATGATAAGATTCTGAGATGATGGCTAATGGTATGTATCACTGAATATTGATATGAGAATTAGGAAACCTTAGGCCTCTGTGGCCAAAGCCTTGCAATGTTATAAGTCTGACCCTGAAGGGATTTGATATGGGAAATTATGATGCCTTGGTTAATCGTAGGGAAATAGTGTTTTAGGACTGAATATGTTACGGGATTGGCCTAATAAACCGTAGGTTTTGTACCGTTATCGTCGTATGACCTTAGGGATGTTTTGGGGACATTGGGTAAGTGAATCGTATGAGTATTTGGGTAAAAAAATCAGTTCTGGTCGTAACAGGTTTTGCTGTCATCGCACTGTTCGCCTAGTGAGCATGCCAGCAAAGACTCGCCACAGACTCGCCTAGGGAGCATGCCAGCGAAGACTCGCGCCCGACTCGCCTAGAGAGCAAGCCAACGAATGTAGCAGAGTTTGCGAAATTTGATCGTTTTGCAGCGATGCCTTGATGTTTGATTCTGAGACTCCTGAGATGAGTTAACATGAGTATGACAGTAAGGGATTATGTGATTAATAGGCGATAGTGTGAGGATTACCGCAAGTATAATTTAATGAATTAATATGTGATAACATGGGATATGATGATTTATGTGATGATGATGATTGTTATGATGAATTATGTGATAATATGAGATATGACGATTTATGTGATGATGATGATTGTTATGATGAATTATGTGATAACATGAGATATGACGATTTATGTGATGATGATGACTATGTTGATGAGTTATGACGTATGATGAATGATGATGCACCATATGTTGTTAGTATGAGGATTATTATTGACGCGTGCATCATGCATTCATGTGCATCCGGACTTCGGTTCAGGACCTCGATTACTTTGGCTTCAATCCCATCGTGTGTATGTGAAGTTTTTTGACGTGCTCTGATTCTCTAGTAGAATCGATCCTATTGATGGGGATCTATGGAGGGTTGATGGCCCAGTCTCCACGCGCTGTGATGATTGGTACCACATGCATTAAGTTGTGTCGCATTGCATCTATGAGTCTTTTGTATGAATTGTGACATTGTGGCGTTTGAGGCATATTTGAGGAATATGAATGTGTTGAATATAATTATGATGTCGTTTATGCATTAATTGTCATACATTGATTATTATGAATTATTTTACTCACCCTGCCTGTTTGAATGTTACCTCCACGTGGGTAACATGCAGATGACCCAGTTTAACTGTGGATGTCGGCAAGGAGTATTTTGAAGTTTTAGAGTCGTTAGCCTTTATGGTTAACTTAGAGGGTCTTGCTCTGATATGTAACATCGGGTTGGGTTCTTTGAGTTGATTTTATATCAGTGGGTTATTTTACTTATTTTCCCTTTTGAGGAGAAACCTTGATTTATGCTTTGAGTTCCGCAGTTTTATGTTGTTTGATGTACTTTGGGAAAACCCGTAGTTATGGAGTATGGACCTACTTTGTTGACTTTGAGAAATGTATGCCCTTTTAATGGCTTTTTAATGAGATTTATTTATTCACTCTGATTATTGTGTTATTTTGCCTTAATAATTTTGGGGTAGAAAAAGGGTGTTACATTAGTGGTATCAGAGCAGGTCGGTCCGTCTGGCCAAGTTGTCTAATGTTGGTTGTTCCCTTGTATGCGACATGTGTGTGAAAACACTGTCGGTACATGTTTGTTGGCTAACCTTTGTCTGCAGAAGTGGGAATGAATTAAGTGGGGGAGAAACTTGTGCTTCTCCAAGATGCTGCAAGTGTGGAGTAGTGACTCAGTGTGTCGATGAATGCTCTCATAGTTTGTACCCCATCATAATTTTCGGCTGTCTATTGACAAATTGAGGAACTGATCACCCTTAATCTCTTGTTGATAGTAGACAGGGTCATGTTGGATGGGATAGGCGTGTCTTGCAAGCTTAGATGGCGTGTGCAGAGGGTTGTTTGAGTTAAGCTAAGGGCTTACAAATTGTTTTGATGAGTTGGCGCAGGATGGTGTTGAGATGTTTAATTTTGATGGGAATTTGGAGTGTTAATGAAAGTGGGAAAGTTGGTGGTTTGCCGATTAATTGTGGTTGTCTGGAAGTTATCCTGACAAGATAGTGATATACAGCCAGGACGTGAAGTGGAGTTGTGATCGACTTAGTACGGAAACTCGTCCGAGATTGAGAGCTTCATACTATATGTCTGTTTGGATGGTCAAGGAATTAAACTGATTGAGTAGTTTGGAGACTTGTGTATGGTGCGTGTGTGTTAAGGAAACAGATTGTGAGGTCGAGTATATTAAAGGTGGACAGTGACTTTTGGTGATTATTAGAGAAAGTCAGATGTGGAATGCAATATTGGTATAATTAGGCCTTTAAATATTTCCAAGTTGAAGATATGTTGAATGGCGTCCTTAGTGTGAAATTGATGTTATACGTCGAATTCCGAGATCACAACTTTTTACATAATCGAAATCGGACACCCGGAAGTCATGTAACGGTCGAAAATAGAATTTCGGACTGTCAGGTTCGCTAGGTGAGCAATATCCTTCGCCTAGCGAACAACTCCAGGAGGAATTGGTCGCTCGCCTCTCTGTTCGTCGGGCGAAATGTCCTGGGGCAAAAGAATGTTGTTTTCGTATTTTTGTCGAAATGGGAGAACCGTAACTCGGAATGACACACAGTTCGAAGCGTTGGAAAGCTATTCTAATGCTTTATGTGATGGTGAAGTAGTGGCATGGAATTAAGTTATTTATTGATGAAATATAATTTGATTTTGTAGTAAATGCGGAAAGTGCGGTTCGTGTTTCTGCCATAGCTCACAAATTGAGTGCCCGATTGGCGTGGGGCTTCAGAAGGATGATGGCTTTGGGTTGAATAACCATTCGGGTAAAGCGGACGTGGTAGCCAATGCATTGAATTGGAATTCTTTGCATATACCGATGATGATGGTAAAAGAGTTAGAACTGATTGAGCAATTTCGTGATACTAGCTTGGTTGGTGAAGAGACTTCTTATGGAGTCAAGCTTTGTATGTTAGAGCTTACTAGTGGAATTCTTGATGAGATTCGAGAAGGTCATAAATATGATTGAGTTGGTAGATTGGTTGAATTTGATGAGTTAAAGTTGAAAAGCTGATTTTCGGATTAATGGAAATGGTATCATGAGATGTCGTGATAGAGTTTGTGTCCCAAATTTTGTGAGTGGAATAAGAGTATTCTTGAAGAAGGACATTGAGGTAGATTGAGTATCCATCCCGGTGCTATGAATATGTGACCAAATTTGAGGAAATTGTTTTGGTGACCATAGATGAAGATAGAAGTGGTTGAGAATGTATATGCTGGTTAGACTTATCGAAAATCGAAGATTGAACATCAGAGACCGTTGGGTCTGATGCAATTGTTGAATACTCCAGATTGGAATTGGAATAGTATTTTCGTGGATTTTGTGTCGGGTTTGTCGAAGACTGTGAGAGGGATATGATTCAATTTGGGTGATTTTGGATAGATTGACTAGAGCAGCTCATTTTATATCGATGAGGATTAACTATTATATGTTGAAGCTAACTGAGATGTATACTGAGGGAGTTGTGAAGTTGTATGAGATACCGTTGAATATCGTTTCTGGTAAAAATATGAGATTTGCATTGAGATTTTGGGAGAGTTTGCAGACGCTTTAGGTACCATGTTGAAGTTGAATTCTGCCTATCATCCGCGGACGGATGGACAGACAGAGAGGACTATCCAGTCTTTAGAGGATTTGTTGAGAGCTTGTGTGTTGGATCAAAGTGGATAGTGGGATAATCATTGTCGTTGGTTGAGTTTACCTACAATAACAGTTATATCATTCTAGTATCAGAATGGCACCGTATGAGGATTTGTATGGTAGGAGGTGTGT
Source organism: Lathyrus sativus (assembly GCA_963859935.3). NCBI lineage: Eukaryota > Viridiplantae > Streptophyta > Magnoliopsida > Fabales > Fabaceae > Lathyrus > Lathyrus sativus. Next base: position 459,258,202 of record OZ012736.1, read on the forward strand.
GACTCCTTTGTGTTGATATGAGTCAGGCGAGAGTGATGTGCTCGGACCTGAGATTGTGCATGCGACGACTGAAACGATCAAGAGAATCCGAGAAAGGATGAGTTTTGAGAGTTACACCGGTAACTGGTGTTGGTTGAGCTTTAAAATCTCGGAAGCTCACACCGTGCTTTGTTGGTCTGTATCAGAGTAGTGCAGCGGAAACGTGGGAGAAGTACCGTGTTAGACTGTTTTATCGCTGTCGCTTGTGGAATTGCATGACGTGTTTCATATGTCTCCGCTGAGGAAGTACATTGATTCGGATGGTCGATGTACAAGTGGGAGATAAGTTGACTATTGAGGCATTGCTAGTTCAGATTAGTGAACGAGAAGCAACTTTGAGGTAAAGAAATTGCCTTAGTAAAGGTAGTTTTGGGAGGACCAACTAGAGGAAGTTGGATTTGGGAGTGTGGAGATCAGTTGAAGGAGTCGTGTCTGACTCTGCTTTCTTGAGGCAATTTTCGAGGACGAAAATTCTTTTAAGTGGGGGAGAGTTGTAACACCCCAAATTTTAATTGGAATATGTTAATTAATTGATTTAACTGAGAATATTTGATTTCAGTGTTTTTCTGTGGCTTTGTGAATTATTGAGGAATTATGCTTTGTGGAGTATTTATTTTTAAATAATAGTATGTAATATGGGTTTATTAATATTATTATGAATTAAAATAAATATAAGAGGAATAAGGGTAATTTGGGCATTTGGAGGAGTTAGTAAGGGTAATGAGGGAAAAGCCCAATTTGTGAGGCCAATACTAGGTTGGCAAAATTGAGTTCTGAAGGGAAATTAGAATTCATTTGTGTTAAC